>JAPDVR010000015.1:16372751-17677751 GCA_026230005.1 Gila orcuttii | reverse complement strand
TAAAAATATAAATATATGAGAATAAAAGTATCACAGTTGGGTTTAGTCAGAATAGACATTTCCAGATTTACAGATTATGAACATATTTACAGTGTTTTGAATATTATAATAAATAAATCTAAATATAAGTATCACCTGAGTTGCAGGATATTGCACTAAACAGTGGGAGTATTGCACTTAAAGGCATATGCCTTGGGAGGTGTGTTAACTGTTCAGAAGGGAAATGGCCTGTGGGAAGAAACTGTTCCTGTGCCGAGATGTTCTTGTGGCCAGTGATCTGAGTCTCCGTCTTGACGGTAACAGTTCAAACAGGTGGTGTCCAGGGTGAGTGGAGTCTGTAATGATTTTACCTGCTCTCTTCCTCTCTCTGGAAGAGTACAGGTCCTGGAGGGATGGCAGGGGGGCACCAATGATCCTCTCCGCACTCCGGACTGTCCGTTGTAGTCTCCTGATGTCTGATTTGGTAGCTGAACCAAACCAGACAGTGATGGATGTGCATAAGACAGACTCGATGACGGCTGAGTAGAACTGAATCAGCAGCTCCTGTGGCAAGTTGAACTTCCTCAGCTGGCGAAGGAAGTACAGTCTCTGCTGGGCTTTTTTTACAATGGAGTCAATGTGATTGTCCCACTTCAGGTCCTGAGAGATGGTAGTGCCCAGGAACCTGAATGACTCCACTGCTTCCACAGTGCTGTTCATGATGGTGAGTGGGGGGAGTGCTGAGCTGTTCCTCCTGAAGTCCACGATCATCTCCACTGTTTTGAGCGTGTTCAGCTCAAGGTTGTTGTAACTGCACCAGACAGCCAGCTGTTCAACCTCCAGTCTGTAAGCAGACTCGTCACCGTTCCGGATGAGACCGATGACAGTGGTGTCGTCGGCAAATTTCAGGAGCTTGACAGAGGGGTCTTTAGAAGTGCAGTCATTAGTGTACAGGGAGAAGAGCAGTGGGGAGAGAACGCACCCTTGAGGGGCGCCAGTGCTGGTGGTGAGAGTCCTGGATGTGTGTTTCCCCAGTCTCACTCGCTGCTGCCGGTCCGTCAGGAAGCTGGTGATCCACTGACAGATCGAGGATGGTATGGAGAGCTGGGTCAGTTTGGCTGTGAGAAGATCAGGCATGATGGTATTGAAAGCCGAACTGAAGTCCACAAAGAGGATCCTTGCATAAGTCCCTGGTCTGTCGAGATGTTGCAGGATATAATGCAGTCCCATGTTGACTGCATCATCCACAGACCTGTTTGCTCTGTAAGCAAACTGAAAGGGATCCAGCAGGGGTCCAGTGACGTCCTTCAGGTGGGCCAGCACCAGTCTTTCAAACGACTTCATGACCACAGACGTGAGAGCGACAGGTCTGTAGTCATTAAGTCCAGTGATTTTGTTTTTTTTGGGGACAGGAATGATAGTGGAGCGCTTGAAGCAGCAGGGAATTTCACACTGCTCCAATGATCTATTGAAGATCTGTGTGAAGACCGGGGCCAGTTGGTCAGCACAGGCTTTTAAACAAGCAGATGAGATGCCGTCTGGGCCTGAGGCTTTCCTGGTCTTCTGTTTTTTGAAGACTCGGCTCACGTCCTCCACACAGACCTTAAGCTCAGGTTGGATGGCAGGAGGGGGGAGTGGGAGGGCAGGAGGTGATGGTGAATGTGTGAAGTGCAGGTTAGAGCCGGTGTGTGGTGTGAATGAGGGCTTTTCAAACCTGCAATAAAATGAATTTAAATCGTCAGCCAGGTGTTGATTGTCCACAGATCGGGGGGATGATGACTTGTAGTTGGTGATGTTCCTCAGGCCATTCCAGACTGATAATGGGTCGTTGGATGAAAACTGTTTTTTCAGTTTTTCAGAGTAGTTCCTTTTAGCAACTCTGATCTCCTTTGTCAGTCTGTTTCTGGCCTGGTTATACACGATTTTATCCCCACTTCTGTAAGCATCCTCTTTGGCATGACGAAGGTGTTTGAGTTTCCCAGTAAACCATGGTTTATCATTAGTGAATGATAAGAATGTCCCGGTAGGAATGCATGTATCCTCACAGAAACTTATATATGATGTTACAGTATCTGTGAGCTCATCCAGATCGTTGGTAGCAGCTTCAAAAACAGTCCAATCAGTGCAATCAAAGCAGGCCTGTAGATCCTGCTCTGCTTCATTAGTCCATCTTTTAACAGTCCTTAACACAGGTTTAGCTGATTTCAGTTTCTGCCTGTAGGTCGGAATAAGATGAACCAAACAGTGATCAGAGAGCCCTAAAGCTGCTCGTGAAACGGAGTGATACGCATTCCTTATTGTGGTGTAACAGTGGTCCAGTATATTACTGTCTCTAGTGGGACATGTAACATGCTGTCTGTATTTTGGTAGTTCACGGGAAAGATTTGCTTTGTTAAAATCCCCAATAATTATTAGAAGAGAGTCCGGGTGCCTTTGTTCCGTTCCAGATATTTGTTCAGCCAGCTGTTGTAGCGCCTCGCTCACGCACGCGTCTGGAGGGATGTAAACATTCACGAGAATGAAAGAGGAAAACTCCCGTGGCGAGTAGAAAGGTTTGCAATTAATGAAATGGGCCTCTAAGTTAGGAGAGCATATCTTGTTCAGTGTTGTTATATCTGAACACCAATTTTCGTTAATGTAGAAACACAATCCACCACCTCTCGTTTTCCCCGTTAGCTCCGCGATGCGATCCGCTCGGAACAGCTGGAAGCCCGGCAGATGTATTGCGTTGTCCTGTATGGCTTCACTCAGCCAGGTTTCAGTGAAGCACAGAGCAGCAGAGTTAGAAAAATCCTTGTTAATCCTTGTGAGGAGAAGTAGTTCGTCCATTTTGTTAGGAAGGGATCGGAGGTTCGCAAGATGAATGCTAGGGAGTGCAGTGCGCATGCCGCGCTCGCGGAGTTTAACCAGCGCGCCTGCACGCTTCCCGCGTTTGCGTCTGACCGCGCGTTTGAACAACACCGCTGCCCCTCCGACGAGAATGTCCAGCAAAACGTCTGAATAATCAAAAACTGTATAGAAGTTTTCTGGTGTGTGTTTCCTAATGTCCAGGAGTTCGTCTTTGGTGAAACTGATAGGAAAATAATGACTAAACACAGGACAAACGAACAAAAACAAAACAATAGCTGGAGAGCTCCACACCAAGGCAGCCATCTGCGGCGCCATCTTGTTTGTTCTTGTTTGCCATCTTGTTTCATCAAGTCAGTTCAGAGTGCCAAAATTGACTCAAAATGTTGCACTGAATGTTGATACCAACAATGGATAGAAACAATATAAGAGGGAGAGGAGGAAGATGGTGAGTAAGAGGAGGTGAACAAGCAGGAAGAGGATGAGGACGAGAAAGAGCAAGGTGTGGAGAATGTTGTCAAGGCTGGATCTGGCTTTAGGGTTTTTCCCTTTGACTGGAGAGATTGCCTGTGATGTGGACAAAGTCCTCTGGCAGGACCGGACATGAAGACATGATACTGAGCCAGAATAAATCTCTCTAGTAGTTCTAATACTACACCTTGTGTCAAGATGATTTATGACCCTATGATTGACAGGTGGGCGGTGCTAACCTTTGACCTTCCGGAGGATGTTCCGGAGGCCCCTTTGATGTAGGGATTAACCTTTGACCTATCGATCAATCAAGTTGACAGGTGGGGGGGCTAACCTTTGACCTTCCGTGGTCCTCCGGAGGTCCTTTGATGTAGGGATTAACCTTTGACCTATCGATCGATCAAGTTGACAGTTGTCTTTGCCCTATTGACCTTTGTATTATACGTCAAGTTGCCAGTTGTTAGGGTTGATCTGGGTTTGACAGTTGTCTTTGATCCGTATTATGATGGATGATTTTGCCATTTAGTTTTACCCCTATTGACCCCCGGGGACTTTTTGCTTTGGGAAATTCCCTCCACGCCAGCTGTGTCGGGGTTAGTGAGAAAATAATTTTTCTAACTCTAGATTAGAGTTATCTTTTCAAAACAAAAATAAAATCATCTTACCGTTTCAGAGTTGAGGATCTTTTGAAAAAGTTGAAAAGAGTTCCTCTTTTGGAAAGAGTGCCTTTTGCATCTGACAGTCTCTGCGCTAAGTGTGTGCGTCTGTCTGTGAGTGTGTGAGACGTCACCCTATTCCTGCATCCCCCTGCTGGGGAGTGAAAGTGAGAAAATATCTCACACTAAGTAGAGTTGAACAACATTAATTCCTTTAAAATAAATAAAAATCATCTTACCTTTTCACTATGGTGAAGAATTGGGTTAAAGTTGAAAAGAGTTCCTCTTTTGGAAAGAGTGCCTTTTGCATTTTGACAGTCTTTGAGCTAAATGTGTGTGACACCCGATATCCTGGCATTCCTGAAGCATACTATATAAATGGGGATAGTGAGAAAATATCTTACACTAACGTTGAAAAGCACTGATCTTTAAAATTATATAAATGAAATGGTTAATAAAATATCTTTTCAAAACAAAAAATAAATACATTTTCACCTGGGTTGAAGAAGTAAATCTACCGCCATGTGTCTGGCCTCGTGGGTATAAGGGTTTGATTTAATGGAAGTTGTGAAGGTTTTATGTTTGAACTTTGACACGGGGCTTCACAGGATCTCCCTCCATATTCCAGAGGAGAGGGGATTGCTGAGGACGGTGAAAGTGAGAAAATATCTCACACTAACTAAAGTTGAAACACATTCTGTTCTTTAAAAGTATATAAATGAAATATTTGTAAAATTTACATTTAGTCATTTACAAATATAATATTTTCACATTAACTAAAGTTGAAACACATTCTGTTCTTTAAAAGTATATAAATGAAATATTTGTAAAATTTACATTTACAAATATAATATTTCAGAGTTTTTCTAATAATGACACACTAACAGCAGTTGAAAAAGTTGAAAAACATTCTGTTCTTTAAAAGTATATAAATTATATGATTATATCGTTCATTTTAAAAATAAACATCTTTTCTAAATTACTGAAACACAGTGCACCAATTAGTTTTGTTTTAGATGAACACAAAATAAAGAAAATCATCTTACATTTTCAGAGAATTGAAGAAGTAAATCCCAACACATCATTGTCCATATAAGGTATAAATGTATTTACAAAGATGCAATAAGTTTTGATACAAAATATCCCGGAGTGTTTTTCTCCCACACCGGCGTTTTGACACTCTGTGATTCAGAGTGGAGGAGGAATGGGTGTGTGTGTGTGTGTGTGTGTGTGTGTGTGTTACATGATACCCTCCGCATTGCTGGGGACAGTGAGAAAAATAAAAGAAGATTTCAATTAAGTCTTAATAAAAACGTTGTAATACAGTCGTATCTTCTATTTATCTTTTGTTTAACGGTGACCTAAAGTATAATTTTATTAATATAGTCATAGCCATAATGATTTTTGTACTGTATCCCGTACACCTAAACACGACCAAAAACAGCATTTTTACATTGTTTTTACATACTGTTTTCCATAAATTAACTAATCTCCATATTTAAATTAAATGATTATAAATATAGAATAATAACAAGTATGTTACTAAAATGAATTCAAACGATTTAAACATAGTTTTAGCTAAATGAATTTTATATAAAAAAGTATATAAATATAAAAATACCTTACATTTTCATAGTGCCGAAGATGTAGTTCTTTATGCAATGATAAAAACAGTCCAAAGTCATAAACAAAGCCCTCCTGGTTCCTTCAGTGATAAACTACAGGGTGAAATGAATGCTTGAGCCCCAAGATGCAGGACAGATGAGCCTCTGGGGTACACTGTCACAGTAAAGTTAGTGTGCTTTCCAGAGTTTTATTCATACTAAATTCATTTAAAAGCATAATATTAAAAGTTTAAATTAGATCTTTTAAAATTAAAAGACTGTTTAAATCAAAGCTTTAACGTTTTATTAAAATTGTATCTTCTATTTATCTTCTTAGAAGACTTATGTGTGATATAAATGATTTTACATAAATTTAACCTAAGGTATTATTTTTACTAAACAGTTTAAAGCAATTTTAAAATTGTAAAGCAAAAACTGTACTTTGGTATCTTAGATCTTATACAAAAATATTTCAAACAGTATCGCAGCAATTTTACTCGTCTTAATTCAAAGCATGATCTTACTTTTTCTACGGTAGCTATGATCTAGTGAAACCCTTTACTGAGAATATACTATCGGTTATCTTCTCAAAATATATATGTAGAACTTTAAAATGTTAGCATTTGTTGATGCGACAGTTTGTCTGTTGGAACAGCCTTTGGGAGAGCTGATGATACTATAGCAGGAAACATGCCCTTTGACCTCCTCCATTTTGGAGGCTTTAGTCCTTAAAGGTACGCTGTGTATGAATTTACCCCATCTAGCGGTGAAATTGTATTTTGCATTCAAACGAATAGTGCTCTCTAGCGCATCGCTTTTTCAAAAGTGTGTTGCAACTACGGTAACCGTTATGTGTCACGAAGCTACAGTACGACATGTCTTCCAATAGCACATCATCGAGTTTAACTATACATGTTCTACTGTTACGCTACCTATATAATAAATTAAACAATCAAGCAATGAAAAAAAGTGTGTCATTTAGACCATAACATTGACTTACCTGTCGAGAAGAAAGCAGGACTTTGGAGTCCCTTTCAAAGTCTTTCTCCTTCATTAGCTCTATCCACCGGGGAAAAGCTAATATTTACCCTCGTTTTGAATTTGCCGGTCACGTTTCCTTTTAAATAAAATGTTTATGCTTTTTGGTTACGAGGATTGCATTATGAAGTACCGCGCAGTACAGCCTTTCAAATTTGCCGGGGGAGTGACAAGCGCCTCTCACTGACCTCCTTGAACGAAAACGCGTTGAGGTAGGCTAGTGCTTTTTGTCCCTCTCTGCTATTATAGTTTTTCAAGATGGCGGAACGACATAGAAGTCTCCATGGACTTACCCGTCCCATGCAAATAAAGATAAGAAATTCTTCGCTTACGAGGACAAGTCAGATCATTGGCAGAGCTAATTTTACACTAATGAGATCATATTTATGAATAAAGACATTGATTTTAGCTAATAGAATACTTTTTAAAAAACTACTGTACCTTTAATTTCAGATGTGTAAATTACAAAACAGCATTTTTCAACCGAGCGAATCTACACGTGAGAGATCTTCAGAAGTCATAACTTCAGGGGTCAAGGGGTCTCCTGAGAATACATAATTTCCCTTAAAAACCATCGATTAAGTTTAACGACACTAGCTTGCAACGCTACCCCAAAAATCAAATACTGTATTAACCTTTTCAAAGGATAATCTAACTTTAAAGTTAGAATAAAACGTTCAAAACAAAACATATCTTCATACCTGTAGTGTTCGGACGCAAGGCCATTAACTGGTTCTTTTTGTTTTATACATTTACTTTGCTTATTTCTACAAATATCAGCCTGATAAATATGGAGTTATTACATGATGAACAAGATAATCATGCTACCAAATTTTTTTATTTCAGTTTTTTAAGAAAAAGCAATGTTTTAAAATACAACTAAACCATGATAACAGATAATTTTTGACAGACCTAGAAATGCATGTTGATTACCAAGTTTCAGGCATAGTGCAATTGTGCAATGTTCGAGAAAGCTAATATTGGTGTAATCTTTTGTGCGGTCTCACCCACAACGCAAAACTTTGTGTTGGCTGATCCAGGCATAGCTTTACTAAAAGAAAATAATATGCAAGTCATTATCAAACTTTAATTAAACCATATTTTATTTATTCATATTATGGTTTCATGCTGATTTAAAGTTTTTGTTTGTTTGTTATTAACCTTTTTATTTTTTACATCCAGCACAAATTAAAGAGATGTATGAGCTAATGGTGTTCCCTGACCCCAAATAATCAGATAATGGAATGTTCACAAGCGACAGTTAGATATTCTCCCACTTAGTATGGGTGTAAATAGTTGTGCTTAAATGTTTGGGTTATTTTTACACAACAACATATTTTGTCACACCGTAGCGATATTTATATAACATATTTTGTCACACGCTTGTAAAGACTATGGCCTACCTTTAAAACATAATCTTTATACAGGAATCACTCGTGTCCAAAACATCCATGTAAGATTCAAAAGACCAAATCACTAAGAAAAGAGGATTGAAAAGCATCGTTTATAACAAATACACAAAAGTTTGCAAATGATGGTTTTATTACTATTCAGATAGCAGACGACACTGTTTCACATTTTGAATGTCGGACTGTATGTGTTTTAGGTAAAGACTTTGCTTGAGAGCCCTCAACAGTGTTTATAGGAATAAATGACCATTAATAATTTAAGCGATAGTATTTCTGTTTGATAACTAAATTGATACTTTGTTTAGTGTAACTTTCCCTCTATCTACGATGTGAAATCACACAAAGTATTAATGCAAAAAGTAAGGGGGTGCTGTTTCACACTTAAACTATTACAGCAGAATCACAACTGACTATTGCGCTGAGATAGGCGTATTCATTAAAGCTCGAGGCTGTTAAACAAAGTCCCGCACTACGGCTGATAAAATTGCACATAAGTAAATTCTAGAGGCCAACTTGCTAAAAAAGTAAATACGGCACGAACCATTTAAAACAAATACAGAAGAGCCACTTGTAATCAGTTTTGAATGTTTGTAATTGACATTTTATATACTAGTCGATTACGCAGTTTACATATTGTTTTTGTACAGTTTGCAAAACCTATAGTCTACGAGCGTGGTCAAACATTTAGGAGTTTATGAAAAACATATCAAAAATTGAATTAAATTCTTCTATGCGACTGTTTAAGACTAAACCAATCAAAATTCTTTTAGAACATCTTTCTGCTATGTCTACGAAACATCGTCATGAAAGATGAGTATTACTGTTTTTATCGTACCTATAAAACTATTACGCTTCAAACTCGTCTAACTATTGCACTTTTCACAGCACGGTAATAGATACACAGTTATGTTGTGCATGTCGCTAAACAACTGTTAAGCTAATGAATTACCGCTGATAAGCGGTATTTTTGCGTGTAAGGTGGGATGATTCATTTTTTATTCCGTTCACATCAATACTTTGACACCAGAGTTTTAGGTCTGATCCAGAAAACAGACGGTGAGCACTAAGTTATGAAAACATGTGGTAAGCAGTTTTTGGCCTCATCATCAAAATGTTTTAACATATCGTAAATTTCAATTGTTTGATAAATTATCTAACGATTATACCTAACTATCAACAGTTATATGTGAAACGAGCTCAGTCACATTAGAGTTGGATTCTTGTTTATACTGAGCATTTGAACCGCATGTTGAGGAGCTCTAGTGTTCTTAAATTGTTTACCGCGGTTTCATTTTAACAACACTATCGTAACACTTATCGTATTGCCGGGTGTGATTGTAATGTTTTGTATGGTGTTTTTCTTTACGCTCTCCCCCTGGATATCCGTTTCCTACAGTTACCGGTAATGTTAGTGAACTCTAGGTCTTCTCTTTGCTCATATTCGACAGTATTCACATGAATTGACTTGATTTAAACCATCATCTTCACTTGAGACATTATACCATTCTAGTTTTTAAATAGCGCTTAAATGTATATTTACCCCTTTATGCGGCTATAGAATACCGCACAAGGATCTCTGAAATATTTTTTGTGTATAACATCTATGTAGGTCGTGTAAAACATCTATCTGTTTTTAAAAATACACCAAAACAAAGAATGAAGACATCTTTGAGTGACCCTCAACATCTGTGCATACAACAAAACACAGTGCATCCGTGTACGATGATTTATCAGAAAATTACTTTTGTCGCTTTTTCTGAATAATCTCACCAAGTGCGGGTGCTTGATAACTATTGAACAACCCTGAATTCGGCTACTCAATAAAAAACTCAATACATTTGAATGCGCTAAAGGTCTATAACTGAACTTTAACATCTTAGTAGTTGGTAAAACTTCACTTAAACTCTGCTCAAAATAAAATACATCTTAGCTACTTTCTAAACGCTTGTTACAGAGCTTATTGCGATCCATTTACCCATCCATATGTTTTGAAATTTTAATGTTTAATCAACATTTTGTTGGAAAACATATGATGGATTTACTCAACTTTTTATGTCAACAGGTTCTACAGGGTAATGTCGCATTTAATTAACATTGTTTATTTCAGTAAACTTAAGTTTATTACATAAGATTAATTCAATGCCATTTCGTTGAATCAGGTTAACATTCTTAATTTAGTCCAAAACTATTAAGTTCAAATAATCCAATTGTTTCATTTATTTAGGGATTGTGTTCAACAACCTTTACAAATATATCTAATAAGATAACCTTTTACAAAATCTTTACTCGGTAAAGACTCTTATTGGTTTTGTCGCATCCAATGCCCCCCAAAGTAGTTGTTTTTATAATGATTAAAACTGTTTTAATTATTTTTAGTATGGTCTACACTTTATGGTAAAACACTAACATATCAGAAACTCTTTTAAATATAAACATTAACAAGTCAACGATTTTTTATCTTGCTGTTAAAACACATAAATAACGTTTTATTTCAAATTGTACTGTTCCTAGTTTTCTATATTGCTATTTTAATTAAACTCATTTGTGTAATCTCGACTCAAATGGATAAGTAAAATGTTTGAAAAGTATTGAGTTGATTTAACTTCATTTACTAATTATTTTGGTCTACTTAACTGAAAAATGTTCTTTCAACATGACTATATTGAGTTAAGTCAGTTTAACGCAATGCATTGTGTTTGAATGAGAAAGCTAATACAACGGTGTTAAATGAAAATTATTTTTTAAATAAACTGAACAGTATCGTAAAATAATTTTAGGCTGAATTCTCTCGGACGACATGCAGGACATGGTTATTTATGGCGTCCTGATGACGACCCACCGTACACACAGGGGTGCGAGGGCGGGCCCACAATCGCAGGGGTGATAAACTCTACACAGAGACCAGCCTCAGTTACCGGCACACAAGCCGTATTTCCTAACCGCTGTGTATGCCGGTAATGCTGCTAAACCCCGTTTCGACGCTACGGACGGATGCTTCAACGACGTCGGATTCGAAATCGTAAAAAACTGCGGGGGTACTACAACATCTCATTGCGAGATTCCGGAAACTTTCACCATCAAACAGTTTCCTATTCGAAAAATCTAGAAACTTCTGAAATGGCGACTCAAAAGCTGACGGAGAACGACATGGTCCTTTTTATACCCTAATCAGGCAACGTATCTCAAGAGACACAACTCATAAAATCCAAAATATATCAAATTTTTTTAAAATTCTTTTGGATTTGTTTTATTTAAGTCCAGATGATATAAAAAATTAAATGAAAATTTTTTTTGCTTCTTTTAAAAGAGAAGATCTTTTTAAGATAGCTAAGAGTAGAATGAAAAAACATTAAAATGTATTTAAAGATATCTAAGCTTAAAAACTTTAAGAAATACAAACTTTGCCACTGTTTATTATGTGCCCAGTTTGGATTCTTCTCACTTGTACAATATACTTGGTTCTCAATACAAAAATGAAAACTCCATCACCAATCAATTATTAAAAAATACATAATGCCAAACAATACAACAGTTGTTACTGCAGTTTCTTCATGAGATATTCTTCATGCTTGAACAAAGCGTTGACCAGGTCCTTGGCAATGCTTTCACAATTCACACAGTCCAGCAGTTCCCTCACCTTCATCACACAGTCCAGCAGTTCCTCATCTTCATCACACAGTCCAGCAGTTCCTCATCTTCATCACACAGTCCAGCAGTTCCCTCATCTTCATCGGGCGTGTTGGATTCGCTCGCACATTTGCAACTGATTCATTGTGCAAGTCAAGATCGTCAATGATTGGATCAATGTTCTTCATTTTTCAACCAACTGACTGGTGTTTGCTTTCAGAAACCCTTGATGATCTGAGAATATAAAAATTTTAAAATTAAAACAGGAAAAGGAAAATGGGGAAAGAATATAAAGATTGAATCTAACCTTGTATTGACCTGTTTCTCTTCTTTCCCAGTCGCCCCTTTTGGACAGTATTTGGCTTTGATAAAATCTGTAGTAAAATAAATAAGTGCCGTAAAATAAAAGGCTATATTTACAATTCTGAATAATCCAGGAGCATGACACCAGATAAGATAAATTCATCATGGCTTATTCTACAAAACCTGATTCAATAGTACCAAAAATATTTCAAATTTGTACATGACGCTGTTAGATCAGAATGTAACTTTCCTTAAAATTGGTCCCAAATAGTTAACTCCGACTGCTTAATTAAGATTAATTTAATACATTACATAGGCGAAAAACTGTTTTTAATAGTTTCTCATGTATCACACTTACAATTTGCCGGTACATTTGATTTGGCAGAAGTCGTGTTGATGTCAATGGAGGAGCCATGAGTTAAACCAGTTATGATAGGCGAAAACACATGGCCACCATCAGATGAAGAGATTTTGCCTGTTTACATAAAATATCTGTCAATTGTTCATTTATTTTATTATTGGAACCATGAATTGAGTTAATTCGTGGCTTTGATAAAATCAGCAGTAAATAAAAGGCTATAGTAATGTAGTATAGTAAAATAATCCAGGAGCATGACAAATTTGTACATGACGCTGTTAGATCAGAATGCAAATTTCCAATTGGTCCCAAATAGTTAACTCGGACTACTTAATTAAGATTAATTTAATACATTACAGAGGTAAAACTGTTTTATTACACTTACAATTTGCCGGTACATTTGATTCGGCAGAAGTCATGTTGATCTCAAGGGAGGAGCCATGAGTTAAACCAGTTATGATAGGCGAAAACACATGGCCACCATCAGATGAAGAAATTTTGCCTGTTTACATAAAATATCTGTCAGTTCATTATACAGCCAATAGAGTACTTGCGCCCCTTTTTCACAGTCGCTGGTGTTTTTACTTCCAGAAAACGCCTGTTGCACTCTATAATGTTTCTCATTAAAAATAAATATAAACCACACTAACATGTTACTTGGATGCCCGATTGTCCTGCAGTGTTTGCTGTCTCTAGAGAGAGAGAGAAAAGGAAAGACCATGTTATTTTAAATGGAAAAAATCATGCAATCATCCTATAGGCAGTAACGCAGTGCATTACAGTACATTGATGAAGTTTACAGTTCTTTGTCATTCAGGGGAGCATAATATCATAAATTTTGAACCATCTGAAAGAAGACGCTTGACGGTGCCCAGCGTCAGAATCTATAACTAAATTATGAGAATGTGTATTGTGAAAAACGCTAGGCTATATAAATAGCTTTGACTTAACTTTTATATATTTTGGTTATCACATTGTGCCATTTATAGCTTACATTTTAAACAATTTTATCATGCAAAGTGCTAAAAGTTAAAATCAAAGACAAAGTAAAAGAAGAATTAAAAAGTAGCCTACCAAAATTTAAAAAGTAATTGAAGAGGAATAAAATACAGATTAAATAATTAAATAGGCCTATGCACATATAACCATGTCTGACTAAAATAATCTAAATAAGATTTAAAACTGAATAAAAACCAAAACATTTATTTTAAAGTCCTTTATGGAAATCCCGCAGCGGCCAACTACAGTAAACTGTGATTGGATTGGGGGGATTATATATATATATATATATATATATATATATTTTTTTTTTTCCTGAAACAAGGGTAAGCTAAACAGCAATAGGACGTTTAAAGCACTAATGAATTATACCGTCTTTTCCTTATGTATAAACAATCTTTTTAAATAAAACACCGTAGCATAAATGAATTATAGAGACAATACTCACTTTTAGACATGTCTTTTGATGATGTGGTAAGAGGAGTGAGGGTGCAAAAGTTTTTGGTCCAGAAATGATTTGTCTTGGCTATTTATACAGAAGAGGCTGGGCAAAATACTCTTGGAAAACGTCAGAGCTGTGTGTCCACAATGTTCTTTCAGTATGGAGTCCTCTCACAGCCGTAGCCATGAGGTCCACGGTAGGTCATCGTTGACATTTTTTATCACCTCTTGTTTTTTTCAGGTTACACATGGCAATAAATTACTATAGCTGCTTAAGGTCTAAGTTGTAAGGTATTTGACAAAAAAGCCTCCAAAATGGAGGAGGTCAAAGGGCATGTTTCCTGCTATAGTATCATCAGCTCTCCCAAAGGCTGTTCATGCAGCCTACAGACAAACTGTCGCATCAACAAATGCTAACATTTTAAAGTTCTACATATATATTTTGAGTAGATAACCGATAGTATATTCTCAGTAAAGGGTTTCACCCTGTATGTTTCCACACTGATTAAGGATAGTTCGGGAGATACAATCATACTAAGCGGGAGAATATCTAACTGTCGCTTGTGAACATTCCATTATCTGATTATTTGGGTTCAGGGAACACCATTAGCTCATACATCTCTTTAATTTGTGCTGGATGTAAAAAATAAAAAGGTTAATAACAAACAAACAAAAACTTTAAATCAGCATGAAACCATAATATGAATAAATAAAATATGGTTTAATTAAAGTTTGATAATGACTTGCATATTATTTTCTTTTAGTAAAGCTATGCCTGGATCAGCCAACACAAAGTTTTGCGTTGTGGGTGAGACCGCACAAAAGATTACACCAATATTAGCTTTCTCGAACATTGCACAATTGCACTATGCCTGAAACTTGGTAATCAACATGCATTTCTAGGTCTGTCAAAAATTATCTGTTATCATGGTTTAGTTGTATTTTAAAACATTGCTTTTTCTTAAAAAACTGAAATAAAAAAATTTGGTAGCATGATTATCTTGTTCATCATGTAATAACTCCATATTTATCAGGCTGATATTTGTAGAAATAAGCAAAGTAAATGTATAAAACAAAAAGAACCAGTTAATGGCCTTGCGTCCGAACACTACAGGTATGAAGATATGTTTTGTTTTGAACGTTTTATTCTAACTTTAAAGTTAGATTATCCTTTGAAAAGGTTAATACAGTATTTGATTTTTGGGGTAGCGTTGCAAGCTAGTGTCGTTAAACTTAATCGATGGTTTTTAAGGGAAATTATGTATTCTCAGGAGACCCCTTGACCCCTGAAGTTATGACTTCTGAAGATCTCTCACGTGTAGATTCGCTCGGTTGAAAAATGCTGTTTTGTAATTTACACATCTGAAATTAAAGGTACAGTAGTTTTTTAAAAAGTATTCTATTAGCTAAAATCAATGTCTTTATTCATAAATATGATCTCATTAGTGTAAAATTAGCTCTGCCAATGATCTGACTTGTCCTCGTAAGCGAAGAATTTCTTATCTTTATTTGCATGGGACGGGTAAGTCCATGGAGACTTCTATGTCGTTCCGCCATCTTGAAAAACTATAATAGCAGAGAGGGACAAAAAGCACTAGCCTACCTCAACGCGTTTTCGTTCAAGGAGGTCAGTGAGAGGCGCTTGTCACTCCCCCGGCAAATTTGAAAGGCTGCCCTGCGCGGTACTTCATAATGCAATCCTCGTAACCAAAAAGCATAAACATTTTATTTAAAAGGAAACGTGACCGGCAAATTCAAAACGAGGGTAAATATTAGCTTTTCCCCGGTGGATAGAGCTAATGAAGGAGAAAGACTTTGAAAGGGACTCCAAAGTCCTGCTTTCTTCTCGACAGGTAAGTCAATGTTATGGTCTAAATGACACACTTTTTTTCATTGCTTGATTGTTTAATTTATTATATAGGTAGCGTAACAGTAGAACATGTATAGTTAAACTCGATGATGTGCTATTGGAAGACATGTCGTACTGTAGCTTCGTGACACATAACGGTTACCGTAGTTGCAACACACTTTTGAAAAAGCGATGCGCTAGAGAGCACTATTCGTTTGAATGCAAAATACAATTTCACCGCTAGATGGGGTAAATTCATACACAGCGTACCTTTAAGGACTAAAGCCTCCAAAATGGAGGAGGTCAAAGGGCATGTTTCCTGCTATAGTATCATCAGCTCTCCCAAAGGCTGTTCCAACAGACAAACTGTCGCATCAACAAATGCTAACATTTTAAAGTTCTACATATATATTTTGAGAAGATAACCGATAGTATATTCTCAGTAAAGGGTTTCACTAGATCATAGCTACCGTAGAAAAAGTAAGATCATGCTTTGAATTAAGACGAGTAAAATTGCTGCGATACTGTTTGAAATATTTTTGTATAAGATCTAAGATACCAAAGTACAGTTTTTGCTTTACAATTTTAAAATTGCTTTAAACTGTTTAGTAAAAATAATACCTTAGGTTAAATTTATGTAAAATCATTTATATCACACATAAGTCTTCTAAGAAGATAAATAGAAGATACAATTTTAATAAAACGTTAAAGCTTTGATTTAAACAGTCTTTTAATTTTAAAAGATCTAATTTAAACTTTTAATATTATGCTTTTAAATGAATTTAGTATGAATAAAACTCTGGAAAGCACACTAACTTTACTGTGACAGTGTACCCCAGAGGCTCATCTGTCCTGCATCTTGGGGCTCAAGCATTCATTTCACCCTGTAGTTTATCACTGAAGGAACCAGGAGGGCTTTGTTTATGACTTTGGACTGTTTTTATCATTGCATAAAGAACTACATCTTCGGCACTATGAAAATGTAAGGTATTTTTATATTTATATACTTTTTTATATAAAATTCATTTAGCTAAAACTATGTTTAAATCGTTTGAATTCATTTTAGTAACATACTTGTTATTATTCTATATTTATAATCATTTAATTTAAATATGGAGATTAGTTAATTTATGGAAAACAGTATGTAAAAACAATGTAAAAATGCTGTTTTTGGTCGTGTTTAGGTGTACGGGATACAGTACAAAAATCATTATGGCTATGACTATATTAATAAAATTATACTTTAGGTCACCGTTAAACAAAAGATAAATAGAAGATACGACTGTATTACAACGTTTTTATTAAGACTTAATTGAAATCTTCTTTTATTTTTCTCACTGTCCCCAGCAATGCGGAGGGTATCATGTAACACACACACACACACACACACACACACACACACACACCCATTCCTCCTCCACTCTGAATCACAGAGTGTCAAAACGCCGGTGTGGGAGAAAAACACTCCGGGATATTTTGTATCAAAACTTATTGCATCTTTGTAAATACATTTATACCTTATATGGACAATGATGTGTTGGGATTTACTTCTTCAATTCTCTGAAAATGTAAGATGATTTTCTTTATTTTGTGTTCATCTAAAACAAAACTAATTGGTGCACTGTGTTTCAGTAATTTAGAAAAGATGTTTATTTTTAAAATGAACGATATAATCATATAATTTATATACTTTTAAAGAACAGAATGTTTTTCAACTTTTTCAACTGCTGTTAGTGTGTCATTATTAGAAAAACTCTGAAATATTATATTTGTAAATGTAAATTTTACAAATATTTCATTTATATACTTTTAAAGAACAGAATGTGTTTCAACTTTAGTTAATGTGAAAATATTATATTTGTAAATGACTAAATGTAAATTTTACAAATATTTCATTTATATACTTTTAAAGAACAGAATGTGTTTCAACTTTAGTTAGTGTGAGATATTTTCTCACTTTCACCGTCCTCAGCAATCCCCTCTCCTCTGGAATATGGAGGGAGATCCTGTGAAGCCCCGTGTCAAAGTTCAAACATAAAACCTTCACAACTTCCATTAAATCAAACCCTTATACCCACGAGGCCAGACACATGGCGGTAGATTTACTTCTTCAACCCAGGTGAAAATGTATTTATTTATTTTTTGTTTTGAAAAGATATTTTATTAACCATTTCATTTATATAATTTTAAAGATCAGTGCTTTTCAACGTTAGTGTAAGATATTTTCTCACTATCCCCATTTATATAGTATGCTTCAGGAATGCCAGGATATCGGATGTCACACACATTTAGCTCAAAGACTGTCAAAATGCAAAAGGCACTCTTTCCAAAAGAGGAACTCTTTTCAACTTTAACCCAATTCTTCACCATAGTGAAAAGGTAAGATGATTTTTATTTATTTTAAAGGAATTAATGTTGTTCAACTCTACTTAGTGTGAGATATTTTCTCACTTTCACTCCCCAGCAGGGGGATGCAGGAATAGGGTGACGTCTCACACACTCACAGACAGACGCACACACTTAGCGCAGAGACTGTCAGATGCAAAAGGCACTCTTTCCAAAAGAGGAACTCTTTTCAACTTTTTCAAAAGATCCTCAACTCTGAAACGGTAAGATGATTTTATTTTTGTTTTGAAAAGATAACTCTAATCTATATGTAACATTAGAAAAATTATTTTCTCACTAACCCCGACACAGCTGGCATGGAGGGAATTTCCCAAAGCAAAAAGTCCCCGGGGGTCAATAGGGGTAAAACTAAATGGCAAAATCATCCATCATAATACGGATCAAAGACAACTGTCAAACCCAGATCAACCCTAACAACTGGCAACTTGACGTATAATACAAAGGTCAATAGGGCAAAGACAACTGTCAACTTGATCGATCGATAGGTCAAAGGTTAATCCCTACATCAAAGGACCTCCGGAGGACCACGGAAGGTCAAAGGTTACCCCCCCCACCTGTCAACTTGATTGATCGATAGGTCAAAGGTTAATCCCTACATCAAAGGGGCCTCCGGAACATCCTCCGGAAGGTCAAAGGTTAGCACCGCCCACCTGTCAATCATAGGGTCATAAATCATCTTGACACAAGGTGTAGTATTAGAACTACTCTCTCTCACTGACCTTGATCACTGAACTCCTCTGAGTGTAAATGTATCATGCTTTTCATTTAGTGTTTTTCTTTTTTTTCTTTTTTTTTTCTTTGTTTTTCACAATTGCTAAGACATGTTTCTTGAAACCTTCACCCATTTTCTCACAACATTAAACACGAAACCAAATTTTCAAATTAAACTCACAAAACTTTTGACTAAAAATTGCTTTAAAACCATTTCACTCAAAATCAAACAATGCTTTGAAATCATACACACATAACTAAGTAGGGTTGGGTATCGGTTGGGTTTTATCCGATACCAGTACCTACTCGGTATTTTTAAAACGGTTCTGGTGCTTAAACGGTTCTTGAACCGGTACTTGAAGGGACATTGTGTAGGAATTTCTCCCATCTAGCGGTGAAATTGTATTTTGCATTCAAACGAATTGTGCTCTCCAGCGCCTCGCTTTTTCAAATGCGTGTTGCATCTACGGTAGCTGTTATGTACCAAAAAGCTATGACAGGGTGTCTTCTAATAGCACTTCGTCGAGTTTTCCTTCGGGTAAAAAGGTTTGTTATTTCAAACAAACTGCAACTTGACACAACGAACAAACGAATGTTACAGTATGAATTACTGACTGACTTGCCGGGGCATTGACAAGCGCCTCTCACTGCTCTGCTCCTCCGTTTCTGCTGCTTTCAGTTACGTGACGCTGGCTCTGAACGAAAACGCACTGTGGAAACGCGTTGGCCTAGTACTTTTTGACCCTCTCTGCTATTATAGTTTTTCAAGATGGCGGAACTACATGGAAGCCTCCATGGACCTACCCGTCACATGTATATAAAGATAATAAATTCTTCGTTTACGAGGATAAGTAAGCTAATTGGCAGAGGTATTTGTACACCTTTGAGGACATATTTATGAATAAAAATATTGATTTTAGATAATAAAATACCTAAAAAACTACACATTGTCCCTTTAAGAAAACGAAACCGCACACACTTTGTCAAAAAAAACAACCCTTTTATTTACACGGCCAAACTGAACACAATATTAATTTAAATCTTTAAACAATATAAATACAAGAACCATATGGTAATAATAAATAAACCAATATAAAATAAAAGTTCACATTTACATAATATCAAATAAAACAATATTGTATCAAACAATGTAATAATACTGGAGATTAATAGAGATTACTACCAGGGTAATCTAATCTCGGCATGGCTCCAGGTTCCCATGTTTTGTCTGCTTGAACCAGTCATGTAAGTTATCTGGTCATTGTACTAGTTATGGCAGCGCTTAGCTTAATTGGTGAGCTTGGTATTTTGTTCCCACTGTGTCTTAGCTACGCAGCGTTGAGTGAACCTATGAAAGAGAACATCTCTGGTTACTGGTGTGACCTATGTTCTCTGAATAGCACAGGCGTAACTATCGGTAAGCAGGGTACGCGGTTGCTTACGGGCCCGGACCAACTAGGGGCCCGCGTGACTGGAAGATATTGATTGACAGCCGGGGCCCCCTATCGCATTTTACTACTTTTAGTCTGATCACATTTTACTTTATCGCGAATGTATTTGAATAAATAATGACAACAACATATTTTTCTGATCATTGAATACATGTGTGAAACGAATAATGATGGATTTTGGTAAAATTTGTTTGGAATTGGGACTGGGGAATCCCCGGGTCGGTAAGTGAACATGCATATTTCCACAGAGGAAAGCCTGGAAAATGTAGGTATAATGTAAGTGAGCATCTTTTTTTTTAATGTATGTGGACCTAGGCCTATGTGTGTGTAGTCATAGCAGTGAGTAACAATGTGTTATGGTGCGCCGTCACCAGCAGTGTTTTTCATGTTGCACATTAAACAGTGTTTTTTTTGTTTTGTTTGTTTTTTTGTTTTTTTGTGGTGTGCGTAGGCTACTCCTGATTTTGTCAGTCATCTCATCTCTTAGGCTATATGCTGTGTCTCTATGATCCTATCCTGTCCTATTCATTGTAGCCTACTCGTGGACATCACGTGCTATAGTAGGGGGCCCCGCCCCGTGTTGGCTCGTTATGCCACTGCTGAATAGGGAACGAGACGCTACGTTCGCTGCCAAGCTCCTCGCGCTGCCGACAAGCTTCCTTTTTCGGCAGAGAAATCTGAGGAGCAGATGGCGCGTGCGCCAATATAATATGACGGCGTAAGAACGTTGAGGCGGCGCCCGCGCCATCAGCCAATTAATCCAAGTACTCCTCTCTGCAGACTGTAGCGCGGTGACATCACGTATTCACGTCACGAATGTACGTCACGTATGTGTTACCACGCATGCGCCATATCACGGTGACAGCGCAGAGTCAATGAGTAGGGCACCCGGAACTCTTGCTTATATTGTCTAGAAAATGCACTCCAGTTCACAACACCTAATTTAGATAAAAGACAGAACAAACAATATTGAATCATTTTGAAGAAAGGCATTAACATAGTAGGCTAGGCTACAGAGTCATACAAGGAATTTCTTGTTTAAATATTTAAAACATATTACAGGAAGATGTTAGACAAATATATGTTTGAGTGTTATTGGCTTTGTCTGTAAAGTACCTAAGAGACTTACTTTGTTTATGAACAACATACACTAGTTAATTTTTTTTTTTTTTCAAGACAACTTTAAAGTTGTCTTGAGAAAGCCTAGCCTGAAAGTTTGAAATAGTTTTAAAAGCTTGAAGTAGTTTTCAAGCTGAAAGTTTTGAAGGCAATACAGTCTTTCAGACACAGACAGACAGATAGACATGACAGATAGGCAGATAGAGATAGATGGATAGACAGACAGATAGATGGGAAGAACAGACAGATAGATGGATAGATTGCACAGACAGCACAGTGACAACACAGTAAAACTCCCTTGGTTTGTAGACCCAGGTCTCACAGAATGGACAGTGATATTTATCACAACATGAGCTGCATTGATTTATTTTAACGCTTTTACCTTTTTTAAGGACACCCACATCAATCTAGAAAACAACATCAACAATCAAGTTAAGGTTTGCTTTATTCTATATCTGACATTTACAGGGTTTATGCCAGTCACATGAAGGTCAATTTAAGATTTCCTTTAACACCTTTTTAAGAGTAAAGAAAATTTCTTGAATTAATTGAAGGGAACTCAATACATTAATATGCTCTCTAGATGATAAAAAAACTAAGGAGAATCACAATTAGTTTTATTTTAGCAAAATACAATGTTCAACTCCATTACTTTTTAATTTATTTGACCACAAATTTATTTAACATAACTTACAGTACATACACTACATTCAGGACTGTAACTTTTATAGTATGCTCTGATACTGAGGAACAACATTTCTTTTGCAATGCATCCAAAAATCAATTACATGACTTCATTAATGTAAGTCTTTCTGCTCTATTTTAAGACATCTTTCAAGCCTTAATCTGTTTAAAGGCGAATTAAGACTTTTACATATAATTTTAAGACTCGCTGAAACCCTGTCATTTTTAATGCAAACATATATCATAAAATATGTCATAACTTTTTTTTTAATCTAAAACATTGATGCTCTATAGCATCTTTTACTATTAAAAGCCGTTAACACAAAAGCACAATTGTTAAAATAGCATAAATAATGCTTATTGACTTACTGCCATCGAATCTATTGCCGGAAGTGATTGAAACGAACTGCACGTGCGCACATGCATAATTGTATGATGATAGTCATACTTTGCGCATGCGTGGTAACAGATACGTGACGTACATACGTGATGTGAATACGTGAAGTCACCGCACTACAGTCTGCAGCGAGGGGTGTCTCAATGAATTGGCGTGATTCTATATGGGCTTCAGACAATCGGCACACCCAGAGGGCGTAATTTTACACGTGAAATGCAGCCAAACCTTGGAGCGTTTTGCCTTCGGCATCTTCATTAATCCCCTCGCTATCAGTTCAACAAGTGTGCCGAGTAGCGGCACTAACGTCACGCAAGTTGAGGCCGGAACACCAGGGGGGCGGTAAAAAAAAAAAAACAGGCACCGAAATTTTCGTTCTTATTCGGTCTCGTTACTACCGTTTACGTCGGAACCGGTTCCCTATTTGCAGCGCGTTTCCGTACCCAACCCTACACATTAGTCAATAAAATAAGCACTACAGATCATTCATTAGACACTACATCAAAAAAATGAGAACACAGCATTCAGAACAGAAAAAATTATATTGTATACAGTAAACAATTTTTGCAATTACAAAAAATGTAGTAAAACTGAGTAAGGTGAATATATTGTACTGAATGCACTGCAAGTATATTATTGAACTGAATATTGAATAGTAGGCCTATTGAATGTCTGTATATTTAGCACTAGCATACTGTAAAAATACTGCAGTCCAACTGCAAAAGCCAAAAAGGTCAAATAAAACTGTAATTAAAAAGAATGTTACGGTACACTCAAATACTGTAAGTTGTGCAACTGCAAAATCAAGGTCGATGAGACCTAGATCAACATTAGAATAACATACTGATCATATTCTAACATTTCATCATGTTGAGCTATATAACATTGATTCGTTTTATGTACATATGCTCACCTGTCTAATAAAGTATGCAAGAGCGGCATCTCTGTCAAGTTGTGACTCGTGAAGCTCAGTGTCAAGTCCAATTTAGTTTTGGACGCGGAGCTCTTGGCATCGCGAAAACGCCATGCCGATATTGATCCTCGTTTTATTTCTCCTTTTGTCCCAAAGTCTGCTTGCCATGGTCCATAATGTTTGAACAAAACAACAACAGCATGACGTAACGCAGTTGTCCACTTCTGTTGCCATTGTTACTATGGCAGTCCAGGGATGACGCGGATATTACGTCATTAGTAGGAGACAATGACCAGGGACTATTATTATTTAAAATTGGAATTTCTCTGAAATTCAAAATCTTTGGGAACTTTTGGGATATTGTAAGTACACAACTGCAGGAAATATATCACACTGTGCAAGTGATTATTGGATACTTTATTACAAAAATCTTACATATTGTACCTTTAAATGGTTTTGGGG
The DNA here is from genome assembly GCA_026230005.1 of Gila orcuttii. NCBI lineage: Eukaryota > Metazoa > Chordata > Actinopteri > Cypriniformes > Leuciscidae > Gila > Gila orcuttii. The sequence continues at coordinate 17,654,030 of JAPDVR010000015.1, read as the reverse complement.
CAATTGTTTGATTTAGTCAGAGGTTCTCTGAATGTAGCTTGAAGATTTGGTTTTGTGTTTAAGGTTTTGAGAAAGTGGTTGATGGTTTTGAGAAATGTAAAACACATTTCTCGAAAGCAATTCGGAAAAACTGTAAAAAAGAACGAGTACCGATTATTGTTCACACAAATGATGTCATAAACTTCGCAAATGTTGGCAAATTAAGTGATTTATTCTTAATCAAAAGTGGTAGCTTGCAAACATTGGTTCCAGGCAGACTGGTAAAAAACATGCACCCAGATTCCATAAAATTGCAGGTCAGCCAGCCAAACAGATTGAAGGATCGTAGCTGGTGCTTTGTAGTTTTATGAGCATTCAGGGTTCCCACGCGTCCTGGAAAACACATAGAAACATTTTACAAAATGTAAAAGGACCTGGCAAATCTTGTTGTTGTCCTGGAAAATTCTTTAAAAAAGGTTCTTGTGTTTTTCTTTAGCTAAGAACAAAAAGTGTTTATGGCCCATTACAATTAATATAAGTAGCAGAAAGTTCTATGTTCAAGGACACTGAGTTTTGACGCGTGTATAGATCCTAGGTTAACTTCACTTGTTTTATAGAGGCAAAAAAAAAGGGTTAGTCAAAAATCCTTAAACCAGTGTGAACATGGTGAACCAGTGTTGGCAAAAGCTCATTGACTGAATTCTGCACATTTGTGAATCCTTTCATTATACGTAAACAATGTAAATAAGAGATTCTTTGTGCAGCTTCATTGATTATAATGGTAGTTTTATATAACACCGTGCCCTAACTACACGCGATGCGACTCCGCGACACGCTATAAAAGGTATCTTTTCCATATTAATCAGAGTTTTTGTCCTAACCTCTATTTTAGAAACGGTTTCTATTTTTCTGCGACGTCGCGGCTGGAACAACAAACACAAAGTGTGGCAATGATAATCTCAGGTAATGTTTATTTAATGTTAAAAGCATGCAATGTGACTTTGAATATCATTTAGTGCTCCCAGCTTTGTAGCTGTAAAAGCAACAATGGATAATTCACCTCAGATCTTGAAATTAAACAAACGTTCAAATGTGAACAAACAAGTGTATTATTTGACAAAGATTGTTTTAGTAACTCAGTAGCTTATGTATCTTTAATAATGTTTAAATGGTGAAATATTTGTGAATTTGATTATGTAAGCCTACTTATACATTTTCTTGCGAGTGCCGTCAAGATTACTCTCTGGTGCTGTACACTTGAGAGCCCGCCCACACGCTGTTCTGATTGGCTGTGGGTTTTGATTGATTTTGACGCATCTCGCAGTCGCGTCGCGTCTAGTGTGGACAGACAAATTATTTGTCGCTGGAATCTTATCGCATCACGTCTGGTTAGGACACGGTGTAACTCTCTCTGTATATAACCCATTCACAATTTGAATGAAAGTTTTATTTTTCATGCTGCTAAGTACACACTGCAGAATTTTGGGAGTGACAATCATATTTAAATGTGGGATTTAATCCAAATTTGTGTTTATTGACCTAATGATAACCATAGCAATGGATGGGTCAAAAAATCTGAAATGCCAAAATAGATCTGTGCATTAAGTGTAAATGCAAACTAAAAGACCTGCCACTTGTTCTAGTACGTTATGTGTTTCTTTGTTGTTCGTTTGACTTATATATTGACCAATATTTTTATGTTCAAATAGTTCAACAAATAGTTCCAATGTTTTTGCTATGGAATTGACATTGGCAATGTGGTAGATATTTCTTCTTTCGCACCTGACTTAAGTCTACCTGGGTCTCGTCTACTAATCAACGTCTCCAATCGACGTTAGTTTTCTTGTACCTGGGTCTCATCTACAATCGACATCCCCGAACGTCTCCAGTCGATGTTAGTTTACCTGTATCTGGGTCTCGTCTACAATCGATGTCCCCGTTCAATAATATTTGTACTCAAGGGCGTCTCCTCATCAACGTCGGCTGAGTCCCCTAACCCTAACTTGCTGCGCAGCAATAGCTAAACAGACTCCAGAAAATGCCTTCGAATATGCTTTAATCACGGCCTGAGGATCTCAGACAAATTTCAGAGAGAATCCCACCAGCAAAAGGAATACATCAGTTTTTATAAAATAGAAGTATGGCGCAATTTGATTGTTTCTTCATATGCAAACTCTTCTATTAAGCAAACTTAGATCTCAAATCATTAAAAAAAATGGGACAAGGTTAAAGTTCAGTTGATTACTCAATATGTCATGAGACTATTCTAGAAAGTTATATTTTTGATATTGTCTAGCCAGCATCTCAGAATTTTCCACTGGTTTCGACACAATCTTCAGAGTACATGTTTAGAACGTGTTAGTTAGGCCTAAAGGAGAAGTAAGGTTAGATGTTAGAATTATGATTAGTTTGATATACAGTTAACTATTGTATTCATTAAAAAATCTATCACAGCAACAATAGAATCAGTTGTTATTATAATGTATAATTAAGAGCTCATATTAAAAACCTTTTTAAAGACTTATGGAGAGAGCAATATATTACTTTAGGGCATGATCCTTGTCAATTATTCCCACTGTAGTAAAATTAAAAATGTCTTGGAGAAGTTCTGGAAAATTACCCTGGCAATATGTAGGGATGCTCCGATGTATAGGCCAATAAAACCAATTTTTTTCAATATCGGCCATTGGCCAAGTCAAAGAAAATGTATCTTGTGCTGAATATAGGGCTGTTAACGCAACAGTAATGCATTAACAGTTTAAAAAAATAATAGTGATGTTAAAGCAGTCTTAGCTTTCAGATTGTGCAATTTTTGCCACAAAATTCAAACAATGTTTTATGTAATCCCTCAATCAATGTTTCAATCATAGAAAGAATAAAAAAAAACAGCTGGTGAACAATGTCACTTAACGTTGCATTTACCTCAGGAAAGTTCACAGTCCGTTAGTTGGCTATAAAATTATATGCGTATGCTTGAATAAATGTATGTTTAGTTTATGAAAACTCCCTTATGTGCAACTGAGTTGTATACAAACATTTAATAAACATTGTAATTATTATATCTAAAAATAATAAATAGCAGTTGAATTTGACTCTGCTGTTCATTTTAACCTCTAATATTATAGCAGTCTACCTGTAACATCTTGACCTTAGGTTGATTTTGGATTAGGCCTATCTGTCTTGGTATACTGTTACTTGCTAGGTTTTGTGTTTTGGATTTGGTTGCCTGATTGGACTGTTTTCTTAGTGTTTTACCCTGGACTTTGTTACCCTGGCTTGCAACTTTATGATTTACCCTGTTGCAACAAATATATCTCTGTAGATGGATCCCTCTGCTCTCCCTGAGTCTGATATGTTACAGTACCAAATGAGAGGGTTCCCTGTATAGTTTACAGCATTAGTTGGGAGAGATTTTACTATCTGTATTGGCAGAACTCATTCTGAATAATCGGCTATCAGTATTGGCGTAGAGATTTAGTATTGGTACATCTCTAGTATCAAATGGTCATTGAATGGATTATGGGAGTCTGTTGTTCCAACTGTTGTTGTGTTTTTTTTTTTATCAGTAACTCACACAACGGCTGTCATGTCAATGGTATTTGAGGGAATTTGTTGCTTGAATGGTTGCTAGGATATCATTAGACATGAATAAAGAATGCAAGCTTTGGTGTAGTCTGGATAATTTTTAATGATTTTATGACACTGTTCGCACTTTTACCTTTCTGAGGATAAGTAGGCCCTATCTATGTTGAGGACAGTTGTTTATGGTCAGTGTAGACTTCCTGTGTTGGCACTGCACACCTTCGACAACGCCTTATTTGATGTATTATGATGTAACATTAGATTGACAGTGAAATGAATATATTTATTGTATGTTTTAAACGTTTTTTTGACATTCATTTTAACAGCTATATGCTGCATCCACACATATCAGTAACGTTTTAAAGGGGTCATGACATGCACTTTTATTTGTTTTATTTTATAATGTTCTGTGAGGTCCACTTATAATGTTAACAAGATTTTAACATCAAAACACATCCTAATTTAGTAATAAGTAGGGGTGTAACCAGGGTTTGAAATGAACACCCGCCAACCCACCAAATGCGGGTAAGAATCAACTGTGGCAGGTAACACTATCAAATCACTAGCCAATTTGGCTATTTGGTAATGTTTACTCACTTTGCTGAGGAAGTTTGTGTAAGCCAAAACTGCACAGATTTAGCACAAACACTCAATTTGTGAGTCATCATGATATATATATATATATATATATATATATATATATATATATATATATATATATATATATACCTGAACATGCACGTCACTACGCAACAAATTTTGATACATTGATACGATTTGATACATATCACGATACTGAACTCACAATACGATATTATTGCTATACTCCAAGACATATGATAAAAGCTTAACAAAAAAAGTACTGTTGATTAAAATGCTAAATTTGATATTACATTGTGGGTGTAAAAAAATAGGCTTGGACTTCGTGCAGGTAACCAATCCACAGGACAATGGTGAAACCAGAATAAAAATATTCATGATTCTGAAGCTGAAAATACAGAATTATTTTAGACGAATATGCTTGCACTCTGTCACTGGCTAGATATATTTAAAATAATGTAGGCCACTTTTTACTGGTAACATAAGACATTTGGCATTATCAGGACCCACAAAGATTCCCCCATTGCATTCAGGGTTTCCCGCAGCACTTTGTAACTAAGGCGGCCGCCTAAGCAACACACGCCTGCCGCCTTAACTACGTCGTCAAAAAAAATTATATGAGCGATATCCGCCGAGTTGCTCTGGCCTGTTTTCTCCCTTTCAATCTTTAAATATGTGATAAGCCTTCGTGTTCGCTTCAGTCTTATTATCAGCGCGTTCTTCCGCAGCGGCGCCAAGCACGTCAGAACAAACAGAAGACAGGGTGTGTGTGTATTCATCTGAGCCTCATTGGTCTGTCACTGCTCGTCAATGTCAGAATATTTGAGATGACCAATCAAATCAAAGTAGGCGGGCTTTATGTTCTCAGCGCGAATTTTAGCAGAGCGACTCATAGACAGTAAAGGAGCGACTCGACGCGCTTCAGTTTACGGTCGGTCAAGTGCGAGATAAGATGTAAGTAGCTAAACTAAACATTTCCATTTCCTATAGTTTCAGTTTAATCCGCTGTGGCCACAAATGCCAGAATTCAATAATTTAACCCCCAAATCAGAGCTTTTCAGTTAAAAGAACTTGTTTTCTACCCGGTCTTTTCAATAGTAGCTGGCAACCATGCGCGCCGCGCGCACTCTCTACACTGCTCAAGAAGCGCGGATGATCTGAAAACACAGACAAGCTGGAGTTCAGCAATCATCATTTGAGATTTTCAACTTAAATTGAAGTGTCATTCAGTCGGTCTATGTTCTGTCACGAGCCGCTTGCGCTGTTTGTGCGAACAAAATGCAGGCTGATATCCAGCAGTGTTTTTAATGTTGATGCAATGTTTCCCGAATATCCACACGATTTCAAATGTGACATTGATTTTATACAACAGTTAAAAACAAAACAAAAGGGTAAAATTAAGTGATTTACGACATTTAAAACAGTATAGTCAGGCTTATTGCTCTATTTTGCAACGAAATCTGTGGCTTTGAACGAATCGTGAGATTCAATGAATGACTCGATGACTCACACATAAAGACAATGAGTTACCGCCACCTACTGGCGATTTTAATATAATATTTTTATTAATATTAAACGATTTTTAAAATTGCCTATTTATTGAAAATTGTTTTATTTAAGGAATTATTTATTTTTTAAAGGTTTTACAAAGGTAAAAAAAAAATAAATGGAAAAATTGATTAAAGGGGGCAAATATTGTCCCTTAATGGAAAAGGTGTGACTGCAGTCTAAGTGGAAGAGGGGTACGGCACTCTAAAAAATCGGAGAACCACGGAACTAAGGAAAAGGGATATGTAGAATTGCACAAGTGCTACTGCTAAAGAGTGCAATGTCAATAATTTCTCATAATCTTAATTGAATTGGCCTAGAGAGAATAATTATTATGATTATTAAAAAGATATAAGACTCAAGTTTCAGTATTTGTCTTAATTTGTGTCAGGAGTTATGCAATTCCACCCCCCCCCCCCCCCCCACCCGCCTCCACCCACCCACCACCACCACCTTAACTAACACATTTTCTGCGGGAAACCCTGGCATTATTATACATTATATTCAAAATTATATATAGTAGTTTAATGTAGTACTGACACTAAGGGCCCTATCACACACCCGGCGCAATGCAAGTGTTTTTTGATAGTTTCAGCCCGAAGAAGTTATCATTTTCACGTCCTGTGCCACGTTGTTTAAATAGCAAATGCATTTGCATGCCCATGGGCGTGCTGGTCTGACAACGAGGTGTGTTCAGGCGCATTGTTGGCGCATTGCTATTTTGAGGCAACTGAAATAGAGTGACTATAAACTAGGTTTCAGTTGGTCAATGGCGCAGGATTTTTTTTTTTGTTATTTAAAGGGTGCATTAGTAATATGAGCCTATAGGCGGGTGCACAACACGTGTACACTCTGCTCATTACACACACAGGGACAGGGACTAACGCGCAGCAGCACACAAACATGCCAGATATTAAAAATAAAAGGATTACAATGTAAAATGTTATTATTGTGTACATAAAGATATGGTGGAATCAGGCTTGTCCCTGTAGATGGTCTGCTTGCGCACTTTAACCTCGCACACGAGATAGCAATCCGCCAATGCGCAAGCGCAACTGGCTTTTAAAGGGAATGGGAGATAATTGGTTTATTGCATGTTATGCCCAGAACACACCCATTAATCATTAATAGAATAGGGACAACCCTTTTAGACCATGCGCCGGGATGTACAGACCATTTTTCTGAAGCTGAAGCTCACTGAAGCTTTTGTTCAGGATTAGAGCGAAAGGCTTCAATCAAAACTATAACAAAAGCAGCGTTTAACTTTAAGAATAAAGTGAATCTACTCTTTCTTAATATTAGGGTCACATGGAAGGCAATGCAAAGACTGTGCTTTTTCACAAATTGGCACTTCAAAACATCTTGTAATCTTCAGAGGTATTTCTATTGTTTTGTTGCTGGAGTTATTCTGTGTTTGCTTCTCTCTTGTATTTACCACTGAAAGACATGCACGAGTAGGCATTGATTTGCTTCTGTAGAGGCGGTCTTTCGTCGCACTATTACGTCATAATGTGACAAAATCAAGTTGTTTTGGTTGCAAAATTTTTTGGAGTAACGAGGAAGTTTTGATTTCTGAAACTTACAAGATGTTTTTGTAGTACAATGACCTCTTATATGTCGAAAGATCAAGAAAAAATGTATTTCTCAATTCATGACCAAACTTCTTTTATGCTTGTTAATGCATTAACAATTCCTGTCATGTGGAGGTGTCCAAATGAACATGGACAAATGAACAAATATTACAAATGTGTCTAATAGCGGGAGGAAAAACTCTAATTTAAAAGCTTGACCGGTCTTATTTGCTTCCTGTTGGGGATCTAAAATTTAGATTATGAAATGGGTTTTATGAGTTACTTCAAAGGATGCAATCACTGAAATAGAAGATACTTCCAATTTTAGAGCAATATACATAAGCTCATGTCTTTAAGATCCTAATAATATAATGTAAAAATAATTGTATTTTTATTTGAATGTTGCTTATGCAGACAGTCTTGGCACCAGGATTTTTTTTATTTTTTTTTTTACCTTTTTAAATTACTGGGAGGGAAAACATAATTTGAATGAAATATGGGAGAAAAATGAGGATCTGTAAATAAAAAATATCATGTTACTGAAAAAAAAAATAGATTTACTTTGAAACAATTTTCACTTAGAAATTGCTAGTAAATTGCACAAATAATTACAAAGAAACAAGAATCACATTAAAATAAATGTGAAATTTTGAAGTAGAAAGACTAAAATAGTACTTTCTTGTAAAAACATACTTCAATAATGTTTGTTTACAACTTTGAAAAATAATAGAGAAAAATAAAAGAAATGTATATGAAAATAAACTAGGCCTAGATGCAGTCCTAATCCACGCTTTGGTTTGGTTTATCAGTAGATTTGCATCAAGATTGATCGTAATCTTGAATACTTGTTCAACTAATTGTTCAACACTCTTTCTCTCTCTCTCTTTCTCTCTCCTCTCTCTCTCTCTCTCAGCTGTGAGAATCTCCCCGACTCAAGACATCAAAACCTCCACAACACAAATCCACAAATCCACAAGTTCCATTTCTTCTATACCACCTTCCCGTCTCCTCACTTCCCCCTCCCCCACCACCCACCCAAGCCTACCGACTCTGGAGTCCGGCACGGGAGACTCCGCGGGACACAACAGCACGGCCTCTGCCCTAACAGTAGTGTCCTGGACGCAGTTCAACGTCATCATTCTCGCCGTCATCATTGTGGTCGTCGTTCTCCTCATGGGCTTCGTAGGAGGCGTGTATACGTATCGTGAGTACCGCAACCGAAAACTGAATGCCCCGTTTTGGACCATTGAGCTGAAGGAGGACAACATCAGCTTCAGCAGCTACCACGATAGCATCCCACACGCCGATCCCAATGGACTACTGGAGGAGGAGCCGTGTGTGGTTGCGGCCAATGGGCAGTTAGCGCTCGCCACCGCCGCCAACATGTACAAAGCGTGAAGTCAACGGTACGATTGCATCTTCTTTTAAAGTGAGAGTTCAGCCAAAAATGTACATTCTGTCATTATTTACTCACGTCGTACCAAACCTGTATGACTTTGAAGTACCATATTTTGTATCATATTTTGAAGTACCACTGTCCTTATACCGAAAGTAGGCGGGGTCCAAAACAACATCTATTCTTTTGTGTTTCACAGAAGAAACAAAGTCATACAGGTGTGGTTCAACATGTGGGTGAGTGAAATAGCAAATGGCATTTTTCAGGTGAACGATACCGTTAATTCCGATGATAAGTGAAAGAAGATGGCCTGGGAGCCAAAGCTAACTTATTTATTTGATTCTACACACTATTTAGCTCCCCATTGCTTCTTAAATTATATCATCATGCAAGTCCTGTGACATTTTAGAGAGGACTCAATGAAATACAAGACAAGCCATTAACATGTTACTTCGCGGTGTCCCTCAGGCACAAAAATCGATGAATTGCGAATACATTGCCTCTTAAATGAGCCTCTAAACTCACCCAAAACTGCTATTTGTATAGAAAAATCAAAATGTTTTCAGACTGACCCAATTACACCGAAATTCACTATGGCTTTGGGACTTTCAATATAAAACAGAGGAAGTTCATTCAATCAGCAAGGAAATTGCAACGAAAACAAAGACTGCCAGGTGAAAGCCCTTGATATGGAAACCTATGTGTGTGCGTTTGTCTTTGGCAGAGACTATTTCATACATCAATGGTGGCACTTTGACTTTCTTTGGAATGCAGTCTTGCTAAGAATTCCTCTTAACTCGATTCCGGTCACAGACTGGTACAGAACTGAACTGAACATGCTACATAACACTCATACCTGTAACACTAGCACCTGTTTCAGCCTTATTGTATTTATGAGTGTGAGTGGGTGTATGTCTATGTGCGTGTGCGTGAGAGAGAGAGAGAGAGAGAGAGAGAGAGAGAGAGGCACAGTGTTGAGTGTGGAGACAGTTTCAGATCTAACTGTGTAGAGCTGGATTCTACGCAGGAATGTACAAAAAGACTGGATTTCTTCTGCTGCATAGTTTCACGAATACTGATCAAATCTTTGACACAATATTGTAGACATGAAAGCCATGTAAGCGTAAAATGACCCACGGGCATCGTGTTCCGAAGAATTTGCGAAGTGGAAAGACTTTTTGGGAATCTGTAAGGTACAGCGGTGGACAGTGTTTTTTCCTCTATTTGTCTGCAAGGACCCTTTTAAATGTGATTCAGGATCATTTTGATGATTTGGACAAAGGACTGGTGTTTGAACTAATGTGTTTTTTCCCCATATATTTAATTTGTCTTGTTAATTTCTATTTATTTATCATTTGTGTTTGTCTCTGTGATCTTATTTTATCAATGTTTTTTCAATCTTCATGCTGCATTGTACAGTGTACCATACCGAATGCAAACTCTTGTAGGCCGAGTTGTGAGCACAACCTCAAAGACGTGTTGGAAAACTTATATTCTTCTCTTATTTTCTTTATAATTTATTTAGTCAGGTTATGTTAACTCACAGTATACAATGGAATTTTGGTGGAAAATACTGTATTTTCTCATTCATGAGTGGTCAAATGACTGAAAATAAAGGATTATTGAATCAAAGGGCTTGCTTCAAAGAGATATGTCACTTTTTTAAAACTGAATGAGTGAATGGACTGCTTAAAGGGGGTATACAGTATGCATTTTTTTTTATGTTAAAAGGATAGTCGAACCAAAAACTAAAATTCTGTAAATTATTTACCCTATGTTGCTCATAAAACTGTGGCTATTTTCCTTCTGTGGCATACAAAAGAAGACTCTAATGTTAACTGTTTTGTCCATACAATAAGAGTCAGTGGACCCCATTGTTTTCCATTGTATGGACAAAACAGTTAACATTAGAGTTCCACAACTGTTCAAAACGCCATCTGTTTGTGTCCAACTGAAGAAAGAATGTCATACTGGCTTGTCTCGACATGAGGGTGAGTAAATGATGACAGCATTTTAATTTTTGGGTGATTATCACTTTACAGTTTTTCAAAAATTGTTACACACAGTTTTTGAAACTATGGCTCCATTTCTCTAAGTCTACATAACCACAGAACACACACACACAAGATGCAAAACGTCACACAGCCCTTGCAAAAGTAAACACTTCATTCAAAACTATTTTTACTCTTCTAAAAAAAAAATGTGTTGTTGTAACTCTAAACACAAACATAAAATGATTAGCTACAAACACGCCAAACACAGATGTGAAAAATGTAAAATGCTACATATTGTGTCTTTTGCTTGTTCAGTTTGCAGTGGAGTGTACAGGAGTGTGTCACATGTATGTGAACAAATACACTGTATTTACAAGTATAAACAACTGATGAATTTTACACAGTTATGGAACTGAAATGAATCAATATTGAAATGACTTGAGCTGAATAATGACACTATTGGCTTGTTAGAGCTGCTTTACAGCAGAATTCGAATTTGTTACTATTGTGATGCTGCTGTGAAACAATCTATGCTGTACAAAACTCTTTAAAAATAAAGTTGACTTTCTGACTTGGCTTGTATGCATATTCAGTATATACAGTATATATAGTATATATATATATATATATATATATATATATATATACACACACACATATACACACACTATAAACAAATGCAAATCAATTAATGGTGATCAGGTGTAGGTACTCGGGAAATGGTTGTGGCATTTAACCCCTTAAGTGTCACCCCCCCCCCCCTTTTTTTCGCAAAGACATACAAATCACTATACAAACTTAAATGGTTGTAATTCAAGAATGCTTTGGAATATAGACCTATGGTTGGTCTTGTTTTTTTCCAGACATTTTCCAGATTATTGTAGAAGTGTAGAAATTATTAAAAATGAAACATAAAAAAGTTATATAAGTTTGAGTTTATGAAATTGTGCAATTAAAAAATATAATTATTAATATTTTATATAAAATATATATATATTACAAAATATATTTTACTCTAAAACTGCAAGAAAATTAAAGCCAGAAATCTGAACAAGTTGTGTTCCAAATTTTAGATTGATATCTCAAAATATGAGCTTTCAGTAACATTTTATTCAGGCGCAGTACCCAGCTTTTTCACTAGGTGAACAACAGACTCCATTACTGGCCATATAAGGGCGCCTCCATTTTCATATGTTTTGAGTGATCTGAACCATATATTTCCATAATTTTCATAAAATTTATGAAGTAGACATTCAGAAACAGTATGGGTGGTTTGGCAGTATTTGATTTGAATTTAGCCTCTAATAAATGCATAAAAAGACCATATATGTGCGTTATAGCTCGCAGCCGCATCAGAAATCGAGAATCCATAAATTTTTCTTTATATTTAAAACATTTTCAGACCTTTTTTTTCTCATAAAATGGAATTGGTGTTATCTTTTGAACTCTTGGCATGAAAACAAACTGAGATTTCTACCAATCTTTCATGATTTTTCATGTTTATTGCTATTTCAAAATAAAGGCCTAAATACTCCTAATGAATATGAAATATTATTGTTGCAAATTGATAAATTACTGCTCCTCTGTAATTTATTTTAGAAAACAGCCACCAAATATGAAAACTCGAGATTTTAAGCTTTCATATGATATATAGTTTGTCAATATTACTTTAGGTTTTTACTAAGATATTATTGTTTTAAATATATAGTGGCAAGTGTCCCACCTGTGGGACGGTGACACTTATGGCTGTTTCCCAAATGAAACAAAAGAGCTGTTAGTTTTGAGCGATATGTCTAATGTAGAGAACTGTGTTTTTAGAGTTTTGCAAAAAGTTTGTTTTACAATAGCGAACTGAGTTTAAAGCACGCAAAGTGCTTGTAGTTTTGCAGACTTGAATGGTTTCACTGAGTGAGCCTCAAGTACCACTTTAAGTGTCTAAAAGTTAGTGTTAAAATAAGCAATTTTAAAAAACTAAAATAATTTCTCCTTTCCAGGTTAAAGCTAGGGTAGGCAATGTTTTTCATAAACATTTTTTGTTACGCTGGTTGAAACTCGTCACACTCTGATAGCAATCAATAATAGAATTGGTCTAAATATACAGTATATTCTGTGGAAGTTGCAAGCACACATCACAAGCAGATCACACGTCATCATCAGCGTGTTCCTGAGGCAGTGCAGAGTTAGTCACTGAGCACTGCCAAAAAATGCAGCACCTTTTACAGTTCCACCATGTCGTAATTACTTTAATTACGAAATAGCAACCAGTGACATTCCACTCGGAGCCGACCATGACTTGGATTTATGTGTTTCTGTGGCAAGACTATCAATGCCAAAATGAATCTGCTGCAGTCAGATGGCACAAGTCAGGGCTCTCTATGTTGTTTACGTTCATTATTATTGTAATGTAATGTGCTTTGAGACATGAGGCAATGTAAGGTGAACATGATTTCACCAAGTACAACATGTTCACGATCATCCAGAACAGACCGACACAGCAACAGCTCAACCAATGGGGTGTATTTTGGGTGGGGTTGTCTGTTTGACCGACCAATGGAAAATGCACAGCGTGTTTGGAAAACCTTTTTGAAAAGAGTCATCATTTTTGCAGAAATTAGACATTTTACCTTTAAAACTAACATTTTGCAATTCAGAAGAACATTAATTTGTCATTTGGACACGCTTGAATATTTTCATAACTGAATGTATTTTATAATTGAATAATTTTCAAGAAAAAACCCTAAACAATTAGACTAAATTATGTTTATAAACCTGGACAGATTCAACCAGCTGTGATTGTTAGGTTTCACACACTCATTGTTGAAACTTTAATCAAAAGGCATCTGAATTTACAATGAACTGATTAAAAATAGACCATTGGAAATTTTTGCATTCAGGACCGCCTTTTTCCTCAAGGGTGTAGATTTGTGCAGCTCAGCCAAGAGTAAATCTGACCCAAGCCTTTTTAAGATATGCTGGTTGACGGCCAGACATGTCAAGGAATTTAAAAAAAAGATATGAGTAAATGATATGAGATGTTTATTGACAAAGATTAAGTTTCTTTTCAAGCGAAAGGATTGTTTCCTGACAGGGGTGAATGTACACTGTGCTGTTGTTTGGCCGTATACAGGTCCTTCTCAAAAAATTAGCATATTGTGATAAAGTTAAGTATTTTCCATAATGTAATGATTAAAATTAAACTTTCATATATTTTAGATTCATTGCACACCAACTGAAATATTTCAGGTCCTTTATTGTTTTAATACTGATGATTTTGGCATACAGCTCATGAAAACCCAAAATTCCTGTCTCAAAAAATTTGCATATTTCATCTGACCAATAAAAGAAGTGTTTTTAATACAAAAAAAAGTCAACCTTCAAATAATGACTGCTTCAATGCGGCGTGGCATGGAGGCAATCAGCCTGTGGCACTGCTGAGGTGTTATGGAGGCCCAGGATGCTTCGATAGCGGCCTTAAGCTCATCCAGAGTGTTGGGTCTTGCGTCTCTCAACTTTCTCTTCACAATATCCCACAGATTCTCTATGGGGTTCAGGTCAGGAGAGTTGGCAGGCCAATTGAGCACAGTAATACCATGGTCAGTAAACCATTTACCAGTGGTTTTGGCACTGTGAGCAGGTGCCAGGTCGTGCTGAAAAATGAAATCTTTATCTCCATAAAGCTTTTCAGCAGGTGGAAGCATGAAGTGCTCCAAAATCTCCTGATAGCTAGCTGCATTGACCCTGCCCTTGATAAAACACAGTGGACCAACACCAGCAGCTGACATGGCACCACAGACCATCACTGACTGTGGGTACTTGACACTGGACTTCAGGCATTTTGGCATTTCCTTCTTCCCAGTCTTCCTCCAGACTCTGGCACCTTGATTTCCGAATGACATGCGAAACTGAGCAACAGTCCAGTGCTGCTTCTCTGTAGCCCAGGTCAGGCGCTTCTGCGCCTGTTTCTGGTTCAAAAGTGGCTTGACCTGGGGAATGCGGCACCTGTAGCCCATTTCCTGCACACGTCTGTGCACGGTGGCTCTGGATGTTTCTACTCCAGACTCAGTCCACTGCTTCCGCAGGTCCCCCAAGGTCTGGAATCGGTCCTTCTCCACAATCTTCCTCAGGGTCCGGTCACCTCTTCTCGTTGTGCAGCGTTTTTTGCCACACTTTTTACTTCCCACAGACTTCCCACTGAGGTGCCTTGATACAGCACTCTGGGAACAGCCTATTTGTTCAGAAATTTCTTTCTGTGTCTTACCCTCTTGCTTGAGGGTGTCAATGATGGCCTTCTGGACAGCAGTCAGGTCGGCAGTCTTACCCATGATTGCGGTTTTGAGTAATGAAACAGGCTGGGAGTTTTTAAAAGCCTCAGGAATCTTTTGCAGGTGTTTAGAGTTAATTAGTTGATTCAGATGATTCGGTTAATAGCTCGTTTAGAGAACCTTTTCATGATATGCAAATTTTTTGAGACAGGAAATTTGGGTTTTCATGAGCTGTATGCCAAAATCATCAGTATTAAAACAATAAAAGACCTGAAATATTACAGTTGGTGTGCAATGAATCTAAAATATATGAAGGTTTAATTTTCATCATTACATTATGGAAAATACTTAACTTTATCACAATATGCTAATTTTTTTAGAAGGACCTGTACTGATACCCTACCATTTCCGTTCAATAGTTTAGGATCAGTACGTAAAAAAAATAAAAAAATAACTTTTATAAAATTGATCTTGAGTGACAGTAAAGACATTAATGTTGCAAAAGATTTCAATTTCAAATAAATCTTATTCATCAAAGTATCCTGAAAAAATTACCAATGACTTGATCAACATCATATTTGTGTTTATTTTTTTATTGCTGAAGTAAGAGTGTAACTCTCTCCATAAAATGTAACTAAGTAACGCAGTTAGTTACTTTTTAGGGAATAACACAATATTGTAACACATTACTTTTAAAAGTAACACTGCTCATTACGCAGTGATGTCCAGTGCATGGATCAAATGTAATTTAAGAATAAAAATAAAGAAATGTTATGCTGGATGCATAATAAATATATTCGGCATCTTTTTGATCATTAATCAAATAAGTAAATTATTGACACTGAGCATGTGAACTCTGTACAGACATGTTCTCGCTTTAATCATTCTGGTGATGCAATCATCAGAGTTGACAACATGTATTCATTATATTATTCATAGTTTTGGATCCCACAAAGCAATATTAACAGACTAAACAAATAGCTTCATAAAGAAATGCTCGAGTAAATACAGATATGTAAAGGCTGACTGGATGAAGAAAAATGTGCAAAAAAAAAAAAGGCATATCTGGAAGGAAAACATCAACAGGCAGCCATTTGGAGCTCTATGTGTTTGAGAATAATCTTTATATGAAAATCTTTGACATTTGAACAGTGTTGAAACACTAAACCATGAGTAATGAGGCAGGAATGATATCTCCACACCGCTTATAGTATCTGTCTATGCTAACATCCTGATTTTTCTTTTTTTTTTTAAGAGTTAAAGGTATCACCATGATCAGAGCTGCAATGAATTGCTGGAACACTTTGTGTTAAATGAGGTGTGAAGTTGGGTATGAATGATCTGTTCATATAAGTAAGCAATAGAGCCTATTAACTAAACCTTCAGATCTAGCATCAAAAAATTATATGAAGGGTACCCCATGCACTCATATGTTTGAATATGTATGACCCAAAAGTGACAAGAAACGCTTAAACAGGAGGGAAACCGTGCTGAAAAGCTGCATTCTTTTCATGTTGTTTGATTGTTTCGGTATAAGCAGTGCACCAGCCACGCGCCCAGACTGTGAAGTGATAGACATTAAACCAGGTGATTTTTTATGGTTAACTGTGGAAAAAAGGAAAATCGGTCCAAAGCAGGGCACTTTTATTTTTCGCTTCCACTGAGAGAACCCACATTAAAACCTAAAAACAGACAACTGTGCTCTAAAATGTTTAATAAAAATTATTGTAAGATATCCAGTATAGTAATATATGTACTGGTAGAAACCAGGTAAAATTTATCATGACAAAGTTGCTCGGAAAGACAAAATAATATCCAGGCTCTGCCTCTTATGAAGCGTTTAATGCAGACTATGAAAACTTTGCAAAAACAATTGTCCTCACATACTAAATAAAATAAACCAAGTGCTTTGGAAAGGTGTGACCTTGTGATTTCCCTAACTTCCTTAAACCGTTCCAATTAAAAGAGGGGAAATGCCATGACCTTACACAAATTCTTTAGTTAAAGATCAAATTATGTTCCTGCACCAGACAAACAATACAAAGGCATCAGGAAACAACTGCGTTTTGTAGATTTGTGCAAACAAACAATAATGTAATCAACACTATTTGACAGAGTTATCTTGGCAGCTGTTTCAACATGTTCTACATGCCTAAAACCCACATGCTTGGCAGTGTGCATTGTTTCTGGTCCACCCATAATTTTTTTCCCACAATCTTCATCCAGAGTCTAAATGTTTTAATTAAATGTTGCTGCATCTAGCTAGTATTTCAGGTTGGCCAGTGTTTTCGGCCTGATATTAGTAATGGACTAAATGTAGCTTCCCTAGCTATAAAGTACTGTATATGAAGTATTTCATAAATACTTTGCATAACTTACATTTTCAGCTTTCGGTCTTGCGTAAACTGATGAACACATTATTAACAACATTATGACGACACATGGTTACATTAAGGCAATAGTCGACTGTATAATGTATGACAAGGGTATTGTTTATAAATATCAGGTAATCATGTGTTATAAATGTTCTAATGTAAATTTGTCTGCAATGTCTAAGCAACCACTCAGAAAAACCCATCAACTGCATAGCAACACCCAAGCAACCACCCAGAATACATTTGCAACCCCACAAAACACACTATAAACTAAAAAGCAACCACCCAGGGCCAGAATACTTTAGCACCTGCATAGCAACCTCATAGCAATCACCCAAAACACACTAGCAACTGCACATGTGCCATCTGGCAACCATCCAGAACACCCAACTGCCCAGCAATCACCCAGACATAGCAATTACAAGGCATCTATCTGTTTATTTGAAATGTATGGCCTTAAAACCTTCAAGCTTTTAGGTTTTCTTTTAAGACTACTTCAAACATCTAAAAACATTAATGTTAAAACTTCAAGTCTTCAAGCTTTTAAAACTTACTTTTAAACTTTTGCCCCGTCTTCGACTTGAAAAGTCACCATCAACTTTTCCTTTGTCTAGTTGCAATATTTGTTGACCAAAACAGCTGCAGTGCATTTTATTTGTGCAATTTAACATCTCAATTTCCATTGTGACAAATTTCTCCATACAAGGTGTCAATTGAACATGTCACAAAAGTTCAGTGACATTTTCTCCTGGGCAATAATAGTGGAAATATCCTTAAGCTTTTTAGCCAAGAATAAAGTATGTGCCTACATACAGAAGATCTACACAGAAGAACTATAAAGAAGAGTAAAATGTGTGACGATTATTAAAGCGTAATTTTAGGAGGAACATCCATCTAATCTTCTAAGTAATACCAGGATATAAATGCAGCCTCTTACTTCTTCTCAGCATCAATTTGTCCCACCCCAATCCGGCATAATGTCTGGAATACTTTGAATACTTGAATACTTTTGGGAAATGTAGGTTTTTAGACTCTTCAACATTCCACAAACACCAACTCATCATTCCCCAGACAGCCTCACTGAAGCCCCTAAGCAAATCAGTAGGCAGCTATTCTCCAATCCTCCACAGCCTCAGCCTTTATTCTTCCTCGTCTATTGCTCATTCCAGCTGGCAGTCCTTCGGATTGCAGTGTGAGTCATTCTGTCTGAGCGCTTAGCAACTGGAGGGGACAGGCCTTTGCATCCACTCATAGTTCAGGCTTTCATGTTAGGGGGGAATGGAAATGCCATGTGAGTCCTTTTATGGTTTCCTTTTCCGCTATCTGCGAGGACACACTTTGGGGGTAGACGGGCCTGCTCTTTCACGTTCTGTAATTCCTAGGCTCCATGGCCTTGTCCCAAATGGCACAATTCATTTGCACTTTCGGTCTTGTGGACTTTCAATGGCTGCCGCATGCGCTTGTCCGTTAAGTCTGTGAGACTCTTTAGGGTGTCTCTTTTGTTATTTTAGGTTTCAGCAGGGTGCTCACGAGCTGAGAGGCTTTGTGGCTGATATGCGCCCTCAATGCTATTAAATGTAAAAAGTTACATTTACAAAGTTATTAAATGTAATTTCGGCAGGAGTACGCCCTCACTTAATCTTCAAATTAATACCAGGCTATAAATCAGGCTCTTACTTCTTCCCGGCATCAGTTCTTCCGCCATTGTTTCTCCCCCTTTCTCCTCCTTTATTAGAATTAAGATTATAGGATTATGTGGGTGAAATATTTATTAAGAAATCATGAAATGTGTTTATAATCAGTTATCATGAAAGTTTCAAGCAGATTCGAAGCACATTTTTGACTTTTTAAAAGGAACCTGAGAAAACTTAATTGTTAATAATAATAATTATAATAATACATTTTATTTCATAAAGCACTTTACATTTTAAAGAAAATCTCGGCCTCATGTACACTGCAGGTCTTGATGCCCAATTCTGATTTGTTGCCTATATCCGATTTTTTTGACCATCTGTTTACACGTTCTTTCAATTGTGACCCATTTCCTATTCATGTGTTTACACTTGACATACTATCTGAAACATCGCGCATGCTTAAAGGTTTTTTTTATTTTTTTGCACAGATGGACGAACGCGATCAATGTTTGATGCTAGCTTTGCGATTTATGCGAAGTCCGCCAAACATCAGCATGATTTTGAAGTGGACGAGGATGAAAAGGGCCATCATTGCAGCCAGCCCATGTGCTTCAGTTAAGCCTTGTTTATACTCGACGCGTCCGCACGAGCGCGAGTCTCCGCTGACTGCGCGCGCGCCTCGTCCGTTTGGAGAGGTGCGCGCGCAGCAGCGGAGACTTGCGCTCGTGCGGACGCGTCGAGTGCAAACAGGGTGCTTAATGCAAATGTGTTCCTATTCACAAAATGAGAGGCTTATGGTCGCCCATCAATGCAAATGCCGGTACAGACGTACCAGTTCGGGCAGATTCGGCTCGAAGTCGTTAATTTTCGGATGCGGCGCCGCGCGCGATGTTACAAAAAGTGTCGTGCACACCGCCAGGCGAAATGGGGTCTTGCGCACCCAACGCCCACGACTGCCCACACCGCAATGACGTCATTTTTGCCGCGCGCACCTTCGCGCTCTTGCGGACCTGTCGAGTATAAACAAGGCTTCATGCAGGGCTCTCAGTCTCAAGTGTCACGCATTGAGCGTGACAGTCACTCATTTCGGTCTTTTGTCACGCTCTCCTGCCACACATTGTATTTCTCACACTGAAAAAATATTTGAAATATATTTAATATGCCGCAGCGCCCAAAACTCTGGCCGCGCCGCTCTCACTGTGTATAACCGGCAGGAATCAAGCGCGTGTCCTCTCGTGTTGTTCGCACTGTTGCCAACTATTTTCAAAGGAAAGTAGCTAATGCTTTGCCTAAAAGTCGCTAAATGTCGCTAGATGACGTCATACGATAATCAGCATATGCATGACGTCATCGCGTCGTACTTGCCCTGCCTAATGTGTTTTCTCTCTAAATTCATGCTCACATTCTTTATTTTAATATAATATAATATATAATATAATATAGCCGAATGTCCAATAAAGCTGTCCTCATTACCTATATTATTTTTGTCAGACAGTAGAACGTCTACGGTTACGTATGTAACCCTCGTTCCCTGAGTAGGGAACGGAGACGTTACGTCGGATGACGACGAATGGGGTTTTGCTTAGAAAGCCTATACACTTTGAGTATTACAAAACGAGCCAATGGCAAAGAAATGCCATGGGTCTGCGGAATTTGCATGACGTAACTCCGCCCCACCTTGTGGGTATAAAAGGAGGAAGTCCGCAACAGCAGTTTATGTTTCTTCGCTGAGGAGCCAAGACTGAGCTCAGGTGATCCCCGCGGTACAGCGGAAAGTGGCAGGCAGACATAACGTCTCCGTTCCCTACTCAGGGAACGAGGGTTACATACGTAACCGTAGACGTTCCCTTTCGTTGTCACTCCGAGTTACGTCGGATGACGACGAATGGGGTTACCAGTCTAATCACGCCACCTTCTCAGCTGTCTTCCAGTGCCCTGCGTAAACAGAGATCCCTGTCATAGACGGACGAAGGACTCCATTTAACACAGGAATACCAAGGTACACTGGGAAGCATATACCAAGCTAGGGGAAGTATGCAAATAATGCCAACCCAGAGGGGGGGGGACTTAGAGAATACACATATGACCCAGAAGGAAGCATATGGGGAACACTGGGGTGTCCAGCCGCAGGTGGAATATTTCAACCCCAGGGGTGGCAAGGTGGCTTGCCAAGGGAAGACACATGCTCAGAGAGGCTTACAGTGGAAATACACATGTGGGGGTCGCTCAGGGGAGGGACCATGCACACGGGAGGCACCTAGCCGACACGCAGGCAAGAGACACTGGCGCCGACGTCAGGAGTGCTGGAGGAGCTCAGGGCTTTCGAGGAAGCTCACCTGAGGAGAATATCGCACGTATCCAGTCCGTGGAGTGGAATGGCGAGCAAGCGAAGACACCTGAGCGGGTCCGGTACTAGCTAGTTGAAGCGAGTACATGAGAGGACACTGGCTCCACTCGGAGATTATAGAATCTGGCGAATGTGTTAGGTGTCGCCCAGCCTGCAGCTCTGCAGATGTCTGTTAGCGAGGTGCCATGCGCTAGAGCCCAAGAGGATGCCACACTCCAGGTGGAGTGGGCCGTCACACCAAGGGGGCACGGTCGACCTTGCTGCTGGTATGCCAAAGCAATGGCGTCCACTATCCAGTGAGACAACCTTTGCTTGGAGAGAGCCTTTCCCTTCAGCTTCCCACCATAACAGACAAAGAGCTGGTCTGAGGTCCTGAAACACTGCGTCCTGTCTACATAGGCGCGAGAGCGCGTACTGGACAGAGCAGTGCCAAGGCTGGGTCTGCCTCCTCCGGGGGCAGCGCTTGCAGGTTCACCACCTGGTCCCGAAAGGGAGTGGTAGGAACCTTGGGCACATATCCGGGCCGGGGTCTCAGGATCACGTGAGAGAAAGCCGGTCCGAATTCCAGGCACGCTTCGTCGACGGAGAATGCGTGCAGGTCCCCTACCCTCTTGATGGAGGCCAGTGCAACCAGGAGCGCTGTCTTCATTGACAGGAACTTAAGCTCGACTGATTGCAGGGGCACAAAGGGAGCAATCTCAGGGCAGTTAGAACCACTGAGAGGTCCCAAGAGGGAACGAGAGGAGGGCGAGGAGGATTTAGTCTCCTCGCTCCTCTCAGGAACCTGATGACCAGGTCGTGCTTCCCTACCGACTTACCTTCGACCAGATCATGGTGTGCGGCAATGGCGACAACATAGACCTAAGGGTGGAGGGAGACAGCCTTCGCTCCAACCCCTGCTGAAGGAAGGAAGCACAACGCTGATCGAGCATTTCCGGGGGTCTTCTCGGAGAGAAGAGCACCAGTCGACGAAGAGGTTCCACTTCGACGCATAGGCGTGTCTCGGAGACGACGCTCTAGCGGAAGTGAAGGTAGCCGCCACTGCTGGTGGAAGGGTACTCAAACCTACCTCGAGCCATCCAGGAGCCACACGTGGAGGCTCCAGAGATCGGGGCGAGGGTGCCACAGGGTGCCACAGGGTGCCCCGTCCCTGAGAGAGAAGGTCCTTCCTCAGAGGAATGGGCAAGGGAGGTGCTGTCGCGAGGAGTACAAGTTCGGGGAACCAGGTCCGGTTGGGCCAATACGGCGCGACCAGAAAGACCTGCTCCTCGTCCTCCCTGACCCTGCGCAAGGTCTGCGCAAGAAGGCTCACTGGGGGAACGCATGTTTGCGGCCCGGCGGCCAGCTGTGCGCCAGTGCATCCGTGCCGAGCGTGCCCTCGGTCAGGGAAAAATACAGGGCGCAGTGGGTCGAGTCGTGAGAGGCAAACAGATCTATCTGTGCGTCCCCGAACTGGTCCCAAATCAGCTGAACCGACTGGGGATGGAGTCGCCATTCTCCAGGGAGGCCAGAAAATGGCTCGAAGCGACCTCAGATGCTTCTGACTCCATAGGAGGAGGTGGCGGGCGAGTTGTGACATACGGCGGGAGCGTAGACCACCTTGATGGTTGATGTACGCAACAGTCGCGGTATTGTCTGAACGGACTAGTACGTGTTGACCCTGGAGCAAAGCCCGGAAGCGGTGCAGGACGAGGCGTACTGCCAACAACTCGAGGCAATTGACATGCCAAAGCCGCTGGGGTCCTGTCCAGGAGCCCGCAGCAGCATGTCCATTGCACATGGCGCCCCAGCCCGTGGTAGAGGCATCTGTCATTACAACAACATGCCGGGAAGCTCGTTCCAGGGGGACACCCGCCCTGAGAAAACTGAGGTTCGACCATGGGGTGAAGAACTGACGGCAGGTCGAAGTAACTGGTACTCGGAGCGTGCCTTGTTGCCATGCCCACCTCGGGACTCGGTCGCGAAGCCAAAGCTGAAGAAGTCTCATATGACGCAATCCGAGCGGCATGACCGCGGCTGCAGATGCCATATGCCCCAGGAGCCTCTGAAAGAGTTTCAGTGGAACCGCACTCTTGCCCTCGAATTGTCTCAGGCAAGTCAGCAGTGACTGCGCGCGCTCGCTCGTAAGCTGCGCGGACATGGCGACCGAGTCGATGTCCATACCGAGAAAAGAGTTCCTCTGCACGGGGCAAAGTTTGCTCTTCTCCCAGTTGACCCGAAGGCCCAGACGAGCTAGGTGCCGGAGCACTAGGTCCCTGTGTTCGCAAACCTGATCTCGAGAGTGAGCTAGGATCAGCCAGTCGTCGATATCACTCAGGATGCGAACCCCTTGCTCCCGAAGGGGAACAAGGGCAACCTCGACGACCTTCGTGAGGATGCGAGGAGACCGCGTACTGGTATGCCTGGCCCTCGAAAGCAAACCGAAGGAACGGTCTGTGTCGAGGAAGAATGGAGACATGGAAGTAGGCGTCCTTCAGGTCGATCGCTGCAAACCAATCCTGGGGCCGAATGCATTCGAAAACGCGTTTGGCGGTGAGCATCTTGAACGGCAGCCTGTGAAGGGAGCGGTTCAGCACGCGCAAGTCCAGGATAGGCCGTAACCCACCGGTTTTCTTGGGGACAATGAAGTAGGGGCTGTAGAAGCCGGACCTCATCTCGGCTGGTCTCGATTGCACCCTTCGCCAGCAGGTTGGCAATCTCTGCTCTCATGATGGGGGCATAGCCACCGACCAAAGTGGAGCGGACTCCCCTGAAGCGGGGAGGAGACCGTGCGAACTGAATCGCATAGCCGAGCATTCCAGCGGGACAGACGGGGAGCTCTAACCAGGCTCCCAAGAACTGAACCAGCGGGATCATGCGAACGACAGGCGTCCCCCCGGAGGGACAGCGAAGCGGAGTAACTGGCCCAGACGTGGACGGCATAGCGGTCCGGTGTGGGGGCACAGTTAGCAACCGCGCCCTGGCAGAGGGGGCCAGGGGAGGACCAGGCTGGTCGTCCCGCGGGGGCCTGCTCTGCCAGGGGTCTGGCGACAGAGAGGGACAGGGGCGAAGCGGTCCGTGGACGGCACGCCGTGTCAACCACCTCTGGGACAGAGGGGGACGAGGAGAGCACGGCTAGTGGGCGGCGCTCTGTGTCGTCCGAGAACTCTGCGTGCTCAGAGACGGGAGAGTCAGTTCTTTGGAGAATAAGGATTCTTCCCTGGCCCTCCACCGGGGAAAGGAGTGGTCCTGCTACCAACTCCTGGAAAGAACTGAGTCCCATCTCTGAGGAGCCCCTCTCAGGAGCTGGAGAGCGGTGTGGCGTCCGCCCGCGGCCTCCAGAGGGCGCCTTCGGCGGTGGGCAGACCGAGGGATCTGAGCGGACGGCGGGGCCGCCGGGACAGAACCAACGTCAGTCTGCTCATGGGCGGCTGAGAGCTGTTGGGCAAGCCCTCAACCGCACCGACGAAGGGGCCGACCTGGGATATGGAATGTCGGGCAGACGGGTCCGCGCGACATCCAGCACATCAGACAGGTTCAGCCACAGAATGGAGAGCATCACCTGACCCAGGGAGCGTACGGCCACTTTCGTCGCTCGGAGAGCAAGGTTAGTGGCGGCACGCAGCTCAGTGAAGAGCCCTGGGTCAGTCCCGCCCTCGTGCAGGTCCATGAGCATCTGGGTCAGGTAGACCAGCAGAATGACCATGGCATGCAGTGAGGCGGCTGCCAGTCCTGTGGCGCTATAGGATCTCGCCACAAGCATAGACGAAAAACTACAGGCCACGGACGGGTGCTTAGGATTGCGCCGAGAAGAAGCACTCTGAGGACACATAGCATCGCAACAGAGCGTTCAGCCGGGGGAACCCCCAGTGTACCCATGGGCAGCGGTCCCATCGAGGGGAGGAAAGGCGGATGAGATCACCGAGCGGTCCCTGATCTCATCATGCACGTCCGGGAAGAATGGTATTGGGGTTTGCCGTGGACGAGGGTCGACGGCCTTACCCAAAAACCAATCGTCCCGGGAAAGCATGGCCGTCATCTCCGGATCAGACTCGATGAGTCGTCACTTCCAGGAAAATCAAACCCACCTAGTGAAGCTGCTACAAACATAATATCATCCTCTGTAGCTTCAAATGAAACACACGGGCCACCAGAGGGTAGACCCGTGGGAATCACCTGTTAACTAGCGGGCACCGTCATTGAAGAGGGGGGCTGGGGTCGCGGACACATAGTCGGCGCCTTGTTCCAGACCATAACCCTCAGGTCACCCTGGCCACCAGCCGAAGATCGGGGGGTGGATGAGGGGACTCTCACTCAGGTGAGTTCACCGAGTCTTGACCTTAATGACGCGATGATCATGTTTCCACGGAGAAAACATGAGTCATCCACGAGCGCTGCTCTAGCATGATCAAGCCCAAACATACTAGACAACGCTCGTGCCCATCAGAGTTCGATACCAAGCTGCCGCACCATTCAATTTTTTTTTTTTTTTTAAATGCACGGGCTAGCCGTCTTTAAAAAGACGTGCCGCGTGCAGGCTCTTTTAGTGAGAGAAAACTCAAGTGTTGAAGCACCCGGGGAGACACGCACCGACTGGCAGACCACTCCAACAGACCAGCAGGAAGCACACGCTCGCCGTAGATCGCCGTCACACCAACACTCGAGGTACTCGTTTGTAAAGCTGACAATTCAGAGATGGCTTGTGGAGAGAAGAATACACTTGGCTCCAAAGCGAAAACATAAACTGCTGTTGCGGACTTCCTCCTTTTATACCCACAAGGTGGGGCGGAGTTACGTCATGCAAATTCCGCAGACCCATGGCATTTCTTTGCCATTGGCTCGTTTTGTAATACTCGAAGTTGATAGGCTTTCTAAGCGAAACCCTATTCGTCGTCATCCGACGTAACTCGGAGTGACAACGAAAGGGAACAAGTAGCTATGATATAGTGAATGACAACATTTTTTTATATGTGTAAAATTATCTGAATTGAGAGAGTTCGGGGACTGGGTGAAAGCTCTGTGATAGGGTGTATTAAAAGTAATAAGCACAAGAAAATAAATTAAAATGGTCAAACAAAACTCTTTAACCCTTGTGCATCAATTAAAAAAAGTTACACATAGGTACACAGAGGACAAAAATGTCCATGTTTAAAAACTGTCATAAAAATGGGAAGCTTGGGAGCACAGACTTAAGTTTGGTATCATTTTAAAGAAGACCCTTGGCAGATTATTGCTGAAGTAAATAAATTATAATAAGTAAATCCAAAAAAAAGTTATATAGGTATAAGTTTATGAAAATTATTTTTGAAAATTATTTTATACAAAATATATATTTTATAAATCAAATTGAACTCTAAAACGGCAAGAAAATAAAAGCCATAAATCTAACTAAATTGTGTTCCAAATTTGAGGATGATATCTCAAAAAATGAGCTTTCGGTAAGAGTTTGTTTGGGCGCAGTAACAGATTTTCCCCATTGGGTGCCAGCAAAACTCCACTAGTCACACAGTGATTGGATTTGTTATTTGCAGTTGAGTTTTTCTCTCTCAATATTACAAACACACACATGCACACACACACATATTTTTTTATAACACACATACTAACCACACTCTGACATCCATACCAACACACCCACACAAATATCGTTGCATAATTTATCCAATTGGCTCTATAATATGCCGAAGCAGAAAACAGGAATAAAGCGATATTTGTTTTAGAGGCCAAACCTAGAAAAATGGCACCATCTGATAAAAAAATAGTCAAAATTAAAAATTTTAAGCCTTGCCAACATAATGAAAGCCTCTTAACAAAGATTGCATCATTTTATAGTTGAATGGCCCTGAGATTAAAAATTGCAGTTTTAATGGGTTTCAATGGGGACATTTTTGTCCAAAAGGCGCTGAGAGGGAAGTTTTTTTGTACCTAGTGCAAAAAAGATTTTTTAAAGGAAATGGGGGTGAAATAGTAAAATTACAATAAAAATACACACCTGTGCCAAAATTCATGCAGTTAACATTAACAAAAAAAAAAAAGTTACACATAGCTACAAAGTGGACAAAAATGTCCATGTCAAAAAACTGTCATAAAAATTTTAGGTTTGGGTGCAAAGACTTAAGTTTGGTCTCATTTTAAAGAGGACCCTTGGCAGATTATTGCTGAAGTTAAACAAGTGAAAAAAGTCAAACCAAAAATTTTGTATAGAGGTTTAAGTTTATGAAAATTATTTATGAACATTATTATCGTTATTTTATATAAAATATATATTTTATGAAACATGTTGAACTCTAAAACTGATATAAATTCAAAGCCATAAATCTAAACAAGTTGTGTTCCAAATATGAGGATGATATCTCAAAAAATGAGCTTTCGGTAAGAGTTTGTTTGGACGCAGTAACACATTTTCCCCATTGGGTGCCAGCAAAACTCCACTGGTCACACAGTAATTGGATTTTAGATTTGCAATTGAGTTTTTCTCTCTCAAATATTACAAGCACACAAACACATATACACACACATTTTTTTTTTATTACACACATACAAACCACACTCTGACATCCATACCAACACACCCACACAATTATCGTTCCACAATTTATCCAATTGGCTCTATAATATGCCGAAGCAGAAAACAGGAATAAAGCGATATTTGTTTTATAGGCCAAACCTGGAAAAATGGCACCATCTGATAAAAAATAGTAAAAATTTAAATTTTGAAGCCTTGTCAACATAATGAAAGCCTCTTAACAAAGATTGCATCATTTTATAGTTAAATGGCCCTGGGATTAAAAATTGCAGTTTTAATGGGTTTCAATGGGGACATTTTTGTCCAAAAGGCGCTGAGTGGGAGTATTTTGTGTAGCTAGTGCAAAAAATATTTTTTTAAGAAAATGGCGGTGAAATAGTAAAATTCCAATAAAAACACACACCTGTGCCAAATTTTATGCAGTTAGCATTAACACTGGCAAAGTGATCAAAAAAACAAAACTGAAAAGGACAAAAATGTCCATAAGGATGCACAAGGGTTAAAAATAAAACAAAAGAGAAGCAGATAAGTGACAAGTCCATGGAAAAAAAAAAAAACAAGGTAGACGCAGTTAGAGAGAGTGACGGCAGGGAGAAAGCAAAACTTCGCGCTCGCAAATAGCACTATTGTATCTGGGTAAGATGTAACGCAACAACCAATGACAACAATACATCCAACACTTTTATGAGATCGTGACGGGCTTTAAAGAGGAGCAGTGGGTCTATGGCATAATGAGCAAGCCAACCTTTGATATGTTGTGTCGATGTGTGTCCACACATCTGTTTACACTGTCATAGAACACATGCGATCTGTGTCGCATTTCACTATGTCACATTTCACTGACAGTGAGGCCAAAGTGCTACAAAGAGGTCAAATAAAATAAAGAAGGTGTCAGATCTGCATCTATATCTTGTGCTTTTATGTTGTAGTTTCTCTGTGTCTAGTTTCTTAAAGGAGACTATACTCGATCCAGGCAGAAATGGGAAGCCAATGTAAAGATTGAAGAATTGGTGTGATGTGTTCATATTTACGCACTCTCGTCAGGATCCTAGTAGCACTGTTCTGTATGTGCTGGAGTTTCTGGATGCTCTTGCCAGGGATTCCAATGAGAAGAGCGTTACAGTAGTCCAGTCGCGAGGAGGCAAAGGCGTGTAAAAGAGTTTCTCAGCATCATGTAGGGTGAGTGTGGGACGGAGTCTGGCTATATTCCTGAGGTGGTGAAAAGATGTTTTGCAGAGATATTTAATGTGGGCCTCAAAGGTTAAGTGTGGGTCAAACCACCTGACCCACCGAGATTGGTGACTAATGGTGATAGTGGAATGTCCTGGCCAGAGAATGTACTACAGGTTATGGTTGATGATATGGTCTGATGAGGGGAACCAATGAGGATGGCTTCTGTCTTTAAGCTGTCCAGCTGGAGAAAGTTGTGATTCATCCATGCCTTTATCTCTACCAGACAGGCAGTGAGTTTTGGTAGAGCTGTTGATAAGGACGATGAAGACGGTGAATGCAGGAAAAGCAGGATGATGAAACAGTTTTCATGTATAATTGTGTATCATCAGCATAACAATGGAAAGAAATTCCCAGGCGACTGATGACTTTGCCATGAGGGAGCATGTAGAGAATGAATAAGATAGGTCCTAGAACTGAGCCCTGTGGTTCCCTGCAACCAACCGCATGTGAGCGGGACCGGGGTCGAGGGCACAGGTGGAGGATGTCATCACCCTGATAGTGTCCTCAACCTTAAATTGAGTAACTTCTGGGAAGCAGCAGAGTAGCCTCGAAATACCGAACTGCGGGTCGGCAGTTGGAACAGACGAGGAGGAGGAAACAGAAAGGGATAAGTGAATTTTAGCAATTTTGATGCCAAAAAAGGTCATAAAAACATTACATTGTTCTTCTGTAGCTCCTATGAGTGAAGCAAATTGAGGTTTAAGGAGATGATTTATGGTAGAGAACAACCGTTTGGAATTGCCAGGACTATTATTAATATTAATAATATTAATTGAAACAGTGCTGATAGCCTACATGACCCGAGTTCAAATCCACCTTTTGCCGAACTCGATCTACTCCCTTTTCCCATCACATATCAGATTATTTTCAATAATATAAAAAAATAATAATAAAAAACAATATATATATATATATATATATATATATATATATATATATATATATATATATATATATATATATATATATATATATATATATATATATATATATATATATATATATATACAGGTCCTTCTCAAAAAATTAGCATATTGTGATAAAGTTAATTATTTTCCATAATGTAATGATAAAAATTAAACTTTCATATATTTTAGATTCATTGCACACCAACTGAAATATTTCAGGTCTTTTATTGTTTTAATACTGATGATTTTGGCATACAGCTCATGAAAACCCAAAATTCCTATCTCAAAAAATTAGCATATCATGAAAAGGTTCTCTAAACGAGCTATTAACCTAATCATCTGAATCAACTAATTAACTCTAAACACCTGCAAAAGATTCCTGAGGCTTTTAAAAACTCCCAGCCTGTTTCATTACTCAAAACCGCAATCATTGGTAAGACTGCCGACCTGACTGCTGTCCAGAAGGCCATCATTGACACCCTCAAGCAAGAGGGTAAGACACAGAAAGAAATTGCGGCGTGGCATGGAGGCAATCAGCCTGTGGCACTGCTGAGGTGTTATGGAGGCCCAGGATGCTTCAATAGCGGCCTTAAGCTCGTTTAGAGAACCTTTTCATGATATGCTAATTTTTTGAGATAAGAATTTTGGGTTTTCATGAGCTGTATGCCAAAATCATCAGTATTAAAACAATAAAACACCTGAAATATTTCAGTTGGTGTGCAATGAATCTAAAATATATGAAAGTTTAATTTTTATCATTACATTATGGAAAATAATGAACTTTATCACAATATGCTAATTTTTTTTAGAAGGACCTGTATATATATATATATATATATATATATATATATATATATATATATATATATATATATATATAAAGCCCTCCCACACATATAGTAGTTAGATTATATTTATACTTATATTGGCAGATATTATTTGCACCTCAGTGTTGTTGTACATTAAACTGTATGCAATAATAACATAGAGTGGAAATTATATTTATTAAATGGATGCTGCCTTATTGGGACAGTAAAGCCCTCCCACACATACCTTTTTATTAAACACATGTTAGACACGTAATTTCCATAAAATGGAAGTCTAACATGTGTTTAATAAAAAAGTATGTGTGGGAGGGCTTTACTGTCCCAATAAAGCCCTCCCACACATACTTTTTTATTAAACACATGTTAGACATGTAATTTCCATAAAATGGAAATTACGTGTCTAACATGTGTTTAATAAAAAAGTATGTGTGGGAGGGCTTTACTGTCCCAATAAGGCAGCATCCATTTAATAAATATAATTTCCACTCTATGTTATTATTGCATACAGTTTAATGTACAACAACACTGAGGTGCAAATAATATCTGCCAATATAAGTATAAATATAATCTAACTACTATTTACACTTTGCAAAGAAACTTAATTAACTTAATGATCTGATGCATTGCCTATATCGCCTTTCAAATTCATAGACCTTTAATCATAAACTGCCAATGAAGCGTTGAGTCATAGAGCATGACTTATGGTAATGGGGTTTCGAATGGTCTTACCCCAACATTTACTGTAACGCTGTGAACACGCAACACTAGTAATGCTGACGTAATTGTTTATTTGCTCAAGAATTTGGCACGGAGTCAAGCGCAGGTCTTGCATGAGCAAAGCAGGAAGCGACTCTGGATTGACTTGACTGAGAGAGCCACACACGTTTTCAAGATGCCGAAACTAGTAGGCAGGCTGTTTGTTTTTGGGCGTTGAAGAAAACACGTGGGAGAAATAGCATATATAGAGGAGTCCGAGCCGAGGGAATGAAGCGGTGCTTTTTAAACTATCCGTTATGGAGATGGGAAAAGAAGAGATTGCCGGTAAAGAGTACGTGGTTTTAATGGAGCCCGTGCCCGTGAGCCGTCTGAAGACACAGTACCACTCACTGCGGCGACAGGTATACTTCTTCCAGTCCATCTGCGTGCTATTCTGCTTCACCAGCTGCCTGTTCACGATCATCAATCACGCATACCCGTCGACGTGCAAGGTAATACACACATTCAAAGTCAACTTCAAACAGTCATGTCACTGCTTAGTGAGCCAGTGAAGTTTATCATTTGCTTTGCTGAATACACCATATAACGTTACACCAAACTCCAAAGATATATGGTTTCATTCAGATCTTACATTCAGATATGTACATGGTACTCTTATTGATTGCAACAAATATGAACTTTCTACTCTTAATTTATTTATATATTTTACTTGTAATGACTAATAGTTCAACTAATATGTTTTCTAATATTAAAAAAGTTAAGTAGCTATTAACTGGAATCCATACTAGTGTAGTGCATATTGTAATTTATATAGCCTACTAGCTAAGCCTGAAATAATAACCTATCTACTACTAGTGGCATAGTAAGAAATAAGTACTAGTACCTTAGTTAAACTAGGACAGGTGCCAGTCATGGGAAAACATAGTTGTCAGAAGTTATGCCTGAGACAGTTATGCCTGAGAAAATCAATACCCATTAATTTTGGATTCATTGAGTGTTTATTAAACTGTTTACATTTGCTCTATATTTTCATAGGAAAATATAACCGAGGCACCTAAAATTGGTGAGTTCATTACTAAAGCTGAATTTTATTGTAAATATTGAATTTAGTGTCTTTCACATTGTGGTACCATGATGCATTATATATATATATATATGACATCTTGAATATCACATTTTTCATCCATATAGGAATGCAGCATCAGGCCAGCGAAGCAATGACCCCGACCCAAATAAACACATACATCACTCGTCTGACAGGTAAGAAGTAATGTATTAAGTGCATTAAGACGTAATTCATTAGTAGACGTACTGGTAAATACAAAACACAATCACCAATTCACCATTTGGAAACGATTAACTGTAACCAAGATATGTTCCTTTAATCAGACAACTTGTGCCTACTTGCTGTAATTTAGGCCCTGAAGAAGTAACTTTAAATAGACTCTTAAGTAGAGCTGCTCTAATTATTAAAAAGATTGTGACCTTGATTCAAACACCCACGCCATCTTATTCCTAAATCACAACAATTTAGCTATGCCTATTAAAAATTGGACAAGTGCGATCACAGCGGAACATTCAAATCATTATTTATGTGTTATAATAATTAATATGATCTCAGAAGTACTGGGATAAAAATTTATAGATCGAATGTCACTAATGTCTATGGTAGAGATTGAAATAGAGTAAATCACCTTTTGAAAGTAACAACGCTTCAAATAATTCATTCAAATTAATAAAAAATGTTTTAATGAATTAAAAATGAAGTGTTATTTAGTTGTTTATTCTGAATCGTCGAAGAATTGTGATCTCCATTTAAAAAAAAAGTTTTTAGTGCTAAATAAAATATTAACATTAAGGAGTTTCATCACTGTCATTGAGGAGGTGAAACAGATATGTTTGAGCCAGATGTTAGACAGTAGCATATCATATGCAGTTTTCATTCTCAAAGATTCTTAAAACATTTTTGGCTAAATGTATTCACATGTTTCCCTTCTCTCTAGTTAATTATGATGCTTTGCCTAAAGACCGACATTTTACTAAAGAAGAACAACCTGTGCCATGGCAGCTTTCAAAAGAAAATCTGCCACCATACCATAGCCACCCATACTTGAGCTTGGAAAACAGTACATCTCTGAGGGTCCTTCATGACGGAACATACAAAGTTTCTTTGCAGATCACGTACAGAGGAACCTATGAATGGATGAAAACAACCAATGGTAGCTCCACTCTGGCGCATACTATTAAGTATCACACTGACAGATATAATGAAAAGGCCCTGCCTCTGCTCACCTACATGGAAACAGTGACATTTACATCCCACCACTGGAAAAAAAGTATGTTCTCTGAAGGTATTTTTTTTCTTGAATCTGAGGATAGACTCGAGGTAGGGACCAACAGTCTGCCCCTTATTGATGTTGGAGAAAATGTGAAACAAAAAACAGTCTTTGTGGTGTATCCTCATTTTTCCACATGAGGAGAATATGGCAAAAATAAAAACAAAAATGACATTCCCTCTGTAGCTTTGCATAAAGATCGAAAGGGCTCCCATGAATGATGTATCATATTCATCTGTCTGTCATCTAAACCAGTTCTTCTTCTATCAGCAGAATAATTTGGATCTCAGATATATTTGAGATATAATCAATAGCAAAGCCACATACAGAGGAAAAAAACAAACAACCAACTGTGGAACAGTGACTGTGTCACATGTTAATACCAGGGTACTTTAATATATACTTTGATACTGAAATAATTTTTTCCAAGAACAACATGTAAAAAAAAAAAAAAAAAACATGCTCTTACCATAGTAGGCTACTTTTGGGTATTTTTTGTATGTTCTCCTTCAAAGCTACATTTTAAAGCGTTGCAATGGAGGATAAATTGTAATGAAGTATTTTTGTTTTATTTTGATTGAATTTGTTCAAAAGGTAAAACAATGAGTTTTCTTCCCAGTAATGTCAAAGCTTTGTGTGCACAAACATATTGTATGTTATAATATTTATGTCATTGTAAATTTATTTATAGCTTTTGTATGCTATTTATGTTCAATAGTTAAGGATTTGGGTTGCTAATGCAAAGCTTACAATTACGATAACATTACGGAACGAATAGAATGATCACAATCCTTATACTGCGGTGTTCCATCTTATGCTTTTGAGGTACATTATGGGTGCTGTCATTGGAATTAGTTGGCTATTACTTTTTGATTAAAAGGGTTAGCAGTTTCTTGAAATCACCAAATATCACATTTGTAATGATTTGCATGAAAGATCTTTTATGTACATGAATACACCTTCAAAATGACATTATTTCTCTGGCCATAAAGCATCAATAAATTTTATTACATAAAGCCTGTGTCTGTCTATAGTTTTACACTATATCAGACATATTATTTTCTGCTGCATTTCAGAGATGCCAGATAGCCACTTAAAAGCAACCATTTGCTTGATATTTCATTTTATATTATAATTATATTTAAGGCTTCTGATTGATATTGGAAAATGGTTATATAGTTAATTTAAACTAGTTTCAAATGTTTTATCTTAGCTATATAACACCACATTAGTAGATTAGTCAACTCCTATCAAGACATAACTGCTTTGACAGCTTTGATGTCTGACAGATAAGATATTAAAGCCACAATATCTACTTAGTAAGTAGATGGCACTGAGGACCAATCTTGTAAACATTTCTTATGATACATTTACGTTACAAGAACATTTGCATATAAGGTTAGGTTGTAAAACAATTCAAAACTATGTGCCAATAGAGTGAGCGCTATAAATCAACACTTCTATTCAATACATATTACTTTAATGAGCTCATTGTTTCTGCCTTTAATATATATGTTTTAATTAATACATTATTAGCTAACTGTGTGATTTGTATAGGTACATTTCTGAAATACATAACTTAGACACAGTCACCTCTTATAACTTGAAACTATATGTATTGTGAAAAGCGCTATACAAATAAAATGTGAATATTTTGTCAAAACAATTCTTAATATCTTATTTTTCTTCTCAGATAAATGTATCTTATTTTATAGACATTTAGTATACTTTCATCTACTGTAAAACAAATAATTTTTAGATGTGATAATGTGTCTTATTTGTTTTCCAACATTTTTAATGGTAACACTTTACAATAAGGTTCATTAGTTATTTAATGCATTAACTAATATGAACTAACAATGAAGAATACATTTGTTACAGTATTAGTTAATCTTTGTTAATGTTAGTTAATAAAAATATAGCTGTTCATTGTTTGTTCATGTTAGTTCACAGTGCATTAACTAATGTTAACAAATACAACCTTTGATTTGAATAATGTATTAGTAAATGTTGAAGTTAATATTAACTAAGATTAATAAATGCTGTAAAAGTATTGTTCATTCTTAGTTCATGTTAACTAAGGTAGTTAACTAATGTTAACTAATGAACCTGTCAGGAGCCAATCAGATCCCTCACATGTCACCACGCAAAGATCACTGTCCCCAGATTACTGATCACCTGCACCTGTTTCCACTCAGCACGCACTTCCCAGCCAGCACAAAAGCACCCGATTCACTCCCAGTCATTGTCAAGCCTCCAACAGGAACGACCCTTACCAGTCACCCCTTGTCTCACTCTGAACCATCCTTCAGCAACGGACGTAAAGTATACTTACCAGAAAGAAACTAACCTTGTTGTCCTTGTTCTGATGTTCCCAGGATCCGCTCCATGACTCATGTTCTCCGTTTCCTGGAATCCGCCACGAGCCCCGTTTCCCACTGGATGAGCTGCAAGAGAAAGTGAAAGTATCACTGAACTGGTGAGCTCATTGTCAAGTGCACTTCAAGGGATCTACTCACCTGGAATCCTTCCTGAATCACGCCTATCCACGAACGATCTGAAAAGAGAGAAAAACTCGAGTTATTGATCTGTGCTACCCGCCACGTTATTCTTTAAGAAGAGGATCCACTCACCTGGATGCATTCCTGCCACATATATCCTCTTCGAGATCACCGTTGAACTCCCGAAACCCTGCATACTTCCCTTTGAGTTAAATAAAGATACATTTATGTTTATCACTTACCTCTGTCTCTGAGCCTGAATCCTGACAGAACCTTATTGTAAAGTGTTACCATTTTAATTGAGAGTGAAATAATGCTCACATAATTTGTTTCATAAATCCATTCCATAGCCCATGTTTGTTAACACAAGGCCAATCTTCCAGTTTTGTAAGCATGACATATCTAATAATTTTCAGAAAAATCGATACATTTTTAAATGGAACCATGGTAGCACGTTATTTTAATGGACATTCTGTTGACTAAAAGAAGCGTTTCACCTACATGCCAACTAACTCTCAGTAGAGTATTAGTAGACTGTCTGTTTAATTTCTGCTAATGTTTTATTTTGATGGTCCCCCAACAAACATTCTACTGACTATAAGTAACTTTACAAGTATTTACAAGTCAATTTATTCTTTTAACCATATCACTAACAGTATACTAATACTCCAATGAGAGTTAAGGCCCCAATACTCACGGCGAAATTCTTTTTTGTTACTTGCTTAGAAAAAAGTTTGAAATATGTGACGTATGTAAAAACTTAATTTTAAGTCACAATTATGGAGATCGGTGTTTGCTTTAGTTGGACTCTTGACCCTTAAATGTTTAACTTTACATTTTTTTTGGCTGCTGTACGTGAGTTATAACAGCCGGATGAACAAATAGAAAAGGACATCTGATGGTATTGGTTATGTTTTAACATAATCATTATTTTGCAACCATTTGACCTGAATCACTGAACTCATGTAGAGCCAAAGAAATTTTTATACACAAACATCAATAATCAGCCTGCTAATCTCAACAATGGTGACAATTATAAAGCATGTTGCAGTGATTCTGCTTGTTATCATCAGGTGTCTTCAATAATGCTCAATCATCACTCAATTAATCACTTAATTATCTCATTAACTTTAACACTGCTTCAGTGTTTATGAGTCCACACTCAGAGTGTTAATTTAACACTGAGGATTTTGCTCTTTCCGCATACTTAAATTGGGCCAACTAAAAATTTTAGGTGCAAGGGGTCACTAGAAATGTTTATGTTGGAGAGGCATATTTTTTTTACAGTGTAATGTGTTAAGAGCTCGCTCAAGTACTGGGGAGCTAAACTATTTAGTACTTTGTAAGTAATAAGTAATTTTTAAAAAGTTATAAGATGTTTAATAGGGATCCAATGCAGTGTTGACAGAACCGGGCTAATATGGTCTTACTTACTGATTCTAGTAAGAACTCTAGCTGCTGCGTTTTGGACCAGCTGTAGTTTATTTATTAAGCGTGCAGGGCAACCACCCATAATAGCATTACAATAATCTAGCCTTGATGTCATGAACGCATGACCTAATTGTTCCGCATTCGTCATTGAGAGCATATGACGTAATTTAGATATATTTTTATGATGGAAAATGCGGTTTTACAGATACTAGAAACGTGACTTTCAAATGAAAGATTGGTATCAAAGAGCACAACCAGGTTCCTAAACGACGATGAAGGTTTGACAGAGCAGCCATCAAGTGTTAAGGCCTGTTCACACCGGGACGAATTTCGCGCGCGATATTCGCCGGCGTTTAAAGCCGACGTTTAACGCCTCTTGATTAAACAAAGGGCGCCAATGTGAGTGTGCACACCGACGCGAAAAACGCCACGCGTAAAAGCGTCATTTTTTAAAAACGCCTCGGGTTTGTTTTTTTTGGTTTGACGCGCCACCTCAAAAACTATCCGACCAATCAGATTGGTGCTTTTGCTCACGTGTCTGGAGCTTTTGAAGTTACAGTAAAACACAACTTGGGGCGCTCAAACACAAAACGGTCTTTCCGAGCACACATACGTAACGGCGAAGAAGATATACGCCAAGTAGCGTCTACACACTGCCGGGAAAAAGACGAGGAAGATGCAAGCCAAGATAAATGTAGAGCTGCTGGTCTCGTTGGTGTCGGAACATGAGGAACTGTATGACAAACGCGACAGCGACTACAAAAATATTTATAAAAGAGAACTGTTATGGAGTGGTATTGCAGAGCAAATGGGCCTTGATGGTGAGTTTCATTGTCTTTCATGTACATAGGCTTGTAACTTTTTCCAACATTTTCTGTTATTTCTGGGGTATTTCTGTTTTACAATAAGCGCCATCTAATGTCAGGGAATGAATTTGCATGTTCACTCGGCTCATCGTCAGTGAAAATCGCTTGGGTGTGAACACAAAAAACGCGTTGAAAAACGCTGGCGAATAACGCGCGCCGATATTCGTCCCGGTATGTACGGCCCTTTAGACAGTATTCTAGGTTATTACGTGAGGAAGTTTTTTGTCCAATAATTAGAATCTCTGTTTTTTTAGAGTTAAATAGTGGGAAATGACTAGTCATCCAGTTTTTTATATATCAGCTATGCATTCTGTTAATTTTGTAAATTGGTAAGTTTCGTCAGGGCATGAAGAAATATAGAACTGAGTATCATCATCATAACAGTGAAAACTAATGCCATGGTTCCTAATGATATCTCCCAAGGGTAGCATGTACAGAGTGAACAGCAATGGTCCTAGTACTGAGCCTTGTGGTGCTCAATACTGAACTTGTCATCAGTAAGACATCTCTTAATTTACTGCTACAAATTGATAACGGTCAGATAAGTATGATTTAAACCATGCTAATGCAGTTCGACTAATGCCAACATAATTTTCGAGTCTATTTAAAATAATGTTATGGTCAATAGCATCAAATGCGGAACTAAGATCGAGTAACACTAAAAGAGAGATACAACCACGATCGGATGATAAGAGCAAATCATTTGTGACTGATGAGAGCTGTCTCAGTACTATGGTACGGTCTAAATCCTGAATGGAAATCTTTGCAGATACCATTTCTTTCTAAAAAGGAACATAGTTGTGAGGATATAGGGTCTAACATACATGTTGTCGATTTAGATGATTTAACAAGTTTAGAAAATTCTTCCTCTCCTATAGCACTGAATGATTCTGATTTTTCCTCAGGGAGACTAAGGAACCTGAGACCCGCGTCTCTCTGTAGGCATGGGCGTGGTGAGCTGGTGCCTGTTTACGTCACGCAGTACCACAATATCCAAAAGGAAAATTCAACTGCAGTAGTCACCGTTCAACCTGAAGAGGGCAGCACGTTTTTACACCATATATTGTAGAATTAAAACACTTTATAACCAAATGTCAAAAAATTTACTCGAATCAATGAACAGCATTAATAAAGCCCCAGTCTTACAGATCATTAACTAAAAAAAAATGTTTTAAGAGTTTAGTTACCCTTTAACAGTAAGTGCTTTTGAAGTAAGTGATCGAATATTCAGCAACCCGAGCTTTATCATTTGTTCATTTGTATTATATCTGTTTTTTATTTGTTGAACATCAATTACATTTTTAAAATAGGTTTGGGAGTTTTTTGTATTTCCTAATTCAGGGAACAGACACGGTCTCTATATGACGATATCTAGGTGAAAGAGTCTCTATGTGATAGGATTTATCTGACCTCAGTGACGTGAGACAGCTGGCAGACGATTGGTTTAGCCAGTCTGTCTGCTTCCTGAGCTGAGCCCCAATTCATGTTTGAGCTCTAAGACTATTTGCCATATTACTAGAGAGAATAGCAGCACCATCCCAGGAGGGATAAATACCATTTCTTTTCAACAGGTCAGGTCTGCCCCAAACACTTTTCCAATTGTCTATGTATTCTATATTATTTTGCAGACACTAAGACAGCCAGCCATTGAGTGAGGACAGTCTACTAAGTATCTCATCACTCCTTTGAACAGGAAGGGGGCCAGAGCAAATTACAGTGCCTGACATCGTACTTGCGAGTTCACACACCTCTTTAACGTTAATTTTAGTGATCTCCGACCAGCGAAGTCGAACATCATTAGTGCCGACGTGAATAATAATCTTAGAGAATTTATGATTAGCATTAGCCAGCACTTTTTAATTAGCTTTGATGTCAGGCACTATGGGTCCCGGCAAATATGTGACTATGGTGGCTGGTGTCTCTATTTTCAGGTTCTGTGTAATAGAATCGCCAATAACTAGGGCACATTCAGCAGGATTCACAGTGGGTGTTTCACTGAGTGGGGAGAATCTATTTGTTATGGTAATCAGAACGTAAGAGCGATGTTTTCTACAACATCTCACGGTCACCCAGTTGCCCTGATGCATGGGCTCTACAGCCGGAACCGAACAATGTACAGACTTCACTAAACTAGTCGATAGCAGTAGCATCCATAGCAGTATCTAAAGCCCTTGCACTCTTACTATCCTCAATTAAACTATGGATGCGTGTCTCTAGTTCTGAAATCTTCTCCGTCAGCCTGACTGAGAAGGCTATGCTATACATGTGACACAAAGAGCAAGTGACAATAACAGAAGACATTACTCACCATGTTTGTTGACTATCCTACTTACCACAGTTGTTTGATAGACTTGTAAAAAGTGCGAGTGCGCGTGAAAATAAAATTAAAAAAGACGGCAAGCACGGATGGCAGATTAACAGGCTATTGAGATACTAGCGTGTTGTGCTAGCGATAACGATTTAGATAAAAGCTAGTGATGTCAGATTAATGTGATAGGCAAAATTAGACTATATCTAATATATGTTGATGAGTAAGTTATATTTAGCAATATAAACAAAAAGGAATAATAGTAAATAGAGATTCAAAACAGAAAGCTATATGGAGCTTACAGACGCAAACCAGCAGCAAGGCAGACAGGAGCAATCGATAAGCAAGGTAGAGTGTGTCCAAGTGTGTTCCAGTGTGTTCATGTTTTCACTCGCGGACGTTTGACCTCGATGGACTGAACAGAGTAAATTAATATTTCAACATAAAAGAAGGCGGAGCCTCCGCACACACCTGCAATTGGACCAATGGTAGTACAAAGGTGCCAGCAGCCATATCACCCTGTAGCCCAAGACTGGTTGCCCACTGAAGCTAAGCAGGGTTGAGCCTGGTTAGTACCTGGATGGGAGACCTTCTGGGGAAACCAGGTTGGTGCTGGAAGAGGTGTTAGTGAGGCCAGCAGGGGGTGCTCACCCTGTGGTCTGTGTGGGTCCTAACGCCCCAGTATAGTGACGGGGACACTATACTGTCAAAGAGCAAAGTCCTTCGGATGAGACGTTAAACTGAGGTCCTGACTCTTTATGGTCATAAAAATCCCAGGATGTCCTTAGGAAAAAAGAGTAGGGGTGTAACCCTGGCATCCTGGCCAAATCTGCCCATTGGCCTCTGTCCATCATGGCCCCCTAATCATCCCCATATACTGATTGGCTTCATCACTCTTACATTTTAGATAAAGGTAAAAGTCTCCACCACTCTCCTCTCCACCAGTAAGCTGGTGTGTGGTGGGCGTTCTGGCGCAATATGGCTGCCGTCGCATCATCCAGGTGGATGCTGCACATTGGTGGTGGTTGAGGAGATTCCCCCCCTTCTATGTAAAGTGCTTTGAGTACCCAGAAAAGTGCTATATTAATGTAACAAATTATTATTATTATTATTAAAGGTGTTTACTAGCCGGAGCGAACTTTCCGGAAAAGATAAAGCTTTTTGGCAAGCTGTTTCTAACTTCCAACTCCAAACGAAGTTTATTTTGGCCTGATTTAAAAAAAAAAATGACATCACATCAGTTTTAGTAGCTTATATCGGGACCTTTAGGGTATGTTTACATGACAACGATATGCTTAAAATGGAGAAGTTTATCCTTTGAGTTTTCCGCGTACAGACGACACCATTATCAAAACGATCCCCATTCACACGGATCCGGGAAAATGACTAAAAACGCTGTATTCTGCTGATAAAACACAATAGACTGAACACATAATACGCATGTGCATGACGTCATTGTCTTCAGAGATTCACGTTTTTGTTGTTTACATGGAGACTTGCACTTTGAAACCGTTTTCAAAAGTTTGCGTTTTCAGGCACCCAAAACGCTGTTGTCGTGTAAACGAGCGGCCAAAACGCATAAAAAGTTTTACGTTTTTAGCTGAAAACGGTGTTGTGTAAACAGCCCCTTAGTTGACATGTAGGTGGAACGTTTCTTATAATCAACAGAATGTTTAAAGGGGACCATTAATACGGAACCTTTAGACAAAATACAAAAAAAAGGTAAGGTGACCCGTAAAATACCTCAATGTTCAAAATTAAATGTGAGGATGTGCCTGCACACTCAGGATCATGTGATCACAAAAGGCAAAATTACTTGAAATGGCCATGGGATAATGCAGCCTTTGCTAAGGACCTCCAGAAGGGTCCTTCCTGAAGGGATCCAGTAGCTCATATTCGCTGGGAAAGACCCTGAATTCATGTGCAAAATTCTGCAGGCAAAATGCACTAATTTCAATAAGAATCTGCACGATCAAGAATTTCTCCCCACACGGGTTTCGGATTCAACTAAGTTGAACTTTGAACACATGAATTCACTGCAATCACTAACATAAAGTTACATTAGTGTCATAAAAAGGGTAGAGATGATTTTAAGAAACAATTCATTGTGACATTACAAAGTAAAATTTCTGTAAGGCTTACTGAGGTTTCATACATATAAACCGCATTTCTGTGTCCAGCCACAGACTT
The DNA here is from genome assembly GCA_026230005.1 of Gila orcuttii. Classification (NCBI taxonomy): domain Eukaryota; kingdom Metazoa; phylum Chordata; class Actinopteri; order Cypriniformes; family Leuciscidae; genus Gila; species Gila orcuttii. Next base: position 17,610,920 of record JAPDVR010000015.1, on the reverse strand, counting down.
ATTTCTAGTTGTACAGTCTCTGATGCACTGTAAACTGAAGGCTTATTAATGTTGTAAAGCGAAATCTTTAGTGATTTTTAATTTAGTTAGCAATGTTTTTAATGGCAATTTACATAACCACACACAGATTTACAGTGCTTCCTGTCTGATTAAGGTTTACATTGCCTGACACAGTGAACTGAGTAATTATAAAGCTGATGTGCAAAAGTGACACTCCCTTTCTAGTCTAGAATGGCATGACTCAACACATGACTCAACAGGTGTGATGCAATCTAATTCTGCTGTAGTTGATGCTCTTTCTGGATTGCTTTTGCAGACACTGTGCTATTTGCTACCATATGCCATGAAGTGTTAATAGTTGGTTAAAATAAGTTAATGTTTTATTTTCACGGCATGTTTGAGCACTTACAGGTTTGACCTTTGAACAAACAAAACTTAAATTTGCAGGTGCAATTTCTGATAAATGCTGTTGAAAATTTTAATCAACACCTAAACAATTAATTTAGTGAATATTTAGATTTCAAATATCAACAATGTCTGTACTCAGAAATTGCTTACTGTACCTTTAATATATAAATATACATGAAACATACATGAACTTTACGACAATGTTGTATGTGGGATTCGGAAGCATAGGTGAATGAGCAAATACTTGAAATTAGACAATAATGACAGGAAATAACTATAACATGTGACCACCACCCCTGTCATAAGTTGTAAAAGTAATGTGAAATAAAGTAAAAGATTAATAAGTGCCAATAATTCCGTATTATAATTTGAATTTGTTATCATATTAATGTCACGGAGGAAGCAGACCTTATTTTTTTTAGCAGGTAACGGGTGAATCACAGATAATGCAGATAAGTGAACAACATCAATTATGGTAATATTAGAGCTTCAATAAAGAACGTTGGTAACAAAAAGTTTCGGTTCCCATTGACGTCCATTGTTTTTTTTGTTTTTGTTTTTTTTGTCCATTCAATTAAAGTCAGTGGGAACTGAAACTGTTATTCTTTAAAATATCTTCATTTATGTTCCACAGAAGAAAGAAAGTAAAACAAGTTGGACTACCCCAAGTTAAGTCGACAGCATAATAACTTTTCTTGAGCTTTGTATAAAAGTTTTTGAAAACCATGTGAAAACCAACACGAATACAAAGAGTAGACCTACAACTCGGCACATCTTTTTGACACTATGTACACATTAAAACAGTTGTAACAAGCATTTAAATAAAAGGTTTTTACTATTCCTTTAATATTTCCCATTTAAGTGTGTCCAAATGTCTCATTCATTCAAAGAATGACTGATTAAAAAAAGATCACTATCTCTGGCTATGTCCTAGAAACTAAACTTCTGATCATCCAATGCTCTGGATTCTGAACATTGTTTTCTTTTTCAGGAAATGTACACATACGATTGTTTGATAGAATCAAAGTACTTCCCTTAATTGCACTCTTAAATAGAATAGAAACTAGAATGAGTGAAACCATTACTCGGCATGTCACTGTGCTGTGTGTAGGTGTTACAGTAGGTAAGGTTACATAATACTTCTAGTCCTGTACTTTGTCCAGCTAATACAATCTGTGGGGATTCCCCATTTCATACTAGAAACACCAGAAATGTTTGGTATCCTTGTGAGAATGATGAAATAGTTTTGTTGTAGATATTGCATTAACTATGTAGTTTCAATGCACCATTTTTTACTTTGCACAATTCAAATGTGATTTTTTTTTATTTTTTATATGAAAGGGAATTCTAAAGTACATAGTATTTGGACACTTTAGGATGCCTATCATTACAAAATAAGATATAAAGTGACATATATAACTGTTAACCAAATGGGATTTTCTTAAAAGTAACTTTTCTGAGCCATTTTACAATGACTTTTAACGTCTTTGTAGTCTTTTTAGTAGCTATCCAAATGAAGTCGTCACATTAACAATTAACATGTTCCTTTAACATTTTATCAATATTTCAAGTGTCAAAATATATTATTATATATTATATAATAATTATATATATTATATATAATAATCTTGAAATAAATGTCATGCTGATACCAAGCCACTTGTTGATATTTTATATAAGACAAATATACTGTATAAGGAATGGTTGTAATGTGACTGGTCCTACCTGCACTGCTCAGAGTGGGATTCAATCCATCATCACCGGCATTGAAGGCGGGTGAACTAACAAGGACGCTAAAGCCCGTTTACACTCAGCCCTCTAGACTTCACTCCCAATGTGTCACCAATGTGACTTGTCCTACTCGCACCACTCTGGGGTGCATTTCCCGAAATTATCGTTAGCCAACTATGGTCGCTAGGGCTGTGTTCGATACATCAATACGACGATGTATTATCAGATACTACTTGTCAATACAAGTATCGATACTGCTGCTTCTGTGTCGATTCAACAGCACGTTCGCAGCAGTAGACACACTTATTTTGAATACAAGAACAGAGTGGAAATGTGCTGAAATTAATGAATATAACATAATATAAAAGCTAGAACAAGGTTTAATCTGGCCCACAGAGGAAAATAACTGGAGTTGGCTGATATCAAGAGACATGATTCCCCAATTAGAGATTCACACTTGCGCAATATGGAAATATCTGCTAAGTGTTTTACTTATTTTTCTCAACCTGTCTACACTGTGGATAAAGCACTGGCTTTCTGAAAACACCGGTAAGTTTGCAGTTTAGCGATCTTCCAGTTTAGCAGTCCCATTTGAGATCTGCAGCATGTGAAAGATTCTCTGAGGAGACTCAGGTTCAGGATGCTGACTATTCCCATCATTGTGTGCCAAATTAGATCCGAGGACTGATCTGATCTGAAGGACGCATACTTCCATATATCCATCCTTTTGCTTTTGGGAGCGAAGCGTTCGAATATCAGGTGCTTCCGTTTGGGCTAGCTCTCTCCCCTCGCACCAAATGAATGGATACAGCTCTGGCCCCGTTGTGGCTCCAGGGAATCCGTGTATTAAACTACATCGACAACTTGCCGATACTGACCCAGTCTCAAGAGACCGCAGTTCGGCATTGAGATGTTGTCGTTGGCCATAAAACGCTTGGGGTTGAGACTCAACACGAAAAACAGTGTGTTGACACCTGCTCAGAGAACTATACAATGTGGGCACAATTGTCTCCTGCTGCATATCGAGTAATTGGAGATGGGAGACGGGCACGCTAACAAGGACGCTAAGCATAGTGTGCCTCTTGAGGCCAGGGGTGTGAGGTTTTACTTGCACAGCTCTCTACTAGCTGGCCTCTGTTACAGTAACACTCTTTTTTGAGTGCTATCTATCTGTGATATTCCACATGTATCCGCTACAAATTAAAGTTGTTTTGAAATGTACAAATTATATCTGAACAGTGTAAAAGAAGTACAAAGAGTTCTGTTGTTATGGCCCTCTAACAGGATGAATTTTAACAGTACGTTGTAACCCTATTAGAAAGCATATACAGTACATCAGCTTAAATTTTGTAAATTAATTTATTTTGGCAATCAAATTCACTTTTTTAATCTTTTTTTTTACCAACCCTCATCATTTTTTAGTAAATATGTGCATGCAGAAAATATCAAATACAATGTAATTTTGTAAGATATTTGAATCTACAGTGACTGTCATGTGACTTTAACTACAAAAAAACAAACAAACAGAGATGATTCTGCAGGATAGACAAAGTATGTCTTTCCTGTCTAAATTATGTTCAGTGGCGGATTTAGCAAATTGGGGGCCCAAGGCGAAGGTAGTATGGGGCCCCCCATCCGATCTTTAAAAGATAACGAAAAAAAAAATTTTAGCTTTTTTTTTTTTTTTTTAAATAAACTATTACATGGCACTTTCTGGAGAGTTTTGTGCAAAGAAATATAGAAAAAAAGTAGGTCTAGCAAGTCTTATATTTCTGTAATTCACAGAGATCAAACACAAATATGCTGACTGAATAGATTGCTAGTTGAGAAACACTGCTTTAATTAATGTTTTTATGACTTTGTGAAAGGTTAACTAAACAGCATGAGCCGTCTTCCTGCTGGCCAGTAAGTTATTTGGCAAATTTCATTCATACAGATCTGTATTATGCTATAGTTTTTGATAGTGTTATACATTTCTTACAGATAATCACGATGATCATTGCGTTTGTCTTACCGAATGTGGTAGCTTTATGCAATTACAGTTTGTCTATTAGCTTTTTTTTATTAATGCTGACAGTAAAATGTTGCCAGATATTGCTACGAAAAACAAGAAAACAAAATAATAATAATCCGAAATAAGTTCAAAGCTTGTGTTTTAGAAATAAGATTAATATATCACTAACCCTAACATGCAACTTTCCACTTTAATAATTTCCTAAAGTGTCACATTAAATCAGAAAAAACAAGTCCAGAAGACTACTGCCACCTTTCCATTAGGTGGATCTGGCAACACGGAGGCTGCACACGCGCCCTCACTCACAACGCGCTCTCAAGCCCCGTTCACTGCGCTAGCTTCTCGCAGCAACATGCATTGCAAACACTCATATGAGGTGGTTTAAACGGCTAATTAATCATTCAGAGAGCTTGACATTTTATTTTTAAATGTAAAATATGACAGAGTTCCGGACCTCGGTCACCTCATAGCTGGCTACGGCCATGGACTTGTAACATATCGTTAGCACATACCGGGCATCACAAAAAAGTTTGTTACCTTCTGCAATTTTGCTAAAAACGTTTTGCTTTCCTCCCGCTTCCTGCTTTTTCAGCACCGCTTGGGTAGCTTCTCTGTCTGTCACTCTGAAGCCTACACTGTCTATCAATAACTTATTTTTCTCCGTCAGTTTTTTGGCGCATTAATTAGCCTTGTCACTTTCGCACGCAGAAAGTGAGATAATGGAATAGTCCAATGTAGTGAGGTGGGGGGCCCCCTCCTGTCTGCGACACCAATGATTTGATGCCTTTTTTCGCAAATGTTTTTTAGAAATATATAATTTGCGAAAAGTAAAAAATAAATAAAAACTTAAGCATAATTTAATGGGGCATTTTGGGGGCCCCAAGGTAGCTCGGGGCCCAAGGCAATTGCCGACCTTTGCCTAATGGTTAAGTCCGCCCCTGATTATGTTTGTCTATATGTCAATACAATTGAATATTATGCATACTCCTTTCTGTGGTGAACATTATACTCAGTGAAACTTAATTTCTCAAAGAGTTAAAAGAGTACAGTATCAGTGACACTTCCTAGTAAAGGAAGTTTGACATTTGTAGGATCGAAGAAGCCTTTGTGCAGTAGTGTAAACTACTATCTAGAAGGTTTGGAATTCTTGTGTAGGTGTGAGAAAGCAGTTAGCTCAGTCATGTTTAAGGATGCCACATTTCTACCAGCATTTATTCGGCAAGCCCCACATTCTCCACATTTTCTTATTTAATGAGATTCTAAACGAGCCCAATTTCTAGAGGATAACCTATCCTTTAATGATGACTGAAATACATGACAGAAACTACAATTCCTTCCTTAACATGACCCTGAAACTGTTCCCCTCCCCCATCTTTATTTCCTTAAAGGGATAGTTCAGCAAAAATGGAATTTTTTGGCACCATTTATTCACCCTCATGCTGAAGAAGATATCTTAACAAAATTATTTTGGATCTAGTTGACTTTCATTGAATGGACAAAAACTTTTTTAAAAAGTTAAACATGTTTGGAACAACATGAGGGTGAGAAAATGATGACAACAATTTTTTTTTTTTTAGGTGAACTATCAGAGAGAAAAGTAGCAAAAGAAAAATAAACCCAGAATGCACAGCAGCAAAGACCTGCAGAATGAGATAAGGCCTACTGGTCTTTTTATTTAGGGTTGTCTCCTCTTTGTAGCTGATCATACTTGGCTTTCACATGTCACTTTCACTTAACTAAACTGTTAGTGCCAAAAGAGTTTCACAAGTTCCTCAAAAGTTGCAGTAAAAATATTATATTTAAAGGATTAGTTCACCTCAAAATGAAAAAACTACGCAAGCTATGATGACTTTCACCTTGATATTTGAGCACGGATGTACCTAGCCGAATTGCACTGTAGGGGGTAGGGATGGGAATTGAAAACCGGTTCCACTCGAGAACCGGTTCTAAGTTTTACGAACCATCGATATTGTATGCCCTCGACGTTAACGATTCCTCTTATCGATGCTCCTGCTCCGAGTCCCAGCCATAATATACAGACCGTGAACTCACAACTTTCCCTTTTGTCCTTTATCGGGCACCATAGCGCGACGTCCTGTACGCATCTGTGCGTCATTCATAATGTCAAAGCGATTTGAGCAATTAATTGGCTGAATCAGTACCTAGCCAAACCATCTTCTATTTGGAATGTTTTTCCTCAACTTGTTTTTTCACAACTTGGTGGCATAATTTCCTCTTACTGTGTAATTATGATATATCCAAACTCCCTATCAAACTCTCAACTTTCAACTCTCAACCTATCTCAACTTTCATCATCAGGTTCTCTTAGCATGGGCTCTAATTTATAAACATAACTTTTCACCACAGAGATGTTTTATTTGGAACAATAAGAACATCTTATTCAAGAATAAGTCTCTTTTTAATGATAATTGGTTCAATAATGGTTTATTTTTAGTGGAGCAGTTGTTTAATAAGCAAGGTATTTTGTTCAGATATTCAGAATTTATTTCCGAATACCAAATACCAATAACCCCAAAAGAATTTGCTACAGTAATGGGAGCTATTCCCTCTGGTTTATGTATGCTTTTTAAAAACTGTAATTACTCCTCCCCAGTATCTGCTGCATCCTTTCCTAAACCTTGTGATACTCCTGTTGGTCACATGTGTTTTTCTGAGTCAAAAGCTAAAAACTATAAAATAAGATCTTTATTTCTTAAGGATTTGATTTCTGTTCCACCTGTTATTTCCTTTTGGAATAATTTGTTTGTTAACCTTAATTGGAAAAAAATCTGGTTTTTACAGCAAAAATTCTTTCTCACAAATAAAGTGAAAGAAATTTCCTTTAAGCGCATACACAGGTTCTATCCTGTTAAGAAATTTATACAAAGATTTAAATCTGACATTGAGCTAACATGCTTATTTTGTTTGAATTCGGATGAAACAGTGCTTCACTTATTTTGGTCGTGCCACTACACTCAGAAGCTTTGGAATGATATTGATGTATTTATCAAGTGTAAGATTTGGCCAGGCTTCTCAATACATATAAGAAACATTATATTTGGGTATTTTGATTCAGACCCCACAAACGAAAATATCTGTTTTGTTATTAATTTAATTATTTTCCTAAGCAAATTTTACATTCACAAATGCAAATTCTCAAACTGTAAACCTGTCTTCTCTGTCTTCCTAAAAGAAATAGAAAAATATCTAAATGTGATTTCAGTATCTACTAATAAGAACGCTATAAGGACTGTTAGAATCATGCCTTTGATCTCTTCATGTGAACATTTTATGTGATGTAATGGCCCTACCTCTTTTTTTTCTTCTTCTTGCTGTTGTCTCCTTTATTATTGTTTTGGTTGATATTATGTGATGTACGTATGCCTTTTCTTTTGTATGTTCCTGTTCTCAGCATTAATAAAAAATAAATAAATCAAAAAATTAAAAAAAGCGATTTGAGCATGGAGGTAAACATGGAGTGGAAAAGACGATCTAAAGCTTGGTTTTATTTTACTAAACGAGACAAATTATGCTGTTTCCTGTTTGCAATAACAGGGTTTTTCCTGCATTTTTTTTTTTTTAGCGCCCGCCAAAGCGAATTTTTGTCCCGCCAATGTAATGTAATGAACTGCTGCACTTGTGACAGGGCACAAAGTGAAAGAACGAGCAGAGAGAGAGAGAGAGAGAGAGAGAGACCCGGTCGCGCGCGCGCACTCTCTCACTTCGGAGCCAGACGACTTCACCATCTGTACACTAAGCGCTGTCTTGCTCTCTCTCCCTCACACATATTAACCAAAATAAATCGACACGATGTTAAAAGGTCGGAAGACCAAAGTTTCATGTGGAGCATTCGGAGATTTTGTTTTCCTGAATTACCGCTGGGTGTGAATTGTGCTAAAATAAGTTACCTTATCATCTCTGAAAAGCGTTCCACACATTCAGCTGACAGTCTCAAGTACCACCTAAACGCAAAGCATCCCTTAGCTAATGCGGTAGATGCCGGGGCAAGCACTGATGTAGCGCAGGGGAAGAGTCGTCGTCAAACTATGTTTGAGTGCAACCGAGGCAAGCCCGTCAGCACAGCTCTATCAGTTAGTAAGTACATCTGATTGAACATGATTTGTTTTCATCACCAATTATCATAGTTGAACAGCTTTCTCAAGCAGTTTGTGATGCATTTTGGAAATAGGAGATGAGCCCCTGGTCTAATGCGCCACCTGGCTTGAGAAACCCGTTCTCATAGATTTACTTTTAGTCATTATTTGGGTAGCACACATATTCTGAATGCCTTCGGCAGAATTCAAATGAGCCATTTTAATCTAGATTAATTCCAAGATTACAGTGAGATTAATCTAGATTAAAAAAATTATCTATGCCCACCACTAATATATATATATATATATATATATATATATATATATATATATATATATATATATATATATTGGAAAATAACCTATTGTGTCGCTAGATAAGACCCTCTTCCTCAGCTGCGATCGTGCACAGTCCGTTGAAGCACTTCAAAGACCTTTGAAACTGCATTGATTTGGACTTCAAAACGTTGGTGGCCATTGAAGTCCATTATTCGAAGAAAAATCCAGAAATGTTTTCCTCAAAAAACTTAATTTCTCTTCCACTGAGGAAAGAAAGACATGGATATCTTGGATGGCATTGGGGTGAGTAAATTATTAGGAAATTTTCATTTTGAGGTGAACTAATCCTTTAAGCTTGATGGTACTTGATCATATTAAACATTGCATTATGTGAAGTGCCATTAATATATTAAACTTCAAAACCGGAAACAAATGTTTAACACTATGGATACATTTACATGACAGCGATGTACTAAAAACAGAAAAGTTTTTCCTTTGCGTTTTTGCATACAGACAACATTGTCAAAACAATCCCTGTTCACACGGATCCACGAAAACGACTAAAAACACTTTATTCTGCTGCCAGGCCAATAGTTGGCGATGTCACTTTGTAAATAAAAACTACATGTCTATAGAATGAACATGTAATACACATGCACATGATGTCACCGTTTCACAAACTTGCATTTTTGTAGTTTACACGGAGACAATAACCGTAAAGTTTTCAGAAACGTGCACATTGAAACCCGTTTTCAAAAGTTTGCATTTTCAGGCTTTCAAAATGACATTGTTGTGTAAATGAACGGCCAAACCATGTTATACCATGTGACCATCTCTAAGTCAAACTGCTGTTTCTATATGATCTCTATATGTTCTAAATGAGTGATGGTCACACTTGATCTCTCCTTGTGACCTATTTAGAGAATTAAGTCTCTTATTATATGTGAATGTTGGATGTTTATGAAATCAGTCGTATATGGTTATAATGTATATAATTCCCGTTTTCCCTTTAAAAATATAAATGAGACTGCTGTAGAGAAAATAATTGTATTGCAGTTAACTCCTTCACAGTGACATACTGTAATACTTGTCACAAGGTGAACCCATAGAAGAGTGAGGGTTAGATTCAGGTGCAGGTGGTTTAATTAAAGTAATAAGAAATAAATGCAAAAAAAAAAAAAAAAAAAAAGTAAACTGACCCGAGCGCACCAAAATAACATTCACTCATTAACGCTGCAAAGATGCTTTTCTTACTGAGTATTTTTTGTCTTATTTCAAGTAAAAATATCTAAAAATTCTTAAATCAAGATGCATTTTCTATACATGAAAAATGTCCTTTGGGTTACTAAATTAAGTGCATTTTACTTAAAGGGATAGTTCACCCAAAAATGAAAATTAGCCCAAGATTTACTCACCCTCAAGCCATCCTACGTGTACATGACATTCTTTTTTCAGACGAATACAATCGGAGTTATATTTAAAAATGTCCTGTCTCCTCCAAGTTTATAATGGGAGAGAATGGCTGGAGAAAATTTGAAGCCCAAAAAAGTGCATCCATCCATGATAAAAAAAATACTCCACATGGCTCAGGGTGGTTAATAAAGGCCTTATGAGGCGAAGCCATGGGTTTTTGTAAGAAAAATACCCATATTTATAACTTTATAATCTAAAATAAACTAGCTTCCGCCAGACGACCGTACGCAAACTACGCAAGTCGACTTGTGCCACAAGAGTAACCCGTGACACGTGAATGACTGTAGGAGTATCATAAGCTTAGACTCCTCTCGCGGTTTAAACAAATAGGGCTGTGCAACAAACTGAAGCTCCTCTTCCATTATATAGAAATCCTCCGACATTTCTCTTCCAAATTGCTAGTTTGCGACCGGTGTTTTGTTTTGCTCTTTCCTCTGAGCTTCCACGTTCATCATTACGTTGTGTGTCGGGTCAGGGGTTAGTCTTCCACAGTAAATCGACATTTTTAATATAACTCTGATTGTATTTGTCTGAAAGAAGAATGTTGTATACACCTAGGATGGCTTCACCCAGGTAAAAAAGTAGTATACTGTAGTGTATTAGAAATATGAATGAAGTACATGAAGTATAAAACAAGTATGCTTCTACTTGTTGTGCTTTATTTAAAGAGTACTTAATATGTACTTTTTAAAAGTATACTTCAAAAAAGATGTAATTAAGGTCAACTTAAGAGTCCAAAAAGTAAGTATACTAATTGACCAGTAATCAAATTATTTTTTAAATGTACTTTTTGAAAGTGTACTTTGTTGTTAATGTATTTTAAATTATATAGAAGTTTATAGTAATTATAAGTATGATAGCAGTATGCACAAAATGTACTTAAACACAACTATAATTTGCGCTGCAATGCCTTTTTAAGTGTATTTCTATTAGGTGAAAAAGACGTAGTATTAAATGTATTAAAAATATATTTGAAATACAAATAGTATGTTTGTAATACTTTTGTATTTCCAACATGCTTATTTAAATTGAACTAAAAATACATTGAATTGCATTTTAATATATTTTTAAAAAGTGTACTATAAGTACATTGGTAATAAATATATGCTTAATTACATTTATAATAAATATGCTATAGACAAGCATGTACTTTTAATATATTTCTGAAAAGTATATTAGTAGTACATTGGTAATAAATGTATGCTTAACTGCATTTTTAATAAATATGTTAATGACAATTATACTTTAAATATATTTCTAAAAAGTGTACTAGAACTACATTGGTAATAAATATATGTTTAATTACATTTTTAAGAAATATGCTAAATACAAACATATTTTAATGATATTTCTAAAAAACTGTATTCAAAATACATTGTAATAAATATATGCTTAATTATACTTTTAAGAAATATGATAAAAACAAGCATACGTTTAGTGATGTTTTAGTGTATTTACAGAAAATACTTGTGTTACTAACTTAAAGTATTTTTTATGTTTACTTTGTGTGTATAGCAAAACGATTAATGTTTTAGTTGGTTACACTATTTATAACCATGTATAGGCCTACTGCAATATATTTTTTATATTTATGTACTAGCATGTGCTTCAGCCCTGCTTTTATATATATTTATATTTTAAACATAAATATATTTAACATTTTAATATATTTAAATAACACATCAATACATATATCAGATTTTCAAATGAATTCTTAAACTAATTGCATACCGGTATTTTTTATTTATATATATATATATATATATATATATATATATATATATATATATATATATATATATATATATATATATATATATATATATATATTTATTTATTTCGAGGTGTATAGATTTCGACCAATCAGAGCCAAGCTTTTCAAACCAAGCATGCAGGTAATTGTCCAATCACACACTGCCATTTGAAATTACAAGTTGGGCGGGCAACGGATACTGTGGTATTCCAACTATACGGATATTTCAACAGAAATCTGGTCTTTTCCGAAATTTGCTTTGTATTATTTCCCTGACTCTGACCTAGTGAAGGTGGACAGCACCGATCTAATATTAAGAGAACACAGACGAGCAGAATACCAGGTCAGCTCCCGCGAACAACTGCAGTGAAGAGGGCTACGACATGGACAGAGCAAGATACTGCCAGCAAAGATCTTACTTCTTGGGGCTAAGTTTATTAGTTTAAGTGATTAGTATAAGTGGCTTTATTCTCACTTTGGGTTTTGAAAATATTTTCAGAAGTTGATGCCGATGCTCTATGTTAGATAAAGTGGATTACTGAAGTTAACCGATTACTTGACACTGACGCGAGCTACATAACGTTACGTAGATCAACTTAGTCAATTGTTATACAGGTCCTTCTCAAAAAATTAGCATATTGTGATAAAGTTCATTATTTTCCATAATGTAATGATAAAAATTAAACTTTCATATATTTTAGATTCATTGCACACCAACTGAAATATTTCAGGTCTTTTATTGTTTTAATACTGATGATTTTGGCATACAGCTCATGAAAACCCAAAATTCCTATCTCAAAAAATTAGCATATTTCATCCGACCAATAAAAGAAGTGTTTTTAATACAAAAAAAGTCAACCTTCAAATAATTATGTTCAGTTATGCACTCAATACTTGGTCGGGAATCCTTTTGCAGAAATGACTGCTTCAATGCGGCGTGGCATGGAGGCAATCAGCCTGTGGCACTGCTGAGGTGTTATGGAGGCCCAGGATGCTTCGATAGCGGCCTTAAGCTCATCCAGAGTGTTGCGTCTTGCGTCTCTCAACTTTCTCTTCACAATATCCCACAGATTCTCTATGGGGTTCAGGTCAGGAGAGTTGGCAGGCCAATTGAGCTCAGTAATACCATGGTCAGTAAACCATTTACCAGTGGTTTTGGCACTGTGAGCAGGTGCCAGGTAGTGCTGAAAAATTAAATCAGATGGAAGCATGAAGTGCTCCAAAATCTCCTGATAGCTAGCTGCATTGACCCTGCCCTTGATAAAACACAGTGGACCAACACCAGCAGCTGACATGGCACCCCAGGCCATCACTGACTGTGGGTACTTGACACTGGACTTCAGGCATTTTGGCATTTCCTTCTCCCCAGTCTTCCTCCAGACTCTGGCACCTTGATTTCCGAATGACATGCAAAATTTGCTTTCATCCGAAAAAAGTACTTTGGACCACTGAGCAACAGTCCAGTGCTGCTTCTCTGTAGCCCAGGTCAGGTGCTTCTGCCACTGTTTCTGGTTCAAAAGTGGCTTGACCTGGGGAATGCGGCACCTGTAGCCCATTTCCTGCACACGCCTGTGCACGGTGGCTCTGGATGTTTCTCCTCCAGACTCAGTCCACTGCTTTCGCAGGTCCCCCAAGGTCTGGAATCGGTCCTTCTCCACAATCTTCCTCAGGGTCCGGTCACCTCTTCTCGTTGTGCAGCGTTTTTTGCCACACTTTTTCCTTCCCACAGACTTCCCACTGAGGTGCCTTGATACAGCACTCTGGGAACAGCCTATTTGTTCCGAAATTTCTTTCTGTGTCTTACCCTCTTGCTTGAGGGTGTCAATGATGGCCTTCTGGACAGCAGTCAGGTCGGCAGTCTTACCCATGATTGCGGTTTTGAGTAATGAAACAGGCTGGGAGTTTTTAAAAGCCTCAGGAATCTTTTGCAGGTGTTTAGAGTTAATTAGTTTATTCAGATGATTAGGTTAATAGCTCGTTTAGAGAACCTTTTCATGATATGCTAATTTTTTGAGATAGGAATTTTGGGTTTTCGTGAGCTGTATGCCAAAATCATCAGTATTAAAACAATAAAAGACCTGAAATATTTAAGTTGGTGTGCAATGAATCTAAAATATATGAAAGTTTAATTTTTATCATTACATTATGGAAAATAATGAACTTCATCACAATATGCTAATTTTTTGAGAAGGACCTGTAGATAGCCTACTTAATCTAGACAGTGACATAAAACAAGTACAAAAACATTGCACACTGTGTTTGCAGAAAACAAAATGGTTATTAATAGTGATTACACGGCTTGATTAACCCTTGGAAAACAAGTAACTTAAATCGTTGAACATAATAACGTAGGCCTAACACATGTTAACGTACTTATTTGTGTTGTAATAATTTATCCTTAAGCTCTAATTAAACTTACACATTTGTGATATTTAAATCCATAAAATGTTAGGCTAATTCATTAGGCTGTCAGTTTTCATGTCAATATCTTACTTTGATAAATAGGCCTATATTAAGTTGTAATCATCCACTATAAGCTTTTACAAAACGAATTAAATAACTTGCACTGCGAAATTAAAACGGTAATAACGTCTCGGTTACGTATGTAACCCTAGTTCCCTGATAGGGAACAAGACGCTGCGTCAAGCTGTGGGAACGCCTCTGCGTGTGTGCGTCATGAAGCACGTATGGAATCAGTCCAATGGAGAGACGGAACGTCATAGGCGGGTGACGTCATCGACCAGGAAACTATAAAGCACCCCCAAAAAAGCGCGACAGCTTCTGATAGGCCTGAAGGAAGCGCTAACGGGCATGCTGGGAGTATGGCAGAACGACGCAGCGTCTCGTTCCCTATCAGGGAACTAGGGTTACATACGTAACCGAGACGTTCCCTTTCAAGGGAACTCGAGCTGCGTCAAGCTGTGGGAACGCCCATACCCACGTCGCCATAGGAGCAAATGACCGTCATGTGGGAACTAGCGCACAGAGGACGAGAGCACCTGCGCCCCAGGAGTGGAACTCAAGTCCAATTCGTAGAACTTAACAAATGTATGCGGTGAGGACCACCCAGCCGCATCACAAACATCACTCAGCGATACTCCTGACAATAATGCCTTAGAGGCAGCCATACTCCTAGTAGAGTGGGCTCGTACAGCCAAAGGTGAAGGCTGACCAGCCGACTCATAAGCAAGTGAGATGGCCTCAACCACCCACTTGCTCATTCTCTGTTTAGACGCGGGACCCCCCTTCCTGGGTGGCCCAAAGCACACAAATAACTGTTCTGATTTCCTCCACAGGGCAGCTCTGTGGACATAAGCGTCTAACGCCCTAACAGGGCAGAGAAGGTTAAGTTTCTCCTGATCTGATGACACGAAAGGAGGAGGATAGAAAGCCTGCAGCACTGTAGGTCTAACAGCATTAGTAGGGACCTTAGGGACATAACCTGGTCTAGGGTATAGAAAAGCCTTAACCATACCAGGCGAAAACTCCAGGCACGAGGGTGCAACCGACAGAGCCTGCAAATCTCTGATTCTTTTAACTGAGGATATTGCAAGCAGAAAGAGAGTCTTATATGTGAGGAATTTCTCAGAGACTTCCTCAATAGGTTCAAAGGGGGCCAAAGAGAGGCCCTCTAATACAATGGACAAATCCCAAGTCGGCACCCTCATGCGAACTGCAGGCCTCAGCCTCAAAGTACCACGAAGGAAGCGAGTTATAAGTGGGTGTCTCCCAAGAGAAACTCCCCTGAAAGGGACATGGTAAGCAGCTAGTGCCGCCACATACACCTTTAGTGTGGAGGGGGATAACCCTGCAGAGAAACGCTCCTGCAGGAACTCCAGCACTGCACCCACTGGGCCGTTAACTGGGTCCTGCCGGTGTTCTGCACACAAAGAAGTGAAAAGTTTCCACTTCAGGGCATATAACTTCCTCGTGGACGGAGCTCTGGAGTGAAGGATGGTCTCAACAACCTCAGTTGAGAGACCAGTTTCTATGAGCTGGGCCCCCTCAGAGGCCAAGCCCACAGTTTCCACAACTCTGGGCGGGGGTGAAATATCGTACCGCTCTCCTGAGAGAGTAGATCCCTCCTGATCGGAATCTCCAAGGGAGAGCCGTCCAGAAGAGATATTAGGTCCGTGAACCATACTCGGGCCGGCCAGAACGGGGCTACTAGAAGTAGGCTGACCCCGTCCCGGCGAACCCTCTCCAGAACTCCTGGTAGCAGAGCAATCGGGGGAAAAGCATACAGACGTGACCTCGGCCACGGCTGTACCAGAGCGTCCAACCTCAGAGGGGCTGGCTGACTGATGGAGAACCACAGATGACAGTGCGTTGTCTCCTTGGAAGCGAATAGGTCCACCTCGGCGCGGCCGAAACTCAACCAAAGGAGCTCCACCACCTCGGGGTGGAGCCTCCATTCCCCCGGCCTCGGCCCCTGCCTCGACAGGGAGTCTGCTACCACATTCAGATAACCAGGAAGATACATAGCTCTCAGAGACTGTAATCTCCCCTGGGACCACAGGAGGATCTGACGGGCCAACTTGTAAAGTGGACGCGACCGCAGGCCCCCCTGATGATTTATATACGAGACCACCGACATGTTGTCTGACTGAACTAGCACGTGATGACCTCTGAGGTCTGCTAGGAAGTGTTTCAAAGCTTGGAACACCGCCAACATCTCTAGACAATTTATATGCCATAATAGATGATGGTCCTGCCACAGACCTTGGGCTGGACGACCACTCATGACCACTCACCCTGTGAGGGAAGCATCCGTCGTTAGCGTTACGCGACGACAAAGAGCCCCCAACACAGGCCCCTTGGATAGGAACCAGGTTTCTTTCCACATGACCAGAGCACGAAGGCAGCGCCGCGTGACTTTGATCGTGCGGAGGGGATTTCCCCTCAGGGAGAATCCCCTGGTCCGGAGCCACCACTGCAGTGGTCTCATGTACAGCAGGCCGCAAGGTATAACGTTGGACGCTGCTGCCATCAGACCCAACAGTCTCTGAAACTGTTTTACAGTGAGTAGCTGGCCTAGCTTTACTTGTTTCACGGCTGCGAGAATCGAAGCGATGCGAGTCGGGGAGAGCCGCGCCCGCATCGAGACCGAATCCCAAACGACGCCCAGAAAAGCGGTCTTCTGAGAAGGAGATAGCACACTTTTCTTCGCGTTCAGCCTTAACCCCAACTTTCTTATATGAGCGAGAACGACATCTCGATGCCGAACCGCCATCTGCTCCGTCTGAGCTAAAATCAACCAATCGTCGATGTAATTGAGGATACGAATGCCCTGAAGCCTCAGGGGCACTAGAGCTGCATCCATGCATTTCGTGAAAGTGCGGGGAGATAAAGCTAGGCCAAATGGAAGAACCTTGTACTGGTACGCCTCGCCCCCGAAGGCGAACCTCAGGAACTTCCTGTGCTGTGGAAGGATGGAAATATGGAAGTACGCGTCCTTCAGATCTATCGTGACAAACCAGTCCTCGGATCTGATTTGTGCCACAATCTGCTTGATAGTGAGCATCTTGAATTTTAGCTTCCCTACCGCGCGATTCAACAGGCGCAGATCTAAAATTGGACGCAACCCCCCATCCTTCTTTGGAACGATGAAATATCGGCTGTAAAAACCCGACTCCAAACTGGGAGGAGGAACCCGTTCTATAGCGTCCTTCTGAAGGAGCGCTTTCACCTCTCGTTCCATTACCAGAGCCTGCTCGGGGCCCACCACTGTGTGGGCGGAACCCCTCTGAATTTTGGTGGACGACACCTGAATTGGATAGCATAACCTTTTTCAACTATGTGCAGAACCCACTGAGATATTTTTGGAAGGTTTTTCCACTCTGCCAGAAATACTACTAAGGGTACCAGTCTTTCGAGACTGGCCTCTGGTGTAACTTGAGCAGCAAGCGCAGCGCCCTGTAACGGCGCACCGGCAGGGAACGACTGGCTTAACTGCTCTGAGACCCTCCTCAGAGGGGGCGAGCGTCCCTCGGGAAAGCGCTCGCTGGGACCGTCTGTGCCCCGGCATGAAGGCGGGGTTGGCAGAACGGGCCCCTGAGGGCACCGAAGAAGAGCGGGCACCGTGTAATGCGGTGAATGCACCTCTCTCCCACGGCAGGGACCACCCTCAGCATCCTGACGCCAGTGGCGTCAGGACTTCTTCTTTGCCGAAGCCTTCTTGGCCATAATAACTGTCCTCAGATCAGTTTTGCCAGAAGACTTCGGCTGAGAGTGCCGCATCTGGTCCCACTGTTTGGAAGGGGGAGCGCGAGACGCGACACTCTGCTTCTGTTGCGCCCTATGTGAGGAGCTGACTGACGCCCTGGACTGCTCCCGCCCAGCAGTACCGGGGACATGAATTTTAAGAGGCATAAATTTCTGAAACGCTGCTGATTGTTTCTTCTCTTCCTGAAATCTATCTATGACAGTATTCACAGAATCACCGAACAGACCATGAGGAGAGAGAGGAGCGTCTAAAAGAAAAGCTTTATCTTTTTCTTTCATGCCAGAGAGATTTAACCATAGATGTCTCTCTGCGGCCACCAGGGCTGCCATAGTACGGCCCATTAGCTTGGCCGACTCCTTGGTGGCGCGCAGAGATAAATCTGCAGCCTGACGCAGTTCACGAACTACATCAGTGCTGACCTCTTGAGAATCACTCACGTCCTTTAATAGGTCAGCCTGGTATGCCTGCAAGATGGACATAGTATGCAGGCACGCCGAGGCTTGACCGGCCGCCGAAAACGCCTTACCCACTAAAGCAGACGTACTTCTGAGGGGTTTAGAGGGTAAAAGTGGTGCTTTAAAAGAAGATGCAGCTTCAGCAGAAAGGTGACTAGCAAGCGCCTCTTCTGCTTTAGGCATCGCCCCATAACCGTGAGATTTAGCCCCCACGATATTCGAATATGTGGACGTTTGAGGGCTAAAAACACGATAAGAGACCGGCTTTTTCCACGATCTCGAAACCTCTGTGTGTAAATCAGGAAAAAAGGGCAAGCACCGGCGTGGAGGTTGGGAACGGGAAGGCAAAAATCTCTCATCTAGTTTAGATTTTTCTCTAGACTCCTGCCTAACAGCTGGCCACTCGATGCTTAATTTAGAAACAGCACGAGTGAGCACCTCCATAAGCTCCTCACTTTCGGGAGAGCGAGATGGCGAATCATCGACATCTCCCGCATCCAGACTAACAACATCCAGATCCTCAGAACTGGATAGTTGCAGTACTGGGGCCTCAGTTCGGGGGGAAGAAACCGCAGAGCGTGCTTCCGAACCCGAAACTGAGGCACTGGATCTAACAGGTAAAGGCTGAGATAGGGCAAAGCCCGTCTCAAGCCCCGCTGTTAGATCCATCTGCGATCCCCACGAATGACGTCGGCGCTCAGCCTCGGCATGAGCGGGACCCGATCCGCGGGGATCGCGAACCGAACCACTCTCCTCAAAGAGTGATCGGCGGGAGCGGAGCGTTCTAAGAGGCAAACGCTCGCAATGCTCACAATCAGCCCCCTCGAGAGCTGACTGGGCATGCTGCACTCCCAAACAAACAACACATAAGCTGTGTGTATCCCCGCCCGTTAAATAGCGCGAGCAGGGAGGAACACACTTCTTAAATTGCTGTTCGCTCGCCATTGTCTCTCAATATAATATATATATATATATATAGTTTTTTTGAAATAGTGAAACTCCTGCTTAGTGACAGACAAAAACACTTGAGACAGATCCACATATAGCGCTTACTGAAGGCATAGAAGCTGTCGCGCTTGTGTTTTGGGGGTGCTTTATAGTTTCCTGGTCGATGACGTCACCCGCCTATGACGTTCCGTCTCTCCATTGGACTGATTCCATACGTGCTTCATGACGCACACACGCAGAGGCGTTCCCACAGCTTGACGCAGCTCGAGTTCCCTTGAAAGGGAACTAATGATATGAGAGTTTTTAAATTTAATACATAACCAATACATTTGCATATTGCAAAGATTTTTTTTATTTTTTATTAAACCGTCAGTAGATGACGTCGAGTAAGTAACGTTAGGCCTAATAGTTGAGCCTCTTTGTTTGTAACTTTTCGTTGTTGAAAAACAACAAAAACAGTCAATAGTGTGTCTAAAATGTAAGCGACTTATAATAACTGCTTGTATCTATCTTGAATAACTACTTGATTTTTTTTTTTTTAGGTGATATTTTGGAAAACCGCATTCTTGAGATATTGTTAAGATAACGTTATATTAAATTTGAAAAATAAAAATATTAACCATTCTCTCAGTGTTACTACTTGTCCCTTCAGAAAAATACACAGAAAAAGCGTTTATGTCGAGGCCTGTATTTTGGAATAGCTACATATAACATTACATTCAATAACAGAAATATGATTTCTATTGGAAATTGTAAAAGTGGTATTTTCCTCTGTTGTTTCTGTAAAATGTGGATCTATTCTGAGTAGTGTCAGGTCTTCATATAGGCCTATCCTCTATTAAAATACTATATTATATTATTTTTCCAAAGTAGAAAAAACACATTATGAACAAAACATACAATACTGTTGTATGTTCACTGTTGTTCAGCAAGACTTAATGTTTTTGCTGTAGATATATTATTAACTCTTTTTTTGAATTACATTAAAAAATGTTATTGAATGTCTACTGTTAAAATATATGAACTAAGCATTATATGCAAAAAATATTTAATTTTGACCAGGTGAAAAAGACATACTATTAAAAATGTACTTAAGTATGTTTTTAGTATAATACAAATATAATTTAATGCATTTATAATACATTTAACAGTACGTCTTTTTCACCTTCTAATACAACATGTAGGGAAATGTCAAAACATCATACTGTGTTGTAATAAAAAACGTGTTACGACTTTACGACTGTAAGCTCTGTTCCCTGAGAACAGGGAATGAGACACTGTATGGATTATGCTATGGGGAACGCCCTCCAGGTGAACCGGTGTCTGAAAAGCTATAAAATCACGGCAATCAAATTTGGCGACAGCCTATGACCATATTAGTACGACCCAGAAGTATAACAGGGGCGCCTAGATATGCAGTGCAAGTTCCCTTTCAAAAGGGAACAGTGACTTTTTTAACAGAGGTTAATTTTGCTTTTTCCCTTTTCATAGATACTGTGATCAAACAGTTTCCGACCACGACAGTGTCTGAGGTGCGAGCACTGATTAAAAGAAAATGCAACAATGAGGCAAACTCCAAGACCAATCACTTCAATTCACTTGAAGGATGAAGTTTTTTTTTTGCAGCTATTGTATATCACTTTGTTTGAGTTTTTTTTTCTTATGTTTAATACCTCTGCAGATCAATGCATTTTATGTATTTTGTTTAGTTTTTATATGATGCTGTACTGATGTAGTGCATTAAAGTTTACTATCTTTCAAAGAGTGTTTGAGTGTGTTTTTACTGTGTGTTTTACTGAATTATAAGTTTTCACTGTATTTTAATACATTCAAATATATTATTTTCATATTTAATGGTTTTGTAAAAATATGTTTAATATACTGTCTTATAGTGTTCTACTAATACATTATTAATAAGCTGATATTATATTTAAAATATACTTGGAACACATTAATGTAAAGCTAAAAATATACTTCAGCTGTATTTCTAAAGTAGATTTAAAGTGTATTAAAAATACAATTTAAAGAAGTGCTATTATATTACACTAAATGTACTTAAAATAGTTCCATTTTAACACAATTAAATATAATAAAATATATTACTATTACCTTAAAATTGAACTTAAATACATATTAATGTACACTTAGTATACTTAAAGTTGTTTCAAAATAACACATTTAATACATACTTGATACAGTAAACTTAAAATACATTAAGTATATCAAAATAAGCACAATTTAAATATATTTCCTTTTCACCTGGGGATACAATGCAATTGTACTGTAAGTGTGCTTAATTGCTCATGAATCTTGATTTTCATTAGTGTATTTTAGTGCACTTGAAGTTGAAAAAAAGTTGTTCCATTTTAGTATACTATTTACACTAGAAATGTAGTCAAATAGATGTTAAGTTGAAGTTAATACATAATTTAATACACTTAACTATACTTGGATTTGACGAAAATAGTACAAAATGTAGAAAATATACTTAGTACACTTTATTAAAGTATATTTTTAATATAATTATTTTTCACCTGGGCAGGGTGAGTAAATCATGGGCTAATTTTAATTTTTGGGTGAACTAACCCTTTAAAAACAAGTAAAAATATCTGCTAGTGGGGTAAAAAAAGAAAATTCTTAATGCAAACGGAAACAAGATTATTTTTCTTACCCCATTGGCAGATAATTGGCAAAATAAGAAAAATGCACTTAAATTAGTTTTTTTTTTCAGGAAGGAAGACTAAATACCTTATGTAATTTTTCTTATGTAGAAAATGCATCTTGATTTAAGAATCTTTAGATATTTTGACTGCAAACAACAAGACAAATATACTAAGTAAGAAAAGCGACACCGTCAAAGTGGCAAAAATGGCATGTCCTTTTATACAGGATCCTGTAGATGTGGATGCTGTTAATTCGTAGGGAGTTACATTTACTGTACGTCGGGAGAGGAATTTTTTTTTTTTGCCATGCACAAACATATTTGAGCGGTACCATTTTTAAATGGTAGTTTTCTATATAACATCAGGGATGCAGACGGAGCACATTAGTAAGGGCGCTGTATGCGGAGCGGTAAGGACAGTTTGCCTCTGTCTCACGCTCTTTTTTAGAATTTTTTGTGTTGTTTCCTGGTCACA
This sequence comes from Gila orcuttii, assembly GCA_026230005.1. NCBI lineage: Eukaryota > Metazoa > Chordata > Actinopteri > Cypriniformes > Leuciscidae > Gila > Gila orcuttii. The sequence goes on along the minus strand of JAPDVR010000015.1, from coordinate 17,588,402 downwards.
AGGATTCTGGTTTCACAGGATTACAGGTCAGTGGTGTAGGAATCGGTTTAAATGAGACTAATCTGATAAATGACGTTCACTTGATAACATCCTGCTGCAACCTCTGGAAGTGACCTAATAATTAGAATATCCTTCAGGATTTCCAATGTGGTTGGATGCACTGATGACACGCATATTCCCATCATTACACCTTCCTAAAATGAAACTGATCACTGTATGGAATAGAAGGATGCCAGATGGGAAGGGTAGTCCGAGATACTTGATGTGCTGTAACCGCCACCACAGCGGTTAAAAACACACAAATTATTCACAATTTATTTGGTCACCTTTATTTCCGACAAATACAAAAGCAACAGTTATTCTTTTTCCTGTTGGATATTAATATTCTTCCAATACTTGGTATTATGTCCATCTCCTTCATCTGTCAGTAATGGTGGTGTTTTGCTAGCCTCTACCTGCTGTTGGCTGAGTAGAAGTCAAATGTTAATTTTATTACCCTAATTAAGAAATGTTACAGGTTGGATTAGAGAACATTTAATTATGTGAAAAGAGCACTAAATGGAAAAAGCTACGGGACTACGTCTCCATTCCCTCCTTCAGGGAACAAGGGTTACATACGTAACCGAGACATTCCCTTTCAGTTCGGTCACGTTCGACGTACCGACTGATTGAGATCCCCATTAAAACGCCAGTAGTGCTGCCACCTTCCAGTGCCTAGACAAAAGCCTCCTGATCGCCATAGGGATCACAACATATGGACCCAGCCTAGCACAGGTTCCACCAGTGCATACAAGTGTTAGGCCTGGCATCGGACGCTCTGTCATGTCCGTTGCCGAAGGCTGTGGAGGAACTTTACTGGAGCAAGTATGGTGCAAGTATCCAGTCCATAGGAGGATAATGGCGCAGCAAGCCGACGCTTCGAACAGGGCTTACAGTGTAACTGGCTTCTATGCTAAGGGAGCATACGGGAAGCAACCAGCTCGACACGTAGGCTATAGAATCTAGCGAATGTGTTTGGTGTCGCAGGCATAAGCATGCCTTGTAGAGGGTGCTCTCGCAGAAGTGATAGTGTCTACAACATTTGTTTGTTTGTGGTAGATCACCTAGAACCTCCGCGTCCCATCCATTCGGACCAGACATGGTCAGAATGGATGGCTTTTGTCCGCCTCGCTGCCTGCTGTGAGCTGTGAGTTTGTTTGCGTCGTGGCTGTCTAAGCCTCGTATTAGCTTCGTATTTCCTTCTGTTTTTCCGTATTTCTCTCTTTATTCTGTTCTGAACCATCATTCAACTCATAATTACAACTCGGACTGTTGGCCAGACGCGTTTCAAGCCATTATACGGCTGGAACCGCAAATACGGTTGGAACATTGGTTGTTGGTCGTAGAGCGAGACACTGCTTCACTGCTCTTCACCCTGCGATCGACTGCTTTTGTCAGCCTCGTTGCCCGCTGTGAGTTTGTTTGTTTGCGTTTGTTTGTTTGCGCAAATACGGTTTGAACATTGGTTGTTGGTCGTAGAGCGAGACACCGCTTCACTGCTGTTCGCCCTGCGATCGACTGCTTTTGTCAGCCTCGTTGCCCGCTGTGAATTTGTTTGTTTGCGTTTGTTTGTTTGCGCAAATACGGTTTGAACATTGGTTGTTGGTCGTAGAGCGAGACACCGCTTCACTGCTGTTCGCCCTGCGATCGACTGCTTTTGTCAGCCTCGTTGCCTGCTGTGAGTTTGTTTGTTTTCCCGTCTATCGTGCGTCTACATTACACCCATACCACTAAAAACACGTTTTTTACCCAAGACTTGAGTCATAAATTAGTATAAATATTAATAGCATCACTGGTTGCTTCATTGCTAACTTACTGTCCATCTGTTAAAATGGCGAATATATCAGGTGTATGTTATCTACCTTTTGGTGCAGATGAGAACAAATCTGAATTGCTCGCGGTGCAGTCTGAATTAGAAGCTGTAGAAAAGCAGATCCGTGACCTTCTAGAGAGACAAGCTGAGCTGAGAGACCGGCGTTTAGCTCTTGAAACATCACGCGCTGTTGAACACGGATCAGTGATTAACGTTAGTAACCCGCTGACGCTGACCTCGTCTACTCCGTGCGTTTCTCAGCATTGGTCCCGAGCGTCCAGGTCACGATCAGCCATGATTTCATTCACTCCGGCTCCAACACACCACCACGAAGCCTGGGTGGTTCCGCGGAAGCCGCGAGCCAGGACAAGAATCTTTTCGCCCCTCCCGGTTTTCGAGATCTCCACTCAGAACCGCTTCTCCCCTCTTCGCGAAACGGAACGCGATGCTGTGATCATCGGCGATTCCACCGTCCGACACGTCCACGCTACGTTAGGTTAAAGTAAGGTGCACAGTCACTGCTTTCCTGGTGCTCGTGTTCTCGATATCACTGCGCGGGTAACTGAGATCTTGAACGGTGACGAGCGCGTCGGAGATGTTGTGCTGCACGCGGGAGCTAACGACATTAGGCTGCGACAGACGGAGGTTCTGAAGCAAGACTTCAGGAGCCTTATCGATACGGTACGCAGCACATCGCCTGAAACATCGATTATTGTGTCTGGACCGCTTCCTACGTACCGACGAGGGCATGAAAAGTTCAGTAGATTATTCGCGCTAAATGAATGGTTATTGTCATGGTGCAATGAGCAAAAACTGATTTTTGTAAATAATTGGAATCTGTTTTGGGAGCGACCAAGGCTCTTCCGCGCTGATGGCTTACACCCAAGTAGAATCGGGGCAGATCTTCTGTCGGATAACATCTCCAAGATGTTAAATACCATTTGACTAGTAACCAAAAATCCAAATCACAGTCTCTACTGCACCAATTTAATTGATATTAATACTAGTTTAGAACATTGCATAGAAACTGTGTCTATTCCTCGTTTACTAAGATCAAATAATAAATCTACTGCGGGATCTAGAAAAAATCTAATTGTTATTAAAACAAAAAATCTCGCTATTAGTGAACAAAAACAATTTCTAAAGCTAGGTCTTCTAAACATTAGATCGCTCACACCTAAGGCGGTTATTGTAAATGAAATGGTAACAGATAATAATTTCGATGTTCTGTGCCTTACTGAAACCTGGATTAAACCAAATGATTATTTCGGTCTAAATGAGTCTACTCCGCCAGGATACTGTTATAAGCATGAGCCCCGTCTGATCGGTCGTGGCGGCGGTGTTGCAACAATCTACAGAGATATCCTTAATGTTACTCAGAAAACTCGTCATAGGTTTAATTCGTTTGAAGTGCTAAATGTTACGCTCTTAGATGTAAGAAAAAAATCCCTATTATCTCTAGCATTGGCTACCGTATATAGACCTCCAGGGCCTTACGCCAATTTCCTAAAAGAGTTTGCTGACTTTCTATCAGATCTTTTGGTCAACGTCGATAAAGCATTAATTGTTGGAGATTTTAACATACACGTAGATAATTTAAATGATGCGTTAGGGGCTGCGTTTACAGATTTATTAAACTCCTTCGGGGTCAAGCAAAACATCACCGGACCAACTCATCGTCTTAATCATACACTCGATTTAATTATATCATATGGAACCGATCCAACCGATATAGATATCATTCCACAAAGTGATGATGTCACTGACCACTACTTGGTAACTTGCATATTACGCACTGCGCCCCGTTATCGACCAGGTAGAACAATTCGTCCATCCACCATAGATCATTTCTCAAATAGCTTATCTGATCTGTCTCAGCTGCTGCCTGAACCCTAACAAACAGATGAATTAGACGAACTAACTAGCACTATGAGCACCATTCTCTCTAGAACATTGGATATTGTTGCACCCATTAGATTAAAAAAGGTCAGAGAAAAAAGTATAACACCATGGTACAATAATACTATGTATGTTTTAAAGAGAGAAACCCGTAATTTAGAGCGTAAATGGAAAAAAAACTAATTTAGAGGTCTTTAGAATCGCGTGGAAAGACAGTATGTCACTTTATAAAAAGGCACTTAAAACGGCCAGGGCTGAGCACCTCAGCAAATTAATAGAAAACAACCAAAATAATCCAAGGTTTTTATTTAATACCGTGGCTAGACTAACAAATAAACAGACGTCGTCTGAACAAAATACCTCGTTACAGTTTAGTAGTAATGATTTCATGAACTTCTTCACCGAGAAAATTGAAAGCATCAGAATCAAAATCGTAAACGTTCAATCTTTGCTCGCGCCTTATTATTCGGCCGCAATTATCACCCCGCAAGAACAATTACAATGCTTTACAACCATAGAACAAAAATAGTTAAATAAACTTAACACTTCATCTAAAACAACAACATGTTTATTAGATCCTATACCAACTGAACTACTGAAAGAAGTGTTACCTATAGTGGAAGAGCCTCTTCTCAATATTATTAACTCATCTTTATCTTTAGGTCATGTTCCAAGAACGTTCAAGCTGGCAGTTATAAAACCTCTTATAAGAAACCACAATTAGATCCAAATAACCTAGCAAATTACAGACCCATTTCGAATCTTCCATTTATGTCAAAAATATTAGAAAAAGTTGTGTCCGCTCAACTCGGCTCTTTCTTGCAAGAAAACGACATCTATGAAAAGTTTCAGTCTGGATTCAGGCCACATCATAGCACTGAAACTGCGCTTGTTAGAATCACAAATGATTTACTTTTAGCTTCGGACCAAGGCTGTATCTCAGTACTAGTTTTACTTGATCTTAGTGCTGCGTTCGATACTATAGATCACACAATACTCTTAGATTGCTGGTTTAAGCTGGTTCAGGTCATACTTATCTGACCGCTACCATTTCGTCTACTTGAATGGAGAAAAATCGATTATAACTTTGGCAAACTATGGAGTGCCGCAGGGATCTGTGTTAGGCCCTTTATTATTCTCAATATATATGCTGCCACTTGGTAGTATTCTAAGGAAACATGGAATTAGTTTCCATTGTTATGCTGATGACACTCAAATATATATTTCATCACGGCCAGATGAATACGCTAAATTATCCAAATTGACAGATTGTGTTAAAGATATAAAAGATTGGATGACGCGTAATTTTCTTTTATTAAATCCAGACAAGACAGAGGTAATACTTATCGGTTCTAAAAACCGTCCACAAAACCTTTCACAGCACGACTTTAACATAGTAGGATGCCCTGTTACTTTATCCGCTACAGTAAAAGACCTGGGTGTTACATTAGACTGCAACCTGTCTTTTGAAAAGCATATTTCATATGTTACAAAAACTGCCTTTTTCCACCTTAGAAACATTGCTACGCTCCGTAATATGCTATCAGTCTCTGATGCAGAAAAGTTAGTTCATGCATTCATGACCTCAAGACTAGATTACTGTAATGCTTTATTAGCTGGTTGTCCTACATCTTCAATAAACAAGCTACAGTAAACAAGCTACAAGCTCCAAAATGCAGCCGCTAGAGTTCTTACTAGATCAAGAAAATATGATCATATAACACCGATTTTATCATCACTTCATTGGTTACCTATAAAGTTCCGTATTAAATACAAGGTATTGCTTTTGACTTATAAAGCTCTAAATGGTTTAGCTCCAGTCTATTTAATGGATCTTCTATCGCCTTACAATCCATCGCGCTCTTTAAGATCACTAAATTCGAGGCTTCTGGTCATTCCTGGGATATCCAGATCCACCAAAGGAGGCAGAGCATTTTCACATTTAGCTCCGAAGCTCTGGAATAGCCTTCCTGATATTGTTCGTAGCTCAGACTCGCTCTGCCAGTTTAAAACTAGACTGAAGACGCATCTATTTAGCCAGGCATTCATATAATTTTTTTATCTTACAGTTACTGTAAATTCGGCCTTTAGTTCATAAACGCCGGAGGAGAACTGGCCCCCGACTGAGCCTGGGTTCTCCCAAGGTTTTTTTTCTCCATTGGGTCATCTGATGGGGTGTTAGGACACCATTAGGTCACTGGATGGAGTTTTTCGGTTCCTTGCCACTGTTGCCTTTGGCTTGCTCAGTTGGGGATATTCAAATTAATTAACCAATCATACCATTGATCAGCTCTACCAAACTTGGATGTCTTTTTTCCAGTAATAAACAAACATTGTTAAGTTGTTTTGATTGATACTGTGAAGCAGCTTTGATACAATCTGTATTGTGAAAAGCGCTATATAAATAGATTTGACTTGACTTGACTTGACATGGAGTTTTCCAGAGGTCTGGACGCGGGTGCCATACGGTGCCCCGTCCCTAAGAGGGTGTCCTCCCTCAGAGGAATGGGCCAGGGAGGGCTGTCGAGAAATGCATTAGTTTTGGGAACTAGGTCCGGTTGGGCCAATAAGGCACAAAAAAAAAAAACCTAGCAATACCTGCTCCTCTTCCTCCCTGACTTTGCACAGTGTCTGTGCAAGAAGGCTCACTGGGGGAAACGCATACTTGCAGAGGCCCCGGGGCCAGCACCTCCATGCCCAGGGTACCCTCGGTCAGGGAGTAAAACAACAGGCAATGGGATGAGTCCGGAGAGGCAAACAGATCTATCTGTACGGCCCCCAAGTTGTCCCAGACCAGCTGGAACGCCTGGGGATGGAGTCTCCACTCTCCCTGGGCCACAGGCTGTCGTGAGGGCTCGTCGGCGGCACGAATGAGCAGGCCGGGAATATAAGTGGCATGAAGCGCCCTCAGAAGCTTCTGACTCCATAGGAGAAGGTGGCGGATGAGTTGCAACATGCAAGGGAAGCGTAGTGCAACGGTCACAGTGTTGTCCGTATGGACCAGTAGATGCTTGCTGAGCAGCTGTATTTTGAGGCGCATCAAAGCAAGGTGTACTGCTAGCAACTCGAGGCAGTTGATGTCCCAATGCAGTTGGGGGCCCGTCCAGATCCCCGTTACTGCATGCCCGTTATACGTTGCCCCCCAGCCGGTGTTGGTGGACACTTGTTCTAGGGGCACACTGGCCCGGAGAAACGAAGGTCTGATCACGGGCTGAGGGTTGGCGGCAGGCCGGGGAGATTGTCACACGGAAAGTGCCGCTCTGCCACGGCCACCTCGGGACTTGGCTGTGAAGCCAGTGCTGAAGCGGTCTCATATGGAGCAAGCCGAGCAGCGTTACTGCGGCTGCGGCTGCCATATGCCCCAGAAGCCTCTGAAAATTTCAGTGGACCACTGTTCTGCTCTTGACAGTATTCAAGCAGTTCAGCACCGACCGGACACGTTCCTCTGTGAGGCGTGACCGACTGTTGGACCGAGTCCAGCTCCATAATGAGAAAAGAGATCCTTAGCACTGGGGAGAGTTTGCTCTTTTCTCAGTTGACCTGAAGACCCAACTAGCTGTGGAGCAATAAGTCCCTGTGTTCGCAAAACTGCTCTTGAGACTGTGCTAGCATCAGCCAGTCGAGATAGTTGAGGACACGAACACCACGCTCTCTCATGGGAACAGTGGCCGCTTCCACAAGCTTTGTAAAGACGTGGGGCGACAGGGCCAGCCCGAAGGGTAGGACACTGTACTGATATGCACAACCCTCGAATGCAAAGCACAGGCATGGCCTGTGTTACGGAAAATGGAGACATGAAAGTACGGGTCCTTCAAGTCGATCACTGCGAACCAATCTCGGGGACGGATGCGTTTCTGCATTAGCAACTTGAACGGAAGCTTGTGAAGAGCCCAATTCAAGAGTCGCAGGTCCAAGATTGGCCGTAACCCACCTCCTTTCTCTTGGGTACAATGAAGTACAGGCTATAGAAGCCGGTCTTCATATCGGCTGGAGGGACCGGCTCTATCGTATCCTTCGCCAGTAGGACTGCGATGTCCATGCACATGACAGGGACATGTTTGAGCGAACTGCGCTGAACTTGGCGGACGCCGGCTGATTCTGAATCGTATAGCTGAGTCTGACGGTACGGAGGAGCCAGCTGGGACCGGTTGGGAAGTACTCTCAGGCTTCTACGAACCGGGCCAGGGAGCCGGCTCGGAAGGCCCGGGGGTGGCCCGAAGCGGGGTCTGAGTGTGCGGTGCAACACTTACCTGTTTCCACGGGTCAGCAGGGGGTGTGTGAGAAGGCTTTTGACCGGGTCCTCGAACCGCACCCAGCTGACGGCTGGCGATACAAGAGGGGGCTGAGGGCTGCAAGGCTTTAAAGGCACAACCAGTCTGGCCCTCTTTGGACCCAGGAACAGAGGAATTTTTGCTCTCTTTTTTGAAAATGCTGGCTCTCTGGAGTTCCAGCGGTGGAACACAAACACAAACAAAACAAAGATTCTCCACCCGTGGTTCAGTGACCATCTCCCGTAGAGCTCCTTCCTCCATCCCTGGGTGGCCCGTCTTCAATTGCGCTTGCCACCTGGCTTGACAGTGCCTGAAGCGGGCTGGGCGGTGGCCCAGCGGGAGCGGAGGCGGTGGCAGGTGGACTTACATCATGAACGGCTTTGCAAGCCTTGACCAATAGGAACGGACGAGAACTTACAGGCTTTAGATGCGAGACGAGGATCCCCCATGGAAGGGTATATATATATATATATATATATATATAAGGTTCAAATGTTCACTTATATCTTACCTTGATGCGATATTGTAGGCTAGTGTATTCTTTTTATCGTGTACATAAATAGACCATGGTGAATATATTTCCACAGGTTTTCAACCCTATTTGAATATAAAAAAGTGCAGTTCAAATGTTACTCCCGCTCGTCATCGGTAGCTGTCACAGTTGCTAGGCGACAAGAACAATCGTCCGTCATTTTTTTATTATAAAAATGCTGTCATCACTGGCGCGCAATGACTTATGGGGTAGGATAGGCCACTAAGGATCCATTCATGTATCCTGTCTTTCACGGGGAAACGAAGGGTGCATTTGGCGTCGCATTTGAATCAGGGTAGCCTTCGTCACACCGCGATGACGCAACCGGCCTTCGAATACGGGCTTCAAAGGGGGGAGAATTGAATTGGGACAGCCTTCATCGTGCCGCGGTGACGCAATCGTCCTTCAAATGCGACCTTCGAAGGGTGCAGCCTTTGAATTGGGACATCCTTCGTAGCGCCGCTGTGGTGAATTCATTTGAAATGATGAAAAAATCTACATATAAACAATCCAGTTATCTGTCACAATGTTCTACTCGCATCACAATTGCTGTCAATCATCCTTCCATCTAATACTATAATAATACCACTAATGCCTAGCAAATGAAGCCTCTTTCCAAACCTCTAACTTCAGGTGCATTTTAATTCGGGCATCCCTTATCTCAGGGCTAAGGTCCTGCCCATGTGCCCTCAGTGCTGCTGCCTCTTGAAAGTATTTCTGCTATTCATCTTCCCCCAATGTGGCCCACCTGCCCTTAATATCATTCATTGTGCCTGAGGAAAAAATAGATGCACAGAAAACTTAACTCTTTAGAGTCAGCATCTCTTTTTTAAAGTAAATTCATACAACGACAATCTGTCCAACACACTGATTTACTTGGGTTGTGAAACCCATTTCTCTGTAACAACTCTGTAAAAACAAGTTAACGTGTAAAGTAGATGACCTGATGATTCCTCGTGACAGTTTCTGAGTATGTCCTTACAAAAAAGATTGTAAGGCGACAGCTTTCTGATGTGAACATTGGCCTTTGATGGTCGGGGTTCAGACCAAGCTTTTTTAATTACTAATCTTTTGTAATTACCAATCCAGTTCTGAAAAAGAAAAAAAATAATGAAAGAGTATTACACCAATTAAACTGAATGTTAACAAAACACTTAATTTATACAAGCAGTGCAGCAGAATGATATATTTATTTGACATGTTGTTTGTTAGTGTGGCACAAACGTAAACCTTACTTCTATGACACTGTTGTCCAAACCAGTAGCCGATGCAGCTACTGCAACAAAAAAGTTAGGTAAAGAGATATTAATGTTACACAGGCAGTCAGACAGATAGATTAACAGACAGCTAAGCAGACAGACAGGCAGACCTGTGCCTTTGGGTTTTATTTTTCAAGTTCAATGTCAAGGACAGCAATAAATGTGACAAACAGACACCACAGTCTATTTACTTCTAATAGATTGCCAGTGATTGTCTTTTGCATGAATGTAATTTTAAGCTTCCTCATGTGGGATCAAATCCAGCCAAGCTTTGTTCAAAACCACAGAACTTTATTTTACATTCTAGTCAAGATTCCAAGGTTTCCAAACAGCCATAAAATACGTATTGGGTTTGAATATTTCACTCAAGTCAATATGAGTTAGGCCTATGATATAGCTTCAGTGAAGTGTTAATGAGCAAACACAATATATGCAATAAGCCTTACTGTCTTACAGTGTGGAAAAAGTCCTTTTTACAAGCTAACTTTGCGTTTAACAAAAAACTAAATTTCCCCATTAGCTTCAAACGTAAAAAAAATGCTTATTAGCAACGTTAATGCTCACATAAAGCATGTAACGTAACGATAGGCTAATAACGTAATAGCCTATATAACGTTTACAAACACAATTGCAATATGGTTATCTCATGTCAACACTCATGTCACACAACATTAAAACACATTTTATGTATTGTTTTCACTTATTGACTAATTAATTAGTTTAAATGCTCGGTTTTATCATTTAAATGGTCTTACCTGAAAATATCAAGCAGGAAATATCGGTAACGCTTAATTTTACAGTCTTGTTTCCCAAGTACATACTATGTACTTATTATAGTAATTACAATAACTGCGTATAACTGGGTAATAACTAGGTACTAACCCTAAACCTACCCTAAACCCATGTACTTACCTTATATTACCCAGTACTTTCTAGGTAAGTACACTGTAAGTACTGTACTGTAAAATGAAGCTTTTCCGAAATATCCCAACGTTGTCGCGTCATCCAGTAGACTTCCGATTACCGGCGAGCTGGAATTGGATCTGGAGTCTTCTCTTGTATTTGTATCGGTAATTAACCATGTGGATGGATGATAACAGCCTTCTGAGCCTACCAGTAGGTGCAGCAGACCCCTTCTGGCCCATATCTATGAGCTGATAACCACTGATAACGCCCATTCAATCGAGTGATAACATTTGAAGCGGGTGATCTTTAATCATAATGTCATAACTTGCTCTTTGTGTGATATTATTGACTTCTCTCTGCTGATATGTGGAAGGCGGTACTACAGTTAAGCCAATTGCATACAACCAATGGATAGTCAAACATCATCTTATGTTTTTTTTCTTGTTTGATTAGCTCTTTAATTCTGAAAAAGTCTCAACTTTGTTTACATACCAAAGTAAACAAACAAAATAAATATATATATATATATATATATATATATATATATATATATATACACACCCAATATAGAATATCATTAAATGGGACTTTCAGAATTCTGTGATTTTGTTTATTTTATTATTGACAGTGGCTGCTAAACTATAGTATTTTGAGGAGAAGAAAGGTTACCATGGTAATTTTTGTGTAAGGGTAGGTAATAATTTACCACCTAAGAAAAGAGAATGAGTAATATTGCTTGAATGCAGGAAGACAAATCAAAAGACAAGGGTCAGAGAGCACTAGAGGTATAACATTCTTGTAATGAGTAGGCTACTCATTAACTTATAATCTGATTCTAGATTCCATTGTCAAAACCAGCGATATGTAGATTTTTAATATCCTGTTTGGTAAAGTCCCAATATAAAATTAACTTAAAGCAAAGATGATAATATGCACTGAATCATGGACTGTGCAATCTATAGATGCAAAAGTGAAACAGTATCAGGACTGTGGAATAACAAATCAGGGATGTTTTTTTAACGCTAGTATTGGTGAATTATAATTACTACAAATAGATGTTACCTAATAAATAACGACTATGCATGTGCTTCACTTGGCGAATACACTTGCTATTTTTCTAAATGCAGTACAACACACCTTAATGGAGATGCAACCTATATCCAGAGTCTTAAATGCAGGTCATTATGCCTATCAAATGTCAGCTTTATATTCCTTCCTTGTTTCCTTCCTTCTAGGGCCAAAGACAACCAATAAACCAGCTGTAGTTTCCCAGGAAACCTAAGCACACAACATTGAAAACAACACAGTATCGATCATATGCATTACAGATTGGAATAGGTATGTATGTCTATGTCAGGACTCTGGTTTGATCTTCAGCCTTTCTGCTGTGTTTATCTTGTGTCTTGATTGTCAGTTCACCTCACTCTACCATCACAGCTGAATCCTTTCCTAATTAGTGCTCTCACTCTCAGTGCTCACACACCTGTTTCTCATTTTCTGCACTGATTTTCTCCACTACTTATGCTTCTCTCTTTCTTTGTCAGTGTGTCTTGGTTTCCGTCTGCTTCACCACTGTCCCCTTGCCTGAAAGTATTGTTTTGGTTGCTTCTAGACCCTTTAAAGCCTTGTCTGATTATTTATTTTGTTTTGCTGTTTTATTTGCCTAGTTCCTGTTCCCTATCTCATCTCAGCTTCCTCAACCGGTTTGTGACCCCCTGCTCTCGTCCTGGATTATTGCCTTGGCTTTTTCCCTGAAACGGTTGGTCCGCTACTGGTTTTGACCTCAGCCTGTCCATTGGATTTCGCCTCTGTCTCGCTCCCTTACTTGGTGGCTCGGCTACCAATTTATTTTGTTTTGTATTGTGTTCCTTCAACCTGTTTGGACAATAAATCCTATTTTCAGTTGATCTGCTCTTGGGTTCCTGTTGTCTCTGCTCCACCCCAACAGTCTACCCCACTTGCATCACCAAACTCAAATTCAAATTGATTTCCAAAACATTTGCCCCATCTGCCACTCCCGGTTGAGTCATAAAGAATTTTAACATGAAAACAATTACAGACTTTAGTCTTGTGATGGACTGATCAACCAACCCGTTCTCATCTCAGGGCGTCATATAAGGCCGTTTTGTCACGTCCTTCTGTGTTTTATGCCCACGCATATAGTAGCCTTTTGCATATAGATGACACGCACATGGCTTTCAACCAACTTCAATGTAAAACTATCCACGATGTTATTACACGTTCAGGGCTTCGCCAGTCATCAATTCACCTCAACATTGACCGACTGCACAGACTAAAGACGTTTTCAGCAACAACGACTTATGTTTGCTCTATGATTAGGATTGCCTACACCTACACTGTAAAAAAAAAAAGTTGATTCAACTTTAAATTATAAGGCAACTTATCGCAAGCACTTTTTTGAGTAAACTCGACAATCAGGGACTAAAGTCCACCCAACTTAAAATATTACATTAACATCGCAAGTTGTCACAACATAAATAGTCATGTTTACCTAATGAATAACAGAACAAAATATTTTTGGTTTACTGAACACAATTAGGCCTATTATCTAAAGGCAAATAGACTGATTCATTATTTAAGTAGTCTAATTAAATTAGAGACAGACCATAACACGGGTCAAATAACTTTTAACTTTTTATTATTTAAACAGTTTGTGTCCAATGCACAACAACAACATTACAGTACCAAGTCTGTATGGCAAACATTGCATTTTAACTTCTTTACTTTATGCATTTTACACTTAACTCAATGCATGGTACATACAAATGCATGTTAGAGAAACTATGTTGTGTGAACTATCTCTTTAAGGCAAAGGTTGTAACAAGTGAATACTTAACATTAATGAATGCATTGAAAGAAAACAGTATTGTTTTTTAGTCATTAACTATGAAAGTATAAAATAAATAATGGCCACTGGAAGAACATCATTCAGATGCTTTTGTCCATTTAGCAAAGTTTAGACTTCAAAGACTGTAGGCTACTCTTGTAGAGCAGATGCCACCAAGATCCATGAAGATCTTTTGTATTACTTCAAAAGTATACTTAAGTTCTTTTGGATACTCCATGTTGAGTGCATACATGAGACCAAACATGTATGCAAATCCTGCTGGCAGATCTGGAATGTCCTCAAGCACAAAGACCTCTTCCAGGATTATGGCCAGGTTGATTACAGTTGGTAGTGATGTGACGGCAACAACATCATCTTCGACCAGTGGTCCACAGGATCAGTATCCTGGAAGAATAATGGATGGGGGGGTATTAATGGAAATGTACATTTACATATAACAATAATTATTAGTATCATCACTGTTGTTGTGTAATTAAACTGAATACATGTAAAATATAGTACAAAAAAGGGATTTAGAAATAGGGTATGGAAATGGTAATTTACCAGGCACATCTTGAGTAAACATGTTGGCTTCTCATGCAGAAAAATTGGCAATCCCTTAAGAGCTGTTCTTTTCCGATGTGAGGTAATGTCAGTCACCTAAAAATAAAAATAAAAATTTTGTTTATAAAATCTGCAGATGCCCTATGACCTTTACTACTCTATTGCTTTAGTACGTAAAGGTACAGTAAGTTACACCCAAAAATTATTCTGTCATCTTCAACCCCATACATGCACAGTGCTCATTTTCTTAAAGCAATTGCAGGAAGATGTCTAGATGGGCAATATTTTTGTCTATACATGTGAGCAAACGTTTCATTTAATACTCATTACATTATTTTTCGCAATTTCTCCATTATTAAAACGATTGAAACATTTCCCGTGTGCGAAATCAGTAACAAACACTGCTAAATTAGAGTAACGTTAGGCCGTCTGAACAGCGCAACATAACTTACATTACATGTCAAATAACATACAGTCGACTATAAAAATGATTAATACACACCAGTTATTATAAAGAAAAGCTGGATTGATCAGGCACGAGTCGACACCACTCCTTCACATCAGCATCGAATTTAGGACCCAAAAGTGCGCAAAATGAGAAACACAAATGAAATTAGGCCGTCAGTTTGTGAAGAACACAATATTCGTTCAATATTTCAAATGACATACAGACGATTATATAAATGATTAATACACCGGTTATTTTAAAGAAAAGCTGGATTGATCAGACAGACACCACTCCTTCACATCAGGAGTGATTACGTTACACCATCAGTTTTAAAGAGCACAATACATCTATATGACAAATAACATAGACGATTATGATTAATACATACAAGTTATTGTGCAGGAAAAATTGGATTGAGGACGCTGTCATTTGCTTCTCGCCAGCTTTAATTTCTGGAAACCGTTGGCGCTGTCGTCGTCTTCTCACCAGCATCAACTTTTTGAAACTCCGTGTCCAAGTAGCTTATGTCTCAAACTGCGCATGCGTTCAATGTTCAAACTGCGCACGCGCTAAAGAGAATCGCGAGATTCAATGAAAACGAAAACTTCTTAGTAAGATCAACAAAACATTGCACGTTTTTAACATTTAAGGAACTAATTTGTTGAATGAACTTAGTATCATGCATGAACACTTTCAATCAAAATATCTTAGTTCAATTTACTGTTTTATGTTTATTGGGAGGACTTTTTGTTAGTTGGCTTTTTTACAGTGTAACATAGGAGGTCACTGTTTTCCATTATTTATCTTTCAAGAGGAGTCTATTTGCCATTTTCAACACCCTTATCGTCTGTGAGAGACGCTCGGCTTAACCACCTCCAATGCAACCCACCTGCGTTTTACAGGACGCGCTTGGACTTACCCAATCCAAGTGCGTGATATCAGATGCTTTCAGCAACAGTAGCGTGCGTATACAATTTCGTTTAGTTTTAAATTAGCCTGTGGTAGCCTACTCAATTTAAACGTGAATGTGTGCTATGTATCCTAACTAAAAATATGAGTAGTAATACACTTAACCTTGTGTCAAAATGATTTATGACCCTATGATTGACAGGTGGGCGGGGCTAACCTTTGACCTTCCGGAGGGGTTTTCCGGAGGTCCCTTTGATGTAGGGATTAACCTTTGACCTATCAATCGATCAAGTTGACAGGTGGGCGGGCTAACCTTTGACCTTCCGGGGGTCCTCCGGAGGTCCCTTTGATGTAGGGATTAACCTTTGACCTATCGATCGATCAAGTTGACAGTTGTCTTTGCCCTATTGAACTTTGTATTATACGTCAAGTTGCCAGTTGTTAGGGTTGATCTGGGTTTGACAGTTGTCTTTGATCCGGATTATGATGGATGATTTTGCCATTTAGTTTTACCCCATTGATTTTGGCCTATTGACCCCCAGGGAAAATAACTTTTTGCTGTGGGAAATTCCCTCCATGCCAGCTGTGTCGGGGTTAGTGAGAAAATAATTTTTCTAATGTCGCATATAGATTAGAGTTATCTTTTCAAAACAAAAATAAAATCATCTTACCGTTTCAGAGTTGAGGATCTTTTGAAAAAGTTGAAAAGAGTTCCTCTTTTGGAAAGAGTGCCTTTTGCATCTGACAGTCTCCGCACTGTGTGTGTGTGATTCCTCCGAGTGATTCTCTCTCAAACACCAGCGCATGACAGGCATGGTCTCCGCGCTAAGTGTGTGCGTCTGTCTGTGAGTTTGTGCGTGACCCCAATTCCTGCATCCCCCTGCTGGGGAGTGAAAGTGAGAAAATATCTCACACTAACTAAAGTTGAACAACATTCATTCCTTTAAAATAAACATCTTAAAATAAAATAAAAATCAAAAATAAAATCATCTTACCTTTTCACTATGGTGAAGAATTGGATTAAAGTTGACAGTCTCTGAGCTAAATGTGTGTGTGTGACACGCGATATCCTGGCATTCCTGATTATGCTATATAAATGGGGATAGTGAGAAAAAGAGATTTTTTCCAATAATGGCACATATCTTACACTAACGTTGAAAAGCACTGATCTTTAAAATTATATAAATGAAATGGTTAATAAAATATCTTTTCAAAACAAAAAATAAATAAATACATTTTCACCTGGGTTGAAGAAGTAAATCTACCGACATGTGTCTGGCCTCGTGGGTATAAGGGTTTGATTTAATGGAAGTTGTCAAGGTTTTATGTTTGAACTTTGACACGGGGCTTCACAGGATCTCCCTCCATATTCCAGAGGAGAGGGGATTGCTGAGGACGGTGAAAGTGAGAAAAGAGTTTTTCTAATAATGGCACATATTTTACACTAAAGTTGAAACACATTCTGTTCTTTAAAAGTATATAAATGAAATATTTGTAAAATTTACATTGTCATTTACAAATATAATATTTTCACCCACAGTAGAGTTGAAATACATTCTGTTCTTCAAAAGTATATAAATGAAATGTTTATAACATTTACATTTAGTAATTTACAAATATAATATTTTCACCCTAAGTAGAGTTGAAATACATTCTGTTCTTCAAAAGTATGTAAATGAAATGTTTATAAATTTACATTTAGTCATTTACAAATATAATATTTCAGAGTTTTTCTAATAATAACACATATTTTCACACTAACAGCAGTTGAAAAAGTTGAAAAACATTCTGTTCTTTAAAAGTATATAAATTATATGATTATATCGTTCATTTTAAAAATAAACATCTTTTCTAAATTTACTGAAACACAGTGCACCAATTAGTTTTGTTTTAGATGAACACAAAATAAAGAAAATCATCTTACATTTTCAGAGAATTGAAGAAGTAAATCCCAACACATCATTGTCCATATAAGGTATAAATGTATTTACAAAGATGCAATAAGTTTTGATACAAAATATCCGGAGTGTTTTTCTCCCACACCGGCGTTTTGACAGTCCGTGATTCAGAGTGGAGGAGGAATGTATGAGTGTGTGTGTGTGTGTGTGTGTGTGTGTGTGTGTGTGTGTGTGTGTGTGTGTGTGTGTGTGTGTGTGTGTGTGAGTGAGTGAGTGAGCAGTATGAGATGTTGGGAATGTTTTTTAGTGTTAATCTTAAAAGTTAATCTTAAAAGTTTAAATTATATCTTTTAAAAATAAAAGATGTTTTAAATTAAGTCTTAATAAAAACAAATACGCTACATTGATCATAGTTTTAGCTAAATTAATTAATATATATATAAAATAAAAGTATATATAAATACCTTACATTTTCATAGTGCCGAAGATGTAGTTCCCTTTCGTTGTCACTCCGAGTTACGTCGGATGACGACGAATGGGGTTTCGCTTAGAAAGCCTATCAGCTTTGAGTATTACAAAACGAGCCTATGGCAAAGAAATGCCATGGGTCTGCGGAATTTGCATGACGTAACTCCGCCCCACCTCGTGGGTATAAAAGGAGGAAGTCCGCAACAGCAGTTTATGTTTTTCGCTTCGGAGCCAAGTGTATTCTTCTCTCCACAAGCCAACTCTGAATTATCAGCTTCACAAACGAGTGCCTCGAGTGTTGGTGTGACGGCGATCTCCGGCGAGTGCGTGCTTCCTGCTTATCTCTGCAGTGGTTCATCAGAGAGCACGTGCTTCCCCGGGCGCTTCAACACTTGAGTTTTCTCTCTAAAAGAGCGCACGCGGCACGTCTTTTTAAAGACGGCTCGCCCGTGCATTTAAAAAAAAAAAAAAAAACGAATGGTTGCGGCAGCTTGGTATCGGACTCTGATGGGCACGAGCGTTGTCTGGTATGTTTGGGCTTGATCATACTAGAGCAGCGCTCGCGGATGACTCATGTGCTCTCTGTGGGAACATGATCATCGCGTCATATAGGTCGAGACTCGGTGAACTCGCAAGAGTGAGAGTCCCCTCATCCACCCCCCGATCTTCGGCTGGTGGCCAGGGTGACCTGAGGGTGTTGGTCTGGAACAAGGCGCCGACTCCGTGTCCGTGACCCCAGCCTCCCCTCAACGGCGGTGCCCGCTAGTGAATAGGTGATTCCCACGAGTCTACCCTCTGGTGGCCCGTGTGTTTCATTTAAAGCTACAGAGGATGATACTATGTTTGTAGCAGCTTCACAAGGTGGGTTTGATTCTCTGCGAAGTGACGACTCGTCACAGCTGCCACCCTCTGGTGTGCATACGGCTGTGCCTGAGTCTGATCCAGAGATGACGGCCATGCTTTCCTGGGACGATTGGTTTTTGGGTAAGGCCGCCGACCCTCGTCCACGGCAAACCCCAATACCTTCCCTCCCGGACGTGCATGATGAGATCTCGAAGTCCCAGAAGACCCCCTGGTTTTCTCGGGACCGCTCGCTGATCTCATCCGCCTTTCCCCCCTCGATGGGGCCGCTGTCACGGGTACACTGGGGTTCCCCCGGCTGAACGCTCTGTTGCGATGCTATGTGTCCTCAGAGTGCTTCTTCTCGGCGCAATCCTAAGCACCCGCCCGTGGTCTATGGTTTTCGTCTACATTTGTGGCGAGATCCTATAGCACCACGGGACTGGCAGCCGCCTCTCTGCAGGCCATGGCCATTCTGCTGGTCCTCGACCCAGATGCTCATGGAGTTGCACGAGGGCGGGACTGACCCAGGGCTCTTCACTGAGTCGCGCGCCGCCACTGACCTTGCTCTCCGAGCGACGAAAGTGGCCGTACGCTCCCTGGGTCAGGTGATGCCTACCATTCTGTGGCTGAACCTGTCTGATGTGCTGAATGTCGCGCGGCCCCGTCTGTCCGACGTTCCCATATCCCAGGTCGGCCTCTTCGGCGGTGCGGTTGAGAACTTCGCCCAACAGCTCTCAACCGCCCATGTGCAGACTGACGTGATTCTGTCCCGATGGCCCGCCGTCCGCTCAGATCCCTCGGTCTGCCCACTGCCGAAGGCGCCCCCCCGCGGCTCCCACCCCGCCCTTTTAAAGAGACGGGCCGGCTCTGGAAGCCGCGGGCGGACGCCACAGCCCTCTCCAGCCCCGCCCCCCGCTACGTGCCGGGTTAAGCGGCGCTCCTGAGACAGGCTCCACAGAGATGGGACTCAGTTCTTCCAGGAGTTGGTAGCAGGACCACTCCTTTCCCCGGTGGAGGGCCGGGGAAAAATCCTTATTCTCCTAAGAACTGACTCTCCCGTCTCTGGGAAGACAGAGTTCTCGGACGACACAGAGCGCCGCCCACAAGCCGTGCTCTCCTCGTCCCCCTCTGTCCCAGAGGTGCTTGACACGGCGTGCCGTCCACGGACCGCTTCGCCCCTGTCCCCCTCTGTCGCCAGACCCCTGCGGGACGACCAGCATGGTCCTCCCCTGGCCCCCTCTGTCAGGGCGCGGTTGCTAACTGTGCCCCCACACCGGGCCGCTATGCCGTCCACGTCTGGGCCAGTTACTCCGCTTCGCTGCCCCTCCGGGGGGACGCCTGTCGTCCGCTTGATCCCGCTGGTTCAGTTCCTGGGAGCCTGGTTAGAGCTTCCCCGTCTGTCCCGCTGGATCGCGCGCACCATCAGGCTCGGCTATGCGATTCAGTTCGCACGGTCTCCTCCCCGCTTCAGGGGAGTCCGCTCCACTTTGGTCGGTGGCAATGCCCCTATCATGAGAGCAGAGATTGCCACCCTGCTGGCGAAGGGTGCAATCGAGACTGTCCCTCCAGCCGAGATGAGGTCCGGGTTCTACAGCCCCTACTTCACTGTCCCCAAGAAAACCGGTGGGTTACGGACAATCCTGGACTTGCGCGTGTTGAACCGCTCCCTTCACAGGCTGCTGTTCAAGATGCTCTCCCCCAAACGCGTTCTCGAATGCGTGCGGCCCAGGATTGGTTTGCAGCGATCGACCTGAAGGACGCCTACTTTCATGTCTCCATTCTTCCTTGACACAGACCGTTCCTACGGTTTGCTTTCGAGGGGCAGGCATACCAGTACGCGGTTCTCCCTTTCGGGCTAGCCCTGTCTCCTCGCACCTTCACGAAGGTCGTCGAGGCTGCCCTTGTTCCCCTTCGGGAACACGGGGTTCGCATCCTGAGTTATATCGACGACTGGCTGATCCTAGCTCACTCTCGAGATCAGGTTTGCGAACACAGGGACCTAGTGCTCCGGCACCTAGCTCGTCTGGGCCTTCGGGTCAACTGGGAGAAGAGCAAACTTTGCCCCGTGCAGAGGATCTCTTTTCTCGGTATGGACATCGACTCGGTCGCCATGTCCGCGCAGCTTACGAGCGAGCGCGCGCAGTCACTGCTGACTTGCCTGAGACATCTCAGGAGCAAGAATGCGGTTCCACTGAAACATTTTCAGAGGCTCCTGGGGCATATGGCATCTGCAGCCGCGGTCACGCCGCTCGGATTGCTTCATATGAGACCGCTTCAGCTTTGGCTTCGCAACCGAGTCCCGAGGTGGGCATGGCATCAAGGCACACTCCGTGTACCAGTTACTCCGACCTGCCGTCAGTTCCTCACCCCGTGGTCGAACCTCAGTTTTCTCAGGGCGGGTGTCCCCCTGGAACGAGCTTCCCGGCATGTTGTGGTCTCCACGGATGCCTCCACCACGGGCTGGGGCGCCATGTGCAATGGACATGCTGCTGCGGGCCCCTGGACAGGACCCCAGCGGCTATGGCATGTCAATTGCCTCGAGTTGTTGGCAGTACGCCTTGCCCTGCACCGCTTCCGGGCGTTGCTCAGGGGTCAACACGTACTAGTCCGCTCAGACAATACCGCTACTGTAGCGTACATCAACCATCAAGGTGGTCTACGCTCCCGCCGTATGTCACAACTCGCCCGCCACCTCCTTCTATGGAGTCAGAAGCATCTGAGGTCGCTTCGAGCCATTTTCATTCCCGGAGCCCTGAACTGTGCAGCCGACGAGCTCTCACGGCTTCAGCCCCTCCCTGGAGAAAGGCGACTCCATCCCCAGTCGGTTCAGCTGATTTGGGACCAGTTCGGGGACGCACAGATAGATCTGTTTGCCTCTCACGACTCGACCCATTGCGCCCTGTATTTTTCCCTGACCGAGGGCACGCTCGGCACGGATGCACTGGCGCACAGCTGGCCGCCGGGCCGCAAATATGCGTTTCCCCCAGTGAGCCTTCTTGCGCAGACCTTGCGCAAGGTCACGGAGGACGAGGAGCAGATCATTTTGGTCGCGCCGTATTGGCCCGGCCGGACCTGGTTCCCCGAACTTGCACTCCTCGCGACAGCACCTCCCTGGCCCATTCCTCTGAGGAAGGACCTTCTTTCTCAGGGACGGGGCACCCTGTGGCACCCTCGCCCCGATCTCTGGAGCCTCCATGTGTGGCTCCTGGACGGCTCGAGGTAGGTTTGAGTACCCTTCCACCAGCGGTGGCGGCTACCATCACTTCCGCTAGAGCGTCGTCCACAAGACACGTCTACGCGTTGAAGTGGAACCTCTTCGTCGTCTGGTGCTCTTCTCACCGAGAAGACCCCCGGAGATGCTCGATCAGCGTTGTGCTTTCCTTCCTTCAGCAGGGGTTGGAGCGAAGGCTGTCTCCCTCCACCCTTAAGGTCTATGTTGCCGCCATTGCCGCACACCATGACCTAGTCGAAGGTAAGTCGGTAGGGAAGCAGGACCTGGTCATCAGGTTCCTGAGAGGAGCGAGGAGACTAAATCCTCCTCGCCCTCCTCTCGTTCCCTCTTGGGACCTCTCAGTGGTTCTAACTGCCCTGAAGAGTGCTCCCTTTGAGCCCCTGCAGTCAGTCGAGCTTAAGTTCCTGTCAATGAAGACAGCGCTCCTGGTTGCACTGGCCTCCATCAAGAGGGTAGGGGACCTGCACGCATTCTCCGTCGACGAAGCGTGCCTGGAATTCGGACCGGCTTTCTCTCACGTGATCCTGAGACCCCGGCCCGGATATGTGCCCAAGGTTCCTACCACTCCCTTTCGGGACCAGGTGGTGAACCTGCAAGCGCTGCCCCTGGAGGAGGCAGACCCATCCTTGGCACTGCTCTGTCCAGTACGCGCTCTTCGCGCCTATGTAGACAGGACGCGGTGTTTCAGGACCTCAGACCAGCTCTTTGTCTGTTATGGTGGGAAGCTGAAGGGAAAGGCTCTCTCCAAGCAAATGTTGTCTCACTGGATAGTGGACGCCATTGCCTTGGCTTAACAGCAGCAAGGTCGACCGTGCCCCCTTGGTGTGGCATCCACCCGGAGTGTGGCATCCTCTTGGGCTCTAGCGCATGGCGCCTCGCTAACAGACATCTGCAGAGCTGCAGGCTGGGCGACACCTAACACATTCGCCAGATTCTATAATCTCCGAGTGGAGCCAGTGTCCTCTCATGTACTCACTTCAACTAGCTAGTACTGGACCCGCTCAGGTGTCTTCGCTTGCTCGCCATTCCACTCCACGGACTGGATACGTGCGATATTCTCCTCAGGTGAGCTTCCCCTAAGGCCCTGAGTTCCTCCAGCACTCCTGACGTCGGCGCCAGTGTCTATTGCCTGCGCGTCGGCTAGGTGCCTCCCGTGTGCATGGTCCCTCCCCTGAGCGACCCCCACATGTGTATTTCCACTGTAAGCCTCTCTGAACATGTGTCTTTCCCTTGGCAAGCCACCTTGCCACCCCTGGGGTTGAAATATTCCACCTGCGGCTGGACACCCCAGTGTTCTCCATATGTTTCCTTCGGGTCATATGTGTATTCTCTAAGTCCCCCCCCCTCTGGGTTGGCATTAATTGCATACTTCCCCTAGCTTGGGATATGCTTCCCAGTGTACCTTGGTATTCCTGTGTTAAATGGAGTCCTTCGTCCAGTCTATGACAGGGATCTCGATTTACGCAGGGCACTGGAAGACAGCTGAGAAGGTGGCGTGATTAGACTGGTAACCCCATTCGTCGTCATCCGACGTAACTCGGAGTGACAACGAAAGGGAACGTCTCGGTTACGTATGTAACCCTCGTTCCCTGAGTAGGGAACGGAGACGTTACGTCTGCCTGCCACTTTCCGCTGTACCGCGGGGATCGCCTGAGCTCAGTCTTGGCTCCTCAGCGAAGAAACATAAACTGCTGTTGCGGACTTCCTCCTTTTATACCCACGAGGTGGGGCGGAGTTACGTCATGCAAATTCCGCAGACCCATGGCATTTCTCTGCCATAGGCTCGTTTTGTAATACTCGAAGCTGATAGGCTTTCTAAGCGAAACCCCATTCGTCGTCATCCGACGTAACGTCTCCGTTCCCTACTCAGGGAACGAGGGTTACATACGTAACCGAGACGTTCTTTATGCAATGATAAAAACAGTCCAAAAAGCAAATAATTTAAGTTGTCATAAACAAAGCCCTCCCAGCTCCTTCAGTGATAAACTACAGGGTGAAATGAATGCTTGAGCCCCGAGATGCAGGACAGATGAGCCTCTGGGGTACACTGTCACAGTAAAGTTAGTGTGCTTTCCAGAGTTTTATTCATACTAAATTCATTTAAAAGCATAATATTAAAAGTTTAAATTAGATCTTTTAAAATTAAAAGACTGTTTAAATCAAATTTTTAAAGTTTTATTAAAACCGTATCTTCTTTTTATCTTCTTAGAAGACTTGTGTATGATATAAATTATTTTACATAAATGTAACCTAAGGTATTATTTTTACTAAACAGTTTAAAGCAATTTTAAAGCAAAAACTGTACTTTAGTATCTTAGATCTTATACAAAAATATTTCAAACAGTAATTTTGTCCATGCCACATGAAACATGTTGTCAAAGTTTGTCACAATGTTTTTGTTTTTGTAGTTGTTGTTTTTGTTTTTAAGAAATCCCAGGACTCTACATTGCTCTTATTTAGATTAAGTTTTATCATTTAGAAAACCACCGTACATTTTCAGAGAGGTGATGTGCCTCTGCGGTCCATCACTAAGTATATTTAATTTTACTCGTCTTAATTCAAAGCATGATCTTATATGATCTATTGCACGTATAAGGTGTATATCATTTTTTACTTTTCTTGTATCTCCCGAACTATCCTTAATCAGTGTGGAAACACACAGGGTGAAACCCTTTACTGAGAATATACTATCGGTTATCTACTTAAATATATATGTAGAACTTTAAAATGTTATCATTTGTTGATGCGACGGTTTGTCTGTTGGAACAGCCTTTGGGAGAGCTGATGATACTATAGCAGGAAACATGCCCTTTGACCTCCTCCATTTTGGAGGCTTTTTTGTCAAATACCTTACAACTTAGACCTTAAGCGGCTATAGTAATTTATTGCCATGTGTAACCTGAAAAAAACAAGAGGTGATAAAAAATGTCAACGATGACCTACCATGGACCTCATGGCTATGGCTGTGAGAGGACTCCATACTGAAAGAACATTGTGGACACACAGCTCTGACGTTTTCCAAGAGTATTTTGCCCAGCCTCTTCTGTATAAATAAAGACAAATCATTTCTGGACCAAAAACTTTTGCACCCTCACTCCTCTTACCACCTCATCAAAAGACATGTCTAAAAGTGAGTATTGTCTCTATAATTCATTTATGCTACGGTGTTTTATAAGATTGTTTATACATAAGGAAAAGACGTTATAATTCATTAGTGTTTTAAACATCCTATTGCTGTTTAGCTTAACCTCCAGCATGCTTTGTTGCTCTTACACATTGTTATATGTTCTATATCAAATGTTTTTGGCGTCATATATGTTTCAGAAAAAAAAAAAAATATATATATATATATTTCCCCCCATCCAATCACAGTTTACTGTAGTTGGCCGCTGCGGGATTTCCATAAAGGACTTTAAAATAAATGTTTTGGTTTTTATTCAGTTTTAAATCTTATTTAGATTATTTTAGTCAGACATGGTTATATGTGCATAGGCCTATTTAATTATTTAATCTGTATTTTATTCCTCTTCAATTACTTTTTAAATTTCGGTAGGCTACTTTTTAATTCTTCTTTTACTTTGTCTTTGATTTTAACTTTTAGCACTTTGCATGATAAAATTGTTTAAAATGTAAGCTATAAATATGAATGGCACAATGTGATAACCAAAATATCTAAAAGTTAAGTCAAAGCTATTTATATAGCCTAGCGTTTTTCACAATACACATTCTCATAATTTAGTTATAGATTCTGACGCTGGGCACCGTCAAGCGTCTTCTTTCAGATGGTTCAATATTTATGATATTATGCTCCCCTGAATGGAAAAGAACTGTAAACTTCATCAATGTACTGTAATGCACTGCTTTACTGCCTATAGGATGATTGCATGATTTTTTCCATTTAAAATAACATGGTCTTTCCTTTTCTCTCTCTCTCTCTAGAGACAGCAAACACTGCAGGACAATCGGACATCCAAGTAACATGTTAGTGTGGTTTATATTTATTTTGAATGAGAAACATTATAGAGTGCAACAGGCGTTTTCTGGAAGTAAAAACACTTCCGGTAACCAGCGACTGTGAAAAAGGGGGGCAGGTACTCTATTGGGTGTATAATGAACAATTGACAGACGAACTGACAGATATTTTATGTAAACAGGCAAAATCTCTTCATCTGATGGTGGCCATGTGTTTTCGCCTATCATAACTGGTTTAACTCATGGCTCCTCCATTGACATCAACACGACTTCTGCCAAATCAAATGTACCGGCAAATTGTATGTGTAATAAAACAGTTTTGCCTATGTAATGTATTAAATTAATCTTAATTAAACAGTCCGAGTTAACTATTTGGGACCAATTGGAAATTTACATTCTGATCTAACAGCGTCATGTACAAATTTGTCATGCTCCTGGATTATTTTACTATACTACATTACTATAGCCTTTTATTTACTGCTGATTTTATCAAAGCCACGAATTAACTCAATTCATGGTTCCAATAATAAAATAAATGAACAATTGACAGATGAACTGACAGATATTTTATGTAAACAGGCAAAATCTCTGCATCTGATGGTAGCCATGTGTTTTCGTCCCTATCATGACTGGTTCAAGCTCCTTCGAGATCAGCACGACTTCTGCCGCATCAAATGTACCGGCAAATTGTAAGTGTGATGCATGATAAACTATTAAAACAGTTTTTTGCCTATGTAATGTATAAAATTAATCTTAATTAAGCAGTCGGAGTTAAGTATTTGGGACCAATTTTAAGGAAAGTTACATTCTGATCTAACAGCGTCATGTACAAATTTGAAATATTTTTGGTACTATTGAATCAAGTTTTGTAGAATAAGTCATGATGAATTTATCTTATCTGGTGTCATGCTCCTGGATTATTCAGAATTATAACTATAGCCTTTTTATTTTACGGCACTTATTTATTTTACTACAGATTTTATCAAAGCCAAATACTGTCCAAAAGGGGCGACTGGGAAAGAAGAGAAACAGGATAATACAAGGTTAGATTCAATCTTTATATTCTTTCCCATTTTGCCTTCATTTTCCTGTTTTAATTTTTAAATTTTTATATTCTCAGATCATCAAGGGGTTTCTGAAAGCAAAAACCAGTCAGTTGGTTGAAAAAAATGAAGAACATTGATCCAATCATTGACGATCTTGACTTGCACAATGAATCAGTTGCAAATGTGAGAGCGAATCCAACATGCCGGATGAAGATGAGGGAACTGCTGGACTGAGTGATGAAGATGAGGGAACTGCTTGACTGTGTGATGAAGATGAGGGAACTGCTGGACTGTGTGAATTGTGAAAGCATTGCCAAGGACCTGGTCAACGCTTTGTTCAAGCATGAAGAATATCTCATGAAGAAACTGCAATAACAACTGTTGTATTGTTTGGCATTATGTATTTTTTAATAATTGATTGGTGATGGAGTTTTCATTTTTGCATTGAGAACCAAGTATATTGTACAAGTGAGAAGAATCCAAACTGGGCACATAATAAACAGTGGCAAAGTTTGTATTTCTTAAAGTTTTTAAGCTTAGATATCTTTAAATACATTTTAATGTTTTTTCATTCTACTCGACCTTATGATTATAATAATCAAATATAATGTATTTTTTTTATTACCATCAAATGAGAAACAACTTAACATCACATCAAGCTTTGTTGACGTAATTTTTACTGCTTCCTAAAGACAACACTTAATTCAATTTCCAGGTTAGTTTTTAACAAATGATTGGTCAATAATTGAACAAATTGCATGATACCATCCTCTGTGAACTAAAGCAAATGCACTAACATTAAGAGTCTTTACGGAGTAAAGATTTTGTAAAAAGGTTAAATTATTAGATAACATTTGTTAAGGTTGTACTTGTTAACATAAAACGTTAAGTAAAATCCAACACGTGTGAATTGTTCGCCATAGATCCATAACACACATTTAGAAAGTAGATAGGATGGAATTTATTTTGTGCATACTTTAAGTTAACAATTACCAAAGAATTCTCCCCTGAAGCGTTTATTAAATTGTCTAGAGTGAAATTAAAACATTACCGAATTTACGGGGTGTTTAATAACTTCAATAGTTATTAAGCATCGGCTGATTTAAGTTTTTCTTCAAACAATGGTAATTTTCTGATAAATCACTGTGTTTTGTTGTATGTGGATTAACTTCATTTACATAAGTAAATTGAACAAGCATCAAATATTGTTTTTGGTCTAATTAACATGAACATATTGAGTTAAGCCAAAATGGTGTTAAATGAAAAATATTTTTCATAAACTGACCAGTATTTTTAAAATGTAGTAAAACAATCCAGGAAGATCATTCAACTATTGTAAGAATCAAGATACATTTTTTTTATGTTATTTTTAGTTGCTATCTTAAAAAGATCATTTAATTATTTTTTTTATATCATCTGGACTTAAATAAAACATATCCAAAACAATTTTTTTAAAATTTGATATATTTTGGATTTTATGAGTTGTGTCTCCAGAGATACGTTGCCTGATTAGGGTATAAAAAAGGACCATGTCATTAATCTGTTAACTGTTACCGCCACTGTATGTTTAAAACAACTCATTTGTGTAATCTCGACTCAAATGGATAAAGTAAAATGTTTGAAAGTATTGTGTTGATTTAACTCCATTTACTTAAGTAATTATTTTGGTCTACTTAACTGAAACATGTTCTTTCAACATGACTATATTGAGTTAAGTCAGTTTAACGCAATGCATTGTGTTTGAATGAGAAAGCTAATACAACGGTGTTAAATGAAAATTATTTTTTAAATAAACTGAACAGTATCGTAAAATAATTTTCGGCTGAATTCTCTCGGACGACATGCAGGACATGGTTATTTATGGCATCCTGATGACGACCCCCACCGTACACACCAGGGGTGCGAGGGCGGGCCCACAATCGCAGGGCTGATAAACTCTACACAGAGCCCAGCCTCAGTTATCGCACACAAGCCGTATTTCCTAACCACTGTGTATGCCGGTAACGCTGCTAAACCCCGTTTCGACGCTACGGACGGATGCTTCAACGACGTCGGATTCGAAATCGTAAAAAACTGTGGGGGTACTACAACATCTCATTGATAAAAAAGTGGAAGGAATTGATCAGAAGTTCCTGTTTGTCTGAGCCTGACGCAAACTACGCTTCTTCGACTCACGCTTCAGACCCAAAAACACAAGCTTCCGAGCGTTAAAGCACAAGGCCTGGACGATTGTGCTGCTAGGACTCGCTCAAGAGATTCCGGAAACTATTCGAATCTTTCACCATCAAGATTCCGGAAACTATTCGAATCTTTCACCATCAAACAGTTTCCTATTTGAAAATCTAGAAACCTCTGAAATGGCGACGCAAAAGCTGACGGAGAACCACTGCCCGTCGAGTTCCGGTGATGCGGGACACAAGTATCATCCGGCGTGTGAGTGCGCCACGGGGAATGGCTGTCGTTTAAGAGATACGCTAGACTCCATGTTTAAAGACCATTTTAGAGACCAGATGGTTGACTTGATGCGCAGGATCATCGATGCTGCGTGTGATAAGAAAAGCGATTGTGAGCGGGATACCAAACGTGTCACAAACCTCAAAAAAGAAATGGATGTCATAAGAGGGTTGGTGGGGACATGGACCGATGTGACACCCATGTTTTTTAACACCATAGAGCCGACCGGTGTAATCCTCAGAAAAGTTCTGGATGTGATGTGTGCATCTAGTGAAGAATTCGAAGTCGACGAACTACTCGTTATGTGTACGTTTGTTACAGATCTCTGTGTGTCACTGGCGTCAAAAAATGCCAAAACAGATCTTGGTGAAATAGTTCAAGGTCTGGTCAGCTATACCCTAGATCAAAACATGATTGCCTGCCGCGACTTTTTGTTCTGGTTGGATCACAAATAAATGGAGTTATTGTCTACTTTATGTATATGTAATGCCGGTCTATCATAATTTGTAAGGAAAAATACTGTTGAAATAAAAGATTGTACCACTTAACTCATCATTATTTGCGACCGTGTCGGAGCTAAAAATGGTATTATAAGTCTTGATTCTTGCACATTAAGAATTTAATGAATAAATACTAGATGAGAATATTTAAGAGATGAAATATTTCAGAGATCCTATGGATTTCCCCTTCCCATCATGCTGGATTGGGACAGTACAATTTGAAATAAAACGTTATTTATGTGTTTAACAGCAAGATAAAAAATCGTTGACTTGTTAATGTTTATATTTAAAAGAGTTTCTGATATGTTAGTGTTTTACCATAAAGTGTAGACCATACTAAAAATAATAAAAACGGTTTTAATCATTATAAAAACAACTACTTTGGGGGGCATTGGATGCAACAAAACCAATAAGAGTCTTTACCGAGTAAAGATTTTGTAAAAGGTTATCTTATTAGATATATTTGTAAAGGTTGTTGAACACAATCCCTAAATAAATGAAACAATTGGATTATTTGAACTTAATAGTTTTGGACTAAATTAAGAATGCTAACCTGATTCAACTAAATGGCATTGAATTAATCTTATGTAATAAACTTAAGTTTACTGAAATAAACAATGTTAATTAAATGCGACATTACCCTGTAGAACCTGTTGACATAAAAAGTTGAGTAAATCCACCATATTTTTTCCAACAAAATGTTGATTAAACATTAAAATTTCAAAACATATGGATGGATAGCAATAAGCTCCGTAACAAGCGTTTAGAAAGTAGCTAGGATGTATTTTATTTTGCGCAGACTTTAAGTGAAGTTTTACCAACTACTAAGATGTTAAAGTTCAGTTATAGACCTTTAGCGCATTCAAATGTATTGAGTTTTTTATTGAGTAGCCGAATTCAGGGTTGTTCAATAGTTATCAAGCACCCGCACTTGGTGAGATTATTCAGAAAAAGCGACAAAAGTAATTTTCTGATAAATCATCGTACACGGATGCACTGTGTTTTGTTGTATGCAGAGATTTTGAGGGTCACTCAAAGATGTCTTCAGTCTTTGTTTTGGTGTATTTTTTAAAACATAGATAGATCAACATAGATGTTTTACACAAAAAATATTTCAGAGATCCTTGTGCGGTATTCTATAGCCGCATAAGGGGTAAAATATACATTTAAGACCTATTTAAAGGTATAATATAATGTAAATGTCTCAAGTGAAGATGATGGTTTGAACCATCATTTTATTAAATTACACCAATTCCTGTGAATACTGTCGTATATGAACAAACAGAAGACATAGAGTTCACTAACATTACCGCTAACTGTAGGAACCAGATATCCAGGGGGAAAGTGTAAAGAAAAATACCATACAAAACATTACAATCACACCCCGGCGATACGATAACTGCTACGATGGTGTTGTTCAAAATGAAACCGCGGTAAAGAATTTAAGAACCCTAGAGCTCCTCAACATGCGGTTCAAATAACAATGTTCAATATAAACAAGAATCCAACTCTAATGCGACTGAGCTCGTTTCACATATAACTGTTGATAGTTAGGTATAATCGTTAGATAATTTATCAAACAATTTAAATTTACGATACGTTAAAACATTTTGATGATGGGGCCAAAAACTGCTTACCACATGTTTTCATATAGTGCTTACCGTCTGTTTTCTGGATCAGACCTAAAACTCTGGTGTCAAAGTATTGATGTGAACGGAATAAAAAATGAATCATCCCACCTTACACGTAAAAATACTGCTTATCAAAGGCAATTCATTAGCTTAACAGTTGTTTAGCGACATACACGACATAACTGTGTATCTATTACCGTGCTGTGAAAAGTGCAATAATTAGACGAGTTTGAAGCGTAATAGTTTTATAGGTACCATAAAAACAGTAATACTCATCTTTCATGACGATGTTTCATAGACATAGCAGAAAGATGTTCTAAAAGAAATTTGATTGTTTTTTTTTTTTTTGGAAATTTGATTGAACCCTCAGGGAAAACCCCTTGGCTTTCAGCCACCACTGCAGGGCTCTCATTTGTAGCAGGCTAGAAGGTATCACGCTGGACGCTGCTGCCATGAGACCCAACACTCTTTGGAAGTGTTTGACAGTGACAGCCTGGCCTAGCGTCATCCTGGACACTGAGGTCAGGATAGACTCGATCCGAGCAGGAGACAATAGTGCCCGCATCGTGACCGAGTCCCACACCACTCCCAGGAACATGGTTCTCTGGGCTGGTGCCAACACGCTCTTCTTCGTGTTGAGTCTCAAACCCAGGCTCTGGATGTGGGCGAGGACGACATCTCGATGCCGAATCGCCAGCTCTCTCGACTGGGCCAATATACGGCAGTCGTCAATATAATTGAGCACCCTGATGCCCTCGAGCCTCAGGGGTGCTAGAGCTGCATCCATACACTTGGTGAAAGTGCGAGGGGAGAGTGCTAGGCCGAATGGAAGAACCCGATATTGGTAAGCTTCGCCCCCGAAAGCAAACCTCAGGAACTTCCTGTGTGATGGAAGGATGGAGATGTGAAAATAGGCGTCTTTTAGATCTATCGTGACAAACCAATCCTCGGATTGGATTTGACTCACGATGGTGGGAATAGTGAGCATCTTGAACCTAAACCTCCTCAGAGACCGATTCAGATGCCTCAGATCTAAAATTGGACGCAACCCTCCATCCTTTTTTGGAACTATGAAGTACCGGCTGTAGAACCCGGACTCCCTGACTGGTGGGGGAACATGCTCTATGGCCCCTTTTCCCAGCAGCGAGTTGACTTCCTGTTCCAACACCAGACCCTGCTCTGGGTGCACTGCCGTCCGAACCACCCCGTTGAATTTTGGTGGGCGGACGCGGAACTGCAGTCTGTACCCAATTTCTACAGTGCGCAGGACCCATGGAGAAATATTCGTGAGGTTTTGCCATGCCTCTACGAAATTCACCAAAGGAACCAGCCCCTCGGGACTGGTGTCCAGTGTTTTGTGCGAGTCCTTGACGGCACCCTGAAGCGGATGACCGGCAGGGGAAAACCGACAACGACCCACCGTGTGCGAACCCAAACGCTGTTTGACTGCAGGCCTTCGGGGCAGAAAAAGCAGCGTGTGCTCGCTGGAAGCTGGCGTGACCCGAAGCGTCAGAGACAGCGGGATACCGACGCCAGCATCCTGAGGGCCCGAGGAGAGAGGGGACCTCGATCGCTCTCTCTCCGGGAGGGGCGGCCCTTGGAGGTCTCACAGGAGTTAGGACCTCTTCCCTTTCGCCTTCCTGGCCTGAAAGGCTTTGGGCGAGAGCGCCGCCTAGAGTCCCAAGCTCAGCTTTTTTTTTTTTTTTTTTTTTTTTGAGGGGGACCTCTAGAAGCGATACTCCCCTTCAGATGGTAGGCTGAATTAAAATATCTAACCAAGTTCTAAGTCAGATACAATTTTTAATTACTTTAACTCCTCGGAATTAAATGCAGCCATAACACTGGAATACTGTTTTATATTTAATTATACGATCCCGTAACCTACACGCTGCCTCGGCAAACGTGAGATTCGAGCCGTTATAATTTGGCTTTCATCCTTGGAGAAGAAAGTCAACAGGCGCGAGACTGAAACACCTGACAGCGCACGGCTGTACGCGTCAAGATATTTCTCAATGAACACAGCCAGCACCCTCAGGAGCTGACTGTGAATGCCTCGCACCTAAACAGTATTATTTATCAGATCGCGTGTGTCCCTTTTATTGCAGACCCGTAACGCGTTGCCTTAACAAACGCGAGATTCGAGTAGTACACAATATATTTGGCTTTCATCTCTCGAGAAGAAAGTCAACAGGCGCGAGGCTGAGATACCCGAAACGCACGTGTGCGGCGAGTTATTTCTCAATGAACACAGCCAGCACCCTCAGGAGCTGACTGTTCATGCCTCGTACTCACACAGCAAACTGCAAAGTAGACTTGTAACCTACATGCTGCCTCGGCAAACACGAGATCCGAGCTACTAGATTCTGCAACTGCAAGGCAACCTTAAATCTACGCGCTGCCTCGGCAAACGCGAGATTCCAGCCACAGAATCTTATTGCAAAATACACTCGTAATCTAAGCGCTGCCTTGGCAAACGCGAGATCCGAGCTACTAGATTCTGTATTGCAACTGCAAGACAAACCTTAAGCCTACGCGCTGCCTCGGCAAACGCGAGATTCCAGCCACAGAATCTTGTTGCAAAATACACTCGTAATCTAAGCGCTGCCTCGGCAAACGCGAGATCCGAGCTACTAGATTCTGTATTGTAACTGCAAGGCAAACCTTAAACCTACGCGCTGCCTCGGCAAACGCGAGATTCCAGCCACAGAATCTTATTGCAAAATACACTCGTAATCTAAGCGCTGCCTCGGCAAACGCGAGATCCGAGCTACTAGATTCTGTATTGCAACTGCAAGGCAAACCTTAAACCTACACGCTGCCTCGGCAAACGCGAGATCCCAGCCACAGAATCTTATTGCAAGATACTTTAACAGGACATACAACACCAAATAGGACAGACTTGTTCACACATACACAGAGCGCTTGCTGAATAGCAAAAAGCTGACATTTCTGTGTGCCGGCGTGCTTTTGTATACATCCGCTTATGCCGTCACACGCTACGTCATCACGCAACGCCAATATGATTGGATTCGGTTTCATTCATAAATTCAGACGCGCTATGCTGAAGGGCGTTCCCCTTGTGTCGTCACCGACGCAGTTCGAGTTCCCTCGAAAGGGAACTTACCATGCTTTTACCACAATTTGCAGTTTTAATGTGTCATTTGTTGTAAATGCACAGTAACCACAACACTTACCATGCTTTTACCACAGTAACCTTAGTTCCCTTTCGTTGTCACTCCGAGTTACGTCGGATGACGACGAAATGGGGTTTCGCTTAGAAAGCCTATCAACTTCGAGTATTACAAAACGAGCCAATGGCAAAGAAATGCCATGGGTCTGCGGAATTTGCATGACGTAACTCCGCCCCACCTCGTGGGTATAAAAGGAGGAAGTCTGCAACAGCAGTTTATGTTTTCGCTTCGGAGCCAAGTTAATCCTTCGTTCCACAAGCCATCTCTGAACTGTCAGCTTTTACAGACGAGCGAGATTCTCTGGTGTTGGTGTGACGGCGATCTCCCGGCGAGAGCGCACTTCCTGCTTATCTGTGCTGTGGTTTGCCAGCGAGTGTGTTTCTCCCCGGGCGCTTCAACACTCTCAGAGTTTCTTTTCTCTCACAAAAAGAGCTTGCACGGGCACGTCTTTTTAAAGATGCACCGCCCGTGCACTTCTGGTTGCGGTAGACTGGTTGCCGACTCTGATGGGCACGAGCGCTGCATAGTGTGTTTGGGCTTTGATCACGCTAGAGCAGCGCTCGTGGATGAGTCATGTTCTCACTGCGGGAACATGACCATCGCAACACTACGATCGAGGCTCCATGATCTCGCAAGAGTGAGGGTCCCCTCATCCACACCCCGATCTAGTGTCTCCTCGAGAGGCCCTACTTCGGCTGGTGGCCAGGGTGATCTGAGGGTGACGGTTTGGAACAAAGCGCCGACTACACGTCCGTGCCCAGCCGCACCCTCTCCAGTGTTGCAACCCGCGAGTGTTCAGGGGATTTCCGCGGGTCCATCTCCTGATGCCCCGCGGATTTCCTTTGGCGCTCCAGAGGAGGACGCCATGTCTATCGCAGCATCACAAGGTGGGTCTGATTCTTTTGGAAGTGAAGACTCGGCACAGCTGCCACCTTCCGGTGTGCATACGGTTGCGTCCGAGTCTGATCCGGAGATGACGGCCATGCTTGCCCGGGCCGCCGCGAGCATCGGACTAGAGTGGTCCCCTCCACCCTGTCCTGAGCGCTCGCGGTTGGATGATTGGTACTTGGGTAAGGCCGCGGACCCCCGTCCGCGGCAAACCCCAATACCTTTCTTCCCGGATGTGCATGATGAGATCTCGAAGTCCTGGAAGACTCCCATGTCTTCCCGTGACCGCTCGTTGGTTTCATCCGCCTTTCCTCCCCTCGAGGAGGCGGCTGCCCGTGGGTACACTGGGCTCCCCCCGGTTGAGCGCTCTGTTGCGATGCAGCTGTGTCCTCAGAGCGCTTCTTCTCGTGGTGAGCCTAAGCACCCATCCAAGGCCTGTAGGTACTCGTCTACATTAGTGGCGAAGTCCTACAGAGCGGCGGGACAGGCAGCCACCTCTCTGCATGCCATGGCCATTCTGCAGGTCTACCAGGCCCAGATGCTCAAGGACATGCACGAGGGGAGGGCGGACCCAGGGCTCTTCAATGAGCTGCGTGCCGCCACCGACCTCGCTCTCCGGGCGACGAAGGTGACCGCACGCTCCCTGGGTTTGGTGATGTCCACAGCCGTGGTCCAGGAGAGACACCTCTGGCTGAACCTCGCTGATATGCGGGATGCCGAGCGGTCCCGTCTGCTCGACACCCCCATATCACAGGCCGGCCTTTTCGGCGGTGCAGTCGAGGATTTCGCCCAACAGTTCTCGACTGCTCAGAAACAGACTGAGGCGATTAAGCACATTCTGCCCCGACGGCCCGCTGCTGCCTCCACCCAGCCGACCGGGCAGAATCCTCAGCCTGTTCGCCGCCGAGGGCGCCCTCCTGCGGTTCCCCCCCCTCCCGCCCGGCCCAAGCAGCAGCCTCCACCCGGGCCCGGTCGCGGAGGAAGCCGCAAGAAGGCGCCCCAGCCCTCTCCTGCCCCGCCCCCCGCTAAACGCCGGGCTAAGCGGCGCTCCTGAGACGGGCTGCTCAGGGATGACTCTCACTTCTCAGGAGATGGTAGCAGGACCACTCCTTCCCCCGGTGGAGGGCCGGGGGAGAATCTTTTGTTCTCCACTCCCCGCTGCTCACCCACGGGTGGGCAGCACCCTAATGTGGTTAAAGAAAGAAGTGACATGTTCATCCCTGAGCACACAGAGTTCTCGGACGACACGGTGCGCCGCCTCCGAGCCGTGCACCCCTCGTCCCCCTCTGTCCCAGAGCCGGATGACAGCACGCGCCGTCCCCGGACCGTGCAGCTCTCATCCCCCTCTGTCGCCAGCCCCCTGGCAGAGCAGACCCCCGTGGAACGTTCGTCCTTCCCTGGTCTCCTCTGTCAGGACGCGGTCAATGACTATGCCCCGACACTGGGCCGCTATGCCGTCCACGTCCGGGACAGTCATTCCGCCTCGCTGCCCCACCGACGGGAAGTCTGTGGTTCGCATGACCCCGCTGGTACAGTTCTTGGGAGCCTGGTTAGAGCTTCCCCACCTGTCCCGCTGGGTCGCCCGAACGATCAGGCTCGGCTACGCGATTCAGTTCGCGCGGTCTCCTCCCCGATTCAGGGGAGTTCGCTCCACTATGGTCGGTGGCAATGCCCCCATCATGAGAGCGGAGGTTGCTACCCTGCTGGCGAAGGGTGCGATCGAGACTGTCCCTCCAGCCGAAATGAGGTCCGGCTTCTACAGCCCGTACTTCATTGTCCCGAAGAAATCCGGTGGGTTACGGCCAATCCTGGACCTGCGCGTGCTGAACCGCTCCCTTCACAGGCTGCCGTTCAAGATGCTCACTGCCAAGCGCATTTTCGAATGTGTACGGCCCCAGGATTGGTTTGCAGCGATCGACCTGAAGGACGCCTACTTTCATGTCTCCATTCTCCCTCGACACAGGCCGTTTCTACGGTTTGCTTTCGAGGGGCAGGCATATCAGTACGCGGTTCTCCCATTCGGGTTAGCCCTGTCTCCTCGCGTCTTCACGAAGGTCGTCGAGGCAGCCCTTGTTCCTCTTCGGGAACACGGGGTTCGCATCCTGAACTATCTCGACGACTGGCTGATTCTAGCTCACTCTCGGGATCAGGTTTGCGAACACAGGGACCTAGTGCTCCGGCACCTAGCCCGTCTGGGCCTTCGGGTCAACTGGGAGAAGAGCAAACTTTGCCCCGTGCAGAGGATCTCTTTTCTCGGTATGGAAATCGACTCGGTCGCCATGTCCGCGCAGCTTACGAGCGAGCGCGCGCAGTCACTGCTGACTTGCCTGAGACAGTTCGAGGGCAAGAGTGCGGTTCCACTGAAACTTTTTCAGAGGCTCCTGGGGCATATGGCATCTGCAGCCGCGGCAACGCCGCTCGGATTGCTTCATATGAGACCGCTTCAGCTTTGGCTTCGCGACCGAGTCCCGAGGTGGGCATGGCAACACGGCACCCTCCGAGTACCAGTTACTCCGACCTGCCGTCAGACCTTCACCCCGTGGGCGGACCTCAGCTTTCTACGGGCCGGAGTGCCCCTGGAACGAGCTTCGCGGCATGTTGTTGTATCGACAGATGCCTCTTCCACGGGCTGGGGCGCCATGTGCAATGGACGTGCTGCCGCGGGCTCCTGGACAGGACCCCAGCGCCTATGGCACATCAATTGCCTCGAGTTGCTGGCTGTACGTCTTGCTCTGCGCCGCTTCCGGGCCGTGCTCAAGGGCCAGCACGTACTAGTCCGATCAGACAATACCGCCACTGTAGCGTACATCAACCGTCAAGGTGGTCTGCGCTCCCGCCGTATGTCGCAACTCGCCCGCCACCTCCTCTTATGGAGCCAGAAGCATCTGAGGTCGCTTCGTGCCATTTTTATCCCCGGAGCTCTGAACTGTGTAGCCGACGAGCTCTCACGGTTTCAACTCCTCCCGGGAGAATGGCGGCTCCATCCCCGGTCGGTTCAGCTGATTTGGGACCAGTTCGGGGACGCACAGATAGATCTGTTTGCCTCCCACGACTCGACCCATTGCGCCCAGTATTATTCCCTGACCGAGGGCACGCTCGGCACGGATGCTCTGGCGCACAGCTGGCCGCAGGGCCGCAAGTATGCGTTTCCCCCAGTGAGCCTTCTTGCGCGGACCTTGCGCAAGGTCAGGGAGGACGAGGAGCAGGTCATGCTGGTTGCGCCGTACTGGCCCACCAGGACCTGGTTCTCCGAACTGGTTCTCCTCGCGACAGCACCTCCCTGGCCGATCCCTCTGAGGAAGGACCTACTTTCTCAGGGACGGGGCACCCTTTGGCACCCTCGGCCCGATCTTTGGAAACTCCACGTGTGGCTCCTGGACGGGACGAGGCAGGTTTGAGTACCCTACCACCACCGGTGGTGGCTACCATCACTTCCGCTAGAGCTTCGTCCACGAGACATCTCTATGCGTTGAAGTGGAACCTCTTCGTCAGCTGGTGCTCTTCTCACCGAGAAGACCCCCGGAGATGTTCGATTGGTGTCGTGCTTTCCTTCCTACAAGATGGGTTGGAGCGAAGGCTGTCTCCCTCCACCCTAAAGGTCTATGTCGCCGCCATTGCCGCACAGCATGACCTTGTTGAAGGTAAGTCTTTGGGGAAGCACGACCTGATCGTCAGGTTCCTGAGAGGAGCGAGGAGACTGAATCCTCCCCGCCC
The DNA here is from genome assembly GCA_026230005.1 of Gila orcuttii. Lineage (NCBI taxonomy): Eukaryota > Metazoa > Chordata > Actinopteri > Cypriniformes > Leuciscidae > Gila > Gila orcuttii. The sequence continues at coordinate 17,549,077 of JAPDVR010000015.1, read as the reverse complement.
TCCTCTCGTTCCCTCTTGGGATCTCGCAGTGGTGCTAACTGCCCTGCGGAGTGCTCCCTTTGAGCCTTTGCAGTCAGTGGAGCTTAAGTTCCTGTCAATGAAGACAGCGCTCCTGGTTGCTCTGGCCTCCATCAAGAGGGTAGGGGACCTGCACGCATTCTCCGTTGACGAAGCGTGCCTGGAATTCGGGCCGGCTTACTCTCACGTGATCCTGAGACCCCGGCCTGGATATGTGCCCAAGGTTCCTACCACTCCCTTTCGGGACCAGGTGGTGAACCTGCAAGCGCTGCCCCCGGAGGAGGCAGACCCAGCCTTGGCACTGCTCTGTCCAGTACGCGCTCTTCGCGCCTATGTAGACAGGACGCGGTGTTTCAGGACCTCAGACCAGCTCTTTGTCTGTTATGGTGGGAAGCTGAAGGGAAAGGCTCTCTCCAAGCAAAGGTTGTCTCACTGGATAGTGGACGCCATTGCTTTGGCATACCAGCAGCAAGGTCGTCCATGCCCCCTTGGTGTGACTGCCCACTCCACCCGGAGTGTGGCGTCCTCTTGGGCTCTAGCGCATGGCGCCTCGCTAACAGACATCTGCAGAGCTGCAGGCTGGGCGACACCGAACACATTCGCCAGATTCTACAATCTCCGAGTGGAGCCTGTGTCCTCTCATGTACTTGCTTCAACTAGCTAGTACTGGACCCGCTCAGGTGTCTTCGCTTGCTCGCCATTCCACTCCACGGACTGGATACGTGCGATATTCCCCTCAGGTGAGCTTCTCCGAAAGCCCTGAGTTCCTCCAGCACTTCTGACGTCGCCGCCAGTGTCTATTGCCTGCGCGCCGGCTAGGTGCCTCCCGTGTGCATGGTCCCTCCCCTGAGCGACCCCCACATGTGTATTTCCACTGTAAGCCTCTCTGAGCATGTGTCTTTCCCTTGGCAAGCCACTTTGCCACCCCTGGGGTTGAAATATTCCACCTGCGGCTGGACACCCCAGTGTTCTCCATATGCATCCTTCGGGTCATATGTGTATTCTCTAAGTCCCCCCCTCTGGGTTGGCAATAATTGCATATTCCTCTAAAATTGTGGGATATGCTCCCCAGTGTACCTTGGTATTCCTGTGCTAAATAGGAGTCCTTCGTCCGTGCTAGTCTCACGACAGGGATCTCAGATTTACGCAGGGCACTGGAAGACAGCTGAGAAGGTGGCGTGATTAGACTGGTAACCCCATTTCGTCGTCATCCGACGTAACTCGGAGTGACAACGAAAGGGAACGTCTCGGTTACGTATGTAACCCTCGTTCCCTGAGTAGGGAACGGAGACGTTACGTCTTCCTGCCACTTTCCGCTGTTCCGCGGGGATCGCCTGAGCTCAGTCTTGGCTCCTCAGCGAAGAAACATAAACTGCTGTTGCAGACTTCCTCCTTTTATACCCACGAGGTGGGGCGGAGTTACGTCATGCAAATTCCGCAGACCCATGGCATTTCTTTGCCATTGGCTCGTTTTGTAATACTCGAAGTTGATAGGCTTTCTAAGCGAAACCCCATTTCGTCGTCATCCGACGTAACGTCTCCGTTCCCTACTCAGGGAACGAGGGTTACATACGTAACCGAGACGTTTTACTGTGATAGCGTGATAGGTATAGCCTAGTAAAAGGACAGTAAACCACAAAACTTACCATGCTTTTACCTCAGTATTGGTAGTTTTAAAGTAATATTTGTTGTAAATGCATGTAGTAACCACAACACTTACCATGCTTTTAATGCCTAATAATTGAAAATCCCAAAATTGTAAGGTAAATCTGTAATTTTTCCTTTAAATAATCCTATATATTATACATAATGATATTTAATTTTCTCTTTTTTCAGCTGAAAAGACCTGGGGCCCGTTCTTCGCACGTCGCTAACTCAGTTAGCTGGATTTGATTGTTGGCGATTTGGCATGATCTTGGATTGTTTGGTTCTTCGACGCTCATCCTGGGGCCCGTTCTTCGTACGTCGCTAACTCACTTAGCTGGATTTAATTGTTGGCGATTTGGCATGATCTTGGATTGTTTGGTTCTTCGAAGCTCATCCTGGACTTGTTGTCATAGCAACAGGTGCGCAAGCTTGAACCTGCTCGCGAGCAGGCTTATTTCATGTTAACAGGATTAGATCGTGATATAAGCGGAGCTGATACGGGAAGTCCTTTAGCGCAGCGCGATAGTGTTGGCTACTTTCTGAGATATATATTTTTTTCTCGTGACTCGTAAGGGTGTCGTGTACATTATTCATTTGTTGGAAACGCACATTAATATTCGACTCGTCGGAGTCGGGCTTTAACAACAGCACAAACTGTTTGCATTGCCCTAAAATTCTTGCGAGTGGCTCTTTCCTTTACACTATTGGAGATACGGAGAACTTGATAAAGTGCTGTCTGTCGTGCGATTCGCAGCTGGCGCTCAATGAGTTTTTTTTTTTTTTTTTGGCATTTTTAAGCCACTTAAGACACAAGATAGTAATGCAGTTTTTTATTTTTTTTAATTTTTTTTTTGCCAACGCAGGTAGGCTATTATAATTTTTTATGAAGATTATGCAATCGTGACCATGCCGATTATGACTTACAGTATGTCCCTCAGGCTTCACTAACATGATTGGTGCCATAGACTGCACACACGGTCCCATCAAGGCCTCAATGAAGGGAATTTTCATTGAAAATTGAAAGGGGGATCACAATGTAATTGTGCAGCCAAGTTACTATTGCGATTCTTAATATTCCAGATTAGTAATATTATATAAATTTTTTTTTTAAAAGGCAGTTGACTGACTAAAATCTCTTAGATGGTGTGTTACTATTTTCCATATCACAAATGTGGAAGCAAAATGGCCAGGATCTGTAGTTTTCAGAGATTCACATTTATGCACATTATTTGAACATGGTAAGGAAAATTATAAATATCAAGCTCACTGTATTACATACACTTATGCTGATCCTAACAGAACTGTACTTTTCCATTAAACAGGTTATTACAACAGGATCCTGCTTGGAGACAGGTGTTTTATGACCCCATTCCCTGACCCAAACCCCAGACCAGTTACAATGCAGCTCTAGCCAGGACAAGGGCACATAATTAAATGAACTTTGGCCAACTAAAGGGAAGATTTCAGTGTCTGAATAGCCTGAGGGTTGCACCTGAAAGGGGCTGTGACATTGTTGCATGTGCCATATTACACAACTTTGCCAACATCAGGAAAAATATAAAACATTTAATTAAATGTTTAATAAAAGACAAGACAAATATGCTTAGTTCTTTGAGTTTTATTTTATTTTTGTTCTTTGTAAAGAAAAGCCAGTGATCAAGTCATCTTTTGCCTGCAATAAGAGATATTATGCAAGATCAGCAATAGTACTCTGTGTGAAATAATATATTAGCACTTACTCTGAAGTTACTTTGGAAGCAACTCTATCTCTAGTGCCAGTTTTTTTCTGTCCTTTTACTACACCTATCAAAGTAAAACTTTGAATACGTATGTAACCCTCGTTCCCTGAGTAGGGAATGGAGACGTTACGTCGGATGACGGAGAATGGGGGTTTCGCCTAGAAAGCCTATCAACTTCGAGTATTTCAAAACGAGCCTATGGCAATGAAATGCCATGGGTCTGCGGAATTTGCATAGCTTATCTCCGCCCCACCGCGTGGGTATAAAAGGAGAGACGCCGGCAAAGGCAGATCATGTCTTCGCTGAGGAGCCGAGACTGAACTCAGGCGTCTGCCCAGCGGTACAGCGGAAGTGGCCGGGAGACGTAACGTCTCCGTTCCCTACTCAGGGAACGAGGGTTACATACGTAACCGAGACGTTCCCTTTCGTAGTCACTCCGAGTTACGTTGGATGACGGAGAATGGGGGTTCCCGTATAATAACGCCACCTTCACAGCTGTCTTCCAGTGCCCTGCGAAAGTCTGATCCCCCTGTCGTGATACTGGCACGGACGAAGGAGTCCTACTTAACACAGGAATACCAAGGTACACTGGGGAGCATATCTCAGAGGAAATATGCCGCAGAATGCCTACCCGTAGGGAGGACTTAGGAACACACATATGGCCGGAGGGCTGCATATGGAGGAACACTGGAGTGACCAGCCCGTGGGGTGGCAACTTTCAACTCCAGGGGTGGCAAGGTGGCTTGCCGAGGGAAAGACACACGCTCAGGGAGGCTTACAGTGGAAATACACATGTGGGGGTTACTCAAGAGAGGAACCATGCACACGGAGGCACCTAGCCGACGCACAGGCAATAGACACTGGCGGCAGCGTCAACAGTGCTGGAGGAACTCAGGGCTTCAGAGAGGAAGGCTCACCTGAGGAGAATATCGCACGTATCCAGTCCATGGAGTGGAATGGCAAACAAGCGAAGACACCTGAGCGGGTCCGGTACTAGCTAGTTGAAGCGAGTACGTGAGAGGACACTGGCTCCACTCGGAGATTGTAGAATCTGGCGAATGTGTTAGGTGTCGCCCAGCCTGCAGCTCTGCAGATGTCTGCCAGTGAGGCGCCATGCGCAAGAGCCCAAGAGGAAGCCACACTCAGGGTGGAGTGGGCTATCACACCAAGGGGGCACGGTCAATCTCCATACCGAGAAAAGAGATCCTCTGCACGGGGCTGAGTTTGCTCTTCTCCCAGTTGACCCGAAGGCCCAGACGGGCTAGGTGCCGGAGCACAAGGTCTCTGTGTGCGCAAACCTGAGCTCGAGAGTGGGCTAGAATCAGCCAGTCGTGGAGATAATTCAGGATGCGAACCCCGTGTTCGCGTAGGGGAACAAGGGCTGCCTCGACGACCTTCGTAAAGACGCGAGGAGACAGAGCCAACTCGAATGAGAGAACGCGTACTGATATGCCTGCCCCTCGAAAGCAAACCGGAGAAACGGTCTGTGTCGAGGTAAAATGGAGACATGAAAGTAGGTGTCCTTCAGGTCTATCGCTGCAAATCAATCCTGCGGCCGCACACACTCGAAAATGCGTTTGGCCGAGAGCATCCTGAATGGCAGCCTGTGAAGGGAGCGGTTCAGGACGCGCAGGTCCAGGATCGGCCGTAACCCACCGGTTTTCTTGGGGACGATGAAGTACAGGCTGTAAAACCCGACCTCATCTCGGCTGGAGGGACAGTCACGATTGCACCCTTCGCCAGCAGGGTGGCAACCTCCGCTCGCATGATGGGGGCATTGCCACCGACCATAGTGAAGCGGACTCCCCTGAAGCGGGAAGGAGACCGAGCGAACTGAATCGCATAGCCGCGCCTGATCGTTCGGGCGACCCAGCGGGACAGGCTGGGGAGCTCTAACCAAGCTGCCAGAAACTGAACCAGCGGGGTCATACGAACCACAGACGTCCCCCCGGAGGGGCAGCAAAGCGGAGTGACCAGCCCAGGCGAGGGTGGCATAGCGGCCCGGTCCGGGGGCGTGGCCAAGCTCTGCGCCCTGACAGAGGAGACCAGGGAAGGACCAGCGTTCCACGGGGGTCTGCTCTGCCAGGGGTCTGACGACAGAGGGGGACGAGAGTGGTGAGGTCCGGAGACGGCACACACTGTCATCCGCGCCCTCTGGGACAGAGGGGGACGGGAGTGGCGAGGCCCAGGGGCGGCGCACACTGCGGTCCGAGAACTCTGTGACAGAGAGGGATGAGAGCGGCGAGGCCCGGGGGCGTCGCGCACTGTCATCCGGCTCTGTGTGCTCAGTGATGGGAGTATCGGTTCTTTCTAGGGAGAACAAAAGATTCTCCCCCGGCCCTCCACCGGGGAAAGGAGTGGTCCTGCTACCCACTCCTGGAAAGAACTGAGTCCCATCTCTGAGGAGCCCGTCTCAAGAGCGCCGCTTAACCTGGCATGTAGCGGGGGGCGGGGCTGGAGAGGGCTGTGGCGTCCGCCCGCGGCTTCCAGAGCCGGCCCATTAACGGGCGGGGAGGGAGCCGCGGGAGGGCGCCTTCGGCGGTGGGCAGACCGAGGGATCTGAGCGGACGGCGGGGCCGTCGGGACAGAATCAACGTCAGTCTGCACATGGGCGGTTGAGAGCTGTTGGGCAAAGTCCTCAACCGCACCGCCGAAGAGGCCGACCTGAGATATGGGAATGTCGGACAGACGGGGCCGCGCGACATCCAGCACATCAGACAGGTTCAGCCACAGAATGGTGAGCATCACCTGACCCAGGGAGCGTACGGCCACTTTCGTCGCTCGGAGAGCGAGGTCAGTGGCGGCATGCAGCTCAGTGAAGAGCCCTGGGTCAGTCCCGCCCTCGTGCAGGACCATGAGCATCTGGGTCCGGTAGACCAGCAGAATGACCATGGCAGCAGGGAGGCGGCTGCCAGTGGCGCTATAGGATCTCGCCACAAGTGTAGACGAAAAACTACAGGCCACGGACGGGTGCTTAGGATTGCGCCGAGAAGAAGCACTCTGAGGACACATAGCTTCGCAACAGAGCGTTCAGCCGGGGGAACCCCAGTGTACCCATGGCAGCGGCCCCATCGAGGGGAGGAAAGGCGGATGAGATCAGCGAGCGGTCCCGAGAAGACCAGGGGGGAGGACTAGGACTTCGAGACCAGGAGGACTTCGAGATCTCATCATGCACGTCTGGGAGGGAAGGTATTGGGGTTTGCTGTGGACGAGTGTCGGCGGCCTTACCCAAAACCAATCATCCCAGGAAAGCATGGCCGTCATCTCTGGATCGGACTCAGGCACAGCCGTATGCACACCAGAAGGTGGCAGCTGTGACGAGTGGTCATTTCCAGAGAATCAAACCCACCTAGTGAAGCTGCTACAAACATAGTATCATCCTCTGTAGCTTCAAATGAAACACACGGGCCACCAGAAGGTAGACTGGTGGGAATCACCTGTTCACTAGCGGGCACCGTCATTGAGGAGGGGGGGCTGGGGCGTGGACACTGAGTCGGCGCCTTGTTCCAGACCAACACCCTCAGGTCACCCTGGCCACCAGCCGAAGATCGGGGGGTGGATGAGGGGACTCTCACTCTTGCGAGTTCACTGAGTCTCGACCTTAATGACACGATGGTCATGTTCCCACAGAGAGAACATGAGTCATCCACGAGCGCTGCTCTAGTATGATCAAGCCCAAACATACTAGACAACGCTCGTGCCCATCAGAGTCCGATACCAAGCTGCCGCAACCATTCTTTTTTTTTTTTTTTTTTTAATGCACGGGCGAGCCGTCTTTAAAAAGATGTGCCGCGTGCAAGCTCTTTTTGTGAGAGGAGAGAAAACTCCGCGATGTTGAAGCGAGCAGGGAGAAACAAACTCACTGGCAGATCACTGCACAGACCAGCAGGCAATGTGAATTCGCTGCAGATCGCCGTCACACCAACACCGGAGAGTGGCTCGTCTCGTAGAGAGAAGTCAGAAATAGCTGTGGAGTGAAGAGATACTCTTGGCTCCGAAGCGAAAACATGATCTGCCTTTGCCGGCGTCTCTCCTTTTATACCCACGCGGTGGGGCGGAGATACGCTATGCAAATTCCGCAGACCCATGGCATTTCATTGCCATAGGCTCGTTTTGAAATACTTAAAGTCGATAGGCTTTGATTTCTTTCTAACCAGTAATTCAATCATACCAAATATTTTAGAAACCAAAATACATCCAATCATTCTTAGCGACCACTCTGCGGTAACTCTAACATGGAACCTATCTGCAATACAAAAGCACCCCACCAGATGGCGTTTTAATACATCACTCTTGAAAGATCCAGAATTTGACAGCTACTTCAAGAGAGAGTGGACATCCTTCCTTGAAATAAATGACTCTCCAAAGTCATCAGCATCGCTACTCTGGGAAACATGGAAAGTAGTTTTACGGGGGAAAATTATTTCATATTCAGTACATAAAAAAAAAAAGGACAGAGAAAGAGAAACCCAACTGGAAGAAAGAATAAAAGAATTAGAAATTTTACATGCAAATAATCAATCAGAAAGCATCTATAAAGAAATTAGAGAAAAAAAAATATTGCTCAATGAAATAATAAACAAAAGAAACCAGTTTCTGATTCACAGGCTCCGTCAAGAAACTTTTCACCATAGCAATAAATCCGGAAAATATTTAGCCAGTCAAATTAAAAGAAATAAAGAAAGAACAGCCATAACCTCCATCAGAAACTCGGCAGGGAAGCTAACCAACTCACCAGTTGAAATAAACAAGATATTTCAAGATTACTATACAAAATTATACTCATCTGATCTTGATCCAAACCAAGAAGACATAACCCAATTCCTCGATAACACCATTCTACCAAAACTCAACATGGAACAAATAAACACACTAGAATCACCAATCACTGAAAAAGAACTTCATTCCGCATTGAAAAGCATGCAAAATAATAAAGCACCAGGTCCGGATGGCTTCCCTGCTGAGTTCTATGAACATTTTTGGTCAACTTTATACCCACTATTTAGCAGAACAATAACAGACATAAAACATAACGCAAAATTCCCTTCCCACATGAATACAGCACTTATATCACTCATCCCTAAACCTAACAAAGACCACACCCTCACATCCAACTATCGTCCTATCTCACTTATGAATGTCGACATAAAAATTATTAGCAAAGCACTAGCCCATAGAATTGAACAAATTATACCGTATATAATCCATCCTGATCAGACCGGCTTCATAAAAGGTAGACATGCATCTAATAATACCCGCAGATTATACAACTTAATGCACTACTCATCAGTACAACAGAAAGATACTCTCATTACCACATTAGACGCCGAAAAAGCTTTCGATAGGGTCAACTGGAAATTTTTATTCACCACGTTACAAAAATTCGGCTTTGGAGAGTCGTTTATTAACTGGATCAAGATTTTATACACATCACCATCTGCCACAGTCACAACGAACGGACTAACATCACAAAGCTTCACACTGCACAGGGGAACGAGGCAGGGATGTCCACTCTCTCCATCCCTATTCACCATTTTTATTGAACCTTTAGCAGCAGCTATCCGTCAAAACCCAGCAATCAAAGGTATTGAAACACCACAACAAACACATAAAATCTCACTCTATGCAGATGATATCCTACTATATATACAAGAACCCCTAACATCTACTCAAGAAATAATTAAAACAATTCAGTCCTTCTCAAAAATATCCGATTATGCAATAAACTGGAATAAATCTTCCACCCTCCCTTTACATAAAACCAAATGGGATGTGGCTCCCCAGCAATCACCAATACCTATTTGTCAAGATCACATCACTTACTTAGGCATTAAGATTTCCTCCAGACTGTCAGAGTTGGTAACACTCAACTTCACACCATTGCTAAAAAAAATAGAAGACGACTTGCTCAGATGGCTCAATCTCCCAATCTCCATAATCGGCAGGATAGCAGCAATAAAAATGACGATTTTACCGAAAATTAATTACCTATTCTCAATGATTCCAACCCACCCCACACTCACCTGGTTTAAATCACTAGACTCCATTATAACTCGCTTCTACTGGAAAAATAAAACGCCAAGGATAAAACTCACTACACTTCAAAAAAGTAAGGTTCAAGGAGGACTAGAAGCACCAAATTTCCAATATTACTCAATGGCTAACCAACTGCAATACATATACAAATGGATTCACCCCACCCAATCTGATATTGTATGGCTAGATATAGAACAATCATTATGCAAAGAATTAAATATAGCTGACATACCATTCCTCACCAAATCAATTAAACAACACACATGTTTTAAGGCAGTAACTATAGCCACCACTCTGACAGCCTGGTGGAAATTTCACCAAATCACTAATTCTACATTAGCTCCATCTAACCTCACCCCACTGTGGAACAACCGTGACTTTATAAGCAATAAAAAAACATTGAACTTTCACACATGGGCGGAAAAGGGTATCATCCACATTAAGCATATTTTCAAATCTAACACATTTAGACCATTTCCGGAACTGGCCCAGGAGTATGGCATCGGGAACAACAATTTTTTAAAATACCTACAACTCAAATCTTCTGTTCTGACAAAAATAAACATCAGAGACACAAATTTAGAACTTCCACCGGCAATATCAGACTTGGTCAACATTTCCTCCCCAAAGAAACTTCTCTCTAAAATATACAAAATGATCTCAAATCAACTTCAGACCATATACTTACCAACAATAAAATGGGAAAACGATCTATCAATAGCCCCTGATGCCAACTTCTGGACCCAAATCTGTAAAAACATCTATCACATGTCCAAAAATTCGAATCTTCAGTTAATACAATACAAAATACTTCACAGAACGCATTACACGGGCAATAGATTAGCTAAAATGGGATTCACATCAGAAATTTGCACACATTGCAATCAAAATTCTGCAGATACATACATTCATGCAACCTGGCACTGCACTCCAATCAAACACTTTTGGGAAGAGGTCACACAGGCACTATCAACTATAGTTGGCTGCCACATCCCAATGTCGCCTTCCCTTTGCTTGCTGGGGGACCTCACAATAATAACTGATAAAACCATAAACTCTAAAATACTCCTCACAGCTCTAGCCATCGCCAAGAAAACTATCCTCATGAACTGGAAAACCAGAAATAAATTACACATTAACATCTGGAAAAATCTTATAACAGACTTCATGGCAATGGAATTCGCATCTCCCCTTCATAATAACACATCTGAAACTGATCCCTGCCGTCCAACACTTTCTGACCTCTTACAGCTATGAATCCTTTCTCTGTTTTCAACTCTGACTTCTCTCACCTTCTTACTCAACCCACGAATATTCATATTAGTTGTTTAAACATGTTTCTGTCATCATTGTTATTGCTATCTTTACTGTTACTGTTATGATTACTATTTTCACTTTTCATTGTTGTAACTACTGTTGTTGCTGTCTTTTGCTCTTACCGTTATGATCACCACTGCCATCATCATTGTCATTTATTATTATTATTAATATTATTATTATTATTATCATCATCAATATTGCCATTGTCAATGCTGTTTTAGAATTAGATATCATTGTCATCACTAGTGCAATAGCTTCCCCCTTATCTCTTCATGGGTTTTTAATGCACCACAACATAGAATAAAAAAAAAAAAAAAAAAAAAAAAAAAAAAAAGAAGGATTAAGGATATATGGAAAAACCTCACAAACACCAAGGCAGGCTAGACAGGCGAGAAGTGGTTTCAACGGGACAGCATCTCTGTCCCAATTTGAGACACTCTCGCACTGTACTCCCTATTTTAATGCACCTTAGACATTGCACATAACACACATAACACAAGAAATAAAGATTAAAAATTAAAAAAAAAAAAAAAAAAAAAAAAAAAAAAATAGGAAAAGATATGGACTGATGAGATGAGGGGGAAGGTTATCTTATATTATCTTATATTATATTATCTTATTATATCGTATTTTATGCAGGATTGACAATGGCAATTATTACATAGGAGGAAGGATGGAAGTAAAAAATCTACCAACACAATATTGGCAATATGGTGGTAGTGGGAAGTGGGATGGTGATGGTAATGACAATGTTAATACATAATAAACGGTTACTTTGTTTACGCATACACACACATACACATAACCACACTCACACCCGCACACATACACACTTAAACACTTAAATCACTCTTGTCACTGCTGGAAGTATGGATTTACAAGATTGCTCACTACTGCACTATGTTGGTTTGTTTGTATGTATGCCTGATTGTTAAATAAAAAAAATAAAAAATAAAAAAAAAAGTCGATAGGCTTTCTAGGCGAAACCCCCATTCTCCGTCATCCGACGTAACTCGGAGTGACTACGAAAGGGAACTAAGGTTACTGTGGTAAGAGCATGGTAAGTGTTGTTTTACTGCGCTTCTACTACAAATACCACTTTGGAACTAATTGTACTGCTTTGAGCCTGATATGAATATGATTAACTGATTGAAGGTCTAGGCCTATAGCACGTCACGTGACAGACAGTGTTTAATCACGTTAGTTTAGTAATGTGTTTTGAATTAGAAAGCAATGAAACGCAAAGCCTCCGTGGAGATGACAGATATAATGCAGTGACTGAACATGAGAGAGCCAATCTGATTAATACCGACAAACAGAAAATACATTATAACAAACATTATTTGGACAGCGTATTTACGACTACTTACCAACATCTGGCACACGTGGCCTGATGCCAAATATCGCGATGTGTTCGGAATGAGACTTCTTCAGTGCTATTTCCTACTGATAAAATTTGCGTCTGTTATTGACGCCACAGGTTTCCCATTGAAAGCAATGGAGTTCCTAATGCGTCACAGAGTGACGCCAAGGGGCGTATGGAGGGGCGCCTTTGGCGTCTTCTATGGTTTTACAGTGAAGTTGGTTGAAGGCCACGAGCGTCTCTCACACACGATAAAGGGTGCGTGTTGAACACACTCCTCTGCAGGCTATTAAGGGATGATGGAGCCTATGTCACATATTGCCGCGTTTAATTAGGCTTACCAAGATCATATCCAGGCTAATATAAAGTAGGCTATACTACAGGTTATAATTTAAAACAAAAGCAAATTTTCTGCACATTGCTGTTGCTGAAAGCGTCTGATGTCACGCACTTGGTTTGCCTAGCAAAGTCCAACTGCGTCCTGTAAAACGCCTGTGGGTTGCATTGATGTTGAAAGAGCGTCTCTCACACACGATAAAGGGTGTGTGTTGAATTCGGCCAATACTCCTGCGGGCAATTAAGGGATGATGGAACCTATATTGTCGTGTTTTTAGTTAGGATACATAGCACACATTCACGTTTAAATTGAGTAGGCTACCACGGGCTAATTTAAAACTAAACAAAATTGTATACGCACACTACTGTTGCTGAAAGTGTCTGATATCATGCACTTGGATTGGGTAAGTCCAAGCGCGTCCTGTAAAACGCGGGTGGGTTGCATTGGAGGTGGTTAAGCCGAGCGTCTCTCACAGACGATAAGGGTGTTGAAAATGGCAAATAGATTCCTCTTGAAAGATAAATAATGCAAAACAGTAACCTCCTATGTTAGGTGTAGGCAATCCTAATCATAGAGCAAACATAGAGCAAGTCGTTGTTGCTGAAAACGTCTTTAGTCTGTGCAGTCGGTCAATGTTGAGGTGAATTGATGACTGGCGAAGCCCTGAACATGTAATAACATCGCGGATGGTTTTACATTGAAGTTGGTTGAAAGCCATGTGCGTGTCATCTATACGCAAAAGGCTACTATATGCGTGGGCAGAAAACGCCGAAGGACGTGACAAAACGGCCTTATATGACGCCCTGAGATGAGAACGGGTTGGATCAACCATCCTACAGTTTTTTCATGCCTTCAGCCCAATTGTCAAGACATTCAGTTCTACCTGAAAGACACGGGAGATAGAATGATGTAACAAAGCATTAATTTATTGACAGCCCAGTAAGGAATTATTTATAAAGTTCTTTGGCGTAGGCCCCGTCCGTAGTTCATAATCCGACGGTAGCAGATCTGCATTTCCTGCCTGAAGACGAAGGCAGCAAATGACACAAAAATTATGGATCCACCGGGACGGGGCCAGCCCACCCACAAAAAATGGTAACGGAAAGTATACCCACTAGGGTTGGGTACCGAAATGCGGTGCCAATAGGGAACCGGTTCCGACGTAAACGGTAGTAACCAGACCGAATAAGAACGAAAATTTCGGTGCCTGATTTCGGTGCCTTACTCTCTGTGTCATAAGGCGCACACACGCAAGCTCTCTCGCTCTCTCCCTCTCCGCCGTGCGCGCGCTATATGGTTTGGAGCACAGTCTGTTCTGTCTCGCATGCGCGCTCTTGCTCGCTCGCTCTAGATTCCGGGAGATTTTAACTAATTTGCGGGCATCAGGGAGCCGTTATCAATATGCGGGACTCCCAGAATGTCTGCTGATAGCGAGGGGATTAATGAAGATGCCGAAGACAAAACGCTCCAAGGTTTGGCTGCATTTCACTGCATTGTCTGAAGCCCATATAGAATCACGCCAACCCATTGGCTGATGGCGCGGGCGCCGCCTCGACGCTCTTATTACGTTGTCATATTATATTAGCGTGTGCATCATCAGCTCCTCAGATTTCTCTGCCGAAAAAGGAAGCGCGAGGATCTTGGCAGCGAACGCAGCGTCTCGTTCCCTATTCAGAGAACATAGGTTACACCAGTAACCAGAGACGTTCACTTTCATAGGTTCACTCAACGCTGCTTACCTAAGACGCAGTGGGAACGAAATACCAAACTCGCCAAGCTAAGTGCTGCGTAACTAGTACAACGACCAGATAACTTTACATGACTGGTTCAAGCAGACAAAACATGGGAACCTGGAGCCACGTCGAGATTAGATTACCCTGGTAGTAATCTCTATTAATCTCCAGTATTATTACATTGTTTGATACAATATTGTTTTATTTGATATTATGTAAATGTGAATTTTTATTTTATATTGGTTTATTTATTATTACCATATGTTACTTGTATTTATACTGTTTAAAAATTTAAGTTAATATTGTGTCCAGTTTGGCCCTGTAAATAAAAGGGTATTATTTTTTGACAAAGTGTGTGCGGTTTAGTTTTCTTAAGTACCGTTTCAAGAACCGTTTAAGCACCGGAACCATTTAAAAAAATACCGAGTAGGTACTGGTATCGGATAAAACCCAACCAATACCCAACCTTAATACCCACCGGTCGTGAATCCTGTGGTTTCTGAAAAATAGGAAAGGGAGTTTCCTAATAGCAAATAGCATGATGAACGTTGGATGTGGATACCTCGTAGCCCTATAGCTTAATTAGACAAGAACGGCGCTTTAGTTTTTGTAAAAACATTGACCTGTAAGGTACTACGTGGAGCCATGGAATAATTTTTTTATTTGTATTATTCATGCATTTAGCAACGCTTTTTACATGATTACCAGTTCCACTCCTAATAGGCCGTGGGCCGGACCCCGAAATTGTGAATTTCACTGATCCCTGCCAGGGAACTAAGTAATTTGTTTACAAATGGCATGTAAAAATTCTTATAAGTAGTGTAAGCATTGTTTCCAAAGTTGATTTGTGCACATTTGATGAAGATATCGATTTAAACCCTTACATTTTTAAACGGGCAAATTTGTAGTACTACTAAATAGTAGCGTCAGAAAAAGTAAACAAATCACCCGTCTCCTTGACAACCTGTCACGTCTCCCTTACAACCAGCATTGTTGATACCGTAACATTGCTCTCTTTATAACTAAATCCTGGTATTTAAATAGGCTTTTTATTACAATTTACATAGACCGCAAAACACCACAAATAGGACAATATGAAGTGTTGTATACATGTTGCTTCTAAGGCAAAAAGACCAATAACTTTGTTTTCTGAAACAAGTTGGGCATCATTTGTTCAGTGTGCCCAGAAATGGGTTAACCTCAACACTGCTGAGAGTTTCGTAGCTGAAAAAGCCATAGCAACATTTAACCTAACAGAAACCTGGAGAGATCAAGATGTGCCAGTTAATGTGGGCTTCCATAAGGAATGCTACATGCTCTTCACCAATAAAGATCACATTGCAAGAGCATGTAGGAGGAGAGAAAAGGCAGCCAAAGATACTGAAGGTATGTATAAAATTCATCAGTTCTCTATTAAAATAATTGTGTATTGGTGCGTCATGCAGGCTATGCATGTGTGTATTGTACGTAGTTTAAAAATGTGATTTTTAATTAATGTACATTTTTGAACACTTTGTATCTTAAATTTTTTATTTAAAAGATGGTCATTTAACAAGGACAAAAAGCATAGATTCAATATAAGATTACAGTGAATAGTGTAAGGTTGACAAAGAGCTGAACACAAAAGTCATTTTTTTTTTAATGAATGTTTTATTTGAAAAACTCATTACATGGTATTCTCCCAAATCTAAACAGTAAGATTACTAGATTAAAAGTAACCACCTTTGATAAAACATTATTTTTCCCCTTTGTTATGTCCTCTACCTGGTGTCCCATAACCATGTAGATGAAGCCCATCTGCCCAAGGTTCGGGTTTTACGTTCTGCATCAGATGGCCCAAGCCTCCCAAAAAGAGCTTCCCATCTCCTGCCTGTTGGATGCCTCATATGCAGAAAGAACCAATACATAACTGACAGTCACAGCAGAAAAAGGTAAAAAGAAAAACTTGCTCAGTGTGAAACACTAACTGCAGGTAAGCTACTTCTTGCTGCAGAGGAACAGAGGAAGTGTTGAAGAGGAACAACACTTCCCCCCCCAGAGGAAGGGATGAAAGTCTACTAATGCACATACGTGGGAGGGATCTTGTAGCTTCAGAGGCTATGTATCATTTGAGCTGCTACAGACGTTATACAAGACATCTGCCCAAAATTCCTCGAGAGGGAAATCCAGAAAGCAATTGTTGTAAACCTTTTTTCTTCTTAAGTGTAGGAGACTCAGAAGTGAAGAACCAGGAGACGTTGGTAGTATCTTCAGCAGGATTCTTTATTGAGAACACGAGCTGTCGGTAGCTGTAGTCACCAAGTCTAGTCAAGTCTAACTTAAAGTAACTTTACATGGTATATTATAGGCATTTTAAGAGGAGGGACTTCTGTAGGTGGAGACAAATTCAAACAAAGCATGCAAATGTAGATAAGGTATACAGATTTTGCAACCTGCTCAGCATGAGACACGAGAAAAGGAAAGGCATAGACTTCTCGTAATGAGATGAGAACTCCAAGACAAATGGTCTCAGTAATAAAATAGCAGGGGTTCAAACTTGCTCAGCATGAGTTTCACCCGGTGAGACACGAGAACAGGAAAGGCCTAGCCTTCTCGTACTGAGATGGGACAGTCAGGAATATCCTGCTGGGAACCTCTACCGTTTGCAGAGATTTCCTGGTCTCATCATTTATAACTTTCTCAATATAAAATACTATTGTATTGGAAATTTAAATTAAACATTTAAATAAAATTTGTAATCCTACATTTCCCCCTTTGAGAGTTCTAAATAACTCTCACAAAATACAAATTTAAACACTTAAACAAACATGCAATTTTAGGGTCCGTGACGTCCCTACGGGTAATAGTCTTTTCTGGTAGGAACTGTGATTTTTTCGAGAGAGGCGTGATTCATATGTTGAATGAAACACTTGATACTGTGGACGCATAGATAGTACGCCAGTAGAACAAACAACAACATAATTGCTATTTCCTTTATCCACAGCCAGGGTTTACCAATCAAGTTTCCAAACCATGAAGAATTATCTTCAGTCATCTGGTGTAATTTTGCTGAAAGATCAAGAATGTCTTGTTGGATTTTGTTCAAGTTCTCTGTTGGATCCATTAACCCGGTGCAGCACTCAGGTCCGATGATGGTGCAGGCTCCTCCTTGTGTTGCTAGAATGTAATCCAAGGCCACTCTGTTCTGTAAGATCATTATCTTGTGCGAAGCGAGAGTGTCCGTGATGTTACCAAGGGCCAAAGCCGTATCATTGGCCAATTTCTGTACAGAATTCGATAAGCTTCTGACTTGATCAAGGGCTTGCATGACACCATAAGATGGTATTAATGCTCCAAGAGTTCTTGACCACCATGTTTGTGCACAAGTGAGTCCTGGAATGCAGCCATCTGCTTCGTTAGTGGTAGGAGCTGAATTTTGTAGCTGTGGGGAGCTTGGGGTGGAGTGTGTATTTTCTCTGATAGCTGGTAGAACATAAACAAGGGTGCACCTTCCGTTGAATTGGCTGGGGAGGATGCTGTAGACAGAAGTTCCACATAACCAAAAAGTGTCAGTTGGTGGAGAGATCATACACAACTGATTTATTGCAAAAAAATTGGGTAGGGATGGGTTTCTGGAGAAACACTCTGTTAAGTCATTTTCCTCTTTCTTATCTGTTGTAGTAACGTACACATGGGATTCTGTTCCTCTTTCAATCACAAAGCTGCAACGTTCACGAGGAATTTCACCCAGTGGAGTCGATGCTGGAGCATAATTTTCTATGCACCAATAGAACATCATTGGCAGGAGTAGATCTGTCATGATGGGAGTAGCTGAAGTTAGGTTGCAGGATGGTAGTCCTGGAATGCAACACGGAGAAGCTGGAGGAATTGTTATATTGTGACATGTATCCTTGTTGTAAAATTCACTGGTATGATGATTGAATAAGGTACACGTGTCACATTTGGAGATAGGGTGTGCCACCCAGGGGATTCCTGCTCCTACAGAAGGTGCGTGTGGCATGCAAACGTCTTTTCCAGCAAACAAGGCATTTCTTGACATATTCATCAGCTCTAAGAATATGTTGTTTCTGGAGTCCACACTTTGTGCAATGTCCATGATGCTTAGTAGAACGACAATCTTGATCATGTTGATGGATGACTGAAGGTTTCGTATGTGAGTCTCTGCGTTGTGTATTTTTTTCTTTCGTGATAGTTGGTTTGGCAGTGGGTCTAGTTGTTTTCTGGAGGTTGTGGCTTCATACGCAGGTGAGGAGGTTGGTGTGTATGGGTCCCGGACTGTCATCAAGTGGTGTCTGCACAGAGTAAGAAAGAAAAACAAAAGACAGTAGAGCAGTATTTGTTCAAACACTAGGATTGTGAACTTTTTCTGAGTCTGCTAGACAGTGGAGCAGTATTTGTTCAAACACTAGGGTTGTAAACTTTTCTGAGTCTGCTATTGTTGTTCCCTCTTTCCCTATTTCTTAAACCTTTGACACCTAAGGAACAGTGAGGTAAGGATGGACTAGGATAGGGCCTATGAGGGAAGTCTTCACCCCAGGGTTAACCCCCGAAGCCTGTTGCGTTCGGTTCTTCCCGGGGCTCCTCACTGGTTCCGTGTCCTAACCTATCCCTGTAGGTGTGGGAACAACCTTACAGTGTGTACAATGAGTCCAGGTTTTCCTTCCCTGACACAATACTGCAGCTGCTGTAATCAACATCACGTGATGTGGCCCATGCCACTTTGGTTCTAATGGAGGAACGTCTTTGTACAGATCAATTATTGATTCAGGAGGCATAATTTTCTTCTGTGCTGCACCACCTGAACACACTTGTACAGTTGCATAGAAACAAGCCTGTTTAGCTGCCATATCAGCAAGAGCATTACCTTTAGCTTCCGTAGTATTAGTTGTGAGATGTGCTTTCACTTTGATCACTGCTAATTTCTTTGGAAGTTTCATGGAAAACATTAGATCTTTCACTAATTCAGCATGCTTAATGGGGGATCCAGCAGAAGTTAGAAACTGTCTGGTTTGCCAAATGACACCAAAATCATGAATTACCCCAAAAGCATATCTGGAATCTGTGTAGATATTAGCAACTGATCCTGAAGCTAGCGTGCATGCTCTTGTTAGGGCTACTAGTTCTGCAGCTTGAGCTGAAAAATTATCTGGAAGACGTCCTGAAGCTAACACTTCCGTGGTGGACGTTACTGCATAACCGGCTCGTCTGTTACCTTCAATTACTTGAGCTGAACCGTCAACAAACAACTCAAATTCTGAATTCTCTATGGCAGTTTCTTTTACTTCACTCATAGGTGTATATGTAAGCGTAACACAATCGTGTGTCATTTCTCCTTCATCCTCTAACAAAACTTCAGTCATAGCCGACATCATACATGAGGACGGATTCGTGACAGGTGCACGCTGTAAGAAAATATTCGGGGCTGTGGGGGTAGTTAACCAATTTCCCCAGCGAGAGGAAGTGACAGAAGTGACTTTTGCTTGATTCATTAATGCGGACATTACATTGAGGGCATTTTAAGTTTACAGCCTGACCCAGCTCATTACTAATGAAGGGCCTGTGCTGTAGACAACATTTAAGGCTGTGAGTCTACTTAACCATTGTCCCCACAAAGGAAAACTGAGACAGTCACTTTTCCTTTTGCTCTTTTAAACATAAGAATAAGTCTTTTATCTCTGTTGTAAGTTACTGGGGAAATTAAGCGCTCACAGCCCAAATGGTTAACACCTCAACAAGCTGCCCCACCCGTTTAATGACGTGGGGAATGGCTGCTTCAGAGTAGCAAGCAGACTGAGTAGGAGCTGAGCAACATTGTTAACTTCTCTAAAGTTCTTTTTGCTTTTCCTACATTCTTTTCTCCAATGTCCAGGCTTACCACAGTAATAACAACTGCCCTCTCTCTTAGGACATTTACGTTTCTGTGGGTTCTCTGTGTTGACCTTAAACGATGCTGCTGCAATTTTCACTCTTGCCTTGACATCAGAGTTTCTTTCCCAAGTAACTAAACTGTCCAAGTTGTTTTTGCAGGGTTCTAGTGGCCCATGTGACATTTAAGAAATGCGATGCATTTCTATGCTCTGACAAAAGACCATCACACCATGTGCGAGCTAAGGGGCCATTATCATTTAACACCTTCTCTGAAGTGTCCGCTATTCCACTGTATGCAGCAGCTGACTGACAAAATCTTTAAGTGTACTGACTAACAGTTTCATTTTTCTTCTGTACACAACTAGTTATCTTTGACCAGTCCACTTTTGCAGTATGGGGGTTACAGATTGAACAGAGTCAATCCCTTTTGCCCTAGTCTGAGCCTTTTGTCTTGCTCCACACACTTCAAATGCATTTACATCTTTATCTATCAAACCAGAATTTCTAGTGTTTTTCTAGTCTACAGAAAGACTGTAAATCAGGATAGCATTCATCTGACTGTTGGTCTTCAGAGCCACATTTGGTTGAGGCCTGATTATGGCTCACCTTTGTCTTGAAACAGGACACTTGAGTCTGCAATTGTTTGTTTTGTTCATTTAACTTATCAATACACCTAGCTTGTTCTTGTGCAATGGATAAGCTATATTCTCTATGGCAACAGATTATGCCTTTCATGTTTTTTCTTTCTGATACATATACCTAACACCTTCTTGCATTCTTCAATAGACCAAACTTTGTCTGGATCAATACCAAATTTCTTTGTCAAATCCAATCTAACTGACTCAGTCACTATGGAATCAATTTTCTCTCCTAACAATGACTTGAACTCACTGTCTGTCCATAAAGGGCTAGCTAGTCCATTTTTCTCAGTTGATGGAACTAGCCTAGCATTTCTTCTAAACATTGTTGTGAGTTTTCTTTGTTGCCAACACAAACAGACACTAAAACTTCTCTGATCCACAGAGGGTACACTCGTTAACACAGATTAAATCTTGTTAATGCTAACCTTCTCTGCCTAAAGCAAAGGATACACAAATTACTAGCAATTTATGCTAAATCTTCCCTGCCTGAAAAAAAAACTTTTGCCACTTCCCTGGCAAAGCAGAGGATAAAACAATATTAACATGTACGTTAATCTTCCCTGCCTGAAAACAGAGGGTACATTTCATCTCTAAAAGCAACTTTAGAGGATAACTTTAGTTAACAAACCCTACAGCTGTCTGTTAACTTCTTCTCTGATGGCGCAGAGGAATAACAGATTTTTTTTACTGGTTTTTCAACGGTTCTTTGAATGGAGTGAAACTCACCAAATTTTTGTTGTATAGAAAGATTCTGCCTGGAAATCTTGGTTCAGCTTGAAGTTTTCAATCTGGAGGAAGCTGGAAAGATTCAGTCTGGCAATCTTTGTTTAGCTGGATGTTTCAAAATTCAGTCTGGAGACTCAGTCAGCTTTGTTGAGATCTTTCAGCTTTGAAGTTTCAAAAGTTTATTCTTTGTTGAGTTTCAGTTTCTCCATCCGGGTCACAGGGCACCATCTGTTGTAAACCTTTTATCTTCTTAAGTGTAGGAGACTCAGAAGTGAAGAACCAGGAGACGTTGGTAGTATCTTCAGCAGGATTCTTTATTGAGAACACAAGCTGTCGGTAGCTGTAGTCACCAAGTCTAGTCAAGTCTAACTTAAAGTAACTTTACATGGTATATTATAGGCATTTTAAGATGAGGGACTTCTGGAGGTGGAGACAAATTCAAACAAAGCATGCAAATGTAGATAAGATATACAGATTTTGCAACCTGCTCAGCATGAGACACGAGAAAAGGAAAGGCATAGACTTCTCGTACTGAGATGAGAACTCCAAGACAAATGGTCTCAGTAATAAAATAGCAGGGATTCAAACTTGCTCAGCATGAGTTTCACCCGGTGAGACACGAGAACAGGAAAGGCTAGCCTTCTCGTACTGAGATGGGACAGTCAGGAATATCCTGCTGGGAACCTCTACCGTTTGCAGAGATTTCCTGGTCTCATCATTTATAACTTTCTCAATATAAAATACTATTGTATTGGAAATTTAAATTAAACATTTAAATAAAATTTGTATTTATAAAATTTATATTTTATAAATACAATTATATTTGTATTTAAAATTTATATCTTCTTCTGGACGACAAAAAAAAAAAAAACAACTTCAGCGTCATAAACAGTGTAAGACAAATGCTAATATGCCCTTGCTAAACTCTTTACAACAATAAAGCCAAACACAAAGTTAAATAAATAATTAGCTTGCGGTATCCACAGAAAAAAAGCTAATCCTACCATACTAAGTTAACATACTTCAGGTGCTAAAGCTAGCCAACTTGTCGAATGCTACATTTAAAACAACAAATAGCTTAACATTACCCACGTGTAGCATCCAGTACTTTGCTTACATTAGTTGTACAAATACTGATAGCGGTAAATTAAGTTAGCTATTTTGACGGCGAACATGTGCCAAGACCCATGCATTCAGACTTTTTACAATGTTTCGGATAATCCTAGTGCTAATCAGTTACCTACCGTTTCCACGATGTGTGGTTCAGCCATACACTGTAGGCAAAACAACGGAGAAGTTACGTCCTTTCGGAGACGGGGAAAAAAAAGTCAGTTTATTATTTCCTGTCTGGCAGCAGAGCGGAAGCGAGAGCGAGTTCAGAGCGGCAGTCAGTTCACATCCGGGGCTTCGGCAACGGTTCAAGTAATGACGTGATTGGACAACTCAAGTTGACAAGGTAACAACACGAGCTTTGATTGGTTCTTACTCCAGCTAACATTTTGTGGTTAGCTAGCGAAATTATATTACGTTATATTTTTATTGTGCAACAATTGACGTTGGAAACAAGCAGTAATGTGCTCAACAACAATTTATATAGCCAGTTATAAAAAATTAACCAGTTCCATGGAGGAGATCTATCAAATTGAAAACTAAACAAGATAGACGGACTTGGCCCGATGCCTATAAGGACATGCAGAGACAATGCCTCATTGGACCATACAGAACAGTGCCACATTGGGCCATACATAGACAGGCCTCATTAGACCACACAGAACAGTGCCACATTGGGCCATACATAGACAGGCCTCATTGGACCACACAAAGCAGGCCTCATTGGACCGCAAGAGCTGGCCACATTGGACCACACAGCCATGATTGACCACAGAGACGAGGCCTCGATGAGCCACATGGCCATTATAGACCACAGAGACAAGGCCTCGATGAGCCACAACGGCCACTAATGCCACATAAAAGACAAGGTAGGACTAGACGAAACACGTAAAACAAAGGCCACCCAGCCCTTTTTTTCTCTCTTTTTTTTAAGCGATGAACGCTACAAGGCGTTGGTAGACCACACAGAACCTATGCCCCGAAGGGCCACTGGCCAACCATAAGCATATTGTATTAAAGGACAAGACCAAGCCGCTAAGGCCACACATAGACAAACCACACAAAGACAATGGCTACTAAGCCACACTGAACCTATGCCCCGAAGGGCCACGTGGCCAACCATAGGCATCTTTTTAAGGACAAGGCAATGATATGCCACTAGGCCTAAAGACCCATACAGAGACAAGGCCCGCTGGGCTACAAGGCTGCTAATGCCACACAGAGACAAACCACTCAATGACAAGGCCACATAGAACCAATGCCATAACTGGCCACAAGACCACGGGACAAGGCCACATTAGGCTACACGGTCACAGTGGACCACACTAAACATATATTATATATCACACTCTTGCATTATCATAATTTTGAAACTTATGATAAACTTATGATGAAAAAAACAACAACTTTTTTTTACAAAATTCTTAATACGAATATAACCAACTAAGTCTGACTTCTTAATACGATACTTACCTGAAGTAAGGTGAAGGCTGTCACGGTGTGGTGCAGGCAGAAGAAGACGAAGGTGGCAAAAAGCTCCAAGACAAACTTTTACTATAACTAGAATTCCAACGGGTACAGGCAGGCAGGATGAACACACACACTACATAAGACTGAATACAGACACTGATGAACACAGATTAACAGAAACCAGGAGACACAGATGATAATTAACTAGACACAGGTGGAACAGATGATGAACTAAATGATAGTAACCATAGAGACAGATGAGTGGCGGGAAAACAGAACAAAGGAAGACATGTGACTAGGGGTGACTGTGACAGGGTGGGCGTCTTGGAGTCTTCCTCAGGAGGGTCAGCAGGGTCCACAGGGATTGAAGACTCCAGGACGGTACCAGCAGATGGCCAGGGCGGAGACGACCCTTTGGGCGCCCATGGCGGATCAGCCTTTGTGGCCATTCCGTGGGAGCCGTGTCTGTGCACTAAGGCCGAGGACGCCAAAATCTTCTTGGGCGGAGATATAGACACAGGCTCAGGGACAGGCTTTGTTTCTGGCTCGGCAGGAATGATGTGAACAGTCTCTGGCTCTGCGGGAATGATGTGAACAGTCTCTGGCTCTGCCGGCATGACGTGAACGGTCTCTGGCTCGGCGGGCATAGCGTGAACAGTCTCTGGCTCGGTGGTCATGACATGAACAGTCTCTGGCTCGGCGGGCATGACGTGAACAGTCTCTGGCTCGGCGGGCATGACATGAACAGTCTCTGGCTTGGCGGGCATGACGTGAAGCTCAGGCTCGGCAGGACTGGCATGAAGCTCAGGCATGACGTGAAGATCAGGCTTGTGAAGATCAGGCTCCGCAGACATGACGTGAAGAAACTCAGGTTCGGCAGACTTGACGTGAAGAAACTCAGGCTCAGTAGACTTGACTTTAAGAAACTCAGGTTCGGCAGGCTTGACGTGAAGAAACTCTGGCTCGGTAGACATGACGTGAAGAGGCTCGGGCTTGGCGGCATGAGACTCTGGACGGACGGTCTCAAGTCAAGTCAAGTCAAGTCATCCTCATTTGTATAGCGCTTTTAACAATGGAGATTGTTTCAAAGCAGCTTTAGAGAGATAAACATAATTTAAGGTAACTAAGATTGGTTTGGTTTTATAGTGGTTCTTGAATAATGTTTTTTCAAGCCAAAGTTGGTTTTGATTGATTCACTTCCATCTAAATGATCATTTGTTATTAAATTAGAGGCCGCTAAGACGACACCGTCCTCTCTAAGCAGACTTTAAAGGTCCCGTTCTTCGCGATTCAATTTTTCAAACTTTAGTTAGTGTGTAATGTTGCTGTTAGAGCATAAATAATACCTGTAAAATTATAAAGCACAAAGTTCAATGCCTAGCGAGATATTTTATTTAACAGAAGTCCCCTTTCAAAGCCTACAGCGAACGTGCGGTTTGGACTACATCCCTCTACTTCCTTTTTTAATGACGTAATTAGAACCGTTTTTTTGACTAAACTCGTGCACACGTGTAACTAAGGAATAAGGAATAAACAATGGACTTATTTTTAAAATTCAACAACACCTTCGTTAATTCAACAGACGAAAAAAAAACATATACCACAAGCTTTTATAACAGTTTGTAACATTTAACATTACATTTTAACCAATTAAAAGTATGACAACTACTAAATAGAACTTACCACTGTGAAACATCCTGCAAAAGTCGTGTTTGAACAGGTTCTAATCGATTCTCTTCATCTATGTTCTCCGGGTCTGATTCAGCCTCAAATTGATATGGTAATATGTTTGACATTTTTACAATAACAAATCAGCGCATGTATCTCCAATTTATGATAAGAGGCGTGACCTTTCCGGGCAACGTGCGATAAGCTGCTGTCGAATCACAACACAGAAAGCGCTGGCACAATCAGAACTCGTTACGCATTTCTGAAGGAGGGACTTCATAGAACAAGGAAGTCATCGGCCCGTTTTTTGGACAGTGAAAACAGCGGTATACAGATAAAGTAAAAGTAAATTGTGTGAAAAATACTTTGTTTTTTTACACGCGAAACAGGAACACATGTTATATTGCACACTGTAAACACAATCAAAGCTTCAAAAAAACATGAACGGGACCTTTAAACGCGAACCTGTGATAGACGCTGATGGCGTTCACATGCGCATTAAGAATTGATTCTATAGTTATGTACGTTTGAATATATGTGCGCAGGTTTGTAATTCATTACAAACCATACCTAAACAAACTACTTGTCTTGTCTATAAATTGATGCAGAATTTAATTTAATTTTATCACTTCGGGTAGGTACGCAAACCGAAAATTCCACAACGCTTTATCTGTAGAGTGGTATAGGGATCCTCCATAGGGAGAGGCTAGTTGGCACTTCAGCACTGCATTGTCATCGGGTCCAGGCGAAGGTCCTTCGTCAGATCTGGAAATGACCTGGATCCGGCAGGCTGCGGGAAAACCTCGGGATAAACAAAGACACTAAAATTAGCGTAGATGCCATTTTTCTTATGATGTAACGAGTACATCAGGATTTAAGGGAAGTGTTTCCAGTTCCGGCTGACCTAATCTATGCAGCCTAATATTGAATTATAGAAGTCGGTAATGTGTTATGTGTATGCTAGGTCAAAGAGATGTGTTTTTAGTCTAGCTTTGAACTGACAGACTGTGTCTGCTTCCCGGACAATGTTAGGAAGATTGTTCCAAAGTTTTGGTGCTAAATAGGAAAAGGATCTACCGCCAGCAGTCGATTTTGATATTCTAGGTATTATCAACTGGCCGGAACTTTGAGATCGCAATAAACGTGAAGGACTATAATACGTTAAGAGCTCACTCAAGTACTGCAGAGCTAAACCATTTAGTGCTTTGTAAGTAATCAGCAATATTTTAAAATTTATACGATGTTTAATAGGCAGCCAATGCAGTGTTGACAGAACCGGGCTAATATTGTCATACTTCCTGGTTCTGGTAAGAACTTGAGCTGCTGCGTTTTGAACTAGCTGTAGTTTGTTTATTAAGCGTGCAGGGAAACCACCCAGTAGAGCATTACAATAATCTAGCCTTGATGTCATGAACGCATGAACTAGTTGTTCCGCATTTGTCAATGAGAGCATATGATGTAATTTAGATATATTTTTAAGATGGAAAAATGCGGTTTTACAGATACTAGACACGTGACTTTCAAATGAAAGATTGGTATCAAAGAGCACACCCAGGTTCCTAACTGACGACGAAGACTTAACAGAGCAGCCATCAAGTGTTAGACAGTATTCTAGGTTATTTTGTGTGGAAGTTTTTTGTCCAATAATTAGAATCTCTGTTTTTTCAGAATTTAGTAGTAGGAAATTACTAGTCATCCAATTTTTTATATCAACTATGCATTCCGATAATTTTGTGAATTGGTAAGTTTCGTTAGGTTTTGAAGAAATATAGAGCTGAGTATCATCAGCATAACAGTGAAAGCTAATTCCATGTCTCCTAATGATATCTCCTAAAGGTAGCATGTAAAGAGTGAACAGCAACGGTCCTAGTATTGAGCCTTGTGGTATGCCATACTGAACTTGTGATCGATAAGACATCTCTTCATTTACTGCTACAAACTGATAGCGGTCAGATAAATATGATTTAAACCATGCTAGTGCAATTCCACTAATGCCAACATAATTTTCGAGTCTATTTAAAAGAATGTTGTGGTCGATAGTGTCAAATGCAGCACTAAGATCAAGTAACACTAATAGAGAGATACAACCACGATCGGATGATAAGAGCAAGTTATTTGTGACTCTAATGAGAGCTGTCTCAGTGCTATGGTGCGGTCTTCCTTACTTAAAATCCTCGCAGATACCATTTCTTTCAAGAAAGGAACACAGTTGTGAGGATACTGCTTTTTCTAATATCTTTGACAAAAAAGGTAGATTTGAGATCGGCCTGTAATTGACTAATTCTGTAGGATCAAGTTGCGTTTTTTTAACAAGCGGTTTAATCATAACCAGCTTAAAGGTTTTTTGGTACATATCCTAATGACAAAGATGAATTAATGATATTAAGAAGAGGATCTATTACATCTGGAAGCATATCTTTCAGTAGCTTAGTCGGTATAGGGTCTAACATACACGTTGTCGATTTAGATGAATTAAAGAGTTTGCAAAATTCTTCCTCTTGTAGCGGGTTGATTGACTGCAGCAGGTGTAGGTCATACTCTCTGGACCAATCAGGACTGAACTGCATGCTATATGGGCAGAGGGTGGCTTGTGTGACACTTTATGGTTTTGCCATCAGAGGCACATTTTCGTGGTGGGTCCTCGTGTTCGTGGTGCAGTTATGGTTATCAAACAGGTAGTAGAGCGTGGCTAACTTTCTCATTTCCTAGAGGCCTCGTTAGTGTTGCAATGGGAATTACAGTGTGCAATGTCTTTTGCAGTGTTTCTCCTGTCACAAACCGATCTTTCCTGTAACGGAACCGGGTTGCGTGGTGCTGTTGGTAGGTTGAATCTGTTTTCCTCTTTAAAACATCTGCGTGATTGAGTATAAAGTAATGGGCCGTTTGATTGTAGGTTTCGTGTAGCTGTACTAAACGACACGATTAGTATATATGCGCAGCTCCCTGACGGGTATGTATGTAAGCCAGTCGGCATTGTGTGTATATTTAATCATGCACCGTTACTAAATGTGATTTGTTTATGTACATTAGGACCGTGAAGCGCTTGCTGGCGCCGGTTCCTGCACAAGTCTCTCATTTCCCGCTATGCTGCTGTTCTGTCTCTACGGATTGCTCTGTTTTAACTGATTCCGGTGTACTGACCGACTGTTCATGAGGAAGAGCTAGAGGAGTTCATTTCGGCCTCGGGACTCCTTGATGCACTTTATAGCGCAGGATTCATCGCGCAATTGGGCGTTTGGTCATTCTGTATTTCAGTGACTGTGATACAGCCGACGGCTTGGCCTTTTTCTGGCCTATCGGCGTTATTAATGTATGTGTGCATGTGTGTGAAAGGTGTTTGTTGCTTGATTATGATTAAGTGATTTTGATTAGTTTGTTTCTTTGGTTTAAGTGTTTATAGAGAATATTGTTTTTTTTGTTGTTTTCGTTTGATTTGTTTTGGTATATTGTGTGATTTCTGTCTTTATTAATTGAATGTGTTTTCTTTTAGTGCTGAGTGCCAGAAGTGGTGGCGTCGGTGTCCTTGGTGGTGGGGTCTCCTCCTGTGTGTTGTTTCCCTTTTGTTATTGTGTATTTGGAGTGTGGTTACTTTGGTGTGTACGTGTGATTAGGGAATCCCTAACCCCTGAGGTCCCACACATTCTGACCCGGCTTCCTCCAATGGTAAGGCCTCAGCACTCGTTTTCCTTTTTTTTTTCTTTTCTTTTTTTTGTGTTAGTGTGAAACCTACTTTATATTTGATGTCCATTTTAATGATCTAAATAAAATTATTGTTTTACTGGAACTGCGTCTCTGGCTTCATGCATGAACCGAACCTGTGTGCTTCCTGTAAATTTGGAGAGTTACTCATTGAGCTAGTTTAACTCTATTTCCCGGGGTGAAACTCCCTGGGTGGCGTAGTTGGTGTTTTCATTAAAATTTAAGACGCTGAACAGGTTAAAAAGGAGCTTCACTCCCCCAAGGGCGAGAAGAAGTTTCCCTTTTACCAACGAAAAGTTTCCACCCGCCACACTCTCCTATAGCAACAAATGAATCAAATTTTACCTCAGGGAGACTACAATGCACTCCCTGATGCGATATTGTAGTAGATGGTTGCATAGTTATAATTTTGTCCCTAATATTATCAATCTTATAAGTGAAGAAGTTCATAAAGTCATTACTGCTGTGTTTCTTGGAAACTTCTGGGCCACTTTTTCAAATAAATACGTGACATCACGTGATGAGGTAACAAGTGAGGCACGCTGCGTTTCGCGCCCTCTTGCAAATGTTTGCTCATTAAACCTCACCGATTGTAACCTAACTCGCTCCTAAAACCTATCCAAAAGTGGTGGATTCACTATCTTGTCGATCTGCTGCAACTATGCCGAAGGCTAAAGCAGTGCAAACCGACTCAAACGCCGAGGCGGTCACCATGGCGTCACTCACCCAACTGCTTGAGTCTCATCGAACCGCCATCTCCGAGGACTTCAAACGAACTCTCTCAGCTCTCGAGACCAAACTGAACGGTGTCATAACTACAGTGACAGAACACGCCGAGAAACTTGAAATTCTTAAGAGCGAAGGTAACGCGAGAGATATGCCTGAAAGCTGCCAATGAAGCTATTCTCAAGCTCCAGACGGACCATGCTAAACTAGCAACTAAAGTTGTCGACCTCGAATCACAAAGCCGTCGTAACAACATTAGGGTAATCGGTGTATCTGAATCCGTGGAGGGGATACAACAGACAGTTTTCTTCGCCAGGATGCTCGAGGAGGTCTTTGGAGCGGTCCTCGATTCGCCTGTGGAGTGTGAACGGGCTCATAGAGCCCTGGCACATAAACCTCCACCCAACCAGCGGCCAAGACCGGTCATCATCCGTCTCCTCAGGTTCCAGGTAAAGGACAAGATCATCCGTCATGCCCGGACCATGAGGGGTAGGCTGAAATTCCGGGACTATTCCATTCTTGTGTTTGAGGATTATCCTCCAGAGGTTGTGCAGCAGCGGAACGAGTTCAAGGTGGTCATGTCGGAGTTGTACGAGCGAGGGTTCAAGCCGGCCCTGCTGTACCCGGCCAGGATTTAGATCAAGATTGAGTCGGGAGGTAGGAAACACTTTCCAACGGTAGCTGAGGCTGAAGCCTTTATTGTCTCCTTGCCCTCACGGAACGCATAAGATCATGTTAGTCTATATTCATGCGACGAGGATGCTGCAGGCTACGACTTAGACATAGAGTTCTTATTCTTTCTGTCGTTTGAAGTAGAGTTCCTATTTTGCATCCTCCATTGACAACGGTGATTGGCATCCACTTTTGCTGATTACTTTTGACTTACTTTTGAATGTTTCCAATAGACTACTCCCTTTCACGGGTGGTTGGACTATGTTTCCAGGACGGAAAGGTGAGAGACATTTTTTACGTTCTATTTTGAGGTTTTTCTCTTCTTTCTTTTTCTTTTTTGCAAGTTGGCGCTGATGACTGCGGCGTGGTACAAATTACTACACAATGGTACTACAATATTTTCTCATGTGTGTTTTGTGTGTATGCATGTGCGTTTGGTTGCTACGTTTGTGTTTGCGGCTACTGCCGTGTCAATGTTTTAATGTAATTCCAGAAAATTCCATGACCAATTTGTACTGTTTATATGGGTTTTGATGATCTTAATATCATTGGAGATTTTCAGCACTGCATAGACATGGGTGGCAATATAACTTGTAATGTTTTTGACCTTGATAATTTAAAACCATTAAATTATATATATATAATTATTCACTGTTACATTTAAACATTAGAAGCTTAAACAAACATCATACTGATTTAGCCTCCCTATTATCTAATTTAAGCTGCACTGTAAAAAAAAATTGTAAAAAAACGGTCAATGACTGGCAGCTGCGGCTGCCAAACAAAAACTGTAAAAATAAAGTAAAATATCGTAATTTAAATGAAATGCAAAAAACCTTTACAGAAATTTTCCTTACATTTTTTACAGAAAAACACTGTTATTTTACAACTATTTCCTGAATTATTACGATCAAACACCTTCATTGTAAAAAAATCCCATAAAAAAACAGTCAAATGACTGTCAGCAACGGCTGCCATACAAAAAACATAAAATTAATGTAAAATATCTTAATTTAAATAAGTGCAAAATACTTTTACAGAAATCTTCATTAATCTTTTTTAACAGAAACACATAGTTACTTCACATTTATTTTCTGATTTATTTACTGAAAAACACGCAGTAAATTACATGCATGATTTGCTTTGACTATATACGTCATTACATCAGCAACTACACAGTAACTGTCAGTTAAATAAAGAAACATGCAGCGTTTCATCAGTGTTTATTTGCTCATCCTGGACTGAAGCTCAGACTCTACTCTTCAACACAATGGTGACGCACGAAACACACCATACAGAAACACTTTAAACCCCAACAGAACATTAAACACTACCAGATCTCTCAGGATCTAAGCATCTTCACTTATTACAATCCAGACTTTATTTCTTTCATACTAACATAATTATTGAGAATTAACAGAGGTTTAGAAGTTGAAGCTTTATTGAAAAGTTAAAGTTAACATAGTTAAAGCAGCCAGAGAAAAGTAAAAGTTAGATCTCAAGGGTCATGACCCCAACTGAAGCAGACACTGATCCCAATCATGGTGACATCAAATTTATTTTAAAGTTTTTTTACACTTTATTTAAATTAGCATATTTTACTTTAATTTTATGGTTTTTGTTTGGCAGCCGCAGCTGCCAGTCATTTGACCCTTTTTTTACGATTTTTTACAATGAAGGTATTTGATCATAATAATGCAGGAAATACCTGTGAAATAACAGTGTTTTTTTGGTTTATTTAAATTAGCATATTTTACTTTAATTTTATGGTTTTTGTTTGGCAGCCGTAGCTGCCAGTCATTTGACCATTTTTTTACGATTTTTTTTACAATGAAGGTATATGATCGTGATTATTCAGGAAATACCTGTAAAATAACAGTGTTTTTCAGTTTATTTAATTTAGGATGTTTTACAGTTTTTTGGGGAGCTGACAGTTATTTGACCATTTTATCATTTAACTGTTTTGTTACTGTTAAATTACAGATTATATTTGTATTTTACATACATTTTTATGTAATTTAAGAAAACAGAAAAAAAAACTGTATGAAAAAATGTGAATTACTGTAATTTGTCATTAATGTCACAATACCTAAAATAACAGCTAAATTTTTATTTTACAGATATTATTTGTAATTTTACAGTGTTTTGAGTACAATTTAAAATGATAGTCAAAAAATCAGTTATTTTCTGTAAAATTAGGAGTTTTTTTTACAGTGTGTCACTTCGATGCTATTGGATGTAGTGAAACTTGGCTCAATGACTTTTCAAATGCCGATTTACTTAACCTCGAGGGGTACAATCTACACATTAAGAACAGACCAAATAGAACAGGTGGAGGGGTCTGCCTTTATGTTAAGAGCAGTCTTCAAGTCAATATCTGTGATTATTATTTAGAGGATGACCATTGTGAGTCTCTATTCATCGAGATTAACAATTCTGACAAAAGATTTATTGTAGGTGTTATTTATCGTCCACCAGATTCGGCTCTCAACATATTTTGCAGTAAATTGGAAGATCTATTACATAAATTGAATAAGCAAAAAAAAAGACTGCATACTTCTTGGTGACTATAATATTGGTAACTCTAAGGAAGACTGGGCAAAACATGACTTCATGAACACATTGCATTCCTCCTCTTTTTTCCCCACCATTAATAGATTTACTAGAGTAACACCGACATCTAAAACAATTATTGATAATATCGTGACTAATATTCAAAATGTTAAGTTGGAGACAGGAGTCGTGCAGTCTGACATCACAGATAATTTTCCCATTGTAATATTTTTTGGCTCTGGTAAATTATTCTCTCCTTCACTTTCTAAAATTAAATCTAAAATCATCAACGAGAGAAACTTACAACATTTAACTGTTAATTTACAGGCCAAATCATGGGACTCTGTCTATGATAGTGTGACTCCTGATGCTGCATATGACAGTCTGATAAAGATCATTCAAGGTTCCATCCAGGACACAATTCCTGAGAAGACTGTCAGATGCAGCACTACTCTCCAGAACCCCTGGATTACAAAGGGGATTTTGAAATCGATTAAATATAAAGGTAAGCTTTATAAATCCTACATAAAAATCCTTCTATCTTAAAAAAAGAGAAATATATTTCCTATAAAAATAAATTAACACAGATCATAAGAAAAAGAAAACAAATTCACTATACGGAACTGTTAAAAGCTTCGCAAGGGGACTGCAGGAGGTCATGGAATGTTCTGAATGAAGTTCTCAATAGGAGACATAAATCGACTGTTTTACCTGACATTGGTGATGCCAAAGCTGATCTAGCACAGACTTTTAATAATCATTTTGCTTCAATAGGTGCAAATCTGTCTAAAAAGATAAGCCAACCCCAGGGTGTCACCTACAAGTATTTTCTCTCTGGTAGCTACACTAATTCATTTTTTATGATGCCAACAGATGGTAATGAACTCCTCAAGATCATATTAGACTTGAGGAGCTCATGCTCCTCTGGTGTGGATGGAATATGTAGTAGGATCATGAAGGCCATAGCGAACATCATTGTAGAGCCACTGGCTCATTGTATTAATCTTTCTTTATCTACTGGTATTGTACCCAAAATGACACAAATTGCTAAAATAATCCCAATTTTTTAATTGGGCGACAGAAATTATATGAGCAATTACCGGCCCATATCAATTCTACCCACTTTCTCTAAAGTATTGGAGAAGGTGGTATACAATAGACTCAGTGGTTATCTTGACAAATAGAATATTCTTGTTCCTTCACAATATGGTTTTAGAAAAAAGAGCACAACCTGTATGGCAATACTTGACTTAGTAGAACAAATTAACGACTGTATTGAAGAGGGAAAATACGGTGTTGATATCTTCTTGGACCTATCAAAAGCATTTGACACAATTGACTTTGACATCTTATTGTACAAATTACATCACTATGGTATCAGAGGTCTCGCACTTGAATGGTTCAGAAATTATCTAAATGAGAGGGAACAGTATGTCCATATCAATGATCAAAACTCTATTTCTAAGCCTATAATCTATGGGGTCCCCCAGGGTTCAATCTTGGGGCCACTTTTATTCATTCTATACATAAATGATTTTATAAATTCTTCAAAAATATTTCATAAAATAATCTTTGCTGACGACACAAATTTATTTACATCACACAGGAACCCATATATGCTACAAGACATAGTAAACTCAGAGTTAACCAAAGTTGACTCCTGGTTTAAGTGCAATAAACTGTCATTAAATATCAGCAAAACAAATTTCATTTTATTTAATTCGAACAAAAAATCGTCTTATTTAAAAAACACTACTCACTGCCTGATTAAAATTAATGGGCAGGTGATAAAAAGAGTGTACTCAACTAAATTTCTGGGGGTCCTCATTGATGACTCTCTTAGCTTTAAATGTCATATTGACCACCTTGTAAATAAACTGTCAAAGTATGTTGGCTTGTTTTATAAGATCAGACATTTTCTTCCTCTGTCTGCCCTTATGATGTTGTATAAAACTTTCTTTGAACCACATCTCAATTACTGTAATGTGATATGGTGCAACACCTTTACAAGTCATCTTAAAAAACTCGAATCCTTGCAAAAGAAGGCCATACGGGCGTTGTCCTGGTCAGAGATAAATTCCCCGACCCGCCCTCTATTCTATCGCTTTAAGTTATTAAGACTAGCTGAGCTAAATTAATATCATAATGCTTGTTTAATGTTTCAAATTGTAAATAGCCTGAACCCTAGATTGAGTAACCTTGTTCCTATCTCCAGCCCACAGCATACATACCAAACGAGAATCAAACCACTTATATTTGAAAAATATCGCAGACATGTGCGCACCAGTATGAGTGTTGTCTGTAGGGGTCCGCAGATCTGGAACAGGGTTGATGATGGTATTAAGATGTTGCCTTCTATCTCCAACTTCAAAAGACAACTAAAACATCATTTTTTCTTAACCTATATCTAATTATTCAAAACGGATTTTTCATGGATTACTGGGATTTATATGTATGTTTGTATGAGCGAGTATGTTGTTGTAACATATGTCATGGTACATTTTGTGTGTATTTATTGTGTCTCACTGTACCTTGTCAGTACCTACCTATTCAAGAACTATGGGCCCCTATTTATAAGCTTTTTTTTTTGCTTCTTTGGGAGACCCATTTCACTGTACCCAATCTACTCTGTACCTTTAAAACTGTATTATTGTAATGCTTGAACAGGTACTGTGAATAAAAACTGAACTGAACTACCTAGGATTATGTTTATTTTCTTCTAATAGGGTTGAAAAATAAGCAGATCTAGCAGTTTTTAAGGCCTCTCTGTATGCAATCGAGCTCTCCTTCCATGAAATCCGAAATACCTCTAGTTTTGTTTTCTTCCAGTTGCGCTCCATTTTTCTGGCTGCTCTCTTAAGGGCCTGAGTGTGCTCGTTGTACCAAGGCGTTGGAATATTTTCTTTAATCTTCTTTAAGCGCAAAGGAGCAACTGTGTCTAAAGTGCTGGAAAAGAGAGAGTTAAAAGTTTCTGTTGCAATATTGAGTTCTTCTAAGCTATCTGGGATGCTGAGATGATGAAACTGATTAGGAAGATTATTGATAAAGCAATCTTTAGTGGCAGAAGTGATAGGTCTAACATAGTTGTAACACGGAGTCGGCTTTGCAGCCTTGGCTAAATGTAATTTACATGAGACTAGATAATGATCTGAGATGTCGTCACTCTGCTGGAGAATTTCAACAGCATCAACATTGATTCCATGTGATAGTATTACATCTAGCGTATGATTACGACAATGAGTAGGTCCTGACAGGTGTTGTCTAACTCCAACAGAGTTAAGAATGTCTTTAAATGCCAATCCCAATGCATCTTTTCCATTATCTACATGTATGTTAAAATCACCAACAATTAGGACTTTATCTGCAGTCAATACTAATTCTGATAGAAAGTCAGCAAATTCTTTGATAAAATTTTATGGTGCCCTGGTGGCCTGTATACAGTTGCCAGCAGAATTCTCAAACGTGATTTATCGTTTACATTATATATTTTTACATTAAGCACCAACACTTCAAAAGAAGTATATTTAAAACTAGATTTCTTAGCGGTTTTGAAAATATTACTATAAATTACAGCAACACCTCCCCCTTTGCCTTTCAGACGAGGTTCATGTTTATAACAGTAATCTTGCGGGTTGCACTCATTTAAAGTAATGTAATCGTTTTGTTTTAGCCAGGTTTCTGTCATACACAGCACATCTAGGTTAAAATCTGAAATCATATCATTAACTATGAGCGCTTTTGAAGTAAGGGATCGAATATTCAGCAACCCAAGCTTTATCGTTTGCTCATCTGTATTATATCTATTTTTTATTTGTTGAACATCAATTACATTTTTAACCTTTGATGGGTTTGGACGTTTTTTGGATTTCCAAATTTGGGGAACAGACACAGTCTCTATATGATGATAGGTGAAAGAGGCTCTATGTGATGGGATTTATCTGACCTTGGTGACGCGAGGCCGCTAGCAGACGGTCGGTTTAGCCAGTTTGTCTGCTTCCTGACCTGAGCCCCAGATTGTCATTGTTTCATGTCTCGGTGGGACGAGACCCTGGACGGGCGGTCTCAAGTTCATGGCTGTTGGAAAGGCCACAGTGAGAACCAAAGTGGAATAATACCCACTCAACAAAAGCCTCAAAGTTTTCCCGAGGTCCCACATCGGGCAGGCGTGCCTTCGTCTCCGCATTTGAGGCCTGTGTGAAAGAAAACACTCAATGAAGGGTCAGGGAAGGAGGTAAGGCACGCCAGGTCGAGAAAGTAAACTTTTACTATAACTAGAACTCCAACGGGTACAGACAGCCAGGATGAACACACACACACTACATAAGACTGAGAACGGACTAAAAGTGGCTGAACTGAAAGGAACTAAATACAGACACTGATGAACACAGATTAACAGAAACCAGGTGACACAGATGATACTTAACTAGACACAGGTGAAACAGATGATGAACTAAATGACAGTAACAATAGAGACAGATGAGTGGCGGGAAAACAGAACAAAGGAAGACATGTGACTAGGGGTGACTGTGACAACGGTGTCCCGTCAAGAAGTTTTCTTCACTGTGATTAGTTCCGGTGATTGGTTTGTAATGATAAATCTAATCATATGACTGTTAGTTCTACTGAGTTAAGCAATTTTTGGCTAAGTATATGTTGCCTTTGACCGGTGCATCCTTAGTCTGCATTTCTCTGTACATTTAATATGGAAATACCCATCACATAAAATATTTCTATCACACATATCAGTGGATTAAAGTAGTCACCAGGAAAGGTTGTGTGTTACAGCGATTGTACACATTTTCTAATATTGTAGATCTAAATTTGAAGTATTAAAGCGTTGCAGTATGTTGCGTTGCAGTCTGCAGATCAGCAGTTATTAAGAACACGCCACGTCACGCTAGTCACCAATTTGAACTCTGCCGCTGGTGTAGGAAGCAGCAGAGTAGCCAAGTTAAATACTTACCTGAATGAAGTTTAATCATGGTAGAGGGGACATATTAATAGTGACTGGTGGATGCGCCTACCAAAACTTGAAAACCGACTTGAAAGCCTTGGAAGTGGAGCTTGAACTTGAAAACCAGTGTGAGAAGATCGCCTCTTGTGAATCGCAGAGTTGTTGATTCATGTCGGTGGGATGGCGATCTGTGGAAAAAATGGCACCTGTACAGACAGCGTGGTTCTTTTTTCTGGACAAGTTGAGGATGATTTTTGCAGTTCTCTTCCTGCCAGAATATTTTGGCTTAGCTGACGATGTTGAGGCTTTTGATGTCGTGGGAATGGAAACTGATGGGTTACTAAGGGTGTTTTGGGCCTAGAAGGAGCAAGACTTATTTTTATAGGCCTTGGCTGATCAAACTCCCTGAAGACCGCTGTGCCCAAGGGGAGATGCGGCACTGAATGGGTGGGACGTATTCATCTTCGGAACTTGATAATCATAAACAATATGCGTGTCCTGAGACATATTAGTTGGCAATTGAACAGGAGCGTTAATTGTCGCATTAGCATCTGCGAACTCATGTGTAAGTACCAATTTTTTATACATTGAGTATAAGGACATGATTGGATAGATGTGAAGGTAATAAGTGACATAGTAATTGGAAACGCTTCATTTTACAGTACAGTACTTACAGTGTACTTACCTAGAAAGTACTGGGTAATATAAGGTAAGTACATGGGTTAAGGGTAGGTTTAGGGGTAGGTTCAGGGTTAGTACCTAGTTATTACCCAGTTATTACCCAGTTATTGTAATTACTATAATAAGTACATAGTATGTACATGGGAAACAGGACTGTAAAATGAAACGTTACCTAGTAATTAAGTCTTCCTGGCAGAACTTATGCTTAAGCTTTCATTTTCCAGACACTTTTATACAAAGCAACTTACCATACATTTTGTCTGTTCTTGCATTAACTGGAAATTGAACCCATGACTTTGGTGTTGCTAGTGACATGCATTACTTATTGAGCTACAGGAACAAATCTAGCTATATCCATTGCACATAACCACATTACTTGCTTACTACATTTACTGTTACTTCTTTAAAACCATAATACATTATTACAGGATATCATTCAAATAGTATAAGAGACTTTCAGATTTATACAATTCAGAAAAGTTTTTTTAATCAATAGTTTTATTGTCCTTCTATGTAAACAGTGTACAGAGGTAATTCAGAATTCATGTGGTAATAGGCACACAACATTATCCAAATAATTTCAGAGTGGGTAACTGCATAGAATAAAATGAAATGAAACAGATAAATAAAAAATAATAAACATACAATTAATAAATATAATGATACAATTAACAAAAAGAAAAAGAGGATTATCTAACATACTTATGTAATAATACTAGTAACAAGGGGTAAGTTTTATTAATTTAAGTCCATCACAATGTTATATTTAGCAGGGATTAGAGACCAAGGCCTGGTCAAGGAAAGGAAGAGGACATAGAGAGGTGGATCAAAAAGTAGCATAAAACTTTATTTATAAACAAAAACAAAGAAGATAATCAAAATCACAAGAGTTGTAGGAGTAG
Organism: Gila orcuttii; assembly: GCA_026230005.1. Taxonomy (NCBI): domain Eukaryota; kingdom Metazoa; phylum Chordata; class Actinopteri; order Cypriniformes; family Leuciscidae; genus Gila; species Gila orcuttii. Next base: position 17,509,214 of record JAPDVR010000015.1, on the reverse strand, counting down.
ACAAATGTAACAGTTTTGACATCTGCACAAATACAATACTGAACAAAGAACCGAACCAAACGTCCATGGAGGAGCCGGCGGGTGAGGCCACTGCAGAACCAGCTAATAATTACTGATGATGCCGTAAGGCTGAAGGTCCACTGTTGAGCCCTTGGATAAGTGGAGCCAGGGAGCCAGGCAGAACCATTGGAGACAAAGGAGCCAGGAGACTGAGGGCGCAGATGAAGCCAGACCTTCAGACTAACGGCAGAAGGTCTGAACTCCATAGCAAATTTCACTGCCCAAGGACCACCCTGAGGCCGTCTGACTGACATGTAAAGCATCCAATCACAGTTGTGTTCCTCATCATGTTTAGGGGTGTGTACATGTAATGTCAGTGTCCCTGCAATAACCAACCGTTGTGTAAAACTCTTGGACATATTTAAAAGAGTCTATGCCACGAACTTTACATACTTACACTACTTTTAAAAATCCAGTGTTTAGTTGATCCTGATAAGTGCTCATTGTCACAGTTGTAAACACAACGACTTTCTTCTTCCATGAGGGGGTTTGGTGTTTAAGAATGCGATACACACTTCTCCTGGAAATGCTGCAGAATTCAACCAATCATGTGACGACTTCGAAACCCCGACTTCGAAAGTGTTTCCAATTTTGTGTGCTATATGCAACAGACGTTCAGCCAATGGTCTGTGGGGACGTCTGAGGCTATGACTCGAGACATAGGAGCCAGGAGACTGGGAGGAGACGAAGGAGCCAGGAGACTGGGAGGAGACGAAGAATCCAGGAGACTGGGCAGAGACGAAGGAGCTAGGAGATTGGGCTGAGATGAAGGAGCCAGAAGACTGGGTGGAGACTAAGGAGCCAGGAGAATGGGTGGAGACGAAGGAGCCAGGAGACTGGGAGAAGACAAAAGAGCCAGAAAACTGGGTGGAGACGAAGGAGCCATGAGACTGGGCTGAGACGAAGGAGCCTGAAAACTAGGTGGAGACGAAGGCGCCAGATGACTGGGCTGAGAGACATAGGAGCCAAGAGACTGGGCTGAGTCGAAGGAGCCAGGAGACTGGGCTGAGAGACAAAGGAGCCAGGAGACTGGGCTGAGTCGAAGGAGCCAGGAGACTGGCCTGAGATGATGGAGCCAGGAGACTGGGCTGAGATGATGGAGCCAGGAGAGTCGGCTGAGTTGAAGGAGCCAGGAGACTGGCCTGAGATGATGGAGCCAGGAGACTGGGCTGAGATGATGGAGCCAGGAGAGTCGGCTGAGTTGAAGGAGCCAGGAGACTGGCCTGAGATGATGGAGCCAGGAGACTGGGCTGAGATGATAGAGCCAGGAGACTCGGCTGAGTCGAAGGAGCCAAGTGACTGGGAGGAGACGAAAAAGCCAGAAGACTGGGCTGAGATGAAGGAGCCAGAAGACAAAGGAGCCAGGAGACTGGGCTGAGTAGAAGGAGTCAGGAGATGAAGGAGCCAGGAGACTGGGCTGAGTCAAAGAAGCCAGGAGACTGGGCTGAGTCAAAGGAGCCAGGAGACTGCGCTGAATCGAAGGAGCCAGGAGACTGGGCTGAGATGAAGGAGCCAGGAGACTAGGCAGAGACGAAGGAGCCAGAAGACTAGGTGGTGAAGCGACTGACCGAATCCTGATTGTTCTCCTTTCACTACTGAACTAATATGAACACATATATGTTTAATTCACAAAACCTTGAATCATGTGATATGGTGCCCCAATGTCTGCCAGCAGGTCATTGATTAACTTCATTTATGACGCATTGCGCAATCAAGAAACAGGTCCCCGTTGTTCTCAAATCCTTACACTGCTTGCAATTTGTGTTCAGTCACAAAGAATAAGAACTGATCTATTCAGGGTCTCAAGCTAGTCACCCCCCCCCCCCCCCCCCCCCCTCATCAATTATTATGTCTCCGTAGACTGATAAGTGGATTTACACACAAAACTACCCTTTGTCTTGAAGACAACCATTTGCGAACTAAACCCTCACGTGGTGCACACCACGGATGGACAGATGCTGATCATAAGGATATCCACGCACACACGCCACACATACGCGCACACAAACGTCCTGTGTGTGCAACTTAGGATAGAAATGTCCTTAATGTATATAACACAGAATTGTATCTGACCTTCCTGTATGCATGCATATCTAATTAGTTTTGTCTTATTCTATGGGTGTAATTGGAGACTGGTCTGTAACTTTGAATCTTAAGTGTATTTCTAAAGAAAGATTACCTAACAGGATCACCTTCCGTAACTCTCCCTCTTGCTAGGTCATAAAACTTTATGACCCCCAAAAGGAATTCCAAGGGAATCACAGCTCCCACTTGAATTCTGATAAAGAAAGAGGAATAGACTCTGCAATCTTATAATTTCTATAAGTATAACCACTTAAGAAATGTATAATCATGAATTTGATCTTTCCTAGGTCATGCTAGCCGGTATTATGGCCTTATAGTCGTGTGAGTGAACATTAAATGTGTGTAATTCTGCATATGAATGTAACTTTATGTTTCTTCTACTCTTTCCGGCCATTCTTGGTACCTGTTTGACCGTCTTGTTTTGACTAAACAAGTCATACATAGGATATTACAGTAAAATGTATTGTTCTGTGTGTACAATCTTTCTGGGTAGAAATGACAAAATTTCATACTATCATAAATTATCCTGACAAGACAAAGAAGAACTTTTCCCGCTCGAGATACTCTAAGATAATTGGTTCACGTACGCGAAGCAGGCGTGAACCCCTCCTCTCCATAAGAGACTGACACAGAAGTTTCTCACAGAGCACAACTGAGCACTTATGTTTCCAGAGAGAAGACCCATGACTCGCGTCAGGAAGTTTTCCTCCGTTTCTATTTTCTTTTCTTTCAGTCTTTTCTTTATTTTCGTCTTCGGACCTTTCCTACGTTCAGTGAAATGAACAGCCTGCAACTTCAACTTTAAAAGGACTCTTTGAAATCCTTGCTGCTCTTAAAGGAAACTTAAAGGTTATTGATTTGATTTTATTGATGTGATTTCTTGTTGTCTCTCTAAAGGGTTACGTTGTCTGTGATTTTTGCCATGCTGCGATCACCCCGGTGATCTCTCTCATCCTGACCGTTAGTCTCTCTCTCTCTCTCTCTCTCTCTCTCTCTCTCTCTCTCTCTCTCTCTCTCCCAATCTCTCTCTCTCACTCCTGTTCGTTATTCGTCTGTCTCATTAGTTTTACTGTTTACTGTACATACATGTATCCCATGTTTAAATGTAGAATTCTGTATCCGTAGTTCCATTTTATTAAAACCATTATATTCTTGATTGCTAATTGTCTAAAATGCTCATTTTACAAAGTCAATGAAATGTTGATCCTTTAGCTACAAAAGCTTTTATTATGGACTACTTTGAGTAGTTTAATCTTATAAACACTGGAAAATTAATGTTCACGGCCAGAAAATTCATATTTCTTGGAGTTTATAAGAAGTGATACATTTATTGGGAAGTTGATAAGTTAATCTTACGGCCGTTTGCTGGACAAACAGATTGTTCGATAACTAAATTAATTCCATTTAGGGTTATCTCATATAATCGATCTGTAATAAGACTATTGATATATTAATGACGAACCATAACCCATTATGGTGATCATTCATATATACAATCGATCTATTTTCAGCTTCGATAATTTAACTGTAATATGCAATATATGAATCATTCATGATTAATTATTAAAATTCCCTATAGATCATTTGAGCTAATGTTAATGCATTTAATGTAAGACTCATTGTCGTTACAGTGGAGTCGAAGGAGCCAGAAGACTGGGCTGAGACGAAGGAGCCAGAAAACTAGGTGGAGACGAAGGCGCCAGATGACTGGGCAGAGAGACAAAAGAGCCAGGAGACTTGGCTGAGTCGAAGGAGCCAGGAGACTGGGCTGAGATGAAGGAGCCAGAAGACTGGGTGGAGACTAAGGAGCCAGGAGAATGGGTGGAGACGAAGGAGCCAGGAGACTGGGAGAAGACAAAAGAGCCAGAAAACTGGGTGGAGACGAAGGAGCCATGAGACTGGGGTGAGACGAAGGAGCCAGAAAACTAGGTGGAGACGAAGGCGCCAGATGACTCGGCTGAGAGACATAGGAGCCAGGAGACTGGGCTGAGTCAAAGGAGCCAGGAGACTAGGCTGAGAGACAAAGGAGCCAGGAGACTGAGCTGAGTCGAAGGAGCCAGGAGACTGGGCTGAGATGATGGAGCCAGGAGAGTCGGCTGAGTCGAAGGAGCCTGGAGACTGGCCTGAGATGAGGGAGCCAGGAGACTGGGCTGAGATGATGGAGCCAGGAGACACGGCTGAGTCGAAGCAGCCAAGTGACTGGGAGGAGACGAAAAAGCCAGAAGACTGGGCTGAGATGAAGGAGCCAGGAGACTGGGCTGAGTCGAAGAAGCCAGGAGACTGGGCTAAGTCGAAGGAGCCAGGAGACTGCGCTGAGTCGAAGGAGCCAGGAGACTGGGCTGAGATGAAGGAGCCAGGATACTAGGCAGAGACGAAGGAGCCAGAAGACTGGATGGAGTCAAAGGAGCCAGGAGACTGGGCTGAGAGACAAAGGAGCCAGGAGACTGAGCTGAGTCGAAGGAGCCAAGAGACTGGGCTGAGATGATGGAGCCAGGAGAGTCGGCTGAGTCGAAGGAGCCTGGAGACTGGCCTGAGATGATGGAGCCAGGAGACTGGGATGAGATGATGGAGCCAGGAGACTCGGCTGAGATGATGGAGCCAGGAGACTCGGCTGAGTCGAAGCAGCCAAGTGACTGGGAGGAGACGAAAAAGCCAGAAGACTGGGCTGAGATGAAGGAGCCAGGAGACTGGGCTGAGTCGAAGAAGCCAGGAGACTGGGCTAAGTCGAAGGAGCCAGGAGACTGCGCTGAGTCGAAGGAGCCAGGAGACTGGGCTGAGATGAAGGAGCCAGGATACTAGGCAGAGACGAAGGAGCCAGGAGACTGGGTGGAGTCAAAGGAGCCAGGAGACTGGGCTGAGACGAAGGAGCCAGAAAACTAGGTGGAGACGAAGGCGCCAGATGACTGGGCAGAGAGACAAAAGAGACAGGAGACTGGGCTGAGTCGAAGGAGCCAGGTGACTGGGTGGAGACTGGGCAGAGACGAAGAAGCCAGAAGGCTGGGCTGAGATGAAGGAGCCAGGAGACTGGGCTGAGTCGAAGGAGCCAGGAGACTATGCAAAGACGAAGGAGCCAGGAGACTAGGCAGAGACGAAGGAGCCAGAAGACTGGGTAGAGTCGAAGGAGTCAGGAAACTGGGTTGAAATGAAGGAGCCAGAAAAGTGGGTGGAGACGAAGGAGCCAAGAGACTGGGCTGAGTCGAAGGAGCCAGGAGACTAGCAAGAGACCCTCTCCACCAGCGGAGGGTCCAAGTAAGGCATAGGGATCGAAGAGGGATCCTCAAGGACCATACTGGGCTGAGACGAAGGAGCCAGAAAACTTGGTCGAGACGAAGGTGCCAGATGACTGAGTAGAAAGACAAAGGAGCCAGGAGACTGGGCTGAGTCGAAGGAGCCAGGTGACTGGGCGGAGACGAAGAAGCCAGAAGACTGGGCTGAGTCGAAGGAGCTAGAGGACTAGACAGAGACGAAGGAGCCAGGAGACTGGGAAGAGACCCTTTCCACCAGCGCAGTGTCCAAGTCAGGCATAGGGGTTGCAGAGGGATCCTCGAGGACCATACCCAAACCTTCATCTGCGTACATTTTCTGGGTAAATGTCCTTACATTTTTCTCTGTAAAAACCTCCATAAAACATTACAAACATTACAACCATCTAAACATTTGTGTTTTAAGGATGTCTTGACAAAATAGTAAAGAACATCAAATATAAATTATAATATGTTCAGTCATCACACATCCCATCATGCCATAATATCAAATATATGTCTGATGTTTTTGCCTGCATGCAAAGATGCTTTTGCAGTTACCACATATAGAAACTGATGCAATCACACTGCAATATAATTGACTGCAATGTTGCTCAACAAGTTTTTTTTATTTTTTATTATTAGCTGTTAAAAGTATGTTAATTATTTATTTACTAACTTTTTCAGTAGAATTGTATGGGAAATTGCATTCATTGCATTAATTTAATAGGGTGTGTATGTACTTCCAATTTAATTGGTTCTTTTTCCATAAATGCTTAATTTAATATAGGCTATTTGTATTCTCAGGTGACTTTTATTGAATATGTTCACTGACAATTAATCTTTGTGTATTTTTCCTACACAATTTATAATATTTTAATAACCAATATTTTAATAACCAGTATACGGGCTGGGGCGCCTTCCTGCAACCACCTCCATGGCGCTGCCCGGGTGAAAGCTGCTGCTGGGGCCGGGCGGGAGGTGGTGGAAGTCGCAGGAGGGCGCGTTCGGCGGCAAGCGGACCGAGGCATCTGAGCCAGCAGCTGGGTGGCAGCAGCTGGCCGCGGGGTCAGAACATGTTTGATCGCCTCAGTCTGCTTCTGGGCGGCCGAGAACTGTTGGGCAGAGTCGTCGACCGCGCCGCCGAAGAGGCCAGCCTGGGATACCATAACATTGTGATGGTCATGTTCGTGCAGTGCAGACATGACGCATCAACGAACGCTGTCTGAGCGTGATCGATGCCCACACACGTCAAACAGTGTTCGTGCCCATCAGCTGAATCTATCAGACTACCGCACTCAGAAATACACGGGCAGAACGGAGTAGTCAGGATGATTTTCACATAGTTTTGGAGCAAATACTCTAGGCTATGTGATACAATGTGCAAAAGTCTTGTGAAGAAATAATCAGTATGGGTTTCATGACCTTATTTCAGTGACAATCTTTGTTTTGTTTTTTCACAAACCACGCATAAACGTCATAATCTCAAAACTACAAACTTTTACATACATGCTGCTGACATATTATTGTAGCAGAGTTTGTGCTGAATACAGTGTAATAAGACTTTAGCCATGAAAATGTCACAAGTAACAGAAATAAGCACAAATGTCAGAGCATGTCAGAACACCTCCTGGACCCAGAAAACACCTCAGACCCCAGAGGGTTAAAAAGACGTGCCATGTGCAAGCTCTTTTTGTGAGAGAAAAGCTTGCAGCAGTGCTGAAGCGCCCAGGGAGAAACTGTTGCAGACCACTGCACAGATCAGCAGGCAGGAATGTGAAACTCTGGAACACGCCATCACACCAACACTGACTGGAAGCTGCTCGTCTAGAAGATTCTCGAAGATAATAAGAGAATAGGCTGCAGGAGTGAAGAGGACCCCTTGGCTCCGAAGCAAAAACATATCTGCATGTTGCCAGCGTACTTCCTTATATACCCACAAGGTGGGGCCGAGTTACGCTATGCAAAATCCGCAGACCCATGGCATTTCTTAGCCATTAGCTCGTTTTGTAATACTCGAAGTTGATAGGCTTTCTAAGCGAAACCCCATTCGTCGTCACGACGGAAACTCGTAGTGACTATGAAAGGGAATCGTGACTTTGTTGATACTGATTTCATTTGATTGGTAACAGCCCTATTGTGTCTTAATATTCCAACTGAATTTATTGATTTAATGTAAGATTTTGATACAAAAGAGAATGCATATATTTAATTAGGTAAAAATGGCATTATGAAGGTAAAAATGCTAATAAAAGGTAAAAATATTTAAACTGATCATTTAAAATATAATTTCTGTCACTGCTGTGTACCACCACACAGAATATGAAGAATATCGGTAACACTTTACAATAAGGCTTTGTTAGTTAACATTTGTTAACATGAAATAATAATAAACTCCACTTCTACAGCATTACTAAAATTTGTTAATGTTAATATCAACATTTACTTATACATTATTAAAATCAAAAGTTGTATTTGTTAACATTAGTTAATGCACTGTGAAGTAACCCTAACAGCTGTATTTGTACAGTAACAAATGTATTGGTCATGGTTAGTTCATGTTAGTTAATACATTAAGTAATGTTAGAAAATGAAACCTCCTTGTAAAGTATTACCAGAATATCAAAACCTGTTGTAGTCAGCTGTCCATGGCAGTCCTAAACCTACCAAAGGTACCAACACAATAAACACACAGCTAAATAATGTCTAATTTCTAAAATCTTTCTAAAAAACAAAATTCTAATCCCAGAAAATATAGAGATACATTTTTTTTGTCAGTATCGCACACCCCTAGATGCAAAAGCTCAGAAAGTAAGGGGTCACAGTATTTTTTCCAGTAAGGGGTCACAATCAGATGACTAGTTAATAACCACATACTGAAACAAAACAGACCAAAACAAATATTTTAGCGAATGTTCAACAAGAAGAGAAAGTGCCAAATGTATGAGTCAAATAGTGAATTTACCTACACCCAATTCATATGAATCACTAATGTCACCAAAGCAATGGCTTCTGTAGTAGTGATAACATATGTCAAGGGCATCATCTCAAGCTTATTGTGGAAAGATCAACAGAAGTTTTCAAAACAACATAGCTGTGATCTCAGAGAAACATGATGCAAATAGGGGTGAGCGATTTATATCTTGATTGTTATTTTGACAATGTGATTGACACACAGAGAGTGCATGAATACACTACGTGATGTAGTCTAGTAGTTTAGACTAGTGTGCTTGTGCATTTAGAGTGCAGCTTTCACTGTGTACTTTAGGGGAGTATAGGGACAGATGCAACAGTTGCAACTTATTTGTCCAATCAGGAATGAGCTAGAGAGATGATATACATATTACACACGCTCAGTTAGCCCATCTTCCTTCCTGAAAGAAAGTAGCCATGTGACAATTCATTCTGCAAAAAAAAAAAAACGTTTTAAAAAAGTAAAAAAAAAAAATATGACCAGATGTTTTGTCATACTGTCTAAACTGTTTGCGTGAAGCATTGAAAAGTCATATCACTTTAACCAGTGTTAGCTTCTAAAAGGCATGTATCACAGCTATTGTGTCAAGCTAACATAGCAAGTTTTATCATGGCTGTCAGTTGTTATCACAACATTGATGTAAAACCTTGTCATAACATTACACAATTATAATTGTATGTATTAATAAAGAACCCCTGTTAATAGTCAGGTATCTCCCCTTTTTATTTAAGTTAAAATCAGACTAGGCATATTTTTGATTTGAGGAAATGCACAACAGAAAAGGCCTCATTATGCTTCTGCGTCAACTCCACGGCGTAGCTATGCCGTCACTCCTACGGCGTCGTGGCCGTTTTATGGTTCTGCGTCAGGTTGAGTTGCATCGCGGTGCATCTGACCAATCACAGCCCTTGTGGTCTGCGTCGCCTCGACGTGTAGTTACAATTTTTTGGAGGTGCACGTCGAGCAACGGCGGAGGGGTTCGCGGCGACGCAGAGGGGTCTGCGGGGGTACGCCGTCGATTCGACGCAGAAGCATAAAACAGGCTATAGTGGTGTCCCTCTGTTCTGATGTCAGCAGCAAACATAGTGATGCAGAAAAGCAGGACACTGAGGCCTGAGGCAAATGGCTTTGCCATTTACCACATAACCTTGCAAATATATATATGAATATATACGAATATATTCCAACTTTCACTTAAACACACAAAGTAAGCTTTCACAGAAGTATTATTCAATTTCAGTGTTGATTTTGATTTGAAAATAATTATAATTTACAAAAACCTGGTTGTTACTTGAAAATGTTTCCCCCTTTTACTAATCTTTGTCTTTATACAGCTTGAAGACCCTGTCTGTACACAAGTAAAATAAATGAATTTGAAAATGATGTTAAAAAATGAATCTATATTTTAAACCGTCCCATGTTATGGGGTCAGTTGCAACATTTGACTTTGTCTATTTAAGTATAAATTGTACATATATTATCATGTACACATGTTGCAGCAGTGTGGGTGGTGGGTAGCTGACAAATGTGGGTGTGTATTAAAATTTTGGCTTTCCAATACAAACAGTCTCTGGGAAACTCAAGGAAAGGCAAAAGTGTTGCAACCATCCCCGATTCTTCTATTAAAATGCATTTAGAATGCCCCAAATATATATTCAAGATAAGGGGGCAAAATAACTCTCTATGTCTATTAAATTTATATAATTTAATATAGTTAATCAATATCACACGAAGAGTGCCATTTTTTCTCCAAATATCAGCATGAATACATGTGATATTAAATGTATACAACAGTTCAAAGAAGTTAATATTAAGTGACTTACATTTTAGACACAATATTGACTGTTTTTGCTCTATTTTGCCGAAGAAAATATTTCCCAACAAAGCCACAGGACAGGTTTGCTTCTCTGAGCATCACATGGTGGTGTTTCGTTATTGAATGAAATAATCTTTTGAATGAATGACTCAATAATGACTAATTTAGTCAATATTATATGATAAATTTAATCATAATATATGATAAATTAAATCAGTAACTATGGTGATAGGCTAATGGCGGGAAATGGTGCAAAACAGAAAATAAAGTCCAAAAAGGGTGATAAATGGGGTGCCCTACGGTCTCATGGACTTAACGGACACGTGCACGTGGCAGCCATTGTAAGTCCACAGGACCGAAAGTGCATATGAAGTGTGTCATTTGGGACAAGGCCATTGTGACAAGAGGAAACACAGAAGCTGTATCTGAAGTGGCATACATGCATTTACACAGACTGTTTAATGCAGCTCAGAGGGGACATAAATGCTTTTAAACTGCTGTTACAAATAATGTTTTGATGTTTTAAACATAAAACGTTTAATATTGATATTTGAAATTATTTAAAAAATGTTTTAAAAAACTTTATATATGAAATTAAAACCACCAGTAGGTGGCAGCAAGAAATTGTTAATGAGTGAGTCATTGAGTTTCAACTGATTAATTTAAAGTCCCCTTGTGGTGAAAATCCAGCTTTTATTGTTGTTTATATTTCTGTGTGGTGTTTTTAATATGCTTTAAGACAAACCATGTGCAAATTCATAAGTCAGCACCATTGCTGAGTATTTTCTCCTTAAAACTGCAGTGAACTAAAGACAGTCTCAAAAACATGGTTTGAAATCGCTGGTGTTTCTGACCTCACAAAGTACCTTGTAACCAATCACCTCAACATGTGATCGTCAACGATTGGATCTCTGATCTGGTGTGAGTGAGTGGAGAAGGGGCTAATTTGCATATTCATAGAACCACATATACTAAATGAGGCAAGGGTGTAGAGTTAAATTCAAGATATTTTAAGGCATGAAGAAGGAAAAAAAAACATTTACATAAACAGTAAATTTGTCAGAGTAAAATTTACTCAAATTGAAGAAAATTTTACTCTATGCCAGATAACATTTGGTCCCTCTCTGAAAAGAGTAAAAGTTACTCTTTTGATAGAGCAGTTTTTCCAGAGTTAATTATACTCAATTTAGTGATCAAATTTTACTCTTTCCTACGATATTTAACTCTATTTAGTGTTTTTTGAAATCAACTCTCTTGCTATTTTACTCAGTTCAGAGCTACAAGAAAATTACTCTGCTACTTTTTAACTCTGTTCAGGTGAACTTTAAATTTACTCTGCCACAATTTACTTCCCCTCCAGAGTTGTTTATCATCAATTATGAGTAAACTATAAAGAATAAGTTATTCTTCTGAATTACACCATTCATGTTTTACCCTCAAAAAGTCATAAAAATATAAATAAAAAACTTGCTTTGTCTGAAAACAAAATCAACAACTGTATACTCATGTCTCAATTTTATTTTTCAAGCACCCGTTTAAACAATGTTGCACTTACACTCAATTCACTGGTAATCCAACAATGTTGCACTTACACTCAATTCACTTGTGATAAAAAAAATAATAATAAAAATAATAATACTAAAATAATAGAAAATTGTGATAGTGATAGTGTAAGAGGAGAGATGAAGAATTACATGAAACAATATGGTACAATAAACAAATCAGAATCACAACCATAAGTCATAAGAATGTCAAACAACTTGTGGTGCAAAATATCCCTAATCTCCAAAACAGAAGGAGCTTCTGCGGTATGTGCAACTTTGTAAGCATGGATATGTTCAGCTAAACAAAACGTTTTTAGTGCAGTAGTAATCAAAAGGACCTGCTCATCTTTGATAACAATATTCTGGATTACATGAAATACAGGCATGTCATTTTGAACTTGAACACAAACCGCTAACCCTAACTGGTAAGTATTTCCACAGCGCTTGACCCATTTCACATTTAGGACCTTAGTCCACATAGGTACATTAAGCTTCTCAGCAATTACAGCACCAACTTCCATTTCATTTAAGGGAGCCATTTTCCCAGGACCTAATTTCATGTCATTTGGATCAAATGTTTGCCAAATGTAAGCAATTTGGCACTGGTGTTTTTTTGCTAATGTTTTCGTTATGTTTTTAAAACTTTTCAACTGTTTTTTAGAAAAGTTATGCTTTGCTTCGTAACGCATGCACCAACAATGTAGCAGTGGTCCAATTTTCTGCATACAACTGGGGTAATGCACCATAAAATGATGCTTTGGCAACAAGTTCTTATCAGGAAACAAATGCTTAAATAAACTGTGATGCTCTGCAATCAGGTGTTTCAAATAAATAGTGATACCAGTGGATAAAACTGAAGAAAACACTATATTGACTATCTGAAGCAATAAAATAAACAAATACCAGTGCTGATCATTAGGACAGACAAGATCTCCAAACATAATGGGTAGATGACGCAGTAAACACCAGCTCTGAGTGGCATTTAAGCTCAAATCATTTGAACCCTCTCTTAATGCTACACCAGGAGGTTTGTTGTTTTGCTCCAAGAAGCCATAGTTGAAACTCTGAATTCTTCTGTGTACTTCTGCTGATGTGGTGTAATTGTCAATCAGGTGCTGAATTAGTAATTTCATCTCATATTGTGCAACGCCCTCTAATATATCATGCATTATATCAACGGAAAAATTTGCAGTAGTGTGGAAATATTGCAACGAATTTAAAAGGCAAGACTTTTTTACTCCCATTACATAAGGTAGACTGGGATTGCTCTGCATAATCTGACAGTGTTCAGCATGAAGTTCTTTAGTTCGCACTGACATCTTTGGACTATCTTCAATGAACTCTGTCTGAAAGTCTTCTTTCTCTAGTAGGCAAAAGCGACAACATTACCTAGCACTGAATGATTCTACAAAACCAAATAAATTATGGACACCAAGGTTGTCACCAGTAACTTGGACAATGGTTCCATAAACTTTATGATCAAATAAAGGAATCTGAATTCCATTGGTTTCCAGTGTTGCGATATCCTGGACAACCGGCTCTAGTATTTTATCCAACCCATATGTTTTGATATCTTGTGCATGAAATAAAGCGACTAAATGGATATTTAATAAACTCGAATTGTATTTAGGGGAAATATTTCTAAGGGTAAAATAGATAGCTCCTAATTTATGTATTCCCTTTTTTGATCCAAGGGGGTTTGAGCATTCAAATTCATCAAAAAAAAAGCTGGATCTGAACAGCATGTCTTTGTTTTGAGAAGAGCACATGATTCTTAAAGAATTCTCCATCGTGTATGTCATAAAGAAAATTTGGTCTTTGTTGTGAATCTCTCGTCATCATATCTTTAATGTTAGGAGGTTATTAATCGACTATAATGTCTCAAGAATTGGTATATATACAAATTTATCCTTAACAATGGTTTGGGCAAAAGTTCCAATTGTTCTGTTACGCCGTGTAGCAAATCTTGTTCCGAGGACATATTCAACAGGATCTATTTTTCCCCATTTATCCGAAAAGTATTGCATTCTCTTGCTCTCAGTGTTTAATGCCACAAAAGGATTTTGCATTTTTTCAAAACACTGATCAATTTGAGACTCAACAACACTTTTTATGGGCTCCTCTAAAGATAGGCTGTTTTTCACAGATTCTTGAGTTTGACTATGAATGTCTCCAATCACTTCTTCTAGAGCACTAACAACATAGTTAATAGTTGTCTCTGCGACACCAGCAACTTTAGGTTCAGCTACCACTGTTGCACAACTGTTAGCTATATTTGTTTTTAGGAGTACAGACTCACAAGTTGAATTTTGGTTTGGTAAAACACCTACATCCCCTAGTGAAATGGAGTTGGCGTTGGATGAGCTTTCACCATAATCGAGGCGTGAACGGTCAATTGCACAACACTTGCTGAGATGCTTTCGTAATCCAGAAAAACTATGATAAACATGTGAACAACCTCTTTGGGCACATTTTAACTTCAAACTTTTTCCTGGACAAAGGCCATGAACTAACTTAAAGTGCCTTATAAGGGCATTGGCACTAGCATGCCCCCTTTTACATATGAAACAAATCATCTGCTCACTGGAGCATTCTAGCTCTTAACTCAGATACTCTGGATTCACCTTGGTGGTTTCAACATCTATGTCATAGACAGTGGTTTGCAGAAAGCTATACACATTGGTAAGTTCCTGACAGTATGAGGTGCCAAAGACAAAGTGAGCTTTGAAAAGCTCATCAACACAGGCCAGTGAATTAGAGGCCTTACAGGGCAGAGCATGTTGGTCAATCACGATAAAACAAGACTGGACCCTACTTCTCTTTGGCCCAACAACAAGTAGATACGGCTGGAGACTCTCTCCAATGGTATCCAAGTGCCCTTGGATACTGGTACCGCTCTGTGAAAGAATGAAAACACATTAGTGCCAATGTGACTTAAGATACAGTGATGTCTTCCTCCAAAGTTTCTTTATTACATACTTCCAACAGATTGTTACTGTACTAAGTAGAAAAGAATAGCACAAGAACAACAATTTGGAGGATAGGTGATCTATAAGAACCTGTCTGAGAAATAAGCAAGTTCAAGGTCACACAGTAACACAACATTATGAACTAGTGTCATTTGATCTGCTTCATCAGTAGCTTCACCTTGATGAATTTCACAAGACAATCACATGCTTTTCTCGCTGAGATCTTTCCAGGCCTTTTGCGGCCTTGACTTGAGGGTGGCATCAGAATCAGAAGACATGTCGCTGTCCCAACCTGAAGACAAGGAAAACAAAATAAACACATTTGTTTTAGGTTTTTAGGTAGAAGGGGATGAACATACCCTCCTACTCAGTTGAACTAGTTTAACTTAGACTTAACTTCACTTGGATGATGTGTCAGTATAAATACATTAACCACTCCAGTACTTTAGTTTATACTGCACACAGAATCAGTATTAACAGCACATTCATGTCCAAGTCTTGATGACTACAGATGTGTGGATGAATTAAGGAGAAAAAATTTACAGATATTGAAATGAGGTCATAGAGTTAAACTTTATCTACTACATCTCAACCACTCAACCATAGTTTTGTTATTAAGAGACCCAAATGAAAGCCATTTCAAACTGTAAATCTGCAACTCCTGTACCAGGTCTTTGAGAGAAGATCAGGGTAGAAATGTTAGAGAAACATGTGATTTTCATTCTGACAGTTTACCCATTGCAAGTCTGTGTTGCATATGAATCAAGCATGTCTAATGGGTAAAGTTGTGACCACAATTTAAACTCTATAGATCTGAATAAACCTATGCTGTCATAAATGCATAACTTCCAATTAAATCATTTAAGTTATAGCACAATATAGTTACCTTCTTCAACTTCAGTGGCTTCAGCATTTTGGATGAGGTCTTGGAGCTCACTAGTCTGTGTGAGGCCACGGCTCTGTGCAATAACCTTAGGTTTTATGTTGGTACCACTTCTCCAACAACTTTGCAGAGGTCGCATCACCAAATTGAAGTCCAAAATCTTGATCAATCTGTACAAAATGCCAAAGATAATTAAAGTAGGAACCACAGTAGAAACTCACGTTTTTTACCTAATGAGCCTGGATTACTGCAGAACAACAATAGCACTTAATTTCATGTATGTTTTCATGTTTAAAGATTTGAAGTGTCAAATACCAAGCCTGGTATATCCTTGAATCGTGTGAAAATAGATAGAATATCAGATGACTCTTTAGGGTCGTGCAGCATTTTCTGGCGATAGGCCAGTGTTAACCTCATCTTTTCCTTTACCACTGCCTCATCAGCTGTATGCTTCATCAGGGCAATTGCTTCCTGACACTGACGTTCATCATTCAACCAGCTGTCTTCTTTGAAGGGATCCCTGTCAGTAGTTGGCCCACCTGAAAGTATTTAAGACAATATAAAAACAAAATATTTTGTTCCTTTTCTTTCAAAAGCACAACACATTTATACCAGAACTAGATGACAGGAAAAAACATAGAAAACATGCATATACAGTATCCCAGAGTGGGATAATCCCAGAGTGAGAGTGAGAGTATCCCAGACTTTTAAATTTGCCCAACATGGATGATTATACAAAACATATTTGCATTTAAAAAGAACAGCAATTATATTTTGAAGAGATAATCAACCTGTAACACTCAACCTTATTTACATTATGACTTAATGACTGACCAATCTGGAACAAAATAATACTTCAAAGACAGATGAGTAAAATAACCAAGTTGTATGTTCAATAACAAAAGTTACAAAAGTTTATTAAGCCTTCCATCCAAGCTAATAAAAGCAGACTAAACATCAAATCTCGCACCTGTTTGTGGTTACCGTTGGCGTTTCATCCGTCCCTCTGATGCTTCTTTCTGCAGGGTTTTTATTCTCCATGCCAGATATCCACTTCCATCTTCTGCATTGTAATAATGCTCCTATGACCAGAACAATACACAGACCTAGTAGTTATACATTACACAATTAAGGAAATAAATACCATATGAATAATAATGTAGATAATCTTTACTCTGCAATATACAGAGTATATCATCCTCCTGTACATCAAAAAAATTGAGAGGCAACAGCTACTTACATAACCAAGCTTGCTCCTGGGGTCAGCCAAGTATGGGAATAGGGAAATGATTCCCTTTGCATATTCTTTCTTCAAACGTTGTGAAGGGCTTGTTCTATACACACGCACACAAACTAATTACAACCCATAACATCATAAACATCAATTTACAAATGAATGTATGAACAACATGTTCATTTGTCAACTGGGCAACCAATATTTTCACCAAGTCACGTCTTCTGCCATCTGACAGACTTTTAGTGCGCGTGTATTCGTTTATGACCTTCTCGCCTCCAGGGCTGCTCTTTAGGATATCTTCAATCATCTGGAGGGGGAATGATGTAATATTGAGCAGAGATGAGAAACATTATTAACAACTGACAAGTGTGTGTATATAGTTCCAAATATCTTTACTATTTAAATAATTCTATATACAGTAGATATAATTCAGAGGCAAGATTTGTGATCCTTACTTGGGCAAGGCGACGTTCCTCAGCTTGATTTTTTTCAGGAGGACTTCTGATCAACATTGCTGTGTCATCTGACTCTGATGTGCCCTCAGTATCTTCTAAATATGAGCTTAAGCTTAAAGAATCTGCAATATAAACCATAACAATGGTCTGAAGATGTTCATACTACTTTGATTGCATGCTATAACAGCAATTGATAATTAGTCGAATAGACATATTAACCTATGCAAATTGGTGAATATCGCTGAGAATAAACAAAACTTGATAAGCATGTCAAGCAATTTACCATCAAGGGTTGCTGTGCCTGGGATGAAAATTTCTAGGACACCAATGTCTGGTCGTGTCAGCAGATATTCGAATGCTTCCTCATCAATCTCTGTCTTTGAGTCATCAAAGACTTTTACATCCATGGTAGGAAGATCAAATTTCTTGGCAACTGAAGGAAGACAAACCATTGGGAAATTGACAAAGGCCAGCAATGCCAAAGGAACTAAAACAGTTATTTTTATACCCCATAAGATACAATCATACACTTATTATATTACTATTAAAAAAAATTTTGAGGGAAAAGTATTAATAATATTAACAATGTTAAAGTTTGTTATCTCTCACCACATTCCAAAAACGTCTGGAATGTAAAAGGTGTTGGAGAAAAAATATATTTCTTGGTATCTTTGAACTTCACTCTGACAAGATTGTTGGTTTGCATTCTGGAGGGACCAAGAAGACAGTTATACATAAGGCATTAACACAGTCAGATGAAGCCCTGATTATATGTCAAAAGCTTACAATGACTTTAGTCATTCATTACTAGGGAGTATCATGCTTTTAACTTTAGAACACTGTTCCAAATAATAAGTAGTTCCCTATGAATTATTTGGTAATACTTGAGTCATTATCAGTGGGTTACCAATACCAACATTACAATATTTTATACATTATGCATTATTCACGTTAATTATGAACCTGCATACAGTAGTAGTTATTTTTAGTAGTCCTATGGTTGGACTACTATGATTAGCTAATAGTGAACTACCACATTCTGAGCGCTATTACTCACTAATTCATTAATCAGAATTTCGTTAGTTAATATTTGTTACTAGAGTGTTAACAATGCGTTAATCATTTGTTCATGTGTAGTTATTCATTATGAAGAAATAATTAACGCATTGTTAACACTCAAAATGACCACATCAAAATGGCCTCCATCATTCCTATTAAGGCTAATAGGACTCTTGACTCTTTACAGAGTCAAGTACATGTGGCGCACAGCTCGAGCCGCTCGTCACAATATTTAACGTTAACGTATAACTTACTGAACACACATCAATATGCAGCTAGCTAGTTTCACTAGTGTTAATTAAAGTTTATGTAGGCTATAACTTATAAATGGCCTCCATCATTCCTATTAAAGCTAACGTTAACTTAACTCTTTACAGAGTCAAGTACATGTGGCGCACAACTCGAGCCGCTCGTCACAATATTTAACGTTAACGTATAACTTACTGAACACACATCAATATGCAGCTAGCTAGTTTCACTAGTGTCAATTAAAGTTTGTGTAAGCTATAACTTATGTTAACGTTAGTGATTTTCTTGTCGAGCACTAACGGTCACGTAAACCTTCACATCAAGTTAACATGAGAAAGCTATCTCTGTAACTAATGTTCAAAAAACGCGGCAAAATGATCTGAGCTCAAAACAGAGGCGATTTTTATGAAAATGAGTACTAAAACTTTTGAATTCTACTTACTTTTAAATCCAGCAGAAGCACAACGATCTCTTCCAAACCCAAATGCAGACCGCGATCGCGATGGCCGTGCAGAACAGTAATGGCTGATAAACGAAACTTTGGGAGGAGATGATTTTGGGGAGGAGTCACAGTTACTCTTTAATTTTGCTCCCACTCTATGGACACATTTTACTCTGTTCACTCAAAATAGATAAAAGACAACTCTTTTTGAGGAAAAAAAAACTACTGTTTAAAGGGATACAATTAATGACTACAGGGGGACTTTAAACAGATGATTCATTCAGGAATGAAGCATTTGACTAAATGTGTGAGACATTATTGAGTCATTCATTCAAAAGATTCTTTCATTCAATAACTGTCCTGTTGTCAGGAATCAATCAGATTCATTCCCATCCACCACTCAAAGGTCACTCTCCCCGGAATATTAACCAGTCACACCTGTTCACAATCAGTCACCTCGTTACCCAGCGCTATAAAACACTCACGCACACCCCAGTCATTGTCAAGCCTCCAACAGGAGAAGACCGTTACCCACGATTTCCCGAAGTTTCCAAGTCTGCCAACGAAGATCCATCACGTAACTATACCCACCTCTGAATATACTCACCTTTGTCTCCCTGTCTCCAGTATTCATGCCTGGTTCCCCGTTTCCCGAGTCCTGCCATCGAATCCAAGTGCTCCACGTGTCCACCGAGATTTCCTTGTTCCTCCCTGGATCTGAAACAGAAAAGTATTCATATCACTGGACATTGTCTATCCACGTCCATTTCTCTGAAGAAGGATCTGCTCACCTGGGATTCACTGCACGACGTGATCGTCGCCGCACCTGCACATGAACTTTGTCTCTACACATATATCACTGTAAATAAACTCACGTTTGCTTTCACTTACCTCCGCCTCTGTGCCTGTATCCTGACACCTGTGGCTTTGTTGGGAAATATTTTCTTCGGCAAAATAGAGCAAAAACAGTCAATATTGTGTCTAAAATGTAAGTCACTTAATATTACCTTATTGTGTATTAAACTGTTATATACATTTATTATCACATGTATTCATGCTGATATTTGGAGAAAAAAATTGCACTCTTTGTGTGGTATTGATTAAATTATATAAATATAAAAGACATCGAGAGTTATTTTGCCCCCTCATCTTGAATATAATTTGGGGCATTCTAAATGCATTTTAATAGAAGAATCGGGGACGGTTGCAACACTTTTGCCTTTCCTTGAGTTTCTCAGAGACTGTTTGTATTGGAAAGCCAAAATTTTAATACACACCCACATCTGTCAGCTACCCACCACCCACACTGCTGCAACATGTGTACATATGATAATATATGTACAATTTATACTTAAATAGACAAAGTCAAATGTTGCAACTGACCCCATAACATGGGACGGTTGCAGCAGTCCACAGAGGCAGTTGCAACATTCATTAAAATATAGATTCATTTTTTAAGATCATTTTCAAATTCATTTATTTTACTTGTGTACAGACAGGGTCTTCAAGCTGTATAAAAACAAAGATTAGTAAAAGGGGGAAACATTTTCAAGTAACAACCAGGTTCCCCTTCAGTCACTCACGTTCGACGTGACGTCGACATGGAGACGTAATGGGATCACTTCAGGGAGCCCTATCAACTTCGAGTGTCTACAGAACAAGCCAATGAACGTTGGTGTGTGTGAAAAGCGTCACGCGCCCCGCCCCGCAGCGCGGGTATAAACAGGAAGCGGGTGCACAAACTCATTGTCTTTTGCTTCGGAGCCGAGCTTTCGTTTTGACTCTGAGTTTCTGCAGACTGCTGCAACGTTGAAGACTGCTTCAAAAGAGAGAAAATACTCTGTTCCAGTGCTGGTGTGACGGCGCGATCAGCGGTGGCCGTGAGCATTACAGCTCACAACTGCTGTTTTCACAGCATACTTTGTGTGTGTCTGTGTATGTGTATGTGTCGGTCTCGGTGGGCGTTCCTCTTTGAGTGTGTACCCCAATTACACCGCGGCTATCCCTGGGTGCTTCAGCACTGAGAGAGTTATTTTTTCTGTTCTATATTTTTTGTTTTCAACTAAAAGAGCAACATGACCCTGCGTCCTTTTCAGGATGTCATTCCGCTTGTGCGTTTCTGGGTGCGGTCGTTCCCTGGCGCCAGCAGACGGCCACAATTGTTGCCTCTCGTGTTTGGGCATTCAGCACGCTGAGGCAGCTTTTGTGAATAGCTCATGTTCTCATTGCGGGAATATTACTATGGCAGCGTTAAGATCGAGACTCGCTTACTTCAAGGGAGGTGCAGTCCCCTCGCCAATGCCCAGATCTAGTGTTTATTCTGGACCTCAGAATAAACCTACTTTTGCGCATGGTCAGGGTGGTCTGAGGATTACCGTGAGGGCTTCCCCGCCGAGGCAATCTCCATGGGCCCCTCACGCCTCTCAAGCGCTGCCGCCAAAGGAACGCGCTGGTCCTCCTCATGGACGACCAGCCGTGTCCTTTGGGGCCCCACCTGACGATCAGATGTCGATCGCAGCATCGGAGGGGGAGCTTCAGTCCTCTGGAGATGAAGATGCCCGAGTCATATCCAGAATGGGCGGCTATGCTTTCCCGGGCCGCCGAGAAGGTCGGGCTTGCGTGGAACCCTCCACCATGTCCCGAACCTTCCCGGTTGGACGATTGGTATCTCGGGGCGGGCCGTGCTGGTTCTCAGTGCGCCGCCCCGGTACCATACTTTCCGGAAGTGCATGAGGAGCTTGGACGTGGACGGCGCCTTATAGTGCCAGAAGCCGTCCTAGTGGCTCCTCCCCTCTCACAACCCTCGACGGCGGGGCGGCTAAGGGGTATGTGGATGTCCCCCCGGTGGAGCATGCCGTCGTGATGCAATTGTGTCCGGCGTCCCCTTCCTCCTGGCGGGGCAATCCACGCCTCCCGTCCAAGGCATGTAAGTTTTCGTCCGGTCTCACGGCGAAGGCTTACAGAGCCTGTGGACAGGCTGCTTCCGCCCTCCATGCCATGGCGCTACTGCAGGTCCACCAGGCCCAGGCGCTCATGGACATGAACGAGGGTGGTTCTGACCAAGAGCTCCTCCGGGAGCTCCGTGTGGTAACCGACCTTGCTCTCCGAGCGACGAAGGAAACCGCACATTCAGTCGGTCATTAGTTGTGCCGTACTGGCCCAACCGGACCTGGTTCCCGGAACTAGTGCTCCTCGCGACAGCCCCTCCCTGGCCTATTCCTCTGAGAGAGGACCTGCTCTCTCAGAGACGGGGCACCCTATGGCACCCGCGTCCAGACCTCTGGAAACTCCATGTCTGGTCCCTGGACGGGACGCGGAGGTTCTAGGTGACCTACCCCCGGCGGTAGTTGACACCATCACTTCCGCTAGAGCTCCCTCTACGAGGCACCTCTATGCATTGAAGTGGAACCTGTTCGTTGACTGGTGTTCTTCTCACGAGGAGAACCCCCGAACTTGCTCAATCAGAGTTGTGCTTTCCTTCCTGTAAGATGGGCTGGAGCAAAGGCTGTCTCCCTCCACCCTTAAAGTGTATGTTGCCGCACATCACGATGCAGTTGAAGGTAAGTCGTTGGGAAAGCACAGGGGGGCCAGGAGGGGGGCCAGGAGACTAAATCCTCCTCGCCCACTCTCTATACCCTCTTGGGATTTGTCTCTGGTCCTTTCGGCACTTCAGAAACCACCCTTTGAGCCTTTGCAGTCAGCAGAGTTAAAAATTCTGTCCTGTGAAACAGTTCTCCTGGTTGCATTGGCCTCTATCAAGAGGGTAGGGGACCTGCATGCATTTTCGTTCGACGAATCGTGCCTGGAATTCGGCCCGGCTAACTCTCACGTAATCCTGAGACCCCGGCCCGGATACGTGCCCAAGGTTCCCACCACTCCCTTCCGGGACCAGGTGGTGAACCTGCAAGCGCTGCCTTCGGAGGAGGCAGACCCAGCCCTGGCTTTCCTCTGTCCCGTCCGTGCTCTGCGCCTGTACGTGGACAGAACACAAAGCCTTAGGACCTCAGATCAGCTCTTCATCTGTTACGGAGGCTAGCAGAGGGGAAAGGCTGTCTCCAAGCAGAGGATGGCCCACTGGATAGTGGATGCCATCGCCTTGGCTTACGAAGCCCAAGGCGTGCCTTGCCCGCCCGGGTTGAGAGCCCACTCCACTAGGGGTGTCGCTTCTTCTTGGGTGCTGGCACACGGCGCCTCGCTGACAGACATCTGTAGAGCTGCGGACTGGGCGACACCTAACACGTTCGCTAGGTTTTATAGCTTACGTGTTGAGCCGGTTTCTTCCTGTGTGCTCGCTTCATCCAGCCGGTAACACCGAAGTTCCCGCTCTAGTGTCGGCTTGCTGCGCCACTCCCCTCCACATGGAGCGGATACGTGTGCTTTTTTTGCTACAGTCGAGTTCCCCACTCAGGCGAACCCTGTAGAGTTCCTCCCTTCGCACCCCTTCGGCAGTCAGACGTTGCGAAGCGTCTGACGCCAGGCCTAGTGCTCATATGCTTGTGTAACTTGTGCTAGGCTGGGTTCCTTATGTGGTGATCCCTGTGGCGATCCCATATGCGTATTCTTCCACGATCAGCTCCCTGCGGTGAGCCTGCTTCTTTCCCTTGGCAGAGTCCGCTCTGCCGTCACTGCCTGGTGTTGCCTCCCCCTTCTCAGGCTGGAGCCACCCCAGTGACATTCCATATGTTGCACTGCCCTCCGGCCAGTCCATATGTGTATTCTCCACATGTTACCTCCCTTCGGGCAGGATGTGGCTTCCGCAGCGTCCCTCTCCGCCGGAAAGGCACGCTTTCCCAGTGTTATCCAAAGAGTTCCACTGTGTGGGGTATAACGGAACAGCAGTGAACTCTCTCTACGCAGGCCTTCCGCCCCAGCCAGATGGGGGTCTGAGAGTCTTCCGTAGGGCGCTGGATGTGGCAGCAAGGGATCCCATTACGTCGCCACGTCGATGTCACGTCGAACGTGAGCGACTGAAGGGGAACGTCTCGGTTACTAATGTAACCCTCGTTCCCTGAAGGAGGGAACGGGAAACGTGACGTCCCGTAACCACGGTTGCTGACCATCGCTGTACGGCCGTCTCTATCTCGGCTCCTCAGCGAAATACAATGAGTGCGTGCGTCCGCTTCCTGTTTATACCCGCGCTGCGGGGTGGGGCGCGTGACGCTTTTCACGCACGCCAACGTTCATTGGCTTGTTCTGTAGACACTCGAAGTTGATAGGGCTCCCTGAAGTAATCCCATTACGTCGCCACGTCGACGTCACGTCTCCCGTTCCCTCCTTCAGGGAACGAGGGTTACATTAGTAACCGAGATGTTTTTGTAAATTATAATTATTTTAAAATCGAAATCAACACTGAAATTGAATAATACTTCTGTGAAAGTTTACTGTGTGTGTTTAAGTGTAAGTTGGAATATATTCGTATGTATTCATATATATATTTGCAAGGTTATGTGGTAAATGGCAAAGTCTTTTGCCTCAGGCATCAGTGTCCTGCTTTTCTGCATCACTATGTTTGCTGCTGACATCAGAACAGAGGGACACCACTAGTTGTGGATGCCTAGTCTGATTTTAACTTAAATAAAAAGGGGAGATACCTGACTATTAACAGGGGTTCTTTATTAATACATAAAATTATAATTGTGTAATGTTATGACAAGGTTTTACATCAGTGTTGTGATAACAACTGACAGCCATGATAAAACTTGCTATGTTAGCTTGACACATTAGCTGTGACACATGCCTTTTAGAAGCTAACACTGATTAAAGTGATATGACTTTACAATGCTTTATGCAAACAGTTTAGACAGTATGACAAAAAATCTGATCATAAAAATGTTTTACTTTTTTAAACTTATTATTATTATTTTTTGCAGAATGAATTGTCACATGGCTACTTTCTTTCAGGAAGGAAGAGGGGCTAACTGAGCGTGTGTAATATGAGTATCATCTCTCTAGCTCATTCCTGATGTCCCTACTCTCCCCTAAATTACACAGTGAAAGCTGCACTCTAAATGCACAAGCGCACTAGTCTAAACTACTAGACTACATCACGTAGTGCATGCATGCACTCTCTGTGTGTCAATCACATCGTCAAAATAACAATCAACATATATAATTCGCTCACCCCTATTTGCATCATGTTTCTCTGAGATCACAGCTATGTTGTTTTGAAAACTTTTGTTAATCTTTCCACAATGAGCTTGAGATGATACCCTTGAGATATTTCATCACTACAACAGAAGCCATTGCTTTGGTGACATGCTTAGAGTGATTCATATGAATTGGGTGTGGGTAAATTTACTATTTGACTCATACATCTGAACATTCGCTAAAATATTTGTTTTGGTCTGTTTTGTTTCAGTATGTGGTTGTTAGCTAACAGTCATGTGATTGTGACCCCTTACTGGAAAAAATAAATAAAACTTAAAGACAAACCATATTACTACATGACTCAGCAAGCCGTTAGTACATTAACTGGTTAATTTTTATGTGAATCACATGCAGTCACTTAATGAAAAATCATGTTTACTGACAGTGTTCCAACCACAATCTCTTAAAACTGTTCTTTCCAAAAAGTAGCATGAAAAAATATTTAAAGCAGGTTTACATATTACAACTGTAAATATAATAGCAACAATATGAATAACTTTTTCTATATAATTTGGAAATATTTTTTCCAAAATATATTTTTTCAAGTGAAAGTGCTGTTGAAATTAAATCAAATTAAATGATTAAATTACAGTCTATTTAATTCAGTAGATGATTTATGTAGGCTATAATTAATTTGTCAGACATTTCCTCCACAGTGATATAAGAAAAATAAGGCATTTAAAAAAAGCTGAGTAAATTAATATCTAGTAGTGTATTAAAGCATGTCTTTATTTAGATCAATTTAGTTTTTATGACAGTCTTGTTTTAGTGTTTCATAAACATTGGGTGTGGATCACTGTTTGACTCATGCTCTCTGCAGTTATAACCAGCTTTGAACTGTTACTAAAAAAATGTTTTGTGTGTCTTTGTGGTTGTGAAGAGTCTCTTGTCTCAAAATAGCTGCTACTTCCAGGAACACACACCCCTCGCTAGAATTTTTTTTTTTTTTTATCAAATTGAATGTTTTATGTTTTGTTTTCATGTTTTATGGGGACTTTCCATAAACAATGATTTTTATTGTGTACAAAACAGTATATTTTCAAAAAACATCACTTAGTATAATTTATAAGCTGTTTCTCTCATGGGGGACCCCCACATCCCCACCCCCACCCCCCCATATTCACAGATTTATTCAGATTCATTAAATGAACTTATCTATCTAAACTTAATAATTGCATCTTTCTAAAATGTATATCTTGGTCCATCAGCTGTTTTTGTCCCTCATGTGCCGTTGCTCATGAATTTGAAGTAAACACACTGGCAGGCCTCCAGCAGTGGTGATGTAACAGACTTTTACTATCTCTCCTTTGAGTCATCAGTGCATTTAGCTCTCCTCACTGCTGAGCTACACTTTTGCTTATTCAGAATTCAATGGAAAATATTTATGTCACATTTAAGATTACTGATGTTTTTCTCAGGACAAAAATCTGAGAAGCATTTAATCTCCATTAAGTCACCGGGGTGTGTATACATGCACACAGAGATATAGTACAATAAATAGATCAAATATGTGATTTTCCTTTATGACAGTCTGACACTAGATGGCAGCACAGAAACAGTTTTACAGAAAGCACAGTGTTATCCAAAACTACACTGAACTTTGTGTTATTAAAATTCACACTATTTATGATGCTTTTATTTACTACAGAGTTTTTATTTGCTTTGGTTTATCATCCTGATTTTCCAATCTAGCTTTTAAAATGTTCTTTTTCTAAAGTAACTGTTTATATGTCGTTATGCAATGCTGGAAGTGAAGCACGTGTGTTTTAAAGAATTTAAATGATTTTCAGTTAGTTAGTTAAGTTAGTTGGTTGGCTATTTATGGTTATGCATGTTTTGCTAAGTTCCATCTTTTCATAAAATACTTGCACCTAATAGTGTTAATCTCAGGCAGACAGGCAGAGCATTTCTCATTAACTCCATTAAGAACTAAATTGAAATTGGCTGTGAAATAGATTTTTTTCTCAATTTTAGCCAATAATTATAGGTATTCAGCATTACAGTATAATTGAAAGCTATCAGTTTTAACATTTATTAGGTTTAAAAAAATGTTTTAGTTTAATTTAAGTGAATGTAAAACAATCTTCACATTAACCCACTAATAAATACCACATTTACCTGTGCCCTTCGATATGGGCTAAATTATTTCTATTGGCCCAGTCAGACCAGTTCAGATTTTTACTTGCCCTTTCAAAATGCACAAAAAGTTTTGTTCTTTTTGTCCCATGTAACCTTGTAAACACTTCTTCACTGCATAAATTATAGATTAAATATAGATTAATCCTTATTAAAGATACAAATGTTATTCAGTCAAAATCAGTGCGTGGCGTTCTCTTTTTATTTTGTTCTTTGATTATCTTTAATGACAAACAGCACCAGATATATTAGGCAGCTGTCACTTTAAAATGTGACACACATAGACAGATGTCACGTTTTTTAAACGTTCCTGTGCTTAAAAGGTTCGTTACTTAAGAAAACGAATCCGCACACACTTTGTCAAAAAATAATACCCTTTTATTTACAGGGCCAAACTGGACACAATATTAACTTAAATCTTTAAACAATATGAATACAAGTAACCAGTGGCGTGCACAGACCTCCTCAGGGGCAGGGGCGGAGGGACCAAAAAGGGCATTAAATAAAAAAAAAATGATTACTTCTTGATTTTTTTTGTTTTTGTTCTTTCTTTCCTTGGCATTCTAAGAAAATATGTTGATACAATTATTAGAATACATAACACATCAAATGAAAATAGGGAAATTATGATAATATTACTAAATATTATTTACTTCACCAAACAAAACAGTGAAAATCAAGAAGGTAATTATGGAAAATTAATTTTTAGTTTTGTTAATGTATGTATTATATGTATGAAAGACAGTGTTAGCTATCATGAATCAGTAACACTTTACAATAAGGTTTCATTAGTTAACATTAGCTAATGAACTGCACTTCAGCATTTATTAATCTTAGTTAATATTAATTTCAGGATTTACCAAAACATTAAAATCAAAAGTTGTATTTGTTATCATTAGTTAATGCACTGACTGTGACATAACATGAATAAACAATTAACAGTTGTAGTATTAACTAAGATATAGCCTACAGTAACAAATGTGTTGCTCATGGTTAGTTCATGTTAGTTCATACATGAGTAATGAAAAAATGAACCTTATTGTAAAGCGTTACTATGAAATCAAATATATAAGTTCCTCACAATTTAGAGTTGGACATGGACTTAAGATTTAATTGAAACTAACTGTTAGATGTATTTCCCCTTGCACTTTTATTCCTTGGATAAAAACGAATGACATTGTCACTCAGAATGCGTCTGAAATCGAGTTATAGGCTACTTTTATTGTAGTTAAGAATAACTCGCATGCTGCAGCAACATTCAGAGTAGCATGGTGATGGTAGGATAAATGTAATTTTCCGTATTAGCTTAAACGTTACCTGCTGCTCGTTTGAAGAGACTCGCGCGAACTGCTGCGTAGTGCGTACCAGAACCGTTAAATGCGTATGAGGCGCTGCAAAGGAAACTCCGCCTACCACTTCTCCGTCAATTTTTTTTTATATAATATTTTTTTGTATTATTATTGTTAGTGGCAAGGGTGTGTGTGTTTCATTTATTATAATATTTATAATAATAATTATTATTATTTACAATTATCAGAAAAGGGCACAATACATTTTGAGACAAAAGGGGCAGGGGCGTGAGACCATGGGGCTCCAGGTTCCCATGTTTTGTCTGCTTGATCCAGTCATGTAAGTTATCTGGCGTTGTACTAGTTATGGCAGTGCTTAGCTTGGTGAGTTTGGTATTTCGTTCCCACTGCGTCTTAGCTACGCTGCGTTGAGTGAACCTATGAAATAGAACGTCTCTGGTTACTGGTGTAACCTATGTTCTCTGAATATGGGACGAGACGCTGCGTTCGCTGCCATGCTCCTCGCGCTGCTGACAAGCTTCCTTTTTCGGCAGAGAAATCTGAGGAGCAGATGGGGCGCGAGCCAATATAATATGACAACGTAAGAGTGTCGAGGCGGTGCCCGCGCCATCAGCCAATGAATTGGCGTGATTCTTTATGGGCTTCAGACAATCGGCACACCCAGAGGTCGTTCTGACACGTAATTTTACACATGAAATGCAGCCAAACCTTGGAGCGTTTTGTCTTCGGCATCTTCAGTAATCCCCTCGCTATCAGCAGACATCCCAAGTCTCCCGGAAGTTCCGGGAGTCTCCCGCATATTGATAGCGGCTCCCTGATGCACGCAAATTAGTTAAAATCTCCCGGAATCTAGAGCGAGCAAGCAAGAGCGCGCATGCGAGACAGAAGAGACTGCTCCAAACAGTATAGTGCGCGCACGGCGAAGAGGGAGAGAGCGAGAGACCTTGCGTGTGTGTGCGTGCGTGTGTGCCTCATGAAGCGCATGTAAGACAGAGGCTGCGTTCGAAAGAGAAAACAATACGTGAAAGGAGTAGTATGTCCGAACATCAGTATTCAGAGTAGGCAAGAAGTTCCCGGATGACCTACTGCTTTAGCCCAGATTTTCGAGTGCTCGTCCGATGGATACTTTTCTATCCCAAGAGGCCACGGGAGAGGATACATACTCGAACATCGCAGATGTGAGTAAACACGGTTCCTTGTGTTAAAATAGCATGTGCTGAACTACTGTAGAGTAGCCTAAACTTTTTAACTGTTGAAGGTGTAAAGGAGTTAGACAGTACAGGTGCTGGTCATATAATTAGAATATCATCAAAAAGTTAATTTATTTCAGTAATTCCATTCAAAAAGTGAAATTTGGACACAGACTGATATATTTCAAGTGTTCATTCCTTTTAATTTTGATGATTATAACTGACAACTAATGAAAACCCCAAAATCACAGAAAATTAGAATATTGTGAAAATGTTCAATATTAAAGACACCTGGTCCCACACTGTAATTAACTAATTAACTCAAAACACCTTCAAAGGCCTTTAAATGGTCTCTCAGTCTAGTTCTATAGGCTACAAAATCATGGGGAAGACTGCTGACTTGACAGCTGTCCAAAAGACAACCATTGACATCTTGCACAAGGAGGGCAAGACACAAAAGGTCATTGCTAAAGAAGCTGGCTGTTCACAGAGCTCTGTGTCCAAGCACATTAATAGAGAGGCGAAGGGAAGGAAAAGATATGGTAAAAAAGTGTACAAGCAATAGGGATAACCACACCCTGGAGAGGATTGTGAAACAAAACCCATTAAAAAATGTGGGGGAGATTCACAAAGAGTGGACTGCAGCTGGAGTCAGTGCTTCAACAACCACCACGCACAGACATATGCAAGACATGAGTTTCAGCTGTCACATTCCTTGTGTCAAGCCACTCTTGAACAAGACACAGCGTCAGAAGCGTCTCGCCTGGGCTAAAGACAAAAAGGACTGGACTGCTGCTGAGTGGTCCAAAGTTATGTTCTCTGATGAAAGTAAATTTTGCATTTCCTTTGGAAATCAAGGTCCCAGAGTCTGGAGGAAGAGAGGAGAGGCACAGAATCCACGTTGCTTGAAGTCCAGTGTAAAGTTTCCAGAGTCAGTGATGGTTTGGGGTGCCATGTCATCTGCTGGTGTTGGTCCACTGTGTTTTCTGAGGTCCAAGGTCAACGCAGCCGTCTACCAGGAAGTTTTAGAGCACTTCATGCTTCCTGCTGCTGACCAACTTTATGGAGATGTAGATTTCATTTTCCAACAGGACTTGGCACCTGCACACAGTGCCAAAGCTACCAGTACCTGGTTTAAGGACCTTGGTATCCCTGTTCTTAATTGGCCAGCAAACTCGCCTGACCTTAACCCTATAGAAAATCTATGGGGTATTGTGAAGAGGAAGATGCGATACGCCAGACCCAACAATGCAGAAGAGCTGAAGGCCACTATCAGAGCAACCTGGGCTCTCATAACAGCAGTGCCACAGACTGATCGACTCAATGCCACGCCGCATTGCTGCAGTAATTCAGGCAAAAGGAGCCCCAATTAAGTGAGTGCTGTACATGCTCATACTTTTCAGTTGGCCAACATTTCTAAAAATCCTTTTTTTGTATTGGTCTTAAGTAATATTCTAATTTTTGGAGATACTGAATTTGGGATTTTCATTAGTTGTCAGTTTTAATCATCACAATTAAATGAATTAAACATTTGAAATATATCAGTCTGAGTGTAATGAATGAATATAATATACAAATTTCACTTTTTGAATGGAATTACTGAAATAAATCAACTTTTTGATGATATTGTAATTATATGACCAGCACCTGTATAGTATAGTTGTGATTTTGCTGTAAAAACATGTTTTATTATGTATAGGCTAGCTAACAGAGGAGCTCCAGTAATATCTCTAAAGTGGATTTACATAACCATATAACGTTACATCTTAAAAGTCCGCACCAAGAAAAAAGTGATGGAAAAATGTTTTGCTTGCATTTCTTTGCATTTCCTTATGTCGCTAGTAACCAAACTTTTTTTCAACACATCCCATAATTTTTAAAATATCGGCCTCTACCAAATGGTTGAGATGTCACTTAATGGTAAAAAATGGTACCGGAATTCATACACATACTTTGCCATACTTTTTCATTGCCCATCATAATTTATGATCAAAATCTTTTCTAATCTTGACAAAACACATTGCCAGAAAGGTCTGAGTCTCAAGGTTCCATATTTTGTGACAGAAGTGATATTTGGACAGAAATTTATTAATTTGTTACAGCAGAATGCATACAATTAAATTCAATGGAATTTATGTCATTTTTGGTATTACGCCTAAACAAAATCTCATGGGAACTTAAATTTTTGTGATATCAACTTCAAATTTGGAACACAACTTGGTTAGATATATGGCTTTGATTTTATAGCAATTTTATAGTAAAAAATATTTAGTAAAATATATATTTTATATAAAAGAAAAAATATTAAGTACAGTATATTTAATTTAATGTAAATTTAAAACTTCCATAACTTTTTCATACTTTTATTTTTTGAAGTGCTTTTACTTCAGCAATAAATCTGCTGAGTGTTTTCTTTAAAACAAGACCAAACTTAGGTCTTTATTCCAAAGCATTCTTGAATTACAACCAAGTTTTAATAGTGCATTGTAATGTCCATTCTCAAAAAGGGCACCCCCCGTTAACCGTTATGTGCCAAATCAACATACTTAAAAACATGATAAGAGGTGATAACATGATAACATGATAAAAACATACTTAAAGGGGCCGTATGTAAGAATGTGGCCAAAACTGGTACTGCAATCACTTTCAAATTACTGTAGAGCGGTGTATCCCCTCTCCCTCCTCCCTGACTCGAGGTTGCCAGAAAGGCTGCAGTATACAGCAGGAACGTAGGCTGCTACAAGAAGCTTTTTCTGTTAATTATGTTTATGCTTCAAATGAGACATGTTTTGCAAAGTAATTATATATCGCAAAAATGTACTAATGGCGATTAGCCAAATATAATCGTAAAGATATACGCTCGTATGTGACAGTACATTGTTAGAACAGTAGCTGTTAGTCTGACTTGTAACAGGAGGTATATGTCATTAACGTAAGTACAAGCACAAGCCTCTGTCACTGTGTGTAACCGATATCAAAGATACAGCTATTCATTTAGCTGACGCTATAAGTGAAAGCGACCAGCTGTATTTTTTAGCTACCCTGCAGTACACGTCCATAACGCTAAAATATGTGATGTGAAAGATTACGTGTCATTCTATGATTTTTGGCTGTAGCATGCATGCAACTTGCATGATAAACAATAATGGGCGTGCTGATGTTGTTTTCCTCAGCGTCTCATCATAATGACAGATAAACGGGCTCTGATAATGCATTGCTAATGTTAGTAATGACGATTCGCCGTTTTTATTACCCAAACAATTCCTTACCTTTTCAATTCGATGACCCACCTCCTCCATATGAGCTAACGTAACGTTACTTTGCACGAACATGCATAACTTTGTTCGACTGTCATGAATATTTGAAATGTCCATTTACATCAAGTACAAGTTAGCCAAACATAGATGAATCTTACCTGTCCAGGAGAAAATTAGCAAAGTTGGCGTCTGTCTTCAAATTCTTCTCCGTTTTCAGCTGTCTCAATCTTTCAAAGGCATCTCCTATACAGATCCTTGTTTTATTTCGGACTTTGTCACGAAGTATTTCGGATTCATAACGAGTTTTTTTTGGTTTCGCAACGTTAGACATTTTTTTTATCCGATTCCGACACGTTTGTAGCTGCAGCTGTGGTAACTGGCAGAGCTGGCAACCGGGATGCCGCAACACTACTGACTTCGTGATTGGTAGATAGGTGGAGGGTGGCGCATCAGACCAAAACACAACATGACAACATCAACATCAGTTGAGGGCTGCAACTTCACTTTTTAAATGACAATATCCTGGCCGGACTACTGTTGTCAGTGATAAAAGTATTTGAAATGAACATGATTTCTTAATGTCTAGTGACATATCAGGGCCATTTTATGATTAATTTAAATAAATTTCTTACATACAGCTCCTTTAAGTTTTTTCATGGCACCAAGTAACATAATTTTGTAAAGTTAGGGCTCTTACAGTGTAATATGTAAAAAAAAAAAAATGCTTAGCTTGCAAAATTTCACCAAAAACAGTTCACATGGCTGGGGTGATTTATTTGTTTCTGACATCCATGTTAGAAGAAGTGTTATGACAAGTGCTGTTGATTGACACTGTGACATCTAGTGGATTTTTTTGGCATAACATACCTCAACCAGATGGTAGAGATGGCTCAATCAGTTTGAGTTAGGTAATCCTCTCAATAAAATATAGTGACTCAAAATGTTAGAGTAAATGTCAAAACAGACAGTTAAAGGGGTTTAAAGACGCTTATTTTAAATGTCTATTTACATCTGAAAGGAAATTATTCTATAAGTATTCTGAGTGTGCTATTATGTAGGATAATTCACTGTTGTCAACGCTCTTTACATTAGACAAATGTGCTGTAAGTAAAGTAAATAAACAAATCTATAAAGTAACTAAACATAAGTTATCTATTGTATTACATAGGAACATTGTATTACATAGGAAAATGTATAGGAACATTTAAGTTGGATAAAAAGTGAGTTAACACATCACATCAACAACCTCAACATGTGTAGTATTGAGCTCATAAATCACAGAGGTAACGTGAATCTTGTCTGGATGTTACAGGGACACATGAACAGATGTGATGTATCCAGTGGAGAGTGGCTAATGAAGCTGAATGCTGCCATCAACGGCTTTGCGTGAGTATACTACAGAAATGGATGACAAAATCTATTAAATATTAAGTTGTAGTTTATTTTAATTATTGTAATTTCAAACAGAGATATTACAACACTTTTCTGATTCTGTGATTTCTGATTTCTGTGCATTTGCAGCAGATCTTTTGTGGTGGAGCAGGACCTGCAAGGAAAGATGACGGCATTTGTTGGGAAAAAAAGGTTTTTGGGATTTTACTAAAATATAAAGTAAGGTCATTTATGTTACTTTTAACACAGAAATCAAATTACATTGTGCTGTTAAAATGACTGCTTTTGTATAATGTTTGTGCATTTTTGTAGGACCTGAAATGTCTGCAGACTGGTGTGAGCCCTGACTGAGGAGTCCAGAGGTGAATCCTGGAAATGGTGCCATGGATGAGAACCTCCATCACTACACCTGCCCTTATCGCCTCAGATTGTGAAGCACAACAACCTCTGGCACAAAGGCACGGCTCATCTCCGCTGGTCAGCTGATTCATCAGAATAAAACCGCAGGATGTGAACCGCTGTGTTGAGATGGCAGAAGGATTTGGGGTTCAGCGCCTGTAAATACATGCTTGTAGTTTGAATAAAGCTTTGTTTCATGTGTTGTTGACTTGTATATCCATTTGTTTATTGTGATGAATAAATTAGTAAAAGAACAAATAAAAGTAACCATGTTTCTTATTGTTGTCAGTATATCAAATATAATTATTTAATTAATGTATGCATTAATTCATTGCTTGACTGGAAATTGAAATGCTTCACTGCATTTATCTAGTGTGTGTATTCATGCATAGCAACATTTTGCTTGTTTTATTAAATTAAAATTTTCGTATAAAAAAAAAAGTAATAAAATTAAGTATTGGTCAGCATTTATTATTATTATTTTGTTTAAGTTTTGGGGTGGGCTAGCAATGCAATTAAATATAGAGGTAATACAAATTTTTAAGGAGAGATACTTACATTTTTCGAGTACAAAATCAACAGTTTTCTCCAAAGGTGAGATCTTCGAGCAGCTGCCCGTCTCCTTTGTGCAGAAATTACAAATGCTGTGGAAAACCATTCTAGGTAGGGCTGTCGAGTGATCGATGTTATGAGGTGTTAGTGCACCTGTCGCTCATATCATATTTTATTGCAGAACTTATGGTTACATACAAGATCAGGGAAAGAAACCATAGTTGTATCTTTAACAATGAACAATCATAATGACGAAAACATAAAAGATACAAGAGGGGCACCCACTTTATTGGCTGGAGTCTTATGCAGGTTGCAACGAACACATTGGAGACACCACTTCTCCACTCCTTGTGCCAGCCCTGGCCAGAAGAAACGTCGACGGGCCAAGCCCAGGGTCTCAGCACCCATTCCAGGACTTCATTCTGCAGACACTGAGGTACAACTACTTGTTTCCATTTGTCAAATGTCTTTGGATCACATACCTCCCTGCACATCAGTCCCTGATCTACACAGAGGCGGCATTCCCAATGTCGCAACATAAATTCACCCACTCGGCCAGTAGGCTGGGGCCAACTTTGTCTTCTTGATTTATTTGTGCCCCTGCTCAATCTTCTTACCCTCCTCCAAGTCTTCAATCACTGGAACAAAGGCATGGACACAGGCCCGGACCACTTCAGTTGCTAAATATCCATCCTCACCACATGAGGCTATCCCATCCTCTGTAGTCCTGACAGAAGTCTCATTCACAGGCCACCTGGAGAGGACATCAGCATTTCTATTTGTACGTTGCGGTCTATAACGTACCTCAAACTGAAATCCTGCAAGCAGGGCCACCCATCGTTTCTCCACTGCACCCAGATTTACCGTATTCAAATGAGCCAATGGATTATTATCTGTGAAGACAGACAGTAAAGGAAGACACGGCAAGATATTCCCTAACATTTTTTACTATGGCCCATTTTAACACCATCAGTTCTAGTTTGAATGAGCTGTAGTTTTTATCATTTCTTGCTGTTGGATAGAGGCTTCTGCTTGCATAGGAGATCACGCTCTCCCTTCCCTCTTGTACCTGTGCCAGCACTGCCCCAAAGCCTGTCTGACTGGCATAAGTGTACAACAAAAATGGTCATAACTCTACATCTTTTTGCCGACTTGGACACAACTCAACATCAAAAATCTGCCCTATTCAACAGCACTGAAAAAGATTTAGAATTTTGACCATAACCTTGACAAGGTTCTACCAAACCTGTCACAGTCTTCGTCTGCACCATTCTGTCTTAGTCTGCACTACACTCCTCAGAATCCTCCTTGTCTCCACACCTGAACTCACTCCCTCACTTATCAACCTGTTCATCGTCGTCATCATCATCCGTGTCACCTGTCTTCACCTTGTTATGTTTGATTTGTGCTTGCATTTAGTTTGCTTCTGCTCAGTCTGTCTTTGTCGGTTGTGTTTAGTGTCCGTGTCCGTGTGTGTGTGTGTGTGTGTGTGTGTGTGTGTGTGTGTGTGTGTGTGTGTGTGTGTGTCTGTGTCTGTGTCTGTCTGTCTGTCTGTCTGTGTGTGTGTGTGTCTGTCTGTCTGTCTGTCTGTGTGTCTGTCTGTCTGTCTGTGTGTCTGTCTGTGTGTCTGTGTGTCATCCTACCTGCCTATCATCCTACCTGCCTGTACCTGTGAGTAATATATCAGTAAACTATTTGAACTGGAGCTTTTGACTCAGCCATCTTCTTCAACCTGCACAACACTGACAGAACAACCGACCACATCATGAGCTGGGAGTCTGCTGGACAGATCGCGGCTTTGGCTTTGGATAGCCGCGATCTGTTCCAATACACCTGGGAGTTTTGTCTTCTCGCTGCCTCCAGTTCGTTGAACGATGACGCGATCAAGGCGTGTTACCGGCGGGGGGCCAAGGTGGTCGACCCGAGGCAGCTCCCAGATCTCTCCGGTCTGGACTGGAGAGAGGCTCTCTCCAGGTGTCTGGAGAGCTTCATCCCGTGGCACGCCATGATATCACCAGATCGTCTCATCGCCTCCCCAGTGTTCACTCCCATCCAGCCAGAGTCTCGTCCCGCCGAGACCGTCCAACCAGAGCCCTTCACCGCTGGTCCCGTCCAGCCCAGTGCCTTCACTGCTGGTCCAGTCCAGCCCAGTGCCTTCACCGCTGGTCCCGTTCAGCCCAGAGCCTTCACCGCTGTTCCCGTCCAGCCCAGAGCCTTCACCGCTGGTCCCGTCCAGCCCAGAGCCTTCACTGCTGGTCCCGTCCAGCCCAGAGCCTTCACCGCTGGTCCCGTCCAGCCCCGAGCCCTCACCGCTGGTCCCGTCCAGCCCCGAGGAGCCTTCACCGCTGGTCCAGCCCAGAGCCTTCACCGCAGACTGTTCACGTTCCGTCTGCCCACCCAGGGACTGTTCACGTCCCGTCTGCCCAGCCAGAGCCTATCCCAGATGTCTGGAGAGCTTCATCCCGTGGCACGCCATGATATCACCAGATCGTCTCATCGCCTCCCCAGTGTTCACTCCCATCCAGCCAGAGTCTCGTCCCGCCGAGACCGTCCAACCAGAGCCTTCACTGCTGGTCCCGTCCAGCCCAGTGCCTTCACCGCTGGTCCCGTTCAGCCCAGACACTTCACCGCTGTTCCTGTCCAGCCCAGAGCCTTCACCGCTGGTCCCGTCCAGCCCAGAGCCTTCACCGCTGGTCCCGTCCAGCCCCGAGCCTTCACCGCTGGTCCCGTCCAGCCCCGAGCCCTCACCGCTGGTCCCGTCCAGCCCCGAGCCCTCACCGCTGGTCCCGTCCAGCCCCGAGCCCTCACCGCTGGTCCCGTCCAGCCCCGAGCCCTCACCGCTGGTCCCGTCCAGCCCCGAGCCCTCACCGCTGGTCCCGTCCAGCCCCGAGGAGCCTTCACCGCTGGTCCAGCCCAGAGCCTTCACCGCAGACTGTTCACGTTCCGTCTGCCCACCCAGGGACTGTTCACGTCCCGTCTGCCCAGCCAGAGCCTATCCCAGAGTCTTTTTCTGACTCTGACTCACGTTCCAAAATAATTTTTTTTGGGGGGGCCATAGGTCCTCGCCGTGGCTGCCCAAAGGCCCATGGCCGCCCGAAGGGTCTTCACTGCCATGGCCGCCCGAAGGGTCTTCACCGCCATGGACGCCCAAAGGGTCTGCTCCACCCTGGCAACCTGCTCCGCCCTGGCCGCCTGCACGTCCTGCTCCGCCCTGGCTGCCTGCACGTCCTGCTCCGCTCCTGTGAGGCCAGGCCTTGTTCAGCCTTCAGGGCGCTCACCCCCCCCCCCCCCACCCGTGTTGTTCCACCCCCCCACCCGTGTTGTTCCAAGGCTTGAGGTCACGCCTACCGGGAGGGGGGAGTTATGTCACAGTCTTCGTCTGCACCAGTCTGTCTTAGTCTGCCCTACACTCCCCAGAATCCTCCTTGTCTCCACACCTGAACTCAATCCCTCACTTATCAGCCTGTTCATCGTCATCATCATCCGTGTCACCTGTCTTCACCTTGTTATGTTTGATTTGTGTTTGTATTTAGTTTGCTTCTGCTCAGTCTGTCCTTGTCGGTTGTGTTTAGTGTGTGTGTTCCTGCCTGTCATCCTACCTGCCTGTACCTGTGAGTAATATATCAGTAAACTGTTTGAATTGGAGCTTTTGACTCAGCCGTCTTCAACCCGCACAACACCGTGACAAAACCCATATAATCCTCCTTATCAGATCGTAAATGTGCACATGCCTCTATCGCCACCTCTGACGGTGCTGGTATTGTCTGTCATCTTCCTGCGGCCAGTAAATTTACGGGTCTGTACTGACTCATCAGCAAACATTAACAGATTTTCACACACTGAAAACATCTGATGCCACACCTTAACCTGCACATAACCTTGATCCTACACAACTATCCCCAGTCTGTGTCATCAGGAAATCTCTGCACTCCTTAATCACATTCATGCCAATGAGTCCTGGGTACGATGATCCATTTGAGTCTTTAATAATCAACTCTCCCCTTTTTGGTATGACTTTCCCACATATATTCAAATCCTCCTTAATATATCCAATATACGGAATAACTAACCCATTAGCAGCTGCCAAATTAAACTTCTGGATGGGTGGGTACATTGTTGGTCCTCTAGTCTCAAAATATTTCCTAAAATACCTTTCGGTCAATGTGGTCACTTGTGAACCCGTATCAATCAAACAAGGTGTAGGTCAATCGATCAAACTCATACATAGGTCTTGCATTATCACTACTTGACAGTAATTTCTGTACTCCTTCACAAACTTCATAAATCATTCCAGTAACTATTTCCTTTATTTCTCCTTTTAACTGCAAAAATACCTCCTGTTTGATCTCCTCAAACAATTTTGTTGTATCTGGGGCTGGTTTTACGTACTAGTCCTATCCCAAACCTGGGAGGGTGGGGGGGGGGGGTACTCTGGGTTTGGACCAAATTCCGAGTTCGGAGCCCTCCCCTCGGACAGCACGCCAAATGTACATATCCTTTACTCTATCTAATTATATGTAAGTGTGAACTCGTGGACTGTACAGTTGCAGCTATTGTTTGCCTTACCTCCCCAAATGCCTCTGCTCATAAAATTGCTTCATGTTTAACTTCTACAAAAGAACTATTTAATTGAGCCCAACCATGCTCCGAAGTTCCTTGCGCAATCCTGCATCACTAAGTCCCAAAATAAATTGGTCACGTAAGACATTACCCATAATGATGCCATCGCCCCTATTCTCCAACCGATTACTCAATTCTTGAAGTGCCAATGCAAACTGTCTAGCATTCTCATCTGTCCTTTGTTTATGAGTAAGAAATTGGGCATGAAGGGTTGCAAGGGGGACTATGTCTCCACAAATATACTTTTCAAAATTGACAATATATGTTCAGCTGTTTAAGCTGTGCTTTTGGCAAGGTTAACACTTCCCTCTTTGCTTCCCCATCCAGATAACTTATTAAAGCGGAGACCCTTTGCACCTCATAAAAAGAGTATATATATAGAACATTGATGTCTGCATATTATACCAATCCTGAAAATTAATCCCCTGCACCATTTGATCTCCATTACATTTTTGACACCAAGGTGTCCCCATCAACAATGGAAACATAACCATATTTGCATTTGTTGCTTGGTTCTGAGCCATATCAGATGAACCATCTACTCTCTGGTGCTCCTCAGTGGATGTAGAAGGTAACTGCACTGATTGTTGTGTAGTTAATATTTTCCTGGTTATTGCCCAAAGTCCAGACTGCCAAAACTGTGCCATGTGTTAACAACCCCAATAACAATAAGGATGCTTTACAGGTTCTCTACTGGACCAAAGATTTTATGTGGGCTTAATAACCAAGGAAACACAAAATTAGTCAAATACAAATGTAACAATTTTATTTTTGTACAATCATAGTATTAAATAAAGTGTGGCGAGCAGGACGAAGCTGAGGGACTTGAGAGAACTGCGCGAGGCCGGTGGCGTGATTGATAATGACGCACCGATCTCGTATCTCTCACGTCCCTCAACCTCGTCCTGCTCGCCACATAAAGGTTGTTGTGAAATACATACATTACATTAATTCATATAATCACCTAACATGCATAATTTCATTACACAGCAAACCTCAAAGTCAAATAAATACCAGTTAACAAAGCACTTAAATACCACACATAAATAAATACACACCAACTGTCAATCAGGACATACCACCGATACCACTCAAGGTAAATACCTAGCCGTCATCAATAACAGTAAAGGAAACATATGGGAGATAATAATAACCTGCCCTAATACCCCCTTACTCACACACACGCACTTACTTTAACAAATAGCGCTGGAGGGCCGGTAGTAGTAACACAATCAAAATAAAAGTATACTGCTGGCTTCCCATACCCGCTACCGGATGTGGATTACGGCGTTCGGGGGAAATCGACGGTGGCCGCCAAACTTAGTAGCGGAGAAACCCCAACAATAACAAATGTCCCTCCCAATCTATTCGTACGTGTCGTAGGTACAACAATCTCCAGCCCACGTCACGGCACAGCTGAAAAAAAATAAAAATAAAAAATAACAGCAGAGTTCTGCAAAGAAAAGATTGCTTTACAAACTCATATTCATCTCCTCGTAGCTTATTGGCATCTCAGGTAGTAAATCTGCGGAATGCATTAACCATAAATCCATGTCCACAGAGAAATGTTTCGTAATAATATGTATATTTTAGAATTTTTTTCTTTTTCTTGTGAGTCTGTGTCCAGGCCATACTGACAGGGCCTGGAATAATTTTTTAAGGGCCCCCAGGTCCAATAAGTAAACAATACCAGCTAACAGCAGATGTTCTTAACCTTTTTGAGTTCTAGGCCCCCCCATTGTCCACAGCGGTATTCAAAGGCCCCCAAGGCCCAAGCCCTAGTTTTGTTTTCTAAGGTTATTTTGATCTATTGATATTTCATGACTTCTGTAATAAAAAATAAAAATAAAAAACACTAACATTAAACAGATTCTCCCCACTCAGTGAAACACCCACTGAGAATCCTGTAGAATGTGCCCTAGTTATTGGCGATTCTATTACACGGAACGTGAAAACCAGCCACCATAGTCACATGTTTGCAGGGAGCCAGAGCGCCTGACATCAAAGCAAATTTAAAAGTGCTGGCTAATGCTAATCGTAAATTCTATAAGATTATTATTCACGTCAGCACTAATGATGTTCGACTTCGCCAGTTGGAGATCACTAAAATTAATGTTAAAGAGGTGTGTGAACTCGCAAGTACAATGTCAGGCACTGTAATTTGCTCTGGCCCCCTTCCTGTTCGAAGGAGTGATGAGATAGTTAGCAGATTGTCATCACTCAATGGCTGGTTGTCAAAGTGGTGTCCGCAAAATAATATAGAATTCGTAGACAATTGGAAAAGTTTTGGGGGCAGACCTGACCTGTTGAAAAGAGATGGTTTTCATCCCTCCTGGGATGGTGCTGCTCTTCTCTCTAGTAATATGGCACTAAGTCTTAGAGCTCAAACATGACAATCTGGGGCTCAGGTCAGGAAGCAGACAAACTGGCTAAACCGACCGTCTGCCAGCTGTCTCACGTCACCAAGGTCAGATAAATCCCATCACATAGAGTTTCTTTCACCTAGATATCATCATATAGAGACTGTGTCTGTTCCCCGAATTAGAAAATACAAAAAACTTCCAAACCCATCTAAGGGTAAAAATTGAATTGATGTTCAACAAATAAAAAACAGAAATAATACAAATGAACAAATGATAAAGCTTGGGTTGCTGAATATTCGATCCCTTACTTCAAAAGCACTTATTGTTAATGATATGATTACAGACTATAACCTAGATGTGCTGTGTATGACAGAAACCTGGCTTAAACCAAACAATTACATTACTTTAAATGAGTGCACCCCGCAAGATTACTGTTATAAACATGAACCTCATCTGAAAGGCAAAGGGGGAGGTGATGCTGTAATTTATAGTAATATTTTCAAAATTACTAAGAAGTCTAGTTTCAAATATAATTATTTTGAAGTGTTGGTGCTTAATGTAACAATATATAGTGCAAATGATAAATCACGTTTAAGATTTGTGCTGGCTACTGTATACAGTCCACCAGGGCACAATACTAAAGAATTTGCTGATTTTTTATCAGAGTTAGTAC
The DNA here is from genome assembly GCA_026230005.1 of Gila orcuttii. Taxonomy (NCBI): domain Eukaryota; kingdom Metazoa; phylum Chordata; class Actinopteri; order Cypriniformes; family Leuciscidae; genus Gila; species Gila orcuttii. Next base: position 17,466,160 of record JAPDVR010000015.1, on the reverse strand, counting down.
TGGCTGCAGATAAAGTCCTAATTGTTTGTGATTTTAAAGGGGTCATATAATGGTACATGCACTTTTACAAGTTGATTGTACTGAAATGTGTGTTGGCAGTGCCTGTACACAACCATCATATAATGATAAAAATCCATCCAGTGTTTTTGTTTTAATCTCCTTATGTTTTCCCCTGCCTCAAATTGAGCCGTTCGTTTTTGTGACGCCCCTCCCATGATTGATAATTGACAGCAGCATTTCAACACAGACCTGCCCTGAGCGAGCTGTCATCGTAGTCCGCCATTGTTGATACACTGGAGCAGAATGGCATCTAAGCGATTGTGGTGTTCTGTTCTTGGGTGTAATAAGGAACACAGCAGTCATTTTGGTGTTCCTAAATTCGAACCGCTGAAGACGCAGTAGCTGAGTTTTATTTTTGAAGGGAATATCCCAACGATCAACGTAAATGCTTTTATGTTTGCGCTAATCATTTCTCACCAGCCTGCTTTCTAAACGAGGGTCAGTGTAAATCTGGTTTTGCTAAGAAGCTGGTCCTGAAAACTGAATCGGTACCAACTATTCGTGTTCCTGCTGCACCTCCAGAAGAAGTGAGTGTATGTTTTATTAACCTTTAAATATTAATCTTTGCAAATCGCTTGCACGCTTCACGATGAATGCGGCTACTGTTTACACTCAGGTCTCAAGGTATATTACGCCATGTTTTCTATGTAACGTTACGACGTTCTCAATAAAATTCATAATCCCACGTTTATAATGAACAACGCGTTATGGTTAATGTTTCAGCACTGACAGTTGTACCTAACACTGAGATAACGTTACGCATCACTGACAAGCCTACATTTACAAAAAAAAAAAAAGTTTTCAACATCAATCTGTCAACGAATTAACTTATACATCAGTAAACACATAGCGCATGTATCTCACTACTCTAAGTTACCCTGCCAGTACATAAGTTACAAAAGTAGATCAAAGTGACATTACGTTAACCAACCATTCAGAAACGTCCTGTTCAAGCCTTAATTGTCGAACTTCTTTGGGGCATCATCTTGTTCCGGGTCCGACTCCGGTTCAAATTGATACGGTTGCACAGATGTGTCTGTTGTGTTCTCTCAAGTGGGGTTTATAAATGCATTGAGTTAGTGTTCAGTGATGCATAGAGTTTGACTGTGCTGAATCATTCGGTTATGTCTGACGAATCGATGTGTTGACTTACTTGGGTCTGGACAGACAATGATATGGAAGTAAAAGAGTTGATAAGTTGATGCTGCTCCCTGTGTCAGTGTGATCATTATAAAACACAACATTTGGCGACGAGGATGGCTGATATCGCACTACCACCGCCTGCTCCTTTCCTCGCGCTACCTGGCGAGCCTCCGATTCCCTGGACTCGCTGGTTGCAGTCCTTCGAGACTTTCATCTTGGCAGTGGGCTGACGGATGTGAGCACAGCACGCAAAAAGGCGCTGTTACTACATTGCTTGGGAGCCGAGGGTCATCGTGTGCTGGGAACGCTTGAGTCAGGCGCCACAAGCGATTATGACACAGCCGTGGAACTGCTGACCGCACATTTCGCGCCCGCACAGAGCGCGCTCTTGCGCCGTTTTCTGCCAAAGACAACAGCTGGCCGGTGAGTCAGTGCAACAGTATGTAGCCAACTTGGGTGGATTGGCCAGCACATGCAAGTTCGGTGCGTTGCAGGACGAAATGATTCGCGACCAGTTAATTGGACATACCAACAACGCAAAAGTACGTGAAACTCTGCTATTAGAACTTGATAATTTATCACTGTCCCGGGCGATCACGATTGCATTACAAATAGAGAGTGCAGCTGCATGTGCGTCGGCGTTGACTAAACAGCAAACAATCACGGACTACCCAGCCCCCTCCCCCATGCCCACATCAATATTACAGCCCAGTCAGAACGACACATTGGCTGCAGCAGACTCCTCTGCAGTTATGCTACTGAGACGCCCGCAGCGGTCTCGGCCACGCCCAACGTTGCGGCCCTGTGATAACTGTGGATCTTCATCTCATCCGTCTAGAGCGCAGAACTGCCCAGCCCGTGGCCAAACGTGTCGCAACTGTGGCAAATGCAACCATTTTGCTTCAGTCTGCCGTTCTGCTCCAGCTGAGTCACCCACTATCATTCACAATGTCTACTCTGGGCCAGTCTCATTTAAAGCATGCTCAGTGCGCCTAAATGATGTGTGTATCCCACTGCTTTTGGACACTGGTGCCAGTGTGTCTCTCTTGAACATGCACACGTACAGTTGTTTTTTCGGAGCGCTGCCACTGTCGCCACCCTCTGCTTCACTCTGTGGCTATGGCGACTCAAAGATTGACCTAGTGGGTTCCCTGCAAGCGACTGTTGGGTATGGCACCAAATTGGTACCCGGCTTTACCTTCCATGTTGCCCGTCGTGGGGCCAATCTGATGGGTCTGGATTTGTTCTCGGCTCTGGGATTCTCCCTGGTGGACACAAAGGGAGCTGCGATCCTGACAGTCTCCACGCCTTGGCAGCAAAAATGGTCGTCCCTGTTTGAAGGCTTGTGGTGCCTCACTGCTTTTGCCCACCAACCTCTCCTGAACCCTGCTGTTAAACCAGTCATTCAACCACTTCGCCGCATTCCTCTGGCTTTCCGTGATGGTGTCTCAGTTGAACTTAAGCTGCTGCTGGACGCTGGCATTACCGAACCAGTGGATGCATCGCCCTGGGTCTCAAACCTGGTGGTGGCTCAGAAGAAATCAGGGGCCCTACAGGTGTGTGTCGACCTGCGAGCAGTGAATAAGGCAGTGATCCCGGACAGGTTTCCACTGCCTACCTCCGAAGAGCTCACTGCTCAGTTCCATGGCTCAACCGTGTTCTCTAAACTGGATCTCAGACAGGGCTACCTACAAGTGCCTCTCCACCCCAGCAGCAGGAACCTCACAGCCTTTGTGACCCATGAAGGTGTGTTTCGTTACACACGCATGCCGTTTGGACTTAGCTCCGCCCCCAGCTGCTTTCAAAAAAATCATGGTGTCGGTATTGGCTGGTATACCGGAGGTGGCCATTTACCTGGATGATGTGGTTATCCATGGGCCTTCTCCAGTGAGTCATGATGAACGCCTCAGCAGAGTTTTTGCAGCCCTAGCGGAACACAAACTAACCATCAATGCCGAAAAAGTCCCCTACTCAGTAGGGGAACGTGAAGCATTAGCCTGCATCTGGGCCTGCGAGAGGTGGCACTTGTACCTCTATGGCCGCGCTTTCACCCTGAGGACTGATCACCAGGCCTTGACTGCACTGCTTTCTACATCTGGGACAGGCCACAGACCACTGCGGCTACACCGCTGGTCCGACCGTCTTCGCCAGTATAACTTTGACCTGAAGTTGACCCCAGGCAGAGACAATGTTGTGGCTGATCTACTGTCCCGCGCTACTCCATCCCACCCTGTCATACATACAACCACCGTCACGGACCAGGTGGAACGGGACATTGTTCAGATGTTACACACACCCCTCCGGGCCGTCGTATCATTACAAGAACTGAAGGACGCATCTGAACATGACCCGATTCTTTCTCAACTCCGTGTCTATATTCTGAACGGCTGGCCTCATGAGATATCGGAGGAGCTTGCAGCATTTTCCAGAATAAAGCAGGAGTTGTCCTGCTGGAATGACACCTGTGTGGCACGCGGCCTCTGCACAGTCATCCCCTGCACCCTACGTGCACGGGTCTTGGCAATGGCTCACGAGGGCCACCTTGGTATTGTGAAGCTGAAACAGCGCTGCAGAGACCGGGTTTGGTGGCCGGGGATAGATAAAGACATTGAGGCCCTGGTGAAAGACTGTGCTGCATGCCTCTTGAGCGGAAAGATGGGTCACCAGGCTCCCCCACCCTTACAACCTCTTGCTTGGCCATCACAGCCTTGGGATCACCAGCAGCTGGACATATGTGGTGAGATACAGGGAGTTCCGCATCACCAACGCTTCCTAGTGGTTGTCTATGACCTGCACTCGAAATGGCCCAAGCTCATTGCAACCGGCTCTGTGACCTCTCTGGTCATAATCAACTTTCTGGACTCTCTGTTCTCCCGCTGGGGCCTCCCAAATACTATCACTACGGACAATGGCCCACAATTGATCTCGGCCGAGTTCACCACATACCTCAAAAACAAGGGTATTCGCCACATCCGCACGGCATACTATCATCCCCAAGCTAACGGTGGTGTTGAACGCTTTCACCAGTCCCTGAAAAACAGCCTCAGAGCACACCTGTTCCAGGGATGGACCTTCTCACAGGCCATCCGCCACACACTGCTGCACTACAGGGCCACCCAACACTCTACAACCGGGGTCTCTCCAGCTTTCCTCATGCTTGGCCGTGAGCTTCACCTTCCCCTCGACAGGCTCAGCCCAGCACTGCCTCAGGTCCCACTACCAAAGGTCAGGGCCTCAGTTGAACGCCAGCAGAGGCGGATGAAGCAGAAATTCGATCTCTCAGCACACGCAAAGGCCCCTGACATACAGGCCGCAGATTGGGTCAGGGTTCGCAGGCCCCACAGAGACCACAAACTCGCTTCATACTGGTCTTCCCCTCTCAAAGTTAGTCATCAGCTGGGCCCGGCCACCTTCTTGCTCAGTGATGGCACGCGGTGGCATGCAAGCCGTCTCCGCAAAGTACGGGCCCCGGCACATACGACAGGTGTCACATCTCAAGCCACACCCTCAGCTTGGCAGGATAACCCGGCGCGTCAGCCAAGACCTCAGATAGCTCCTGCACAGGCTCCAGGCATCCCTATCAACCTCCCAGCTGAGATGTGTGCTTGTCCATCACAGGCTGCCCAGCCTCATCCTTGTTTTTCACCGCGGCCTGTTCGCATTCGTTCTCGGCCGGGGCACCTACAGGACTTTGTGTCAACATTTCATGTCTGAAAACCTGTAGGAGGGGGGGAAATGTTGTGTTCTCTCAAGTTGGGTTTATAAATGCACTGAGTTAGTCTTCAGTGATGCATAGAGTTTGACTGTCTGACGAATCGATGTGTTGACTTACTTGGGTCTGGACAGACAGTGATATGGAAGTAAAAGTGTTGATAAGTTGATGCTACTCCCTGTGTCAGTGTGACTCTATTGGAGTTAGACAACACATGTCAGGACCTACTTTTTGTCGTAATCATACTCTAGGTCTAATATTATCACGTGGAATCAATGTTGATGCTATTGAAATTCTGCAGCAGAGCGATGACATCTCAGATTATAGTGCCGTGTAAACTTCATTTAACCAAGGCTGCAAAGCCTACTCCGTGTTACAAATATGTTAAACCTATCACTTCTTCCCATAAGAATTGCTTTATTAATAATCTTCCTGATCAGTTTCATCATCTCAGCATCCCAGATAGCTTCCCAGATAGAAGAACTCGATATTGTGACAGAAACTTTTAACTCTCTCTTTTCCTGCACTTTAGACACGGTTGATCCGTTGCGCTTAAAGAAGATCAAAGAAAATAGTCCAACGCCGTGGTACAATGAGCAGACTCAGGCCCTAAAGAGAGCAGCCAGAAAAATGGAGCGAAACTAGAAGAAAACAAAACTAGAGGTATTTCGCATTTCATGGAAGGAGAGCTCAATTGCATACAGAAAGGCCTTAAAAACTGCTTGATCTGCTTATTTTTCAACCCTATTAGAAGAAAATAAACAAAACCCTATGTATTTATTCGAAACAGTTGCTAAACCGACTTCAAATTTCAAGCCCACAAGTTTCCAAGCAGCACAACAGTAATGAATTTATGACCTTCTTCACTTATAAGATTGATAATATCAGGGAAAAAATTATGTCTATGCAACCGTCTACTACAGTATCGCATCAGACAATGCATTGTAGTCTCACTGATGAAAAATTCGATTCATTCATTGCTATAGGAGAGGAAGAATTTTCTAAACTCGTTAAAACGACAACATGTATGTTAGACCCTATACCGACTAAACTATTGAAAGAGATGCATCCAGAGGTCATAGATCCTCTTCTTAATATCATTAATTCATCTTTGTCACTAGGATACGTACCGAAAACCTTTAAGCTGGCTATGACTAAACCACTTGTTAAAAAAATGCAACTTGATCCTACAGAATTAGTCAATTACTGGCCGATCTCAAATCTACCTTTTCTGTCAAAGATACTAGAAAAGGCAGTATCCTCACAACTATGTTCCTTTTTCGAAAGAAATGGTATCTGCGAGGATTTTCAGTCAGGATTTAGACCGTACCATAGTACTGAGACAGCTCTCATTAGAGTCACAAATGATTTGCTCTTATCATCCGATCGTGGTCGTATCTCGCTATTGGTGTTTTTCTATCTTAGTGCTGCATTTGATACTATTGACCAGGGGTGGGACAAAGTCATTGTTATGCAAGTCACAAGTAAGTCTCAAGTCTTTGCCCTCGAGTCCCGAGTCGAGTGAAAAATTTTTCCCCCAGTTTTCATGGGAAGTAGCAAGTCTTCTCGAGTCAAAAGGCACAAGTGCAAGTGAAGTCACGAGTCATTGATGTTAAAGTCCAAGTCGAGTTGCAAGTCTTTGTACATTTTGTCGAGTCGAGTCTGAAGTCATCAAATTCATGACTCGAGTCTGACTCGAGTCCAAGTCACATGACTCGAGTCCACACCTCTGCTATTGACCACAACATTCTTTTAAATAGACTTGGCATTGGTGGAATTGCATTAGCATGGTTTAAATCATACTTATCTGACCGATATCAGTTTGTAGCAGTAAATGAAGAGATGTCTTATCGATCAAAAGTTCAGTATGGCGTACCACAAGCCTCAGTACTAGGACCGTTGCTGTTCACTCTGTATGCTACCTTTAGGAGAAATCATTAGGAAGCATGGCATTAGTTTTCACTGTTATGCTGATGATACTCAGCTCTATATTTATTCAAGCCCTGACGAAACTTACCAATTCACCAAATTAACGGAATGCATAGCTGATATAAAAAATTGGATGACTAGTAATTTCCTACCACTTAATTCTGAAAAAACAGAGATTCTAATTATTGGACAAAAAACTTCCTCACGTAATAACCTAGAATACTGTATAACACTTGATGGCTGCTCTGTCAAGTCCTTGTTGTTGGTTAGGAACCTGGGTGTGCTCTTTGATAGCAATCTTTCTTTTGAAAGTCACGTGAATAGTATCTGTAAAACTGCATTTTTCCATCTAAAAAATATATCTAAATTACGTCATATGCTCTCAATGACAAATGCAGAACAATTAGTTCATGCGTTCATGACATCAAGGCTAGATTATTGTAATGCTCTTAAGGGTGGTTGCCCTGCACGCTTAATAAACTAATTACAGCTGGTCCAAAACGCAGCAGCTAGAGTTCTTACCAGAACCAGGAAGTATGACCATATTAGCCCGGTTATGTCAACACTGCATTGGCTCCCTATTAAACATAGTATAAATTTTAAAATATTGCTGATTACTTACAAAGCACTAAATGGTTTAGCTCCCCAGTACTTGAGCGAGCTCTTAACGCATTATACTCCTTCATGTCTATTGTGATCTCAAAATTCCGGCCAGTTGATAATACCTAGAATATCAAAATCGACTGCTGGCGGTAGATCCTTTTCCTATTTAGCACCAAAACTTTGGAACAATCTTCCTAACATTGTCCTGGAAGCAGACACAGTCTGTCAGTTCAAATGTAGACTAAAAACACATCTCTTTGGCTTAGCATACACATAACACATTATAGATTTCTATAATTCAATGTTAGGCTGCATAGTTTAGATCAGCCAGAACCGGGAACACTTCCCATAAATCCTGATGTACTTTGTACATCATAAGAAGGATGGCGTCTACGCTAATATTAGTCTCTCTGTTTATCCCGAGGTTTACAGCAGTCAGCCGGATCCAGGCCGTATCCGGATCTGATGAAGGACCTGCGCCTGGACACGACGACAACGCAGTCCTGAAGTGTCAACTAGTCTCTCCCTTGTGAAGGCCTCCTTCCCTTTACCTCTGTACTGATAAAACGTTGTCGGGATAATTTCGATTCACGTGGCTACGCGGAAGCGATAAAAAATTATCAGAGCCACCAGGCACTGTTTTATGCAAATGAGCGGCCGGATTGCATTAAAGTATTTTCTGTTAGAATGGTGTCGTGTTACTTTAAAGTAACAATCTCTGTTACTTTAATTTCCTATTATCACTGTAAAGCTGCTTTGAAACAGTCCATATTGTTAAAAGCGCTATATAAATGAAGGTGACTTGACTTGACATATCAGAGATTAAAAGAGGACAAATTGTTGTAACGAATTGGTGTATCAAGATATATACGGTATCCAAGGTACTATATGTCGTACCACATAGGACGAACCATATCTAACAGGAGTAACTGTCGGTGGAAGAGGAAGCTGTCTGAAAGGGATGTGCTGGTACTAACCTGGAATGTATCCAAAAAAACATAAAACCACTGCAAAGTCACTGTAGAATTAAATGCGCACCTCGACTCTCCTGTTTCCCACAAAACTGTTCATCAGGAGTCGGTATTTATGGTCGGGCTGCTATAGCCAAACCTTTGGTCACTCGAGCCAATGCCAAATGTTGGTTTCAGTGGGTGCCAACAGTGCTTGGGCTATGCACAATGTGAAACGTATTGTTCTCTGACGAGTCCACCTTCACAGTCTTTCCCACACGTCTGTTTTAGTTACAGTGTGGAGAAGCCACAAAGAGGCTTAACACCCAGAATGTTGCTGCCCAGAGTGAAGCACAGGGGTGGATCAGTGATGGTTTGGGCTGCAATATCATGGCATTCCCTACTGTTCACTGCCAAGAAATACCAAACCATTATGGAGGACCATGTGCTCCTAATGGTTCAAACATTTGTATTGTTTGTATCCAGCCTCTCACGGAGACTTCAGATGCCCCAACACCTGCGATGAGATGACTAAACGCCTGTGAAGAGACGACTCGACGCCTGTGAAGAGACGACTCAACGCCGGCGATATGTTATGCCCTAAACTAATACATGATTTACTAACTGTATTTTTCTATGTACATTTCTGAAATGCACTTTCTGTAAAGCTGCTTTGAAACAATATGTATTGTGAAAAGCGCTATACAAATAAATTTGAATTGAATTGAATAGAAACATTGTACCCTGAAGGTGGTACTGTGTATCAGCGTGATAATGCAACAAATACACACAGCAAGACTTGTGACAGAATGCTTTGATGAACATAAAAGTGAAGTTGAACATCTTCCTTTATATATATATATAAGAACACCCGATTTGTTGTGCTTGTTTGTAGGGCTGCACAATTTGGCCCATCATTTTGTGCTTTATATATATATATATATATATATATATATATATATATATATATATATATATATATATATATTAGTGCTGTCAAACGATTCAAATATTTAATTGCGATTAATCGCATTAATGTCATAGTTAACTCACGATTAATCGCACATTTTTATCTATTCTAAATGTCTCTTGATTTCTTTTTGTTCATTATTTTTTCTCATTTTAATGCTCTTATCAACATGAAAAAAGTGGATTGCTTGCTTTGTGCACATTTTATTTTATTGAAAACAACATTGGCAATTCTGTGTTCAATTTCACACTAACATTCTCACTTGGAGCAAATAATTTCTTTGTAACACAATGTAACACTGTCCATCAATAAAAGGGTGAAAGAAATACTGACGAGGTACTGATATTGACGAGGGGGCGGAGAATTCGCATCAGCTGTGTGTGTGCTTGGCCATCATCAAGTGGTATTTCAGACTGGACGTGCTGCGATGATGATAGCTCAGTTCATAACGACAAAACACACAGATCACTTTGGTCTAGTCAATGGAACCATTTGGCAACTTTTTAAAAGTAAACTTTCCATTCAGAATCTTATTGGGATCCATTTCGGCGTCTCGCGCTCGTCATCCACTCAAAACGTAACTTTAACCTATTTGGCCGGCTCGCAAGCCCAAACAAGTGTGTGCGCGTGCCTGTTGTTTTGTTTCCGGTCTAGCTAGATCCACTTGCGCTTTGGTCGACGAAGCAACAAAACGTCCTCGCACGGCGCAAGCCCTTGAAATGAATGGGTTTCATAGCGCAGCGCCGCGCATGCCGCGTCCTGTTGCAAAAGCGTGTGAAAAAAAACTACAAAGTTTGCTAGGCCAAAAAGACCGTTAATCTCGCGATAAAAAAATTAATCGCGTTAAAATGGTTTTGCGTTAACGCCGTTAATAACGCGTTTAACTGACAGCCCTAATATATATATATATATATATATATATATATATATATATATATATATATATATTAGGGCTGTCAGTTAAACGCGTTATTAACGGCGTGATATATTAGTGTGATTAAACGATTAAAGTATTTAATCGCGATTAATCGCATTAATGCCATAGTTAACTCGCGATTAATCGCACATTTTTATCGATACTAAATGTCCCTTGATTTCTATTTGTCCCATTATTTTTTCTAATTTGAATGCTCTTATCAACATGGAAAAGTGGATCGGCAGTAAGTTTGTTCTTAGCTGTGGTATCCATGTGCTTCTGTCTGAGTTCATCCATTGTAGAGCTTAGATCGGGCCAAAAAAAATCAAGCCCGACCCCTACCCGAGCCTGTGCGCATTGTGTCCGAGCCTGGCCCGGCCCGACACATTAACTGTAATTATGAGCCCGATTTAAACCCGACCATTTTTTAATACGTGGGTTGTTATAACTGACGTTCTCAACTACTTTCTATGTTACTTTCTCCCGCCCGCAACAATTTTGTCCCGCTCCCGACCGCAAATAGACTTTTTTTGTAGGCTACCTCCAAACACTTTCGCCTACGTGTCGCCACCATACGCATCAGCATAAATGCTCCTGATAAATTATTTGTTATTAAAGCCTTAACACACAAACCACTGTTATAACATAAAGCAAGCAGATACTGCGTGCATGGTTTATTGGCATGACTGAATGCGTGCAAAGTGCGCTCCCTTAAAAATTCCTAAAAAACTGACAGTTCATCGCAATCTCACACATCTCTGTTATTATCAATGAAGCTGACTGCACAATGAATCTTTCATACACTTTGTTTGTTATAATTAGAGGATTTGCCAGCATACAGAATTCAGCTCTGAACAAAAAGTCAGTTTTGAGTGGTGATGGAGTCTATCTTAAATGCACCTGATTGGCCATTGCGTTCAAGAAATCAACACATATGTCTGTGATTGGCTACATCGCTCAACGCTGCAAACATGTTATAAAAAGAAACTCTGGCCTGTAAATCGTTTCTATTTTGTTTTAGTTGTTCTTGTTGCTTTTCTGCAACATATGAATAAAAATTTATTAGTTTTATTCATAGATAGGCTATTTCTAGTTTGCAGGAGTCCCGCGAATCGTTTTACTCTCCCGTACCCGCACACACAGAGTGAGTGCTCGCACTCAGCAATCAAATCTAGTCCCGCGCTGCACTCTCTAGATCGGCGTCTTGCGCTCGCGCCATCCACTCAAAACGCAATGTTAGCTTACTACTCTTTGGCCGGCGCGCAACGCAAGCCCAAACAAGTGTGTGCGGCGTGCCTGTTGTTTTGTTTCCGGTCTAGCTATCCGGTGTGATGTTGTAGTTTTTCTAACGTTACTAGTTGTTGCAACAGCATGTGAAAAAAACTACAAAGTTTGCTAGGCCAAAAAGAGCGTTAATCTCGCGATAAAAAAATTGACGCGGTTAAAATGTTTTATATTAGTGCTGTCAGTTAAACGCGTTATTAACGGCGTTAACGCAAAACCATTTTAACGCGATTAATTTTTTTATCGCGAGATTAACAGCCTTTTTGGCCTAGCAAACTTTGTAGTTTTTTTTTCACATGCTTTTGCAACAGGGCGCGGCATGCGCGTCGCTGCGCTATGAAACGCATTCATTTCAAGGGCTTTGTAACCGGAAACAAAACAACAGGCACGCGCACACACTTGTTTGGGCTTGCGAGCCGGCCAAATAGGTTAAAGTTACGTTTTGAGTGGATGACGAGCGCGAGATGCCGAAATGGATGCCAATAAGATTCTGAATGGAAAGTTTACTTTTAAAAAGTTGCCAAATGGTTCCATTGACTAGACCAGGGGTGTCCAAACTCGGTCCTGGAGGGTCACTGTCCTGCAGAGTTTAGCTCCAACCCCAATTAAACACACCTGAAACAGCTAATCAAGGTCTTGATTAGCTGTTGAAGGTCATTAGGCATGCTAAAAACTTACAAGCAGGTGTGTTGAGGCAAGTTGGAACTAAACTCTGCAGGACAGTGGCCCTCCAGGACCGAGTTTGGACACCCCTGGACTAGACCAAAGTGATCTGTGTGTTTTGTCGTTATGAACTGAGCTATCATCATCGCAGCACGTCCAGTCTGAAATACCACTTAATGATGGCCAAGCACACACACACAGCTGATGCGAATTCTCCGCCCCCTCGTCAATATCAGTACCTCGTCAGTATTTCTTTCACCCTTTTATTGATGGACAGTGTTACATTGTGTTACAAAGAAATTATTTGCTCCAAGTGAGAATGTTAGTGTGAAATTGAACACAGTATTGCCAATGTTGTTTTCAATAAAAAAAAATGTGCACAAAGCAAGCAATCCACTTTTTTCATGTTGATAAGAGCATTAAAATGAGAAAAAATAATGAACAAAAAGAAATCAAGAGACATTAAGAATAGATAAAAATGTGCGATTAATCGCGAGTTAACTATGACATTAATGCGATTAATCGCGATTAAATATTTTAATCGTTTGACAGCACTAATATATATATATATATATATATGTTGGATTTCTGGTTACAGCCTGTAAGGTCGGTCCCCAAAAATCACACTATGAAGAAAACGAAAAAAAAAAAAAAAACATGCAATCAGGAACAAATATTTAACTATTAATATCAATACTTTTCACACATTACAAATATTACATATCTGAATTTATGATTTATAAAAAATGTTTTTAACCACTAGTTTTAAAACTGCACCTCCCCGACACCCGTGGGACATTTGTTATTACATTTATAACAATAATATCCTAGTCTAAACCTAAAGTAATCTTGATTTATCAAGATTTGATAAATAAGTAACTCAAACACGCAGTGCATTCAGAGATGGAGCAGCATGACAGACAGAGCCACTCTTCACTAACACGCTGTGCATATATTTTTGCAATTAAAAATGGAACAAATCGCAGCGTTTGCGATTTCATAATCACACTAAGCCAAATCACGATTTCGGTTTAATTTTGATTAATCGTGCAGCCCTAGTGTCCTGGGTAGAGTTGCACCAGCCGTTCGTTAGTCCTTTCTTAAATTAAAATGTAAAGTCCACACTAGAGGCGTAGTAACTACTAGCTAGTTTGCAACTAACACTGTACTTTATTCCGTTGCACCATTTGTTCGTAAGGCAGAATGTAGCTAGGTCGTAAACTCTCCGTAAAGTAATGCGTAGTCGCATAATATGACATTTACCCTCGATGATCCAATAGCAGCCTTCAAATACGTGAGCAGAATGTCATGTTTCCTGTCTGGTGTTCTCCTTATCTTGTGTGGACTTTTGTTATTTCCTGTTCAGTGCCATGTTTTGTAGTCCTTTGTAGTTTTTCTTGTTTATTAGACTCTCCAGGTGTTTCTAATTAGCCCCGCCCCCTTGTTATCTTGTTTAGGTTGTTTGCCTGTGTATTTAAACCTTTGTGCTTCAGTTGTTGTTTGTCGGTTGTTGTTGCTTGTAGTTGTTCGCTTTTCCTTGTTCCTGTCCTGAGTTCCATGTACTGTTGTTCGCCCTGGATTACCTGTTAGTTGCTTGCAATTGGATTCTCTCTCCGCTTCATTCCTGCCTCATTGTAACACAGAAGTTGTTTAAATGCTGGGAATTTCTGTTTATCCTTCATTCTAACTTCTTTTGCCTCACTTAACTTACAGTAAAAATACGTTTCCATTAAAGGGATACTTCAGCTCTGGGAAGATGAATGTGTATTTAATAGTGATCATTTATATAGTAGAAATGAGAAATTATTTTTGAAATTGAAGCATTCTGGACTGAGAAAATGCAGAAAATGTATTTTTTACTCATGTGGCTGAAAGACAACAACTCCCAGAATGCACTTGCTTTGCTGCCCAGGCTAACCACGCCTACCGGTTACAGGTGGCAGTATCCGAAAAATTTCTCCACACATTCTCTAGGCTAATACAAACTCTAGTAACAGTAAAGGTTTATAAAAAGAACCACAACCAATGTGAGTTATAACTTTTAATTAAAAGAAAAACTAATATTAACACTTTTACACTCAAAGCTCTTCCAGAGCTTCAGCTGTTTCCTTATATTCATTCATAGTATTGCCCGTCAGGAGCTGGATATCTCCGTCTGATATCCTGGACAACACAGGTGGGCAAAACGAGACGATGGCCTTTACCAAGTCGCTCGCATTGCAGGAACCATTCCATAAAGTGACGGTAGGCTGTTGGGCGATATTGTCTACAAAACAGTAAGCACAACGTTAGCAATGCGAACTATTTGCACATACAGTATACTATCATATATGTAAATATAACAACAATAGCTCAGCTGACTACGCGGGAAGAACATTGTGATAATGCCGGGTGTCCAAACTCTGTACATTACGTCTTGGTAAAAAAAAGAAAAACAAACCAAATAACGTTACTCACTTTACACTAAGCTGTCCGTTTGTCCCTGCGGGCTTTGGCTGGCGTTTCCAGTTTATCTCGTCCAGAAGAAAATGGGATCACTGAAATTCGCGACAGCAATAGGACTCTCTATCTGTTTCCATAGGCGCACAGCGAGAGCACTGACACCACCAGTCCGCCCCAGCTCGAGTCTGGCCGGGCTTGAGTCAGGTCTTGCTCCCCTGCTGCAGCAGCTGCTCCGGCCGCCTCTTGTTCCTCCGTCTCCCGCAACTGTTCGTCGCTGTATTGCGGCTCGTACAGGTAGCCGCGGGCATCAGATTCGCGCAACAGATCTTCGAAATCCCCTTCTGCCATTTCAACTTCAAAACTAACGTTACCTTCAGCCATCGTGATTAGCCTACTATACAAACTTTATACACAGAGCATGAGCCTGTTAGCTTAGCTTCTACAGAAAGATGGCTGACACATCTTTACACTCTGTGAGTGAAATCCCGCCCCATATGGGCGTGGTGAAAACATGCGGAACTAGCTACTAGTACTGGCTGTAGTTTTAAGCCTCTGGCCCAAAAATCCTCCGATGAAGCAAAATGACGATTTTTGCGTCATCGGAGGATTTTTTCCAGACTAAAAATACATAAATCTCTCATATCAGGCACAACAATTTGAAAATACTACTGTTTTTCTACTGATACAAAGCTTAATGCTAAATCCTGAAGTATCCCTTTAAATACGACACTTAATCATGAATAACATAAGTGTTTTATATGTAAATAACATCCAGAAACTGTATTTGAAACGAAAATATTTGAAGTAATGATACAAAAAAAAACACATAAGAAACAACATTTATTGACCAATGTTATACACGGACCAATGGGGCAGTTGCACACAGCAGCGCGCTGTAGGAAGGGTCTGTGGTGATAAGCCGCTAACAAAGTAATATATTCACATAATGTTCTCTTTCTTAAAATGTAAATGTCAGCATTATCATATATGTTTAAAGAACTGAAGTCTGTCAGGTAAAAGAAGAGCTTATTGATGCAGTCCAATCTGACTGCTATTTTATTCCAACCGTTACTCCTGATCGAGACTTCCATAAATATTTAGAGTAGAGTTACGCTTCAACTAAGTTAAATGGTGCAACGCAAAAATAATTAATAGTGCGTAAGTTGTATCTTAGTGCCCATTTACGTCAAAACTACGCCCCTGGCCACTGTTCTGGAAGAAGAATGGTTCAAAATCCCTCTGGTCACTGTGCAGGACTTGTATCTGTCATTCCCAAGATGAATTGATGTTAACTGCCTTAATTCTTGATGACATAGATTAAAAAAAGTAATGGAAACATTCCATATTGACAATAACATCAAGTAGTTTCAGCAGATTTGTCGGCTGCACATCCATGATGTGAATCTAAGGAAGATTCCTTTAGAAGTTGTGTAGACTGTGGTTATAAAAGGATGGACATAGTTAGCAAAAATGCTCAGGTAGGCTGTGGCATTTAGACAATGCTTAGTTGGTACTATGGGGCCCAAAGTGTGCCAAGAAAATATCCCTCACACCATTACACCACAAGCAGCCTGAACCGTTTCAGTCAGAATGGATTCATGCAATTTTCTATTTTCCAATTATGGTGAGCCCGTGCGAATTGTAGCCTCAGTTTCTTGCTCTTAGATGACAAGAGTGCCACCTGGTGTGTGTCTTCTGCTGCTGTAGCCCATTTGCTTCAAGATTTTACGTGTTGTGCATTCAGAGATGATCTTCTACAGATCTCAGTTGTAACGAGTGGTTATTTGTGTTACTCTTGCCTTTTTATCAGCTCGAACCAGTCTGGCCATTCTCCTCTGACCTCTGGCATCAACAAGGCATTTTCACCAACAGAACTGCCCCTCACTGGATATTTTATCTTTTTCGGATCATTCTCTGTAATCCCAAGATATGGTTGTGGGTGAAAATTCCTAGATCAGCAATTTCTGAAATACTCAGACCAGCCCATCCAGCACAAACAATCATACCACGTTCAAAGCCCACTTAAATTATCTTTTTAAATTATGCTCAGTTTGAACTTCAGCAGATCGTCTTGACCATGTCTGCATGCCTCATTGAGCTGCTGCCATGTGATTGGCTAATTAGATATTTGGCATGGCATTTTAAGATTTCATTCATTTACATAACTTTTTCAGGTCTAGAAATCATACATTTAAAATTAGACTTCTAGGCTCATATATCAAGACAGTGGGAACCCGGTCCTTCAAAGGACACAAACAGTTGTTGAGGGGGTGAATTAAAATAAGAAATGTCTTTATCTGATATTTAATTATTTTAGCTCATTTCAAAGCTTGTTTTGTCTTATTTTAAATAATTTAAGTTTGAGGCCCCCTTGGATGTTTGCTGAAGACCCCTAGTGCCACAACAGAAAAAAAGAAAGATTAATTGAATGGATACATCCTTTTGTTCACCCCCTAATGTTACACAGTAGCTACTGTAGCAGTTAATTTCACTAGTTAGAATCTATAAAGCTTTTTTCCTACTTCATCTTTCACATAGCAACATGATTCTGTGAGGAAGCAAATAGCTCTTGATTGAAGTACTAATTCATTTACAGATTAGACAGGACATGCAAGTGACCTCAGTGGAGGAACCTACAAGATTAGCCACCCAAAATATTGATGGCCTACCATCTAAAATCTTACAAATGTTGCCTTCATTTGTCAATATATTTAGCAAAAAGATTAACGCCCACACTTTTAAAGGGAGCAAATCATGAAGAATCTAATTTTACTTGAACTTTTGAGATAAGAGTATATTTTACTGAACCATGTTGACAGACATCAACATTTCAAATGCTAAGCGTTTTATCAGTAACTAATTCCCATCCCATACATAATCTTTCTCGGTGACACTGGAGAAACAGAAACCAAGTGATTCATTGATGAAATGTAGTGTGACTTATCATGGTCACGGTATTTAGCTTAGTTGGTAGACCATGGCACTAATGTAACTTAATGTAAACCTTGAATTCACAGTAAGTTGCTAAAAGTATCTAATGTGTAACGGTTGGGGGGTAAAGCATGTCTTGTTTGGCCATCTCTCATTCCCATATTATTTCTGGCAGTTCCTTCATTCAATTATGTTTTGGGAACCAAATCCTAATGTTAAGGGAAAGATATTTTAGGTTTTAGGTTCCCAAAATTTTCCATTGAAATTTTACGCCATCTCTCATCCTCATTTTTTTTTTTTTTTTTTTTTTGGCTTTCAGCTTCTTCAATCAATGCAAGAATTGTTTTGGGGAATTTTTGGTAACCAAATATTAATGTTATTTGAAATTTTAGGTTTTAGTTTTATTAATATAAATTAACATGTCCAGAACGTGGTATGGATGTTTTTATCCATCTCTCATTCTCAGTTTGTTTTTGCTTTCAACTCCTGCAATAAATGCAACAACTGTTTTTAATAATCAATAATTATTTTTATTTATTTATTTATTTACTTACTTACCAAATCATACCATTCAAGGAATGTTCTTTTTGGTTTTAGTTTTACATATAATTTCCCCAGAACATTGCTTGGAGGTTTTTGGTCAGCTTTCATCCTCAGTTTTTTTAGCTTTCAGCTCCTTCAATCAATGCTGCATTCAAAATTGCTTTTTTTGGAGTCACCTCAAAAAAACCTGTCTGCTGATAGAGGGCCACACACACACACACACACACACACACACACACACACACACACACACACACACACACACACACACACACACACACACACACACACACACACACATAGAGAGAGAAGAGCAGTACATATGAGAATTAATATTTGTTGCCGCAGTGATAGATGTGACCATGTACAGGCCGTGATTACCAGGGTATGGGGGGTTTAAGCGAACATCCATTAGACCATAGTTTAGACCTGCTGAGCTGAGTTCTTCCTCCTTCATCCGAGAGAAAGAGAGGTGAGGAGCGAGGGAAACCGGAGAGAAGGAGAGGTGTTTATGAGACAGAGGTCTCATGTTTCGTTTTTAAAGAGGGGTGTTGTAGCCATGGCGACGGGTCTGTTATTGCTTTTGTTCTGAGATATAGAAAATGATTTTTCATGTGGGTGATTAGAGGCACAATCTCCTTTCTCTATCCTCATTCTCCAGAGCGATCAACCATTGTAACCTCTCCAGCAGATGCACATCCGAACTCACGGAGTACAGATGGTAAGAGTACAAAGAGCAAGCCCCCCTTGAATGGTTGCATTGTTGAGCTTCACTGTTCACAAAGCGTATTGAATAAAACTTTTAAGTAATTCTTTTAGACTTGCTGTGGAGAAAATAATCGATTTACCTTACATTGATATTGGCATAATCCTGGACGAAATGGATTTAGTGGTAAAAGCCTGTGAAGTTCACCTTTAAATCTCACAATGAATTGAAGTAGTAAACACTGTCCTGAGTTTAGCTTTGCCTTATAGGGAGGATGACATTGAAGTAACTTGGGTTGGAGGGGGGAAAAAGAAGGAGAATGCATAGTGTTATTCTTTAGGAGCTGGATTTATCAGTTTGTTTGGTGCAGCCGAGATGTCCTTTAGTTGGAATATTGAATGGACATCTTTAGGCGGAATTTATCAGTCACCACAAAAAAAGTCCTAGAAAGTTAAAGCGCGCCGTAAGCGGGTCTCAACCTCTTTCATTTCTATTATAAAACTGAGAGATAGAAAGAGAGAGAGAGAGCAACAGACAGACAGAAACAGGGGGAGGGCAGACCAGCATGTTCCATATCTCCAGTCAGAATGACCCACCTGCCAGTCAAAGTAATGGACTGTGAAAGAGAGATTAGAATGAGGTTATTTTAGGAATGACTCTTTAAAGAGCAAAGTAGCTAAAGTACTATACAGAAGAGTGAAAGAACATTTTACTTTACTCAGATTTTACTTCCAGTCAGCCAGATTTGGGCCATAGAGAACAACAAGTACATATACATTTTTTTTTATAATCACTAATCACTGGTGAGACTACACTAAGAAAGACTATCATTTGTACGGGTGAATGGGGAGAGATTTTTTGTTTAAATGTTTTCAAGTCAGTGTCTTTTTGTTCTACAGTATGTCTCAAATTTGGATATAGGATACATATAACCTTATATGTCTGCAACAAATTAGTTGAGGAAACCTGTTTGAAAACATTATCATTATTTTTGCAATTACATTTGACGAAGCAAATAACACTTTAAAAGGCAAACAAGTATAGGCAGATTTGTAATTCTAACATTTTGAGAACATTCTTTAAGGTTTTAGTTTTACTACTTTAAATTAACATTTCCAGAATGTTGCTTTTATTTATTTATTTTTTTTCTCTCATCCTCACTTTCCAGCTCCTTTAATCAATGCAATAACTCTTTTCGGGGAATTTTTGTTTTGGAAGTTTACGTTTGATGATCCTAATGACACTTTAAAAAGCTTTAAGTTCAAGTTTAGACAGACAAGTATAGTCAGACATGTAACCCTATAAATAATAAGCAATACATTTAAACAGTTTCAAGATTGTTTTTACTACCCAGCAAACAGAACATTTTTCTAGCATTGGTTTATAGTTTTATTTATTTATTTATTTTTATAGATTTCTAACGTTTTCAGATCATTCTTTTTAGGTTTCAGGGTACATTTACATTACAAAGATATGTTTAAACTGGAGAAGTTTTTCCTTTGAGTTTTCCCGCGTACAGACAACACCATTTTCAAAATGACCCCCATTCACATGGATCAGCGAAAACGACTAAAAACGCTGTATTCTGCTGCCAGGCCATTAGATGGAGATGAAACACTATAGACTGAACGCATAATACGCATGTGCGTGACGTCATTGTTTTCAGAGGTTTTCAAAAGTTTGCAGTTTCAGGCACCCAAAAAGCCATTTGTCGTGTAAACGAACGGCCAAAACGCATAAAAAGTTGTACGTTTTTAGTTGAAAAATATGTCATGTAAATAGACCCTTAGTTTAAATAATAAAAACTAACATTCCCATGTTAGTTGCATGTGTCACAGTCTTGTTCATTTTGTTTTAGGTTCTTGCACTTTCTGTTTTGTTTATATTCATCACATGTGTTCCTTGTTCTAGTTTCCCCCACTCATCAGTCACCATGGACACTAACACCAATCATCACAGCTGTTCGTTTTTTTAGTTAATCATATCTGTATATTTAAGTTTTTGCCTGTGTTCTGTTCAGGTTCCGGTATTGTTCGTGTTACGTGTTTGCACGTTGTTACACATGTTGGCCTTACATTCTGAGTTTGTAATAAATCTGATGTTATTTGGTGATTATCTTAATCTTCCGTGGAGTTACAGCATGGAGGTTTTTGTAAGAAAACCTAAGCACTTAAACAGAAGTAGGCCTATAGCAGTTGTGAATGTGGAATGAATAATGTCTGTACATGGACATACATGTTATATTATATAATTAATATAAATATATTAATTTTGTGTTCGTAAAATCATTCTTAAGACAAAACATATTTAAATATTTTACGAACAATTTACTCAGAAGGTTATTTTAGTTGTATGAATGAGGCCCATAGCCGACCCTAACATAGGGCAATCATTTAAAAGTATCATGTATTCTGAAAAAATAAAATTCCCCAGTGTCAGTGGTGAGACAGACAACTACTCCTGTCACTTTGGTTATTGAATGCGGTTGTCACTCTGTGTCAAACCTGAACTGTGTGAACATAACTGTATTTAGCTTTCTAAACAGGACTGACAAGTGCATCTTTGGCTGTGTGAATGTAGACAAGGTGTTAAAATCTCTGAGGACTCTGATGTGTGAGTATCCTGTGTTCTCTGAAGGTCACCTTCTTCTCCTCTCCTGTGAACAAAGAAAAGGGCGCCATTTGCAGGGGATGATAAGTAAATATAGCTTAAATGGGACTCCAAATGGGCCACAGTTATCTGTCTCTACCTGGTTTGTGTGTGTGTGTGTGTGTGTGTGTGTGTGTGTGTGTGTGTGTGTGTGTGTGTGTGTGTGTGTGTGTGTGTGTGTGTGTGTGTGTGTGTAAAGGAATGGGGTGTGTGGTCGGACTTAGTCAGGTCTATGCAGTTTTTATTAGAGCTGTAATAGATCAGATACTGACAGCTGAAGTGAGATGGTCTATGACTGATGCTTGAAACCCTCATGGCTAAAGAGAGATGGAGATAAAGAGGCTGAATAAAAGTAAAGACTGAAGGACATAACCCTTGACTTATACAGAGGTACCCGAATTCTGAACTGTTCAATGATTTATGTGTCAGTAAGCTCTCCCAATGTGCTCAATAGCATGCAACTTCAATACACAAAACTACTAGCACCATAGGTTAAGAGGTGGACCCACTTTGTAAATCTGCACAATGAGTTTTGTGGCTCAAGGACAACTGAAATGTGGGTTATTAGTAAATAAAACGTAGGGTTTGTCATAAGGACGCATGATATTACTACTGTTCAAAAGTTTTACAACTGTTCAGTAAGATGTTTGTTTTTTGAAAGCAATTACTTTTATTCAGCAAGGATGCATTAAATTGATCAAAAGATGCAGTAAACATGGTTATAATATTAAAAAAGATTTCTGATTCAAATCAATGCTGTTCTTTTGAACTTCATTAAAGAATCCTGGGGGAAAAAAAGGTTACCACAAAAATATTAAGCAGCTCAGCTGTTTTAAATGTTGATCATTAAGAAATCAGCAGCAAATCAGCATATTAGAATGATATCTGAAGGATCATGTAACACCACAGACTGGAGTAATGATGCTGAAAATTCAGCTTTGTCATCACAGGAATAAATGACATTAAAAAGAAAATAGAAAAGAGTTATTTTACATTGTAATAACATTTCACAATAGTTTTTAATGTGTTTTTGATCAAATAAATAAAGAGACTTCTAGACTATGACTTCTAATAATATAATTATAATAAAATTCTTATAAAGAGATTTCTTTTAAAAACATTAAAAAAAATCATACAGATGCCAAACCGCATAGGTGGTACCAATACTGTTTATTGGCCAATATTAGACTCTTTTTTTTATTGTACCGGTTGATATTACATATTTAGGAGCATTTCAAATTAAAACAATTTTAGCTCTTAATGTTTCATTTCTTTTATTAAGACAAAATTGTTTGAAATTTTGATATTGTCCATTTATCGGTTATCAGCCATGACGTCTCGGTTACGTATGTAACCCTTGTTCCCTGAAGGAGGGAACGGAGACGTAGTCGACGTGTCGACTGATTGGGATCACGCTTAGGGAGCCTGTCTTCTTCGAGTATTGTACAAATGAGCCAATGCACATTGACGTACGAGAACTGCATCACACGCTCCGCCCCGCAGCGCGGGTATAAATACGGAAGTGGATGCACGCACCAGAACCTAGTGAACACACACTCATCTAGTAGAAACCAGAACCTCCGCGTCCAGTTCTTTTTAGAATCAGACCTGGAACTCTCCAAGGTTTAAACGCGGGTGCCATCATGCCCCCTCCCTGAGAATGTACTCAGAGGAAGGAGTCAGGAAGGGCTGTCGAGAGGAGAGGTCTGGTTGGGCCAATAAGGGGCAACTAGCAATACCTGCTCCATCTCCTCCCTGACTTTAGCACAGTTGTGTGCAAGAAGGCTCACTGGGGAACAAATTTCTGCGTGGGCCCCAGGGGGCCAGCTGTGGCCAGAGTTTTATCTGTATTGAGGGATGTCCACTCAGACAGGAGAAAAAACAACTGGCGGAGGGACGAGTCCGGAGAGGCAACAGACGTAAATGTGCAGCCCCGAAGTTGTCCCAAACAGCTGGACCGCCTGGGGACGGAGTCTCCACTCCCCCTGACCACAGGCTGCCGTGAGGCTCGTCAGCGGCACGATTGAGCAGGCCAGAAGTAATAAGTGGAATGAAGCGATCTCAGAAGCTTCTGACTCCGAAGAGGAGGTTGTGGACGAGTTGCAACATGCGAGGGGAGCGTAGCTCAACGGTCACATTGTTGTCTTTTCAGACCAGTACATGCTCGCAGAGCAGCGGAGTCTCAAAGCGAGGTGAACTCCAAACAACTCGAGGCAATGGATGTCCGACAACATAGGAGCCATTTCGGCCAGAGACACAAAAAGGTCTGTTTTACGGGCTGAGGATTAGGCGGCAGGCCAGGTGAAGAGGTCAGTGCTGAAGCGGTCTTTATATGGAGGAAGCCGTGCGGCTGCGTCTGACATATGCCCCAGGAGCCTCTGAAAAGTTTTCAGTGGGACCCTTTTTCACTTTCATACAGCACTGACCAGACACATACTCTTTTAGAGATGCATTGGACCATCTCCAAACTAGAAAAGAGATTCTCAGCCCGTGGATGAGTTTACTCTTTTCCAGTTGACCTAAGGACCCAACTGGGCCAGGGAACCACAGACATACCCGAGGTGGGGCAGCAAGGTGGAGGACAGGGACCTGGCTCGAGAGGCCCGAGGGCGGCCCAAAGCGGGGTCTGAGTGTGCAGTGCAACATTTACCTGACTCCACTGGACAGCAAGGTGGATGACCGGGTCCTCGAACCACGTCCATCTGCCGGCTGGCGAACAAGAGGGGGCTGAGGGGTGCAAGGCTTTACAAGTCGTACACCACCAGTCTGGACCTCTTGGGACCCAGGAACAGAGGAAATTGCTCATTCTTTGAAAATGTGGGTGGAACAGACACACACAAAAACAAAGAACTCCACACGGCCCTCCTCCGGGGGGAGGGAGTGAATCGGTGACCAACTAAAAGAGCTCTTCCCTCCATCCCTGAGTGGCCCGCTCAGGAGCGCTTACGCCTCTGCTTGCCACCTGGCAGCGCCTGGAGCGGGCTGGGCGCCCCGTCTGTGGCCGGCTCCACGCTGAGGCCTGGGTGGAGGCTGCTGCTGTAGTCCAGCGGGAGCGGAGGCGGTGGCAGATGGACGCCCTCGGTGACGAGCAGGATCTGCCACCGCCTCCGCTCCCGCTGGACTACAGGTGGACGGGTGGAGGCAGCAGCGGGCCGCCGGGGCAGGATGTGCAGGATGGCCTCCGTCTGCTTCTGGGGGGTAGAGAAATGTTGGGAAAAGTTCTCTACCCCGTTTCCGAACAACCCAACCTGTGAAATGGGGGAGTCCAGGAACCGAACCTCGTCAGCATCCCTCATGTCTGCCAGGTTGAGCCAGAGATGGCGCTCCTGGACCACAGACCGATCGCGTGAGCTGCAACCTTTGTGCCCCGGAGGGCGAGGTCAGTTGCAGTGCGTAGCTCACCCATGAGCTCACGGTCTGGGCTACCCTTGTGCATGTTCATGAGTGCCTGGGCCTGGTGGACCTGAAGCAACGCCATGGCATGTAGAGAGGAAGCAGCTTGCCCACAGGCTTTGTAAGCCTTGCCCGTAAGGACGGATGAGAACTTACAGGCCTTAGAGGGGAGACGAGGATCCCCCTTCCACGAGGTAGCAGTTGCCGGACACAGTTGCATCGCAACAGACTGGAGGGATAGCCTCATAATCCTTTGCTGCTCCCCCGTCAAGGGTAGTGAGGGGGAGGAGCTGCTTAGGTGGTTTCTGGCAGAGAAAGGTACCGTCCATGCACTCGTAAGCTCCTCATGCACTTCAGGGAAGAATAGCACTGGAGTGGCGGGCTGAGAACCAGCCTGGCCTGCCCCGAGAAAACAATCATGCAACTGAGACGGTTCGGGACACGGTGGAGGGTTCCACTCAAGCCCAACCGCCTCTGCTGCCCTTTTCAGCATAGCTGTCATCTCTGGATCTGGCTCGGGCAACGGTATCTTCCCGGAGGGAGGTAGCACAGCCGAGTCGTCATCTCTAGAGCCCAGCTCACCCTCCGATGCTGTGATGTACATGCTGTCCTCTGGAGTGGCCCCGAACAAAACAGCTGGTCGGTCCACTACAGAGGGACAAGCACGCTCATCTGGGAGCTTCACCGGCTGCGGTGCAAAAGAGGAGTGAGGGATCCACGGGGCTTTGCCGGCCGGATTACCCCTCACTGTGATCCTCAGATCACCCACCCCACACGGCACTTTAGCCTTCTTCTGGGAAGTTGGCCCAGAAGAAGCACGGATGGAATGGCATCTTGAGAAAGACGCAAACGCACCCGTGTTGCTCTTTCAGGAATTGGGACCCGTCACCAGTGCCGGAGCACACAGGGGAATGACCGCGGCTTTTACAATACTCGAAGATGACAGGCTCCCTAAGCATGATCACAATCAGTCGACACGTTGACTGAAAGGGAACCTTAATTATTGTCTTACTGGCATTGGACATAATTTTAATATTTCACTGAAATATTGCACTCTCCACTAAAGTGGCACATTTGTTTTATGAATCCACCCTTATATGTTCTACGTGTTGGTGAAGATAGAATAAACATGCAAAACCTATAATACATTAAGAAACCTTTTGTCTAGAATATTGAAATTCCAGATGTTGCAATATTACCTTTAAGACATGAATCTAAGCACTGCAAAAAGACTATAATTTTTCAATACACTGCCAGAGATTTTAAACATGCAACAAAACTGTCATCCATGACAAATGACATTGCGTTCGATAAGAAGCACCTCCAGCAAACTTCACCTCTCAGTTTTCTTCAATATGGTCCAAAATATGGTCCAGACAGTCCAAAGCTGCCAATGTAAATGTCAAAAACATGTTAACACACAGAAAAAAAGGGGTTCTGTCATAACAGAATAGAGTTAATATCTTCAGCATCTGTCTGGAAGGGGTCTTGTGGAGACCCACATCTAGGGGCCCGTGTAACTATAGAAGCAGAGCTTCGGTCTCTGGTGTGCTTGTGTGTGTATGTCATTATTATTATATATGTTTGGCAGACCATAGTTCCCCTTTTCCTAGCATACTTCAATAGTTTGTTTATTATTTAGTATTCTCAACAAGATCATTATAGATTATTTAATATTTTCTAATAAACTTTGGATATTGTTTTAATTTTAGTTACAGTTTAGTTTTTAGAGACATTTTTATATGTATTTACATTTTATATTTATATGTATATATATATATATATATATATATATATATATATATATATATATATATATATATATATATATATATATATATATATATATATATGTATGTGTATGTATATGTGTGTGTGTGTGTGTATGTATAAATATATAAGTGAATAAAAATGTCTCTAAAAACTAAACTGTAACTAAAATTAAAACAATATCCAAAGTTTATTAGAAAATATTAAATAATCTATAATGATCTTGTTGAGAATACTAAATAATACACAAACTATTGAAGTATATATATAAAAATAAACGTTTTATATATATTGAAGAATATATATATATATATATATATATATATATATATATATATATATATATATATATATATATATGTGTGTGTGTGTGTGTGTGTGTATGTTTATATTTTACTTATTTCCATTTTTTTTTCAATAAATAAAAGATAATGACCTTATTAGGACTACTAAATAATAGGCATACTGTTATGTTTGTATTATTGAGATACTATTGTAGTTTTTATTAATATTTTAGTTTTAGTTATTTTATTTTATTTTCTTTAAGTTAAAGATTGATTTTATTTAAGTGCATTTGTTTTATGGTTTTACTAATATAAAACTGATAAATATAAAATGTTAATATAAACCTGAATATACATATAAATATATGTATAATAATCCGGATATGTAAACATTTTTATTATAGTTAATATATTTATAATAATAGTAATATAATTATATTAATTTATATGATGTTTTAAATATTCTTATTTACAAACAATCCTATTAATTATAGGATTAATATATTTATAACTATTATTAATATAAAATATTTATGTGTCAACATTGCATTATAAACAACTGATGTTGCTCTGTACCTCCTCTTAAATCAGCATTATGGACTACAGGGAATCTTTTAAACCTCACTGTTTCTGGTCTGGCACACCATGCTCTGACTGACAGCCTGAGGAAATGGCCTCTTCTCTGATCTCAAGCAATATTCCCATACCACTAACAGCCTGATGAGTTTACCAGCTGATCTGAGACCCATGAATACATGCACTCTGACCTCCACAGCTCACATATGAACACAGAACAGTACATTAGGTGGACTTGGTACTAAGTGGCAATGGAAAAGTGATCTAGAAAGCAGACTGAATATCAGTCATTTAGATGGCTCTAGGGGGGATAGAATGTAATCTATGGGGATTTATAATTGTCTTTATACAGCTAATGTCAGTGACTCAAGTTTGAATGGATGATGGCTGAATAATGTCACATCTGAAGAGAACTTAATCTCTGACTCCCAGCATTCTCAGCAGGATACCGTGGCGTTTGTGTGTCTGTATGTGTGTGTGTGCATTTCAGTGAACATTTAAGCTCTTATTTTTTTACGGATCAGGCCTGTGAGCTCAAGCCTTTGTGTATTTGTCTTTTCTCAAAAGTGTGACATAATAGCACAATGCAAAACAGCCAAAAATTAATCCATATCCTCTGTTTGTTCTCTGAGAAATCCATTTCAAATCCTATTACTGTTGGAGTGAATGCTTATTTATTTTTTGTTCCCCAATTCTATCTAAATAATTCTTGAAATTGTTTAAAATGCACTTTTGAAGTTCACTTTAAATTTCATTTCCACTGTTGCCTATATAGATTGCAGTCGTGATGTGTAAGCAAATTCATGTTTGACACAATTAATGTTAAAATAATGTTAATTCTCAATAGAAATTTTTTATTTTTTATCAAAGATTAAACAGGTACACTTTTTAAGGAATGCATTTAATAAAAAAATAAGTTTGTTAAATTATTGATAATATGATATTATTTTAATTATATATAAAAAAATACATAAATTATAGACATTATTCAATATTAAAAATATATATATATTTGGAGACTTTCTGGTTGTACACTTTACAGACCCTTGTGCTGTTCTAAACACAAATGACTTTTTTAATGAGGAACACAAAACAAAATATTTTCCATGTCTCCAGACACTTAAAGATGACCATTACATTTGTAACAGTACTGTACAGTAACTGTTCATAGTTCATGTTAGCTCAGGTCCATGATATAATTTTAATACAACTTTAGATTTAAATGAAGTATTAGTTAGTGTTGAAATACACATGAACAAAGATAAATACATTTTTCATTGACAGTAATGAAATTGGTTGTTATTGTAAAGTGTTGCCATTTGTGTTTGAGAGTATTTGCAGTGTTTCTGTATTTGGTTGCGTTGTGAGTATTTGCAGCACATGTGCTGTCAAACTTCAGATGTCTGCTCATTTCAGCTCTAATGAAGACAAGATAACTTTAGCATAAAACATTTCTGTTCCGAGGGATTCTGCAGCATGCCATTTAGTAAATAACATTGCTGTTCATTTAACCCAACCTGTTGATCCGCAATCCCCTTTTCCCACCTCTCATTTGTGGTGCGAGTCGCGAGACATCAAAGGCCCTCATCAACAAATGGAGGCGCAAAAGACTCACATGAAAGCCTGATTGTAGATGAAGCAGCTGATTATAATTGCATTTTGTATTCAATCGTTTTCTCTCTTCTCTCTTTTCTAATCGGGCCGACTGCCAGCTTTCTTTTCTGTCATTTGGTAATGTGGGAGAGCATTCTCATTAGGATTCAAGTGCGATGCTCGCTAACTTAATTAAGCATAAGATAGACATGCGTATAGATGCAATCTGATCTCAATGTGTGTGAGCCCACGTTTAGCCCCCGTTCAAGGGTTCTCAAAGGACATGATGATGCTATGATGGGAGAAAAGTGGGGTATCTTTTCTGGTCTGAGTTTTTGTGTGCTGCTTTCTTTTTCGAGAAGGTTTATGACAAATGGTAGAGAGGCAACTAAAGGAGTGTTCGACAGGAATCTGTTGATTAGCTCATTGAAGATGCAGTTGTTTCTCTTTCTCTTCCATTTAGAGGCAATCATCTCTTAAGTGTGTCTAAGATACACTGTAACAAATTGCTGTAAAAATTACAGCAACTTACTGGCAATTTTGGTTGCCAGTAAGCCTGTACATTTTACAAGAGTACTGTAAATCATAAACTACAATTATACTGTAAAAAATACAGAACACCTGTAAAAACAGCAAAACAAGACCAGCTGTGAATTTACAGTTCTTTACTGTATTATTTACAGTATGTTACTGTTATTAATAATGCATTGAATTAAAACCTGAGACAAGTCATTTCATTTGAGGAAATTTGCCATTAAATAGTTATACTGTGAGCTAATTTCATTTGAGTCTACTAAGAAAAAGACTTTATGAGTTAACTAGAAACACACATTTAACTAAATCCTACTAGACAACAACAGCACACATGAATGAGTTGAATAACTTTAATGCATCAGCAAATACACAGTCACTGCCTTTAAATAAAGCATCATTCAGCTTAACCTCAGTGTTTCTCTGCTCCTCCTGAACTGAAGCACAGGCTCTATCTACATTTTAACAACATGGTGACACAGAAAACTCAACAGAAACACTTTAAATCCCAACAGATTAAACACTAACAGATCTCCACTATATCATTATGTGCAAAAACACATAAAATCACATAAAGTAATTCACATAATTTTACTTTTTTGTTTAGTACATTTGACTGTGAGATTTTTCAGGAAACAACTGACTTCAGCCACAGCCTTAGAGGAAATCCACTGAAGAGAAAAGAAGACATTAAATCTGTGAAGATCTCAGCAGAGGAGGATTAAACAACTCCACAAACAGCATTACCAGCTTCACTTAGTACTAACCAGACTCACTTTATTTCTGTCATAATCAGACTTACTGAGAAATAGCTGAGGGTTAGATGTTGATGATTTATTGAAAATATTTCATTTGAAGTTACCATGATCGTGATTAGTGTTTACTTTAGTTGGGCTCTTGACTCTTGATAAGTTGAACATTAGTTTTACTTTGGCTACTATAACCATGTCTTTATAACACAAATTTGTTATGGCAATAAAAGTCAAGTAAAATGATGTTCAGGTGTTGATGAATGTCTATTGATATGAGCCTTGACAACATCTAGTGGCTGATCTTGACCAGAATAATTTTATAATTATGAAATTGAGGTTGTAATAGATTTCACCCTACTGACTGGTATAGTCGTGTGATTCTACAGCATGATATTCAGTTGTGATTATATCAGGTAATCTGTGTTTGACATATATAAGATTCACAAAACCTTTCAAACAACTGGAACACACGTGTATCAAGAATCAGCATATGAACCTCAACTATGGTGACAAACATAATATAGATAGATCAACTCTGAACATCACAAATCAAGCTACTAAAAAGTCACATCAAAAAACAACAACAAAAATAAAAGCACATGGTAAGAAGAAAAGAAAATAAGACAATTCAGCTGCATAATTTATGCATGCTGCAATGCATGCTGGGAGTTCTGTATTAAGGCGATACCCAGCATGCATTGCAACATGAAGCGTTTCATTTGAGTGTCACCATTGTTGAGATTCATACGCTGATTGTTAATGTGTGTGTGTGACTTAATAACATGATGTTTTTTTAAACTATCTATGCCATATTGTTTTTAAAATCATTCAAATGATAATGCTGTTAAATTGCCTTATGGAAAATCGCTATATTAATCAGTTATATGGAAAGAACCACAGGACTGAGAAAACATTAAACTCTGGGTGAAATGAGGTGCTACTGATCTGTAAGCTCTTTTGATGACATCATCAATACACAGCCATTGTCGCCAGATTTCTTTTCTCTTGGCTTTATTGCTATAACTGTTGTGCCTTATAAACACACAGGTAAAGCAGCCAGAGAGAAACTAATGTTGCAATGTCAAGGGTAACAGCCCAACTAAAGCCAACACTTATCACCATCATGGTGACTACAAACTAAACCATAAATCATCAACATCTAAACCTCAGTTAATTCTCAAAAAGACCTTGACAAGTGACGCTGGTAATGAGTTATTTACTCCTCCTCTGCTGAGATCTTTAGATATGTACTGTCTTCTTTTCTTTTCAGTTGATTAAATATATGGCTGTGGCTGGAAGTCAGTAGTTTACTATACAATCTAAGTCAAATTTACTAAACAAAATAAGTTATTTTCTGTGCATGTATTTATGTGACAATAAATGTGAAATGTGAATATATATTTATATGAATGACTGCTCAGGAGAGTAAATGCTGAAATGAAGTGTGATTTTATGTGTTTTTGCACATCACAGTATAAATATGAAATGTCAATTGACCAATTTAAGATAATCGGTTTCCTCAAATTATCAAATAATCATACTGTAAATAATACAATAAAGAACTGTAAATTCACAGCTGCTCTTGTTTTTCTGCTTTTACAGGTGTGCTGTATTTTTTACAGTTAATTGTAGTTTATGATTTACGGTAATCTTGTAAAATTTACAGGCTTACTGGCAACCAAAATTGCCAGTAAGTTGCTGTAAATTTTACAGTAAATTTTTTACAGTGTACGTTGTTTTGCCACTTGCGTTCTCAATGAACCGAACGGTTACGCAACTGTTACTACAGACGCATCTATTGGCCTTCTATATGATTTAAAGAGAGAAAAACAGAGATATTTGATGTAATATCCAATAATCTTGTTAACCATATTGTACTGAAGCTGAGAAGTGCAGAGGAGTTGATTGATTGATGCATGAACATTAACTCAGTATTCGGCAGTTTCATCTGACAGCCCTGATGGATGCTTTTTATAACAAACCAAATGAATCTGATAAAACCTGTCTTGAAATGCAAACCAAGTAACATTCTGCAACGACCTACTAAACCTAAACCTTATATGCATTGCATATGAAACTGATCAATCCTTGTAAACAGCACACAAAGCAAATATAGCACACAAAATATCACACAAAGCAATGACTTCCAGAATGCAATATTACACAGTATAAGCCTGTAATCTGTTTAGATAATCTGTCACAGTTGTGTCTTTGTCTCCCTCTCTGTTGGTTTGTCTGCTCATTTTTACTGTTTTGCATACACACACTTTTGTTTTTCTGTCATGGTGGGGATTTTCCTTTGACTTCTACTGTTTTATACAAGCGAATGATATCTTATATTACCTAAATCCTAAATCTAACCCTCACACAGATATTTTAGCATTTTTAGATTTTCATTAAGACATTTCTTAGGTTCATTAAGCCATTTTCCTCATGGCCTGTTGGCTGGTCTCCACATTAAGGTCATTTCAGACTTTACTGGTTTTCATTGGACATATGCCCCTGGTTTCACAAAAAAATCTTAAGACTAGTCCTAGACTAAAATGCATGTTTGAGCCGTTTTAACTGAAAGCAACTTTCAATTATATATCTTAAAATATGTCAGTGCCATTGTTTTGTCTCAAGATGCACACCAGCAACGTTTTTTTTTTTCTTTCTTTTTTTTTTTCCTCAAAGGCACGTCTATAAAAGCTAAATGTCCTAATTAAACTAAGGCCTAATCTTGGCTTAATCTAAACCCTGTCTGTAAAACCAGGCCATGATCTCCTAAATGTAAAATCGCACCCACACACGTACAGGCACATTGTTCCCACAAGGGGTCGCTGTTGCTTTGCAGTGATTAGAATTTGATTATAAATGACCATATTTATTGTCACTTATAATCATCATCAAACATGTGTAAATGAACTTCTGCCATGCCACATTGATGTTTACTTACTTACAAATTTGGGAACAAAGACTACCATAGACTGCCAAGAACTTTTTCCTTAGTGTCTCTAACTTTTTCCCCTCTAAAGCAGTCTTGAGGGAAACATTCTTTAGACTGCTCCTGTAAACGCAGTTTTAAGTTTTGTAGTCTATTAAAAATCTGAAATGTGTTGTGATAGCTACTATGATGTTCAGGTGAAGCTTATTTGCACATAAGTCTGTGGGGAACCCTTGATGTGGATGATGTGCCAGGTGATGCTGCTTTAACCCTGCACCTCATTTTGGACTTGCCAGTGTCTTGGCTGGAGTGGAGAGGAGAGGTTGGCGCAGAAAAACCTCTTCAAACCCACATGCACTTATTTTTCAGCACATATTTGCTGTGTTTGTTTTCTTTAACGTGTTCGATTTTTTTTATTAACACTAGAACGATATCCCGAGGAAAAAAAATCTACCAAGAATCCTAATAATCTCTGCTGGTTATTTTGAGCGAGACAGAGGATATAGGAAGCGCAAATGGTGCAATCGTGCGCTTGAGGAACTTTTGGATGTGCAGGACGATTCCGCATTAGGATGTGAAAGCGGGTGAGGAGGAAACACGGATCCTGCCTTAAGCGTTGCGCATCAGGGTAAAAAAAAATCCCACATAAACGCCACCCACCCATGCTAGACTTTATTTAGACAAAAGTAGCCAAGGGACGGAAAATAAATTCACTCGATGCTACTTAACACAACAATACCGCAGACTGATCAGTTGGATACAGCAACGCATGGGAAAATATTTTGGATGTGAGAAAAGCACAATATTTGTGGAGGATCTGTCGCGCAACGAGGAGACATAGTGGCATCCTCCGGGATCTTGACTGAGCCAATACATCCAATCTAATGCGTTACGGGATGTTCGGACTCTCAAGTCTTTTTGACCTGAAGTAAAGTACACCGACCCCAGTGTGAACTGAAGAACATTGTGATGAATGCGCCTGGATATCCTCCGAGAGCGACACCGGAACTTAATCGCGCAATTGTGTGATCATCTCCCCGCGCGCAAAAGGATCCCTTTTCACTTTCACTGCCCTTCCGTGCCATCCAGTAAGATGGAAGTTTCTCACAGGGGGAGAACAAACATGTTGCGTCTCCATACTCTGCATTTCATTGTAATGCTGCTCAGAGGTAAGTTAATGAGATGGGTTCTGCGCGTTTTTTTTCATATGCACCTTAGGTTTATGGTAGGCTACTTGCTTGAATGAGATCTCCCTATTAACTTTAGATCGTGGAGTGAATTAAATCTAAACTCTCTACTATGGGTTCTGCATCTTATTTGTTGAACTCGATGTGTCGTATTGTGTACGTGCGATTAGAAGGGGAACCTCACCGTAACGAGCGCGACATCACGGCCACTGACTCTGCAGCTGGAGATTAGCGATGTCCGATTCGAGAACGAATCGTTCTTTTGAGTCGAATCTTTTTAATGATTCATCTGAATTAGTTCATGAAACCTGTCTGAATTGGTCCGAGTGCACCAAGCTAAAAAACTAAAATTCACTCATTGAATCATGAATATATTTCTGATATCGTAATCATTCCCAAATCGTAAATAGCCTTTCAATGAGTGAACTGATATTAAAGTTATAGTTCACCTACATTTGTTTTTTAATTACCATTTACTCACCCTCAAGTTGTTTCAAGCCTGTATGAGTTTCTTTCTTCTGTTGAACACAAAAGAAGATAATTTGAAGAATGTCGGTAATCAAACAGTTGCCGGGAACCATAATCATTTGTCAATCCCATTAAAGTAACACTATGTAGTTTTTCAACCTTCATTATATATTTCCAAGACCCTTGTGATGGTACATCGACTTACAATAGGTTGAATGACACGTCTGCCATAGCCTGACAGTGTCTGTATCGCTTTTACTGGCACTATGTAACTTCGGATTTCGGGTAGGAACCCGAGCACAAAAAAAAACTACAAAATTCGACTGCTTTACGGCATACTTCACTTCCCCCACTTCCTCAGATTCTGACGTGAGAGCCCAACTAGCATTTGATACCCGTCTGTATGTTGTTGTCATGACATGACCGAAGCAACAACTAAAAGGAAGAAGGCAAAGGTTTTGTCAGAGGAGACTAAAAGAAGAAAAAGGGAGAGTGACAAATTAAAAGACTGGACGAGGATCACTATTGGAGGGAGAGCAAGACAGTTTGAAGACGGTGAGAGTGCGCGCGCGCGACCGGCTCTCTCTCTCTGCTCGTTCTTGTAACATGCACCCTGTCACAAGCGCAGCAGTCAGTCATCTGTAAAGTGTTTATACATTTATAAATAAGTCAGGGAGCTGACTATCGCGCAAAATGTAAAAGGCTGAATAACATGGCCTGGCCATGTTACGGAATGGTCCTCCATTTATCTTCACGAATCAAGTAATGCTAGTAGAGTAGCGAATTATCAATCTGGTAGCTACACTAACATGCTAGTTTACGATGGTTATAATAAATAATCTTTCAGGATAACTATCCTAATGTCTGCAGGCTGATAATCATGTTTGTGTATTTATTTTTCTGGTGAAAGTGTCTTGCCTCAGGCTATAATGCAAATCGATTTTAAAATTTGCAGATTCATCTATGGTAGCTTGATATAATATTGACAATATATGGCTATTACCTACCACACACACATTGAATTGAATTAGCATATCCGTTATGTAAAACAGTAGACAATAGGCTACTATAATGACGCTGTCTTGTAAACGTGAGCTACGCGATCTTTTGAGTTTGAAAAAAACAAAACCCATGAAATTATATTCATATGACATGCTGAAATATATGCCAATGTACCTGGGATGAAGACATTTCACACGCAACGCTGGCAGTCTGCCCGCCAGTACTCAAGACAGTATCGGCTTGTCAACAAATGCACACGTGTATCGCCTGGTGTAACCATGACAGATTTTACGACAGTAGTAGAAGACAACACTGTTTCCCAACTGTAGGGGGACCCCGAGAGCAAAAACCCCAAAAACGACATAGTGTTGCTTTAAGAGCATGTCGCCCAGCGAGCAAGAGATCTTAGGCTATATTTAAAGTTGAACTGCTTGGTTGCTTGGGCACATGTCTTTGTGTAGTTTTGAATGGAATTCGTTCAATATTTTATACCTGCATACGTATGGCTTGATTAGAACATTTTGAAGCCCTTAAAAATGTATGCCGGTATAGGCTATGTGCACAACCGTAGTTTCGAACTTCCGCTTTTGTCAGAAGTCGGCATATCAGTTTCCGGTCTACGACTGGTCATCCGCATCCACTAATAAACACACACGATGAGTGCTGCTGTTGTACGAAAAAAAGAGACATCTAAGTTTCTAAGAACTGTTGGTGGATCTAACGTCCGTTTCACACCCGTTTGCAGTGTGTGTTGCGGTGCAGGAGCGTGCTGTTAGTGCGTTCACATATTATGATGCGTTTGCACAGTGAATAACTGATCCGCGGCTGTACAACAAACACATACTATATATTTTTATTTAAAGTCCAGAAGTTATGCTGCAACTTATTTTTAAAAACAAAAAGTTGTTTCAGCATTGCGATTCTTTGTATGCACATTTAAACACAATTTAAACAATGTAAGTTAGGGCTATTACTCCATGCATTACTTATAATTTGCTCAAGCAAGTGGTCAAATATTTGCTAAATTAAAATCGCAAATAATTTTAATTAAAACTTGAAATTGACAAAAGCAGCCGACTTGCCTTTTCTTTTGCATTTTAATTTTAAAACAATAGATCTTGCATGTCACAAATAACTTATTTTTCCACCTCCACGATTGAGACGAGTGTTGTTCATTCTGTCGCCTGGTTAAAGTAAATTGTAGTTTTCCTTGATTAAATGTGCATTTATGGTGAGATTACTACATTTTATTTAACTAAACGCATTTATGGTGAAATTACTTCGTTTTCAGGTCAATCTTTATCATTTTGACCACCAGCGTTTGCAGCACAGCAGAAATAGATTCGGCGTGGAAACGATCGCTGTGCTGCTGTTATATGTACCTCACCAGTGAAAAGTGAAAGCCCTAACCTGTTGACATGGTGCGTTGGGAGACTGCTGTGTGGCACTTTGCTCGCTAACAGAGCTTATACTGCTTCCTGATAAACACAAACCTTCGTGCGCAGTGGCTGCACAAAATAGACATTTTGATCGACGCACAAAATAGACATTTTGATCGACGCGCAAAAAAATAAAAATATATAGTATGTGTTTGTTGTACAGCCGCGGATCAGTTATTCACTGTGCAAACGCATCATAATATGTGAACGCACTAACAGCACGCTCCTGCACCGCAACACACACTGCAAACGGGTGTGAAACGGACGTTAGATCCACCAACAGTTCTTAGAAACTTAGATGTCTCTTTTTTTCGTACAACAGCAGCACTCATCTTGTGTGTTTATTAGTGGATGCGGATGACCAGTCGTAGACCGGAAACTGATATGCCGACTTCTGACAAAAGCGGAAGTTCGAAACTACGGTTGTGCACATAGCCTATAGGCCTACCACTTGGCAATTAGCCTACGCCATGACCAAAATCTGTTTTGAAGCTTTTTTTTTTTTTTTTGCAGGTAGTCCAATGCTTTTTTAGTCATTTTTACATTTATTTTATGTAAAGTTTATTTGTTTCTATAAGTTTGTTCAAATTAGAGAGTTTATCTAAAATTTAAAATTAGAATTAATTTAGATTCATTTGACACTATTTACCCAAAGTATTAAAAAAAATCATTTTTTTTATGAACAATAATTAAACTAAAAGCTGAAGATTTTTGTGGTGTATCATTCATCAGTGCTCCTTTTTCCACTTCAACGTTCCAATAATTCCTGCCCATTAAAAGCTGCATGGATAACTTTGCTTACCCCAATAGGCCTTATCTGTAAACGATTTAGAAAAGGTTCCATCGATTCACACTTTATTTCATCGCTATGATATGTAGTGTCATATCACCCAGCCCTAACATGCAGTAATGTTTAAAAACACATTTGTCAAGCTAGTTGATAAAAATCAACAACCGATCAAGACTGATTCGCTAACGCTATTTTCCCTCTTGTCTGTGCTCTTTTATTCTTTCATGTTGACTGAAGGCAGATCTGAATAATGCACTATTTTAACTTTAATCAACAAGTAGAATTGATCATGAAATCCTCACCTTATTCCACAAAAATCACTGATCCAATGCTGAGTTGTACTGCAGCTCACATGCATGAATGTTGGGGTTGGAGGGGGCGTGTCTGAACTAGTTGATTCACGAAATCAGTACCCTGCTAAAGAGGTTGACTGGCAAAATGTATTTATGTATTTTGAAAACACAAAAAATACTCATCTTAAATCTATTTAAATACAAATTACATTTGATTTTTTCCAAAGGCTTTAAAATACAAAATAGTATTTTGTATTTCAAATACGTATTTTAAATACATGTATCTGAAATACTGCCCATCCCTGGGTCTAAGAAAGTGAGGACCGGCCAAAATGGCCTCACTTTACTCTCATTGTCCTCACTTTGATGGTCTAAAACTCGAACTGGTCCTCACAAAGATGGTCTCACACACACACACACACACACACACACACACACACACACACACACACACACACACACACACACACACACACACACACACACACACACACACACACACACACACACACACACACACTCAGAAGTTTAGTGGTCTGTGTGTATAGTTTGGATAAATTTCAGAATTTGATCTCATTGTTATGAGGAAAGCTCCACAAAACTAAAAGAAATACAACAATTATGCTCAGATTTTGCATGGTTTCCATTTATCATTGTAGAAAGCATAGTATAATTTTCTGTTTGTAAATAAGCATTGTCTCTGTGTCATTTAGCCTAGGTCATTTAGGGAGGGAGGGTAACAGTGTCCTTGCACAGCTTTCCGTCTGAATGTTTTAGCGGTGTGGTCCACTACACTGGGGGAATTCAGATAAATCAAGTCACGTTTGACATTTAAAAAGAACGTTGTTTGATTTACCTGAATTTACCTTGTTTTGTCCGTTGAAACGCTGTTGAAATGTGTCAATTATGAAAGAGGCCTATGATAGGGGGAAACACAGGGTCACGGTAGAGCTTCTAATTACTCTCCTCATTAAATATAAAGTACTCTGAATAAGCTGGCATTTGGTCTTCATATTAGACAGACAGAATGGTAAGACAAACCTCTAAATTAATAAGGCCAGTATTTTCTCTCTGTATTCATCTTTCAACCTCCTTTCTTGCTCTATTTTGTTCTCTCTCTATCTTTGGCCTTCCTCCTCCTCCTTCTGTACCTCAGTGGTGTAGTCTTGCATGAGAACATGTGGTAGTTAGTGCTTAAATGACCTTGGAATTATCCGGTTCTTTGAGCTTGATGTTCAGCAGGCCCACACATTACTCAGACTATTGTTTTAAACTTTGAGTAAAATAAGTGGATTGTTTCATTAGGCTGGAGAGACGTATGCACATTCTGAAACAGCACATTGAAAATAATCAATGATGAATACGTTTTTAAAGAGTGCTCTTAAACTAAAGTGAAATACTGTAGAGAGTTTGATAAATATTTAAATTATGATACTGCTAAGCTGATCGTTATTTTCTGATAAATGGGACATAAAATTATAGACTAAATTAAAAACAAAACACTAAAATCTAAAATGAATGGTTTATTTTTTAGTTATTTTTTTTAGATCGGCAAAGAATACCTGTAACAGTATTATTAAATTATTTGTTTTTAAAGATGAACTTCAATAAAAGTGAGTGTTAGCAGCAAAAGTAATTGAATTTTTCCGCGCCATTGACAGAATTTTCCGTCATTTATGACAACGCTTCCTCTCGCACGTCCTGATTTGCAGGGTTAGACATGTTCCTGGGTCAACATATTTTGTTGATCCTGGAACAACATTCCTGTCTGAAAATTTTATGCTAAGCATATCCCTACCATTAAACCTAACCCTATGCATAAGTTATCCCTAAAATCAAGGGGAAATGATGAATAACACTGATGTAGAAGCACCTTGTAAGCCTAAACTTGACTTAAACTGTAAATTTGTCCCTCAAAGCAGATGGGTTGATTGTAATGTTGATCAAGGATCAACAAAGTTGTTGATCCAGAAACATGTTGCCCTGGGTGAAATCATACCTTTCCCGCCATTGACGGAATTTTTCCGGCAATCCATGTTTTCAGTGTTTTATGATAGGGTGCACTATTATGCATTTTCTGAAATAGTACAGAATCTAAGGATCCAAAAACAAGTGAAGCAGACGCAGAAACAAGCGATAGAAGCATTGCTTATGCACATGTAAAATAACGCAATCATCAAACATTAACTAGCATATAAATCAAAACTGCCAAATGTTACTGAATGAAAGGTCACCCAGGAAGATGTATTGGACTGTGAAGCTTTGGTGGTGTTGATGGACTCAATCTAATCCATCTATGTTTTGATCATCGATCTGAATTTGATCCGGATGTAGTCTTTGACAAGAATGCGATTTTTCTCAGCTTTGTTTAAAATGTTGCTTTTCTTATGAAACTTTAAAAGCAGAGGCTCTGTTCTTTCTTTTGACATATTGTATGGTCAGAAATTCACAACAAAATATTCAAATAATATTCAAATATTCAATAAACAAAAGTTTTGTGAAAATGATCAAAAATGGTGGCAGGCAACTTAAATAAAAAAATAGAAACCCTGGCAGGGAAAGAGTTAAATGTAAAAATAGGCGAAAGTGAGGATGCATTATAATATTTTCAATATTAACAGATAGGATACATTAACAAATCTCAAATATCCAATAATCAAATACATTACCAATATATTGTTCATCCCTAATCTGTACCCAGGATTGTGCACAGGAAGAGTCATGTGTATTACAAAAGTCACTATTGTGTGTACAAGGCTTCCTTTGGGCAGATTGTCACCCCATACAGCTAAATGACTTTAAAACTCAATCTGAACTGAAACATTTGTTGTGTTATTTCACATCAGAGTAATTACACCCAGCATTGTGTCTTAGAAATGTTGATATTGAGATCAGCTCTCAAAAAAGAACATGTCAAGGCCATGAGTTCATTTGTTCAAGAGCTGCTATGGTAAATGAAGACTGCTTGACTTTAACATCTTAATTGAATTTCTATTGTGTTTCCTCAAGGGCTTTCCCATGTCATGTAGACTGAAAGAATAACACCGACGTCAAACATGAAATGGCCTGTAAATTATGCCACTTCTCTTTCTCTCAATCATCACGATTTCAACGATGACATCTGGATAAAAAGCCCTTTCCTCCAACCTTTAATAGATTGCATTTGATCGAGCTATGATGGACCTGTTTGCTTAGAGAAGTTTTGAGATACAGTAGTACAGCATGTCTTATTACGCACCTTGTACTTTGTGCTGACCTTAAAAGGCAAAGTAAAGAGGTTTTTTTTTTTTTTGCTAAAAGGTTAGCACTTTTCACAGTTGAATGGCTTTTAAAAATGTTATTTCTAATATTCAAGAATAGGTGTAAAATAAATGTTTTTTTTCTCAGTCGTAGGAGTCCTGGGGTTGACGCATAAAACCTTCCATGGTCTAATGCAAAATGATTAATGTTTGGAGACCATGCATGTAAATATTACAGTATATACACCACACTGTGCATGGTGCATTTTATAAATCTTAGTTTTGTGAATGATTATGCATTCGCATTCACAAGATTTTGTCGGTCATGTGATCAAATATCGCGACATAATGATAAATGGTTCATAAACCAATCTTTTGAATATTCATATCTTATAAGCATATGTGGCCTTTTGTCTACTTTACATGAAATAATTCAGAAAAAAAATGAATGACATTATTCAGGCTTCTGGTCTCTCGTATTTGTGTTTCTATTAAAAGAGAAGATACTGAATGGCAGCAAGTTACCATTACTGTAATGCAAACATGCATATATGTTGTGAAAAATTGCATAATCTTAAAGTAATAATTTAATATAAACAGATTTCAAAGACAATAATATGTGTGCAAGAGAAGTACAGG
Source organism: Gila orcuttii (assembly GCA_026230005.1). NCBI lineage: Eukaryota > Metazoa > Chordata > Actinopteri > Cypriniformes > Leuciscidae > Gila > Gila orcuttii. The sequence continues at coordinate 17,423,777 of JAPDVR010000015.1, read as the reverse complement.
CTCTATATAATGCAGGGGAAAAACCTCCCTGAAATCCCTGTTGTCAACTTGTTTAAAATAAAGCTTCACTATGTATGAGCTTGTCATATTCTTCACATCTGAACTGTCTTGGAAGGGCCAGAGTCGAGGTCACTGGTGCATTTGGGGCCGAGACCAAATGGTGTTGACAACTTTTTTTTTGGTGTACATTGTATATTGTGTAGTAAAATGGAGTTAAAGAAAATAGAAAAAGTCAAGGGAATAGGATCACGAACTATAGCCGGATTCAAAAAGTTTAGTTTATTGAAAATCCATAATTTATGGATTCAATTATATCACACATTTCTGGAAGCCTTCCTAACAAAAAAGCCAACTATGTAGTTTGAGCTTTTCGGTTTTCATCAATACCACAAGACAAAAAAGCAGTAATCATGTGTAGACCAAGGCCACCTCACAGTTGTTCTGAGAATTTTCTGCGATTTATTACTGATAGGGAATTCATTCTCCATTAGTGCTAGCAGAGCGCAAGCAGTTTATTATGCCATTCAGTTGTACTCAGAAAAAAAAAAACCTTTCGATTGTGCTTGGTGCATTCATTGAAACATTCATTTGACTAGTTTGCATAATTGCATAGACTTTATCACGTCAAGTTTGTATTTTTCCAATGACGTGTGGACAGGAGGATCTGAAAGAAGGCTTATAAACCAGATTATTCTACAGGCTTCAAAAACTCATATTTTTGTCCTTTTGCTTTCTCTCTTTTAAGTACATGTAATGTGTAACCAGGACACATTAAAATAAAGTGTTACCAATTAATTTATTGCAGTTTTTGTCAAGTGTCACAACATTTTTGGAAAATATCAAGAGGAAATGCTCACTTGACATCAACTTCAGTATTTAGTGTAAGTAGATTTGTTTTCTAAACCCTAAACTCTTTTTTAGTTACACTTTATTTCAGTGGTCCCACTTTAGACATTCTAGTAACTCTGCAACTCTTTAAGCAAGACTGTTAGGTTCGGGTTAGTAGAATAAGTTGACACGTAATAAGTTACTTACTGTATAGTCAGTAGAATGTCTTTTGGGGGACCACCAAAATAAAGTGTTTGCAGATAATAAGCAGACAGTCTACTAATTCTCTAATGACCAGAAGCTGATATGTAGTTGCAAATTTACTTATTGTTAGTGGACCATTGAAATAAAGTGTTACCTTTTTCATTTAAGTGTGAACAGAGAAAATGTCATGGACATGCAATTTCTGTTCTCTATAAAAATGCTCTGTCGTCTATGTAGTCCCAAATAGGTAGTCTACACTATTAGTGTATATTTACTACTGAACTAATTATCTGTAGTATCATATACATAATTTAAATACTAATTTAAGCATTACATGTACAAAATTGATTGGAGTGCAAACAAAAACTTACTTTTTTTTAATGTCAAAGTCAGCACAGCAGTAGTATTTTAATATATAACTTGTTCACTTAGATAATATCATGTATACCAATAATGCACTCGCTGCTGAGAGCAATTTTCTACTATGTTTGAAGAGTACTGAAGCATGTAAGCTGTAGTTTTATACACCGAAAAGCATGTTCAGTGGTTAAGCGTTTGTCTCACCTGGGACCAAAACCAACCATCCTTCTTAGGCTGCCTCATTACCCTAGAGCTGCTCTACTGCCCACTGAGATTACTGGACTACTGGGAGAGATTTCAACATTAAATGCATTTTATGAACACCGGCATACAAATGCATAGTTGACTAAAAACTCTCAATTCTGTTTCAAGCATAATGACTGATTATTTAGTTATTTAGTTTGTATCTTTATTCAGATTGTTGTCCAGATTTGGAAACTTGTAATTCTGACTTTTTATCCTACAATTCTGACTTTTTTCTCGCAATTGCGAGTGTATGTCACGATTCTGACTTTATAACTCACAATTGCCAGTTATCTCACAGTTCTTGACTGACAATCACAAGTTTATATCTTAAAATTCTCACTTTATTTCTCTCAACTCGCAGTTCAGATCTTTTTTTCTCAGAATTGTGAGATTTAAACTTAAAAAAGTCAGTATTGTGAGATATAAACTCGCAATTAAAAAAGGTAATTGCGACTGTTGTCCAGCTGTGGAAGCTTTTATGACTTTTTATCCTAAAATTCTGAACTTTTTCTCACAATTGCGAGTGTATATTATGATTCTGACTTTATAACTCACAATTGCTAGTTATCTCTCAGTTCTGAGAAATAAAGTCGGAATTGTGAGATATAAACTCGCAATTCTGACTTTTTTCCTCACAGTTGCAAGTTTTTATTTTAAAATTCCCACTTTATTTCTCTCAACTCGTAGTTCAGACCTTTTTTCTCATAATTGTGAGATTTAAACTTAAAACAGTCAGTATTGTGAGATATAAACCCGCAGTTAAAAAAAGTAATTGCGTTTTTTTTATCTCACAATTCTGACATTTTTTTCTCAGTTGCGAGGAAAAAAGATAAAAAAAAAATTATTCTGTGGTGGAAAAAAGCTTCCATATCCAGCAATGCTTTTAACCCTGAAGTTGATTTATTCATTGGTCTTCTGCTGTCCCTGTTGTGATCTTTTTTTGTTGCTGTTGTGTAATATTCTCAAGAGAAATGTGGTGGTTAAAGAAGGAAGAATAGCAAATTAAGTTATTTTAAAAGCACCCCAGAGGAAAAAGATGCAGTAATTACACAAAGACTTGCATTATATCCCACAAGGATAAACATTAAATATCAGCGTTTCTTCTGCTGAGGTTAGGTTGTTTAAGGTGAAGTGTAGAGATACCAACTGCAATTGCAAAAATAACTAAATTTTTTAATTTTCTAAAGAAAATGCCACTGGTGCTGAACGTATTTGTTTTGTGCGTAGTTGCCAGGGTGTTGCTGAGTGATTGTTCACGATGTGGATGGTTGGGTTACTATTTTGAAAAAATACCTTACCCTTGAGCAATGGTATACATGTCCACTGGTGCGAAGTGAGCAGACATGAGCAGGCATATTGAATTCATTCTCTAGTGAAACTGAGCGCCAGGCTCGCACGGGGAATTGTGGGATTGACAGCAGAGCAGTGCAAGTGGTGACAGCATGAAAAAGTTGCTCAAATTCTCACATTATATTACTATAATTTTGGGGACATCAACCTCCCTAGCTTACTTATTCTCAGGACAGTCACATTAAGATGGAATAGGAGGAAGTATTTTACCTTTTAAATTGGTATATATTGTAATTTTTCTTAAAATGCAATCTCACTGTAAATGTTACACTTGGGAGAGTGTGAATTTCATTCTGTTGCTTCTAGAATTTCTGTCTCAAAACATTTTGGAGAAAAAATAAAGCGGGTTTATTTTCGAATGGTTATTTAATCACCTGTGCGGGAGAATTTGCCGATTCAACTGCTTTCAAGTCTTTTCATAATACCTATTCAGGGAGGCATTTACAGATAATTATAGTCAATGACTATAATCAATTAAACTCCCTTCACCTCACCAAAAATGTTCTCTCTTGATTAAATGCTGAATTTTAAGGGCACACATTAGGTTGTTTTTTCAGTTATTGCTTCTTATTGTAGGTTATATTGTTTTTGTGACAGGTTGACAGGCGATGGAACACGTCATGTCATTTTGAGGGATGTGGCGATAAAAGATGGAAGTGTGCATTTGTTACCTGAAAAGTCTTGCCTGTTCCTTTACTGGGTGTAAAATAACGGTACACAAAAATGATAGTTTTGTACGTACTTCGGTTTTGAAGTCTCGGTTCGGTATGTTTACGGCACAGCAGGTGGGAAAAAAATTACAGTATTGATTCCTCTGTTATTCACTACTGAAGAATTCACCCTTTAATTAGCAGTGTGATGACGTTGACGTCGACTGAAAAGGGGATCAACCATTGAAAACACCACTAAAGCTACCACCTTCTAGTGCCTAGACAAAAGCCTCCTGATGCCCCTGTAATTTAAGGCGGGGAAGGACAGGGCTTAGGCCAGAGAAAGCACTGCTGTTCCTACAGGACCACTGGGAAAGCGTTCCCTGTACATGGAAGGAAGGGACGCTGCGGAAGCCACATCCTACCCGAAGGAAGGTAACGTAGAGAATACACATATGAACTGGGCGGATGACCGGGCAGTACGACATATGGAATGTCACTGGGGAGGCTCCAGCCTATGACAGGGGGGAGATTCAACCGGACAGTGACGGCAGAGCAGACTCTGCCGAGGGAAAACACTGGCCCGCCGTAGGGAGCCGTACCGTGGAAGAATACACATATGGAATCACTGTAGGGATCGCAACATATGGACCCAGCCTAACACAGGTTCCACAAGCTTACGAGTGGTAGGCCTAACACCGGGTGTTCCGCAACATCCGATGTCGGAGGGGTGCGGAGGAACTCAACAGAGTTTGGTTAAGCTCGTGAGAGTAGCCGGCCCGAATTCCAGGCACAACTCGTTGCCCGAAAGCGAGCAAGTCCCTACCCTCTAGTAGAGACCAGGCGAGCAGGAGAACTGTTTAACAGAATTTTTAACTCACTGCCTGCAGTGGCTCAGGGGCGGTCTATGCAGTGCAGTAGCACCAGAGATAAGGCCCAAGAGGATAAAGAGGGAACCTGACGATCAGACGTGCTTCCCATGCTTCTGCATCATGATGTGCGTCAAGAAAACAGAGGCAACATCATTTTGAGGGTGGAGGAAAACCGCCTACTCCAACCCATCTTGCAGGAAAGAGAGCACTGAATGACCGAACGCTCTCAGGAGAGAGTAGACTCACTCAACGAATAGGTTCCACTTCTATTTGGCATAAGCACAACTTCCTGTTTTTAGGGGGTGCTTGCAGAAGTGATGGTAACTACCACATAATCCTGCTGTAGCCATCTGAACCTCCGCGTCCAGCTTTTAGGACCGGCCTGCAATCTCTCCAGGGGTCTGAACGCGGGTGCCATCATGCCCCGTCCCTGAAATATATTCAGGGGAAGTCAGGAGGGCTGTCGAGGGGAACTAGGTCTGGTTGGGCCAATAAGGGGCAACTATCAAGACCTGCTCCTCTCCTGACCTAGCACAGTAGGTGCAAGCGACATGCGTGCACAAGACATGAGCACTGCTCAACACTGCATGTGAAGATCACTGATCTTCAGGAGCATATCTGCTCAACACCTGAGTGTGATGAAATTCACTGAGCTTCAGGAGCATCTCTGCTCAACATGTGAGTGTGATGAAAATCACTGAACTGGACCAGGCGCCAAGTGACAATGAATCGCATAGCCGCTTTCTTAGAAGGCTCACTGGGGAACGCACTTCTGCAGAGCCCCGGGGCCAGCTGAGAGCCAGTGTCTGTCCAAGGGTTGTCCGCTCAGACAGAAATAACACAGCTTGCAGAGGGAAGAATCCGGAGAGGCAAACAGATGTAACTGTGCGGCCCCGAAGTGGTTCCTGCCCAGCTGGACCGCCAGGGGATGGAGTCTCCACTCCCCCTGGCCATAGCTGTAATGAGACTCGTCGGCGGCACGATTGAGCAGGCCCAAAGAAATAGTGGAATAAAGCGACCTCAGAAGCTTCTGACTCCGAGGAGGTGACGGGCGAGTTGTGACCTGCGAGGGAAGCTTAGTGCAACGGTCACGATGCTCGGACCAGTACCACCTCGCTGAGCAGTGGTGGCTCAAAGCGAGGTGAACTGCAACAACTCGAGACACTAATGCCAAAGCAGTCAGAGGTCGCCCAGGCCTCTGTTAAAGCATGCCCTTTAGAAGCAGGCCTTCATATCGGCTGGAGGGAGCGGCTGCATCGCATCCTTCGCCAGAAGACTGTGACGTGCGCACACAAGACAGGAGCACTGCTCAACACTTATGTGTGACTAAAGTCACTATTTCTAGGAGCATCTTTGCTCAACACCTAGGTGTGATGAATATCACTGAGCTTTGGCGGAAGCCGAGCGAAAAGGAATCGCAAGCCAAGTCTGATGGTATAGTTTGGGGCCATCTGGACCGGTTGGGAAGCATTTTTGGCTTCTACGAACCGGGCCAGGGGCCAGGGAAACACAGACGTACCCGAGGTGGGGCAGCGAGGTGAAGGACAGGGACCCGGCTCGGAAGGCCCGGAGGCGGCCCGAAGCAGGGTCTGAGTGTGGTGCAAGACACTTACCTGTCTCCACGAGACGGCCAGGGATGCGTGAGAAGGTGGATGACCGGGTCCTCGAACCGCACCCAGCTGCCGTGCTGGCGAACAAGAGGGGGCTGAGGGGTGCAAGGCTTTACAGGGTCGCACACCGCCAGACTTGCCCTCTTTGGACCCAGGAACAGAGGATTTTGCTCTTTCTTTGAAGTGTGGGTACCCGCTTCTTTTGGGAGCCAGCAGAGGAACAGACACACACACAAACAAAGACTCCACCCGGCCCTTACCCCGGGGGGAGGGAGTGGATCGGTGACCAACTCCAAGAGCATTCTCCTTCATTCCTGAACGGCCCGCTCTGGATTGCTTTCGCTGTTGCTTGCCATCTGGCTTGGCAGCGCGTGGAGCGGGTTGGGCATCCCTACTGTGGCCGGCTCCATGCTAATGCCTGGCTGGAGGCTGCTGCGGATGCCCAGCGGGAGCAGCGGCAGGGGAACGCCCTCGGTGACGAGCAGGTTGAGGAACTGCCACCGGCGGCGGATGGCCTCCCTCTGTGCTTGGGTGGCAGAGAACTGTTGGACGCAGTTCTCCGCCGCGTCGCCAACCAGCCGAACCTGGGAAATTAGGGAGACCAGGAACCGAACCTTGTCCGCATCCGCCATATCAACCAGGCTGAGCCAACGATGGCGCTCCTGGACCACTTAGACGGACATCACCAGACCGATTGCGCAAGCCACGACACTCTAGCCTCGAAGGGCACGGTCTGGGCTACCCTCGTGCATGTCCACGGGTGCCCTGGCCTGACAGACCTGTAGCAGCGCCATGGCACGCGAGAGGCGGCTTGCCCACAGGCTTTGTAAGCTCTGCCCGTCAGAATGGACTTTAGAATGGACAGAATGGACAGAATAGGCTTTAGGTGGGAGGCGAGGATCCCCCCAAAAAGCAGATACCGCCGAACACAGGTGCACCTGTGTCGCGACAGACTGCTTCCACTGGAGGGATAGCCTCGCAACCATTCACCGCTCCTCCATCAAGGGTAGTGAGGAGGAAATGCTATTCCTAATGCTATTAGAGAAAGGTGCCCACTACAACCTGGTAAGCTCTCCATGCACTCCGGGAGAGAAAGGCACTGGGGCGGCGAGATGAGAACCAGCACGGCCCGCCCCGAGACACCAATCCTCCAACCGAGACTGAACGGAACACGGTGGAGGGTTCCACTCGAGCCCGGCAGTCTTGGTGGCCCTTTTCAGCATAGCTGACATTTCTGGATCTGGCTTGGGCAATGTTACACTCCCAGAGGGAGATAACATAGCCGAGTCGTCATCTCCAGAGGCCAGCTCACCCTCTGATGTTGCTATCGACATCTTATCCTCTGGGGGAACCCCAATTGAAACGGCTGATCGGCCCATTACAGAGGGACCAGCACGTTCAACAGAAATTCCATCAGCTGCGGTGTGATGGAGGAGTGAGGAGCCCACAGGGGATGGTTACCGGGCGAGACATCCATCACTCTCCTTCGATCACCCATCCCACACGGCACCCGGGGGTGGGGCATGGTGATGGGGACTCGCGCTTCGCAGATGAAGGCGAGTCTCGATCTCAACACCGCGACAGTGATATTCCCGTCAATGGGAACATGAACCGTTCACAAAAGCTGCTTCAGCGTGCTGTATTTTCAAACACGTGATGCAACAATTGTGACTGTCAGAGAGGAAAAGGGAACGGCCGCATCCTGAAACGCACAGATGGAATGACATCTTTAAAAAGACTCAAACGCACCCGTGTTGCTCTTTCAGGAAATAGGACCCATCACCAGTGCCGGAGCACACAGGGTAATGACCGCGGCAACACAGAACAGTGAACTGAAACAGTGAAGCACTTACTTTTCCGCTTTCTAACCAATCGTCAACACACACAAACATTTAGAAATTTGTTGCTGTTAAAACAGCAGTTGAGAGCTCAAAGCTCGCGATCACCGCTGCACTCGCACTGTAGAAACCACCAGCACTGGGAGATTCTTCCAGAAGAACACAGACACACTCGCTCGTTGTAAACAACAACACTCTTCAGAGACATCAAACGATCGGCTCCGAAGCGAAAGGCAACTAGTGCGTGCATCCACTTCCGTATTTATACCCGCCCTGCACGCCAGTTCCATTGGCTCGTTCAATAGTACTTGAAGATGACTTTCTCCCTGGCATGATCCCTGTTTCAGTCGACATCGACTACGTCTGACGTTCTCGACTGAAAGGGAACCCCATTTCAGTCGTCGTCGACTACGTCTGACGTTCTTGACTGAAAGGGTACTGTATTTGTTTGATACCATTAAAAGTGGTACAAGTGATTTCTCATTAAACATTAATAAGATGCATTCATTTGCTCACCCTGAAAGGACAAGCAGAATTTAAATTGGTACAGAACAAAAGGGCCTCATTTGCCTTTTTCCCCCTCAATATGTTGACCACTAACAAGAAAACATAGGTTTTGATGTTTTGTATTTACCTTTTATTTACTTTAATTGGGTTGCATGTGACTGTAGCTCATTATGGCAATATGACCTACTTAGTCAAATCAATTTGCTTGTTTTGCGTTTAAGGATGTTTAAATGCAATGTTTTATTAATGAATAACATATTTGTAAACATTTATCTTTTTTTTCTCCCTGTTTGCCACATTACAATTGTACAATGTACAATGTACATTAACTTCTTGATGCATCAATTATGTAGTATGGCATTATTGTTCCATGATTTTCAGTCTTGCTTTCTAAAATGTGTTTTTGGAAATTTCTGATATTTCATCAGGTCATGGTGGTTTGGGCTCATTCTCAGGAAACGGTGCCAATTGTGATTTATTGGTGTCCCCATGACTTAACAGGTTACTAAATCTAGTGACATTATTTAGATAGAGACTCGCAGATAAATTTAATTTTGTTTTATAGAATACAGCTTTCTTTCAAGGTAAATTTAGCCTTTATTGAAATTAAGATCAAGTCATGACTTCACTGCAGTTGTTTATTCTTAAATGCTTTAAAGCTTCTTTTAAGAAAATGGAAAATTGTATCCCTCATTTTCTGCTGAACAGGTTATGTGACATTTCCCCTTTATGAATATGTCACGGAACACACACGGGAGGCAGAAAATCCAAGAGCAGTAGTTTTTAATTAAAGGGCAATCCAAACTCGTAGTCATCCAGGCAGGGGTCAAAATCCAATAAGGCAATCCAAAACACAAGACAAAAACAAGAAACGGGCAGATACAGACTAGAAAGTGAGGTGACATAAACCAAGGACTCCGTAACAAACACTAACACAGACAGGGAATATATACACACAGAACTAACAAGGTGATGGGAAACAGCTGAGTGCAATAATCAGATAAGTGACAGAACAGAATGCTGGGAATTGTAGTCTAATGTGAATGACACCGTGAGAACGAGGACCTCTAGTGATAACCCAGGGAAACAACCAGACACTGTGACAGAACCTCCCCTCTACGGAGTGGCTACCAGACGCTCCATGACAGTACACAAGACAACACAAGAGTCCAAGAGGAAGGTGGAATGTGGGAAATCCAAGGGAGGGATCGGAGGGCCAGGAACATGAAGGGGAACAAGAACAGGGGGTAATGGCTCATCGGGCGGCCAGGGCGAAGCAGACAGTCCATCGGGTGGCCAGGGCGAAGCAGACGACCCATCGGGCGGCCAGGGCGAAGCAGACGACCCATCGGGCGGCCAGGGCGGTGAAGACCCATCGGGCGGTCAGGGCGGTGAAGACCCCTCGGGCGGCCAGGGCGGTGAAGACCCCTCGGGCGGCCAGGGCGGTGAAGACCCCTCGGGCGGCCAGGGCGGTGAAGACCCCTCGGGCGGCCAGGGCGGTGAAGACCCCTCGGGCGGCCAGGACGGTGAAGAACCCTCGGCCGGCCAGGGCGGTGAAGAACCCTCGGCCGGCCAGGGCGGTGACGACCAGGGCGAAGACGACCACTCGGGCAGCCAGGGCGGAGACGACCCCTCGGGCGGCCACGGCACAGGAACTGAACCTGGCTCAGGAACAGACACCGGCTCAGGAACAGACACCGGCTCAGGAACAGACACCAGAACAGTAACAACCACAAGGACAGACACAAACACAGAAACAAACATTGGCTCCGGCTCAGGAACAGACACTGGCACTGGCTCAGGAACAGACACTGGCTCCGGCTCAGGAACAGACACTGGCTCCGGCTCAGGAACAGACACTGGCTCCGGCTCAGGAACAGACACGGGCTCCGGCTCAGGAACAGCAGACAATGGCTCCGGCTCTGGAACAGCAGACAATGGCTCCGGCTCTGGAACAGGCACTGGCTCTGGAACAGGCACTGGCTCTGGAACAGGCACTGGCTCTGGAACAGGCACTGGCTCTGGCTCTGGCTCCGGCTCTGGAGCAGCAGACACTGGCTCCGGCTCTGGAACAGCAGACACGGGCTCCGTCTCAGTAACAGCAGGCACGGGCTCTGGCTCAGGAACAGCAGACACGAGCTCCGGCTCAGGAACAGAAACTGGTTCCGGCTCTGGAACCAGGGACACAAAAGGTCTGAAGGGTCCTTCCAGGATCCGTGCCAGACGCTCCAGATAGTTGCTCGGTATTCCCCCGGCTGCGAGAATGGGTATCTCCTGATCTGTCTCTGGCTCTGGAACAGACACTGGCTCCAGCTCTGGAACAGCAGACACCAGCTCCAGCTCAGGAACAGCAGACACCGGCTCAGGAACAGCGGACACCGGCTCAGGAACAGCAGACACCGGCTCAGGAACAGCGGACACCGGCTCAGGAACAGCGGACACCGGCTCAGGAACAGCGGACACCGGCTCAGGCTCTGGAACGGACACTGGCTCCGGCTCTGGAACAGCGAGCACAGGCATGTCTAGGATCCGAATCAGATGCTCCAAATAGTCCATCCGTGCCCTCGTGGCCACGCGAATGGGCATCTCCTGATCCATCTCTGACCGGGTAGACGTGGCGTGGACAGTCTCTGGCTGAGCAGACGTGACGTGAACAATCTCTGACTGGGCAGACGGAACCTGAACAGTCTCTGACTGGGCAGACGGGACGTGAACAGTCTCTGACTGGGCAGACGGTACGTGAACAGTCTCTGGTTGGGCAGACGGGACGTGAACAGTCTCTCGACCACCTCCTCCACTGCGACCCCTACGGGTCCCGCGAAACTTGACCAATCGGGTCCCCTTAAAAAACTCCCTTCTCTCCCGCTCGGTGGCTGGGGAAGAGATGTTACAAAACATACCGCTGGATTAGGTGTGACGGAGTCCTTCTGTCACAGAACACACACTTGAGGCAGAAAATCCAAGAGCAGTAGTTTTTAATTAAAGGGCAATCCAAACTCGTAGTCATCCAGGCAGGGGTCAAAATCCAATAAGGCAATCCAAAACACAAGACAAAAACAAGAAACGGGCAGATACAGACTAGAAAGTGAGGTGACATAAACCAAGGACTCCGTAACATACACTAACACAGACAGGGAATATATACACACAGAACTAACAAGGTGATGGGAAACAGCTGAGTGCAATAATCAGATAAGTGACAGAACAGAATGCTGGGAATTGTAGTCTAATGTGAATGACACCGTGAGAACGAGGACCTCTAGTGATAACCCAGGGAAACAACCAGACACTGTGACAGAATAGGATAAATAATGCTTTGATCTTACTGGCATCACATTGGGGGATGTGACAACAAACAAGTAACAAGTAACTTGGCCTGACTAAATTCAATATTTACTCTATATATACTTTCTAATTGGACAAAATCACAATAATCAGTTTTATAAGATATATATATTTTTGGCACAGTTTATTTGCTGTGAATAATGTGATATTGCTAGTGAAGATAATTGCAAGTTTAGACTGTTTTTTATCAATTTTTGGCATTCAACCCCAAAATATTGTCACAAAGCATGCTATGTTTTAAATACAAAATTATGTCATGAAACTCTAGGGGCCCTATTTTGATGATCTAAGGGCACTTAGGGCATGTCAGAATCCACTTTGCTAGTTTAACGACGGGACAGGTTTGGTCCAGTTTGGTCCAGTTGACCAGTTGGTCAATGACACAGTCTATTTCAGTTGCTTCAAAATAACAAAGCGCCAACAATGCGCCTAAACGCATCTCGTTTTCAGACCAGCAAGCCCATGGGCGCACAAATAGGCGCAAATTTGCATTTGCTTATTTAAACAACGTGGTGCAGGATGTGAAAATGATAACTGCGTCGGGCTGAAACTAGCAAAAGACACTTGCGTCGCAATTGGCCCTGCATTGCGCTGGGTGTATGATAGGGCCCAAGATGGTGCAGGCTGATAAGTAACTCAATCTGCTTGCAATCACATCATTCTCTATAGGGCACAGCTGATTGGTTCCTGCTGTATCAGTAGCCAATGAGTTTGCTGCTCAACCTTTAAATATTTGGTCACCAATCACAAGGAACAACAACTGAGTGATAGTACCAACATGTACACTATTTAACAGTGTATATGACATATTTCATATACTATTATTTAAAAGTTTGGGGTCAATATATTTAGTTTTTTTATGGATGGTTGTTTTAATGTTTTTTTTTTTTTTCATTATTGTTCACCAAGACTGCATTTATTTGATAAAAAAAACACACAAAAACATTGATATTATGAAATATTATTACAGTTTAATATGTTAATATATTTTAAAATATATATTTTTAAAATGCATTAACACATCTGAATTTCCAGCAAAGCTGAATTTTCAGCATCATTACTTATTGTAATATGCTGGTTTGAAATTCTATCTGGAATATCGTTTCACAGGTGAGAATGTGTTGGTTTGTGTTATTTGTATTAACTCAATATTAAAGGTTTGTACTATGGTACTTAGTTCACTGACCGGCTTTGACCGTTCCGAAATGGTGGACAGCTTACATGTAGCGGCCCATAGAAACAGACGATACTGAGGAATTTATGTATATATTTCTATGGTTGAGCATAAATCGGTTGTACAATCATTATTGCGGTGCATTGTGGGATTGAATGAGTAAATTCCGTTCAGTTCACTATGGTTTCGGAAACTAAAAATGGCTGTCCCCTCAAATAGTGCCCCTTTTAAGGGTATGGGGCGATTTCCTAGTTTCCTAGTATGTGACCTAGTTGTTTGTTACCTATAGTAACCTATTGTGTCCACCTGCCCCTTGTTAACTCACTTATTTAGTCTCTGTTTATATTTTCCCTGTTTAGTTTAGTTCCTTGTCCATTCTTGGGTCTGTTTTAAGTGGTTGCTCTGTTTCTGCGTGTTGATCTCTCTCCTGAGTGTTTTTTAATTTGAATTGTTTATTCAAGTTATACTGCTTCAACTAGATCCTGCTCAAACTCATCCTTGCTGCAACCTCGCTGTGACAGGTAACGTATATCTAAGTGTATGAATTACAAACTAACCATGGCAGGGTTGATATATAATGTAACCGCATACAGTAGGACTGGGGCAAAAAGTTTAAGATTCAGCCATTGAAATTCGATATCTCATGACCACTAAATTGAAATTTTCAAATGAATCAGCAGCAGTCAGTTGGTATACAAGTAAGAGCTCTGTACGTTGTTTACATTCATTATTATTGTAATGGTATGTGCTTTGAGGTATTTAAACGCTGTCTCTTATGACATTTTGTTGAATCTGTGCGCAACCTGTGCGTTCATATGTTTTGAAGGAGTTGTGGCTTTGGAGACGCTCTGGGAGGGATCTAATGCTTTCAAAGTTAGCTTGCTTTTGCTAGCCTCTCCGAAAGGTGTACCCTTTCCTTTTAAGATAAAGTTACTTTTCTTGGATAAAATGTTATTCAGGAATAGAACTGAGGTAACCTAATGACATTTTATTTTCTGTCAGTAAATATTTGAAGCCTTTACTGATTAAACCCTGTTATAATGAACAGATAAAGATACAGATACCACCCGTGGGAGCTTCCCTGTCCTCATTTGGTCTGTGTCTCTTTGCCAGAGCACAAAACAGTAAACATGAGTTAATGTGTTTTTTAATTAAGTACAGTAGTCGAGGAAAGAAGGATGGAAGAAACTTTTCTGCTGATGTTGTCTAAATTTTCCACTTCATGGGGGAACAGTATGCTTACACTGAAATTATAGCATGTACTTCAAAGATTTTACTTGTAACCAAGATTTAATGAAGCAGTTATTGAATATGTTTGATAAATTAAGGACAGGGTCAAGTGCAGGCCGGTCAAGTCTTACCACACCTAGGGCCAGATCATGGCACCTGCACCATGAGGCCCATTGACACGTCTAAGGAGGTCGGCCCTATAGACCCATTATTAAACTATTTTAAGTGACGAGCAATTTTCCTCCTCCATCCTGTAGTAGTGTATACATATCTTGAGAATTCAAACTAGAAATACACAAAGAAATGCACAACTTTTGTATTGCAAATGCAATCATTCATTGTTTTCTGTATGTAAATGTGGCAATTTGAAATTAACAGTACTTTTGAAATACGTATAAAATCTAGACTAATACAATTTGTTTAATTTTACATGAGCCACCATGGGTCATTTTGTAGAGACTGGCATGTTTGACCAGCCAAATACTGCTGAGTTTTTCTTGGTAAATCCCTGTTTTTGGCCTATTTCAGTTGGAAAATGTATGTGTTTTTGTGTTATTGTTATTTTGAAATATTTTAATAACATTATTCATATTTGAATGAGTTGCTATATTGTTACAAAATCAGAATTCACAAAAGTGCCAATCTCATGCTGAGGGGCCTAAAACACATGTTTGTAATAATCTCTGGACTACAGTTTGTGCATTGGGACAATATATTGCTGAAACTGGGAAATAGCATCCCCCAAACTTGGTAGCGCATCTCCAGTATAATTTGCATGGTGTTTATTTTAGATAATATTTCCTGTATTGGAACGAAGGGGCCTATTCTGCACCATGGAACAGTCCCAAACCATTTTTCCTCCTCCACCAAACTTTACAGTTGGCATATGCATTTAGGCAAGTGTTGTCAGACTTCTAGATATTGTGTAATGACATGTAAATCGTGATCACTCCAGAGAGCGTCTTTGTACTGATATCAGGCGTTTGTGCAGCTGTACGCCCCTTGAAACCTGCTTAATGAAGCCCCCGAACGACTCTAGTGCTGATATTGGTTCCAGAAGTACTTTGGTGCTCGGTAGTGAGTGCTGAAATTGAGAATAGATGATGTTCACATGCTGTGCAGTTGTTGCATTTATACATCCACAGTAACAGTGCTAACAGCAACAAGTGGAGCTTGTGCGATAACAAACTTGGAAATGTAGCTCTCAGTCATTGTTCCCTCATTAAAAATAGCTATAAGAAATGCATAGTATTTAATAGTATTTTAGTATAGCCTGCACATTTAATAATATTTTAGTATAGCCTGCACATAAATTAATTACTTTAAATAAATATTATTTTAGTATAGCCTGCACACGATGGCAATCAGGCAGACTTACCAAGCAGACCTGCTCAGACACCTAGATGAGGGCGAGGAGGTCGGTCCCGACGAGATTGAAGAGCTGCATTGGGCCACTCTCCGCGCCACCAAGGAGGCGGCCCATGCCATCTGGCGCTCCATGGTAACATCGGTGGTGGCGGAGAGACATTTATGGTTGAACATATCGGCCATCAAGGAGAGAGATAGAGGGCCCTTTCATATTGCGCCGGGCGCATCGCGAGTGTTTTTTTTTTTTTTGCTAGTTCTACCAGAAAGACTCGGGAGATAGAATGATATAACAAAGCATATATTTATTAACAGCCCAGCAGGCAAATATTTATAAAGTTCTTTGGCGTAGACTCCGTCCTTAGCGCGCAATCCGAGGGAAAGAGGGCAGGGGCACAACCGACCCCCCGGAGGTATGGGAAGGGACCATTCTGGTGGTGGTGGGGAGGATGTAGGGGAAAGGGACCATCTTGGTGGAGGTGGGGAGGATGGAGGTAATTAGCAGCGTCAGCATCTGCGAACACAGATAAGTGTAAGTACCAATCTTTTATACTGCAAGTATTAGTACGTGATTGGTTAGATGTGAAGGCAATAAGTGACGCAGCGATTGAGTCTTCCTGACAGAACTTACGCTAAAGCTTGCATTTTCAGCCTGACGCAGTTATCATTTTCACGTCCTGCGCCACGTTGTTTAAATAGCAAATGCATTTGTGCCTATTTGTGCGCCCATGGTCTGAAAACGAGGTGTGTTCAGGTGCATTGTTGGTACGTTGGTATTTTGAGGCAACTGAAATAGACTGCACCATTGACCAACTGAAACCTGGTCTAAAGTCAATGGCACAATATTTTTTTTGTGTAATTTAAAGAGCGTGTTAGTAATGTGCGCCTATAGGCGGGACGAACGCGCGTACAGTCTGCTTATTACACACACGGACAAAAACCAGCCAAATTTTTAAAATAAAAGGATTACAATGTAAAATATTATTATTGTATACATAAAGAAATGGTGGTATCAGGCTTGTTATGTGCTTTAACCTCGCGCACAAGCAGATCCGTTTGCTCTCTGGAGACACGTTCAGTCTTTCCACTATCAAATTCCATCATGTAAATAGCAATCTGTCATGGCGCGAGGCATTTAAAGGGAATGGGAGATGAGTCTGATTGATTTATTGCACGTAAAGCCCAAAACACAACCATTACTCATTACGAGAATAGGAACAACCCTTTTAGACCATGCGCCGACCATTTTTCCCGTCGTTAAACTAGCAAAAGTGGATTCGGACACGCCCTAAGTGCACTTGCACCCTGTGCTTTAGACCATCGGTTCCCAACAGGGAGGTCGCGGCCCACAAGGGGGCCTCAGCGAGCTCTGTGGGGGGTCGCGTCATATTTTGAAAGGTTTGAGCAATGAGCATTAAATAAAAGTCCTTAACTTTTTTCTGTTCAAGATTTACAAAATTTATATAATGAGCGAGTTCATCATGAATCCATTTTCCAATCCGTGTTTTTGTGTTGTCCTGAACCACTATGGTACACCTATAATAAGTGTTTACATTGGGACTATTTTACATTGGTTCGGGATTGCTGCCGGTGCGGAGTAGCCCAGTACCTGCGTGACTCGTCATAGACGTACACAGAGAGATGTAGTTCCGGCTACAATGTTCTTCCGAAAGACGCATTATTCTGTTAATAAACGCAAGTTTATTATCGCTCGCTATAGCGCCAAAAGCGTAAAAAATAAAGCCTCACATTGATAAAGCCTCACAAATAACATGCAAGTATTGAGGCCCCAGACAACAGTCATTTAGTAATAGCCTATATTCTTTCTTTTTTTACCTACACACCAGTGTGAATATTTTTGTTTTTGCATTTCAAATAGGGCCAATATATAGGCTTCTCCTAGGCTTACGTTTTTAAATTACAAAGGGCCTACTGATGTTTTTGTTATTGTATTTTCAATATTATAGGCTATTATTTGTGCATAAACATACCGTTTGTTTGAAAACAACATATTTTGTCATCCTTGGTGCAAGCTTACAAGAGCGATAATATCATTAAATGTGAAGGGGGGCCCTAAAATATTTTCTTGAGAAAAAGGGGGTCTCAGACAAAAAAAGGTTGGGAACCACTGCTTTAGACCATGCGCTTAGATCGTTAAAATAGGACCCAGAACGTTTCTCCTGGCTACAACGTTACGTCAGTGACTGACAAAGGGGGTTTCGCTTAGAAAGCCTATTACCTTCGAGTATTACTAAACGAGCCAATGGCAAGGAAAGGCCATGGGTCTGCGGAATTTGCATAGTGTAACTCCGCCCTACCTCGTGGGTATATAAGGAAGTACGCTGGCAATATGCAGTTATGTTACCTGCTGAGGAGCCGAGACTGAACTCAGGCAGTTCCAGCGGTACAGCGGATGTGGCAGGGAGACACAACGTCTCCTCACCTGTGGAGAATATTGCCCGTATACAGTCCGAGGAGTGGAGCAGATGAGTGGAGCAGATACACCGAGCAGATCCTAGTTACCGGCTACTTGAAGTGAGTGCACGGGAGAATACTGGCTCTACTTGGAGATTGTATAATCTCGCTAATGTGTTGGGTGTGGCCCATCCTGCAGCTCTGCAGATGTCTGTTAGTGGGCGCCATGTGCTGAAGCCCAAGAGGAAGCCACACTCCGTGTTGAGTGTGCCGGAACCCCAAGGGGACATGGTCGACCTTGCTGCTGGTATGCCAAAGCAATGGCGTCCACTATCCAGTGAGAAAACCTTTGCTTAAAGAGAGTCTTTCCCTTCAGCTTCCCACCATAACAGACAAAGAGCTGGTCTGAGGTCCTGAAACACTGCGATCTGTCTACGTACTGGATTGAGCAGTGTCAAGGCTGGGTCTGCCTCCTCCGAGGGCAGCACTTGTAGGTTCACCACCTGATCCCTGAAAGGAGTGGTGGGAACCTTGGGCACGTATCCTGGCAGGGGTCTCAGGATCACATGAGAGTTAGCCAGCCCAAATTCTAGGCATGCTTCACCAACCGAAAATGCCTGCAGGTCCCCTACCCTCTTGATGGAGGCCAAAGCGACCAGGAGCGCTGTCTTTATAGACAGGAACCCACCAGATTTCTTCGGTACATTGAAGTAGGGGCTGTAAAAGCCGGACTTCATTTTGGCTGGAGGAACAATCTCGACTGCCATGATCTCGTGACCTCCTCATGCAGCTCCGGGAAGAAAGGAACACGGGGGGTGCGCTGATGGGTGTCAGCGCGTGCAGCCCCCAAGAACCAATCATCCAACCGCGAGCGCTCAGGACAGGGCGGAGGGTTCCACTCTAGTCCGATGCTCGCGGCGGCCCGGGAAAGCATGGCTGTCAATTCTGGGACGGACTCGGACAATGCTGGCACACCCGACGGCGGCAGCACAGCCGAATCTTCATACTCGGAAGACTGCAGCCCACCTTGTGATGCGGCTCTCATCATCTGGAGCCCCGAATGAGACATGGGGAACGTGGAAAACTCACGGGTTGCGGTGCGCAAGTGGGGGGTGTGGCCCGAGGAAGCATCATCAGGGCTTTATTCCACACCATAACACTCAGGTCACCCTGGCCACCAGCCAAAGTATCACCTCTCGTGAAGGGGATAGATTGAGGTGTGGCAGAGGGGACTCTACCTCTAGTGAGGTCACAAAGTCTTGACCTCACCACTGCGATGGTCATGTTCCCGCAATGAGAACATGAATCATCCGCGAACGCTACCTTAGCGTGCTCTAAGCCCAAACACGCAAGACAGCGCTCGTGCCCATCAGATAATAAAACTGAACAACCGCACCGAGAAGTGCACGGATCAGCAGGCAGGAATGTGAAACCCGCTGGAAAACGCCGTCACACCAACACAGACTGGAGAGCTACTCGAAGAAGACTCAAAGAAGACACTCAGAGAACAGGCTTGCAGGAGTGAAGAGGACCTCTTGCTCCGAAGCAAAAACATAACTGCATATTGCCAGCGTACTTCCTTATATACCCACGAGGTAGAGCGGAGTTATGCTATGCAAATTTCGCAGACCCATGGCATTTCCTTGCCATTGGCTCGTTTTGTAATACTCGAAGGTGATAGGCTTTCTAAGTGAAACCCCATTCGTCAGTCACTGGCGTAACTCGAAGTGACTGAACGAAAGGGAACCCTTGTTCCCTGAGAAGAATTCTAAGTCCGGTTCCCAGACATACTGCCGCTCGGTTCTCAACCAGCTGAGAGACTCTTACTCGATAATACTTGAACATCAGTAAAATAGTTCTGAACCATAAATATGTGTTATATATTGTACATTGACTACTGATCTTTTAATTTTAATTATATAATTTTAATTATATAAAATTAAGAGTTATGTTCAGAAAATCGTTGAAAGTTTGAGTTAGATGGCAGATTTTTTCATTTATTTTATCACTTCCACTATCACACCTCCAGTGTTTCATCCTTCAATCACCGAAAACCCAAATGACCAGTACAATCACTGCGCCGGTATTCAGAAGTCAGTGGTGGCATGTAATGGAATGACACATCTCTTCATCTCACTGTTTTTTAATGTTTACATAATCATCCTTTTACAATGGCCTTGTTGTATAGTAGCCGGAGGCCTGCAAGCATTAGGATCTGAATGAGTCTCACAATAAGCGGCAGCTTGCAAAAAGGAACCTGGCTGTCAATCATGCCAATGCTGTGCTGAAGAGTTTAACTGTCTCTTCAGAGTGCCCACAAGGATAAAAGAGTGGAAGATCATGATGAATGGGAGGCAAGTTTATTGAAATGAATCATTCTGGAAATCTGTAAAGGTAATTGTGAAGCCAATCCGTGTTGCTTAATTATAGGTCAGTGAAAATAAATAATTACCCTTTGCAATAGCCTTTCACTAGTCCTTTCTAAAGGATGTATTTAAAGATGAAAGACAAAATGATCTGATTGGAGCTTTTTCGACTCCTCTTTCTCTAAATTGAGTCTTTGCGAGAGAGCCCAGGGAAATGTCCGCAATTTTTTTTTATATAGAAATAATACAAAATAGGCAATTGATGAGTGTCAAGGCCACAACATTTAATTATCACAGTTAATTACCTGCAATTAAAGACGGTGTCCATGGATCACTCCTAGATGTTTGTTCAGATGCCATAAATAATGTTACATCCTGACTGCAGTTACTAAGGATTTTCTCCCACCCAACAGGTTTATAAACTCGGTTGCTGTAAATGGATCTCCAGGGACCCATTAAGCTCACTTTATTTGAGAGCTACAGCAATACACATTGCTACTTAAATTATTCAGCGTGTCAGGTTGGTCGAAGTTAATTTAATCAGGTCACAGGTTCTGACTCCAAAATCATCCAATGGGTGTGCGAACCTTGTTGTATAAGTAATGATTGAGTGCCTTTCGGACGGAGTTGAGTAAATAACAAATAAACATCCGATTGCGCTGCAAAACCTATTGAGCTCACTACAGAGGCAGTATTTTAAGGCATCATAGTGTATGTGTCAATTACTGTATGCTGCTTCCCAAGACACCTTGTTTTTTGCCAACTCCAAGGCAGTATCTATCATAAGTATCCTCAAAAGGGAAGGCAATCCCAGAATGCATTACGACAAACTCAATGGAATATAAATCCATGAAGGTGGCAATTAAAAATGCCTTATTTTACCCAATATTTTTGCAAAAGAGTGATGTAAAAATAAACCTTTCTGCTAAACAAACTGCTTACCAGGCTTTAGCAGGTATTCAAATATTGCTTTTAAACTGCTAAAGTAATATTTTTTCATTACGGTATTGATGAAGTTGTTATTATTGTCTAGCATGCACTGGTTGGAAAAAATGCTTTGCCATCACAACCTAATATTTAATATTGATAAACATGCCAACCCTGTGCATTCATCTCTCTATGATTAAAATATGGATGTGCATTCTTGTAAAAGAAGGATGCAGGATTTTAGACATCTGTAGCTGTAAACAAATGATGTGTCATGATGCGAGACGCAAGCACAACTGCCGAACACAATGTTCTAGGGAATGTTTACTTAGAAAAACAATGGAAAAGCAGCTCAGTGGAATGCAATTTTTCTTCTGTTCCACAGAAGTCGTCATATCGGTTTAGATTGAGAGGAAGTAACTGCTGATTTATTTTTGGGTGAACAAACTTGCTTTAAGCAAGCTTATAGGCCAATTACATTCTTCCACCTAAATGAGCTTTTCTAAGAGGGTGTTTAACACAACACTGTTTTCAACATCGCCAACTACTGCCCTGGCATGCATAATACAGCGCTTTTAGGCATCTTAACGTATCTGTATATTTTCAGTAACATTTTGAGCACACCATTTTTTTGTGTAAACATACCCTAAATCTAACTGATTTTGTTTTTACTGTAACTATTGCTCCAAAGTATGATCAGGACTTGAAGCTTGATTTTCTTTTCCCAAGGAGCACATGTGCTCCTAAGTTGAAAAATGTATGAGTGTGTTAAATAACTTTTGGGGCGCAATGAAAATGTACCAAAATAAAGTTTTTCCTTAATAAATGGATACAAGGAGACATTTACAAAAAAAAAAAAAAAGGTTAAATTGATTAGAATGCCAACAGTACACTTGGTTTAGGAAAGTTTCTGCTTCAAACTGTAATTATAGGCCTGCTGTATGTTTATTACAGTATAATAGTAATATGTTTTATATTTATGTTCTTGGTCTTTCCTTCCTGTGACTGGGCAGCCCAGACAGAAGCTACAAGAGTCTACTTTGAATTAAATGCTAAAATTTATTGTGTAAACAAAATACCAATAATACCCAGGAGAAAAACTGGTTCCACTTTATTTCGATTGTCCACTTTGGACATTCTACTAACTATAAGTAACTTTTCAACTACATGTCAACTAACTCTCATTAGAGTATTAGTAGACTGTTAGGTTATGGTTAGATGTTAGGGTTAGGGTTCGGATTAGTAGAATAAGTTGACTTGTAGTTGCCAAGTTACTTTAGTCAGTAGAATATATGTTGGGGGACAAACAAAATAAAGTGTTAGCAAATATTAAGCAGCCAATCTACTAATACTCTAATGACAGTTAGTTGACATGTAGTTGCAAAATTAGGTAACACTTTATTTTACAGTGTTCTTGTGTTACATGTAATTACCATAGTGATAACAGTAAATGATGCATAATTACATGCAACTAACCCTCAACCAAATCCTAATCCTACCCTAACCCTATAGTAAGTACATGTAGTTGCTTAATGTTACTCAGTACTTAATTATATAATTACACTGTAACAATAACACCTTAAAATAAACTGTAACCCAAAATTACTTATAGTTAGCCCCTTCAGACCTGAATTATGTTTTAAGTTTCTGAAAAATATAAAAGTACATTTTCCCAGCTCATGAGGCTTCTATAAATGAGACCAAATAAAAAAAATAAAAAATTTTTTTTTGGCTTTAATATATATTTTTTGTCCATTTCAATGGACATCAGGTCAAAACAGGTGTACTTCACAAAAATGTACCAACATAAAATTAAATAATAAACATAAAAATTGTTAGTATATACTTAAAGCTTTTTCTCAAGGTCAAAAACTTTTCAACAGTTTACCATTTCAACTTTAATTTTGAGGTTTTTGTTTTACAGATTGCACATTGTTTGTAACAAACTAAATATCTTAGTATCAATCAATATGGTCATGTTAGGGTCATTTTCTTTGCACATCTTTCTTTTTTTAGATCAAAAACATTACAATATTGAACATTACAATATTTCAACTTTTATTGTAAGGTTTTTGCTTTATAGATCACACATTTGTTTATTCATAACAAAATAAACCTAGGAATCAATCAATGCATTCATGTTAGAGTAATTTCCTGTGTGTGTCTTTGAAACAATTTCTCTGTTAACGATTTTCTTGTATTGTTACAGTACATTACTAGCAGCACGGTTGCCAGCAAGTTACTGTATTTTGATTTCCAGTAACTGTACTGTAATTCACTTTACAGTACACAAGATCATTACTGTAAACTACCAAATAGTAGCCTACTTTACTGTATTTTTACTGTATTTCGTCATTTGTTCTGCTTTTGCTGTAATTAATTATATGGTATTGTACTGTAGTATTTATATTGATACATTACTGCTAAATATTATTATCATTTTCTAAATAATGATAATATTATATCATAATAATATAATATGTAGTTATAAGGAATATATAGGCTATAGTAGGAAAAAATATTATAGAAGTCAATGGCTACTGTCAACTGTCTAGTTATCGACATTCTTTAAAAT
Organism: Gila orcuttii; assembly: GCA_026230005.1. Lineage (NCBI taxonomy): Eukaryota > Metazoa > Chordata > Actinopteri > Cypriniformes > Leuciscidae > Gila > Gila orcuttii. The sequence continues at coordinate 17,399,915 of JAPDVR010000015.1, read as the reverse complement.
ATCTTCATTTGTCTTCAGCAGAATAAAGATTAAGAACAACATGAGGATGAGTAAGTAATGACAAATATAATTTTTGGGTGTACTATACCGATAAAGGGATAGTTCACCCAAAAATTAAAATTAGCCCATGATTTACTCACCCTCAAGCCACCCTAGGTGTGTATGACATCGTTCTTCTTTCAGACGAACACAGTTGGAGTTATATTAAAAAATGTCCTGGCTTCCAAGCTTTATAATGGCAGTGAATGGTTGTTTCTGTTTTGAAAGCCCATAAAAGTGCATCCATCCATGATAAAAGTGCTCCATGCGGCTCTGGGGGGTAAATAAAGGCCTTCTGAAGCGAAGCGATGCGTTTTTGTAAGAAAAATATTAATATTTAAGTTTACGCTTTAGATTTAGGTCAAATACGTATGTTCATTTTGCCAGAAGCTAGTCATTTTACTTTATACAGTTTTAAATATTGATATTTTTCTTACATCTCCATCTTCCTCATCATCACATAAAGTCAACATCTGAGATATTTCCATCAGCTATATGCTCAAGCACTTCAAGAACTATATATTCTGCATATGAAAAAGTTTCAAAAATGTATCGGTACTGTGATGTAGATTTTTTATATAAGAAATTTCAATCAGCATTACTGGACTTTAGTTACTGGAATGTGATTTCAGTAACAGGCTTTTGAACCAACTGTCCATTCTAATGGACAGACACATTTGAAAAAATCCTGATTTAAAATGTGCAATTCTACAAGAATTTTAACGTTAATTAATAAGTTAAATCTTTCTTTTATACATACAAACTATGAAATACTGGCAAACATATCAAAAAATGTAAATAAAACCATAGGAAATGTTGCTCGCTTCTGTGTTTGGAGAGAAGTGCTGACATGCTTCTCTTCAATGTAGTGTTTTTTTTTTTATAATTACTACATGTAGAGCTTTACTGCCATTTGATTGGATGACAAGCGTCCAATCTAATGGACTGCAGGCTTTAAACTAGGTGAAATGCTCCAGAAGTAAAAAAAAGGGGGTTGACATGTGATGTCCATTGTAATGGACGCAGGGTCTGATTTAATGTCTAAAGTGGACTATCGAAATAAAGTGTTACCGAAAATCTTTGTGTCACGTTGTGGCTGTGATGAATTTCAAGGCACATGGAACAAAAACATTCTTTAATAATAAATTCAAAAATGAAACACACAGGAGATTACCCGAAATAAAGCATAACTACTACATAATATAAAGACAAGACCAAACAAAGAACTGGGGAAACTAAGGGCTTAAATACAAAGGGAGACATAATGCTTGACAGGTAAATGTAATTAGTAACTAAGGGAACTAACTTGGGATTAATCAAGACTAAACTGAACTGGAGACACAAGTGACAAACACATGGGAACAAAAAAGCAACTAAACTAAGCATAAATCCTGACATTATGCAACGTACGGGACTTTTAATTTAAATACACTTAGGGCCCTATTTTAACAATCTGAAAGGCAAGTATCAAATGCAAAATGCAAGTAACTGTGGGCGGATCTCGGATCTCTATAATGACTCTTGCGCCTGACACAAATCTAAAATGGGTTGATCTGAAGTAGCTACATTACTCATAGGTGTGGTTTGGGCGTAATGTTAAATAAACCAATCAGAGCGTCATCTCACATTCCCTTTAAAAGCAGGCGCGCTTGTTCCATGGCGGATTGCTAATGTGATGGAGGATTTGCCAGGTGCACGCCGGGAGCGGTTCACAGTCGAGGAGACCGACTTTCTCGTCAGGGCCGTAAAAAAACAGAGAAGTGACATTGTATGGGGATGGAAGAATCCCACCCAAATTAGCCTCGGTTAAACGGGCGTATAATAATTTAAGTAAATGTGTAAGCTAGATTTATCCTTTTTTTTTCACATCTTCATAGACACCACAATCATTTCCCTCGTGTGTTAAAATTTTTCCAAAAATGGGAACTGCTGCGTCTGTGTAAATGAGAGAAGCAAAGTGTATGCGCGTTGTGCACACGCTACATTATGGCCAAGCATGCGCTCATAAAATAGCATCTGAATAACGCGCCACTGACTTTAGACTAGATTTTTCCTGGTCTGTGGCGGAATTGTTTTCTGAAACTGCAAAATAGCACCAGGGAACGTTTGTGCCGGAACACGCCGCCTCTTTCCGCTGAACCGCCCCCGGGAGCGCAAGTTCATTCCCTAATTTACCAACGTGCGTCTGTGGAGGGAAAAGTCCGCTGTGCGTTGGGTGCAAAATAGGAATGATACATGCGTCGGTGTACAAAGCCAATTGCGCTGGGTGCAAGATAGGGCCCTTGGACTCTTATTTTGAAATCTATGCTTTACTATTGCGGGCTGCTCATTCAAAAAAGACGAGGGAGATAAAATATGCACTCTTACAACCATCTACCAGTTATTACGATATAAACACCATAAAGTAAATGTTGTCATAATTCATCAACAGTAGATCATAAGCAATCTTTTGACATTAATGCATGGTATTCATTGATTGTGAACTGCTCAGAAACCGGGAGACTGTAGAACACACAACAGTGCCACGTTTCTACTTTGATACATGCAGCACTCCTTTTTATTCAATTAAATCAGCATTTTGAATTTTAATAATCAATATCGTGATTTGTTTTTTTGTTTTTTATCTCCAAATTTAAGACTGCTTAAAATTTTAATCAAACTGTTTGTAATACCATTTAAGATATTTATGACTGATTTTTTTTTTCTGATTTTTTTTTCCCCCCAATGTAGGTGAAATTTTCCTTGATATGCAGTAAGGGAGGCACGACTTTTTTTTGTTAAACACACCATAACATTTTCTTTGGTGGCTAATTTTAATTCCTTTATGTGACATTAGTGACTGAGTTTGTGGAATTTTTATTTCTGCAGAAGAAAATGGCTTGAAAAACCGCTTTGATAAATGCAGAAATGCAGCACAAATACCCGCTGTGCTGCACTCAGACAAGACCTCGGGATAGGTGACAAAAAGCACAGAGTTTCTCAACAGTTGTTCTGTCAGCATGTGCTGAGATGAATGTTTATGGAAATAAAGGGTAGTCAACACATTCCAAGTGTCCATTTGGCCTAAGAGGAAAACAACTGGAAGTTGAGGTGGCTCTCTGCAGGGAATTGCAGTGGGTCTATTTCAGAGTGATGTAAGGCTGGATTTACTAGCTTTACTGTGCCTGTTCTAATAAAGCTTTGAAACTGCACTGAGACTGGCAGCACTGTTTTATTGGACCTTTACTGAACAAAGGCTAATGTATCTTTTTTCCTGTGGAAAAATGTTACTGACGTTTAAGTGAATCTTATTGTTTTTCTTTATTCTTCTTGAACCAATTTTTCTTCACAGCATAATTGTGCAGGGCTCTCAGTCATGTGCATCATATTTCCCTTTTTTGTAGGTTTCTAAGCTTTTTTTTTTTTTGTCCTTTTTCCATTTGACAGCTTAATTGTTTCACCTGGTCTGTGAGTTTGTTTGTCACTGTGTGTAAAAGTTTAAATTACTTATTTTTAAATAGCTTCAATCTCTGCAATTATTATGCTGCTTAATATTTATACTTTTACAGGGTTCTTTCATTAACTAGAAGTTTAAAGAACAACATTTATTTGAAATTATTTGAAACATTCATTTACTGTCCCTTTTGATCAATTTAATGTGTCCTTTCTAAATAAAAGTATTAATTTCTTAAAAAATATATATATATAGAAAAGTTACTGACCCCAAACTTTTGAATGGCAGTGTATAGTGATTATTTATCTGGTACCTGTGCGTCACATAAGAAACTGCTCTGAAACACACAGGTTGAAGATCCAAACACAGCTTCATTGAGGGTAATCCATAATCGTAATCTATAAAACAGACAAACCATGGTCAAACAGTCCAAACATAAAACAAGGTCCAAGACACAGGCAAACAGGGAATTCCAGGGAGACAAGAAGAAGATTAAAACCAAGACACAAGGAACCAGGATAACGCTCAGAAATGCAGTGTGACACTAAACAAGACTTTGCAATGAGTGACTGAATAAACAGGGCTTATAGGCAGAGTTAACAAGGGTAATGAGAAACAGATGGCAGTAGTCAGAACATAATGAGTCCGGGCAAAGGTTTATGGGAAATGTAGTTCATGATGGAATGACTGAGGAGAAGTGCCCTCTGGTGGAAATCAAGGGCACTCCAGCTGGTGGGTGTAACACTGTGTCTGATTCCAGCATAATTTCCAGTAATCATTATCTTATCCATAAATATTATTATTCAAAATAATTAAATAATTACTATTTTCTTACAATTAGGCCGACACAAATAGCAGAGAATAGATTGGACACATGACTGTTACATACATGTGACATGCTTAATGTTATTTAGCGCAATAAGCCGTGGAAAAGAACTCTATGCAGTACTTGTGCGAACAGAAAACTGACTGTCAGACAGCGTTCGATCCCCACTTCAGTTCTCTTACGCAGCTTATATGGCAAAATACACACAAAATTATGCTAAAATGCCTGTCTTGGCTAGGAAATCACTGTCACTGATGTATTACACCGTGTATTACTTTCTTTATTTAATTCTGACATAATATTCGACCACAGCTGTTTCTTTGGACAATCCCCTCTTTGAATTTAGGTATCAGCCACAGGTAACAACATTGATAGCTAATCATCAAGTCAAGGTAATGTCATCGCTAATTTGTAAAGTCACGCTAAAAGTGTGTTGTTTTAATAAGGTGTAAACAACAAAAACGTAAATCTCTGAAGATGATGACGTCGTGCACATGCATATTACTTGTTTCATCTCCATCACTATCGGCCTGGCAGCAGAATACAGGGTTCTCTTACGAGAGGTTCTCTCGTATTGCGTAAGTTTAGCTTACGCTACGGGAAAGATTCATCTTCTCGAGATACTGAAGCCAAAAAATGATCCTTCATTTTTGTATACCTTGTCAACGCAGTGCAGCAGCTAGCAGACCTAGAGCAGGCTAACTTGCGTGCTCATTGGCTGCCCTGCGGGCAACTGCTGCAGCCTACCAGTGAGCCGGGCGTGACATCACGCCCAATGAAGGGTGCCCGCGCCTTCATAGCGTCACAGCCCGCCAGAATGGGCGTGGCTTTAGCCTATAAAGGAATGGGCTGTAGGCTGCTTCCCTGATTTTTGTCTCTTCAGCGAGCTCTTCGCATCGCTGGATCTGAGAGAAGCCACCGCCGCCGTCGAACAGTGAACAGCCAGCTTAGGACAGCGCTGAGGAAGCCGGCCGTCTTCGCCACCTTCAGCCATCCGTGCGAGCTACGCTATCCGGCGACGTATCCTTTTTGCCTTGCTATTTAGATTATTTTCTAAAAGAGCAGCGAGCGTCTTTTTCAAGATTCCTCGCACTTCCTGCGGCTCGTGTAGAGCCCCGCTCAGTGCCGGAGACCGCCACCTGATCTGCGCTCTCTGCCTGGGCCTGGAACACGCAGAGCTCGCCCTCGCTTCCGGGGGCTGCAAGCTCTGTAAAGCGCTTCCGCTGTCGACCCTGCGGGCTCGATTCGAAGCCTTCAACCCCCCGCCCCTCCTCACCGACGCGCAGCTGCCGCTCACGAGCCTCACTGCCGTCGCATCTGAGGATGAGGCCGAGGGACACGTACTAGCACGCGGCTAGCTCTCTTTACGTTATAAGAGAGCTACCCCGCCCTCGTGTCCCCGTTCGCACGTCATGCAGAGCCCTCTCGAGCTCTCTGCATGACCCGGACGGGCATCATCTGTGTTAATGTAGGTCCCGTGCCCACTACTCGTGCGCGCGCCCTCGTACAAACACTGTTCCAGTTCTGCTCGACCAACGAGCACGCGGCTAGCTCTCTTTACGTTACAAGAGAGCTACCCCGCAATCGCGTCCCCGTTAGCGCGTCATGCAGAGCCCTCTCGAGCTCTCTGCATGACCCGGACGGGCTTGCGCGCCGCCGTCGAAATGTCTCGCCCTGTCAGTCCCCTTAGATAAGGCTACTGCAGCGGTGTATTTGGAAGCCAACGAGCCGGTGATGCAACCCGCTCGCCTGCACACATCCGTTCTCGCGGCGACCCAGAGAAGTCTTAAGTGAGTATATATGAGGTTAAGAATGTAAGTTACGTGCCCGCTCACGAGCGCTCACGCTTACTAATAGACACATCGCCTCCGAAAATACGCGCGCTTCCCGCTAAGGCCGGACCGCCATCAAAGTTTATTCTCTGTCAGTCCCCTTCAAACAGGCTACTGCAGTGGTTCAATTAGCAGCCAACGAGCCGGTTTGTTTACCCTCTCGCCTGCACACAAACGCCGTCTTCACAGCGACCCAGAAAAATCTCAAAAAGAGTATAATGTCTGGTCCGGCTCATGCCGTCGGTGTTGTAAGTGTAGTGAAGTGCCCACGCCCCCAGTGTTCACCCCTACACATAAGCACTCCGAATCTCGGAGAGCACACTCTCATAAAGCGTAGAAAAGCCGCTCGAGTGTTGAATGTAAGAAATGTGTCCACAGGTCTGTGCCCACTATCTGCCCGCTCTATTACACGATCAAGAAGCAGGTTATGTATGTAAGTCTCGTGCCCACCAGAGTGTGTTCACGCTTGCTAACACAAACCTCCCCCCGAGCTCCGCCCGCGCGTTTAAGTGTTATCACAAAACGAAGGGCATTAATAAAACGCTCCCCATCCATTATGATCGGGACGTCAAATACACTTGTAAGTCTAGTGCTCGCGCGTCATAAAGTGAAAAAAGAATGTTCCCCATCCCTTATGATTGGGACATCTCGCATAAATCAGCCGGTTTTCGGTTTTCAGCGAGCAGCCATTGCCCAGAACCGAGAGCGCGCGCGCCGCGTTTTCGGCTCCGGGTCAGTTTCAAACAGCCTTCGCAGCGACGTCAGGGCGGCCGCCCTAGATCGCGCTCAGACAGCCATCACAGACCGCCGCCTCCCAGAGGGCCTCGGCAGAGAATCACGCTGAAATCTGACCACGCGAAGCCCTCCTAACAGTAAGAGAGAAAAGACGCGCGTGTCCCGCTGCGGCCGGACCGCCGTCAAAATTCATTTCCCTGTCAGTCCCCTTCAAACAGGCTACTGCAGCGGTTCATTTAGCAGCCAACGAGCCGGTTTATTCACCCTCTCGCCTGCACACAAACGCCGTTTTCACGGCGACCCAGAGAAATCTCAAAAAGAGTGTAATGTCTGGTCCGGCTCATGCCGTTAATGTTTTAAGTGTAGTGAAAGTGCCCACGCCCCAGTGCTCACCCTACACATAAGCACTCAAAATTCTGTGTCACTCACAGAGCACACTCTCATAAAGCGCAGAAAAGCCGCTCGAGTGTTGCATGTAAGAAATGTGTCCACAAGTCGGTGCCCACTATCTGCCTGCTCTGTTACACGGTCAAACAAACAGGTTATAAACGTAAGTCTCGTGCCCGCCAGAGAGCGCTCACGCTTACTAACACAAACCTTCCCCCGGGCCCCGCCCGCGCGCTTAAGCGTTATCACAAAACGCAGAGCGTTAATAAAACACTCCCCGTCTATTATGACCGGGGCGTTAGATACAGTTGTAAGTCTCGTGCCCGCGTCCACGCGCTCACGCTTACAGAGAGCTCTATCACCCAGAGCGCTGCTCGCGCGTCAAAATGTGGTAAAAGTTTGTTCCCCATCCCCTATGATCGGGACATCTCACATAAATCAGCCGGTTTCGGCTGTCAGCGAGCCGCCATTGCCCAGAACCGAGAGCGCGCGCGCCGTACATTTACAAAGTGCATGGGCGCGGCACTCGCCCCCCTGAGAAGTCAGGGGCTGCGTATAATGAACTATCTGGACGATTGGCTGATGTTGGCACAGTCAGTGACAGAGCTTCTATCTCACGGTCAACTGGACCAAGAGCTCATTACTGCCCAGCCAGTCAATTTCCTTTTTAGGAATAGAACTGGACTCGGTAACCATGACGGCTCGTTTGTCGACACAGCGCGCGCGCCGTGTTCGCCACCTGGCCGCTTCTTTCCAGAAGGGCAGCTTCCTCCCTCTGAAAATTTTTCAGAGGATGTTGGGCTGTATGGCATCAGCTGCAGCGGTGCTCCAGCTGGGCCTACTGCGCATGCGCCCGCTCCAACGCTGGCTGAATGCTCGCGTGCCCCCCCCCGAGCCTGGGTGTCTGGCGGTCGGAAAATCTGAGTGACTCAGGCCTGCATAGCAGCTCTGCAGCCCTTGTTAGCGGCCAGCTGGTTCCAGCAGGGAGTAACGATGGGAACCGTCTCTCACCGGAAAGTCATCTCAACAGACGCGTCCAACTCAGGCTGGGGAGCGCTGTTCGAGGGCAGACCGGCCTTTGGCCAGTGGTCAGACCGGGAGAAGGAGTTTTCACATAAACTGTCTGGAAATGATGGCGGTCGAGAACGCACTGCAGTGCTTCCTCCCGTTCATACAGGGCCAGCATGTTCTTGTCCATTCGGACAACACATCTGTGGTTTCCTATATAAACCGTCAGGGCGGTGTCAGATCCAGAAATCTCTGCAATCTAACGGATCGCCTCCTTATTTGGTCTCAGATACACCTGCGCTCGCTGAGGGCGGCGCATGTGCCTGGCCATCTGAACGACGGCCCAGACAGACTGTCCAGAGACAATGTCCCCCCAGGGGAATGGTCCTTACACCCCCAAATGGTCCAGAAACTGTGGCGCCTATTCGGCAGACCGGAAGTCGACCTATTTGCGTCAAAAGACAACGCTCAATGCCCAATGTTCTTCTCGAAGGACGAGGACGCGCTGGCCCAGGTTTGGCCCAGCCTCCCGCTATATGCTTTCCCTCCGGTCTCTCTGTTACCACAGGTGATCAAGAGAATCAGGGAAACGCGCCACTCGGTGCTCCTCATAGCCCCGCGTTGGGAGAATCAGATTTGGTTCCCGGAACTAGCACAGCTGTCACTTACAGCTCCGTGGCCGATTCCGGTGAGGGCAGATCTCCTCTCTCAAGCTCGCGGCACGATCTGGCATCCCCATCCAGAGCGCTGGTCGCTGCATGCATGGCTGATCAACAGGTACTCGTTACCCTGCCAGAAGGAGTGATGAACACGATCACGCAGTCTAGAGCCCCTTCCACGAGAAGGCTCTACGCGTCTAAATGGTCGGTGTTCTCCGGTTGGTGCACCGACAGAGGTCTGGACCCGCGGACATGCGGGGTGGCGCATCTTCTCACTTTCCTACAAGAGCTGTTGGATAAGGGAAGGTCCCCTTCCACGCTCAAAGTGTACGTGGCGGCCGTGGCAGCGTTTGCAGAACCAACGCACGGCCAGTCACTGGGGAAACATGAGTTGGTCATCCGCTTCCTTAGAGGAGCTAGAAGGATGAATCCGCCGCGCCCCCCGTCAGTTCCTATGTGGGATCTTTCATTGGTCCTCGAGGCCCTGAAAGCTTTTCCTTTCGAACCACTAGACTCCGTGGGGTTGGAATATCTATCACTGAAAACGTTTTTTCTGACTGCGCTGTCATCAGTAAAACGCGTAGGGGATTTACATGCGCTGTCTGTCAGCGCGTCGTGTCTTGAGTTTGGACCAAATGACTCTAAAGTCATCCTCAGACCTAGACACGGCTATGTCCCTAAAGTGATGGGCACTCCATTCAGAGCGCAAGTTATTTCACTGTCTGCTCTCACAGCATCTGACAGTGAAAGTGATGTGAACCTCCTCTGCCCCGTCAGAGCGCTGAGGGTCTACATTACGCGCACCGCCTCCTTCAGGCGCTCGGAAGAGCTTTTTGTTTCGTTTGGTGGGCGCACCAAGGGTTTCGCGTCCTCGAAACAGAGCCTGTCCAAATGGATAGTAGACGCTATAGCGGCCGCTTATGCGTCGAAGGATCTGCAATGCCCTCTGGGCATCAGGGCTCATTCCACGAGAGGCGTGGCCTCTTCGTGGGAATGGTCCAGCGGGATTTCTATCCACGACATATGTGTAGCGGCTGGCTGGAGCTCCCCGTCTACCTTTGTCAGGTTCTATAACCTAGAAGTTCCCGCCTTGCAGGCTAAACTGCTGTCAGTCTGAACGAGAGATGTATTCTGCCCAGATCTCCTGCTCAGATTACTCTCACATGACTCAGCTCTCCTGGTTGAGCTGCACTAAAGGGATTATGCCATGTGCCTATACAGACCCCGCGCCCGCGCTGCTCTGTATTCCCTATGCATGCTTATGTACAAGTGATGGCCCGCGAAATGGCCGGCCACCTTATTCTTCCACTTATGGGGTTCCCTCTAAAGTTCGGGGTCTCATGTGGATGCTTGGCGCGCACGGCGTTGACAAAGTGTTCCCGTAGCGTAAGCTAAACTTACGCAATACGAGAGAACCTCTCGTAAGAGAACGATACTCGGTTACTAACGTAACCTCGGTTCTCTCTAGAGAGGGAACGAGTATTGCGTAACCGGCCGTGCTCGCGCCACGAGCGACTTCGCTTTAGTCGACAAAAACCAGGGAAGCAGCCTACAGCCCATTCCTTTATAGGCTAAAGCCACGCCCATTCTGGCGGGCTGTGACGCTATGAAGGCGCGGGCGCCCTTCATTGGGCGTGATGTCACGCCCGGCTCACTGGTAGGCTGCAGCAGTTGCCCGCAGGGCAGCCAATGAGCACGCAAGATAGCCTGCTCTAGGTCTGCTAGCTGCTGCACTGCGTTGACAAGGTATACAAAAATTAAGGATAATTTTTTGGCTTCAGTATCTCGAGAAGATGAATCTTTCCCGTAACGTAAGCTAAACTTACGCAATACTCGTTCCCTCTCTAGAGAGAACCGAGGTTACGTTAGTAACCGAGTATCGTTTTTAGTCGTTTTCGTGGATCCGTGTGAAAGGGTATCATTTTGTCGTCTGTACATGGAAAACTCAAAGGAAAAACTTTTCCATTTTAAGCATATCGTTGTTGTGTAAATGTACCCATAGCTTCTTGGTTGATGCTGTCATCCAGGGATATTGCTTATAATTACTGGGGTTTAAATGCTTTAAAAAGCTTTAGGTCTTCCTTTGCTGATTAACTCTAGCTTTTCTTTAAAAGTTAATCTTGAAAATGCTTTGGATAATAAATTAGCAACGATGTCGTCCTTATTAGTGTTGTTTGCAGTTTCCATAGCGAATAGCACTAGTGATTTTTTCAACTGCGTTTTTTTTTTCCTGATCGTGTTTCACACAGCGGGCGGAAAGCGTCACAAACATAGTGATTACAAGACTCACCCATTTAGAGGGACGATATGATTGGTCAATTTTCCTGTCATTTGAAATTAGTCTCTTGCTAATTCCACAGATGGACCACCAATCACAGAGCTGAAAGCGTTTGGTGGAAAAATCCTAATATGGAGAAAACTGACGTCTACACAACACACACTGAATAGACAGATTTGAAGGGTTTTTTTCCTCAAAAAGATTTAGATGTTTATTGTCAAATTATAAATTCCTAAAATAACATTAGAACTGATGACTTTTTATTAAAAATGTTTTTACTTTTTAAACTATTATTTAAAAGATTCTTCTTTTTTTTCTACAATAGTTTAGGCTCTCTCTGTTTGTTCCCCTCTGGTGGAATCATATTTGTCCTATTGTTTGTAATTTGCATCTTATTATAAATATTGTTCTTATTTTTAACAATGATAAAGTACAATAACAAAAGGAATCATGGTTATATTATTTTCAGTTTTTAAACATATTTATGACACAGTTATGTTCAGTTTTAGTTTTCATGAACTTTTAGTTGTTTTCATTAGTCACACGTGTTCCTTTGTTTGAGTTTCCCGCCACCCATCAGTTTCCATGGACACTAATCTTAATCACAGCTGTTTGTCATGTAGTTCATCACCATGTGTATTTAAGTTCTACACCTTCACTCAGTGTTTGTCCGGTGTTGTTTATGTTAGTATTTGTGTAAGTTGTGTTTGTTCTAAGCCTTCTATGCATGATCTTTTCAATTTTTATTAAACTCTTTTGAATCATCATCATCATCCTCTTCTGCTTCTTCATTGTCTACCTGCACCTTCCTGACAATTTAAATATAATTTAAATTTATTTTACACAGTTAAATCTTTATTATATCGAACAACACGTTATCTAACGATCGCATTTTTCTTCGAATTTGTGCAGCCCTATTGATAATATTGATTATTAAAAAATATTTCAATTCTAAAACAAAAACAATCCTCAATAATCCCTAAAAATATATTCTACTCAATATGCTGTAATGGTTCGTTTCAGCAGGCACATACACACGTTCACGCTATTACCTCAGGCGTATTGCTAAACCAGAGTTGCATCTGTCATTTTATCCTCAGCATCACAATAGGCAAAGCTGTTTTGTTTTGCTTTGTAAAGTGGAAGCCAGATGTTATCTCTTTAGTAAATGCATTTTAAGGTAGGACCAGGAAATTAGCTTTTCCAGCTCTATTGATGCAATTTGGCAGTCCGAAATTGTTAGCAATGCAATTCAGAAGCAATTTGCAAGAGGACTTATTAGCTCAATGAAGCTGCAGAGGCCATCATGTAGGAGAGAAAGACAACAACGTTTATGTTTGCTTTCAAATAAACCAAATTAAAGAAGAAAGATTGCGAGCAAGATGTTAACTGCTTATCTGTGAGGATAAATGGTAAGACCTCAGGGTGGGGACTTAAAATCGTACTCAGGGAAAGACAAAGAAGAAACGTGCGTGTGGGTTTACTCTATTATCGAGCACCTAATGACAACCAGTAGCCCTAATCAACGCTTCTATGTCTCTGCATAACTCTCAGCAAGAGTAGATTAAACAAACCTTGTCAACATGCGTGTTGGCGAGACAGCTTTACCCCCACGCTCTCATATGAAAGCAAGGTAGCTAACTCAAAGACAAAGTCCTTAAAGCCATGTTGATGCTGTGTAGACTGCATCTAGTTCTGCTGCCGGATTGAAAGAGCACTGACAGCAGTACCGCCTCCAAATTAAGTGCTTTGTAAACAACACTTCTAATAAACTCAGCAACACATATACTCAATTTGTTTACCTCACTATAAGAACAAATATCTGAGAAAAAAATAACTTCCCACAAAGAGGAAACAAAGTTTTTTTTTTTTAATTTATTTTATATCTACATGCTTAGTATCAAAAAGTACCAGGCTTCAAAACACTAGAAAGGATTCGCTTTGACTTTTTGTTTGATTGTGTTTCGCTTAGAACTTCCTCCTGGTTTTTATTACTTAAATCTGTTTTGTGTTTTTCAATGGTAAAACACTATTTCCTACAACTTAAGACATTCATAGGTAGAATTTTTCCTGAAAAGTGTGAAAAGTTGCACTACTTCAAGGGCTACTTCAAGTTGACTATGTCAAGAAAGGCATGTTTGAGCTTCTTTTTACCATATTTGGTCTACTTTTGGTCTAATCCAAAATGTCATCTGTTCATCATATGAAGCAATTGTCTCATTCCAGAAGACTTGGAATAAACTGCTTGATTAATGTCAATTTTTTTTATGAACTTTTTGAAGCATGAATCCCATTGAAGTTTGGTTGCGTGGACTTTCGATAGAGGGACAGAATTCTCTCATAAAAATAAAAAAAATCCTCACTTGTGTTTCAAAGATGACGAATTTGGAACAACATGAGGGCGGGTAAACGATGACAGAATTTTCAACTAACTCATCCTATGACCAAGTTGGAAAAGTGAGCGGTAATTTAAAGTTATTTTTAAAGGGATGTTTGTGTACATTTTATAGTGATGATGGTGATCCAGAGCTGCCTGTGCCTCTGGAATATCCCAGCCATCTATCAGCAAGGTCATGTACAATGTTTTATAAGCCAATATTTGCAGAGTAGTGATACGCATCAAATTCCCCACCAAACCAGACAGCACATTCAAGCAGCAAAGCATGATTTTCACAATGTTATCAGTTTCCTGAATGTTTTGATTGCTGCAAGTTGGGGATCTTGAGGATCTTGAGGGTGACAAGGTAGACAAGTGTATTCTCTCTCTCTCTCTCTCTCTCTCTCTCTCTCTCTCTCTCTCTCTCTCTCTCTCTCTCTCTCTCTCTCTCTCTCTATATATATATATATATATATATATATATATATATATATATATATACAGGTCCTTCTAAAAAAATTTGCATATTGTGATAAAGTTAATTATTTTCCATAATGTAATGATAAAAATTAAACTTTCATATATTTTAGATTCATTGCACACCAACTGAAATATTTCAGGTCTTTTATTGTTTTAATACTGATGATTTTGGCATACAGCTCATGAAAACCCAAAATTCCTATCTCAAAAAATTTGCATATTTCATCCGACCAATAAAAGAAGTGTTTTTAATACAAAAAAAGTCAACCTTCAAATAATTATGTTCAGTTATGCACTCAATACTTGGTCGGGAATCCTTTTGCAGAAATGACTGCTTCAATGCGGCGTGGCATGGAGGCAATCAGCCTGTGGCACTGCTGAGGTGTTATGGAGGCCCAGGATGCTTCGATAGCGGCCTTAAGCTCATCCAGAGTGTTGGGTCTTGCGTCTCTCAACTTTCTCTTCACAATATCCCACAGATTCTCTATGGGGTTCAGGTCAGGAGAGTTGGCAGGCCAATTGAGCACAGTAATACCATGGTCAGTAAACCATTTACCAGTGGTTTAGGCACTCCTAGCAGGTGCCAGGTCGTGCTGAAAAATTAAATCAGATGGAAGCATGAAGTGCTCCAAAATCTCCTGATAGCTAGCTGCATTGACCCTGCCCTTGATAAAACACAGTGGACCAACACCAGCAGCTGACATGGCACCCCAGACCATCACTGACTGTGGGTACTTGACACTGGACTTCAGGCATTTTGGCATTTCCTTCTCCCCAGTCTTCCTCCAGACTCTGGCACCTTGATTTCCGAATGACATGCAAAATTTGCTTTCATCCGAAAAAAGTACTTTGGACCACTGAGCAACAGTCCAGTGCTGCTTCTCTGTAGCCCAGGTCAGGCGCTTCTGCCGCTGTTTCTGGTTCAAAAGTGGCTTGACCTGGGGAATGCGGCACCTGTAGCCCATTTCCTGCACACGCCTGTGCACGGTGGCTCTGGATGTTTCTACTCCAGACTCAGTCCACTGCTTCCGCAGGTCCCCCAAGGTCTGGAATCGGTCCTTCTCCACAATCTTCCTCAGGGTCCGGTCACCTCTTCTCGTTGTGCAGCGTTTTTTGCCACACTTTTTACTTCCCACAGACTTCCCACTGAGGTGCCTTGATACAGCACTCTGGGAACAGCCTATTTGTTCAGAAATTTCTTTCTGTCTTACCCTCTTGCTTGAGGGTGTCAATGATGGCCTTCTGGACAGCAGTCAGGTCGGCAGTCTTACCCATGATTGCGGTTTTGAGTAATGAAACAGGCTGGGAGTTTTTAAAAGCCTCAGGAATCTTTTGCAGGTGTTTAGAGTTAATAAGTTGATTCAGATGATTAGGTTAATAGCTCGTTTAGAGAACCTTTTCATGATATGCAAATTTTTTGAGATTTTGGGTTTTCATGAGCTGTATGCCAAAATCATCAGTATTAAAACAATAAAAGACCTGAAATATTTCAGTTGGTGTGCAATGAATCTAAAATATATGAAAGTTTAATTTTTATCATTACATTACGGAAAATAATGAACTTTATCACAATATGCTAATTTTTTGAGAAGGACCATATACACATATTTGCACAAAATGCATGAAACCCTGTCTGGGCTATTGTCTGAGCACAGAATGCATGAAACTCTGTTGTGTTTTGATAATGTCTTCTTTTGATACAGGATTGTAAATTGGCAGCAGCTATTTTAATATTCTGTCCTGCAAGACCAGGGCAGGATTTTTTGAGAACTAATAGGTATTTCACATTCTCCCATTAACAGTGCTAATATACGTCTCTCATGCCCTGCAAGTGTTATTTTTCTCTCAGACTTAAGTGCTCTCTTTCCTTTCAGTTCCAGTTTAGAGAGGCGGGCTTTGTGTGTCTGCCCTTGTTAATGCTAGGGGACACCATCCCCACAGATCTTAGTCTTGGCTTGATGGTGTTATTGACTTACACACATACAGACACACATATAAACAAACCCATACACCTCTACTGGCTGGGGGCTGGTTGGCATACTCTTAATGGATGTCCGTCATTTATGAGACAACGCTTCCTTTTTTTTTGCAATTAACAGACATTTCTGGCTTTCCATGTTTTCACTGTTACACAGCAGGGGTCGCTATGACACATCTTCTGAAAGAGTACTGAATCTCCTGATCAAAATACATGGAAGAAGAAGCAGAAACAAGCGATAGCATGTAAGCAGATGCATATCTAAAAAAATTCGACCATCAACAGTAAACAGCATATAAATCAAAACTGCCTAAATTACAGAATCAAATGTCGACCTGGGACGAGCTATAGGACTGTGAAGCTTTGGTGATGATGGACTCAATCTACTCCATACTTGAATATATATATATATATATCTATTTAAAAAAAAGTCTAGTCAGCCAACAGCTCTACAAATACAATAATACAACAAAATAATATGCCAATGACTTAATGAAAATGTAAACATTTTGAAAGATAATTAAGTATTGGTTTTACCTTATATCATCAGCACAGTATAAAAAAACAATAGAAGTCAATGGAACCATTATGAAAAGCAAGTGTGTTAGTTTCAATAAGAGAGCGAGAAAGAGTTACTGTATCTATCTTACAAACAAGGCCAGCTAAGTGCCAGTCACTTTTATAATTGCACAGTAAGGTTTGTGAAATGTGGGAGTGTGTATATAAAGCTGTATGTGAGTTTGTTTGTCTCACCCAGGGTGGATAAATAATTGTTTAACACTTAATCCAGATATTCACTCTAAGCACCAAGCTTTCAATTTAATCCAGGGCCGCCTGCATGGAAAAACATACATATGCATATACACACACATAAGGACTAATACAAACCCTCAAAGCATGAGTAAATATGCAAGTACACACACAAATATCTTCAAAAGGCAAGGATAAGACGTGGAAGGCTTTTGCATTTGTGTCACTGCTTGTGTCTTTTTTCTGGCTCACTCTTGCATTCTCTCCCAGTATCTTGACTCACATTCCGAGCTTTTTCCAGTGACTGTACTGTAGGTCAGTTTTGAGGCAGCTGGGAAATGCAATACTCAAGGCTGAGTGTATTAGAAAGTTACAGAACCTCATTTCCCACAGAGCTTTGTGTGAATGTTTTAGATGAAATGCTCCAAGAACTTATTAAGATTAGGTGCATGTGTTAGTGAAGGTGTGTGTGCGCTTGCAGGTTTTCTTTTCTTTTTGATTTTCTCTGAATTGGGATATATTGGATTGTTACAGTGTTTGCACAAAGAGGTTATTTGGAGATGAGGTTTAATAACTTTATTAAGATCTTCATGCAAATATGAGGATAGATAATAATTTATTATATATATAAAAAAAGTGTTATTATCAATCATTTGTGTTCTTTTATTCAGCCTCTCTTCATATCTAAAAAAAAAACAGGGAAATAAATGCCTAGTAGAAATTCTGAAGCCACAAATCAATTTAGGGAGACAGGGCTAGTTGTCAAATGAGCTAAGGGTTTGAGTCTAGATAGATAGATAGATAGATAGATAGATAGATAGATAGATAGATAGATAGATAGATAGATAGATAGATAGATAGATAGATAGATAGATAGATAGATAGATAGATAGATAGATAGATAGATAGATCTGTCACATGTTTTTTTTATGGGTAAAATACTGGATTGATATTTTTGGGCTGACTTTTGTGTTGAGTCCAAATCTGCTAAGGGGTAATTAAATGTAACAAATAATGTACATCGTTTGTACATCTAATGTATAATATTTTATTAGAACATTAAACAAAATTTTTTTAAACTTTGATAATTGTCATAATATTTTAAACAAAATGGAAAAATATTCATATATTCACATTCAACTATAGTTGATAAAATTGAGGTTATAATATATTACATTAGCATATGAGGGTCAAAATGAACAACATGGACTCATCTCAAGATTACTCATTTAACAGTTCATCTATTGCCAAAATTATGAATAAAAGATCAGTCAAGAATAGAAAATTATTGAAACTATTAAAATCAGGAATGCCAGAATCATAATGCGTAGGTTATGCATAAAAAATATCCGACAAGAACCATCACATTTTGAACGATGTTCACTAAGCCAGCAAAGTTTTTCAATTGGATTGGCCGTTATTCTCTTTAGCATGCAGTGTGAAGTATTTCACACAGTTCCCTGATCATTCTGATTCAACTTAAGCAAGTACACATTTATACTCATGTGCGTTTTTATTATGTGTTGAATTATGCACGTTATCGTCTCTGACAGACAGCTTATTGAAGGCCGGCATTTTCTCCCTCTTCTCGGAAAGCAATGGCCTATTTAAATCATCCGGTAGTGTTGGTTCTCTTTCATCATCTCGTGTTCGAGATCCACCTATGGGAAGGGCATCCGTACCTGACCTCTGCAGAAGCATCCAATTGCACCAAGTCTGGCTAGACAGACAGAAGCGCGCAGCCAATGCCAGGTGAGGCCACACCCCCTCACCTACGGGCATATAACATCTGGGCGCGCTGCTATTCCTCAGTTGACATTCGCTTCTCGCGATCTCTGCATCTCACAGCTCGGTTGATTTTTACACTGCTCACCTCGTGTCTTCAGGAGGACATATCGACCAGATCAGCCTTCGCCGGACGTGACAGTTGTTTATATTTCAACGACTGCTGCTTTGCATTCGGAGCCGCCCATGCTCTCGCTATTTTCACAGTTTCTCCTCACGGCTGCCCGCCACGGATTTCTCCGTTTTCTTCGCTGGTATGTCACTGTCTAAGCCTGCAGCCTCTCCAGGGGATAGCATATCACGGGCCTGCCCGGCCGCGTGTGGTGCCCTTATCGCAGCTAAGGATCTTCGTCAGCTTTGCGTGGTCTGTTTGGGTCTTAAGCACGCTCGGGAAGCCCTGGAGAACCCGGAGAATTGCAGTTTCTGCCTCATGCTGCCTAGGAAGCTGCTTAAACGCCGTCTTAAGGTGGCAGTGACACAGTGCACCGGGCTCAGCCCTTCTGACTCGGACGGGGGACACGGTGATGACGACGCGCTACCGGGGGCCTCCCGGGGTGCAACGTCTCTCATCTGGGCTGACCAGCCCAATCCCGCCTTCCCCGAGGAGGACATCTTCGGGGACAACCTCGCTCTCGCCCACGAACCACCCGGTTCTGGCGAAGAGGAGGATGCGGCCATTCTTGGGGTTTCAGAGGACGAGGAGGCCATCCCGCCCTCTGGTGTTCCCCAGGCTACCGCCCACGCGGTTCTGCCTCAAGCCATCCTCCTGGAAGTGTGTGAGCGAGCGGCTGCTCGTCTCAACATTGAATGGCCGGCACCACAGAGCGCCACCGACCAGGAGAGGGATATTTATGATGGGAAAGTGCTGGGACCCCCTCCCGGCCCGAGGAAACAACTCTTCCCCATCCTCCCGGCGTGCGCGAAGCACATGAGGAATTATTGGAGCGACCCGCTCGACCTCAGACACGGTCTCACGGGACTCGAGGTTAAGGACATGGCGCCGCACGGTATGGGCGAACCTCCCGCCGTTGAGCCTTCCATCGCCAGGCACCTTAACCCCACTCAGGGCGGGCTGCTCACTCCCCCTAAGCCGGTCTTGCCCAACAAGATGGACCGTTTTGCTGCCTCCGTTCACCAGGCAGCTTATAAGTCCTCGGCCGTGGCTGTCAGGGCCCTTAACGTTTCTTTGCTCCTCTCCGCCTACCAGGCGGAGATCCTCGAAGAGTTAGGGCAACAATTGGAAAAGGGAAATCCTTCTGAAACCCTGTGGAAGGAGATCCTCACGGTGAACGACCTCGTCCTCCGTAACGCTCGGCAGGCTGTCCAAGCTTGCGGGCGCTCCATGGCGTTTTCGGTGGTTGGAGAGCGCGCGCTCTGGCTGAACCTGTCAGGACTCCCTGACAGTGAGAAACGGCGCATCGCGGGCGCGCCGGTGGAGCCCGGCCAGGCTCTCTTCGGCCCCGCCGTCGCACTGATGCAACAACGGTGTGACGATAAGAAGGAGGATGAGGCTTTAAAGCTTTGCCTTCCCAGGAAGTCAGTCCCACGCCAGGCGCCCCCTGTGCGTTTGCCTAACCCACCGGCCAAGGGACGACAGTTTCATCAGGGCAAAAAAAAGCCCCGCAACAAACCACCCCCTCGGCAACATAAAACAGCATCTACACACAAGCAATGGGGTAAGCCCGCTCCCGCCGTGGCCGCGGCCGGGAGACCTGCGAATTCCAACCCCACCGACTCGAAACGCAAGCGGCTTGCCTGATGTTCAGCCGATGGGGGCATCAAGTCCATGTTCACGGGCCGCAAGCCCTTCGGACTCCCCTCCTCTTCTAGGACCCCCGTCCAAAAGACCCAGGGGCTCCCGCGGATGGGTCAGCTCTCCGCCTGTAAACGAGACTGCCCAGCTCGTGTGTTCGAGAAATGTGTGTTTTCCCCCCACGTTCAGGGGGCCCTTTGTGAGGGAAAGTTTAAAGCTCAGTGACACCACACTGCCCACACTCTGTTCCCCTCACTCTCTCAATAAAGGCTTCGGCCCCAGTGTTTGCCCAACACAAAACACACAAAACACAAAAAAATACGAATCAAATGAATTCGTTTCGGAGAGAAAACCTCTCTCCGCAGAGAGAACTTATCTCACTGCAGAGAGAGAAAATCCATCCGAACCCCTGCATGTCGCCTCTAGTGTGCCCACTAGATGGCGCCATTGCATCACAAATAAACCTGTCGGTCTCACACAGCTCCGCTCTGGCCCGAGCGGGAGCACTCGCGAGTCACGAAGCGGCTTGGCGAACCGTTTCAGCTCCCGAGTGGGTGATGCGTACAGTAATGCAGGGTTACAGATTGCAATTCGCAGTAAAACCCCCGCATTTCAACGGCATTCTCTTTTCTCACACCTAAGAGAACGCCTCCCACATTCTGAAAGAGGAAATTTCATCTCTCTTAAACAAGGGAGCGATTCAGGTGGTACCCCCCAATCTGATGAACCAGGGTTTTTATTCCCATTATTTTCTGGTCCTGAAAAAAGGCGGATCTCTCCGCCCTATCTTGGACCTTCGAGTGTTGAACAAACATTTGAGGAAATACAATTTCAGAATGCTGACACAAGGCGCACTCGCCCGTGCCATAAAACAGAACGACTGGTTCACATCAGTCGATCTGAAAGATGCTTTCTTTCACATAAGCATCTATCCTCCGCACAGGAAGTTTCTTCGTTTCGCCTACCAGGGCATATGTTACGAATTCACAGTTCTTCCGTTTGGACTCAGTTTGAGTCCCCGGTCTTTCTGTCTGTGCGCGGAGGCGGGCTTAGCACCTCTGAGAATATCAGGTCTGAGAATCCTGACTTACATAGACGATTGGCTCATCATAGCCGAATCAAAGGAGAAGGTGTTGCAGGACACTGGCCGTGTGCTCGCGCACATCACATCGCTCGGGTTCCAAGTAAATGTGAGCAAGAGCAATTTCACGCCCATTCAGAATGTCATTTTCCTGGGCTTGGAGTTGAATTCGGTCTCCATGCGAGCGCGTCTCTCTCAAGAGCGCGTTCGCTCTCTGATGAACTGTCTGATGCAGTTCAGAGAAGGGGCGAAAGTGCAATATCGCACATGTCTCAGGCTGCAGGGTCTCATGGCTTCATCCACCCAAGTTGTGCCATTGGGACTCCTGAGGATGAGGGCGTTCATGAAATGGGTTTTGTCACTACATTTCAGCCCGATTCGCGACCTTTGCCACTCGGTAACAGTGACACACGCCTGCTCGGCAGCCTTGCGCCACTGGGAGAGCGAGGACTTTTACGCACGGGGAACCCCTCTGGGGGCGGTTACGATGCAGAAAGTTGTGACGACAGATGCGTCCTTGACAGGCTGGGGTGCCACCCAGGAGGGCAGAACGGTGAACGGTCTGTGGCCAAACAGACTACGTTCAGTGCACATAAACTATTTAGAGCTTTTAACCATTTGGAAAGCTCTGAATCATTTTCTGCCTCGCCTGCAGGGACATCACGTTCTAGTACGGTGCGACAATACCACGGCTGTGGCTTATATCAACCGTCAGGGCGGCATGAGCTCGTCGAAACTCCACGCTCTAGCTTACAAGCTTTTGGTGTGGAGCAGACGGGTTTTCCTGTCGTTACGCGCAACTCACGTTCCGGGCATTCTGAACAGAGGTGCGGATCTGCTATCAAGGGGAAACCCAATCTACGGAGATCGGCGTCTTCACCCTCAGATAGTGGAAATGCTATGGATGAGATTCGGACGGGCGAGCGTAGATCTATTCGCCTCGCGCGAAAACTACCATTGTCCTATGTTCTTCTCTCTAAGGGACATGGACGCGCCCCTTGGGGTAGACGCACTGGCCCACCCATGGCCCATAGTGCTCCTGTATGCTTTTCCTCCCCTGTGCCTGATAATTCCCACATTGGCCAGGGTGAGAGAGCAGGGCTTGTCTCTCATTCTGATAGCACCCAGGTGGCCCAAGGCACCATGGCTGGCGGAGATAATTCCTCTGTTGTACGCCGAGCCGTGGCGCCTGTTCCGGAATGGGACCTCTCCATGGTGCTGGAAGCTCTGTCTCAACATCCTTTTGAGCCTCTGCGGAGTATTTCCCTTAAGCTGCTGTCCTTCAAGACAGCTTTGCTCTTGCCCTTGGCATCTGCTAAACGTGTCAGTGAGCTACATGCACTCTCGGTTCACCCCTCGTGCACTAAGTTCTCCCTCAGTGGAGATAAGGTTTCCCTTAAGCCTAACCCGGCCTTCATGCCGAAGTGCTTCCCTGCATTCACTTCGGAGGTGTTGGAGCTGTCCGCTTTTCACCCTCCACCTTTTACCTCTCTGGAGGATCAGAGGCTGAATGCTTTGTGTCCAGTCCGTGCTTTACAGGCCTATATGACCAGGACCAACGCTTTCTGGAAGAGCGACCAGCTCTTTGTTTCATGGGCCCCCCCGCACAGAGGGAGTCCCATATCGAAGCAACGCCTCTCACATTGGGTTGTGGACGCTATAACTATGGCTTATGAAGCAAAGGGAGTGCAGCCCCCAAGGGGCATCAGAGCTCATTCCACAAGGGGCTTAGCCGCCTCTTGGGCTTTGTTTAGGGGAGTGTCACTGCAGGACATCTGCTCCGCTGCCAGTTGGGCTTCTCCTCATACCTTTGTGCGTTACTACCGGCTGGATGTCACCAGAACCTCGATAGCACATTCGGTTTTAGGGGTGGGGTCTTCTTAGCTCTTCCCTGTACCCTGTTGAAACCAATAAGAGTGAATGGGCCGGCTAGCCATGTTCATTCCTGCCACCAAACATTTACTTCCCGTTATGGGTATAGTTTATGTGCCTTGGTGGGTTGGGGTTACTATCATGTATGTGTCTCATGCATGTTTCATGTCCTGCTTGTCCACAGCAGTTTGGTGTGGCGTCACCTTTGCAGGTTCATGATTAATGGACGTGTCAGGCACCGCCTCCCCGAGGTGACCGTCTTTCTCTGGCTTTCAGAACCTCACTGTGAGTGTATTGGGCAATCGGGGAGCTGTCCATGTCTCTCCCATAGGTGGATCTTGAACACGAGATGATGAAAGAGAACAATAGGTTACTATCGTAACCCCGGTTCTCTGAAACATCGAGTGGAGAGATCCACCAGCTTTTCCCCGCTTGCCGCACGAGAAGCGAATATACTTACTGAGGAATAGCAGCGCGCTCAGATGTTATATGCCCGTAGGTGAGGGGGTGTGGCCTCACCTGGCATTGGCTGCGCGCTTCTGTCTGTCTAGCCAGACTTGGTGCAATTTGATGCTTCTGCAGAGGTCAGGTACGGATGCCCTTCCCATAGGTGGATCTCTCCACTCGATGTTTCAGAGAACCGGGGTTACGATAGTAACCTATTGTTTTTCAGGAAATGGGTGTACTCCCTGGACTTCTGCTTACAGTGTATGATACTACAGTGTATTGTGCACATTATTTTTTGACATGCATCGATTTCGTGAAATTCAAATGATTTGGATTTGAAAACACATGGATTGTAAGGTAGTAATTATTTATTTCTTAGCCAGCAAGTATTCAGTGAAGTGATTGAAGCCCATGAGTGTGTCAATGTTTTTAGTTCTAATATTCCAACCGAACGCCAGCCAAAAGTTTTTGACAGACGTGATAACGTGCTTGAGGGATGAATTGTTTGAATTTTGGGTAATTATAAAATGTGCTGGAGACGTTTGAAATGCTTTTTTGCGTAATTGTCATGATCCCGGTATCCTCCTCTTACACTCTACCACCCTCTCCTGGTCACACTCGTTATTACATCCATTTACACACACACATTCCCATTCATTATCTCTGCCGCTCTCAGCTGTCTCTCATCACCTCATCTCTCTCCCTCTTCTCCTCCCCAGCTGGTTCCCACTTTCTCTGATTAGACTCTCTATTTCTAGTCTTCCCTGTCCTTTGTTCTTTGTCAGATTATTGCCATATGTTACGTACCTGTGTGCCTGCTGAGACAAGCCCTGTCGTGGCGTGTCGTGTCGTGTCCTGTCTGGTGCGTGCCTCAATCTGTCTACTATATTACCTCGTCTCTGCTTTGTTACTTCATCAGCTAACGTGAGTGGTCAAGGATTGGCGTTCCCGTGCTCTCTACGGACCCAGCCTGTCTCATCCTCCGGGGATTTCCCGTTGCCGGTCCTGACCGTACATTTCTGTTCTATTACTGAAAGACTTTCCGTTCTTTCCTTTGGATGAGACTTTCTTCAGTTGGATTTATTCGCCTTATGTGCCACCTGTGTTATTTTGTCTGAACTATTAAACTTTGTCAAACTGCCCTTTGCTTTTGGGTTCTCTCTCCTACACGTGACAGAATAATCTGACCAGAAATGGACCCAGCAAGGGAGAGTCCTCTTCAATCTGCACTTGAGATCCAGGGAGCCATGCTGGGCCGTCATGAGGATGAACTGGCCGCCGCTCACCATGCCATGGATTCTCTTGCTACTCGCATGACCGAGATCTCACAACAGCTTCATCACCTCCGAGTGGAATCCTCCAACTCTAGAAGTCGTGACACGCCTGAGCCGAGAGTTAACAACCCGCCGTGCTATTCCGGTGAGCCCAAGGAATGTAGATCCTTTTTAACTCAGTGTGAGGTGGTCTTTTCACTACAGACTTCCACATACGCTGAGGATCGCTCTCGCATCGCCTTCGTCATCTCCTTGCTGGCTGGCCGGGCGCGGGAGTGGGGAACAGCTGTGTGGAGTTCGGAGGCTGACTGTCTCAGCCGTTATTCCCGCTTCAAGGAGGAGATGCTGCGGGTTTTTGACCGTTCTGCATTCGGAGCGGAGGCTTCCCGTCTTTTGTCTACGCTTCGTCAAGGGAGAAGGTCAGCAGCAGATTTTTCAATTGAATTTCGTACCTTATCTGCTTCATGTGACTGGAACGAGCCTGCCTTAGTAGCCCGTTTCCTCGAAGGGCTCAATGCTGACATTAAGGATGAGATCCTCGCCCGTGAATCACCCACTCGACTGGATCCTCTTATTGATATGGCCATTCGTGTGGAGAAGCGCTTCGAGATGCGCCGCCGCAGCCGCAGCCTTGAGAGGGCACTTTTCTCCACCCCGGCTCGCTCTTCTACACCGCCGCCTTTCACTGACTCCGAGCCGATGCAGCTGGGTGGTTTACGAGTCTCCGCGGCCGAACGCCAGCGCCGTATAACGGCTCGTCTCTGCATGTACTGCGCTTCCGCCTCCCATCGTGTCGCCTCCTGCCCGGTAAAAGCCAAAGCTCACTAGTAGAGAGAGGGTTACTGGTGAGCGCATCAACCCTAGACCCTCCGTCACGTGCACGCACTACTTTCTCTGCTCTTCTCCGCTGGCCCGGGTTTTCCACCTCCTGTCCGGTTTTGATCGATTCGGGAGCCGAGGGAAATTTTGTGGATGAGACTTGGGCTCGAGAACAGGGGATTGCCCTCATTGAACGTAAAGACTCCACCCCTGTCCACGCCCTTGATGGTAGTATCCTCTCTAGAGTTCGCTTTGCCACTGCTCCGGTGAGTCTCACCATCTCTGGCAATCATCAAGAGACAATTTCTTTTCTAGTTTTGCATTCTCCTTTTAACCCTGTTGTTTTAGGACATCCCTGGTTAGTCGAGCATAATCCTCAGATTAACTGGTCTAGAGGTTCAATTCTTTCATGGAATTTGTCGTGTCATGTCAAGTGTTTGATGTCTGCTGTCCCTCCTGTCTCTTCTGTTTCTGTCTTTCAGGAGGAGCCGGGTGATTTGTCCGGGGTCCCGCGGGAGTACCATGATCTTCGAGCGGTCTTCAGTCGTTCCAGGGCCACTTCTCTTCCTCCCCATCGACCGTATGACTGCGCTATCGACCTCCTTCCAGGCACCACCCCTCCCCGGGGTAGACTTTACTCTCTCTCCGCCCCCGAACGCGAAGCCCTAGAGAAGTATCTTTCTGACTCGCTCGAAGCTGGTACCATTGTGTCTTCCTCCTCCCCTGCCGGTGCGGGATTTTTCTTCGTTAAAAAGAAGGATGGTTCATTACGCCCCTGCATAGATTATCGAGGCTTGAATGACATCACGGTCAAGAACCGTTATCCCT
The DNA here is from genome assembly GCA_026230005.1 of Gila orcuttii. NCBI lineage: Eukaryota > Metazoa > Chordata > Actinopteri > Cypriniformes > Leuciscidae > Gila > Gila orcuttii. Next base: position 17,373,274 of record JAPDVR010000015.1, on the reverse strand, counting down.
TGCCCCTCATGTCTTCTGCCTTCGAAATCTTGCAGGGGGCCAAGATCTTTTCAAAACTAGATCTTCGTAATGCTTACCACCTTGTCCGCATTAGGGAGGGGGACGAGTGGAAGACGGCGTTTAACACCCCCTTAGGACACTTTGAATATCGCGTTCTTCCTTTCGGGCTGGTCAACGCTCCCGCCGTGTTCCAGGCGTTAATTAACGACGTACTCAGAGACATGTTGAACATTTTTGTTTTTGTCTACCTTGACGATATTTTAATTTTCTCTCCCTCTCTCCAAGTACACACTCAACACGTTCGACAAGTTCTCCAACGTCTCCTCGAGAACCGACTGTTTGTTAAGGCCGAGAAGTGTACCTTCCACGCGCAGTCCATCTCGTTTCTTGGTTCGGTAATTTCCGCTGAGGGCGTTAGCATGGATTCCTCCAAGGTCCGTGCGGTCACGGAATGGCCAGTGCCTGAGTCGCGCGTTGCTCTTCAGCGTTTTTTAGGTTTTGCAAATTTTTATCGTCGGTTTATCCGTAACTTTAGTCAGATCGCCGCCCCTCTCTCTGCCCTCACGTCCGCCAGGGTCCGATTTTCCTGGTCGGAGGGGGCCCAGACAGCTTTTGATCGGCTCAAGTCCCTTTTTTCCTCTGCCCCGATCTTACGAACTCCTGATATCTCTAGACAGTTCATTGTGGAAGTTGATGCATCAGAGGTGGGCGTTGGAGCTATTCTCTCCCAACGCTCATCTTCTGATGAGAAGGTTCATCCCTGCGCCTACTTTTCGCATCGTCTTTCGCCCGCCGAACGAAATTATGATGTTGGCAATCGCGAGTTATTGGCCATCCGTTTAGCTCTCGGAGAGTGGCGTCACTGGCTTGAGGGTGCCTCAGTCCCGTTCGTTGTCTGGACAGACCATAGAAATTTAGAGTACATTCGCTCCGCGAAGAGGCTCTGCGCTCGTCAGGCTCGCTGGGCACTTTTCTTTACGCGTTTCGATTTTTCCATCTCCTTCCGCCCCGGGTCTAAGAACCTCAAGCCTGATGCTCTTTCGCGACAGTTTGCTTCCCCAGAGGTTGTTCCCAATAAGGAGGAGATCCTTCCTCAGGGCGTGGTGGTGGGTGCAGCTGTCTGGGGAATAGAACGTTTGGTCAAGCGCTCTCTGGCCCACGCCGTTACTCCTCGTCTTTGTCCTAAGGGTCTTTTGTACGTTCCTCCTTCTGCTCGTCTCGCGGTCTTTCAGTGGGGCCATTCATCCAAACTGTTTGCCCATCCCGGCGTTAGGGGCACGCTCGCCGCCGTCCGCCAAAGATTCTGGTGGCCCTCTCGTGAGCGCGACATTCGCCGTCTCGTCGCTTCGTGTGCCGTTTGCGCTCAGACTAAATCTGGTAATTCTCCCCCGGCCGGGTTGCTGCGCCCCCTTCCGTTACCGTCTCGCCCATGGTCTCACGTCGCCATGGACTTTATCACGGGCCTCCCCTCCTCTGAGGGGAACACCGTGATACTTACTGTCATTGATCGTTTTTCTAAGACCGCCCGCTTTATTCCTTTACCTAAACTCCCGTCTGCTAAGGAGACCGCCCAGATTGTCGTCGACAAGATCTTTAAGATTCATGGTCTTCCCTCCGACGTCGTTTCCGATAGGGGTCCTCAGTTCTCTTCCCTGTTCTGGAGGGAGTTTTGTCGCCTAATTGGAGCGTCGGCTAGTCTCTCCTCCGGCTTTCACCCACAGACCAATGGCCAAGCCGAACGAGCGAACCAGATGATCGGTCGCATTCTCCGTAGCCTCGCTTTTCGCAATCCGGCTTCCTGGTCAGAGCAGCTCCCCTGGGCAGAGTACGCGCTTAATTCCGCCCCGTCTTCTGCCACTGGTCTATCCCCTTTTCAGTGTTGTCTCGGCTACCAGCCTCCGCTTTTTTCGTCACAAGAGGCAGACTCTAAGATGCCGTCCGTTCAAGCCTTCATTCAACGTGCTAAGCGTACTTGGAGAGGGGTCAGGTCCGCTCTATTGAAGTCTCGTGCTCGCACCCGGCGGGCCGCTAATAGACGTCGTGTCAAAAGCCCCCGTTATTCCGTTGGGCAGAGGGTTTGGCTGTCCACCCTTAATCTTCCTCTCCAATCCTCTTCGCGTAAACTGGCCCCTAAATTCATCGGGCCTTTCCGCGTCCTTAAGATACTCAGTCCTGTCTCAGTCAGACTCAAATTGTCCGCCAATCTTCGACGCGTTCACCCGGTTTTTCACGTGTCATGTATTAAACCCGTTACTCGTGCTCCTACCCGTCCTGTCACTACCCCTATCCGCGTTGAAGGCGCTCCCATCTACAGGGTTCGCAAACTTCTCGACGTGCGCCCCCGGGGTCGGGGTCATCAGTTTCTGGTTGATTGGGAAGGATACGGTCCTGAGGAGAGAAGTTGGATTCCTTCCCGGGACGTCGTGGACCGCTCGTTGATCGATGACTTCTACCGCTCCCGCCAGTCCTCCTCCTCCGTTGCGCCAGGAGGCGCTCCTTGAGGGGGGGGGTACTGTCATGATCCCGGTATCCTCCTCTTACACTCTACCACCCTCTCCTGGTCACACTCGTTATTACATCCATTTACACACACACATTCCCATTCATTATCTCTGCCGCTCTCAGCTGTCTCTCATCACCTCATCTCTCTCCCTCTTCTCCTCCCCAGCTGGTTCCCACTTTCTCTGATTAGACTCTCTATTTCTAGTCTTCCCTGTCCTTTGTTCTTTGTCAGATTATTGCCATATGTTACGTACCTGTGTGCCTGCTGAGACAAGCCCTGTCGTGGCGTGTCGTGTCGTGTCCTGTCTGGTGCGTGCCTCAATCTGTCTACTATATTACCTCGTCTCTGCTTTGTTACTTCATCAGCTAACGTGAGTGGTCAAGGATTGGCGTTCCCGTGCTCTCTACGGACCCAGCCTGTCTCATCCTCCGGGGATTTCCCGTTGCCGGTCCTGACCGTACATTTCTGTTCTATTACTGAAAGACTTTCCGTTCTTTCCTTTGGATGAGACTTTCTTCAGTTGGATTTATTCGCCTTATGTGCCACCTGTGTTATTTTGTCTGAACTATTAAACTGTGTCAAACTGCCCTTTGCTTTTGGGTTCTCTCTCCTACACGTGACAGTAATTCATTATATGTACTTGTTTTATTGAACTTTATTTCAATAGTCCTCTTTAGACATTCTACTAACTATAAGTAACTTTGCTACATGTCAACTAACTCTCATTAGAGTATTAGACTGTAGTAGACTGTCAGTAGACTGTTAGGTTAGGGTTAGGTGTTAGGGTTCGGGTTAGGAGAATAAGTTGACTTGTAGATGCCAAATTACTTATAGTCAGTAGAATATTTATTGTTGGAGCATCAAAATAAAGTGTTAGCAGATATTAAGCAGACAGTCTACTAATACTCTGATGACAGTTAGTTGACATGTAGTTGCAAAGTTACTTATAGTTTGTAGAATGTCTAAAGTGGACTATCGAAATAAAGTGTTTCCCCAAAACCTTTTATTTAAACCTTTGAAAATGCAGATCCTGCTGTAAATAAGAGTAAAAAATCACTTAAAACTGTTCCATTATTACTATTTAACAGATTTTACCATTTTAATAGATTGAGTTTAACTGGAAAAAAACATCAAATAGCCTACAACCAGTTAAGATTTATCTTTAATCAAGACTTATTTAAACTGACTTTCAAAAATAACCACTTTGTTAAATATTAACTGGAGTATAAAGTATGAAACTAGCCCTTGTCATTCCTAATCCAAATAAGACATCATTGTTTGCACTGCAGCACATTATATTCAAGTGTTCACCTCTTGCATTGTGCCTGTTTATATCGTTGTCATGCATTAAAAATCGAGATGTAGCTCATCGTGTGTTTTTGAACTGATACAGACTCGCTATGTCAGAGCACTGTAGGTTGCTTATACGTTCCATGTTTATTTGTTGGCAAAGCTCTGATGAAGTTTTCTGATGAAATTTGATGAAAACCCTTGTTGCAATTTTAAATGAGCTCCTCATTCCAGAGTACTTGAAAATTTGCCTTATTTTCACGCTGTGAATATGTGAGCGTTTGGGAATACGTGGATGTTTTGCAGCTAACTGGGTAGTGGCTCTTGTTTGTTCTCAGCAGAACATGTGAATGTGTACGTTCCTCCAGCTGTGATTTCTTGTGAGAATGCCGGCGTAGCGTCACGGATAGATGAAAGCGCCCGGTGTGAAACATTAAACAACTCGGGTTGTTAAATGTTGTAAACATTAAACAACTCGGGTTGCTAACTGGGTAGTGGCTCTACCCAGTTATCCTTTGGCCTGCATTGTTCATAAAGGTAGATTTGGGTTTGATGCGCCAGTGTGAAGCCTCGAGCTAATTTCTGTTAGGGGAGAAAAGCACAAAGCGTCGAGCTCGACTGTCAAAGCAATGTTCCCTTCAGCTATAGTCATATTTTCAGTTGTTCCTTCTCTCTCTCCATTACTCTTGCAAATATGTGCCCGGTCTTCACAAACACCTTCCCTCGTCCATCTGACTTAGAATTCTTTCTGAAAACATGACTGCTGGTCCTGTCTTTCATCTGGTTTCTATCCTACAGACTTTCCTTTTGTTGGTGCTATGAGTTTTGTCCTAGAATGTAACTGCTTCTATTAAAAGAGCAAGAACATTTTGTAAAAATGCACTGTAAAAAAATTATTTTTCGAAGTTGTAAATAAAACAAAGATTATCTGAGTCTTTCTACTTCAAAATTTGATGTATACTTCAGTGGGTAGCCTAAATGCGGTTTCTTTGTGATTGGTAGTATGATTGACTATTGCAAATTCTGAGTGAAAATCATTTCTACACCATTTTTGGTATGGATGTAAATTTTAGGCATTTTGTATCACTGCTTTTAAAAAAAAAACACAAAAATTGTCAAGTCTTGGTGGAGTTGTTTAATGTTTCACACTTGTAGTTCAGTTCTCTTAGTTCTACCAGAAAGACTCGGGAGAATAAATACTGTAACAATAAATACATTTATTGATAGCCCAGCAAGCAATAAAGTTCTTTGGCGTAGGCCCCGTCCATAGCTCGCAATCCGAGGGTCCGGACTCTGCATTTCCTGCCTGAAGACGAAGGCAGGGGCGCAGCCGACCCCCGTGAGGTATAGGAAGGGGCCATCCTGGTGGTGGTGGGGAGGATGGAGGATGGAGGGGAAGGGACCATCCTGGTGGTGGTGGGGAGGATGGAGGTGCATGAAAGCGTCAGCATCTGCGAACTCAGACATGTGTAAGTACTGGTCTTTTATACCACAAGTCTTAGACACGATTGGATAGATGAGAAGGTAATAAGTGACGTAGCAATTGAGTCTTCCTGGCAGAACTTAACGCTAGAGCTTCCATTTCTACCAGAAAGACTCGGGAGAATAAATACTGTAACAATAAATACATTTATTGATAGCCCAGCAAGCAATAAAGTTCTTTGGCGTAGGCCCCGTCCATAGCTCGCAATCCGAGGGTCCGGACTCTGCATTTCCTGCCTGAAGACGAAGGCAGGGGCGCAGCCGACCCCCAAAAATAGGTGGAATAATAATCCACCGGGACGGAGCCCACCCCCAAAGAACGGTAGAGGAAGTAAACCCACCGGTCGTGAATCCTGGAGATCCTAAAATAGAAAAGAAATTAGAATTAGTGTGTTTTTTTTTTATTTATTTATTTTTTATTATTATATATAGCCATCTTTGAAGAGTCACGTGGCCACGGGCTATCTTTTGATAGGACACATGGGCCACAGGCCATCTTTTGATAGAACACATGGGCCACAGGCCATCTTTTGATAAGACACATGGGCCACAGGCCATCTTTTGGTAGGACACATGGGCCACAGGCCATCTTTTGATAGGACACATGGGCCACAGGCCATCTTTTGATAGGACACATGGGCCACAGGCCATCTTTTGATAGGACACATGGCCACAGGCCATCTTTGATAGGGCACGTGGGCCACAGGCCATCTAGATGGGACACATGGCCGCGGGCCGTCTAGAACTATAGTGTGAAACGCCGTTAAAGCAGACACTTAGCCCGCAGGCCATCTTGGTTTAGTAGCTAAACCATGCTATCATAAAAAGTGCCAGCCGCTTTGGCAAAAACACCACCACCAGTAGATAAATAGGAATTTACCTAGATCATGACTGGAGAGCTTGCTGAGCTTCGAGAATAGATTTTGAATCTGGTCTTATGTAGGATTCAAATGCCGAGGAGGACCACCTGCCCAGGATTTTAATAGCAGCTGGAGAGATGCCACGCTCGGCTGCTGTAGTAGCGGCTCCAATCCTGAAGGAATGTCCAGTGAACTGAGAGGGGGATAAGCTGCAGCTTTTGAGAACAGAATTGAGGTAGGACCTGAACCGGTTTTGAGAGAGAGGTGCTCCGTTGGGTAGAATGAAGAGGGGAGAGATACCGGAATGTCTGGGACGGATTTTAAGGAATTTGGCCATAGAAGAGAAGGGGCAAAATTCGCTACTGGTTTTAGAGATCGTTAAAGTAACGCCTGAACCTTTGGAGTCGTTCTTAGAATGTTTAAGAAAGAGTGTGAAAAAATTAGGGAAAAAAAATAAATCTGAAAAGGAAAGACCGCGGGCTGGATCGAATGTATTGGTAGGTGAAGTAAATTCTCCTGGACGCATGAAACCGTAAAAAGCTGTTAGAAAAACTGCTTCTAGCAGAGTGTTAATATAAGTGGAAAACAGGCCGTTGCGAACTGAAACTATTAACCTATGGATTAAAGGTAACGTCAAAGGCAGCCTTTTGTCGGAGGGCGCAGTAGACGTTTTGGCTATGCCTTTGAGCATAAGGCGAATAGGAGTGGCGGTGAAAAGGCTGGGAGAATCGGGATTGAAATATTTGGCGTAGAATTGAACGCCTGCGAGGAGTTTACGAATAGAAGAGATTTTTAAATTACGTTTGTCGAAATTGAACGCGAGAAAGGAGCAAACGGTCGAAATCAAAATAGGAAAGAGAGGAAGTTGGAAGGTGAAACAAAACATTGAAAACGAATACCAGGCGGAAGCATAAGCTTTGAGAGTGGATGGAGCAACGCCTTTAGATATGTAGAGTCTAGCTGAGCAGAGCAAGTCTTCTAATATAGCGTTGTGGCGAGCATGGGAGGGCATGGTGTTGGATCCTTGTTGGCTGCGGGGCAGAGCCGTCTGAAGGTCTGAAAACGAAAGCGAGAGAGAGCGTCAGCGACAACATTGAAGTGGCCAGGAATGTGAGCAGCTTTGATGATAAAGTTGTAAATGACAGATTGCCAGATTAGCCGACGCAAAAAAGGCATGATCATCGGGCAAGATGATCTGCCTTTATTAATGATAGCTACAGTAGCTTCATTATCACAAAACATAAGAATTTGTTTCCTAGACCACTCGGGACCCCAGATTACACTAGCTACAACTAGGGGATATAGTTCGTATAGCGCTGAAGAGAGAGAATTGGATGTTGATTTGGGGAAATCGTCCGGCCATCTCTCTGCGAACCAGTGCCCTTGAAAATATCCCCCGAACCCGACAGACGGAGCCGCATCGGTGAATAGATGTAAATCTGCGGACGATTCGAAAGCCTCGTTATAGAAAAAAGAAATGCCGTTCCAATCGTTTAGTAAGCGAGACCAAAATGTGATGTCGGATCGGCAGCCCTCGTCTAACTGGACCGGATTACTGAGTTCAGGCACGGAATGAGCCGCTGTTAGAAGACGCGATATGAAAGCCCTGCCTTGCGGGATGATGCTCATGGCGAAATTTAGATGGCCCAGCAGGGACAATAAATCGCGCTTCGAAACGACATGTAGAGAAGAAAATTTTTCCAAAAAGGATCTGATTCTTATGAGCTTTTCTGGGGGAAGAGAGGCTTGCATTTTAACCGTATCGAGGGAGATACCTAAAAATTCTAGGATAGTGGAGGGGCCCAGAGTTTTCTCTGAAGAGAGGGGAACACCGACGTCGCTGAAAACCTGCTTTAAGATATCAAGAATGGAAGAACGTGGAGAGGGGAAATCGATTAGCAAGAAATCATCAAGTAGATGCAAAACGAACGGAAGTTTACAGACGTTCAGCAGGATCCAACACAAAGCTTCCGAGAGACTGTTGAAGATATGAGGGCTGCTCCTACACCCGAAAGTAAGCCTTACTGCAAAATAGAACTTTGAATCCCATTTAACGCCGAAGAGTGGCCAGTCAGCAGGGTGTATGGGCATGATTTTAAAAGCGTCTGTTATGTCTGCTTTAGCCAGCCAAGCGCCATGACCAGCTAGCTTGATTAACTGTATTGCGTTGTCCACCGAAGCGTAGTGAAGGGAGAATGGTTCTAGCGGAATGCATTCGTTAACGCTTGGTATTATGCTGGAATGAGGGGAAGACATGTCGAAAATGAGACGTTTTTTGCCGGAGTATTTACGGGTAGCGACGCCAATAGAGTTAATCCTGAAAGGGAAAAAAGGAGGAGAGGCGTATGGGCCGATAACATAGCCTTTATTGACTTCTTTCTCGAGCAGAGTAAAGACGACGCCGGGCTCGTTCATAGCTGATTGCAAGTTTTTTGCTGAAAAAGATGCGGTGAGAGGTGAGAGTATCCCCACCCTAAACCCTTGGGACAAACCAGTGATGAGATAGTCAACAAATGATGGATCGGGGTGAGAAGAAAGGTAGCTAGAGAGGTTTTGGATGTTGATGGGTGTGGATGGATGTTTTCTCAGAATTTCCTCTGAAAAGGGGCTTTCTTTTTGGTTTGAGGTTTGTATCGCCGTGGGCAGACAGATCTTGGGTGCGGGTCCTTGCACAGGCTACAAATATGAGCAAAACGACAATTATTCAATGAACACACAGATTCGTTAAACAAATTGCAAATGGGATTGTCATAAAATGTTTCAGCAGGGCGACCACTGCTGTAGGAGCTGCGTCTTACATTTACAGAACCACGGACAGCGTCCGAATCAAGGTTGGTAAAAGCTTTCGGGCAGAGAGCAGCTGAGTGTCCGTGAGCGCTGCAGATAGAACACGACAAACTTCTTTGACCGCCGAAGTGACGAACTAGCAGTTCAGTGTCAGTGATCGACCAGTCGAGTCTTGAATTGTAGAGTGAAATGCAAGACGCGGATTTAGCAGAAAATGATTTATGGTACTCGTAAAATAAAGTGCCTCCGTACCTTTGGTTAAAGTCTGCCATCATCGAAAGATAAAGGTCGAGCTCTTCCCTTCTATTTGGGAAAACTTGGCATAGGGTGTCCCTGTAAATGCTAAAGGCGATTATGAACTCTCCGAACGATAAATTGCGTTGCAAACGCGGGTCTGAAGTTTTAAGGAGCACTGCCACGTCACCACAGTCCACCATTTTTCTGTCGGCAGCTGGCGAAGGGAGAAGTAAGGAAGCCAAGTTGATATCCTTACCTTGGATAATATTTGACCTGAGATGTGGAGATACTGTAGCAGCAGCGGGAGGAACGAAACTCCTACCAAAAGCTTGAGCTGGTAAAGATGAGGAGAGATTAAAGCTGGGAGAAGCCGGTGGAGCTGAGACATTTTGAGATGACGACTGAATCCCGAGGAGAGGAGCGGGCAGAGAGGCCGATGTAGAAGGTATGTTTGTTGAGATGCTACCGGAAAATGAAGGCCGGGTTGTAATGGGATCTGGGCTGTGGTCAGGGATGCCAAAAGAATTTTCAAAAACCGACATCTTAGACTGTAGCCCTTTAACCGTTTGGGATAAATCGTGAACAGCAGAAAGAAGCAGCTGATTAGTATCGAGAGAGACAGCTGAATGCGGAGGAGATATCTCTTGTGCCGGTAGAGCTGGGCGTTTAGCTGAGCGAGATGTGGATTTTGCTGATCTTTTACCACTGGCTTTTTTCGGCTGGGCGGTGGTCGCAGCGGCATCTGGATGAGGAGTAGATGCAGGTGGATTGCCCAGAGCATTCTGGGCTAAGAGCAGAAGATCTTCTCTTGAAATTCCTTCGCTAACAGGGATGCCGGCGTCCTCGAGAGCGTTTAGGATGAGTTCGGAAGACCAACTCGCCCATAAAGAGGTGCGGCATTGAATACGGGTACTGCGACGTGAAGCAGAAGGAGATGGCTGAACGAAATCCTCTGAATCGGAATAATCACAAATTGATTGCGTGTCCTGAGACATGGTTTGGTTCTACTACTGAGCTTAACAGCTGAATCTGCATGAAAGCGTCAGCATCTGCGAACTCAGACATGTGTAAGTACTGGTCTTTTATACCACAAGTCTTAGACACGATTGGATAGATAAGAAGGTAATAAGTGACGTAGCAATTGAGTCTTCCTGGCAGAACTTAACGCTAGAGCTTCCATTTCTTTCGGTCCGAACCAAAAACATACTCGGTTACTTACGTAACCTCAGTTCCCTGAGAGTAAGGAAACGAATATTGCGTAGCTATACTCTATGGGAAAACTTATTTTCTCGAGAATATTGAAGCCTTTATTTTAAAACGCAGTGCAGCTGCACAGCCAGCACAACGCAGAGCTGTCTTGCTAGCTGATTGGCTGGGCTGCGGGAACTGCACGAACCAAGGGCGAAGCGGCGAAGACGCACGATCCTATCAGGACACTTCCCACCACGTGCCAGAATGGGCCTGGCTGCTGATTATATATGCGGCCCATTTCGCCATAGGAATCAGGTTAAATCGACTGAAGCGACATCACCTGGATGTGCAGCTTAGTAGCACGGCTGGCTACGCAATACTCGAATATACACGAGTACTCGAATACTCGCAATACCCTTACTATCAGGGAACCGAGGTTACGTTAGTAACCGAGTACGTTCCCTTTCAAGAACGTTCACTTCGTATTGCGTAGCTATACGCTATGGGAACCCATTTCGAAATGCCATGCTATTAGCTGATGACTTCGTTCTGAGCTATCGTCTGGGGCTGTGCGGCCCGAGGCTTATAGTAGAACCAAATGCCATGCCCCTTGTGGAATAAGCTCTGACGCCCATGGGACATTGAAGGCCCATAGAGGCGTAGGCCAGAGAGATAGCGTCCACTATCCATCGTGATAATCTCTGCTTTGTGACCGGAAACCCTTTGGTACGGCTGCCGAAGCATACAAAGAGCTTTTCTGACTGTCTGAATGTGGCAGAACACTCTAGATAAATTCTGAGAGCCCTAACGGGGCAGAGTAGACTTAATTCTCTATCGTCTTCCAGTCAAGGAAGCGCCTATAGCGAAATGACCTGGGCTCTGAGTGTAGTTGAGAGCACCTTGGGTACATAACCATGTCTTGGTCTGAGGATGACTTTAGAGTCGTTGGGCCCAAACTCGAGACAGGAAGCATTCATAGAGAGCGCTTGTAAGTCGCCCACTTGTTTGACTGATGCTAGGGCTAGCAGGAGTGCGGTCTTGACCGAAAGAGGCTTTAAGTCAGCCGACTGAAGTGGCTTGAACGTCCCAGGCAGGTGTAGAGGGAGGTCGAGGCTGGTTAAGCCTCCTGGCTCCTTTGAGGAAGCACACAACCAGGTTGTTCCTTCCCAAGGACTGGCCGGCCACAGGAGCATGGAAGGCTGCTATGGCCACCACGTATACTTTGAGCGTGGAGGGGTCCAGCAGCTCTTGAAGAAAAGAAAGTACCAGTGGTACATCACACGAGTAGGGGTCAAGTTTCTGAGCTGCACAACAGCCGGTGAACACTGACCATTTAAGGGCGTAGAGGCATCTCGTTGACGGCGCTCTAGCCTCAGAGATAGTGCCCAGGACTTTTCCAGGAGATTAAAGGATACCCGTTGAGGGGCAATACATGAAGGGCCCACAAGTCGGGACGGGAGTGCCAGATTGTCCTTTTCGCCTGTGTGAGGAGGTTCTTCCTCAGCGGTATCGGCCAGGGAGCTGCATCGAGCAGCTGCACCAACTCGGAGAACCATGTCTGGGTCCGCTAGAAAGGGGCTATTACGAGGAGTGCACACTTGTTCTCCTTGATCCACTCGATGACCTAAGGGAGCATCAAGACCGGAGGGAATGCATAAAGGGGAAGGCTGGGCCATTCGTTGGCCATTGCATCCCTGTTCTCCGAAAAGAATATTGGGCAATGAGAGTTGTCTTTTGAGGTGAATAGGACTACCTCTGCCCTGCCGAAGACATTCCAGATCAGATGAACCATCTGAGGGTGGAGAGACAATTATCCAGGGGGGACATTGTCTCGAGATAGCATGTCTGCACCCTGGTTCAGTATGCCAAGTATATGCGCTGCCTTTAGCGAGCGCAGGTTGGCGTGTGCCCATAAAAGGAGCCGTTTGGCCATGGTGTACAGGTTGTACGACCTGAGGCCACCCTGACGATTTATATATGACACCACTGCCATGTTGTCCGTCTGGACCAAGACGTGGTGTACTGCTAGGTATGGGAGGAAGGTTTTCAGGGCTAGAAAAACTGCTCTCATTTCGAGGCAGTTGATATGTAGGCGCTTCTCCGAGCTCGACTAGAGGGCGGAGGTTGGCCTGCCCTCGTACAGAGCCCCCCAACCTAGGTTGGAGGCATACGTTAAAATGACCTTCCTCCCCGAGACTAGACCCATGCTTACACCGGACTGGTACCAGCTGGTGTCTTTCCAAGGAGCCAGGGCTTTGATAAAGCCGTGGTCCACCTTGATGCACAGGTGGCCTGATCGCCACGCATGAGCTGGAACTCGGGGCTTCAGCCAATGCTGAAGGGGGACGCATATGCAGTAGGCCTAACTGGAATACTGACGATGCTGAGGCCATGAGGCCCAGTACCCATTGAAACGTTCTGAGGGATCTGTAAGAGCCTGCCTTGAATGAAGCAGCAAGCTGCTGGTGGAGAGAGCGTGGTCTGGCGTGAGCCAAGCTCTCATCTGAATAGAGTCGATGACTGCTCCCAGGAAGATTATACGTTGGCTGGGAGACCGTACACTCTTGGAAAAGTTTATCCTGAGCCCAAGGCATTCTAGATAACTGAAGAGCCAGGATCTGTGGGTTTGTAACTCAGCCTCCGATTGGGCCAGAATGAGCCAATCGTCGAGGTAGTTCAAAATGCGCATTCCCCGCTGTCTCAAGGGGGAAAGTGCTGCGTCTATGCATTTCTTAAACGTACGAGGTGCCAGGGACAGTCCGAATGGTAGGACTGTGTATTGATAAGTCTGCCCATCAAAGGCAAATCTCAAGAATGGCTTGTGATGGGGAGCTATCTGGATATGAAATTAAGCATCCTTCAGATCCACTGACAAAAACCAATCCCCTGGGCGAATTTGCGTGAGGATTTGTTTGGTTGTTAGCATCCTGAATGGCCGTTTCATGAGGGCCTTGTTCAGGTGTCTGAGATCCAGAATGGGCCTGGGGGGCCCTTTTTCAGGATGAGGAAGTAATGGCTGTAAAAGCCTGATTCACTTAATGATGGGGGAACTGTCTCGACAGCTCCCTTCGTTAGAAGATTTGACACTTCGGTGTGGAGGACGTGAGCCACGTTGCTCCTTAACGATGTCTCGAACACGGCATGAAAGCAAGGAGGTCTGCGAGCGAATTGGAGTGAGTAGCCTTGTTTTATTATATTCAGTACCCATTTTGACACATCGGGACGGTTTCCCAGGCCCGAGTGACTAGGGGTTGAATAAAGTCTGGGGGTGGGCAGCCATGTATCGGGGACCTGGCCACCCATGTGTTTTGGTGAGAAATTAAAATGCTCTTTTTCTGTTTTATTTGGGTTGCTGTTAAAACAACTTTTGTTTGCATGGGTGCGTGAACTGTGACGGGCCAGTTGTCTGCAACTTGAACTAAAAAGGGGGCTTGGAAACTCTTCAGCGGGACTAAACCCCTTCCTTTTCCCTCCTGTCCATGGACTAGGAAGGCTTCCGAGGCTCAGGGTCCAACACAACTTTGGGTCGGGGCCCCTGACGTTTCGGGGAACTGGAAGCGCTTAGCTGGCTGTGGGCGTTTAGCCGCTGGGTAGGGCTGAGAAACCGGCGGCGATGGCTTAGCTGGCGACGCTTTCTTGGGGCGGCCTGAAGCTGAACTGGAGCGCTTCGGTAGGAAGTGCCGCATGGGAAGAAGGAGGCGGGCACCAGCGAACAATCAAAGACTTTTAATGATAAAATAAAAGAAATACAAAAACAAAAGGATCTGCCAGCAGCCCCTTGCGGACGACTGCTGGCTACACAAAAGAGAAACAAAACACAACATAAAATCAGGCCTGTTCCTCTCTCGATCTTCACTGTCGTCGCTCCTCCTTTTATACTTCCGCTCCTCCGTGAGAGATGCAAGACCGTTGCGTCTCACAGGTGTCATTCATTATCACAAAATGTGTAAAGGAGTCAAAACCGTTGCACATAAACCAAGATCTGCTGTAAGGAGACACAAGTTATGATGTCTGTACTGAACTGTAACTGCAACATAACTCCTATAATGAGAAGTACCAGGTATGATTGAGAATTATGTCCTTTGGGTTGCATCTTGTGATATCACACCCTGTTTTTGAATCGTTTAGATGTCTTTGGTCCATGTTGCGTTCATATTTCAGTTGAACCACACCAGAGTTTGTTTGGAAATGGTCAGAGACCCCTCTGGAAATGTGGGTCTCAGCTCGCTTGTTTGGTGCGCACCAGGGTTTTGATGGGAGTGTTCAAATTTATGCAATGGAACCGCACTAACAGAGCAATCACACCAGAGGTCATTTTAATCAAACCAAACCTGCCGAGTGTGAACAACCCCTAATGAGCTATTGTGCTTATGTGAGCCATGCAAGTTCGAGTCCAGCTCCTTTCTCTCCATCATTTCCTGTCCTGTCTTTACTTTACTGATAATAAGAGTGGAAAAAGGGCAAAAAAAAATGACCGGTCATTTGACGTCATAACAGCAATTGCAGTGTTCTGCCATGTGATGTGATGTACTCCATTTAAAACACTCTTAAACAGCATTTTAAGCATTAAACGTTTTTTTTTTTAAAATAAGTTTAATAATTTTTAAAATAAACTTTATATTAATTAAGCGACTACATGGAAACACATGAAAACATTAGGGTTGTCATTTGATTTCAAGTCTCTCTGTAGTCAATAGTAACACTTTATTTTGATGGTCCCTTCTGTTAACTATAAGTAACTTTGCAACTACATGTCAGCTAACTCTCATTAGAGTATTAGTGGACTATCTGCTTCATATCTGCAAACTCTTTATTGTGATGGTCCTCCAACAGACACTCTACTGACTATAAGTAACTTTGCAACTACGTCAACTTATTCTAACCCTAACCCTACCAGTCTACTAATACTCTACTAATACTCTAATGAGAGTTAGTAGACATGAAGGTGCAATGTTACTTATAGACAACAGAATGTGTTAAAGGGATCATCAAAATAAAGTGAAACCCAATCATTTTATTCCTTAATTGTTTTTCCTGTTATCCCGGTAAAGCTGTTTTGAAACGGTCTGTATTGTAAAAAGCTCTATATAAATAAAGGTGACTTGACTTGACTAAAAAATTCATCTTTGATCACCAAAATTTCCTTGAAAAACAATTTCTTTATGCCTTAAAATAGCTTGAATGTACACCCATGCCTCATATAGTATACCTCATGTTCTATGAATATGCAAATTAGCCCCGTCTCCACTCACTTACACCAGCTCAGAGATCCACTCGTTGATCCAGTCTTTTTCTCACTGCAGTTTTAAAAAGAAAATACTCAGCAATGGTGTTGACAATTTGCACACGGTTTGCCTTAAAGCATATTAAAAACACCTCATAGACATATAAACAACATTAAAAGCTTGATTTTCACTAGAGGGTGTCTTTAACAAATGTAAGTATCTTTATGATATGCAAATAAGCTATTCGAATTAACCCTAATTAGTTGCATATCAACATTTTCTTATAATGTTTATGGTGTAATTTGTAACAATTACCAAACTTACTTAGTTTTAATTTATATTTATGTATTTGGCAAAAACATTTATGCAAAGTGACTTCAAGATATACATTTTATCACTTCATTACCTTTGAAACTGAACTCATTACCTTACCATTGCTAACGTTATGCTAAACTGACACAACAGCACTAAATTTGATAGCCTTATTAAAACACTAGCTTTCCTTTATACATTCACATAAATTGTATTAAGTTTGAAACCTTTTGTCTGTCTATAGTCTTTCGCTGCTTCCTACATGACTTGCCATGTGTAGGGCTACTCTCATTCGCTCTATTTATAGTTTGTTTTCTATGTCTGTATATGAAAAAGGGGAATAAAAGTAAAGTGCAAGAGGAAAACAACAAACTTCTTCAGAATGAGGGCCAAGCTTTCATCTTGATCAGCCTGAGATACATAAAAAGAAATAAAGAGAGAATCTAGGAAATTGAGAGTTTTTTTAACAAGATAGAATGTCACAGTGGAATTGAATGACTCATGTGACACAGAGTGGCTTTACGAAACAACGTGTGAACATTCACACATGAGTCTGACCTTCATGCTGAAGGGATACTTCCATTTCAGTATGTGTCTGTATTTGTACGAAGTGACCCCAACACATATTTAGGCACTCTTAAAATTATGAATTCGAATGAATTTTATTAGATACGAAAATACTGAACTAAATGGCATCTGCAAAAAAAATATTAAATGTAGAAAAATAATGTTTCATTTTTAAACAGGTGATTTTTTTTATCTAATGTAATGACATTCAGACATTTTTAAGTCTCTTAAATGGTCAAATAAACTTTTTTATCACAATTGTATGACTGTTTTTTGAGTGTATATATTGTGCTTTTTTGAGTCTGTGCACAAGAAGGTTTTGGAATGAGAAGTACCATGACATTAAATCATATGCATATCTTCCCGACACACACACAAACACACTTTGTAACAGGCATGGCATAACCTCGGCGTCTCCCTCAGAGGTCTTCAGCAAAATAAATGTCCCAGAAAGTTTTATTTTTTTAAACCCCTGGGTTGTGATTTATGTCCACGAGTTCAGTGTGCACGATGTGGACTGTGCCCTTTGCAATGGATCATTTCATAGCAATCTTTCACAAATGGCATCACGTTACCATGTTATAGTACTGGCTGAAATAAAAATGTTTTATTATATTAAGTAAAGCGTTGGCATCAGACCTCGCTGTATTTGTTCTGTTCTTATAAAACTCTGGTATGCAATGTGAAAGTAAGGTTGTGGATTCCAACCCAACATAAAAGAGCCAAATCAGAGGGATTTTCATTTCTACCAGAAAGACTCAGGAGAAAAAATGATGTAACAAAAGCTTATATTTATTAACAGCCCAGCAAGTTTTAATGAAGTTCTTTGGCGTAGGCCCCGTCCGTAGCGTGCAATCCGAGGGTTGCGGAATCGTCTCGGGTTATGACTGTAACCCTCGTTCCCTGAGAAGGGAACGAGACGCTGCGTCGAGAATCGACACATTGGGGAATGCCTTTGGCATGAAGCGTCTGAAGTCAACTATTCAATCTTGATTGGCGTAGCGTAATCACGTCACTCGTGACATCGCATGTGACGGCGATGCGGAAGCTATAACAGGACGCCGGACATAACAGCAATCAGCTTCTGATTGGTCGAAGCAAGTCGTTCTCAGGAGCGTGAAAAGTGTGGCCGAGGGACGCAGCGTCTCGATCCCTTCTCAGGGAACGAGGGTTACAGTCGTAACCCGAGACGTTCCCTTTCGAGGGAGCTCGTGCTGCTTCGAGAATCGACACATTGGGGAACGAAATGCCCACTGCGCCACACTGAGACAATACGCCCTGGTGTGAAGCATCTGGAACACTCATGGACGATAGGAATGAGAAGGTAGATCCCACCTAGATTGTCATAAGATTTGGTGTAAGAAGGGGAGGTCTGGAGCCAGTGGCTCAACGGACCCCATGGATGGGAACCCCAGACAGTAAAGGAATATTAGATGAGAGGTGAAGGCCAAGGCGCAGCTCGTACATCAGTTATGAGAGGTTTCCGCAGATAACCAACTGTCTAACTGACAAAGAGGGGGATAGCTCCTAGCCCTTGATACATATCTAGATAGATTTGACTCCTCCCAGCCCGAGGCCTAACATAGGGGCCTCCAAGGCTATGTTAGACTGTTTAAATATGAATTGCGTGTCTGTGTAGGCTAAAAGATGAATGAACAGCACAGACGCGCACGTTGTTTACTTCAGTTATACAGCGCGTGTCTGTGCCGTTCATTCACTCTCGCATCTACATTAGTAAACGTTATTTTTACATGAACACATCCAAACTATATTACTATAGCCTACTAAGATGAGTAAAAATAGACTGAAATATGTTGAAATAAAATGTCTGTATAAGCAACAAACTGCAAATTAACATGTATATGCTAATATATCATACACAATATGTTATAGACTAAATATGAATGTTTAGACAAGATTTTGTGATTAGTTTTGGATAGATTATAAAGTTTTGACTGTAAAAAAAAGACTACTGTCACATTAAATAGTTAAGCTTTTGTTCACCAATTTCTGCTCATATGTTAAATATACTATAGTATAATGTTTTGTCAAAAATAAAGTAGGTATATGGAATTATCAACTAAGATGTTATTATAGTGTTTGTTCCAATATTCAAACTAATCCTTACCTAACCTTACCTAATCCTTACCTTTTTTAATACGTATGATAAAATGTATACTTTTTACAAAGAAAGAATACACTTGAAATATTGTTAAAATTGTAATTGTTGTTGTAATTGTAACCTATTTGTAATTAGTTACAATTTCTAATTGTAAAATATGTATAAATAGATAATTTATTTTGTCCTTGCATTCTTTGGGACCCTGTGACACTCCTGTGTGAAAGCCAGGCTAATTAATATGCAGCTCATTATGTATGTGGCATATTATCTGGCCTCTGTCTTCTCAGGTGTGAACACGCCTCCACGCATATTGCCTTTCCAAACAAAAGGTCTCTTATAAAATTTAAATCAATTTATTGTTTTGTGTAAATGATTTTCAGATCATTTTGAAGCAAAAACATTAGGCAACAACGCCCATTAGTCAAAAGTCTTGTGGACACATATTTAGTATGTGTTTTGTGGCCTTATTTCAGAGACTTTAAGTTTTAGTTTTTTCAATAACCATGCATAAACAATATTCTCTCAAAAATACAAACATGTACATACATCTTGCTCACATATTATGGTAGCCCTGTTTGTGCTATATAGAGTGAATTTACACCTTTGCCACTAACATGTTTATAAATAACTGAAAAAAGCACAAATGTCAGAGCATGTCAGAACACCTCCAAGACCCAGAAAACCCCTCCGACCCCAGAGGGTTAAGTAAGAGGGGGCAACACTCAATAGATTCTTATATATTCTCATATAACTCATCCACAGGACATGATGGGTGCCAGGGGTAACCCGTCAGCCTGATGCCACTAGGCTGGATTGCAAGATTCATCCTCCAATCTGCAGGGACATGGAGTTTTAGTGGGAATGTCCGTACATGCTCACCCTTAGAGGCTTGCGGAGGGCACTGGGGCCGTCACAGAGGCCCTAAACGTGAACGGCGATCCCGTTAGAGGACAGGATGGAATGCCAGTACTGAAGCCAGTGGGCAGTATTTAACTGGGTTCAATGCCGTCCCTAACAAATATTTAGTTCCTAGTAGAGTGGGGTTCTAGAATGGATGACCTAACCACCTCGGTGGAAAGGGCACCTATTTACGGATTGGACCCCCTCAGGGGCCAGACCCATAGTCTCCATAACGCCGCCCGTGGATGAAATATTGTACCACCGGCCTGGATCTCTCCTAATAGATCTCTCCTAATAGGGACATGCCAGGGAGGACTCTCCAAGAGACTAATAAGGTCCGAGAACCAAATTCGGGCCGGCCAGTACGGGACTACCAAGAGTAAGCTCACACCGTACCTCCTGACCCTTTATAGAACCCCAGGGAGCAGAGCGATCGGGGAAAAGCGTACAACTGTGACCATGGCCACATCTGTACTATGGCATCCAGGCCCAAAGGAGCTGGATGTGAGCGAGAGTACCAGAGCGGGCAGTGAGTGTTCTCACGGGAGGCAAACAGGTCAACCTCCGCCTGGCCAAACTCTCTCCATATAAGCTCAACTACTTCAGGGTGGAGCCGCCATTCCCCGGGCCTCAGCTCCTGCCTCGACAGGATATCTGCTCCCACATTATCAACCCCAGGAATATAAATGGATCTAACAGAGAGAAATTTATCCTGGGACCACAGAAGGATCTGATGTGCCAGTCTAGAGAGAGGCCGCGATTTCAGACCTCCTTTGCGGTTGATATAAGAGACCACCGACATAATGTCTGTCCTAACAAGAACATTATGGCCTCTGAGGTCTGCAAGGAAGTGCCTCAGGGCAAAGAATACGGCCAACATCTCCAAGCGATTAATGCCATGAGAGATGATGGTCCTTCAAGCACCTTGGGTGTAACGGCCCTCCATAACTGCACCCCAGCCTGTGAGGGATGCATCCGTGGTCAAAGTCTTTCTCTGACACGGTGCTCCCAGAACCGGGCCTTGAGACAGGAACCATGGTTTCTTCCACATAACGAGAGAACGAAGGCATCTGTGCGTAACTCTGATCATGCGAAAGGGGTTCCCCAGCGGAGAAAACCCCTTGGTCCTGAACCACCACTGCAAGGCCCTCATATGGAGCAGACCAAAAGGACTTATGATGGAAGCTGCAGCCATGAGCCCCAAAACCCCTTGGAAGTGTTTGACAGTGATGGCCTGGCCTAACCTAATAGCCTTCATTGTGGTTAAGATAGTATTTATACGAGCAGGAGACAACTGTGCCCGCACCGTGACTGAGTCCCACTCTACTCCCACGAACGTAGTCCTCTGAAGAGGAGTTAAGGAACTTTTCTTCACATTGAGTCTCAACCCCAAGCACCTCAGATATCGCAAAACAACATCTCGATGTTGAATTGCCAGTTCTATCCTAAAATTTAGGATACGGATCCCCTGAAGTCTCAATGGAGCAAGGGCAGCATCCATACATTTAGTAAAGGTGCGAGGAGATAAGGCTAGGCCGAAAGGAAGAACCCTGTATTGATAAGCTTTACCCCCAAAAGCGAATCTAAGGAACCTCCTATGATGTGAGATGATGGAAATATGAAAATAAGCATCCTTAAGATCTATCATCACAAACCAGTCCTCGGATCTGTTTTGTTGAATGATCATAAGTATAGTTAGCATTTTGAACTTAAATCTCCTCAAAGATTTGTTCAATACCCTAAGATCTATAATAGGACGCAGCCCACCATCCTTTTAAGGAACTATGAAGTAACGGCTGTAGAACCCGGACTCCCTCTGGTGTGTGGGGGGGGGGGGGGCACATATTCTATGGCCTCCTTGGCTAAGAGGGGCTGGACTTCTTGTTCCATCACCTGATCCTGGTCAGGAGATACCAGTGTATAAGTAACACCAACTAGGTGGTCTGTACTGGAACTGGATTCTATATCCTTTCACAACTGTTTTCAGGACCCACTGAGATATATTTTGAAGACCCTTCCAGCCGTCTAAATAATCTACAAGGGGGATCAGTCTCTCAGAACTGACCTCAGGTGTCGTAATATTTTCGGTGACCTGAAGCAATTTTCTGGCAGGAACTAACGGAATAATTTTCTCTACAGGCCTCGTAAGAGGTAGCGAATGTGTCAGAGCCATAGATGTTAGAGGAACACTGTGTACAATACATTCGCTGGAAGTCGATGCGTCCCGAGGCGCACTTGGTGGCAGGAAGCAACATCGATTTCCTGAGGGCTCTGCGGGGCAAAGTTTTATAATGCCCACGCGGGGGGGGAGAGCGCCCTTTAGAGGCCTGAGCCTCGCGTCAAGGCCTCTTAGCCGAGGCCTTCCTAGCCTGAATAACAGTCCTCAGATCTGTTTTGGCTTAGATTGCTTCGGCTGAGAGTGTTGGCACGAGAGGCAACCTTCTCAAAATATGAGGAGCTGGTGGCGTTCCCATGAGGCTGCCCCCTGGCAGCAACCCCATGAGACCTGGACTGACAACTGGGGATAGCTGATTGTCGCTCTGCCTCCTGAAGCCTCTCGACAACGGTTCTTGCCGCGTTGCCAAAGAGGCCAGAAGGCGAAAGGGGGGCATCGAGAAGGAAGGCCTTGTCCTTCTCCCCGATCCCCAAGCGATTTAGCCACAAATGTCTCTTTGAGATGACTAGTGCTGCCATAGAACGGCCAATGGCACGGGCCGTCTCTTTAATGATACGGAGAGATAAGTCAGCCACTCTACGAAATTCAGTAACACCGTCGAGTGAGACCTCCCAGTTATCATCCACCTCTTTGAGGAGGTCAGCCTGGTATGCCAGTAATAGTGTAGGCATGCACCGGCTTGACCCACCGCCATATGTGACCCGTCACGGAAACCAGTGACACAAGTCGGCAGCACAACTTGCGAGCAAAATGAGAAAGAAGCGTTTTTTTTTTTCAAAATTGGTGATTTCCGCTTTTTTGCAGAATCTGTTAGTTGAGATCATGAAGAAGCCTCTCCATGTTTGAGATAACAGTATTGGTATATTTAAAAGCGTACATTTTGAGGTTGAAATCGGCTTGTTTTTCGGAGATTCAAGCATGCAGTAGGGGCGTGTCATTGTCTGTGTGTATTTCCATACTGAATAGCCGCCGGTGCTTTTGCCCCCGCCCCCCAACAGCGTGGCTACTTATTATGCAGCGCTCTGGCCGGCTCTCGCGCGCCCTCTGTGCTTGAATACGGCGGCTCGGCTCGCTGACAGCGGTGGCATATGTGACGTCCCGATTTCTTTGAATGGGGGACGTTTTGTGAACAGGGAACAGACTTAATGGACTGGCAACAATTTCCATAGAACATGAACTGGCACAGAGAATCGAAATAGAGGATGCAGTTAAGACCTTTGCCGCGATGAAGGCCTGCCGTGCGCGCTTCTGAAACGTAAGTTAAGCTTCATTTGCTCTTTAGTCGTTATTTAAGATGCTGAACCTGCTGATGATATAATGTGCTTGCGGACATTTCATTTGTGTGTATACGCACATAACAGTAATTTGAGGAGGTGAAATATGATTATTTGGAAAATTCCTGTCATGACTGCTTAAAGAAAAATGCCAGCAGGCATTTGCCTCCTGCATAAACTTTAATATTGTTGACATTTTGGGCACACGCGCGTTGCACACTATTTGCGTTATATGTAGGCCTATGGCTTATTGGTCTTTGTGTGTTGTTGCTGGTTTTGCGTTATATGTATATGGCATATTGGTCTTTGTGTGTTGTTGCTGGTTTTGCGTTAAATGTATGGCATATTGGTCTTTGTGTGTTGTTGCTGGTTTTGCATTATATGTATATGGCATATTGGTCTTTGTGTGTTGTTGCTGGTTTTGCGTTATATGTATGGCATATTGGTCTTTGTGTGTTGTTGCTGGTATACGTTGCAAATAGAGGGGCAGCACAATTGTTTTTCACCTAGAGCGGCAGAAGTGCATTCGCCGGTCCTGGGGGTGAGTTTCCATAAACATTAAAGTTTGTCGTTTTGTTTTCATTCTAAGAACACGTACACATTATCTCATGTTTAGTCTGTTTAGACCTTCCATACCTACCTATTGTTATTAGCTAGCTCAGGAAAGAAAAAAAAGCTGTAAAGCACCGGGGGGATCTTTACAGGGGGTATGGGTTATCTAAATGTGATGTAAATGAGCCCTATTGTCACTCCTAGGAGCAGAGAGAGGTGAGAACTGCACAATCTTTAGAGGCCGTTATCTATCCTTTTAGCTTTTTTAAGTGCCTACCTTCAAATGACCTCCATGAACTTCACCAAATATTATCAGATTTCCACGTATTACACATCATTGGAAAGCTTGGAGACTACACTTTCAGAATCCATGAATACCTAAAAATGCCCCAGAACCGACTTGTGTCCCTAGTTTCCGTGACTGGTCACATATATGCTTTCCCTAACAAATTTGATGAACGAGATTGGGAGGGAAGTGTCTGAGCTATCAAGGGTGACGCAATGTCGGGGAGAAATATTTTGAAAAATGTTCCTCTACCCGAGGCATCACCTCATAACCATTTTCATTAGATTCCTTAATGGATGAGTAAATATATACATGGGGGAAATTAATTGAGATGAACATGGATTTTTCCCACGATCTCGATACCTCAGTATGGAGATCAGTGAAAAATGGAAGGCACTGACAAGAAGACTGTGACTGGGTCTGCAGGAAGCGCTCATTCATTTTATTTTTTCTTAGTCGCTTCCTGCTTATTAAATGGCCATTCAACATTTAATTTAGCCACTGCCCTGGTTACAACCTCCAGCAACTCCTCAATAACGGGAATATGGCGAACCTGTGTTGAGAATATTTAACTCCTCGGAGCCAGATAAATCAAACACCGGGTCTTTAACACGGTTGGATGAAGCCACAGCGCGGGCTTCCAAACCGTGCGCGAGACCAGTGGAGCTGGTAAATAAACACAGAGAAAGGGTCGCAACCGTCTCAGTATTATATGCCAGCCTCACGTGCGATGCATATGCCAGCCTCACATGCATACAAGCGGTGCGCTGCCAAAACAGCCGCGAGACCTGATGCACTGGAAACGCGAGCCTGATCTATTTGATTGAACAGGCTCAAACGGGAGCGGAGCTCTTTCATATAAAAAAACAGTTTGCACAGACAGCGCCCTCGAGCACTGCCTGTGCAGCTCCGCTCCCAGACAAACTACACAGAGTGAGTGTGTGTCACCCTCGCTTAAATAACGCGGGCAAGGGGACGCACACTGACTGAATAGTTTCTCCTTGTTGTTCGCCATAATATATATATATTCAGAGTGACAGACAACACCAAATAAGACAAACAGGTTGACACAGAACGCTTGCTGAAGACCAGAAGCTGACGCTGTTATGATCCGACATCCTTTTATAGCTTCCGCATCGCCATCACATGCGATGTCACGAGTGACGTTATTACGCTACGCCAATCAAGATTGAATAGTTGACTTCAGACGCTTCATGCCGAAGGCATTCCCCAATGTGTCGATTCTCGATGCAGCGCGAGTTCCCTTTGAAAGGGAACTGCATTTCCGGCCTGAAGACGGAGGCAGGGCCGCAGCCGACCCCCCGGTAGGTATGGGAAGAGACCATCCTGGTGGTGGTGGGGAGGATGGAGGTAATTGTTTTGCGTCAGCATCTGCGAACTCAGACATGCGTAAGTACCGATCTTTTATACTGCAAGTATTAGAACATGATTGGTTAGATGTGAAGGCAATAAGTGACGTAACGATTGAGTCTTCCTGGCAGAACTTATGCTAAAGCTTTCATATCTGTCACTGATTTGCTTCACATACTTTTTGAAATCTGTAATAAATATTATTTTCTTTCTCTTCCTTAAGCTGTAAACTCTTACAGGATTTATTTTTTTTATCATACAAAAGATTTCAATGATACTGACACAGACAAATGATGAGACCAAACGCAGATGCAGAGAGAGATTGTGGGAAGCTGTGTCTAACTCAAGAATCTCTAAACAACATAAAACAATAATCACTCTATTCTCATTAGAGGCAACCTCTGCTTTCTCACTGCCTCAGCTCAGTGTATTGACTCATGTGTCACTCATTCGCTCTCAGATCCTGAGGGCTTAGTGCTAATTTCAGCTGCTTCAGAAAGTGGTGCACGAAAAGATTGTCACATATGGGGAAGTTTCATTTTAAAACCTCTTGGCCTTTTGTCTTGATCACGAAATGTACTTCAACTCTGCTTCTTTTGTCTAATGACCTACACTCTTAGAAAAAAACCTTCTATATAGGTTCTGTCAGGCACTTCATATATAGCACCTTTTAGGGGTTCCCATCATGGAATCATATTATAAATTTAGTTTTAATTAACTAATTTTATGTATTAAACAGCTCATAAACGCTATCACTTATCACTAGAAAATAAATTAAAATAACCCATTAAACATGAATGTATTATGAAATCATTTAAGACAATTCTCTTTATATAGATTTTTTTTTTTTGGCAAAAGGGTTATTTAAAATTCAGGCAAGACCCCTAGGATTCTATATTGAACACCATTGATCCTTTTTTCATAGATGTAGAGCCCTGCGCGGGACTGTTTTCTTCATCCCGCTCCCGCCCGCGCCCTCCGAATTTCTGACCATTACCGCCCGCTCCCGCAATGTATGTGTTACACTCCCGCCCGCTCCCGCAATATGCATGTCCACTCCCGCCCGCACCCGCAAAACTCTGAGAATTTATTCCCGCACAATAATAGAGATGCATTGATTTTGTGTCTTCTCCCGTCCCGCAGTTAAAAAACACGTATTTGTATTGCTATTAGTAAAGAGATTCATGGGGTTGTTTGTTTCGTTTCCCTGGCCTGCATGTATTCTGACGCACTGATCAGGAAGATGAATAATAGTAGTCCAAATATCAGCCTTGCTTAGGTTTTGTGCTGTAAATACCTGTTTGAAGTTCTTTTCCACATCATTTATTGACATCTCTCCATCATGTCGACTCGCTAGGCTACCTCCCGATCCCGCAGTTTTTTTTTTTAGCCGCCCATTCCCGCCCGCAGCAAAGTTCAAACCGCCCGCTCCCGCGAGATTTGGGTTGGGTCCCGCGGGACCCGGCCGGACTCAATCCCAATGCAGCCCTCTAGTATGATGCCTTGACTCTATTTTCTTTGCTTCTATCTTCTGACTGTTTTATCCTTAGTGGATGTGGCATTTAAACACTTAAATCTCTCAGAGACTTTAAAGTTTTCACCATCAGGCTTAACGCAAGCAGTTCAGGGCTCCGGGAAATAATGGCTCGAAGCGACCTCGGATGCTTCTTACTCCATAAGAGGAGGTGGCGGGCGAGTTGCGACATACAGCAGGAGCGTAGGCCACCTTGACAGTAGATGTATGCTACTGACGCGGTATTGTCTGAGCAGACTAGTACGTGTTGACCTTTGAGCAATGCAAGAGAGCGGTGCAGAGCAAGGCGTACTGCCAGCAACTCGAGGCAATAGACATGCTAAGGGCGCTAGGGTCCTATCCAGGAGCCTGCGGCAGAGTGTCCATTGCGCATGGTGCCCCAGCCCGTGGTGGAGGCATGTGCTGAGACAACAACATGCCCGGAAGCTCGTTCCTGGGGCACTAGCCCGTAGAAAACTGAGGTTCAACCACGGGTGAAGGTCTGACGGCAGGTCGGAGTAACTGGTCCTCGGAGCGTGCCGTGTTGCCATGACCACCTTGGGACTCGGTCGTGAAGCCAAAGCTGAAGCGGTCTCATATGAGCAATCTGAATGGCGATGTTGCGGCTGCAGATGCCATATGCCCCAGGAGCCTCTGAAATAACTTCAGTGGAACCGCACTCATGCGCTTGATTTGTCTCAGGCAAGTAAGCAGTGGCTGAGTGGCGAAGGCGACCGAGTCGATACCGAGAAAAGAGATCCTCTACACGGGGCAAAGTTTGCTCTTTTCCCAGTTGACCCGAAGGCCCAGACAAGCTAGGTGACGGAGCACTAGGTCCCTGTGTTCGCAAACCTGGTCTCAAGAGTGAGCTAGGATAGCCAGTCGCCGAGATAGTTCAGGATGTGAACCCCGTGTTCCCATGGAGGAACAAGGGGTGCCTCGACGACCTTTGTGAAGCCGCGAGGAGACAGGGCTATCCCGAAATGCGTAATGATATGCCCGCCCCTTGACAGCAAACCGCAGGAATGGTCTGAGTCGAAGGAGAACGGAGACATATAAGTAGGCGTCCTTCAGGTCGATCGCTGCAAACCAATCCTGTGGCCGCACACATTCGAAAATGGCCAGTTTGGCCAGGAGCATCTTGAATGGCAGCTTGTGAAGGGGGCGGTTCAGATGCGCAGGTCCAGGATTGGCCATAACCAACTGGATTCTCCGGGACAATGAAGTAGGGGCTGTAGAACCCGGACCTCATTTCTGCTGGAGGGAGTCTCGATCGCACCCTTCATCAGTAGGATAGCAACCTCCACTCTCATGATAGGGGCATTGCCACCAACCATAGTGGAGCGGACTCCGGCGGCCCGGGAAAGCATGGGCGTCATCTCAGGATCCGACTTGACAAATGCCGTATGCGCACCCGAAGGTGGCAGCACTGCCGAATCTTCACTTCCTGAGGATTCTTGCCTGCCCTGTGATGCTGCGATGGACATCAGATCCAATTCTGGAACATCAAAGGAAACCCACAGGGGGTCTGAAGACGGCCCCCGGGCATCCCGTGATCGCTCACGGATTGCGTCACTGAAGAGGGGGCGTGGGCCGAGGACGGATCGTCAGCATTTTGTTCCACACCATCACCCTCAGGTCACCCTGGCCACCAGCCGAAGTACCACTTCTTGTGGAGAGTGTAGATCGCGATGTGGATGAGGGGACTCTCTCTCTAACGAGATCATTGAGTCTCAACCGTAATGACGCGATGGTCATGTTCCCGCAGAGAGAACAGAGTCATCCACAAACGCTGCTCTAGCGTGATAAGTGCCCAAACATGCAGAGCAGAGAATGTGCCCATCAGAGTCGGAAATGAGTCGACCGCAACCAGAAGTGCACAGGCAAGCCGTCTTTAAAAAGACATGCCACGTGCAAGCTCTTTTGTGAGAGGAAAAAACTCTGTGGATGTGGAAGCGAGCAGGGAGAAACACACTAAATGGCAGATACTGCGCAGATCAGCAGGCAGTGTGAACTCGCTGGAGATCGCCGTCACACCAACACCAGAGAGTCGCTCGTCTCGTAGAGTGAAGTCAGAAATGGCTGTGGAGTGAAGAGATACTCTTGGCTCCGAAGCGGAAACATATCTGCATGTTGCCGCCGTCCTCCTTTTATACCTACGAGGTGGAGCGGAGTTGAGCCATGCAAATTCCGCAGACCCATGGCATTTCTTTGCCATTGGCTCGTTTTGTATACTTGAAGTTGATAGGCTTTTTAAGTGACAACGAAAGGGAACTGCAGGTTTTGGCCTAGGATCAGAGGAATCTTTTAGGACTTGCAAAATTGGTCTCATATAGCCAAATCTTGGCAGAAATTGTACAGTGGGAACTCGGCTTTAGACTGATCACTAACTGTTTTCTTACTGCAGTCAAGAACTTCTTTAAAAGTATTTTTAAAAATGAAAACTTATCACTTTATGTCAAAGTCTCTATGTTGTGGTGACTAGATGCCTCTACACAAGGATGAATCTGTAAGTGCAATTCACCTAAAACTTAAATTGACATGACAGGTTAGCACAGTAAGACAATATTTAAGGATTTATGACATGGATCACCAATTAAATGTGTACTTTGTCATTTGAAGGTCTAAGTGAAATTGTACTTTTGTTTTTTAGTATCAATTGAATTGATCAAAAATGCTTGTATTTGCATCAACAAAATAAATAAATGAAGTGCAAGTACTAAAGTATAGCTATTTTACACCCCTTGCTTCAGGGAAACCCATTACTCTGTCCTCATTGCTCTGACATTCACTGCTCAGGTGTCCAGCAGAGCTGCTGTTCTTTCTTTTTTCCCTTTGTGGTTCTGTGAATAATGCTTGCCATGCAGGTGGAGAGATGAAAAACTAGCGCAGCCACCTAAAGCCATCCTTTTCCCATATCCTGTGCTGTCCATCCTGGTGGCTGTGAGACACTTACATATCTGTGAGACAGAAACATATCTCCGTCTTTCAAAATTTAAAGGTTTAAACGAATACCAACAATTCAGATTATTTTACATGGGGTTTGTCATGTAATATCAGAATTTACAGGTTCTAGTCTATAGTTTTATTGCCGTCTGAATCAGAAATGTCCCATCAGTCAGGAGAAAAATGGTCTTAGGCAAATTATCTACAGTTTTGTTGTTGTTGTTGTTGCTGTTCCTGTTGTGGTTGTGGTGGTGGTTGTAATTCAGGGTTGTGTGGTAATTTATTTTCCCCCAAAATCTCTTATCATGAAGGAATTAGGCCAAAATTCATGTTATTATTTTTATTTATTTTTTACTACTTGTAAGTACAGTAAAATATGTTTGCTGGTAATTGTAACTTTTGGCCATGGTACACAGTGCAAAGTTTTGTATGCCAACAGCCTAAGTTTACATCGCCATTTACATAGAATTTCTTCGAGACGCAGTGCAGTTCATTCTGAGACATCGCTGCAACAGCTGAACTTTTCATCATGTGCATCATAACAATGTTATCGGTGGAAGTTTATGGAATCAATAAGTGAGCTGTTTCTGATCAGTGCCCGATCTTTTGGATAATTTATAGAAACTAAAGGTTTTTGCACATTTGACTTGAAAGCAAATAAGACTTTACATATTTTATTTATTTAATACATTGGTTGTTGATTTCCTTATATTGTAAGTGACTCTTAGTCCTTCATATTTCAGGAATGAATTCTGAGAGAACGCAGTTGTCACTCATATAAACCACTGTTGTATACCATACTTAGAAGAAAACGACAGCCATATTTAGCTGCAGCATGTACATATCTTTGCTTATAAGAATAAAATTACATCATATCTCCCTCATGCCACTGTATATTACCTTCCAAACTCAACGTTTTCTATCAAGATATTCATCTTCCAATCCATTGTCTGCCTTAACTTTCTTCTTGGTTCTCATTTCTCTTCTTTTATCTAGCTCTGTCATGCCCTCCCCCCATTACTGTTTTTTTTTTTTCTTCAATCTATCCTCTTTTTCTCAGCGTCTTAATGACTCTCTTTCTCTTTCTGGAGAGAATGCCCAGTCTGACAGCGTTTGAGGTTAAACCACAGATTTAGAGACTCCATCTGGAGCTTCCACAAAAGCTCCTTTAAAACACACACACACACAAACACACACATACAAACACACACACACACACACACACACACACACACACACACACACACACACACACACACACACACACACACACACACACACACACACACACACACACTCACATACATGTGCCAGGGGGCATGCAGAGGACAACACTCACTTCTTCTCCGGTGAGAAAATTCGGTGTAGCAAAAGGCACGGGCCAGTTCTGTCTTAGGATTTTCTTAGTTGTGCTTCGTGGCTTTTTTCAGAAGTGTGCAATTTCTGCTACTGTTTTTTTTTTTTTTTTTTTCTTAATCACACCGTCATCTCAGCAGTCTTGCAGATGTAGCACACATGCTGTTTAAGCTCACAAGAATTATTTCCAGTTTGTGTTTGTTCCATTTTTTTCCCCGCAATCATTTCAGGCACATCTGGGGGTGGGGATGATTTTAAGTTGATTGCTCTCAAGAAAAATTACTTTTGTCATGACAATTGCTATTGTCATGGTAGCCAATGGTAGTAACTATAAATAAAGGGCCGCATGTAACATTTCACGTGCAATAAGACAAAACATCATCCTCGGTTAATGTTCAGTGAGCGAAGATTATTGTCTGCAATGTGAAAGGAAATCATAAAGTGATTAGTTTATTCTTCAGTTTGTGTCCGGAGTAGTGTCAATTGGAATTACTAATGGTGAAAAATTATTATTATATATTGTAGATATTGTGAGATATTGTTAATTTTGTATGCTTATTGTGATATTCAGTATATATATATACTTAGTTAAAAAAATGTTTGTCCTTGTGGTGACATTTGGTCCTCATGAGGAAAACAGCTTATAAATCACAGTGTTGTTGTTTTGAAATTCTTAAAAATACAGAAAGTTTAGGGGTAGAGGATAGAATTTACAGTTTGTACAGTATAAAAATATTTATGTCTATGCAATTTCCCCATAAAACATGGAAACCAAAAGTGTTTGTGTGTGTGTGTGTGTGTACAGTACAGGTCCTTCTTAAAAAATTAGCATATTGTGATAAAGTTCATTATTTTCCATAATGTAATGATAAAAATTAAACTTTCATATATTTTAGATTCATTGCACACCAACTGAAATATTTCAGGTCTTTTATTGTTTTAATACTGATGATTTTGGCATACAGCTCATGAAAACCCAAAATTCCTATCTCAAAAAATTAGCATATCATGAAAAGGTTCTCTAAACGAACTATTAACCTAATCATCTGAATCAACTAATTAACTCTAAACACATCCAAAAGATTCCTAAGGCTTTTAAAAACTCCCAGCCTGTTTCATTACTCAAAACCGCAATCATGGGTAAGACTGCCGACCTGACTGCTGTCCAGAAGGCCATCATTGACACCCTCAAGCAAGAGGGTAAGACAGAAAGAAATTTCTGAACAAATAGGCTGTTCCCAGAGTGCTGTATCAAGGCACCTCAGTGGGAAGTCTGTGGGAAGGAAAAAGTGTGGCAAAAAACGCTGCACAACGAGAAGAGCTGACCGGACCCTGAGGAAGATTGTGGAGAAGACTTTTTTCGGATGAAAGCAAATTTTGCATGTCATTCGGAAATCAAGGTGCCAGAGTCTGGAGGAAGACTGGGGAGAAGAAAATGCCAAAATGCCTGAAGTCCAGTGTCAAGTACCCACAGTCAGTGATGGTCTGGGGTGCCATGTCAGCTGCTGGTGTTGGTCCACTGTGTTTTATCAAGGGCAGGGTCAATGCAGCTAGCTATCAGGAGATTTTGGAGCACTTCATGCTTCCTTCTGATTTCATTTTTCAGCACGACCTGGCACCTGCTCACAGTGCCAAAACCACTGGTAAATGTTTTACTGACCATGGTATTACTGTGCTCAATTGGCCTGTCAACTCTCCTGACCTGAACCCCATAGAGAATCTGTGGGATATTGTTAAGAGAAAGTTGAGAGACGCAAGACCCAACACTCTGGATGAGCTTAAGGTCGCTATCGAAGCATCCTGGGCCTCCATAACACCTCAACAGTGCCACAGGCTGATTGCCTCCATGCCACGCCGCATTGAAGCAGTAATTTCTGCAAAAGGATTCCCGACCAAGTATTGAGTGCATAACTGAACATAATTATTTGAAGGTTGGCTTTTTTTGTATTAAAAACACTTATTTTATTGGTCGGATGAAATATGCTAATTTTTTTAGATGGGAATTTTGGGTTTTCATGAGCTGTATGCCAAAATCATCAGTATTAAAACAATAAAAGACCTGAAATATTTCAGTTGGTGTGCAATGAATCTAAAATATATGAAAGTTTAATTTCTATCATTGCATTATGGAAAATAATTAACTTTATCACAATATGCTAATTTTTTTAGAAGGACCTGTATGTATTAGTACTGCCTCGATCGAGCTTTTTGACAATAAATATTTAGATATTAATCGCTCTAAGCGATGTCTGTTCTTGTTGAAGTTTAAAGTATTGTCAAACAAAACGGAGGCTAGCTAGACCCTCCCTCCCCCTCATCCACGCACTAACCCCCCAAATCCTTCTTGTCGGTTATTGGCTGGAACAGTTTATTATGTTTCGTGGTGCGGGTTAGCCCAGTTTGTTTTTGTTGCCGTTTGTGGAGCCTGGGGTGTCTAGAGACCGCGTTTTTTTACAGTGTGTTCAGGGGACAGGCAGCTAGCGGATAGTGAGGAGATGTTTTCTGTATGTGACAAAAAATGTTTTGTAGTCTAAAAAACGTGACATTGCTTAGAGCACCATTAAATATATTTTAAATATTAAAAATTGTTTACATGAGTTAAAAATCCAAAGTTTACCCTTCATTGTTAATATAGTGGTGTTCTCCTACAACATCAATGACAGAGTACCTGGTTTGTGTTCCTGACAAAAATCCTCCAGGTCCTGTCAGTCTTTGGTTTCCCAGCATGCTCTGCACGCTTGAGTTCTTCCCTGTGGTGCCTTAATGATGTTGAGACCCAGTTTTGCCACACAGACTTTGGGCCCTATTTTAACGATCTGAAACGCAAGTATCAAAACGCAAAGCACAAGTAACTTTGTGGGCGGATCCCGGCGCTGTTGCTATTTTCCCGGCGGGATAAATGACTCTTGCGCCCGACGCAAGTTTAAAAGGGGTTGGTCTGAAATAGATTCATTGTTCATAGGTGTGGTTTGGGCGTTACGTGAAATAAACCAATCAGAGCGTCATCCAACATACCCTTTAAGAGCAGGTGCGCATGTTGCATGGCGGATTGTTATTGTTATGGCGCATTTACCAGGCGCGCTTCAGAATCGGTTCACAGGCGAGGAGATCAATGTTCTCGTCAGGGTCGTAAAAGAAATAGAAGTGACATTGGGGATGGGACAAACCCACCCAAATCAATAGAAAAAAATATGAGAAAGCTCAACTTAACTGGTAAGTTAAAGAGTAAGGTTTTTAATGTACTTACATTATGGTAAAGGTGATTTCGCAGTCTTCAGATTTTTTTTTCCTGGTTCTTGACGGACAAACTAATTTGTCAGATGTCCTTATATACATATGTGTCTTGCCAGTATTGGGCAAACAGGTCTGATCCGTCATTACTACAATTTGCCTGAAAAATTTGGCTAAATGTAGGCCTATAAGCTAGATTTATGCCTATTTTTTCACATCTTCATGGACACCACAATGATTTCCCTCGTGTGGTAATATTTTTCCTTGTTATAATGTATGATTTGCAAAAATAAAAACTGCTGCATCTGTGTTGATGAGAGAATCAAAGTGTATGCGAGGTGTGCACGCTATACATTATGGTCAAGCAAGCGCCCTTAAAATAGCATAATGAACAACGCGCAACGCGCCACTGACTTTAGACTAGTTTTTTTTCTGGTCAGTGGCGCAATTGTTTTATAGAACAGCAAAATAGCATGAGGGAAAGTTTGCGCCGGAACACGCTTCCTCTTTGCGCTGAACCGCCCCGGGGAGCGCAAGTGTTTTTCTTAGTTAACCGACGTGTGTCTGTGGAGGGAAAAGTCCGCTTTGCGCGGGTGCAAAATAGGAATGATACATGCGTCAGTGTACAAAGTCATTTGCGCCGGGTGCAAGATAGGGCCCTATTACACAAGAATATAAGCAGTCAATAATGCTTGAGGAGGCAATGCAATATTGCAAATTTTTTAACAGAATGATTTGTAAAAAAAATTCAGTTATTATTTTGTCTTTGAGAATATAAATACATTCCTCAGGGCAAATTTCTTAATTTAATCTCTCTTTTTTTTATCCCATCCCATAGATTCTGCAAACTTGTGAGCTCAAAGTTTTGATCAGAAAGTTAAGATTTTTTGAAGAATTTGATGAGAAATGTTTGAGTCTATATTAAACAACTCCAAAAACATAATCACAGTTTTCACTTAGGCCACGTCCACACGAAGCCAGAGCTTTCCCTATCCGATCTTTTTTTTCCTCGTTCTAAAAAAAAATTCCGTAAACACGGCGCCGTCTCAAGAAATATCTGCGTACACGAAACCACTGAAACCGATTCAAACCGATGTAGTATACATGCCAGACCAGTATGAGGCGCTGTATTTCTGACACCCATACACTAAAAACAGAGAAGAAGACTTGCGCATAAACCTTTTGCGCTGTATACAATAATATACAGTATGTAATATTAGGCACAGTAGCTTCTTTTCTTTTTTACCAAGAACTTTATTGAACAATATGAAAAACCATAAATGGCCTGGTACAAAATAGGGATGAGTCACGATATTCGATTAGTTAGCTAAAGCATAAAGCTTGCCACAAAGAACCGGCAAATAGCCTAATCATTATGAATATGTCAAATATAGCAAGGAGACATTTTAATTGTTTATTAATAAACTAGTGTTTTCTGTGACGATACTGACTCGCCACCTTCGCAGTATTGTGAAGGTGCCTATAGAGAGAAATGCACACTTCATATGGATTATTAGAGTTGTCTGTTTCTTTTCGTTTTGAATTGTTTTGTTTAAAAGTAGATATTTCAAGCTTAGATATATTTCTGAGTTTCTGTTCATTTATGAGACAAGCTCCAGTTCACGTGCGATGCAAGTTATATCGCGTCGGCGCCTCCACGTCCTGATTAGGCTATTGTCTGCTATATTTGCTTCTTATTTATTAAATCCAGTAAATTGGTTGATGAAACATTGATTAAAATTAAGATACAATATATACAAAACGAAATTCACTTTAAAGAAAGGCTTTATACAAAACAAAACTTAATGAAGTGGTCAAAATGATGTGTCTCGATATTGCGCATCTTATGATTTGGCTACTCACGCTGTTCACTTTTCATAATCAACCTATATGAAATGGAAAAAAATAACATAATATTTAAACATAAATATGAAACTAACTTTTCTTTAATGGCTACAACATGTAGGCCTACAGTACAGAGAAATGTAATGTCGGAGCGAACGCCGTGTTACCGGTGAGCATGAGGGGGGCAGAGGTGCGTTTTTTGAATAATAATAAAATAATTCCCAGCGATCGTCGAATATTATTTTTGCTTGAAATGCCCATCCCTACAAAATACGAAATGTCTTAATCAGACAAAATACAAGCATCATAGCATAAGAAAGAAATATAAATAAAGAAATAAAATAAAAATACATTAAAGTAGGCCTAAATAATAAATAAAGAAATAAAAGAGGCTAAGTAGCTTCTGAAGCATGAACTCAAGCAAGTAGTCGCAGTTGTTGTTACTGATTTAGCGTGTCTGACTAGTCGACACGTGGGGTGATGACATCATCGTTTCACAAAATATACGGATTGGTCGTACACACGAAAACGCAAGGGTGTCGTTTTCAGATTTATCCACCCTGGGACCCGGTTTCAAAAGATAGCGGTTTCAGTCTCCCAAAACGCCGGATCCGTCTGGACGAAACGCCGATCCGATAAAAAATGTGTACGTATACAGCTAAACGCGTCTCCGTGTGGACAGGGCCTTAGTATAAACCAGGGGTTTTCAAAGTGTGGGGCGCGCCCCACTGTTGGGGAATAGAGACGTGACAGGTGGGGCGCGTCAAACGGGAGGAAATGTTCCTTTTTATGCCTTTATATCTTTATTTGTTAATGGCGAGTCCGCATCGTTAACTTCATCTTTGCAGCGACACAGAAAACACCAGTTTATTAATAAACAATTAAATGTCTCCTTGCTATTTTTTACACATTCATAATCATTACTTTTGCCGGTTCTTTGTGGCAAGCTTTATTCGTGCGCTTGTGCGCTTGAGTGTGGCAATATAACGCTCATTATCCTGTATAACGTTAGCCTATTTAAGTATCAATATAAAGGGGCCATTTGTCGAATAATGGCTTAAATGAACAACTACTAGTCGACTAGAAAAAAACTTTAGTCGGAGACAGCCCTTTTTCCACATATTTTCGAACCAGCAGGCAGCAGGCCTTTCTGTGTTGAATGAGCGATCCTGAGCGGAATGAGCGAGCGGAGGATTATTCAGAAATGCGTTCTCCGCTCACATGCTGTGATCAGAACAAAGTAATATTAAAATAATTAATCATTAGTTTATATCTTATACACTGCCCATCATTTTAGTCACAAATCAAACACAGTATGTTATGTCTATTTTAATATGTGTAATATATATATATATATATATATATATATTTTTTTTTTTTTTTTTCACGTTTTTAAGTACAATATTATATTAGTCCACAGCCCCCAACCAGGGGGTGCTGATGCTATGACGAGTGGCACTTTTATTTCTTTTCTATTTTTGAACTTGATACAAATATTGACACAACTGCACTTTTATTTTCTCTATTTTTGAATTTCATGCAAG
The DNA here is from genome assembly GCA_026230005.1 of Gila orcuttii. Taxonomy (NCBI): domain Eukaryota; kingdom Metazoa; phylum Chordata; class Actinopteri; order Cypriniformes; family Leuciscidae; genus Gila; species Gila orcuttii. The sequence goes on along the minus strand of JAPDVR010000015.1, from coordinate 17,335,704 downwards.
TTATGACACAGCTGCACTTTTATATTATTTATTTTTGAACTTGCTGTTATTTGATGTAGACAGTTTGTATTTAGATACAACTTGTTACTATACTGATACTACTTGTTACTTCAATAAATTGGAACATTTTAAGCTTGTTGCGTATTTCATGAGCATTGTGTTTGGGCGATGGGGGCAGGTGGGGCTTGAAAATTCCCCTTTGTCCAAAGTGGTGAATGACCGAAAAAGTTTGAGAACCACTGGTATAAACCATTTTAGCTTTATTTATTTCATATGGTAAATGTATTAACATTGTTGAAGTCTGTTTGAAATCACCATTATGGTGATTGGTGTTCCCTTTAGTTAAGCACTTAGCCATTGACTTTGGTTGAATTAATTATCTTTCAGCAATTGCTGAAAGTTCATGCTATCACTTGTCTACAGTATTTCATTCTCCTGACTGCAATGACATACCATTGACTATATACACTGTTTGAAATCAGTGACAGACAGCTGACACGTGAGTTCCCAACTGAGCACTAAAGTCTTTAAAAACAGCAACTTTCAATTTTTAACTATTTCAAGTTACTATTAACGGTAACATTAAAAGAAGGCCATTGTGCCATTCTCATAACCTGTTATTGAACAACAGCTTATGATTATGCTTTTGTTTGGCATTTTCCTTTGTTTTCATATATGTTTTTGTTTTGCAATGTACCACTGTTCCTTTGAAACAGGAGACAAATCTTTTGATCCTTTGAAATGTTTCACCAGTTAGCATTTTTACTTTATTCAAAACTACAGATGACACTGATTAACTCTTTCCCGCAATTGACTGAAATGTCCGGCTTTCCTCGTTTTCACTGTTATACAGTAAGGGGCGGTATCACACATCTTCTGAAAGAGTACAGTATCTCCTGGTCAAAACACAGGCGAAAAAGAAGAAGAAACAAGCGATATCATATGTAGGCAGATGCATATGTAAAAAAGCGCGATCATCAACATATAAATCAAAACTGCCCAATGTTACTGAATGAAATGTCGACCCAGGACGAGTTATAGGACTGTGAAATTTTGGTGGTGTTGATGGACTCAATCTACTCCATATATGTTTTGATCATCATTCTGAATCTTATCTGGATGTAATCTTTGACAAAAATGTATTTTTCTCAGCTTTTTGCTCAAAATTTAGCTTTTTTATGAAACTTACCCACATTCAAGTGTTGTTGAAAAAAATGCATTAAGCTAGAATAAAACAGGGATTGTTTGTTTGTTTGTTTGTTTGTTTAAAAGCAGAATGAATGTTATGAACATGCACTATGTCAAAAGAACATTCTTTTGACATATTGGGGCCATGAATCTTTTGTAAAAATGATAACAAATGCTGGTGGTGGCTAGCAACTTTTTTTTTTAAACGCTGGCGAGGAAAGAATTAATAGGCCTAATATAATCTTAACTAAAGCAATTATCATTTTCAGTTCTGTTTTAAACAGAGGGAGCAAAATAAATTAAAGTTATAAATAAATATTACAATAATTTGTGTTTTAATCGTATATTGTTGTTCCTTTACATAATTATTGTTAAATATGCAAGCAAAAACAATACCTGTCCCCAAAAAACTGCTTGCATACAGACAACTGGCCTACTCACACTCAACCCCTTAAAACCAGCTTCACTCTGTTTAGCCTGAGTACAGTATGACTATGCTGGTCCACCATCCAGACCAGCACTAGATGCAGGAAAGATCTGCTTTTTCTGTAGATATATATATTTTTTTTTTTGTAGATATTTATAATGCTATATGATGTTTTCAAATAAATGCTGTGCTTATTAAATGTTGAACTACTTTTATGAAATTCTGTTCATTAAAGAATCCTGGAAAAAGTATCATGGTTTCCACCAAATAGGTGGAAGCACAGCACAATAGAGTTGCAGCACAACTCTTTCCAACATTGATTATAACAAGAAATGTTTCCTGAAACATTTGAATGCTAGTGTATAAAACATGTGAAAGAAACATATTGGAAATTTTTGCATGGCTTTTTAAAACTGTTTAATCAAATTAATTATTGATAAATGTAATGATCAAAATAGTTTTTAGCACAGGCTATAGGCTTAAGCTATTAAAGAGATCTGATTTGCGATTGTCTTCTTTGCATTGGACAGAAGTACCACAGTACAAACAGCTGTTTGAACTTGTTAGAATGCAGGTTAGTGTTGGGTAGTAATGGTGGCACTCAGTCATGAGATCTATTATGGGCTCTGTGGAGAATGTCAGGAACATTTTATAAATGACTCCATGGAGTTTATCAATAAACTGCAGCAGTACCAGTGCTTGCATTCAGCAGTGTGTTGCAGGGGGAGACTTTTGTCTGGGGTAGTGATGATGGTGACCTGTAGATTGGCAAGGGAAGATTTCTAGATGAGTTAGTAATGATAACAGATGATCTCTGCTGCAGAAAGTGTCCAGGTGGAGGGCTGCGAAGCCCCAGCTCTTTAAGAGAGCAGTGTGGAGAACACGACTGTCAGCAAAGCTCAAAGTAGAATTTATTACACCACCAACCAATGACCTTGAGGAAAGTTTACCAATATTTCAGAGCAACAGGGTGAGAGAGAGAGAGTTTGTGTTCATATGTTAGAAGAAAATCTTTCAGTTAGTTACCCTTCATTTAAACGTTCACCATGAGATGTGGAAAACAGCTTCCATCAGCACTTACAGTAGTTCTCAGAGGTAATTATAACAACTGCTGTTGTCTCTTTTTCATTCTTTGGTTGCAGGCATCATGCCATGTGTCTCCAGCTGGGTTGGACTTCTGCCACTAGCTAGATAGCATACTTTGTTCCTAAACTCCACATCCAAGTCCAAGAGTTCTGCATGAGAAGTGTGGAAGATGTACTCTGTCACTGATATCTCAGACATACACACTTTGTGATGTGACGTTCTAGGTGTGTGATTGATAGTGCAAGGTTGCATGAAAAACACAATTTTCCTTTCTCTTTTGAAATAAAACAGTTTGATGTACTTTGTAGACATACATAGTACAAAGCCCCCTCTACAATGTAAAAAAAAATACATGATCAATAAGTTATGACAACATCTTTTTACATTACTTCAACTCATCAAAATAAGTTAAGCCATTTCAAACTTTCTTTAAGTTATACAAGATTTAATTCATTTTTTAAGTCACTGTAATATAATTTAAGTTGAAATAATAAAAAAATTAAGGCAGCAAATTTGTTTTGTTTTTGACAGTATGAAACATATTGAACACAAAAGTGGAATGTATCTGGCAAGCTCTAATCTGATTGGCTGACTTTATGCGAGAGTTCTTTTGTTTTGCAAGGTACCATAAGTAATACGCTTTATTCGAAGAGCTATTATATATATATATATATATATATATATATATATATATATATATATATATATACATTTTACAAGCCAGTCTATTATTGTGATATTAGCCATTTCAAATAAATTCACCCCTAAATGGCAAGTTAAAAAAAAAAAAAAACAGTGGTTGGTCATTTCCTGAAATAGGCAGTTCTTGGACTGACAAAATATGTTGACTGTTTACATTTACCTCTATTAATTAGCCATAAATTAATTAGCCATTACAGGTATACATTTAATCAGTTTATTCATTCTGGTAAACAAACCCATGACTTTCACATTGCAAGTGCCATGCTGTACAGTTTGTGTCATTTAGTCAAATCTCTGTCTACAGAAGATTATCATGGTATTGACACAAGAACCTCTCTGATGAATGACAGAATAATGAATAATGAATCATTATAGAGGTAATTATAGACATTTTAAAGGTGTTGTAGCAAAACAGGCTTTTTAAGTCTAAGTGCCAGAGAGAAGGTGCATTTCTTTTGGTGAGAAATTAAACTATAACTGTTTTTGGAACAAGAAATCTTAACTAACATTATTGCACTTAAGAAAGAAAACATGAAATATGAAAGTGTCGAATGTGAAACCTTTAATTAAGTTAGTTTTCAGCCCTGGCTTGCAGGAACAGTGCATATCATAAACCTTTTGTATTAGATTGATATTTCAGTGTTGCCATTGAACCGCTGCAGGAGTGTGTGTGCAGGTGTTTGAACTATGTGAGTACCTGTGAAGAAGGACCCAGGGGTTTAGTTCAGTAAAGCACTGCTGCCACATCCAATCTCTGCCCCTCCATCACCCAGAGCTGCCATCTAATTCACGCTAGGGCATCAAAGACAAGAGACGCTCTTTCTTTCTTTCACTCTCTCTGTACACACACACACGCACATACACACGAACACACACACACACACAAACATATACACACACACACACACACACACACACACACACACACACACACACACACACACACACACACACACACACACACACACACATACACACACACACACACACACACACACACACACACACTCTTGGAATATCTGTTGTTGTTGTAATTGCATCCAAGGGAAAAAAGTTATATTCCAAATAACTGAGACCTGGCATTCAAAATCTAATGTAGAAAGGGAAATAAAGAAGGTTTTAGGGATTCTGAAAAACAAGATAAAATGAAGACATAATCAAGATTGTGCACTATTTCTAGATTACTAATCTATAGAGCCCATAAGGGACATGGTGGTGGAAATAAATATGAGATGGGAGGAAAATTTTTTTTTTTTTTAAATTGCTGCGTTCACTCTCAAAATATTTGCGTTCCGCCAATAAAATTTCTGTTCATTCGCAAAACTTGCATTCTGTACTTATTGTAGTATTGACTCTAACTAGGTACTAACCCTGAACCTACTCCTAAACCTTAACTTAACCCATGTAGTTACCTTACATTACTCAGTACTTTTGTGGTAAGTACATTGTAAGTACATTGAAAGTGCACATGCTGTAAAATAAAGTACGTCCAACTTTCTGTTCACTGGCAAAACATTTATAATATTATTATTATTATTAATCGCTAAATATTCAAAAACACTAAAATAATAATAAAATCCACCTCAAGCATCTTAAATAAGATGCCAGTATAAAAGCTGTACTATACTCTAGTGCTGCCACACAAATCAGAAGAAGTCTTCTTATTTTTATCCTACAAAAAGGTAAAAGCTTCTACGCTTAAATCTGTATTTAACAAGGTCAAACATTATGAGGTAGATTTGGATGGTGCCTGGCAGAATAGGAGACTGGGCACTGTAACCCCTTTGTGCCGCTTTTACTTTCAAATCTGGATTTTTAAGCCTTTTCTCAATGCCCTCAAGTTTAACGCAATTCCAAGTAATCTATAAAGACTTTTAGTCAAAGTAAGTTCAGTGGAGTTCCTTTTTAAAACTTTTAGGACCCTTCTATTTGAGTGTTGATTGGATGGTAATGCATTGGGATGACGCAAGTGGAACTTTAATGGCTCAAATGTTGAATGCTGAACCTTGTACGGTTTATTGTGATAGGCTGTTTTATGATTATGACGGCTGTGATTACTCTTCCATTACTCTCGCTTTCAATTACCGAAACTCATAATGTTCCCCAGGATGCTTTTATTTCCTTCTGATTTGTTTATTTTTCACTGCTTCCTGAAGGCCCAGACAAGGACATCTTCTTAATCACAGGGTTAAAATACATGGGAGTATAATATCGTTTTTTTTTCAAAAAATCCCCAAGTCCTTCTGCCCTCACTTCCCTGATGATTTGACATCAGTAGTCATAAGAGATGACGCTTGATAAACGGAAGCCATTTGCCAAACAGGGACTGAAACTCCCTGCACCTGATGAGAAGCTTCAGTGTTGCTGCTGATTTATGATGTCACAGCACCATAAAGGGCACGCAGAAGCAGGAAGAGATTCATTAGGAAGCCTGACCAGGTTTTTAGTGAAGTCCAAGAGAGGCGCTTGGAATACTGATGGGTCTTCTGATCTGTGCCTGTCTTGTCCTTAAAATCTCACTTAAATGAAGCTTCCAAAAAGCCATGCACTGGGGACGGATGCAAGTGATCGAGTGCTCAAAAGTGACCGCAATGATCGATTGTGAAAACAGTAAATGCAAAACTTAAAAACATATAATATTGATCTAAGGACAACTATACACAAGTTGGACAAAAGTGACCTCGAACGTAACCCCAAACATATCTATCTACCTATCTATCTATCCATCCATCCATCCATTCATCAAATCTGTCCGTCTCTATGTCCGAGACAAAGGCCATAGTATTCATCTCATATTGCAGTTTTTTTATTCGTTTTGGTACTATTTTCACAAGCAAGGTGTACATTTTCATAACTCTTAGTACAAAGATCCAAACTGACCACACTTGTAACACAGCAAGTAATTCTTTCAAAACCCAATTCCATGCTTTCATTACAGTTATACACATTTTCAGTCCACATAATCATTGTTTCAAACACAATATTATTGTAATATGTGATGAGAACATTTGGTTTAATCACCGAAACACAACAGTATGATCTTCTTTCAATTTAGCACTTTTAACAATTAATTAAATGTGACCCTGGACGACAAAACCAGTCGCATGGGTCATTTTTTTTAAATTGAGATTTATACATCACATGAAAGCTGAATAAATAAGCTTTGATGTATAATTTGTTAGGATAGGATAATATTTGGCTGAGATACACCTATTTGAAAATCTGGAATCTGAGGGTGCAAAAAAATCAAAACATTGAGAAAATCACCTTTAAAGTTGTCCATTTATGTTCGCTATTGTGCTGCATTCACTCATACAAAAAAAAATGTTTTATACATTTACGGTAGGAAATTTACAAAATATCTTCATGGAACATGATCTTTACTTAATATCCTAATGATTTTTGGCATAAAAGAAAAATTGTTAATTTTGACCCATACAATGTATTGTTGGCTATTCCCACAAATATACCCGTGCTACTTAAGACTGGTTTTGTGATCCAGGGTCACAAATAGCAAATGCAATATACATGTTTCAAATCACCCTTGTTGCTAAAATTATTACAGTAACACAGGCTACAGATGCCACATTACAAATACGCTTACATTACCTAACTTACGTAACATAAAATCCATAATGTTTGTAATTGCATCTATTCAGTGTGAATAGAATTCATCTTTTGATAAAGGTGTGATGAAGTCATGACACAACCATGAGTTTTTGTGTTATAAAACAGAGTTTGCGGTTCATATAATGTTCTCACTGTATATGACTGAATCTATACTGTAGTTGAACTTTATAAGGGTGAGTTACAGTAATGTGCCAGTCTCTACCATGGTAATCTGTTTGGCATACAGATGGCATACATACTGTAATGTAAAATGCTGTATGATGCCATCTTTCTCCCTTCTTCTAATGCATCTCTGATCAATCTGATGTTACACAGTCATTGACTATTTCCTCTCTCTTGTTCTCTATCTTGCTCTATGTTCACAAATTTCAAATCTACTATTCACTAGCATAGTTTCTGTTGGTTAAACTAATCTCTTTGTATTACAGTTTTTTTCAATCGCTTTGGAAAATTTTTTGAAACGGTGTTAACATTCTCAAAACTGTAAGTTCAACTGTCAAAACAGTTTGCTGGATTATCAGAACTTTACTGCATGTCTGCAAAATATATTTACTCACCCAAAACATTTAATTCATACTTCAAAACCTAGTTATTGTGTCAGTAAATTGGCCAATGCCACCATAACAAAAACGTGTATTTGTCATCGTGTGAGTCACACTCGTCAAAATGCAAAATGCAAATTCTATCGAATTCAGGAATGAGGAGTATGGTGGAAGGAACTCCATTTTTATCCTCTCATGTGCAGCAAACCATTCCCTAACAATGTTGGTTCGGTGAAAGCTGACGTTTTGTCTCGCTCTGAGCGGGTTAGTAGAACCGGTTACATTAGGAAGGGTAGGAGAAGTTGTGTGTGGACAAAAATGTATTGGCTGAATGAGACCTTTTGCATTTACAAATAAATTGGCACGGCATTGACAACAACTACTGTTACTTAGTGTTAATTATTAAAATGGCTTATGTACGATTATCAAACTCTTAATGATCATGTTGCCTTGATTTTTTTATATTAACTCAAATGTGTAACAAAAATCAGGAGATCAGGAATTTTGAAAGAGGGTGTAACGCATAATGTGACTGTGCCTTAATGCTTTTGGATGTCAGAAAACAAATTCTTGCATGCCCCTACAGACATTTGAACCTTAACAAGTAAATTGACCAAACTGATGTGTTGAACCTGTAACAGCAGCATCCAGTGAGCAAGTTGCCACATCTTGTTTTGTAGATTAATGAGCACATTACTCATTTTCACAGTCCTAATTACAGTCCTACTGCAGTATGTTATTTTTACTTTGTGTGTGTTCATGTTTCTTAATTTGCCTGAGTTTAGTGTAATTAAGTGGATTCTATGAGCTGCCAGGCATCTTTAAGCTGCTGGTTGAGTATTAAAACCTGTTTTAATTACCCCAGTGATTTTTAGCATCACACGCACGTCATAACACCAGGGTCAAGTCTAAAGTTTAAAGGACAGAGAAGGTCAGGACAAAAATCAACTAGTCGATCCCAGCTCATTCATTTAAGCGAAGTAGCCGAGACTGAAAAGTGGGGGACTCATCGTGTAGTGTTTACCCCATAGTCGATGGCTCTTTAAAGCTTAAAGACATCAGTGATGAACATTGATGACACAGCGCTCTGCGCCCATTTTAATCCTTATTATCAGCACATGTCCTCTCTATGAGAGGCCATTACTAAGCCGAAAACGATGGCATCTGTGGGTGGAAGCTCTTAAAGGGAAGCAAGTGATGTAGGGAGCCCTAACGAGAAGGCTCTGCGTAGCACTTCAGCTGCTCAGTGCCTTGAACACAAATAACAGGCCACTCTCGGTGGTGTTTAATGTACAAAGCTCTGTAATGTGGACTTCCAAGCAGCTGTTTCAGAAAACGATACGCCGATTCTTTTAACAAAACGCCCTGCGAGAGAGGTTGAAATATGATTAGTGCTAGGGCAGGGTGCCTCAAGGTAACACAAATAAGCTTAGCGGTGCCACTAGATTTCTTTAAAACTGTCGAGTTGGAGAAAAAAAGGACTTAGGAATACAGTACGTTTGGAGCCTCAGCTTTTTACCTTGCAGTATTCTTGAAGGCTTTAAAAAAATAGACCTCTAGAAGTGCCCAGCTTTGTAAATTATTAGTTCTGTGCAGTCTCTGTAGATGAACATACTCATTTTTCAATATCATTAATTTCTATGGGAACCCTAAACAGGCATAATGTTGTATTATATATTGATTCTCCTCACAGCTCCTAGCATACGTTTAACTGCCTTTCTGGCTGTTTTAAGACTAGCCCACATATATCATTCCTTAAATGATGCTTGTGAAAGCAAAAGCTCAATGAATTATTTTTGACAGGCCAGCACAAAGTCAATAGACCTTATTAATTACAATTGATGTAATGTATGGCAAGAATAATACATTGGGACTTAGGGGAAAACAGCATAAGCCTATTGCTCTTATTTAAGGGAGAGTTTGGCTTTAATATGAGGTGTGCCAGGAGAGCGACTAGATCGGGGGTGTCCATTCCTGCTCCTGGAGGTCCATTCTCCTGCAAAGTTTAGCTCCAACCCCAAATAAACACACCTGAAGCAGCTAATCAAGTTCTTACTTGGCATACTAGAATTTTCAAGGGAGGTGTGTTGAGGCAAGTTGGAGCCAAACTCTGCAGGACAGTGGCCCTCCAGAAACAAGTTTGGATACCCCTGGACAAAATGAACTATAGAGGGCCAAGTAGAGATGAGAATCAGAGGAATTTAATGATTCTGGTTTTGTAACGATTCTGCCAATGATCTGTTTAGGACTTTTGAGAAATACATGTTTCATGCAATTCTTATTGCATTTACTGCTCTCCACAGTTTGTTGCCAAATGATTGGATCATTTCAAATTTCAACAAAACCCATATAGCAGTGATGAGCAAACTCAGTCCTGGAGGCCCACTGTCCGGCAGAGTTGAGCTCCAACCCTGATAAATCTCAACTCATTGTAGCCTTCTTATCCTGAAGACATTGGTTATCTGGTTCAGGTGTGTTTGATTAGGGTTGCAGATAAACTCTATAGGAGAGTGTGGCCCTCAAGGACCGAGTTTGCCCATCCCTACCATACAAAAAGATCTGAAAAATATAACTTCAAAAGTTGTGTTTAAATATTTGTTTAATGCACACAGAGGTGGTGTGGATGCAATACAATAATTAGTCTTAATTATTAACTATCATTCAAAAGATTGAGCTTATATAATTTTTTACTGCATTTTTTGCTTCAGGACGATTTTTGCCCGATTTACCCCTCCTGACATTCAGAGAAAAAAAAATCGCATCCAGGTCATCGGTCGGTTTGAATCTTCAGCCCAGATTTTCTGGTAATGTGAGGCTTTTACATATCAAATCTTAAACCTCCTGATCTGCTTGTGGAACATGTTTAACATTTAGGATTTTAAATCGGGATAATTACAACTATGATTGCATCAGTACAATAGCCAGATGAGACATGGCAACCGCAAAACAACAAGCAGCTGTACTGGTCTGGTGGACAATGGAAATGAAGGAACGGCTGGTCGAAATGTGGCAACAACACAACTGTTTTTTTTTTTTGCAACAAAGAATAAGTATTGATGCAGCAAACTGTCGCGACACAGTATCCATTTTGTTTACATCCGCTTCCCTGTGAGATCACTGCTAAATCTGGCATGATAATATTAAGAATGCCTTGTAGTGTGTGTTGCACCACTATTTTCAAATCTTATAGTATGTAATAATCTGTGAAAAAATCTGTGAAGATTCTCCTAATGCTAAGTTCACACTGAATGATTTTAGGCTGATTTTCGCTCACCGTCAAGTTTTGTGAGATCGCTGACAAATGCCCGAAGGCAAATTGGTTCACGTGAGTGACAATCACGCAGTGTGAATTATCAAAGACGTGATCTGAGAGAATCGCAGATGAGTCGCCAACGCCCGTAAGATATTTGGCATGCTAAATATCTGGACCTGTCGGCGATGACCTACAGCCAATGACCGAGCAAGAAACAGGACAGCGGGATGTTCGGGGAGGAGTTACAGACCAGAATATCAGAATTTTAATAGATTTATTTACAATAATATCAAACAGAAACAAAGCACAAACATTTGTTTGGCCATCAGCAACAGCAGCACATTGCAAAATTATTTATTTACCCCCAATTCTCTTTGCAGAACACACAATCCTTGCTCCCCTCGTCTCCCAAACCATTTCCTCCAGCATAATCTGTTTTTTTTTTCTCCTTTTCACTGCAGATCAGCACACAGACAATTTGGATCGCAATCTTCTTGCAGGCTATCATTTTTAATAACAATTTCAGTCTCGTGCGAGAACTCTGGTCTCACGCACGGGTGATCTTGCGTTATTTCCTTATCACTTCTTTGTTGTGTGTTTGGTTGTGAAGCGTAGTTTGCGGCGATTTTTTCTTTTGTAAAGTCATGCAGTGTGAAACCTCCTTTCGCGGATCTATCGCACAGTGTGAACACACCTGCAACTGAATTTTACCCCAGATATTCGTGCAGTGTGAAAAGAACAGTGACCCGACTACTTTAAAAATTGTGCTGTGTGAACTCGGCATAATGTGCGTGGGCAACCAGATTTCACAATCGGTTAAAGGCTGGAATTTACTACAGAACTTTTGCTCAGATTTTTGCCCCGATTTGCAGTATGTGTGATTCTGCAGTAGTTGCCGAATGTCTGCGCCAGTCTGCAGATTTTGATCGTTCGGAGCAGACAGAATTCACAGAAAATTGCATAGTGTATGATGGGCACAGACTATCAAAACATCAGGATATCATAACATGTTTGATATTTTGAGCCAATTTTAGAACACACATAGTGTATGATGCATCGCTAATAAATACTGTATTGTACATAATAGTCAAAATACACTGACCAGACAATGGAAATCAAGGGTGTGAAGTCCCAAAGATTGAGAAAAAATGGAGACGACGTACAAGATTGGGTAAAGACAAAAAAGAAGGAAAAACTTACCATCCAGATCACGGATTCATCATTATCCAGGACTCGACATTAACACTTGTCTGGGATAAGTAGTCGAATTAAAACATCAATAGTTACGAATGATTGATTAGTTTACATTAAATGTAAACAGCGACTGATATGGATTATATATTGATGGAAACAACATAGATAAAACTACGCCATTGTCCTCTAACTCCTGTCGTAATCTGTTGAGTCCACACACTGACCGCGTCTACCCACCCCAGACCGTATCCAAATGCACTGGCTCGTTTCTTCCACTACAGAGGGTAATCTCCTGCATTTGTTTCATCTTCGAGGCAATGAAACCCGTGTTTCTGTTTGTGATTGGAACGATTTTAAAGTCTGATAGTGTATGTTCTTTAGTCGTGTAGTGTATGATGCTCAGCTTTTCTCTGTAACCATTTACAAAGTCGGCAAGTGTCTTATGCCTGCTGTTTAAAAATCTTTTCAGATTTGAAAAAGTCGTGTAGTGTATGCCAGCCTTAAGATTTAAAAACTCCTGTAGTCTGAGCCTGGCTTAAAAGAAACCAAATCATAAGAGTAATTTGTTCAGGAATCAGGAATCGGGATACACTGGTCATGCTGTTTGTTTTTGATACACTAAAAGGAACCAACTCATAAGAGTCATTTGTTCAGGAATCAGGATACACTGGTCATGCTGTTTGTTTTTGATACACTAAAAGGAACCAACTCATAAGAGTCATTTGTTCAGGAATCAGGATACACTGGTCATGCTGTTTGTTTTTGATACACTAAAAGGAACCAACTCATAAGAGTCATTTGTTCAGGAATCAGGATACACTGGTCATGCTGTATGTGTTTGGTTCACTAAAAGGAACCAACTCATAAGAGTCATTTGTTCAGGAATCAGGATACACTGGTCATCCTGTATGTTTTTGATTCACTAAAAGGAATCAACTCATAATAGTAATTCGTTAGGGAATATCATTCGTCAGGATACACTGGTTGCATTGTATGATTTTGATTCACCAAAAAGAACCTTAGAAGCACATAACCAGGTCTCTTCTTAAATGGAACTGATTCTTAATTATTCTTGTCAGTTCTCAACCCTAGGCACAAGCCAGAGAGCAAAGCATCGTGGGATTAGTTCCTCCAGAACTAAGCAGCCGATTCAACAGAAGAGCCCCTCATGGAGACAGGCCGGCTCCACTTCAATAAACACCTGACAACCACACCGATTTCTCTCTCTTGCCATACTTTATCTCCCTTCCATCTTCCTTTTATCTGTTTACTGGCCTTGAGTCTCTCTCCCTACCTTGCCCCTTCCTTCTCATCCTCACTCCTCCGTGACTCGCTCTCCAATCTCACCCTCTCACCAGACTCTTTGACAGGCCACGGACAGGTTGACACTGCCTCCTGTAGCCTTACATATCATTAGGGCCGCTCTCGTCCACAACCAGGCTAGGGGGCAGTGACTCTGAAAGCCCTCTACAGCCCGGGCTGCTTTCCTCTGGTCAGGCCTCCTGTCAGGCCTCTCTAATACCTTTCCTGCTTGGGCAGTCAGGGGAAGACCTTCCCCTTGTCTGGAGCCTCTTTACAAGGGCCGACCGGCTGCTCATGTTGATCCATCAGTGTGACATCAGTGTGGTCGAAGAGAAAGAAGGCAAAAGGAACAGAAAAGCAGGCAGTGATTGACAGGTGGAGGCCTTTTCTTTCTTTAAAAAATAAGACATTGAAGTCATTATTTTCGGTTTAATTTGCATTCGGTGAGAAAGTTAAAATGTATTAAACGGGTTTGTTGTGATTGTTATGCTTCATAATAGAGCTGCAAAACTACAAACTCTGTTCCTTTGTGCCTTGTTCAAATGTGTGCTATCATAAAAAGTACACCCAGAAATTGTATATTTCATTATTGTTGAACTGAATGAAATGAAATTGACTTAAATTAAATAAGTGGCAAGAATTTGTGGACGTTTAGTGGCATTCAACTCCCATATTTCATTTTCTTTTTCAAATAAGTGTATCACTTTGTATTACGCACAGAGTGAAATTACTGCCACACAGCACATTAAAGAGTTTCTGATTAATGGCTTCCCTTTTCCGGGTTGCTGGTCATGGTCGTAATTTCATTTAAGCCTGGGCTCATTCATTACTTTCGCTAACAATTTCTCTCTTTTTTGTTGCAAACATTCACAACTTCTTTGAATGGGCCACTCTAGAAATTAAACAAAGTCAACCGAGCTTGTAAGTCATAAATTAAAATTTGTAATGGTTTTTCGCCAAAGAAGACATTGTGATGTATTTCATACTGAAGGCTGCATGCCTGGGTTTTTCTATTTCCACAAGTAACCGTATGGAAATCTGCCCTGTGGTTGTTTGCATGTTGTGTTATGTATGTAAACTAGCTATTAGCACTAAAATAACAGCCGGTAACATCTGGACTTGCGTGGCAACATCTGTCAGCGGGTGTTGATTACTGACCAAGCATGCATTGTGTACTGTATGTAAGTTGCCGCATCTAAAGCGTGTGTATGGAAACGCATCTTAAATTTACTATGAAAATTCTAGTTATATTGCCAAGGCAGGCAGATAAATCTTGTAAACATTGAAAATGGAGCCTGAAAAACTGTTTTTCTCCGTATTTCCTCTCAATTGCTTCGACGAATCAGATTGTTTTGCAGTGACAAGATGTCCCCTTCAAAGCCCTATTTTCAGCTGTGTTTGTGTGCAACCGTGCATGTGTGTGCATAGCCAATCCTCCTAAATGAGTAATTTATTCTTACTGATTCACAACCAGGCCATTCATTGCTGTGTCCTTGGTCAAAGCAGAGCGCAGAAAGAGAGGAAATAAATAGCCTAATCAGAGCACAACGTTCTTCAGTTTAAAGGTCAAAGACTTAACAAATGATTAAGATGTGATGTTAAAACACTAGGTGGATATAGAAAAAATGGAAGATGACATTTTGAAACTGGATTCAACAGCAGAAGTACAATAGTATTATTTTTTATTTTGACAATTTTTTTATTTAGTAATTCTAGTAGTTGTAGTAATAAATTATTATTATTATTATTTATATATTTTCAAAATAATTTACCAAATTGTGCAGTCCTACAATTAAGTACAGCAAACCTAGATCTTAAAATTGTATCTAAGTTAACTCTCAATACCATATACCATAAATATTACTATTGTAATTTTACAGTTGTACTGTAAATAAATAAAATTATTATTAATTATTATATTATTTTTCTTAAATACTCATGTTTTATAGTGAAATATTACTATTTATTATCTTTAACATTTTTAGTAATAATTATAATTATTATTTTCATATACGTAGATCTACAATATAGATATATTCATATAGATGTATATTTTTTTACAAATTTTAAAATTGGATTTTAAATCTCATTTGCCATTTTTTATCAGAAAAATATATGCAAATATATGCATATATATATATATATATATATATATATATATATATATATATATATATATATATATATATATATATATATATATACATATATATATATATATATATATATATATAAAAAGTTTTTTACTACAAACTAACGTTGCACCGGTGAAATGCAGACCGTAAAAAAAAAGAGCAATCATTTTTTGTAGCAAATTTGTAGCAATCATAACAGGAAAAGAGTGTTTTAATCAGTTGTTAAATAAAAATGGTTCTGTCAGGACCACTATCGTCTTAATACGATTGACAATTAGCATACAGTTTGGATTTGCGGTATGGTTCCATTCTGGGCGAGAAGTCCCTAATGAGCAATAACCCCCCAAAACAAAACCATATGTCAATATCCCCCAAACCCAACTGACAGCGCAATTTACGGATGCTTTTGCAGTTAGCTGAGTGAGCCAGGGCAACATGTTGCCAATACCTGAAAAGCTTGAGCAACAGCATGTTACCAACAATACTGGAAAGCCTTAAGCAAGAAGTATGTTGCCCTTACCTGTTGACCTTACCTGGATGACCTAAACGTTGGTATGTTTGCCAATAATACCCGCATCAGCCATAGCAACAAGCATGTTGTCAAAACCCGAAATGCTTAAGCAGTAAACATGCATATTGCCATGAATGACATGCCATCTGAAATGAAGTGAAAATTGAAATATCAAAATGAATCAGTTGCTTGCTTGTGGTTCCAGTTCCAGTTTCTTTTGAGTGATAACTGTAAGCTAGAGATGAGAGATGGACATTTCCTTTTCAATTATCCTTTTCATTGGGAAATACGTCACAATACTGAGTAATGTTGGTGGAAACTTCCAGTTCACGCAGAATTAAGCAACACGTCATTAATACAGCTGGATGGTTTATTGCAACAAGCGTGAATCTGATACTTAGATAAATTTAGGCACATATATGTAGGTTTGCAAAAACTACCTTGACACCTGTCAATGATGGCATAACCTTTTTATACTTGGTTGTAGTTTACTACTGTAGAAACCAAGAAAATACTTTATTTATTTATTTTATACACTACCCCCAACACGACTGAGGCTGATAGAATGTACATCCGGCATATGTTGAGCAATATAGATCCAATTTAATGGGGGAAGCATCACCCCAGCTGGAGCAAGCAAGGACACATTGAAACAAGCGTGTTGTTGTAGCCAATTTACCAATTGTATGGGATCAATTGGGGGAAGTTGCAAAATCTGATACAACAAGAATGTTGTATAATTGCGGAAACATTGATAAAACTAGTGTAGTTTGGCAGGGGAAGCATACACCCTACAGCAATAGCTCGGACTAGCGGCAACAAAACTAATACAACAAGCATGCTGTATAAATCACAGAACCATTGCTAAAACTAGTGAAGGTTGGTCGAGGAAGCATACACCATGCAGCACTAGCTCAGACTAGTGGAAACTAAATCTGATAGAACAAAGATGTTGTATAACCATAGGACTAATATTAAAACTAGTGTAGTTTGGCACGGGAAGCATACACCCTGTAGCTCTGCGTCAGATGCAGTGCGCAGCTAAGCTATGAATACAGTGTGCTTCCTCATTCATGAACATGATTTCTGCTCCCTTCGTACTGATTCCATCAGCTGTGGAGGTGAAGATGACGACTCCCATAATTCCACACTCCTTCACAGGACCATCAAGATACAATGTTGTTAGTGTTGAATAACAGACCTCTCCGGTAAATCTGTAAATGTACCTACTGTGTATTTTGCATAAGTATGTTACCGATAATCTAGATAGCTTTAGCCACAAGCATGTGCTAAATTTAACACAGCATGTTGCAATAATCAGATAGAATAAAGAGCGAGCTTTTTTTCCAATGCAACCAGATAAGCCTAAAACAATGCTTGATTGCTACAGCATGTTGCTTCGGACAGTAAGCGCTATAATACTAGAAGCCTAAGTAACAAGCATATATTTGATAACATTTGCACTAGCAACCACCGTACAGTACTGATAGCAATGTTGCTGAAACCTGATAAGCTTAGCGCAGCATGTGACACTAACACCAGATATAAGCCTAAAGCACAGCCATGTTCCAAATAACGACTGGGCTAAATAACCTTAAAAGTAAAAAAAAAACATGTTCCCAATAGCAACTAACAGCTTTTAGAGCAAGCAGTTTCCAGTAGCCACTAGATAGCCTTTATAACGCCGAACGCAGAAATTATTCTGTTTACACCATGAATTGTTATTTCCTAAAAATCCCCGCAAGCTGCTTGAATCTGTGCTGCATAGTGCTAAAAGCAGTCAATGTGCAATGCGAGCAGTTGCCAATGACAACAGATAAGTAACTCACATTTCCAATATGATCGCTTAAGCCTAGCAAGAGCACTAGATAAGCCCAAGCACAAGGATAGCATTAGCAACAAGCATGTTGCCCATATCATGATTGCTTTTAACAATGAGCATTTAAAAGGAACTTAGCTAAGCTTCATGAAGACTTTCAGAGATGAATGGAGAGTGAACCACGTCGAGTCCTGTGTCAATAATGCAGAAACGCGATAGCTGCTGATAATACTAAAGGAGCTTAAATATGTATACAGTGATCGGCGTCATATTCCTATAGGTAGACGTGGATCAGCTGAGAGTCAGCTGATGCGAGCTTGACTAACGTGACCTGCTAGAACTGACGATACGCTTGATATTAGATTAGGGCTGGAACTAACGATTAGTTAGTCTAGGCCGATTAGTCTAGGCCAATTAGGAAAGAGCTACACTTTTTCTGTCGTATTGAGGTAGGAAAAGCCCCGTGATGTTTTCTTTTCAGATAATCCTACATAGAGATTGTGCTATACCTATAGCATTTCAGATTTACAGAGCATGCAGAGCACCTTTTTATTTGGTATCCGTTTAAAAAATGTCCTCACTTTACATCGGGCTTTTTTTAATAACGGCTGATTTTCAGCATCCCCCGGGATGAGCCACTATCATTGGGGAACATAAAGTGCGACGAAACGATGCATTCCAAGCAAATCGGCTAATTTACGTAATCGATATAATCGTTTACAATCAACGCATCTTTCCAGCCATAGATTTGATTCAGGTTTAGTTCATGAAGATTGTGTTTTGGTCTAAAATAATTCCCAGAACAGTGACATGGTTGCTATATATAATGGGTCATATGTTCACCCTCACAGATAAAAAAATGTGAGTGCCTATCTGTGTCTATTTTGGTTTATGTCCACTTATTCATATCAGAGTGTCTCATCAGTCATATATTACTTTCTGTCTGTGAGGTGAAATCGATGTTTCTGCTGGAGGCTTTGCTGTTGAGGTTATGATATGCCACAGCCAGTACTGTCAACCAGAAACAGCGAGGGAGATATTACATAGGATACAAACAGTGCCTGCTCTGGAAATAACTTTGGCACTTCTTTTATGATGCAATAGATTTGAGAAAAGAAGTGAAAAACTTAGTTCAGTTCCATGATACAATAGTCCGATGTCGGAGGTGGCCATTAAAGTTTTCATATTCAAATGTTACATTCAGTGTCATTTTGCATCAATAGATCATTAGTCTCCCAGTCTCACATATATAAAACTGTAAATTTGATTTCTATTTCAATGGTTTGGATTGGTTTGAAAATGAAAATAGAACATAATGCTTCTGAATCTAGAGCAATTTTTTGAATAACCAACCATTGTTTCCAGAGTTTAAGTCTCTTTAAGGCAAGTCAGTTAACTCGGCTGCTATTTTCTATGCTGATAATAGGCATACAAGTACAGCCCATTCTGCTTGAATTCAGAAAAACTGAAACATCTGTAATGTGTTTGTCAAGATTACATTTCAATTATATATTTCAAATCACCAATAAAATCTGACAACATTGTTTTCATAAATTGCTTCAATAACTTTTGTGCTTCATTAGCTGGTCCAGTTACTATGGTTACCCACATGTAACTCTGACACCTCTTTCTCTTTCCTGTCAGTTACAGACTGTAGAATCCTGGAGAATCTTCAGCGCTACGCCTCCCCTACTTACCTGCCCGTCAACTACCAGCTCCTCAACACAGAGTCTTCCTTCTTTCTTAAGGAGGCCACCCAGGACTTCATGCGCAACTCTAGCTTTCTCTCCAGAACGGAACTGTTCTTCATCCACCAGGCCAGGAAACCTCCCATCATCAATGCCACGTATGGAACCCTTGCGGTGGAAGAGCCTGTTCCTTTGGATCTCCTCCAGATGCCTGGCTCCTTTGTGGGTTCCTCAAACCTCTTCACCTTCAACTGGAAAGTGCAGACCTTTGTTCTCAATGAAAGGATTTACCCGAACAAACCCAAGGTTCAGGTCTTGTTCTACATCGCCGGGAGGGATTGGGACGACTACAGTGCAGTGGACAAACTTCCCTGCGTACGGATGTTCGCCTTCCATGAAACCCAGGAGGTCCGTGGGAGCTGCAGGTTACGAGGGGACATGGGCATTTGCGTCGCTGAGCTCGAGCCTCTTCCTGGGTGGTTTGCACCTCCCAGCGTTGTCCCAGGACGGCAGAAGAGTCCGGATATGCCTGAAGGAACACCTGTAGAGCTGTACTACAGCCTTCGGGCCGCAGAAGAAGGGGGTTGTCTTTCCGAGGAGTTAGGGGACAAGAGCGCCACTCACTCAGATCAAGAGGGATTATTTTGGTCTCCGAACTCTACACCCATGAGGCGCATCGGGAGTGTACGATTATTCCAGACTCCATCTGTTCCGGAATTATCAGAGCAACGTTTGGATGGAAATTTTGCAGTGTTGGTACCATCCACGCCTGTTCGGCAAAGGGATACCGTGTCAGCATATGTTGCAGCTTCGCCGTACTCACCTGTAGAAATGTTCACTCTCAGGTAAGAGAACTTCATTTGCAAGATGTGGAACTGCATTGAAACTGCTGTGTTAGCAAATAACTATCCACATGAGACCTTTCATGGCTGTGTTACAGTAGTGAGGGTTTCTGTAATAAATGCCACAGGAAGCTTTACTATTGACGTCATGGCATTCTATCAGCAGTTAAATAGCAATTTGCTTTGCAGCTTCAAAGATTCTTTAAAGCCTTTTTGCTTTGTTTTCTATTCTGTTATTTTAATCGCAACTAATCATACTTTGCCCATTTATCAGTCTTTGCTCCACTTGGATCTCCATATTTGGTCACATATTTTATTTGGCATAATCATTTGGCTTTTGAAATGGTTGTGATTAATTCCGGCTGGTGTGCCTGAGATGAATTTTCACTTCATGGTTACTTTACTTAATTTAACTATGTTTTTTGTTTACCATGGCAGAGAGAAAGACATCTTCATTTTCAGGTGAAAACATCCAGCCACATTGAATCTGCGGGTACTAATTAGAATTTGCAGATGCGGCTAAGTGATTTGGGTAATTAACACACAATGCAAATGAGGATGTCATCAATTAGAATGCGCCTCCATTAGCTTAATGACTGCAAGCTCGTCCGATTGTAATCACAGTGGGTAGAACATTTATAAACCATATGAGACCCAACCAGACAAGAGGTCAACCCAATTTGTCAGCCCTGCATGTGCACGCAAGATAAGAGGCACTAGGAGAGACGATAGCTGGTGTATTTTGAAGAAAATCAGATAGTATATGGATGTCAGCTGGGTTTTCTTTGCTGAATTCACTTGTAAAAGTGAAAGGACAAATCACTTGCCTTTTGAGGGTTGTGTGTATGTGGATGCATGTGTGAAATTTGCATTTGGTTTGTGTGTGTGTGCGTGCGTGCGTGCGTGCGTGCGTGTGCGTGCGTGCGTGCGTGCGTGCGTGCGTGCGTGCGTGCGTGCGTGCGTGCGTGCGTGTGTGTGTGTGTGTGTGTGTGTGCGTGTGATCAACAACCACTCTACTTAAATGTGCTGATAGGACGAGACCCATTTTTATTGTCCCTGGTGCTGTGTGTGTGTGGTTACTCCACTGTAATCATTGGAAAAACGATTCATGAATAAAATATTTATGTGTAGTTATGCAATATGCATGTTTAAGGGGTTTTATGACCAGCAAAATCATGCTTTAATTTTCTCAAGCATAACATTATCATCTGATTAATTATTGATTTACTGCTTTAAATGAAATCAGTGTTAAATAGTCTATAGAGAATCATTAAAGAAATTTGAAAGAAACAAATGCACTAATTCTCAGTATTACTGATCCATTAAATGTTTTTTTCATGAGCTGATGAGTATGAATGTCTCAATTGAGAAATGAAAGCAGGACATATTTTTTTCATTATGTTTTTGTGAAGTGGGGGAGTGTTGTATTATATCTCTTCTGAAAATTAGACGGAGATTAATCAAGGTCTGCCTTAATTACCATAAATAATATTCATGTTGCGAATTATAAAAAAGTAATATTTCGATTTCATTATTTTTATTTGCATGTTTATGTTGCTGCTTAATCTGCTTTACAAGTATATATTTTTTGTAATTAGTTTCAAATGAAGTATATTTTCTAGAATCCATTTAGTCTTATTTACATTTATTTACATTACTTTAGCAGACACTCTTAATCACTGCATTACCATGTAAGATTGTATCATGAATTACTGTATGGCCAATTATGGCTGAATGTATTTTTCAGATATGTTTTAGATTTTTCAACAGTTAAAAAAAAATGCATCCAAATTTGGTTATAATTTTCACTTTAGGCTGTGTGGAAAGCATCCCACAGATACTGTATTAAGTCGGGCCTGTGGAACATCCACCGCCTAACTCCAAAATAAGCAATCAGCCTGTCCCAGAGTAAACAATCTTATTCCAGATGGAAAAGGGGTAATCTTCAGTAACTCCAAATCTACATACACATTTGTTTTTCTATCATATTTGGGACTTTTCATTTACTTTTGATCCACAGTGTATGTAAAAACACAGTGTAGGTACCCCCCCCCCCCCACACACACACACAGACACACACACACACACTCTCTCTGTGGATGAACATACAAAAAACAATTTTGCTAAAATTATTTTATTTATTTTCTCATGGATAATCATTTTTGCTCAGTGTGTGGTGTCATTGTGTATTGCTTGTTCCGATTTAAAAGGTGTCCACTTTCAAACTAATTTTGGCAGAACTTCAGCTGCAGAAAAAAAGCATTAGCTTTTTAAAAAATGAAAGAATATAATCCAAATACCACTGCAGACTCGGAGAGTGTAATGCAAAGACTGCACAAACTACTGTACATAATTAGGGGAAGCCTGCAACCGTAAGGCTTGGAATCTGTGAGTCATACAGAGTTCAGAAATTGTGCTTTTAAGTTGGTATTCTTGCCATTGCACTAAATAGCTCTACTGTGATTGCATGTTAGCTACTTTAACATGATAAAATGTTAACCCCAATCTCACCAGCTTCATGATATTTCGGGTTGACTGTATTTAATATTAAATGATGGTCACACTTTAGTTTAGGGCCCAATTCTTACTATTAACTACAACTTTTGCCTCAATAAACTCCTAATTATTGCTTATTAATAGTTAGCAAGGTAGTTAATTATGTTTGGGTATTGAGTAGGATTAAGGGATCTAGAATATGGTCATTAGTATGTGCTTTATAAGTAATAATAAACTGCCAATATCTTAGTAATATGCATACTAATAAGCAACTAGTTAATAGTGAGAATTGGACCCTAAACTAAAGTGTTACCCATATGATATGTTGATATGTGCCTAGTTGTTCTAAGTTAATGTGATTTTTTGCTGAATATCTGCATTTGGTGTGGAATATTGGTAAGTGTTATGCAACTACAGAGAATAAGGGCCCTATCATACACCCAGTGCAATGCGTGTTTTTTTGCTAGTTTCAGCCTGACAGTTATAATTTTCACGCCCTGCATGGCCGTGCTGGTCTGAAAATGAGGTGTGTTCGGGCGCATTTTTGGCGCGTTGCTATTTTGAGGCAACTGAAATAGATTGCGCAATATTTTTTTGTCATTTAAAGAGCGTGTTAGTAATATGCACCTATAGGCAGCTCCACAAAGCGCGTACACTTTGTCCCGTAGATGGTCTGCTAGTGCGCTTTAACCTCTTGCACGAGCAGATCTGTTTCCTCGCTAGAGAAGCGTTCAGTTTTTCCGCTTTCAAAATTCACCATGTAAATAGCAAACCTGCCATGGCGCGAGCGCAACTGGCTTTTAAAGGGAATGGGAGAAGGTGACACTCTGATTGGTTTATTGCACGTTACGCCCAAAACACACCCATTACTCATTAAGAGAATAGGGAACAACCCATTTAGACCATGCGCCAGGCGCGCCAACCATTTTTCCCATCCTTAAACTAGCAAAAGTGGATTCGGTTACACCCTAAGTGCACTTGCACCGTGCGCTTTAGACCATGCGCTTAGATAGTTAAAATAGGGCCCTAAATGTTTCTAACCTAAGCTAACTAAATGTACTTACACTACTGTTCAAAAATTTGGGGTAAGCAAGTTTTTTTTTTTTTTTTTTTTTTTTACAGAACTTGGTATTTTTAATAGTTGCCAGTTTCCAATTTTCTTTAAATAGATCAAACGTGTCAGTAAAGAAATATTAAGCAGCACAACTGCTTTCCACATTGATAATAATAACAAATATTTCTTGAGCATTAAATCAAATTAGAATGATTTATGAAGGATCATGTGACACTGAAGATTGGAGGAATAATGCTGAAAATTCAGCTTTGCCATTACAGGAATACATTTTAAAATCTACTGCAGAAAACAGTTAATTTTAACCGTGATTTGATCAAATAAATGCAGCCTGAGCATAAGCATATCTGAGCATATCTTATGCAGGTGAGCACAAGAGACTAAAATATCTTTAAAACCGTACTGAACTTTTGAACTGTAGTGTATATTGAATATTGACATCAGACTTATTGTCATCTGAATTCACGGCTACTTTTATTGTTTTTAATGGAGAAAGTTGCTTGTGGCCATACAATGGTGTAGTTATGGCATCTACCAGCAGGAGAAACTGGCCCATGACTCTCATTATGGTGTAGTCATGGAAATCCAACTTTCTTAGGTCACCAAGGAAACAATTTTTATCATGCAATAGGGTCAGATTCACATTGTAACATTCATCACTTCCAAGCATTTTCCCTTCTGATAAAGGACAGTAGATTTTCAATGTCAAAACCATTTTAAGCAATTTATTATGCACCTTTATCTTTAACTGAAGTAATAAGTCCAGTCATGAGTCACAGCTGATATTGGCTGTATTCGAGTCTTTTGCAGTCTGGTGTAATCTTTTCTGTTGAGTGAATAGCGTCATTTAGGTAGCATCTGCTTATGCTGTATGTAAAGCACTGAGGTCTTGGAGATGGCTATTATTTTTTCCCAAGGCATTGTTGAGGCAAAGCACTGCACACTTTGCAAGAATTTTATTCACCACAATCATTAGCTAAATCTTGCATTGCTCTATCTGTAATACATTTGCTCTATTTGCAGGTGACTGGAGGATTGCATGTAAGTTGCTTAGTTGCTTTGATTTGCATGTGTATCAGCAACATTTTTCAATGTTGGGTTCAAGATGAAAGCAGCAACCCTTATTCCCCATGCTTCATATGGATGCTGTTTTTATTCTCATGGCTGACTAAAGAAAGTTTCTGATTTTTGCAAGAAAACTCTTTAAATTGGTCATTTGAGTTTCTTAAAAATAATTAAGGGAAGAAGTGCTTGTTTATCAGCTCCCTGTTTTGGATTGTTGATCTGACTGGTTGCTCTTGTTTTTGTGTGTGTGTGTGTGTGTGTGTGTGTGTGTGTGTGTGTGTGCGCGTACGTGCGTGCGTGCGTGCGTGCGTGTGTGTGTGTGTAAACATTGCACATCTATGTCACCTATGTCTATGGAGGCAACAGTATTGCTGGCCGATATTTAGAATTAGAAATCATTAGAATGATTTTTGAAGGATCATTTGACACTCAAAACAACTATTTTGTTTTGAGTCCATTAATTTAATCTGGTTTTAAGACCATATTGTCCCCTGGATTTCGGTTAAAGAGAGAGAAGGAACACGGACTGATACATAAAAGAAAAAAAATAGCCGACTTTTGAGATAGAGAATATTTGGTCTACAATTATTCACCTTTAGATTTGGATTTTTTGAGATAGAGAATATTTGGTCTACAATTATTCACCTTTAGATTTAGATTTTAGAAGTGGGTGGTGATGGCACAGTGGATAAGACACATGCCTTTGGTGTGAGAGACCCGGGTTCGAATCCACTGTGAGACACCAATGTGTCCCTGAGCAAGACGCTTAACCCCTAGTTGCTCCAGAGGCGTGCGACCTCTGACATATATAGCAATTGTAAGTCGCTTTGGATAAAAGTGTCAGCTAAATGAATAAATGGAAATGGATCAATGTAACCTGATTTCCATCAACAGTGCACTTTATGTATTATGAGAAAGTAACTTTGCTGACTGAGTCTCCACAATAACTGCATTGATGAACTGTATGCTTTGAACAGTTTCCTTTATCCTCAGTAACATTTAAATTTTTTATGAGTAAAAATGAAAGTTGTGTCATCTTTTATGTAGTTAAAACCCATTAAAACCCTGTTGACGTTGACAGCAGCGCGGATTGATAGAAATGGAAAGAAAATAGTGCCGATTAAAACTGAGGTATGGATTTTGACCGGCATATTTTTTTTTGTGTTAAATTAATCAAGCT
The DNA here is from genome assembly GCA_026230005.1 of Gila orcuttii. Lineage (NCBI taxonomy): Eukaryota > Metazoa > Chordata > Actinopteri > Cypriniformes > Leuciscidae > Gila > Gila orcuttii. The sequence goes on along the minus strand of JAPDVR010000015.1, from coordinate 17,309,572 downwards.
TTGAAACGCAAATAATTTTTTCACGTAAAAACGCACAGTTTTGAGGCCCCGAAAACTAACCGGGAGTACTTTCTTGAAAAACTTCCAGCGGCCAGAACTCTGACCAGGGAGGTGACTACAGAGTGGGTCAGTGTGTATGCACTACAGTGCTGGTAAGGATTCCATACAACTTCATGTCTTAAATGGGCGAACTAACCCTTTAAGAGATAATTTGATTTTTTTTTTTTTTTTGTGCTGATTGCTTTGTTCCATACAGTTAGTCACTGAAAACGTCCTGGTTGCGTATGCAACCCACCGTTCCCTGAAGGAGGGAACGGAGAACGTAGTCGACGTCAACTGAATGATGATCACGCTAGCCAATCGTCTTTGAGTACTATTGAACGAGCCAATATAATTGGCGTGCGTGATTTACATCACACACTCCACCCCCGCGGCGCGGTATAAATACAGAAGTGGATGCACGCACTAGTTGCTTTTCGTTGAGGAGCCGAGCGTAACACGGAGTCCGCGGTGGTCCAGCCGGAAGTGGCAAGGGGACTACGTCCTCCGTTCCCTCCTTCAGGGAACGGTAGGTTGCATACGCAACCAGGACCTTCCTTTTCAGTCGATAACGTTGGACGTAGTCAACGTCGACTGAATGGGGATCAACCATGGGGATCAAAACTGCCACCTTCCAGTGCCTAGACAAAAGCCTCTTGATGCCCCCCCAATTTACTCCCTCTGGGGACCAAGGGGTTTTTGGGGCCCTTGGGATGTTTTGACATGCACTGACATTTGTGCTTTTTTCAGTTATTTATAAACATGTTAATGGCAAAGGTGTAAATTCACTTTATATAGCACAAACGGGGCTACCATAATATGTGAGCAACATGTATGTACATGTTTGTATTTTTGAGAGAATATTATTTATGCATGGTTATTGAAAAAACTAAAAATAAAAGTTTCTGAAATAAGGCCACAAAACACATATTGATTATTTCTTCACAAGACTTTTGAAAATTGTATCACATAGTCTAGAATATTTGCTCCAAAACTATGTGAGAATCATCCTGACTACTCATTCAGATAAGTCAATAAAGTCTTTTAGAATGTGTATGACGTGTTTTGTTTGAGAAAGCTTTATGCAAAGGGGCGTGATCTCTCATTAATATGTGTGGCATTTCACACCTGAGAAAGACAAAGACCCTCCCATAATGGCCCTATTAGGTGTGCTATCAGGCCATATCATTATGAGGAGCCTTGCACAAAGAATGAGATTTAAAAAAGAATGGCTTTTAGATTGTTTGGGTTTATTTACGACACACACACACACACACACACACACACACACACACACACACACACACACACACACACACACACACACACACACACACACACACTGCTTAGAATAAGTGAACACACTCATGCTAAAGTTGACTAAAAAGAGGAATAAAAAATCTTAAAATTGGTGCATACGTCTGGACACTTCTATCACACACCCTTCACCATATAGACATGGTTTTATTTCAGTTCAAAGTATAAAGTTAGAGTTGGAAACATCTTGAAAAGAAAATTTTCTTTTTCCATAAATGTCTTAGTTTGATCATACATATTTCAAAGTTGAGGATTCATTATTTTAATATAGCTTGCATTGGAACAAACACTATAACATCTTAGTTGATTAGTTTATTGACAAAACATACTATATATTTAACATATGAGCAGAAACTCCTAACAAAAGCTTATTTGATGTCTATTTTAGACTAGTCAACGAAATGTTCTTTTATTTCGTCTGTAACAGTGCGTATCTGTGTGTTCATTCATTCATTCATTCATTCATTCATTCATTCACACACACACACACACACACACACACACACACACACACACACACACACACACAGAAACATGATTCACATTTAAACGGTATGCTATTTTTCCGTTTACAGACACTAACGTTATTCTATATCGCGATTAGAACAAAGCACAAGCATAAAACACTTACTTCTCAGCTGAATCTGTTGCTCCTCCTCGTGGTGAAAATAAACCAGCACTTGTTCTGAGGTAGGTAAATGTCCCAGGATTGTTCCTCATATAGCCGCGCAAGATGACAGTAGATTAATCTGACTTAAAAATATAGTGTGTTTTCAGAGTTCATGGGCGTTAACGCGTCTCAATGTGTTGCTTCACATATTTGCGTTTGAATTAGCGCGTGGTCTCCGTGGGCGTGTCACATTACCAGAATAATGAGCTGAGAGAAAGATAATTGGACCGGCTGACACGTCTCTCTTTTTATATAGATGACATAAACGGAGAATATTTATTTTAGTTTTGAATCGGATCATTTAAAAGTACAAACTCAAATGATTTAAAAGATATAGTGCTTATGGCTGGGTGAATAGTATTTGCTGAGTTTTGTTGAAGATTAGAGACGTGCTCCAGAAAAAAAGTTCCTGGTGACTGAGAGGCAGAACGCACACCCTGTTTATTTTCTTTATTTTACAAAAGCACAATATTTTATTTCGATTGTATGTGGGCACATAAAAAAGTAGACATTCAACAGATTATTTTCTCATATTTCTTAACTCTATATGAACAGAAATGATGGTAGTACTTTAAGTCTATTTTTCTGCTATGTGAAAAAAAACAAGCAAAACGCGCGGCGCGTTTCTGGTCCCCAGAGGGTTAAGGCGGGGAAGGACAGGGCTTAGGCCAGGGAAGTCACTGCTGTTCCTACAAGACCACTGGGAAGCGTTCCCTGTACAAGGAAGGAAGGGACGCTGCGGAAGCCACATCCTGCCCGAAGGGAGGTAACATGTGGAGAATACACATATGAACTGGGCGGATGACCAGCAGTACAACATATGGAATGTCACTGGGGTGGCTCCAGCCTATGCAGGGGGAGACTCACCGGACAGTGACGGCAGAGCAGACTCTACCGAGGGAAGACACGGGTTTGCCGCAGGGAGCCTTACCGTGGAAAAATACACATATGGGATCACCGTAGGGATCGCAACATATGGACCCAGCCTAACACAGGTTCCACAAGCTTACAAGTGGTAGGCCTAACACCAGGCGTTCCGCCACGTCCGATGTCGGAGGGGTGCGGAAGAACTCAACAGGGTTCGGTAAAGGGAACTCAACTGGAGCAGAAGGGCGCACGTATCCAGTCCATAGGAAGGGAATGGCGCAGCAAGCCGACACTTTTAACCGGGCTCACAGTGAAACTGGCTTCATGAGAAGGGAGCCCACGGGAAGCAGCGGTTCAGAATCAGAATCAGAATCAGAAAGAGCTTTATTGCCAAGTGTGCTTGCACACACAAGGAATTTGTTTTGGTACTGAGGCTTCCAGTGCACATAAACAAATACAAATACAACAAGAAACATAATACTACAAATTATAAGAATAAAAAATAGAAATATAAATATATGAGAATAAAAGTATCACAGTTGGGTTTAGTCAGAATAGACATTTCAGATTTACAGATTATGAACATATTTACAGTGTTTTGAATATTATAAATAAATAAATCTACATATAAGTATCACCTGAGTTGTATGGTATTGCACTAAACAGTAGGAGTATTGCACTTAAGGCATATGCCTTGGGAGGAGTGTTAACTGTTCAGGAGGGAAATGGCCTGTGGGAAGAAACTGTTCCTGTGCCGAGATGTTCTTGTGGCCAGTGATCTGAGTCGCCGTCTTGATGGTAACAGTTCAAACAGGTGGTGTCCAGGGTGAGTGGAGTCTGTGATGATTTTACCTGCTCTCTTCCTCACTCTGGAAGAGTACAGGTCCTGGAGGTTTGGCAGGGGGGCACCAATAATCCTCTCCGCAGTCCGGACAGTCCGCTGTAGTCTCCTGATGTCCGATTTGGTAGCTGAACCAAACCAGACAGTGATGGAAGTGCATAAGACAGACTCAATGACGGCTGAGTAGAACTGAATCAGCAGCTCCTGTGGCAAGTTGAACTACCTCAGCTGGCGAAGGAAGTACAGTCTCTGCTGGGCTTTTTTCACAATGGAGTCAATGTGATTGTCCCACTTCAGGTCCTGAGAGATGGAAGTGCCCAGGAACCTGAATGACTCCACTGCTTCCACAGTGCTGTTCATGATGGTGAGTGGGGGGAGTGCTGGGCTGTTCCTCCTGAAGTCCACGATCATCTCCACTGTTTTGAGTGTGTTCAGCTCAAGGTTGTTATAACTGCACCAGACAGCCAGCTGTTCAACCTCCAGTCTGTAAGCAGACTCGTCACCGTTCCGGATGAGACCGATGACAGTGGTGTCGTCGGCAAATTTCAGCAGCTTGACAGAGGGGTCTTTAGAAGTGCAGTCATTAGTGTACAGGGAGAAAAGCAGTGGGGAGAGAACGCACCCTTGAGGGGCGCCAGTGCTGGTGGTGAGAGTCCTGGATGTGAGTTTCCCCAGTCTCACTCGTTGCTGCCAGTCCGTCAGGAAGCTGGTGATCCACTGACAGATCGAGGATGGTATGGAGAGCTGGGTCAGTTTGGCTGTGAGAAGACCAGGCATGATGGTATTGAAGGCCGAACTGAAGTCCACAAAGAGGATCCTTGCATAAGTCCCTGGTCTGTCGAGATGTTGCAGGATATAATGCAGTCCCATGTTGACTGCATCATCCACAGACCTGTTTGCTCTGTAAGCAAACTGAAAGGGATCCAGCAGGGGTCCAGTGATGTCCTTCAGGTGGGCCAACACCAGTCTTTCAAACGACTTCATGACCACAGACGTGAGAGCGAAAGGTCTGTAGTCATTAAGTCCAGTGATTTGGGTTTTTTTGGGGACAGGAATGATAGTGGAGCGTTTGAAGCAGCAGGGAACTTCACACTGCTCCAATGATCTATTGAAGATCTGCATGAAGACCGGGGCCAGTTGGTCAGCGCAGGCTTTTAAACAAGCAGATGAGATGCCGTCTGGGCCTGAGGCTTTCCTGTTTCCTGTCTTCTGTTTTTTGAAGACTCTGCTCACGTCCTTCACACAGACCTTAAGCTCAGGTTGGATGGCAGGAGGGGGGAGTAATGGGAGTGCAGGAGGTGATGGTGAATGTGTGAAGTGCAGGTCAGAGCCGGTGTGGGGTGTGAATGAGGGCTTTTCAAACCTGCAATAAAATGAGTTTAAATCATCAGCCAGGTGTTGATTGTCCACAGATCGGGGGATGGTGACTTGTAGCTGGTGATGTTCCTCAGGCCATTCCAGACTGATGATGGGTCGTTGGATGAAAACTGGTTTTTCAGTTTTTCAGAGTAGCTTCTTTTAGCAACTCTGATCTCCTTTGTCAGTCTGTTTCTGGCCTGGTTATACAAGATTTTATCCCCACTTCTGTAGGCATCCTCTTTGGCATGACGAAGGTGTTTGAGTTTCCCAGTAAACCATGGTTTATCATTAGTAAATGATAAGAATGTCCTGGTAGGAATGCATGTATCCTCACAGAAACTTATATATGATGTTACAGTATCTGTGAGCTCATCCAGATCGTTGGTAGCAGCTTCAAAAACAGTCCAATCAGTACAATCAAAGCAGGCCTGTAGATTCTGCTCTGCTTCATTAGTCCATCTTTTTACAGTCCTTATTACAGGTTTAGCTGATTTCAGTTTCTGCCTGTAGGTCGGTATGAGATTAACCAAACAGTGATCAGAGAGCCCTAAAGCTGCTCGTGAAACGGAGTGATACGCATTTTTTATTGTGGTGTAACAGTGGTCCAGTATATTACTGTCTCTGGTGGGACATGTAACTTGCTGTCTGTATTTTGGTAGTTCACGGGAAAGATTTGCTTTGTTAAAATCCCCAAGAATGATTAAAAGAGAGTCAGGATACCTTTGTTCTGTTTCAGCTATTTGTTCAGCCAGCTGTTGTAGCGCCGCGCTCACGCACGCGTGTGGAGGGATGTATACATTCACGAGAATGAAAGAGGAAAACTCCCGAGGCGAGTAGAAAGGTTTACAGTTTATGAAATGTGCCTCTAAATTAGGAGAGCACATCTTCTTCAGTGTTGTTACATCTGAACACCAACTTTCGTTAATGTAGAAACACAATCCACCACCTCTTGTTTTCCCCGTTAGCTCCGCGATGCGATCCGCTCGGAACAGCTGGAAGCCCGGCAGATGTATTGCGTTGTCCGGTATGGCTTCACTCAGCCAGGTTTCAGTGAAGCACAGAGCAGCAGAGTTTAAAAAATCCTTGTTAGTGCCGGTGAGGAGAAGTTCGTCCGTTTTGTTAGGAAGGGATCAGAGATTCGCGAGATGAATACTGGGGAGTGCAGTGCGGAGGCCGCGCTCGCGGAGTTTAACCAGCGCGCCGGCTCGCTTCCCGCGTTTGCGTCTGACCGCGCGTTTGAACAACAACGCTGCCCCTCCGAGGAGAATGTCCTGAAAGACGTCCGAATAATCAAAAACTGTAGAAAAGTTATCTGGTGTGTGTTTCCTAATGTCCAGTAGTTCGTCTTTGGTGAAACTGATGACTAATGAATGAAGAATGACTAAACGCAGAACAAACGAACAAAAACAACACAATAGCTGGAGAGCCCCACACCGAGGCAGCCGTCTGCGGCTCCATCTTGGATCTAGTTCAAGTATAGGTGTCGCCCAGCCCCCAACTCTAGAATATCTGTCAGCGGAGCACTCTGTGTCAACGCCTAGTCAGAGCACACACTCATTCATGAGGAGCTCAACACCTAAGTGGACATGAGCATCTCGGAATTTTCACCAAGATGAAGGCAGCCACCATTCAGTGAGCCAACTTCTCTTGGAAACAGCCTTCCCTCTCTGCTGACTTCCTTAACAGATAAGAGCTGGTGTGAGGTTTCTAAGGCTTGCGTTCTGTGCCAGTAACCCGCAATGAAGCAAACGGACAGAGAAAGCCAGGGCTGGGTCTGCCTCCTCCGGGGCAACGCTTGCAGGCTCACCACCTAGTTCCATTTAAGGGAGAGGTAGGAACCTTGGGCACATATCCAGGCTGGGGTCTCAGTTCGTGAGAGTTAGCCGGCCCGAATTCCAGGCACAACTCGTTGACCGAAAGCAAGCAAGTCCCTACCCTCTAGTAGAGACCAGGCCAGCAGGAGAACTGTTTAAAAACAGAATTTTTAACTCACTGCCTGCAGTGGCTCAGGGGTGGTCTCTGAGTGCAGTAGCACCAGAGATAGGGCCCAAGAGGATAAAGAGGGGGCAAGGCAATTCCCTTGCCCCTCAGGAACCTGACGATAAGAGGTGCTTCCCATGCTTCTGCATCATGATGTGTGTCAAGAAAACAGAGGCAACATCATTTTGAGGGTGAAGGAAAGCCTACTCCAACCCATCTTGCAGGAAAGAGAGCACTGAATGACCGAACGCTCAGGATCTCCTCACGGAGAGAAGACTCACTCAACGAATAGGTTCCACTTCTTTGGCGTAAGCACAACTCCTATTTTAGGGGGTGCTCGCAGAAGTGATGGTAACTACCACATGTTTCCCGTGGTAGCTACCTGAACCCCCGCGTCCAGTTAGGACCGGCCTGGAATTTCTCCAGGGGTCTGAACGCGGGGGCCATCATGCTCCGTCCCTGAAATGTATTCAGGGGAAGTCAGGAGGGCTGTCGAGGGGAGCTATGTCTGGTTGGGCCAATAAGGGGCAACTGTCAAGACCTGCTCCACTCCTGACCTAGCACCATAGGTGTAAGTGGCATGCGCGCACAAGACAGGAGCACTGCTCAACACTGCATGTGAAGATCACTGAGCTTCAGGAGCAACTCTGCTCAACACCTGAGTGTGAAGAAATTCACTGAGCTTCAGGAGCATCTCTGCTCAACACCTGAGTGTGATGAATTTCACTGAGCTTCAGGAGCATTTCTGCTCAACATGCGAGTGTGATGCAAATCACTGAACTTGAGCAGGCACCAAACGTGATAACCACGATAATGAATGATAATTAATCGTATAACCGCTTTTTTAGAAGGCTCACTGGGGGACGCATTTCTGCGGAGCCCGGGGCCAGCTGAGCCAGTGTCTGTCTAAGGGTTGTCCGCTCAGACAGAAATAACACAACTGGCAGAGGGAGGACTCCGGAGAGGCAAACATATGTAACTGTGTGGCCCCGAAGTGGTCCCTGCCCAGCTGGACCACCAGGGGATGGAGTCGCCACTCTCCCTGGCCATAGCTGTCGTGAGGCTAATTGGCGGCACGATTGAGCTGGCCGGAAGAACTAGTGGAATGAAGCGACCTCAGAAGCTTCTGACTCCAAGGAGGAGGTGACGGCGAGTTGTGACATGCGAAGGAAGCTTAGCGCAACGGTCACGATGCTAGACCAGTACCAGCTCGCTGAGCAGCGGTGGCTCAAAGCGAGGTGAACTGCAACAACTCGAGGCACGAATGCCAATGCAGTCGGAGGTCGCCCAGGCCTCCGTTAAAGCATGCCCTTTGTACATGGCCCCTCAGACAGTGTTAGTGGACCTTGAAGCTAGTGCTGAAGCGGTCTTCATATGGAGGAAGCCAAGCGGCTGCATCTGCTATATGCCCCAGGAGCCTCTGAAAGTTCTTTCAGTGTGACCCTTTCTCACTTCTACATAGCACCAGCCGAACACACTCTTTTCTTGAAGAGACGTGTTGGACCGATACTCAACCTGTGGGCGAGATTACTCTCTTCCAGTTGACCTGAAGAACCAACTGGCTATGGAGCACTCGAAGGGTAGGACCTTTTACTGGTACTTCGCACCATCGAACGCAAGAACACAGAATGATCTGTGGAGCGGAGGGATCGAGATCTGAATTACTGTCCTTCAGGTCGAATGCCGCAGACCAACCTTGGGGACGGAGCATTTGGAAATGCATCTGTGTTAGCAACTTGAACGGAGGCTTTCGAAAAAGGGCCCGTTTCAATTGACATAGATCCTAGATGGCCATGACCCACCACTCTAGGCTGCAATGAAATACGGGTTTATAGAAACCGATCTTCATATCAGCTGGTGGAAGAGGCTACATCGCGTCCTTCGCCAGTAGGACTGCGACGTGCGCACACAGGACAGGAGCAATGCTCAACACGTAGGTGTGATGAATATCACTAATCTTAGGTGCATCTTAGCTCAACACCTAGGTATAATTAATATCACTGAGCCAGGGCGGAAGCCAAGCAAAATGAATCGCAAGCCGAGTCTGATGGAGAAGTACCCGAGGTGGGGCAGCGAGGTGGAGGATAGGGACCCGGTTCAGAAGGCCCGGAGGCGGCCCGTAGCAGGGTCTGAGTGTGGTGCACGACACTTACCTCTCTCCACGAGATGGCCAGGGATTCGTGAGAAGGCGGATGACCGGGTCCTCGAACCGCACCCAGCTGCCGTGCTGGCGAACAAGACGGGGCTGAAGGGTGCAAGGCTTTACAGGGTCGCACACCGCCAGACTTGCCCTCTTGGGACCCAGGAACAGAGGAACTTGCTCTTTCTTTGAAGTGTGGGTACCGCTTGCTCCACTTGTTTTGGGAGCCAGCGGTGGAACAGACACACACGCAAATGAAGACTCCACCCGGCCCTCACCCGGGCAGAGGGAGTGCCACGACACTCGTGCCCCGGAGGGCAGAGGGAGTGCCACGACACTCGTGCCCCGGAGGGCGAGGTCGGATGCAGTGCGGTGCTCACCTATGAGTGCACGGTCTGGGCTACCCTTGTGCTTGTCCATGGGTGCTGTGGCCAGACAGACCTGTAGCAACGCCATGGCACGCAAGAGGCGGCTTGCCCATAGGCTTTGTAAACTCTGCCTGTCAGAACTCACAGGCCTTAGGGGGGGGACGAGGATCCCTCCAAAAGGCAGCAGCCACCAGACACAGGTGCACCTGTGTATATATATATACCATATATATATATATATATATATATATATATATATATATATATATATATATATATATATATATATATATATATATACATATTTATATACACATAAATATATAGCTCAAACACGTGATGCAACAATTGTGACCGTCAGAGAGGAAAAGGGAACGACCGCATCCAGAAACACACAGGTGGAATGACATCTTGGAATGATAGGTGGAATGACATCTCGCGATCACCGCTGCACTCACGCTGTAGAAACCACCAGCACTGGGAGAGTCTTCCAGAAGAACACCGACACACTCGCTCGTTGTAAACAACAGCACTCTTCAGAGACATTGAACGATCGGCTCCGAAGCGAAAGGCAACTAGTGCGTGCATCCACTTCCGTATTTATACCCACGCCACGGGGGCGGAGTGTGTGATATAAATCACGCACGCTAATTACATTCAATTACAGGCTCGTTCAATAGTACTCGAAGACGATTGGCTCCCTAGCGTGATCCCCATTCAGTCGACGTCGACTACGGCCGACGTTATCGACTGAAAGGGAACTGAAGCTTCGAAAAGAACCATAAAAGTATCTCAAAGGGATAGTTCACCCAAAAATGAAAATTGTCATCATTTACTTGCCCTCAAGTTGTTCCAAACCTGCATGAATTTCTCTCTCCTGCTTAACACAAAAGAAGATATTTTGAAGAATATGGGTAACCAAACAGTTGATGTGTACCCCATTGACTCCCATAGTGTGTGTGTGTGTGTGTGTGTGTGTGCGTGTGCGTGTGCGTGTGCGTGTGCGTGTGCGTGTGCGTGTGCGTGTGCGTGTGCGTGTGCGTGTGCGTGCGTGCGTGCGTGCGTGCGTGCGTGCGTGCGTGCGTGCGTGCGTGTGCTCAAGAGGAAAAGAAATTCATACAAGTTTGGAACAACTTGAGGGGGAGTAAACGACGACACTTTTTTGTGAACTATCCCTTTAAAAGTGGTCTAAACAACATCTGCACTATTTTTTAGAATACTGTTCTGTATATTGTGAAGTTCCCATGAAAAGATTCCTCTGTGATCCCTTGAACAAAGATAGCAGATCGTGTATTGAACTTCCATTCCGAGGAATAGGAACATCCTTGATTCAGACTGTTTTTTTAAACTCGATCAGATGATTCATTGATAAGACGTTGGGTTCAGGGTGTGAGCGAAGAAACATTCGCTCACACCCCGGACATAGCAGAAAGGCAAATGGATTTGGAATGACATGAGTCAGTACATAATGACAGCATTTAAAATTTTCTGTGAAATATTCTTTCAAACAGTGCTTGATAATATTCCCCATAGATATTTATAAATTCATTTCGCCGTTTAGTGGCAGTCATCCAAGAGATTTATCCATTATACACTGATTTTTGAAAAGCTGTCCATCAATGAGGTTACAAAATCATGGCACCTCTGCAGGCATCGTAAGTCAAGTGTGATTTATGATCTGCGATGGAGTAGAAATATATAGAGGGGTAAATATTTATGGATGGAGCTCATGAAGTAGCAAGTCATAATGTTGTCTTAGTTGGAAAAAGTACCTTATTAGGGTTTACTAGTTGAATATTTGTGTCATATTGCCCGTCTTTTGCTATACGCTGGATGGGTGCAAGCACTGACAGGATAAATTGTTTGCGTTTCTCAAACAATTTTTGTTGTTTTAATCATTCACCCCCCACTAAGAACAATCTACAGAGTATTTGGATACTGATCATTGGATTCAGAAGCTGTCAGATGTGCTTAATAGAAAAGAGCAATATATATTTGTACTGGTATGCGTGTGTACATGTGTGTTTCTGTTTACATCAAGCAAGTGTGTGAATACCAAGAGGAGAGCTTATTTAAAGGGAATCAATTTTTCCCATCTTTAAAAGGCAGTGCATCAGTGGGCACATTATCTGTGATTCTGCCTCATTATACACACTGATGGACAGCAGTAACTACTGCAGTCACCTCACCCTCAGCTGGACCCGTCAAAGGTGCACTACACTGGCCTGAACACAGACTGGTTGCTTTACAAATCAAAGCTACTTTATCTCATTTCATGATTTTCTCTTTGCATTTGGACCTTGACAAAAGAACAAAAATATATGATTATTCATGACTGGCATCTGGCATCTGTGCAAAAACAAATTCACAAATGATGTAACAACACCAACAAAGACTTGAAACTGATAAAATGGATAGTTCTGAATGGTCAATACAGAATTCCAGTTGCGCTAAAATTCATGAGCTGACTGTTATAACAACTCTCAAATAGTATTAAGGAACCGATTTTTGGGGCCAATCACTGAAAGCAGTATTGGGCAAAACCTATCACAGATACTGATCACCGAAATAAATAATATTACATGATAAATAGAAGGCTTTAAATTTGAAGCCTTCAATTTAACATGTATTATTATTTAATTATGTAGCTATTCTTAATAACAATGTATAGGTCTATAAAATATTAAAATTAAGAGATGGCAAAGTATCATCAACTGACAAATCTTTACAAATCTTTGCATGAAAAAACAACTCTTTATTTATTGGCAAGCAACATGTGCAACTCTCTTTGAGGTGATTAGGAATAGCTTTGATCTTAACAAATATAGTATTTCTGTTAAATAAATAATTATAGTTAACAAAACAGAACAAACAGAGTCAACAGAAAGTAATCAAGTGTAAAACAACACTGCATAGCCTTCACTGTATAAATTAAATATTGATTAATCCTGCTAAGTCTACTAAAGAGCGGTGAGTGATTTTCCCTTTGTCTTTTGTTGCTGGATTGACATTAAGGACACAGACAGCAAGTATATTATGTCATTTTAAGACCTATACACGAATCCAGTATACTGATATATATGCAATGTATTTCCCAACTGTTTATTTTCACTTAAGACATAACTGACTGTGTATATTTGACCATTTAACAATCAGCGGCATATCAATCAGAGCACCCTTAGTGCTAACAATGCTATGGTTATGGGCTCGATTCAGGGAATGAATGAAGTTATAAAAAAAAAATAACAAACGCATGGCATTAGAACATTGCAATTTGCTTTGGATCTGCCAAATGCATGAATGCAAATTTGAGAGAATATTCTCTAGCACATTATTGGGCCATAATTAGGGGGTCCACTGAACATTTTAAAGAGAGAGAACATGAGAGAAAAGGGCTATACAAATATATTGAATTAAAAAAATATATGAATAATTATTTTAAATAAATAATATTTTTCAGGGGGGGGGGGGGGGGTTGGTTAGTTTTTTACATACTGTACTTTTAGCAAACGTTAAAACAATGTTGTCCTTGTAATATTACACTTATTGTTTTTCTCATCACACAGTACAAAGGCAGAGAAATAAAGTAGTTGTGGTGAGAATTAATGGGACCCCTGGTAAATATGATCAAAAATGGCTGTAAAATATAAATCTGCATCGTTTATCCTTTTCATCTTTCATTCAAACAATTCGCAAAAATCAAACCTTTCATTGAAGTAAAAGAATTGAAAGTGGGGGGTAAATCACATTATAAAATAAATGCTTTTCTCCAAAACACACTGGCCATAATTATTGGCTCCCTGTTATTAAATAATTTTTGCAACCTCCTTTTGCCAAGTTACAGCTATGAGTTTTCTTCTATAATGCCTGATGAGTTTGAAGAACACCTGACAAGAGATCAGAGACTATTCCTCCTTACAGAATCTCTCCAGATCCTTCAGATTCACAAGTTCATGTTGGTGCTTCTTCTCTTCAGTTCAGCCCACTCATTTTCTATAGGGTTCAGTTTAGGGGACTGGGACGGTCATGGCAGAAGCTTCATTTTGTACTCAGTTACCTATTGATTTTGATGTTTGTTTTGGACCGTTGTCCTGATGGAAGATCAAACCACGGCCTGTAAGATTTCTAGCAGAGGCAGTCAGGTTTGGTTTTTTTATCTGTTGGTATTTGCTAGAATCCATAATACCATGTATCTGAACAAGATGCCCAGGACCTCCAGCAAAAAAAATAGGCCCACAACATATAAGATCCACCAGTTTATTTAGGCACGCGGTACTTTTTATCCCTTTTTGCTTCTTAAAAATTCTAGGGTTGCCAATAATTGTGGCCAACGTGTTTTGGAGAAAAACATTTATTTCATAATGTGATCCCCACTCCCACCCCTCACTTTCAATTCTTTTACTTCAATGAAAGGTTAGATTTTTGCTAATTTATTGAATGAAAGATCAAAAGGATAAACAATGCAGTTTATTTTTTACAGCCATTTTTGATCATATTTACCAGGGGTGCCATTAATTATGACCACAACTATATATACAGGTCCTTCTCAAAAAATTAGCATATTGTGATAAAGTTCATTATTTTCCATAATGTAATGATAAAAATTAAACTTTCATATATTTTAGATTCATTGCACACCAACTAAAATATATTTCAGCTCTTTTATTTTTTTTAATACTGATGATTTTGGCATACAGCTCATGAAAACTCAAAACTCAAAAAATCTCAAAAAATTAGCATATCATGAAAAGGTTCTCTAAACGAGCTATTAACCGAATCATCCGAATCAACTAATTAACTCTAAACACCTGCAAAAGATTCCTGAGGCTTTTAAAAACTCTCAGCCTGTTTCATTACTCAAAACCGCAATCATGGGTAAGACTGCCGACCTGACTGCTGTCCAGAAGGCCATCATTGACACCCTCAAGCAAGAGGGTAAGACACAGAAAGAAATTTCCGAACAAATAGGCTGTTCCCAGAGTGCTGTATCAAGGCACCTCAGTGAGAAGTCTGTGGGAAGGAAAAAGTGTGGCAAAAAACGCTGCACAACGAGAAGAGGTGACCGGACCCTGAGGAAGATTGTTGAGAAGGACCGATTCCAGACCTTGAGGGCCCTGCGGAAGCAGTGGACTGAGTCTGGAGTAGAAACATCCAGAGCCACCGTGCACAGGCGTGTGCAGGAAATGGGCTACAGGTGCCGCATTCCCCAGGTCAAGCCACTTTTGAACCAGAAACAGCGGCAGAAGCGCCTGACCTGGGCTACAGAGAAGCAGCACTGGACTGTTGCTCAGTGGTCCAAAGTACTTTTTTTCGGATGAAAGCAAATTTTGCATGTCATTCGGAAATCAAGGTGCCAGAGTCTGGAGGAAGACTGGGGAGAAGGAAATGCCAAAATGCCTGAAGTCCAGTGTCAAGTACCCACAGTCAGTGATGGTCTGGGGTGCCATGTCAGCTGCTGGTGTTTCTGGTTATATATATCAAATAAATAGTCAAATATATTTAATGTATTTTCTATTTTTATTTTACTTTTTTAAAATTTGACTCTTTTGTTACTGTTACAGCCTAATTTAGAGCTGTTGAATGTTTTCTGACACAAACAGAAAGGTTGCTTGTCCTCAAACATAAGGAACTTGCCCTTCACAAACACATGCACACAAACAAATGCTCATCTACCAAATAAAGGAACTGTTAATTAGCAGCCTTTTGCTCAGACGCCAGTCCACTGACCAATAGTCTGACCTCTCATCAACCTCTGTTTCTTCTGCTTTCTCTTTTTCAACTCAGCGTGACTCAGAAACTCTCGCTAATGCTCTCAAACTCCAGGACCAACTAATTAACAGACCAAGCAGAATCCAAAGAGGCATCAGCTCAAGCACCTGCATAATTTTAACTCTTCCTGAACACTGATGAATACTTGATTACGCCTGGTGAGCGAGAGCTCATTATTTCTGTATATTGAGTGATGTTTAGTCACATCCAAGTTTCTTTGGACATTTCTTCAACCGGTTTATATGGACTGTCTGGTTGCTAGGTAAGTGTAGCTAGAGCTAAGAAGTATCTTAAGGATTAAAGCCAGAAATTAGCTTCATGAAAATGATGTAAGCACATTTGTCATGTTTTTCTTGTTTTGGATGATGCTTGCAAAGCGGTCCAGACACTATGAGGTCGGTTTTATCAGCCAATTTAATACACTGTTGTGTTTATACATCTCACAAAGCCACATACTCAAATCTTTTCCACTTAAAAAGTTTGATATTGATATTTATCTCTAGTTTGTCTAATTATCTCTGTTATCTATAATCAGTATTGTATGTTCACTACCCATCTAAAGAAAGATCAAATATTAGGCATGCTGCAAAACAGCACCAACCCGCAGAGGCATGAACTCTACAAGACCCCCGAAGGTGTCCTGTGGTATCTGGCACCAAAATGTTAGCAGCAGATCCTTCAAGTCCTGTAGGATGTGAGGTGGAGCAACTGTAGATCGAACCTGTTGGTCCAGCACATCCCACTTATGCTCAATTGGATTGGGATGTGGGGGATTTGGAGGCCAGAGCAACACCTTGAACTCTTTGTCATGTTTCTTAAGCCATTCCTGAACAATGTGTGCAATGTGGCAGGGTGCATTATCCTACTGAAAGAGGCCACTTCCACCAGGGAGCACCACTGTCATGAAGGGGTGTATGCTGGTCTACAACGACGTTTAGATAGGTGGCAGGTGTAAAATACATCCACATAAATGGCCGGACCCAGGGTTTCCAAGCAGAACATTCCCCAGAAAATCACTTTCCCTCCACCAACTTGCTGACATCCCACAGTGCATTCTGGTGCCATCGCTTCCCCAGATAAAAGGATGTAAAAGAAAACGGGGCTCATCGGACCAGGTGAACTTCATCCACTGCTCCGAGGTCCAGTTCCGGCGCTCATGTGCCTACTATAGGCACTTTTGATGATGGACAGGGGTCTGAGGCTATGCAGTGTCATGCAGTGTTGTGACCAGTGTTGTGCAAGTTACTTCCAAACTGTAATACATTATAGATTACTTGTTACTGTTATTTAAAAGTAATTCTTTACCTTACAATATTACTGTCTCAGAATTGTAATGCGTTACATTACTCCTGTATTACCTTTGAGTTATTTTCACCAAAATAACTACAGTAAAACTTAACATTCTAAAATGACAAAATGTACTACAGAGCATTTTAAATCCAGCAGAAGGTGATATGATGTAGCATAGGGTCTGTGGGCTGTCCAACTAACAACATAGCATATAATTGGCAAAGTGAAGGCTCAAGACAATGCAAGAAAGGATGACAGACAGAATCACAAATGATCCAAGTCTGTTAAAAGTATGGTAGAGGTAAAGTGATTATCTGGCAATTTCTGGGAATAGCTTGAGTCTATTCATATTAGACACACCAGAACTGTGTGTAAACTCTAATGCCATGACAAGATGCATATTTGTTCTTTTCTTATTGTTGCAATTATTTTATTCTCTTTGAATTCAAGAGGTTCACAACACAAAATTGTCATGCACAAAGTGCGCATGATGAACATAGCTTATGCTTTCTCGGGAAGTATAAAGTGCAATTGGAGGAGCAACCCTCAGCCTCAGTCATTTTAGTCCATAGAAATTAACATATAGGCTAAACATAGCCTAACTGCTTAGAAAGAAAACACAGAACGAATAGAGACCCTTAGGTCAAACTCGAAGTAATGCGCATGCGTCCATCTCGCGAATGTACAGTCTTCTCTGCCATCTTCACCCATTAGCCACTTTTCCACTGGCCAGCATGAGCACAGAGGCCGAAATCATGCCTCGCGGATTGTCACACAATACAAAGGTACACCAGCAAGAGGGAGATTAATTAAATAAATTGCTATACAAATATATCAGAAGCTGTCATTTAGTCTGTATTTACAAATTTGAACACCACACGTGGCTACTGACTGACCACGAACAGGTAATAACTTACTTGCATTTTTAATTCGTTAATGTCTTGTGGTCTTGCTGGGTTTTTTTTTTTTACAATTAAATTTTTGGGTAAAAGTGTGTTGTAACGCAAGCGTTACTGAACATGTACCGAGTAAAATATTACTGAAAATTGATTAGTAATACCTTACACTACTGCGTTACAGCAAAAAGTAATACTTTACTGTAATGCATTACTTTTGTACCGCATTACTCCCAACACTGTTTGGGACACATTCCTCCAATAACCATCATTATAAAATTTTGTGACTTGTGTCAGAGTAGAAATGTTGGCTCAGACCAGACGTGATAGCCTTCGATGCCCTTGTGCATTAGTCAGCCTTGGACACCCAACACCCTGGCACGGGTTTGTGGTTTGTCTCTCCTCAGACCACTGTTGGTAAATTCTCACCACTGCTGACCGGGAGCAACCCACAAGCCTTGCCGTTTCAGAGATACTTTGACTCAGTCTCCTTGCCATAACAACTTGGCCCTTATCAAAGTTGCTCCGATCTTTTTTCCTGCCAATTTCTCCTGCATCAAACATGTTGATTATGGAAACTGATTGTCTGTTTATCATCTAATCTACCCAGACCTTGACTGGCCATATTGGTTTGGCTTATTAGTGTATGTGCAGTACCAACCAATCCCAGTAAATTGAAAAAAAAAATAATAATAGATAAAAAATCTCCAAACTAGGATGATAACCGATATGGTTCCAGTTTATTGTGCATCCCATCATTCCTACTTTGAAAGCATTACATTTGTATAAAAGCATCTACCGGATCCATAAATGTTAAATTAACCAGATACAGTGGCCCTAAAATGTAGTGGCCTTCAAAAATTGGTTAGCAGTCCATCATATTAAATTCTGACAGAAAGAGGTGATGCAGATCCTTAATAATCTGTTAATGTAAATCCTATAACCCTCAGCCTTGGACACCCAACACCCTGGCACGGGTTTGTGGTTTGTCTCTCCTCAGACCACTGTTGGTAAATTCTCACCACTGCTGACCGGGAGCAACCCACAAGCCTTGCCGTTTCAGAGATACTTTGACTCAGTCTCCTTGCCATAACAACTTGGCCCTTATCAAAGTTGCTCCGATCTTTTTTCCTGCCAATTTCTCCTGCATCAAACATGTTGATTATGGAAACTGATTGTCTGTTTATCATCTAATCTACCCAGACCTTGACTGGCCATATTGGTTTGGCTTATTAGTGTATGTGCAGTACCAACCAATCCCAGTAAATTGAAAAAAAAAATAATAATAGATAAAAAATCTCCAAACTAGGATGATAACCGATATGGTTCCAGTTTATTGTGCATCCCATCATTCCTACTTTGAAAGCATTACATTTGTATAAAAGCATCTACCGGATCCATAAATGTTAAATTAACCAGATACAGTGGCCCTAAAATGTAGTGGCCTTCAAAAATTGGTTAGCAGTCCATCATATTAAATTCTGACAGAAAGAGGTGATGCAGATCCTTAATAATCTGTTAATGTAAATCCTATAACCCTCTCACTCTGTTCTTTCCTATAATGGATGTAATACATTTATAATAAATGTCTTTCTCATCCAGATTCCCACAGATGTGATGTGACAAACTACTTTGCTAAACATTGTAACATTGTAATTTCCTAGCAACTGAGTAAGCCAAAACCAACAGATTAGCATCATACTGATGAGAATATCTCATGAGTGTTTGCACAGCCTCTCCGAACTTTAGCCTTGGTTTTTCCCTCAGAATAGAATGGAAAGATGCAGTTCTGATTGGAGTATAGTAAGGCTCTTCTCTCATCTGACTTATTATTTTGGACTTTTGCCATGAAGGGACCTTTTGTTTACTGCAAATATTTTATGTCTTAAAGTATCAGTGTCACTATCTTTGGGTAGTGCCACAGCGTGTTATGTTTTCAGTTGTGTATGGCGACTCCAGCACTAACTGATATCAAATTATGCCGGCTGGCTACATTTTTATAAGCACTTATTAAGCTTTAAATACCTTTCATGTCAATGATTTGCATGATTTAAGAATGTTTAATGAGCTTCCTTTTATTAGGACAGAATATTCATGGCAGCATTTTCCTCATTTTTGTTAAATCCAGTAAATGACTCTAAAGCATGTTGATGTAGCCCACATATTCAGGAGATTATAATTTCATTATTAGTGGGATCAACCAGCCTTCACTTTTACCAATTAGTGTTTGAAGGCATAATTGGAAAAGCAAATCATCATTATTTTCATTGTTATTCCATTGTATTAAATCCTGTAAAAACGAATGCTTGCTTGTCTGATGGATTCATCTAGTATCTACTATCAGGCATCTACACAATGCTTTTAAATATTGTGTGTCATATGGGTCAGTGACATGACACTGATATTTTTTTGTCTAGACCTATAAATGTATTCAGAAATGTATACAAAAAAAATAATAATATTTGAACAGTGACTTGAATCTCTGCTCATTTAGGCTCCACTAATAATAATGTCCTTTTTAGATTCAGTCAGTTTTAGCAGCATTAGACATGTCTGACCAATTCTTTTATTTTTATCTTGCCTTCATTCCTCTCACGTATCTAATAACATGCTGCCATGGTTCTGGGTCAATAGGTGAAGCAAGGCGGCAGTGTCTTTATGCTGAGTTCGCTTGTTGGACTTAAGCCTAATACGTTCTTACATTTTTATTAGGAAGCAGATTGGATAACACAAGCGCCAGATTTGTTCTTGAGCCAATATGTCACTTGTATCTTTATTGGATGATTCCAAGGCTGGAAGATTTAGAGCAAGAATCCTGATAATTAAATATATGATACGCATGCTTTAAGAAAGGTTAGCATCATTTCATATCTGTATACCGCGTAAGTGTTACTATGAATGGAATCAATAGGACAACAGTGTTAGTTCTACTGTGCTACAGTACTTACTGTCTTTCTGCTAAACAAGAAATTATAAGCAATTATTACCAAACATTGATTTTAATTGGTTAATGGAGATTTTTTGTCTCCTCATAAGAATGCCACAATGTATTATTTTACTGCTGTAACTGGCAACTAATTTCCTAAACTGTGTAAGTTTTATTTCTCTCGTATCACTCTGTGGTTTCTTTCTTCTGATAATACAATTATTTCAACTTAATTAATGTTTCATGCCCATTATATCTTACAAAGATCGGAGATGTGGTGTAACAAATTTATCCAGGGTGCTAATGTGGGAGATTTGGGTTTGAATTTGGTCTACTTCATCCCCCTCTCTCTTTTCTCCACATAATTTCTCTCTACTTTGACTTATATTATATATAACTATAATATATAACTATAATATATTACTATAATATATATATATATATATATATATATATATATATATATATATATATATATATATATATATATATATATATATATATGTATATATATATATAATCAGTTTTAACATGTCACTCAATACACTATAAATGCCAAAATGAATCTGCAGAAGTCAGGTGGTACAAGAGCTCTGTATGTTGTCTATGTTCATTATTATAGTAATGTTATGAACTTTGAGACATGAAGTAATTTAACAGCGTCACTCATGAGCTTTGCAGACTCTGCTCTGGCTGTGTGCGTTCATGTGTTTCTGAGAAGTTGTGGCTTTAGAGACGCTCTGAAAGGAGGGTGGGATCTTATGCTTTCAAAGCTAGCTTGCTATTGCTAGCCTCTCTGAAATTTCCTAACCTACCTTTAATGTAGCAATGTAATTGGTATGAAAATAAGAGACATTTCGACCTCTCAAAAAAACATAGTTCATATACTGTACAGTGAGACTGGTGTACTAAACCTTGATTTGCACTGAAAAATCCTATACTTCATCTGGCTGTGTTCCATATTTCTTTTTATTTCGTTTTGTTTATTTATTTATTTTGATACTCCTTGGGATGTCAAATGTATTCTCAGTGTGCCCCATATCTGCGACACAGATTCAGGAAAGAAAACAGAAACACCGGGTGGCTATGCTGTGCTATAATTCCGTTCTTGGCTCAGGAGAGAATGAGTCACATTCTCTGCCTTACAATCTCAAGAAAAGAACCAAATGACAATCTCTATCTGGAAAAGTATAGAGTCATTTACTCTGTAAATGTGCCAATACAACTAAATTGCAGTGGTAACTATCTGTTGCAGTCTAAATGTATGATTTTATTGTGTTTCATATTTCATTGTATTTTTTAAAAGGATAAACACCTTTTAAAGGTGAAATCTAAATTGGACGTTTGCTTTCTCTGTGCTAATATACTCCTAAAAAATATTACAAAAAGTTCCATTGGGGAAAAAATATTGGCATTGTGTCGTTCACTCAGGGGTTTATATAAATTTGCATCAAATAAAATGCTTTCAAGAATGAGACTGTCCCTCCCACTAATAAATGTTTATTAATTACAGCAATAGCAAATGATTGTCTATGGCTATGATGTTACAAAAGCCAATTCGTTATTTTAAATTGGAAATAAGTTGAATTGAATTTTCGATTTTTTCTGTGCAATTTGTGGGGATGAACTACACCACCCATGAATCCTAAAGAGAAACATCCACCAATCAGAGAAACACAGCTAAACAAATTATATTATATTATATTATATGATATTATATTATATTATATTATATTAAAAACTACATGCAGTTTATTAGATGCATTGCAAGTTATGTGATCGAGTCTCACTTTTTTCATATGTTTTATTCAATAGGGTATTTGCAAAACACAAAACATTAAGGATCAAAAGTGTAACTTTTTGTCTGATTTACATATATACAGGTCCTTCTCAAAAAATTAGCATATTGTGATAAAGTTAATTATTTTCCATAATGTAATGATAAAAATTAAACTTTCATATATTTTAGATTCATTGCACACCAACTGAAATATTTCAGGTCTTTTATTGTTTTAATACTGATGATTTTGGCATACAGCTCATGAAAACCCCAAATTCCTGTCTCAAAAAATTAGCATATCATGAAAAGGGTCTCTAAACGAGCTATTAACCTAATCATCTGAATCAACTAACTAACTCTAAACACCTGCAAAATATTCCTGAGGCTTTTAAAAACTCCCAGCCTGTTTCATTACTCAAAACCGCAATCATGGGTAAGACTGCCGACCTGACTGCTGTCCAGAAGGCCATCATTGACACCCTCAAGCAAGAGGGTAAGACAGAAAGAAATTTCTGAACAAATAGGCTGTTCCCAGAGTGCTGTATCAAGGCACCTCGGTGGGAAGTCTGTGGGAAGGAAAAAATGTGGCAAAAAACGCTGCACAACGAGAAGAGGTGACCGGACCCTGAGGAAGATTGTGGAGAAGGACCGATTCCAGACCTTGGGGGACCTGCGGAAGCAGTGGACTGAGTCTGGAGTAGGAACATCCAGAGCCACCGTCTGGCACAGGCGTGTGCAGGAAATGGGCTACAGGTGCCGCATTCCCCAGGTCAAGCCACTTTTGAACCAGAAACAGCGGCAGAAGCGCCTGGCCTGGGCTACAGAGAAGCAGCACTGGACTGTTGCTCAGTTTTGCATGTCATTCGGAAATCAAGGTGCCAGAGTCTGGAGGAAGACTGGGGAGAAGGAAATGCCAAAATGCCTGAAGTCCAGTGTCAAGTACCCACAGTCAGTGATGGTCTGGGGTGCCATGTCAGCTGCTGGTGTTGGTCCACTGTGTTTTATCAAGGGCAGGGTCAATGCAGCTAGCTATCAGGAGATTTTGGAGCACTTCATGCTTCCATCTGATTTCATTTTTCAGCACGACCTGGCACCTGCTCACAGTGCCAAAACCACTGGTAAATGGTTTACTGACCATGGTATTACTGTGCTCAATTGGCCTGCCAACTCCCCTGACCTGAACCCCATAGAGAATCTGTGGGATATTGTGAAGAGAAAGTTGAGAGACGCAAGACCCAACACTCTGGATGAGCTTAAGGTCGCTATCGAAGCATCCTGGGCCTCCATAATACCTCAGCAGTCTCACAGGCTGATTGCCTCCATGCCACGCCGCATTGAAGCAGTAATTTCTGCAAAAGGATTCCCGACCAAGTATTGACTATTGAGTGCATAACTGAACATAATTATTTGAAGGTTGACTCTTTTTTTTTTGTATTAAAAACACTTCTTTTATTGGTCGGATGAAATATGCTAATTTTTTGAGACAGGAATTTTGGGTTTTCATGAGCTGTATGCCAAAATCATCAGTATTAAAACAATAAAAGACCTGAAATATTTCAGTTGGTGTGCAATTAATCTAAAATATATGAAAGTTTAATTTTTATCATTACATTATGGAAAATAATGAACTTTATCACAATATGCTAATTTTTTGAGAAGGACCTGTATATTGTATATATATTGAGGTCTCCTACAATAGGTTTACATGCATTCAAGGTCAAAAAACACTTCTTATTATATACTGTGGCGTGCAGGACGACGCCGAGAGCCGTGAGAGAACAGCGTGAGGCCGGTGGCGTGATTAATGATGAGCGACACCTGCGTGACACACCGGTCTCGTATCTCTCATGGAGGAGACTGGAGTGGAAGCATAAAAGGAGGAGCGACGACAGTTAAGAGCGAGAGAGGCCAGGCCTGGATCTTATGTTTTATTATATGTGACAGCAGTCGTCCATGAGGGGCTGCTGTCTTTTACTTTCATTTTGTATTTGTTTTATTTTGTTATTAAAGTCTTTAAATGTTCGCCGGTTCCCGCCTCCTTCTTCCTATAACAACGAACTGTATTACACTGGTGCCGAAACCCAGGAAGAAGGAGGAACGCGCTGTCAAAGAGCCCTCGCCGCTGTGGGGAATCCGCGGCACCATCGAGCATGGATGCTCGAGGTGGTGCGCTGGAGTGAGATGCCGGAGGGACGGACGAGCTCTCTGCCGCCGTTCGCTGTGGGCCGGAGCCTGTTGCCATCCGTTGCCATCCGTCATGATGGGGAGGAGCAGAAAACGGGGGACTCCTGCCGACTACCCGTGTCCGGAGGAGCTGTCGCCGTCCACCAGGCAGCGGAGGAGTGTCGAGCCGTCCACCGAGGGCTATAGCGCCACCGCCAGGCATCGCGGAGAGGACCAGATGGCAGTGGGTGGTGGGAACCAGACCAAGATTTTTTTTTTTTCCTCTCTCGTTTCTGTCGCTCCTCATGCTTCCGTCTCCTTTGCTCTTGCCTCGTCTATCCATACTCCCAGGCGCCACAGCCGCCGTGACTGGTCCCCCCGGAGGAGGGGGGAGTAGAGCACAGTCTCAGGTGTACCCCCCGGTCTGCGAGGTATGTGGCGAGCAGGATGAGCAGTAGCAGGCCAGTGGCGTGATCAATGATGAGCAACACCTGCGCGACGTAACGGTCTCCAATCTCTCATGGAGGAGCGGAAGCATAAAAGAAGGAGCGATGACAGTGAAGAGCGAGAGAGGCCAGGCCTGGATTTTATGTTGTGTTTTATGTTTTATTATATGTGACAGCAGTCGTCCGTGAGGGGCTGCTGTCTTTTACTTTCATTTTGTATTTGTTTTATTTTATTGTTAAAGTCTTTACATGTTTGCCGGTTCCCGCTTCCTCCTTCCTATAACAACGAACTGCGTTACATATACATAACACATCACCTCACTTCTCAAAGAGTCTGCTCTCATTGGTCAGAAGGTCCAGTCTGTTGTGATGGGTCTACTGCTTACAGCACTGGTCGGAAACTAAAGACCCATTACCAAATCTGAATTTCAGCTCTGAATGCACTTATATACACAGTGATACAAACAGTAACAAAAACATCAGTTTTACAACATCAGATTGTGCTCGAGTCCTCTTCGTTTTGCAAAATGGATTTTCTTTCAAAGTACAGCATCTTTTCGACAACACGAACAAAACTCTTCCAGGCCTCAGTTACAACTACAGTGTTTGAAGGTCAAAGTTGATGTAGTTTGCAAGATGCCAATGAAGACCATAGGCTGGCATTAGTCAAATTATACAAACTTACATAGGTTTTGAAACAGGAAGTGAGAATGGAATTTCTAACATCTCGTTTCAGCAGTTCAGAATAGTTTCTTTTGTTTCATAACTTTCTTTGTTATGCTATTTGATATTTAAAATTTGCTGACCTTTTACATTTACAAATTACTATATTACACACTACTGTACATGGAAGATAATATTCAAAAAAGCATAATAGGGGCACTTTTTAAAAGTATACGGGCACAGTTGCACTCTATTTGGACTCAAACATGTTGTTTGTTGTTTTTCTTATGTCACAATTGTCTTTTCCTCATAGAACCTGTCTGCTTTTACACAACCACTTACCCTTAAACATCACTCTCCCGTTCTCTTGGTTTCAGTCCACCTCTTGTGGTCTAAGAGGCCTGTCTAAAATATCAGATCAGTGGATTATCTCTTCTAACCAGCGTGATGTTATCTCCCCCCACGTACTGTGTGTTTAATCCCACTGGCATACTTCTCAATCCCTTCCACCATCCTTCATGTCCTCCTGTCTCCGCCAAGGAGCCTTTGCTGAAATATCAGATTAGTCAAAGATAAAGCATCTCATCACCTCCCCTGTTTTATCTGAGATGTGTTGCATGTGAGTCTGGCTTCACCCTGAGGTTAAACTGGATTTGGTGCACTTGACTCCACTCAAGTCTAGATTGCAGAGATCTGGGGTTGTGGATACCTCTACATTTTTAGTTTTTCACCTGTTGGGATGAATGCACTCTGGCTGCCACTGACCTATTTCAGACTTTACTGCTGATATTTGAAAAAAAAAAAAAAAAGCTAAACAGTTTATCCTTTTATTTTCTATGGTTTCATAAAATGTGAAAACAACCTAGACTGCATGGGAATAACATCTGAATAGCAAGTTGGTGTTATTGTCAAGTTGGTGTTATTGGCAAATAGTCATTGGTGTTTATAACAAAGGCGGTGATGGCATCATTTATATTAGGCTACATTATATTATATTATATTATATTATATTATATTATATTATATTATATTATATTATATTATATTATATTATATTATTCTTGAAATTTATTTGTTGCTTGCAGATTTCTTTATTTATTTATTTTTTTTTGTCAAAATACGCAAGCACAAAGATTCACAAAGCCTTATCTGGTTGAATAACAATGCTGATGTCTTTACCTTGGCAACATCATAATGCATTAGGTTTAATGTCACCTTTAAAATTAACAATATAAAACAAATTCTTAATGCAGCAGCCTCTTTAAATAGGAGTTTATAGTTGTTTATGTGTCTTTAATACCCAGACTGATTCTCTAACATTTCCATTGTATTATATTTTCATTCTTCATTAGATTATTTGTTTTACAGTGATATATTTTTTATTAGTGTAAATGTTTCTATTTTCCAGTCATTTTTATTTTTTATTTTTTTTGCATTTAAACAGACATTGTTTCCTATTTTTTCTAGTTAAACGCTAAAGCTGAAAAACAGTAAAACCAGCCTCATTAGTCTTACTCACAGAGATGAACTTCCATGCTGATGTGAGATGACACAATTTTGCAAATATCATATTGTGCCCAGCCCACCTTTGATATCTGTATAACTTTCATGATGGGAAAATAGGCCATTTCGATGATTTGTTCTTTTATAATGCCAGAATGATTTCTCATTTAATAGCGCAGAGAGAATCTCACAAGAGCTGCTCTTAGCATTCGCGTTTCAACCACACCGACCTTGAGTCATGACTCTTCGTGATGTTTTGAAATGCTTATGAATGTTTTACATCATGAATCCTGAATGACCTTGTCATGAAAACCCCCCCAAAAATGATACATACTTTATAGAGTTTTGTGAAGAGTTTGATGAAGGGAAATCAGACTTCTCTTTATCTAATTTTAGTCACGTTATTTCTTGACTGTACAGCAGTTTCCGTTTGTGATTAGGAAATCAAAGAATTAGTTTAAAACATGTTTTTGATCAAAGCCCCTTTGTCTGAGCAGTTTATTTGACATTAGAGCATTGTATCACACTTTCACATCACTTGTACTAAATAGATCATTACAGGCTGTCAAATTGATCTGAGCTGTTTTCACTTAATTTATAGTGAGTAGATTTAATTAACCTTACCCTCCCTTTGGGTCCCTTTCATCCCATGCTTTGTTCTATCTTTTTTCACATTGACAATCATGGATAAATGCAATTAAAATTAACATTTAATTCTCCTGTTTCAGTGGAAAGCAAATTAAAGCATAATATTTTCACAGGGAATAGAGTTCATAAAACTAGAATGTCTGACTAATTAATTAAAAGTGCGACGTGTGATTTCTGCAACACCAATCTCACTGAATTAAATTTCTTTCCAAATTTTAGTTCCCTTTCGAATGGAAAACAATGCTGCATCATTGCATACATGTAAAGTTGCTCTAATCATGGGCATCCTCTCTCAATGAGTCCCAAATAATTGTGTTGGGTTTTTACCTCACAGCGAAATGTTTCAGGGCACTGAACATCTCTGGCTCTTTTGCAACTCCAGGCCATCCGTGTGAATTGAGAATTGAGAGTCAGAGTTGGTGGCTCGGCATCAAGGTGTTGTTCTTGCCCATAGAAGTTGCATAGGTCTAAGGCTGAACCTCAAGAAAAGTGTGCTGTCTCCAAGTCAATAAACCAGGGCATGCAAATCTGGGAGCAGGCATCCTGTCGAGGCAGGGGCTGAGGCCTGGAGAATGGAGTCCATATGGCAGAGGTCAAGCGGAAGTGGTCTTGTTCGCCTCCAAGGAGTCGACCAACTGTCCCCTCTGGTTAGCCTTTATACCTCCAGCTCCTTTGGGGCTGGACGCCTTGGTATAGATGTGGCCAAGGCTTTGTCTGTATGCCTTTCCTCACAAACACATAACTGTGTTTGAAATACACACACAATCACGCATACATGGTGTAAGAGGTTCCGTTGTTATGGGAAGAAGGAGGCAGGAACCGGTGAACATTCAAACATTTTAATTTTCAAAATATAACAAATACAAAAACAAAAGGAACCGCCAGCAGCCCCTCGTGGACGACTGCTGGCTACCAAAATAAAACAAATACAAACACAAAAGGAACCGACAGCAGCCCCTCGCAGACGACTGCTGGCTTCCCAAAACAGAAATAAAACACAACATAAAATCAGGTCTGTTCCTCTCTCGAATCTTCACCGTCGTCGCTCCTCCTTTATGCTTCCGCTCCTCCATGAGAGATGCGAGACCGGTGCGTCTCACAGGTGTCATTCATTAACACTCACGCCACCGGCCTCGCGCCGTTCTCTCACGTCCCTCGGCCTCGTCCTGCTCGCCACACATGGGTAGAATGGAAAATGAAAGTGACTGAAAAAGCGGAACCGAAGATCCAGCTATGAAAAGAGTAATTTAGCAACCTGGAAGAACCATCAGTTCCTTACTACGAAGCTCCTTTGTTAATAAAGGGGTTCACAACTTTGACTAACTTAACAGCATTTTAGTGTATTGTACGATACTTGCATTTGCCTTAGCAGTTGAAGAGCATCAGGATATACAGTCGCGAGGAGAAAGTCTTGATAGTTCGGTCCGATGGTGCTAAAGTTGCCATCGATTTCTTCCGAAGAAGAAGCGATGGTGAACTTGAGGAAATAGTTGACTCTGTTATGGTCGAAGAAGGTACACATGGCTCAATGTGTGTAAAGCCTGGCGAGGCCGGATAAAGTCTCACGTGAGCAGAATCCAGCGAGCGCCCGGAGGGAACTTTGTGTTGGCTTTTGAAGTTCCACAGAGTTCATGCATTTGAGTCTTGGCTTGAACAATTAGAGAGGTGCAATTCTCAAGTGGAAAAGTTCCTTTGTTTGGAACAATAATTTGCAAACGGAAATAATTTGCATGATTAGAGTAAGCTGGATGTGTGTCCATTTATACTCTAAAAATTATAACAAACACACACTGTATTCTATGAGAAGGTTATGTCCACAAAGTGTGAGTCATTAAACAAGGAATATTTTGATAGGTGACACCACCTAGATGGGGCTATATAAATATTGTATAGTGCATAACACTATACAATATTTAAAAAAAAAACAATATACAAACAGTAATAATACACTAAATGTACTGGGGAAATGCATGTTCATTCATTAGACAGATTTGTCAATTAATTAGTGGAGTGGAGATAATTCCCTTTCTATTGGACTGCATGTCTGTTTCTTGTAGCCTGTACTGTTCTCTCATTGAGAACAATCAATGTCCCAAGTGTCTTTGAAGTGTATGAGTGGAGCACAAGGGTGATAATTTACAGTGGGTCATGCAGACATCCCAGTGTCTTCCTGGTTGAGGAGCTGTGGAGATTAAGCGTAACAATGGTGTGTTTGATCGCTGCAGTCGTTACACACCACTCCTAGGAGATATAGTGAGGGTTTGCATAGACCAGTGCTTTTCAATTAGCCTCCTTTGAGGGCTAGATTATCAAATTGACATTTGGAGGTGGACCAAAGGGGTAGGAGGTTGTCCCAATCTCTTTCCGGGGGCCTATAAAATGAGAAAGTAAACTGAAATGGATATTTAGCACTAATATTAACAACAATAACATCTATAAAGTAAACATCTTATTTTATTGGGTTAAATAAAATATTCTGACAATGCGACTAAATTGTTAACCACAATACACACACTAATTAAACTAAATTAATTTTATACCCTTATTCCCAATAAATTAAATACAATATACCCAACTATATTAAAAACATAGTATTCAATATGAATATACCACATTTCTGCCAAAACACCATGGTTAACACCGTGTTACTACAATACCACGTAATCCATGTGGTTGCCAAATTGAATATCCCAGCCTAGAATGAGCCCGCCTATTAGTGGCTTCATTCTGGCCAGAACAAGTCTGGTTTTATGATCTAGTGTCTCTCATGGACGGCACTCCATGGGAGATTCCCGTCTGGAGAGACCTCCTGCCTCAAGTGCAGGGGTCAATCTATATACCCCGGCCGGAGATCTGGAAATTTTGGGTCTAGCCAGCTGATAGATTATGGTCTCTTAACTTGTTGAGATTCAACAAGACTTCCGGAGCTCCCTCTAGAACTGTATGCCTTAATATGGCGGCTCTTTGAGTCTCCGTGTGAACAACACCACTTGAAACCAATCCACTGCCTGGTTGGTACACTGCTGAAGTTTTTCCAAGAGCACCTCTTAGCAGGGTTAGCCCCTGCTACCCTTAATGTATATGTGGCCGCTATTTCCACTAGCCACTTACCTTTTGTTAGAGCTTCTGTCGGGAGGCACCCCTTGGTGTCTCCATTTTTGCATGGTCCCAGACAGCTGAGGCCTATGTGCAGGCAGCGAGTTCTTTCTTGGGACCTTTCTGTGGTCTTGGAAGCTTTATTAGAGGTTCCATTTGGACCCTTAGAGTCAGCCTCAGAGTTGTTAGTGACTCTTTAAGTGACTCTTTTATTAGCATTGACCTCATTTAGAAGAGCAGGACATTTGCTGGGCCTTTCAGAATAGACCCCAATCAAGCAACCTGCTGCTTGGATTTTGCACCCCATGATGGATTACATTCAAAAACAAGGGATAGGAGTCAGGCTTTTGCTTGGTTTAGGCAGCATGGTGGCTTAGATCATTGGGGTCGCAAGTGGAGTTAGAGGAAGAGCTTGAACAGACAAATACTATCAAAAGAACTTTTCCTGTCAGATATTGTGGCGGTGTGGCAACTTCTGCTTAACATTTCTTAGTGGGTCCTGAAAGGGCAAGTTAATATTTGTGCTGCAACAGGCTAGTCCGCACAGATTAATAAGATTTTAAAGTCTGGACATGGATTCAACCCCGGTATCACAGGTCTTTCTCGGTTGATCAACAAGTGTCTGTGCTAGTGTTTCACAGCCTTGATTGGCAGACATCTTCCCTCAGTGAGGCGGTGTTGGTATTGACGTTCCCATAACGTCAATGCCATGACGAAAGGGAATGCCTCAGGTTATGTATGTAACCAGGTTCCCTGAGAGGGGAACAAGACGCTGCGTCCTACAGAAATCATCATGTGACAATAGTTGTTTCCATCCAAAGTTGCGAATTTAACTTATGCGCAAAGTTGAAATTTTGCATAAAACATTTGTGAATAAAGCACTTCCATTTCCATCCAGTGGGGAGAAGAGAACAAAATTGTAACTTCCTGATTAATTGGCGATAAAAAATGGAAGTTAATGCAGTAGGAGAAGCCACTGTGGGTCTTTTTTTCATATATAATAAATTACTTGCACCTCAGAGCGCGCAGACAAAACACAATAAACATGGTCAGGTTATCTTGCCTTCGGAGAAGGATGCCTGCTGTTTGGGAACGCATTTGTGTAAGTGAGTTCTGGGAGGTAATTATACTGAACCACTTTGATGACAGACCCTGGCTTCAGGTACTTCAGAATTATCAAAAGAGCATTTCAGATGCTGTGCATCAAAAACGGTCCACTGGTTAGTCCAGTTGTGCCGTCCCATCGCTTTTTTGGTGCGCATTGAGGAATTTATTCTGGAAATGTGTTTCCATCGTAGTTTATGAACGTTTTCGTATTGGAAGTTTTTTTATTTGGTGTATCCCACAATTTGCATAAAAATAGGTGGATGGAAACATGGCAACGGAAATGGCTGCTGAAAATATAGCTTGCCATCACATGAATAAATTACATTTCAGAATATATTAAAATAAAATATTATGTAATAATATTACACAATATTAAAATTTTTACTGTATTTTTGATCAAATAAATGCACCATTGGTGTGCATAAGATACTTTTGACTTGTAGTGTAGAAATATATATATATATATATGTATATATATATATATATATATATATATATATATATTTTTTTTTTTTTTTTTTTTTTTTTTTTTTCCTGAAATGGAGGCCTTTTTTATTTTATCTCTGAGGTTCTGGTTTCCAATTTCCTTATGCTTTGTATTAAGATTATATATTGGAAGTCACCCAAATCATGTCTTAATGTCAGTGGATGCTGCTATCAACCAAACACTGCAGATGAGACCGGTACCCTTTTCATCGAATGAGAATGAACTTGCAACACTTTAAGCGAGTCAAGTCAAATTTCCACACTTTGGTGAATTAACAATGAAAAAGACATGCCATACAATGCTGTGGCATTTTACATACACGTCCACATTTCTGTGGATTATTTAATAGGCTGACATTTTGCAAAAGGTCTTGGCCTTTATGGACTGAGTCGTTTCCTCCAATGTCAATTTTTCAGCTGTTAAAATCCAGCCACCAGGAAGAGAGGCCAAAGGGCATGCCAGGAGAGGATGACTTATCAGCCAGAGAAATTGATTCACATTGGGTTGGTCCTTCTGTGTGCCACTTTTCACCTGACCCCTTAAGGCCTAATCAATGGATCCCCGCTAGGGAGGCACAATCTGCCAAATGCTTGGGTCCTCAAATACCTGACCCTGAACACCCCAGGAGATCAAAGTTTGGCTGGTAAGCATGGCCCAGTTTGCCCCTGCTGGTAGATGCTGTAACCCCAGTCAAGCAACTACAATTGAGGCTTTGTCTATATAAATCTAGACACATTTGAAAACTGTATTTTAGTTTCAAAACAGTAGCATTTTCAAGCGTTTTTTAAAAAAAAGTCTAAAATCATCTTACTACATGTGCAAGACAAAAATGCTGCCTCAGTGTAGATGTCACTCAAGTGGAATCAGAAATATCATAATTACAAGTTCCGAGCACACAAAGGACCAAACAAAATAATTTAAGTGGGAAATTCGGAAATATAGATGATACACGAGTTGCTGGGTTGTGATGTCATAAGAGATATATTAATTTGAAACATGGCTGAAAGCAAGTTTGTTGTGAATGGTAATGAATGATAGTTTTATTTTAATGTTACAGTATTTAAATAATTTCAAATGCATAGAACAGCATTTATATATATATATATATATATATATATATATATATATATATATATATATATATATATATATATATATTAATTATAAGCATTTATATATATATATATATATATATATATATATATATATATATATATATATATATATATATATTAATTATAAGCATTTATATATACATTAAATATATATTTATATATATATATATATATATATATATATATATATATATTTTTTTTTTTTTTTTTTTTTTTTAATAAACCATCAAATGGCACTTTCTGGAGAGTTTTGTGCAAAGAAATGGAGAAATTGAGTATTACATGATATGTGAAAAACTGCAAGGTTAAGAGCATATACATTGCATTGTTGTAGTATCAACGGGTATTAGGACATTTAGCATTTACATTACTGTTAATAAGTCATCACTTGATTACACATTGTATTACCTTGTTATGATATATAGTGACGCATACAATGAGCCAAACATAATGTGCATATGAAGAGACAGTGCAGCATGACAGTAGCAACAGCTGAGAAGAGTTGGGTCTGTGGTGACCAGGTCCACCTCACACAAACTTCCTTCTCCCATTCTCTCTCTTTACTACTACTACAACACACACACACACACACACACACACACTCATCGTACTCTGCATCATTTCTCATAAAGATATGCACAAGTCACAAAAATAAAATCAATCTATCCTTGTGGAAAGGTTGCTTGGTAGCGAAAAGTAGGTCTAGCAAGTGTTATATTTCTGTAATTCACACAGATCAAAAACAAATATGCTGAATGAATAGATTTATTTTCAGTAGCCAGCTAGCAGTTGTCACGGTAGACGTTTCTCTGTTTCCTTCTAGTCTCGTGTTTATGTTGTTGTTTGAATGCACGTGTGTGAAGGGTGTGTCTGTATGACATCACTTGATCTGCTCCAGCTGCTCATCATCACATCACCAGCTGCAGTAGATCATCACCACACTATTTATACTCACCGTTGTTCTCCCATCCTTGTCAGATCATTGTTTCATGTGGTTCGTGTTGGTGTTCCCGGTCTCCAGTTCCTGCCCTGTGTTCCTGTATCTTCGTCTGGATTCTACGTTTGTCTCACCATCGTCTCGTCATCGCATCACTTCACGGATCCTGACCGTCTTGTCCCTGCGTCATCGTTTCCATCTGGCTGCACTGCCGACTCTGTGATTCTCATTTAATAAACTGTTAACTTGCTTTTGCTTCCTGTCATTCGTACCAGTCCGTGACAGAATGATCTGAACAGGATGGAAGCAGCGAGTTCACCGCAGACCCCCATGGAAGAGTTTATTCATCAGAGCACCAGGAGGATGGATGCTCATCAGAGAGAGATCAGCGATTCAGGTCGCGCAGTGCAAGCCTTGGTGACGCAGGTGTCCGAGCTCACCCAGCATATCCAACGGCTTCAGATCCCCACTGCGCCGCTCACACCGACCGTTCCCCCACCACTTCCAGAAAGACCCGCGATGTCGGAGCCCCGCCTGCCGGTACCGGAGCATTATTCAGGGGAACCTGCCTTTTGTAGAGCATTCTTGACCCGTTGCACGATGCATTTCGCTCTGCAACCACGCACATTTGAGACTGAACAGGCTAAGGTGGCTTTCGTACTAACGTTGCTTACAGGGAAGGCAGCGCTCTGGGGAACGGCGGTGTGGGAGAATCGGAATCCATGCTGCGCCTCGTTCCAGACCCTCGCCGCCGAGATGAAGAAGGTTTTTGACCGGGCTGTCTCGGGAAGGGAAGCAGCTAGAGTATTGACGGAACTACGTCAAGGAGAAGGATCGGTCTCTGACTTCTCCATAGAGTTCCGGACCCTGGCGGCGGAGTGCGGCTGGAACGAGGAGGCGCAGTGGGATATGTTCCTGCATGGGCTGGCTGACCACGTCCAGAGAGAGATCTACGCCCTGGATCTTCCTACCACACTGAACGGGTTGATTGATCTTACTCTGCGGGTGGACGCTCGGCTATCTAGGATCGAGCGACGAGTTCCGTCCACCCGTACCTTCGGAGGAGTCGACGTTCCCAGATCCAGCGGCAGGGACGTGGTCAGCCACGTCTTCGATCCCGAGCCCATGCAGGTGGGTCGAGCTCGGCTTTCCCGGGAGGAGAGGGAGAGGCGGAGGTCCCAGGGCCTGTGCCTGTATTGTGGTGGAGTGGGACATTATGCTTACAACTGCCCGGGAAAAGGGCCAAGCCCGATAGTAAACTCGAGGCTACTATCGGGTGGGATCTCCGCCAGGAAGACCTCATCGACTACATCTACCACCCTCCTTCCACGCTCCTTCCGGTTAGACTAAGATGGTCAGTCCATCAGCACGATTGTCTTGCACTGTTGGATTCCGGGGTGGAGGGTAATTTTATGGACTATAATTTCGCACTTACATCCCATATTCCCCTCCGACCCCTCACTCACCGGATTTCAGTTCACGCATTAAATGGTCAAGAGCTTCCCATCATTTCCCACACCACGGAAGACATCACACTCATCACCTCTGGCAACCACACCGAGACTATTTCCTTTCTTATTTTGGACTCACCCCTGGCACCCGTTGTTCTCGGACATCCCTGGTTGATCAAACACAACCCTCGTGTGGACTGGATTAATAAGACTGTGCTGGAGTGGAACAAGGAATGTCATAAGTCTTGTCTTGTGTCTGCTTGTTCGTCTGTGTCTGTTTCTGTATTGCAGGAGGAAGCAGGGGATTTGTCTAACGTGCCCGTGGAGTATCTGGACCTGAAGGAAGTGTTCAGTAAGTCTCGTGCTGCTTCTCTCCCTCCGCATCGTCCCTATGACTGTGCTATAGATTTACTGCCCGGTAAGTCTCCGCCTAAGGGCAAGTTATATTCACTTTCAATTCCTGAAAGAGAGGCCATGGAGAAATACATTTCTGATTCTCTGGCAACCAAGTTCATTCGCCCTTCCTCTTCTCCAGCGGGGACGGGGTTTTTTTTGTGGGGAAGAAAGATGGATCGTTGCGACCTTGCATTGATTACCGAGGGTTGAATAACATTACGGTAAAGAATACTTATCCTTTGCCGTTGATGTCTTCAGCCTTCGAGAGGTTGCAGGGAGCATCTATCTTCACAAAATTGGACTTACGTAACGCTTATCATTTGGTTCGCATTAGGGAGGGAGATGAGTGGAAAACTGCTTTTAACACCCCTAGGGGGCACTTTGAATATTTGGTTATGCCGTTCGGGCTGTCCAACTCCCCAGCAGTTTTCCAGGCACTGATCAATGACGTGTTGCGAGACATGATCGATCAGTTCATATACGTTTACCTGGATGACATATTGATTTTTTCTTCGTCTCTCCAGGAACATGTGCAACACGTCCGACGAGTGCTTCAGAGGTTGCTAGAGAATGGGCTTTTTGTCAAGGCGGAGAAATGCGATTTTCATGCACAGTCTGTTCCTTTTCTAGGGTACATCGTGTCGTCCGAGGGTATGCGGATGGACCCTGAGAAGATCAAGGCTGTGGTTGATTGGCCAACCCCAGATTCACGCAAGGCCCTGTTGAGGTTTCTGGGGTTCGCCAATTTTTACCGGCGTTTCATTCGCAATTTCAGCCAGCTAGTCGCGCCTCTGACTGCCTTGACCTCCCCCCGGACTGCGTTCAGGTGGTCTGACTCAGCCGAGGCTGTGTTCTCTAAACTGAAAAGCCGCTTTGTTTCAGCTCCCATTCTCATAGCCCCTGATTCATCACGTCAGTTCGTGGTGGAGGTCGACGCGTCAGAGGTGGGAGTAGGAGCAGTGTTATCCCAGCGTTCACCTGTGGACGACAAGGTACACCCTTGCGCGTTTTTTTCTCATCGATTATCCCCAGCCGAACGCAATTATGACATTGGTAACAGAGAGTTGTTGGCAGTCAAGTTGGCGTTGGAGGAGTGGCGTCACTGGTTAGAAGGGTCGGGGGTACCTTTTATCGTCTGGACTGATCATAAGAATCTCGAATACATCAGAACTGCTAAAAGATTGAACTCCAGGCAGGCTCGGTGGGCACTTTTTATCGGCCATTTTGATTTTACTCTCTCTTACCGTCCGGGTTCCAAGAACATCAAACCAGACTCATTATCTCGCATATTTGATTTTTCCAAACGCCCGTCTACTCCCGAGTGTATTTTACCCGAAACCATATTTGTTTCAACACTCACATGGGAGATCGAAGCGAAGGTCAAGAGAGCCTTAGAAGGGGTAACGCCTCCGCCCGGATGCCCACCGAACCGTTTGTTTGTGCCGGAGGGATTGCGGTCTGACGTTATCCAGTGGGGTCACAGTTCCAACGTAGCTTGTCATCCAGGAGTTAATCGTACTGGGTTTTCAGTCAAGCAACGATTTTGGTTTCCACGTATGGCTCGCGACATTCACGATTTTGTTTTGGCTTGCTCAGTTTGTGCCATTGGTAAGTCTTCCAATCAACCTCCAGATGGGTTACTTCAGCCGCTGCCGGTGCCTTCGAGACCCTGGTCCCATATCGCTCTAGATTTCATTACCGCCCTCCCAACCTCTCAGGGTAACACAGTGGTTTTAACTGTGGTGGACCGATTCTCGAAGGCAGCACATTTCATTCCCTTACCCAAATTGCCTTCAGCGAAGGAGACAGCGGCAACGATCGTAGATCACGTCTTTCGGTTATATGGCCTCCCGATAGACGTGGTTTCCGACAGGGGTCCCCAATTTGTGTCCAAATTTTGGCGAGAATTTTGTAGATTACTGGGGGCGACTGTTAGTCTGTCCTCTGGGTTCCATCCCCAGAGCAATGGTCAAACTGAGAGAGCCAACCAGGATTTGGAAAGAACGTTGCGATGTTTGGTTTCCAAGAATCCTTCCTCTTGGAGTCAGCAACTGTCTATGGTGGAGTACGCCCACAATACGTTACCAGTGTCATCTACGGGCCTATCTCCGTTTGAGTGTAGTGTAGGTTACCAGCCACCAATTTTTCCTAGTCTGGAGTCCGAAGTCGCGGTTCCCTCCGTCCACGCCTTCATCCAGAGGTGTCATCGCACTTGGACTAGAGCCCGCGAGACTCTACTCCAAGTGGGAGCACGCACCAAGGTCAAAGCCGATCGCCACCGGCGGAGACCTCCCGTATACGTCGTCGGTTCTAAAGTGTGGCTTTCTACCAAGAACATTCCTCTCCGATCCGTCTCGAATAAACTTGCTCCCAAATTTATTGGCCCGTTTGCTGTCACTAAGATCGTTAGTCCGGTGGCAATCCGCCTCAAACTCCCTCCTGCGTACAGGAGAATTCATCCCGTGTTCCATGTATCCAAAGTCAAACCCGTGTTTTATGCTCGCATTAATCCGCCAGTCCCGGTTCCCCCACCGCCGCGACTCGTAGATGGGGAACCATCCTATTCGGTCAACCGTATTCTGGATTCTAGACGGAGGGGACGCGGATTTCAGTATTTGGTGGATTGGGAAGGTTACGGTCCGGAGGAGAGAAGTTGGGTTCCTGCTAGAGACATTCTGGATCACTCTCTTATCGATGATTACAATCGACAGGTAAGGGAGTCTGAGAACGCCAGGAGGCGTTCTTAAGAGGAGGGGTACTGTCACGGTAGACATTTCTCTGTTTCCTTCTAGTCTCGTGTTTATGTTGTTGTTTGAATGCACGTGTGTGAAGGGTGTGTCTGTATGACATCACTTGATCTGCTCCAGCTGCTCATCATCACATCACCAGCTTCAGTAGATCATCACCACACTATTTATACTCACCGTTGTTCTCCCATCCTTGTCAGATCATTGTTTCATGTGGTTCGTGTTAGTGTTCCCGGTCTCCAGTTCCTGCCCTGTGTTCCTGTATCTTCGTCTGGATTCTAGTTTCTACGTTTGTCTCACCATCGTCTCGTCATCGCATCACTTCACGGATCCTGACCGTCTTGTCCCTGCGTCATCGTTTCCATCTGGCTGCACTGCCGACTCTGTGATTCTCATTTAATAAACTGTTAACTTGCTTTTGCTTCCTGTCATTCGTACCAGTCCGTGACAGCAGTTCTCTTGGCAGTTTGCTGATAATCCGGTGTCTGAAGTAAAATGCTCAAAACATCTCCTGAGAAAAATCACATGGTCAACCT
This sequence comes from Gila orcuttii, assembly GCA_026230005.1. Lineage (NCBI taxonomy): Eukaryota > Metazoa > Chordata > Actinopteri > Cypriniformes > Leuciscidae > Gila > Gila orcuttii. Next base: position 17,270,035 of record JAPDVR010000015.1, on the reverse strand, counting down.
AGTCTTGGTTATTTAATTTTGATTTAGTCTTATTTTCCTTACCTTGTCATCCAAGGCCAGGGCACTTTTTGTACATTTCTGGAACTTTTGCGCGCTTCCACATCCTGCGCAACTACGGATCTCCCAGGAATATTCATTATATATTGCTGCGTACATTTATCCATGTCACCTAGATGCACATGCGCGGAGCGGAGCGGTGCGCGATCATGGTCGACTGACAACGAGATTAAGCAGCTGAATAAAAATACGGCCGTGTTCCGATTGTTCTCATCTCAGCTCCGCCGAGACAAAATAGACATGCCATTTCAAAAATCTTTCATTTATTGTCAGAAATATGTTTTCAAAAGCACCACTTTCATCAAATTTTATGTGACATAATTTCCAGTAGGCAACTGACTGCAAACGAGCAGGCTTATGTGCCGGAGCTGAGCCCCGGAGAGCCCCGGCCCAATTTAACCACTGTAGGCCTATATATACCATGTATAAGTGATGACAATGAAGAATTTCCATCATTTTAAAATTTAGATGTAGGTATTTAGGTTTATTAATCACAATAAAAACTATGTTTAGAGAAAGAATTTGAGTGAAAATTTTAGTTAAAAATTTGTGAATATCAGAATATCAGGTTGATTTTTGTTTTAATTGCAGCAGCACTTAAACTCCGCTTCAATAGCTCCAAACTCCACAAGTTTACGTAAAATCAGATGACAGAGTTTCACTGGAAGCAAGAATATATTACTTTCTGTACAGAGAGTCACAAGATCAATATTGCAAATGTACCTATTTGATTAGTGACTTAGAAATAGTGCTGAATCAATGTTATGTCATAACATTTTTTTTTTTAATCCCAGATTTCAATGTGTATTGATCTGCTTTCTATATACAGTATGTACCCACTATATATTTTTTTATAATGATTTATTATTTAGATTAATAGATTCTGCTCATTTTATCAGATGATTCTGTCATTCATAAAATATTGACTTTTAGAGGACTTGAGAACATTATGCAGCAGATATGATGAGACCTCATTTGATACACATTTTCTCTCTCCCTCTTTCTCCCTCTCTCTTGATCGGATCTCTTCCAGCCCGTCCTCTGTTCCTCTCACTTGCTCTCTTTGTTTCTTTTGTCTTTCTTCTTTGCTTGCTACATAATCTAAACGCGTTCCAAGTGAAGAGATCATTTTCTCTGGCATTAGTCACAACAAAGAAAATTAGATACTGAGATCTTTTAGGTTGGCCTATATGTGTCTTTCACCTTTCTTCTTTCTACGCTATCATTAAAGCAAAGGAAACCACACATCATCAAAAAGAGAGAAAGTTTCTAGAGAGAAAGGACCTTTATACTTGAGTTATTTATGAACCTTTAAGACAACTCTCATGACGACAAGGACAGAATTGAGATAATGAGTTTAGCCGCTGGCTCCTTTTTATCATATCAACGCCTGTAAAACGCAGAAGACTATTTGCATATGAATGAGCTGATTCATAAAACTCACTGTTGCATATTTTGTTTGCACAGAGATGTTTAATCCATCGCAAAGTGAGATGTAGTATTGTATATCAAGTTCAAATATTGGTCATCCACTCGCTTGAGATTATTTATTTTACAATAAGCAATACACAAGGACTTAAAGGACAATTTTGCTGCCCTTCACAGTTGTTTCTTGTCAGAACAGAAGTATTTGTGGTTGTTCAAGGCTGAACATCAGAGAGAGGACATCATGGTAATAGTAAGTCTTTTTAAAAAATAGTCTTTCTGTAGCAAACTCAAAATATAGTGCTCTCCAAAACGATTGTCATGCCCAACATGTTGAAGATTAGCAGCAAAACATGCTGAAGATTAGCACAGCAAATTGTTTCCACACAAAAGCAGTTTATTCAGAGTACTGAGGCATCTCTTCTATTGACTTCCCTTCAAACTAAGCAGCCTCCGGTTTCCCTGTTGTCCTTAACGCCTTTTTAAGAATTCAATATTTTGCTGAGGTTGGTTGTAGTTGGTAAACTGATTATGTCATAATTTGCTGCGCTCCTATTGGTTCTTAAGTCGAGAGAAAATTCAGACACTGTCTGATCTCATTGGGCCTCATTTATCAATCTAACGTAGAAACGTGCGCAGATCCGAGCGCAGAAATCATCTTATGACAGGTTTCACATGTGATTCACAATACATTCGTAGGCCGCCAATCCCATTTTACGAATGATCGTATGTTGATATATGTGGCGGCTCAAAACAATCGTCATTTAAATATCACGTCCTCAAAAATTCACGGTTTAGAAGCCTCGGCCCTAGAGTTTTCGACATGGAGAAACGTAACCCTGCCAAGAACAGGAAGTAATCTCATGAAAGACAAATTGGTCTTACTCCAAATACACCCGTTAACCTCACATTTATACATTAAATATTACATTAATTTATATGAATATTAAATGCCGGTAAATAAAACGAAAAATTTACAAACACTATAGCCTAGGCTATTTTACATAACTCCAGAACAAATCCTTTAAATTTAACGGTATTCAGAACAGAACAAGGATGAAAAAAAGTAGGCCTAGCTATAAATTATATATTAAACTACAAATAAAACACAAATTATAGGCTATATGGCATTCATTATAAACAACATACAAACATCAAGCCAAAATGAATTTATTTAAAGCAAAACTGAAACGGCATTGGGCACGTCTCTCTCATTAAGCAAGAATCCAAATGTTTTTGCCATGTAACATTTGGTTGCTAAACTATTATTCATTACGTAATCAAGGCTTTGTACTTCACTCGTGTTACAAGTACACTACACATAAACTTCATCTTCAGAGCTGCTCTGATAGTCAATTCACAAGCATTTGACCATTTTCATTTGATACAAATATTGTCTGTTAACCACAGAAACTTCACTAAGGTCTTCACTATAACTCAGCAAAAAAGTTCAGTCTAACTTCACAATTATGGAAAAGCTACATTCAAGTTCACCCTGCTATAGTTTACTCCAGTGTTCCAAACCCGGAAATGTAATCCAAGATCCAGTTTTGCATTATAATATAGTGCATCCTAAAAGTAATTACAACGCTTCCCTTTTTCCACATTTAGTAATGTTACAGCCTTATTCCAAAACGGATTAAATTCATTATTTTCCTCAAAATTCTACAAACAATACCCCATAATGACAACGTGAATGGAGTTTGTTTGAAATCTTTGCAAATTTATTAAAAATGTTAAAGAATTTATTAAAAATGTATATTTTTAATAAATATACATATATATATAATTATTCACAGCCTTTACTCAATACTTTGTTGAAGCACCTTTGGCACCAATTACAGCCTCAAGTCTTTTTGAGCATGATGCTACAAGCTTGGCACACCTATTTTTGGGCAGTTTCTCCCATTCTTCTTTGCAGAAGCTCTCAAACTCCATCAAGTCGGTGCACAGCCATTTTCAGATCTCTCCAGAGATGTTCAATCAGGTTCAAGTCTGGGCTCTGGCTGGGCTACTCAAGGACATTTACAGAGTTGTCCCATAGTCACTCCTTTGTTATATTGGCTGTGTGCTCAGGGTCGTTGTCCTGTTGGAAGATGAACAGCCACCCCAGTCTGAGGTCCAGAGAGCTCTAGAGCAGGTTTTCATCAAGGAGGTCTGTGTACATTGCTGCATTCATATTTCCCTCGATCCTGACTAGTGTCCCAGTTCCTGCCGCTGAAAAACATCCCCACAGCATGATGCTGCCACCACCATGCTTCACTGTAGGGATGGTATTGGCCAGGTGATGAGCGGTGCCTGGTTTCCACCAGATATGACGCTTGCCATTCAGGCCAAAGTGTTCAATCTTTCATCAGACCAGAGAATGTTGTTTCTGATGGTCTGAGAGTCCTTCAGGTGCCTTTTGGCAAACTCCAGGCTGGCTGTCATGTGCCTTTTACTGAGGAGTGGCTTCCGTCTGGCCACTCTACCATACAGGCCTGATTGGTGGAGTGCTGTAGAGATGGTTGTTCTTCTGGAAGGTTCTTCTCTCTCCACCGATAAACGCTGGAGCTCTGTCAGAGTGACCATCGGTTTCTTGGTCACCTCCCTGACTAAGGCCCTTCTCCCCCAATCGCTCAGTTTGGACGGGCGGCCAGTTCTAGGAAGAGTCCTGGTGGTTCCAAACTTCCATTTACGGATGATGGAGGCCATTGTGCTCATTGGGACCTTTAATGCTGCAGAAACTTTTCTGTACCCTTCCCCAGATCTGTACCTCGATACAATCCTGTCTCGGAAGTCTACAGACAATTCCTTGGACTTCATGGCTTGGTTTATGCTCAGACATGCACTGTTTACTGTGGGACCTTATATGGACAAGTGTGTGCCTTTCCAAATCATGTCCAATCAACTGAATTTACCACAGATGGACTCCAATCTCAGGTATGATCAGTTGAAACACCTCAACTTTGAGTGTCATGGCAAAGGCTGTGAATACTTGCATGCAATTTTTTTTATTTTTGTTTTTTATTTTTAATGAATTTGCAAAGATTTCAAACAAACTTCTTTCATGTTGTCATTATGGGGTATTGTTTGTAGAATTTTGAGGAAAATAATGAATTTAATCCAATTTGTAATAAGGCTGCAACATAACAAAACGTGGAAAAAGTGAAGCGCTGTGAATACTTTCCAGATGCACTGTATATTTTCCCTTAAAAGTGCAACAAAGTCAGTCCGTCTACTAAGGAGTATATCCACAATATGATTACATAGTGACCTAATACACGAAGTTCTCAATACGTACTGTAAATACACAGCACTTTAATAAGAAATGTGACCAATATGTGTTCTGTATGTAAGTGTGTTTGTGTGTGTCTGTATCCGCTCCTCTCTGAAATGGAGACTAATGGGTGGCTCGTCTGGGTCTGACGAGCCCTGAGGACCAGTGTTCATTCTCCTTGCGTCTGTCATCCATCATATTTCATGCGCTCTGATGTGAGGAAATGGTGCTAAGCTAAGCGGGCGTTGGGACGAGACCCCGCTCCACTAGCAGTTTCTGCGAAACTACACCTTCACCAAAGTTACAGGACACACAACATTAAGAGTCGCTCCCAAGGACCATTACCCTTATGTCCCTAGAGAAACCCAGTTATTCACAGACGAACACAATAGACATTGTTACATACAAAAATAATCTTGTCTATTATTGTGGTTAGAGGTGATTATATACTTTCCTTTCAACCATCACTTTTCTAAACCCACTTCTGTTTATATGAAATTTAATTTGGCCACAGGCCATTTGGTGTGAGGATTTTTTTATCTATTATATTTCTATTTGATCTCTGTAAAGTCTGCAGAACCTTAAAAAGCAAATGTAGATAATGTTACTCCATATGTATAGAACAATATAATATTTAATAACCTGAGATTCAATAACCCATCATACCTCTGGACATTCAACACTCATATATTACATATGGGCTACAGGTGTTTCTTCAACTTCAGGCACTTTTATGTAGGAGCTGTTTTTTGTTTTTTTTTTATTAAAACTAACAGATTTTTTTTTTCTTTTGTAAATGTAAAATGTAAAAATGTCATCCTACCTTCAACATTTATTTTTCGAAATGCCTTTTATGTACATACAGGTCCTTCTCAAAAAATTAGCATATTGTGATAAAGTTAATTATTTTCCATAATGTAATGATAAAAATTAAACTTTCATATATTTTAGATTCATTGCACACCAACTGAAATATTTCAGGTCTTTTATTGTTTTAATACTGATGATTTTGGCATACAGCTCATGAAAACCCAAAATTCCTGTCTCAAAAAATTTGCATATTTCATCCGACCAATAAAATAAGTGTTTTTAATGCAAAAAAAAAAAAAAAAGTCAACCTTCAAATATTTATGTTCAGTTATGCACTCAATAGTCAATACTTGGTCGGGAATCCTTTTGCAGAAATAACTGCTTCAATGCGGCGTGGCATGGAGGCAATCAGCCTGTGGCACTGCTGAGGTGTTATGGAGGCCCAGGATGCTTCGATAGCGGCCTTAAGCTCATCCAGAGTGTTGGGTCTTGCGTCTCTCAACTTTCTCTTCACAATATCCCACAGATTCTCTATGGGGTTCAGGTCAGGAGAGTTGGCAGGCGAATTGAGCACAGTAATACCATGGTCAGTAAACCATTTACCAGTGGTTTTGGCACTGTGAGCAGGTGCCAGGTCGTGCTGAAAAATGAAATCTTCATCTCCATAAAGATTTTCAGCAGATGGAAGCATGAAGTGCGCCAAAATCTCCTGATAGCTAGCTGCATTGACCGTGCCCTTGATAAAACACAGTGCACCAACACCAGCAGCTGACATGGCACCCCAGACCATCACTGACTGTGGGTACTTGACACTGGACTTCAGGCATTTTGGCATTTCCTTCTCCCCAGTCTTCCTCCAGACTCTGGCACCTTGATTTCCGAATGACATGCAAAACTGAGCAACAGTCCAGTGCTGCTTCTCTGTAGCCCAGGTCAGGCGCTTCTGCCGCTGTTTCTGGTTCAAAAGTGGCTTGACCTGGGGAATGCGGCACCTGTAGCCCATTTCCTGCACACGCCTGTGCACGGTGGCTCTGGATGTTTCTACTCCAGACTCAGTCCACTGTTTCCGCAGGTCCCCCAAGGTCTGGAATCGGTCCTTCTCCACAATCTTCCTCAGGGTCCGGTCACCTCTTCTCGTTGTGCAGCGTTTTTTGCCACACTTTTTTCCTTCCCACAGACTTCCCACTGAGGTGCCTTGATACTGCACTCTGGGAACAGCCTATTTGTTCAGAAATTTCTTTCTGTCTTACCCTCTTGCTTGAGGGTGTCAATGATGGCCTTCTGGACAGCAGTCAGGTCGGCAGTCTTGATTGCGGTTTTGAGTAATGAAACAGGCTGGGAGTTTTTAAAAGCCTCAGGAATCTTTTGCAGGTGTTTAGAGTTAATTAGTTGATTCAGATGATTAGGTTAATAGCTTGTTTAGAGACCCTTTTCATGATATGCAAATTTTTTGAGATAGGAATTTTGGGTTTTCATGAGCTGTATGCCAAAATCATCAGTATTAAAACAATAAAAGACCTGAAATATTTCAGTTGGTGTGCAATGAATCTAAAATATATGAAAGTTTAATTTTTATCATTACATTATGGAAAATAATGAACTTTATCACAATATGCTAATTTTTTGAGAAGGACCTGTATTTTATACATGAAAGTAAATTCGGTATAGATGTTTTATTTTTTGTTTCAGACAGATTTTACTGCATGTTTAAAACTATGACTATGATCAAAATGAAGAGTGAAATACATTTTCAATATATTTGAAAGAACTGTGAAATGTATTTCTATTAATTTAAAAAAAAGGTCTGACAGTTGAGTTACACCACAACAATTTTTTGCCACTTTTCCTTAAGTTATATGTTTGCCAAGAGACCTGGTCAGTGACGAGCGAGGAAAATTGAGTTGATGTGTGAAAGAAAATGAAGATAAACAGAAGTTGTGAGAAGAATATTTTTTACTGTACAAAAAAAATATTTAGTGAAATTTGTGTGTATTTAGGATAAATAAACTGCTGTCATGGTGATTAGCCTCAGCAAGATGCATGAGTTTGACAATTACAAAAATGTTGTTTCCGCTAAATCAAGGAAATGGTGGCAATTACTCTCAGAAAAAAAGGGAAACTTTCTACATTCAAAATATTAGGGTCTATAACTTTTTTTCTTATGCTAACCAAGGCTGCATTTATTTGATCAAAAATACAGTAAAATAGTGATATTGGGAAATATTATTTTACTTTAAAACGAGTTTATTTTAATACAGAAAATATGCTGATATTCTAATATGCTGACTTGATGCTCAAAAAAAGTTTCTTATAATTATCGATGTTGAAAACAGATGAGGCTGCTTAATTTTTTGGAATTTAATTTACAGGATTATTTGATGAAAATAAAGTTGAAAAGAACAACATGTATTTGAAATAAAAGTATTCTGTTACATTATAACTGTATTTACTGTCACTTTTTATAAATTTGAATGTCTTTGCTGAATAAAAGTATTACTTTCTTTCAGAAAAAGTCTTACTGACCCTAAACTTTTTGAACTGTATATTTAAACAATTATATAAAATTAAACTGTTGATTTTCTAAAAGTCCAAGGGCTTGTATCTGAAGTTTGGAATAGGTTACACACATGTTTTAGCTGCATCACCTTGAGGGGTAATGGAAAGCCCTGCAGCCATTTGGAACTGCTGTTGATCTTGAAATGTGCACCCAGGGGTCTGAAGAGAAATGTGCTGATTCATGATGTTTGATCGAAGAGTAAAGACAACAGGAAAGGGCACAAACTCCCACCTTCCAGGTGCAATTCATTTCCAAAAGGGCTTTACTGAGAACAGGGATGGGCAGTATAATTCAGATTGTTAGAGTAATTGTTGTCAGAGATTGTGTATACAACAACGTCAACCACAGCAACTTTTCTGTAAACTGTAACTGTTTAAGCAAATTTCCTGAAACCTTGTAAGAGCTGTGTCCACTCAACATCGCAATTCACCTCATTTGACAAATGCCGCTTGGCAGACATTTCATGAGAGGACTTTGCTGTTGCTGCAGAAATGAGGCACTTAGTGTCTCGAATTTACAAGAGCTTCATCAGTCTTAAGTCAACACTAGCTCCTATTTCGGGTTTGTTGCTAAGGAATGGGATTTGTGTTGCCAATTTGTAATTGAGTTGACTCTGTAACAAGAGTGTAGGAGGAATGAGCAGAGAACAGCCCCGCTAACTCTGGGAATATGAGTCTGCCTATAAGTGGCTACTAAGAGTGCCTGGATTTCATTAATTGGACTTCTTCATGATAATTAATCTAACATCTTAATTTTCTATCTATTTTATCTTCACGTGTACTGCTACATGCCTCACACTTCCTTTAAAGGGGTCATACAGCATCACCATTTTATTATTCCTCGAGGCCTACTTATAATGTTAGTCATGTTTTTTTCTTTTTCTAGATAAAAACATTGCAAATTTTTTAGGCTGAAAAAAAGTGTTTCTTTCTTTTTTTTATCTGCTGCTGCATTGAACACTTCTTTGTAAAACTGCATGAAAAGCGGACAGCATTCTGACCAATATACTCTGGTACACACTGCTGAAAAAACATAGAAATCAAACTAATTTGAATGTACGCAGCTTAAAGGGGAATTATGCAGTTTTTTTAGCTTAACTGAACAGCTTTGGAGTTATTGGACAGGTTATATGACTTTTTTCGGGTTGAATGGTGGCCGTCTAGAGCTAAAGAAGAGTGGTATCACCTGGACTCAAATAGAAAAGACAGCCCAAGACCGTGCCCGCTGGAGAATTGTTGACGATGGCCTATGCTCCAGGAGGAGCGATGGGCCTAAGTACGTAAGTAAGGTGTCTCTTGTTATACCACGGCCCGGAGTCAATTATTCCGCTTATACTATGGTTACCACACCTCAAAGCATTGTTCAGATGATGTATTTCAAGACATTTGTCAAGTTTTTTGTTATTAAAACGCTCTTGTGTGTAGAAGTAATTTCTTACGCATCTAATTTCAAGGCTCCATTGTTAATTCCAAAACTTAATTTTAGTAGTAACGGAGGCTTCAGCCACTGATAGCAGGCTATTGCAGTTATTAATGCAGTTATATGAGAGAGAGAGAGAGAGAGAGAGAGAGAGAGAGAGAGAGAGAGAGAGAGAGAGAGAGAGAGAGAGAGAGAGAATTAACTCAGTCTGAGTCTCTCAACAGTGTTCGGCAGCAGCATCTTTTCTAATAACGAAACTGTATGTTTATCCGCTCCAAGAACAGAGCCGTTACTACATCGCTAATGAGAAATGTCTATAGCTTTTAAGTTGTTAAACTATTTTACGGATAAAATCGTCAGAGCAGCGCTGACAACACATTCCTGTATCAGTGTGTGTGTGTGCGCGTTTAAATGGAGAGAAAGCAAGAGAAAGAGAGTATCCTGTCCATACATAATAAAATGCAATTTTGTGGCAAAAAAACATGGAAAAATTTGACGTTTTTATCCTATTGTTTACTATATTTATTTCCTTGGTCACTATCATTGTGGGTTTTGTTCTTCTGCTGTTGTAATCAGTAAAGAGCTTTGAAATAACTGAAATCGTTTGGCGAAGTGATATGGAACTGTAATGCAGTCAATACCTGCCTAGAACTACTTTAGCTGTGCGTTTCCCTGAAAATAATTGCCCACCTTAGAACGTTAATCAACCAATCAGATTCAAGCATTCAATAGCACCGTAGTATAAAAACATTTTAATTATAATAGTTTAAATATTCACTACCATTCAAAAGTTTGGGGTCAAAACTATGTTTTCTGAAAGGAAAATAATAATATACTTTTATTCAGCAATGATGCATTACAAATAACAAGGTCATATGATACACAGACATCTTTTCACCGTATACATACTGGGAAGTATATTCTCAGAAGGCGAAGCACTACTTGGGTGGAGTGATTAGCGCAACTCTCCGAGCGAACTCTCTGCTCCTCACCACAGGGCTTCTCAGGCGCTGCGAGCAAATTACTCCGCCCAAGTAGCAGTGCTTCGCCATCTGAGAATATAGTTCCCATTATGTATACGGTTAAACAATGTCTGTGTCTCATATGACCTTGCTATTTGTATACACTGTGACTATACAAATCACAACATATAAATAGGAAAATGTTGGCGTTATTTTGTCACTTATTGGGAGCAGTATGCTAGCTGAAGCCATTTACTTCAAGTCTTTGTGCTAAGCTAGGCTAGCGGTGGGTGCGTCAGACAGAGTTACAGCACGCACGGAGATGAAAAGGGTATGTATGGACTTATCTAACTCTAGGGGATACGGTGAATAAGCTAAAGTCACAAAAAGTCGGCGTGTTCCTTTAAGCTGAACAATGAATTACCATTTTTGATGTGTAAATGTGGCTGTCATGTGTTCAAATTTCCATCTAAATGATGCCAGAAACTTCAAAACAAACAGTTCTTGCAGCTTTCTTCCAGTAAATGGTCTTTTTTAAATGGGTAGCATTTTGAATGCTTTTATTTTAAAACTTTGAGGAAATTTTGATTTACCTCTTTTAGCTACATTCAGTTTCTCGTGAGCTACAGTGTGATGTTTGAACAATGCATATGTAATGCCCTTACCATTGTTTTATTGAATGTGATTGTGACCATAGGCTTTCTCACAGGAAAGAGTAGTTTTACTGTGTGTGACATCCTGTGCAGGGTGATTTGAAGTACACTGGACACACACACACCCACAGAGACCAAGAGCACATATTGAGTTCACCTTCCTTTCAGTAAGGTCCTGAGCTCATCAACACCCTATTGTTTTAGAACAAGAAAGCATTGTGGAGGGAGAGATTATATCGGCTATAGAGACAGAGCTGTTGGTTATGGAGGGATTTTGTGGAACCCTCTGGAGTCACAAGCTTTCAACTTAAAAACACAACAAGGACACAACTTTAACACTCACAACACAAGTCTCCTTTATGCTGTGTATGAGGTTGTTTCATTCTGTATAAATTCTCATTTGTGCTTCTCTGTGGTTGTAAAATGCTTTTAAAGACCCCATGAAAACAAAATTGGGGTTTTGTGACATTTAGTCCATGGTAAATATAACTTAAAGGTATATAACATGTCTGCAGTTGTAGGTGAAGATAATGGCAATGCCTAAATGTAATGCATTGTTTCTTCATTGTTTTCATCCATGAATACAAACTGTCTTGTAACTAACTAAAGTCAGTCAACACAGAAATATGAAAGCTTGTTTCCGCCACGGAATAAAAATTAAAAAAAATAATAATTGGAACTTTTTATCTCACAATCCTGATTTTTTTTCTCAAATTTGCAGGTTTATATCTCACAATTGTGACTTTATAACACGCACTTGCGACTTTACATCCCGCAATTCTGACTTTTTAACTTGCAATTGCGAATTTATATCATGCAATTCTGAGAAAAAGTCAAAATTCCGAGATGTAAACTCACAGAATTGTAAGATAAAATGCATTTTAACATTTTTTTTTTTTATTCCATGGTGAAAACAAGCTTTCATACAGAAAAGATGTTTGTATTTTGTAATTGTATTCATCAGATAAAGACTTTTTCACTTTACCTAGTGGAAATCCAAATGTCAAGTAATGCTTTTAGTGCAATTTGGCACCACTAAGTGGCTTATACCTGTGTCATACTGGCCTTTTCATCCTTTTCAGAAATATATTGATGTAGATAAGCATGCATGTTTACTTTCACCATGGCTATTCTTCAGTGGAGAAGAGTGTGTTACAATATTCCTCTTAAATGACCTCTGGCTAAGTTCTGATTTCAAAAGTAGGTCTCCTCTTCTAAAAAAAAATGGTTTGGGTAGGAGTGCAACCTATTAAAGTCTCATAAGTGGCTAATTGTGAAAAGTCACCTCTTAAAGATTTCTTCTGTATTACTAAACATTTTTGCAGGCCCAGAGCGTGGATGACACCGTTTCATAATTTACTGATAGATCTAGGTCAGTCTAGCTGGTTAAAACTCTTTGCACTGGAGGACTGTAAATTACTAAACTGCCCTGGGATTCAAGACTGTGGGGATAAATGATGGGAAGTTATCTGTGCATGCAGTCTTGTTTTTAAACAATCAGTAAAATCAACTGTATCTGAACAGTTTCGGGAAATGTGAAATAAAATAAAAAAAATCTGTATTTTCATGCATTCAGTGTCAGCACTTGATATTGATGTATTTTCATAAGAAATATCAGGTTATGGCTTAGTGACACTAATATTATAGTGTATTAGGACCACCCACAGTCATACTATGGTATTCAGCTGACCCCTACATTGTGCAGAAATGACATTGATCTGTCGTTTGAATTCTAGAATCCCCATCACTGACAACTGAACAGTGTTTACATTCTACACTCGCATTAGGGGATCAGTAAATGGCTAATTTAGAATAATTTATTTGCTTTTGGGGAATGAGACATATTCATTGGGGCCAGAAATTCTCTTTATAATTCCAGTGTCCCTCTTGCTACTATTGTAATTAGTCACAGTGGAAGGCTTAATTTTAACTGGCCTCAAATCATGACATCATGCCTTTGGACAATATTTAGAGAAATGGGTAGAACAGTATTTGAGGATTGAAAAACATCTGACAAAGTTCATTACATCATCCTATAAATTATGTGACTGGGGCTTGTGTATTTCATTTGGGGTTATAAAATGAGGAACATGGTTGACAATCTCAATGGAGATAGCATCTCAGGTTGAATGTGTCAGTCCATGTGTGTTACTCCACAAGTCACCTCCCTACAGGTAGAATGTGGTCTCCATAGCATCCCTTTCCAGTGGGAATGGGCACGCTTTCCCAGTGTTATCCAATAGTGCACAGCCCTGTCCCTTCTTCCAACCCAACTGGTGCGGGGAGATCACAAGGCTTGCTTGGAGTGCTAGAATGGGCAGCAGTTGTGGCATCTCCGATAGGGATCCCAATACGTCAGTTCAGTCCAACCTAAAGTTACTAACATAACCCCTGTTTCTTGAAGAAGGGAACGGAGATGTTATGTCTCAGCGCCACAACTCCTACACCTCTGCTGACACAAACGGGACTCCGTCTCGACACCTCAGCGAAAAACTTAATGTGAGTATTTGCACACTGCCTTATATACCCGATGCAAATCTCACTCGCCAATCTGCATTGACTTGTTCTGTTACCCTTTGAAGGTGAGATCACAATACTTCAGTTCAGTCTGACGCAACATCTCTGTTCCCTCCTTCAGGGAACGGGGGTTACATTAGTAATCTAGACTTTCCTTTCTCTATAGGACATTATGGGTAATGCCTCCCGCATGACCAGTGCCTGAAGCATGGGTCTAAACACGACAATGAACATCTTTGGCCAGTGACAGCCTATGACGTCACTGCTGGTGTGACCGCAAATATAAAAGGGCACCGTGAAATAGGTCATCCACTTATTGTCTGAAGGAGACGTGTGCAGGAATACCAGAAGCATGGTAAAGAGACGCAGTGTCTCATTCACCTTCTCAGGGAACCATGGTTACATGCGTAACGTGAGACATTCCCTTTCTAATGGGAACTCACACTGCGTCCTCTAGAGCAGTGGTTTTCAAACTTTAAGAGCGACCCTTTTGTTTTGTTTTTTTAAATTGACACAACCCATATTATCTAGGCCTACACCCATTTACATGCACACAAGTCAAGCCAAGCATAAGAATACTTATATACACAACGGGTCTAATGGCACATTTGACTATTCTCCTTTAAAACACTAGATTGCACAAAAATTGAGCTCAGCACTTTGCTTAACAACCGCTTTTGATGCACGTGCACTTAGTTGATCCTTGACGCGATCGCTACAGAAAATGTATTCTGCACTAATTTGATCTAGCTATATACAGAGATGCTAATTAACAGGTTAACCGATAGTAATAATTTTAAACAATTAATAGCCTCCTATCATTTGCTGCATGCTTAAAAAACAGTTAAGTCACGTAGGCCTATAAGTGGCATTTTATTGCATTCAGAAATAATTCCTGTAAATAAAGAGAAATGTTATAATGTGGGCCTACTACAAACATTATAAACACTACAAACATAGCTAAAGGCTATTTTAGTTCCCCTCACTCCACAACAAACCCTTTAAATGTAACGGCATTCAGAACAGAACAAGAATAAAAAAAAATATAAGTAACTATATAAACAAGACAAAATGAAATGATTTAAAGCGGAACTGAAAGTAACCGTAGCCTAACTCTCTCATTGGAATCCAAATGTTTCCATATTCACAATGTATTTGTATGCTAAACTTTTATTTATATTATATGCTTTGTCACTTGTTCCAGTATCGATGGAAAAAAATCTTCCTCTTCACATGCGTAAAAATGTTCTTGGAAACACCACAGTGGAGCATTGCTCACCATGAATGGCACGAATTGTACTACTGACTATTTAATCTGAGCAGTGTCATTTTGTACGTTAAGTTGACTATTTTATTTTGAAAATGAACAGATTGCGCTGTCAAGTTTGCAATGCTGGAATATGTTGTGTAACTACAGGAGGCCTAACTACATCCTATACTCAGCTGACCAAGAAGGTTCTCAGGGAGCCTACTACCTGATGTTACTATTCGAGTGGAGTTCCGGGGAGCAGAAGCCTCAGCAAAATTACTCTCTATAGTGAGAGGAGGCCCATTAAAAGTTCAATTATAAAGACATCAAGGAGGCTCACAGAGAGACTAACTACTTGATGACGCTATCCAAAGGGTGCTCAGGGGAGTGGACGCCTCAGCAGAACGACTCTCTATAATGAGAGGAGGCCCACCAATGTTCCATTATAGAGACCAGACCCCTTTGCTGCTTGAGGCGCAGACCTGCAAGTTCATTGTTGTGTTTAAGACTCGTGCTTCAGACACCGCTCATGCTGGAGGCATTCCCAGTAGTGTCCTCTACCATGAGTTGCGAGCTCCCATTCGAAAGGGAAGTAATTTAACAGTGATGGGACTGTATCAGGGCTCAACTGGCTTGTCGTTTCTCCACTCCACTGCTTTAGTCTGCATTTACACTACAGCACTTAATGCACAGGTCTATTTTTGAAAAATGTTTTGTCCTGCCCGTTTCTACGGTTATCACAATCACAGCAAGATCAGGACACGCAGAACAATGTAGCAGATTCACTCCCGTAATTATATTTTTTCTTGGCAATTTGGCGTGCAGTTTTCATACTCTACACTTTGCCCTCCCTGTTTTATAAGGTCCACCCACTTGAACATTTCTGGCCATTTTAAAATCAAAGTCCAGATCATTGCGCTGAATGACAATTTTACATTTCAAACATATGTTGACACTTATTCAGTAAAGTTATTTGAAACATGAAAGTAGCCTTCTATGTAATTTTTGTAAATTTAATTTGATGTGGACACCAAAATGGTGGTGGACACACACAAAAATGGATGAGAAAATAATCCATATTACAAAAATAAAACAGCGTAAATATTACAAAATGTGACATTAAAGAGTGTATAAATCATATGTTTCTCTGACCAATAGCAACACCCGCAGGTAAAGTTACAGCGGTTGTCCGAATCTCTCGTGCCTCCCCTGTGCCCAATGAGTTTTAATAGAGCCCAAAAATCATGTTGTGGGTGTGGTCGGGGTTAATTAAAAATAAAAAATGGGGGAAAATCACCTGAGAGGAAGCAATGCCTCCATCGCGCTATGATATGATTGGTTATTGTTGTATATGATTGGTTCGTTCAATAAATCCTGCCACTTTTTTTCGTGCATGTTCACGAAACATGGTCTGAATTAACAAAATGATGCCATTAATGGGAAGACTAATTAAAAAGTAAACAACAAAAACACTTAGATATCATCGGTTTGTCACATCAAAAACAAACGTAAAATGGCCTGAAAACATGACTGTAGACTAGAGCAATCAGCTTGTCTGTGCATCTTCGTGTTTCTGACCAGTGTTTACTGAGCTTGTTGACTGATGATCCAAAAATAAGTTAATTATTAAAACGAATAGCTGAACATCAGTTCACAAATAAAATATGTTTAAAGGGTAACTAAACCCCTGGTCAGAGCCTGACTCCACCCACTGGCAATATTTGAAAAATGCTGGAAAAGTGGGCAGAGCCCAGCGGAGATAGAGGGGACGAACCGAGGGCGGGGCTGAGCGAAAACATTAAGACACGGATGTACCTAATACAATACAAATAAATAAAACCTCTCCAGTTAACTACCAGAGCAGTCATTTAGTTCGCCATTAAATAAGAGATCTAGTGCTAAAATGTGTTGTTTTTGAAATCAAGCTGAGCGCTCGTTTGCCCTGCTATCAGTGTCATGGATACAGTGTTCTGGCTCGCGCAGTCTTCACTCGTACGCGCTCTTCAATCTATCGCCGTTGTGGAGACTGAAATCACAAAATAAAATGCACACAAACGTGTCCCTGCTTGATATAGACTGTAATCACTGATGAACATAAATGAAAAAACTGATGAAAAAACTATACGAGTGCGAATTAGAACACGTAACCTCTTGACACGCTTGGCAAAAGATCTACCACTAGACCATTTAAGAACTCAAAGAAAATTTGCGGATCGATGCGTTTATTTAGGGGTTGAGCAGAGATGCTGCACAGTTTGACAAGTTTGTACCCAGCACTTCTGAAAATGCACTTCCGAATGCGTCTCTGTCCCCAGCACATTTCAAACCAAACTGACGCCCGTGCAATACTACACTAACAACTATGCTAATTAACTACCTAGGCTACACAAAATAATCTAAATAACTATATAAATGCTATGCTAAATAGATGCTAAAATACTCTATCCTGATTGTTTTCAATACTGGCAATTCCAACTCCTGATTCGCTACAGTGGTTTTGATGAAACAAGATGGTTTTTATACTGCCAAGGGCGTGGTAGCTCGTATCAAGGGCGTGGTGAGCTGGAACCTGCTTACGTCACCTCCCACCCCTTACGTGACAAACCACCCCAAACATCCAATAGAAAAATTCAACTGCAGTAGCCACCGTTCAACCTGAAGAGGGCAGCACTCAGACGTTTTTACACCATATATTGTAGAATTAAAACACTTTATACACAAATGTCAAAAAAGTTACTTGAATCAATGAACAGTATTAATAAAGCCCCATTCTTACAGATCATTAGCTAAAAAAAGTTGGTATAGGGTTTAGTTACCCTTTAAATTGTTACGGCCTTTATTTTTGAATAAATGTAAAAACACTAATTTGACGAGATTTAGGTAAAACTTTGTTTTAACAAATAGAACATTAGGCCTACTTCTATAATGTAAAAAATACTAAATAGAAATGTTTTTTTTTTTGGATGTTATGTAAAGAAATGCTTATTTTACAAGGAAAATGACAACATTAAGTGTAACTGGGACATACATTTACATTTGAGAAATCCGACGCTCTGCATACCCAAGCCACTCATGGACTTACTGTTTAGTATTACTATAAATTTCTATAAAATCCCTCGTTTGAGGTGTACCATAGAGCTTACATGATAAAATTATAGTAATACGCATGCATGTAATTTATTTATTTCCTAAACGATGGTAATTTTCTTCAAATCTGCCACTCGCTGATAGTTCCAGGTAAGCGGATCCACAGCAGCTTTGGAGGTTATGCTCTGTTATGTATCGTCATCATTGTCCCGCGTTCTCATTGGTTTGCTGGCATATGGGGGATTTAAACGGGCATTCAGCAACCATAGCTATTTCTTCGCTGATTTTCACTTTTGTTGTTGCATGTTTTCTCAACGAGCTCCCCCTACAGCTGTGAGGCGTATATTTCACAACAATGTCGTAAAAAAAACTCACTTGCGGCACCCTTCTCCCCCTTTCTACCACTGCTCATGTGCATTTGTTATTATCAGAGCCGGCCAACTTTATCGTGTGGAGCTATGTCTACCGAGGTGGGTAATACATCATACACATTGAGGGCGGCATGTTTATGTCGAATTGCCATAAAGCAGTTTGTGTTTCTCGCTCGTTCTCGCTTCTCACGAGACTTCCTATTTCCAACTTACCGGGACGTTAATCCTCATGTTGCAAGGTTGGTTTTCCGCCTAGGAACGATGGGGGGAGCGGGGAAAGTCACCATTCTCACCAGAACAGGTTATTAAACCAGCCGAATGATTTCTAAACGGTTTTATTGAGCTGAAATAGTTGCCGAATGCCCCTTTAATGCGCAGGGAAAGCTGTCTGTGAATCGCACACCCAAGAAGAAAAATGTGCTGCTGCTGCCAGATCTCGATCAACGAGAATCATATTGCATTTGATACAAGACTAACTAGACTAAATCAAGTGAAAAAAAAGTCAAATATTTTCATAGCATTTCATTTTCTCAATAGGGACATTTATTTTTGGCGAAAACTTTAAACTGTTAAAGACAGACCTGCTGTAAGCAGACCGTGTAACTATCCTAGGCTGTTAATCGTAGTCTATGCATTTGTTAAAGTCATATTTTTAAAGAAACATATATATATATATATATATATATATATATAACACATTTATTCTAATGATATTTCACTTATATTTTAGTTTAAAATAGGCTGCTAATATTTATTATATTGTTTTTTTTAATTCTTAATAAAAAAAAACACTTCTGGCATACATTTGAATTGACATACATACATATGCATTCATATTTTTGCATACCTCCTTTTGCGCATCGCACGTGACTCGACAGCTTTTATGGGTGCTTGTAAAGGCATCCAACTACTTTCAATAAATGGTCAAATTTTGAAAACTTAGCTGTGTTGCCATGTATCATGAGCGTAAGCAACTGAGCACCTAACACTAGAGCGAAAGTGCTTATTATAAACGTGCACCAGGTGCATTTGACGTGTCACATATACATACATATATAATATATTTGTGTATGTATGTATGTGTGTGTGTGTGTGTGTGTGTGTGTGTGTGTGTGTGTGTGTGTGTGTGTGTATGTATGTATGTATGTATGTATATATATATATATATATATATATATATATATATATATATATATATACACACACACACTCATCTAAAGGATTATTAGGAACACCATACTAATACTGTGTTTGACACCCTTTCGCCTTCAGAACTGCCTTAATTCTACGTGGCATTGATTCAACAAGGTGCTGAAAGCATTCTTTAGAAATGTTGGCCCATATTGATAGGATAGCATCTTGCAGTTGATGGAGATTTGTGGGATGCACATCCAGGGCACGAAGCTCCCGTTCCACCACATCCCAAAGATGCTCTATTGGGTTGAGATCTGGTGACTGTGGGGGCCATTTTAGTACAGTGAACTCATTGTCATGTTCAAGAAACCAATTTGAAATGATTTGAGCTTTGTGACATGTTGCATTATCCTGCTGGAAGTAGCCATCAGAGGATGGGTACATGGTGGCCATAAAGGGATGGACATGGTCAGAAACAATGCTCAGGTAGGCCGTGGCATTTAAACAATGCCCAATTGGCACTAAGGGGCCTAAAGTGTGCCAAGAAAACATCCCCCACACCATTACACCACCACCAGCCTGCACAGAGGTAACCAGGCATGATGGATCCATGTTCTCATTCTGTTTACGCCAAATTCTGACTCTACCATCTGAATGTCTCAACAGAAATCGAGACTCAGACCAGGCAACATTTTTCCAGTCTTCAACTATCCAATTTTGGTGAGCTCTTGCAAATTGTAGCCTCTTTTTCCTATTTGTAGTAGAGATGAGTGGTACCTGGTGGGGTCTTCTGCTGTTGTAGCCCATCCGCCTCAAGGTTGTGCATGTTGTGGCTTCACAAATGCTTTGCTGCATACCTTGGTTGTAACGAGTGGTTATTTCAGTCAAAGTTGCTCTTCTATCAGCTTAAATCAGTCGGCCCATTCTCCTCTGATCTCTAGCATCAACAAGGCATTTTCACCCACAGGACTGCCGCATACTGGATGTTTTTCCCTTTTCACACCATTCTTTGTAAACCCTAGAAATGGTTGTGCGTGAAAATCCCAGTAACTGAGCAGATTGTGAAATACTCAGACCGGCCCTTCTGGCACCAACAACCATGCCACGCTCAAAACACCTTTCTTTCCCATTCTGACATTCAGTTTGGAGTTCAGGAGATTGTCTTGACCAGGACCACACCCCTAAATGCATTGAAGCAACTGCCATGTGATTGGTTGATTAGGTAATTGCATTAATGAGAAATTGAACAGGGGTTCCTAATAATCCTTTAGGTGAGTATGGGTGTGTATATATATATATATATATATATATACACATATACACACATATACACATATATATATACTGTATATAAACATTAATAAAACTATGAGAACTTAACCTTCTCATTTCAGAACACCACTGACATATATAGCGGTCCTAAACTTTGGTGTGAGCCACCAGTAATAAAAAATGTTAAAAAAACACACACATTGAGGTTATGGAAACCATTATCATGGTAAATACACAATGTTAACATGAACTGTAAAATTTGCCCTAAAACGCCTAAAAAAAAAAAAAGAGCACACTCAAAATAAGTTGTATGCTGTTCTTGAACCATTTGGAGTACATGTATGGTTTGGTCTCTTTTGAAAGAGATCAAACCTCACTTTGAGGTTTGTTCCTAAACAGTCAGAATCACTGTAAATCTTACTGGTATTGAGTAATAGAACTTTGAACACAGTGAAAAAAAAAAGGTCACTGTCAATAATTGCTGACACATAGTAACTGAAGCATAAATAAATTAGCAGGGGAGGGGGGTTCAATTCTTGAAACTAAAACTTGTGCAAATAACGATACAAAAGTGCTATGGTATAAATTTTTATATTAATCTAATATATATCTTTCAAACCATTTACACGAACAACCAGATACACCAGTTGTTGAGCACTAGGGCTGCACGATTTGGGGAAAATGTAATATTGCGATTATTGAGGTCAATATTGCGATTGCGATATAATAAACAAATGGTTTCATGAGTCAACTTGCTTGGTTCTAAAGCAAAATGCACACACAGATTAGTGATAATTCTGAAATGTGTATTTCTCAACTCAAACTAGCAACAACTAAATGATTGATAACACCTATAATGATCAATAAGCCATTGATGTCTGGATAAAAATGATTGTTTGATGGTCTGACAAAGACAGAGATTGTACCTGCTGTGTTAAATGTATATTAAAATGGTCTACATCATTTGAATCACATGAGTCTCAGCTTTCCAAAGATATGTGATATACAACAACTCAATTTAAAAGCTAAACATGTCGCGAAGTTATCACGCAAAACTATTTAGTGTACCGTGGATGGTACATTGTAACACTATCTGGTTAATGAAACCTATGAAAACTGCTCCCAATGGATAGAAAGAACAGCATACCTGCTTGAAAATCCTTCCCAGTTAACACAAATTACTAGTTACTTAACTTAGTGGCACATATTGGTAACTTCATGACTTGCTTATTGACAATATAACTAAATTTCTCTTCACACATTAGCATCACCCTACATGGTTTAATTTCTGGTAGCTTGGTTTAAAGCTTTCCCATCATGGTCATGTTTTTTGCTAACAATTGTTTTGAACCTTTTGCTGCCAAGCTCCTGGTGAGGATGGAAACAGAGGTCTTTCGATGCAAGACGTTTTGGGTCTTTGGGAACCCTGGCATACCAAAAACACAAACTCTTTTATACATATTTTTTTCATGGGAAAAAGAAACCCCACAGAGAAAGAGGTCTTATTAAACAGATTTATTTGGTGACAACAGGGAAACCTTGCCATATGAATAAAGCACTGAATTGATCAGTAGAAGAACGCCAGTAGGCTATGCGTTATGCAAAATCGGCTTGGGCAGATCAGTGGAAAACTTCACTGGAGGCAGGACTCAATGGAGGCTTGAACAGTTTGGCAACCAGCTTCAATAGAGGCTTGCGGGGTTCACCGGCAAGCTTCACTGGAGGATTGGGGGCAGGCTTAACTGGAGACATGGGCGGTTCAGTGGCAAACTTCTCTGGAGGCTTGAGGGCAGGCTTCAATGAAGGCTTGAACAGTTCGGCAGCAAGCTTCAATAGAGGCTTGGGAGGTTCACCGGCAAGCTTCATTGGAGGATTGGGGGCAAGCTTATCTGGTGTCTTGGGCGGTTCTGTGGCAAGCTTCACTGGAGGCTTAGGATGTTCTGTGGCAAGCTTCCCTGGAGTCTTGGGGGGTTCAGTGGCAAACTTCCCTGGAGTCTCAGGGGCAGTCTTTAATGGAGGCTTGAACAGTTTGGTGGCAAGCTTCAATAGAGGCTTGGGGACAGGCTTCACTGGAGGCTTGGGCAATTCGGTGGCTAGCTTCACTGGAGGCTTGGGGGGTTCGGCAGCAAACTTCACTGGAGGCTTGGGGGCAGGCTTCACTGAAGGCTTGGGCAGTTCACCGGTACGCTTCACTGGAGTCTTGGTAGGTTCGGCGGCAAGCTTCTCTGGAGGCTTTAGGGCATGCTTCACTGGAGTCTTGGGAGGTTCGGCGGCAAGCCTCACTGGAGGCTTGGGAGCAGGCTTCACTGAAGGCTTGGGCAGTTCACCGGTACGCTTCACTGGAGTCTTGGTAGGTTCGGCGGCAAGCTTCTCTGGAGGATTTAGGGCATGCTTCACTGGAGGATTGAGCAGTTTAGCTGTAAGCTTCATTGGAGGCTTAGGGCGTTCAGCTGCAAGTTTCTCTGGAGGCTTGAGCAGTATGGTGGCAAGCATCACTGGAGGCTTGGGGGCAGGCTTCACTGGAGGCTTGGGCAGTTCAGCAGTAAGAGTCACTGGAAGCTTAGGGTGTTCAGCAGTAAGCTTTACTGGAGACTGCAGGGCAGGCTTCACTGGAGGCATGAACAGTTTGCTCGCAAGCATCACTGAAGGCTTGGGGACAGGCTTCACTGGAGGCTTGGTAGGTTCGGCGGCAAGCTTCTCTGGAGGCTTTAGGGCATGCTTCACTGGAGGATTGAGCAGTTTAGCTGTAAGCTTCATTGGAGGCTTAGGGCGTTCAGCTGCAAGCTTCACTGGAGGCTTGAGCAGTATGGTGGCAAGCATCCCTGGAGGCTTGGGGGCAGGTTTCACTGGAGGCTTGGGCAGTTCAGCAGTAAGAGTAACTGGAAGCTTAGGGTGTTCAGCAGTAAGCTTTACTGGAGACTTCAGGTCAGGCTTCACTGGAGGCATGAACAGTTTGCTCGCAAGCATCACTGAAGGCTTGGGGACAGGCTTCACTGGAGGCTTGGGCAGTTCACCGGTAAGCTTCACGGGAGTTTTGGGAGGTTCGGCGGAAAGCTTCACTGGAGGCTTGGGCAGTATGGTGGCAAGCATCACTGGAGGCTTGGGGGCAGGCTTCACTGGAGGCTTGGGCATTTCAGCAGTAAGAGTCACTGGAAGCTTTACTGGAGACTTCAGGGAAGGCTTCACTGGGGGCTTGGGCAGTTCGGTGGCAGGCTTCACTGGAGGCTCAGCGGCAGGAGTCACTGGTGGCTTGGGCAGTTCACTACCAGTCTTCACTGGAGGCTTGGGCAGTTCGCTACCAGTCTTCACTGGAGGTTCGGGCAGTTCAGCCGCAGGCGTCACTGGTTGCTTGGGCAGTTCGGGGAAAGGATTCACTGGATGCTCAGGCAGTTCAGCAGCAGGCGTCACTGGAGGTTCGGGCAGTATGCCGGCAGGCTTCATTGGAAGCTCAGCGGCAGGAGTCACTGGTGGCTTGGGCAGTTCGCCAACAGGCTTCAATGGAGGCAATTCAGCTGAAGGCGTCACCGGTGGCTTGGGCAGTTTGATGGTAGGCTTCACTGGAGGCTCAGGCAGTTCAACAGTGGTAGCTCGCCGCAACTCTGGTAGTTCGCCGACAGGCTTCATAGGAGGCTCGGCGGCAGGAGTCACTGGTGCCTTGGGCAGTTCGGGGCCAGACTTCACTGGAGGCTCGGGCAGTTTGATGGTAGGCTTCACTGGAGACTCAGGCAGTTCAACAGTGGGCGCCTCTGGTGGCTGGGGCAGTTCGCCGACAGGCTTCATGGGACGCTCGGCGGTAGGCGTCACTTGTGCCTTGGGCAGCTCAGTGGCAGGCAACACTGGAGGCTCGGGTGGTTCGCCGGCAGGCTTCAATGGAGGCAGTTCAGCAGCAGGAGTCACAGGTGGCTTGGGCAGTTCAGCAGCAGGAGTCACTGGTGGCTTGGGCAGTTCGCCGGCAGGCTTCAATGGAGGCAGTTCAGCAGCAGGAGTCACAGGTGGCTTGGGCAGTTCAGCAGCAGGAGTCACTGGTGGCTTGGGCAGTTCAGCGGCAGGATTCAATGGAGGCAGTTCGCTGGCAGGCTTCAATGGAGGCAATTCAGCTGAAGGCTTGGGCAGTTTTCCAACAGGCTTCAATGGAGGCTCGGCAGCAGAAGTCACTGGAGGCTTGGGCAGTTCGGTGCCAGGCTTCAATGGAGGTTTGGGCAGTGCACCGGCAGGCGTCACTGGTGGCTTGGGCTGTTCGGTAGCAGCCTTCACTGGAGGCTCAGGCGGTTCGCCGACAGGCTTCACGAGAGGCTCAGCGTCAGGCGTCACTTGAGGCTTGGGCAGTTCAGTGCCAGGCTTCAATGGAGGCAGTTCAGCGCCAAGCATCACTGGTGGCTTGGGCAGTTCGCCGACAGGCTTCAATGGAGGCAATTCAGCTGAAGGCTTCACTGGAGGTTCGGGCGGTTCACCAGCAGGCTTCAATGGAGGCAGTTCAGCAGCAGGAGTCACTGGTGGCTTGGGCAGTTCCCCGGCAGTTTTCAATGGAGGCAATTCAGCTGAAGGCGTCACTGGAGGCTTGGGCAGTTCGGTGCCAGGCTTCAATGGAGGTCTGGGCAGTTCGCTATCAGGCTTCAATGAAGGCAATTCAGCTGAAGGCGTCACTGGTGGCTTGGGCCGTTCGGAAGCAGGCTTCACTGGAGGCTTGGCAGCAGGTGTCACTGGAGGCTTGGGCAGTTTGGTGCCAGGCTTCAATGGAGGCAATTCAGCTGAAGGCGTCACTGGCGGCTTGGGCTGTTCGGAAGCAGGCTTCACTGGAGCCTTGGCGGCATGTGTCACTGGAGGCTTGGGCAGTTTGGTGCCAGGCTTCATTGGAGGCAGTTGAGCGGCAGGAGTCACTGGTGGCTTGGGCCGTTCAGTAGCAGGCTTCACGAGAGGCTCGGCAGCAGGAGTCACTTGAGGCTTGGACAGTTCGGTGCCAGGCATCAATGGAGGTCCGGGCAGTTCGCCGGCAGGACTCAATGAAGGCAGTTCAACGGCAGGCGTCACTGGTGGCTTGGGTAGTTCCCCGGCAGGCTTCAATGGAAGCTCAGGCAGTTCAGCATTAGGTGTCACTGGAGGCTTAACGGCTGGCATCACTGGTGGCTTGGGCAGTTCACCATCAGGCTTCAATGGAGTCACTGGTTTGCCGACAGGTTCTGCGGTAGGCTCGGCGGCAGCGGTCACTGGTGGCTTGGACAGTTCAGGGCCAGTCTTCACAAGAGGTTGGGGCAGTTCGGCGACAGGCTTCAATGGAAGCTCAGCAGCAGGAGTCACTGGTGGCTTGGGCAGCTCAGTGGCAGGCTTCACCGGAGACTCGGGCAGTTCGGTGGCAGGCTTCAATGCAAGCAGTTCAGCAGCAGGCGTCACTGGTGGCTTTGGCAGTTCGCCGGCAGGCTTCAATGGAGGCAATTCAACTGAAGGAGTCACTGGTGGCTTGGGCCATTCGGTAGCAGGCTTCACTGGAGGCTCGGCGGCAGGCGTCACTGGTGGCTTGGGCAGTTCGCCGGCAGGCTTCAATGGAGGCAATTCAGATACAGGCGTCACCGGTTGCTTGGGTAGTTCGGTGCCCAGCTTCAATGGAGGTTCGGGCAGTTCGTCGGCAGGCGTCACTGGTGGCTTGGGCCGTTCGGTAGCAGGCTTCACTGGAGGCTCGGCGGCAGGCGTCACTTGAGGCTTGGGCAGTTCGGTGCCAGCCTTCAATGGAGGCAGTTCGGTGCCAGGCTTCAATGGAGGTTCGGGCAGTTCAGCAGCAGGCGTCACTAGTGGCTTGAGCCGTTCGGTAGCAGGCTTCACTGGAGGCTCAGGCAGTTCGCCGACAGGCTTCACGAGAGGTTCGGCGGCAGGCGTCACTTGAGGCTTGGGCAGTTCGGTGCCAGGCTTCAATGGAGGCAGTTCAGCGTTAGGCGTCACTGGTGGATTGGGCTGTTCGGTAGCAGGCTTCACTGGAGGCTCGGCTGCAGGCGTCACTGGTGGCTTGGGCCGTTCGGTAGCAGGCTTCACTGGAGGCTCAGGCAGTTCGCCGACAGGCTTCACGAGAGGCTCGGCGGCAGGCGTCACTTGAAGCTTGGGCAGTTCGGTGCCAAGCTTCAATGGAGGCAGTTCAGCGGCAGGTGTCACTGGTGGCTTGAGCGGCTCGGCAGCAGTCGTCTCTGGTGGCTTGGGCAGTTCGCCGGCAGGCTTCAATGGAGGCTCGGCGGCAGAAGTCGCTGGTGGCTTGGGCAGTTCGATAGCAGGCTTCACTGGAGGCTCGGCGGCAGGCGTCACTGGAGGCTCGGCGGCAGGCGTCACTGGAGGCTTGGGCAGTTCGGTAGCAGGCTTCAATGGAGGCTCGGCGGCAGAAGTCACTGGTGGCTTGGGCAGTTCGGTAGCAGGCTTCACTGGAGGCTCGGCGGCAGGCGTCACTGGTGGCTTGGGCAGTTCGCCAACAGGCTTCAATGGAGGCAATTCAGCTGAAGGCGTCACCGGTGGCTTGTGTAGTTCGCCAACAGGCTTCAATGGAGGCTCGGCGGCAGAAGTCGCCGGTGTCTTGGGCAGTTCGGTAGCAGGCTTCACTTGAGGCGCGGCGGCAGGCATCACTGGTGGCTTTGTCAGTTCGCCGGCAGGATTCAATGGAGGCAGTTCAGCTGAAGGCGTCACCGGTGGCTTGGGTAGTTCGCCAACAGGCTTCAATGGAGGCTCGGCGGTAAAAGTCGCTGTTGGCTTGGGCAGTTCGGTTGCAGGCATCACTGGAGGCTTGGGCAGTTCGGTGCCAGGCTTTAATGGAGGTCCGGGAAGTTCGCCAGCAGGCTTCAATGGAGGCAATTCAGCTGAAGGCGTCACCGGTGGCTTGGGCAGCTCAGTGGCAGGCTTCACTGGAGGCTTGGGCAGTTCGGTGCCAGGCTTTAATGGAGGTCCGGTAGTTGGAGGTCTGGGAAGTTCGCCAGCAGGCTTCAATGGAGGCAATTCAGCTGACGGCGTCACCGGTGGCTTGGGTAGCTCAGTGGCAGGCTTCACTGGAGGCTCAGGCGGTTCGCCGACAGGCTTCATTGGAAGCTCAGCAGCAGGAGTCACTGGTGGCTTGGGCAGTTCAGTGCTAGGCTTCAATGGAGGCAGTTCAGCAGCAGGCGTCACTGGTGGCTTGGGCGGCTCGGCGGCAGGCGCCACTGGTGGCTTGTGCAGTTCGCCGACAGGCTTCATTGGAAGCTCAGTGGCAGGAGTCACTGGTGGCTTGGGCAGTTCACCAGGAGGCTTCAATGGAGGCAATTCAGATGCAGGCGTCACCGGTGGCTTGGGTAGTTCGGTGCCCGGCTTCAATGGTTCGGGCAGTTCGTCGGCAGGCGTCACTGGTGGCTTGGGCCGTTCGGTAGCAGGCTTCACTGGAGGCTCGGCGGCAGGCGTCACTTGAGGCTTGGGCAGTTCGGTGCCAGGCTTCAATGGAGGAAGTTCGGTGCCAGGCTTCAATGGAGGTTCGGGCAGTTCAGCGGCAGGCGTCACTGGTGGCTTGGGCCGTTCGGTAGCAGGCTTCACTGGAGGCTCAGGCAGTTCGCCGACAGGCTTCACGAGAGGCTCGGCGGCAGGCGTCACTTGAGGCTTGGGCAGTTCGGTGCCAGGCTTCACGAGAGGCTCGGCGGCAGGCGTCACTTGAAGCTTGGGCAGTTCGGTGCCAAGCTTCAATGGAGGCAGTTCAGCGGCAGGTGTCACTGGTGGCTTGAGCGGCTCGGCAGCAGTCGTCTCTGGTGGCTTGGGCAGTTCGCCGGCAGGCGTCACTGGTGGTTTGGGCGGCTCGGCGGCAGGCGTCACTGGTGGCTTGGGCAGTTCGCCAACAGGCTTCAATGGAGGCTCGGCGGCAGAAGTCGCTGGTGGCTTGGGCAGTTCGGTAGCAGGCTTCACTGGAGGCTCGGCGGCAGGCGTCACTGGTGGCTTGGGCAGTTCGGTAGCAGGCTTCACTGGAGGCTCGGCTGCAGGCGTCACTGGTGGCTTGGGCAGTTCGGTAGCAGGCTTCAATGGAGGCTCGGCGGCAGGCGTCACTGGTGGCTTGGGCAGTTCGCCGGCAGGATTCAATGGAGGCAGTTCAGCTGAAGGCGTCACCGGTGGCTTGGGTAGTTCGCCAACAGGCTTCAATGGAGGCTCGGCGGCAAAAGTCGCTGGTGGCTTGGGCAGTTCGGTTGCAGGCATCACTGGAGGCTTGGGCAGTTCGGTGCCAGGCTTTAATGGAGGTCCGGGAAGTTCGCCAGCAGGCTTCAATGGAGGCAATTCAGCTGAAGGAGTCACCGGTGGCTTGGGCAGCTCAGTGGCAGGCTTCACTGGAGGCTCAGGCGGTTCGCCGACAGGCTTCATTGGAAGCTCAGCAGCAGGAGTCACTGGTGGCTTGGGCAGTTCAGTGCTAGGCTTCAATGGAGGCAGTTCAGCAGCAGGCGTCACTGGTGGCTTGGGCGGCTCGGCGGCAGGCGTCACTGGTGGATTGTGCAGTTCGCTAATAGGCTTCATTGGAAGCTCAGTGGAAGGAGTCACTGTTGGCTTGGGCAGTTCGCCAGCAGGCTTCAATGGAGGCAATTCAGCTGAAGGCGTCACCGGTGGCTTGGGTAGTTTGGTGCCCGGCTTCAATGGAGGTTCGGGCAGTTCTTCGGCAGGCGTCACTGGTGGCTTGGGCTGTTCGGTAGCAGGCTTCACTGGAGGCTCAGGCAGTTCGCCGACAGGCTTCACGAGAGGCTCGGCGGCAGGCGTCACTTGAGGCTTGGGCAGTTCGGTGCCAGGCTTCAATGGAGGCAGTTCGGTGCCAGTCTTCAATGGAGGTTCGGGCAGTTCAGCGGCAGGCGTCACTGGTGGCTTGGGCCGTTCGGTAGCAGGCTTCACTGGAGGCTCAGGCAGTTCGCCGACAGGCTTCACGAGAGGCTCGGCGGCAGGCGTCACTTGAGGCTTGGGCAGTTCGGTGCCAGGCTTCACGAGAGGCTCGGCGGCAGGCGTCACTTGAAGCTTGGGCAGTTCGGTGCCAAGCTTCAATGGAGGCAGTTCAGCGGCAGGTGTCACTGGTGGCTTGAGCGGCTCGGCAGCAGTCGTCTCTGGTGGCTTGGGCAGTTCGCCGGCAGGCGTCACTGGTGGTTTGGGCGGCTCGGCGGCAGGCGTCACTGGTGGCTTGGGCAGTTCGCCGACAGGCTTCAATGGAGGCTCGGCGGCAGAAGTCGCTGGTGGCTTGGGCAGTTCGCCAACAGGCTTCAATGGAGGCTCGGCGGCAGAAGTCGCTGGTGGCTTGGGCAGTTCGGTAGCAGGCTTCACTGGAGGCTCGGCGGCAGGCGTCACTGGTGGCTTGGGCAGTTCGGTAGCAGGCTTCACTGGAGGCTCGGCTGCAGGCGTCACTGGTGGCTTGGGCAGTTCGGTAGCAGGATTCAATGGAGGCAGTTCAGCTGAAGGCGTCACCGGTGGCTTGGGTAGTTCGCCAACAGGCTTCAATGGAGGCTCGGCGGCAGGCGTCACTGGTGGCTTGGGCAGTTCGCCGGCAGGATTCAATGGAGGCAGTTCAGCTGAAGGCGTCACCGGTGGCTTGGGTAGTTCGCCAACAGGCTTCAATGGAGGCTCGGCGGCAAAAGTCGCTGGTGGCTTGGGCAGTTCGGTTGCAGGCATCACTGGAGGCTTGGGCAGTTCGGTGCCAGGCTTTAATGGAGGTCCGGGAAGTTCGCCAGCAGGCTTCAATGGAGGCAATTCAGCTGAAGGAGTCACCGGTGGCTTGGGCAGCTCAGTGGCAGGCTTCACTGGAGGCTCAGGCGGTTCGCCGACAGGCTTCATTGGAAGCTCAGCAGCAGGAGTCACTGGTGGCTTGGGCAGTTCAGTGCTAGGCTTCAATGGAGGCAGTTCAGCAGCAGGCGTCACTGGTGGCTTGGGCGGCTCAGCGGCAGGCGTCACTGGTGGATTGTGCAGTTCGCTAATAGGCTTCATTGGAAGCTCAGTGGCAGGAGTCACTGTTGGCTTGGGCAGTTCGCCAGCAGGCTTCAATGGAGGCAATTCAGCTGAAGGCATCACCGGTGGCTTGGGTAGTTTGGTGCCCGGCTTCAATGGAGGTTCGGGCAGTTCTTCGGCAGGCGTCACTGGTGGCTTGGGCTGTTCGGTAGCAGGCTTCACTGGAGGCTCGGCGGCAGGCGTCACCTGAGGCTTGGGCAGTTCGGTGCCAGGCTTCAATGGAGGTTCGGGCAGTTCAGCGGCAGGCGTCACTGGTGGCTTCGGCCGTTCGGTAGCAGGCTTCACTGGAGGCTCAGGCGGTTCGCCGACAGGCTTCATGAGAGGCTCGGCGGCAGGCGTCACTTGAGGCTTGGGCAGTTCGGTGCCAGGCTTCAATGGAGGCAGTTCAGTGGCAAGCATCACAGCTGGCTTGGGCAGTTCGCCGGCAGGCTTCAATGGAGTCACTGGTTTGCCGACAGGTTCTGCGGGAGGATCGGGGGCAGCGGTCACTGGTGGCTTGGACAGTTCAGGGCCAGTCTTCACTGGAGGTTTGGGCAGTTTGATGGTAGGCTTCACTGGAGGCTCGGGCAATTCAACAGTGGGCATCTCAGGTGGCTCGGACAGTTCGCCGACAGGCTTCATGGGAGGCTCGACGGCAGGCATCACTGTTGCCTTGGGCAGTTCGGTGCCAGACTTCACTGGAGGCTTGGCAGCAGGTGTCACTGGAGGCTTGGGTAGTTCGTTGCCAGGCTTCAATGGAAGCTCAGCGGCAGGAGTCACTGGTGGCTTGGGCCGTTCGGTAGCAGGCTTCACTGGAGGCTCGGCGGCAGGCGTCACTGGAGGCTTGGGTAGTTCGTTGCCAGGCTTCAATGGAGGCAGTTCAGTGGCAGGTGTCACTGGTGGCTTGGGCAGCTCATTGGCAGGTTTCAGTGGGGGCTCGCCCGACGGCTTCACGGGAGGCTCGGCGGCAGGCGTCACGGGAGGTTCAGGCAGTTCGCCGGCAGGCTGTAATGGAGGCAGTTCAGTGGCAGGAGTCACTGGTGGCTTGGGCAGTTCGCCGGCAGGCTTCAATGGAGTCACTGGTTTGCCGACAGGTTCTGCGGGAGGATCGGGGGCAGCGGTCACTGGTGGCTTGGACAGTTCAGGGCCAGTCTTCACTGGAGGCTTGGCAGCAGGTGTCACTGGAGGCTTGGGTAGTTCGTTAACAGGCTTCAATGGAAGCTCAGCGGCAGGAGTCACTGGTGGCTTGGGCCGTTCGGTAGCAGGCTTCACTGGAGGCTCGGCGGCAGGTGTCACTGGAGGCTTGGGTAGTTCGTTGCCAGGCTTCAATGGAGGCAGTTCAGTGGCAGGTGTCACTGGTGGCTTGGGCAGCTCATTGGCAGGTTTCACTGGGGGCTCGCCCGACGGTTTCACGGGAGGCTCGGCGGCAGGCGTCACGGGAGGTTCAGGCAGTTTGCCGGCAGGTTGTAATGGAGGCAGTTCAGCGGCAGGAGTCACTGGTGGCTTGGGCAGCTCAGTGGCAGGTTTCACTGTAGGCTCGCCGGCAGGCTTCAATGGAGGCAATTCAGCGGCAGGCGTCACTGGTGGCTTGGGCAGTTCGGTAGCAGGCTTTACTGGAGGCTCTGCGGCAGGCGTCCCTTGAGGCTTGGGCAGTTCAGTGACAGGCTTCAATGGAGGCAGTTCAGCAGCAGGCGTCACTGGTGGCTTGGGTAGTTCCCCGGCAGGCTTCAATGGATGCAGTTCAGCAGCAGGCGTCACTGGTGGCTTGGGCGGCTCGGCGGTAGGCGTCACTGGTGGCTTGGGCAGTTCGGTAGCAGGCTTCACTGGAGGCTCTGCGGCAGGCGTCACTTGAGGCTTGGGCAGTTCGGTGCCAGGCTTCAATGGAGGCAGTTCAGCGGCAGGCGTCACTGGTGGCTTGGGCGGCTCGGCGGCAGGCGTCACTGGTGGCTTGGGCAGTTTGCTGACAGGCTTCATTGGAGGCTCGGTGGCAGGAGTCACTGGTGGCTTGGGCAGTTTGCCGGCAGGCTTCAATGGTGGCAATTCAGCTGAAAGCGTCACCGGTGGCTTGGGCAGTTCGCCAACAGGCTTCAATGGAGGCTCGGCGGCAGAAGTCACTGGTGGCTTGGGCCGTTCAGTAGCAGGATTCACTGGAGGCTCGGCGGCAGGCGTCACTTGAGGCTTGGGCAGTTCGCCTGTAGGCTTCAATGGAGGCAGTTCAGTGGCAGGCGTAACTGGTGGCTTGGGCAGAACGCCGACAGGCTTCATTGGAAGCTCTGTGGCAGGAGTCACTGGTGGCTTGGGCCGTTCAGTAGCAGGATTCACTGGAGGCTCGGCGGCAGGGGTCACTTGAGGCTTGGGCAGTTCGCCTGTAGGCTTCAATGGAGGCAGTTCAGCGGCAGGCGTAACTGGTGGCTTGGGCAGAACGCCGACAGGCTTCATTGGAAGCTCTGTGGCAGGAGTCACTGGTGGCTTGGGCCGTTCAGTAGCAGGCGTCACTTGAGGCTTGGGCAGTTCGGTGCCAGGTTTCAATGGAGGCAGTTCAGCGGCAGGCGTGACTGGTGGCTTGGGCAGAACGCCGACAGGCTTCATTGGAAGCTCGGTGACAGGAGTCACTGGTGGCTTGGGCATTTCCCCGGCAGGCTTCAATGGAGGCAGTTCAGCGGCAGGCGTCACTGGTGGCTTGGGCGGCTTGGCGGTAGGCGTCACTGGTGGCTTGGGCAGTTCGGTAGCAGGCTTCACTGGAGGCTCTGCGGCAGGCGTCACTTGAGGCTTGGGCAGTTCGGTGCCAGGCTTCAATGGAGGCAGTTCAGCAGCAAGCGTCACTGGTGGCTTGGGCGGCTCGGCCGCAGGCGTCACTGGTGGCTTGGGCAGATTGCCGACAGGCTTCATTGGAGGCTCGGCGGCAGGCGTCACTTGAAGCTTGGGCAGTTCGCCTGCAGGCTTCAATGGAGGCAGTTCAGCGGCAGGCGTAACTGGTGGCTTGGGCAGAACGCCGACAGGCTTCATTGGAAGCTCTGTGGCAGGAGTCACTGGTGGCTTGGGCCGTTCAGTAGCAGGATTCACTGGAGGCTCGGCGGCAGGCGTCACTTGAGGCTTGGGCAGTTCGCCTGCAGGCTTCAATGGAGGCAGTTCAGCGGCAGGCGTAACTGGTGGCTTGGGCAGAACGCCGACAGGCTTCATTGGAAGCTCGGTGGCAGGAGTCACTGGTGGCTTGGGCAGTTCGGTGCCAGGTTTCAATGGAGGCAGTTCAGCGGCAGGCGTGACTGGTGGCTTGGGCAGAACGCCGACAGGCTTCATTGGAAGCTCGGTGGCAGGAGTCACTGGTGGCTTGGGCATTTCCCCGGCAGGCTTCAATGGAGGCAGTTCGATGCCAGGCTTCACTGGAGGCTCAGGCGGTTCGCCGACAGGCTTCACGAGAGGCTCGGCAGCAGGCGTCACTTGAGGCTTGGGCAGTTCGGTGCCAGGCTTCATTGGAAGCTCAGCAGCAGGAGTCACCGGTGGCTTGGGCAGTTCACCAGCAGGCTTCAATGGAGGCAATTCAGCTGAAGGCTTCACTGGTGGCTTGGGCCGTTCGGTAGCAGGCTTCACTGGAGGCTCGGCGGCAGGTGTCACTGGAGGCTTGGGCGGTTTGTTGCCAGGCTTCAATGGAGGCAGTTCAGCGGCAGGCGTCACTGGTGACTCGGGCAGTTCGCTGACAGGCTTCATTGGAAGCTCTGTGGCAGGAGTCACTGGTGGCTTGGGCAGTTCGCCGGCAGGATTCAATGGAGGCAGTTCAGCGGCAGGGGTCACTGGTGACTTGGACAGTTCAGGGCCAGTCTTCACTGGAGGTTCAGGCAGTTCGGCGACAGGCTTCAATGGAAGCTCAGCAGCAGGAGTCACTGGTGGCTTGAGCAGTTCGGTGGCAGGCTTCACTAGAGGCTCGGGGAGTTCGCCGACAGGCTTCAAGGGAAGCTCGACGTCAGGCTCCACTGAAGGCTCGGGCAGTTCGCCAACAGGCTCCACTGGAGGCTCAGGGAATTCAGCAGCAGGTGTCACTGGTGGCTTGGGCAGTTCGCCGACAGGCTTCACTGCAGGATCGTGTGGCTCGGCAGCAGGCTTCCCTGGAAGATCAGGGAGTTCAGGAGCAGGTGTAAAACATTATAAAATACATTGTTATTTTGATTAGATAATCAAGTGTTCTAAGATAGAAGCAAAGAAAGTGAGAGACTTTACATTGTCTACATCAATGTAATCTTATTTAAATATCTGCCAGAGCATTTTACATATGGTCATATTTAAGCATGAATCTTTGGATTTATATGAAATGGTAACTTTACAATAAGATTCCATTTTTAGCTTTAAGGTTAATAAATGTTGTAGAAGTGTTATTTATTGTTAGTTTTTTAATTTCAACATTTACTAATACATTTCAAATTGAGATTAATTTTTATTTAATCTGTTATTACCTTAATATACTATGAACTAACTAATTACTTAGGTACAACTGTATTGCTCAAATAATACATGCAGTAAAAATATATATATTGCATATTGCATAATGCATATAGTTCATGAAAGATAACCAATACATCCTTGTTAACAAATGGGACTTTCAAAGTGTTACCTATGTAATGTACATATGTTTCTAGGTTATAGCTAAAGAAACATTTGACCTGTAATATTTTAATGTTTAAATTATTTTCTGTAGAGCTCATTCTGCAAAACTTCTCACTTTAATATATTCATATTTATACATTTAGCACCTTTCAGTTCAACACTGTTTTACTTGGAGTGTTATGTTTGTTTTTAATCCATTAAAAAAAAAAAAATAAAAAAAAAATTATATATATATATATATATATATATATATATATATATGTGTTGAATAATTAGTTATCGGCATGTACGGTCAAACCTAAATATCCGGTAAAATCCTTTATCAGTTGACACCTAATTTTAAGTATTAATCATCTATATTAGTTTTCTAAAGCCATTCTGTGCTTGAAACTGTGCTATCGGCTGAATATATTTGTGCCAAGCACAAAAAGGAACAATGTAACATGCAAGCATGGCTGGGAGTTTCAGAAAAACGGCAACAAGAAAATAAATCTAAAAACATCTTTAATTGCTTAATCAAAATGGCTGAAAAAAGTAGGTTTGCAAAGATATTCAAAATGGCGGCCAGCAACTTGAGCAAATATGGCATAATTGGTATGATTGTTCTCAGCATCACCCAAGTAATCCATCAAGACCAGTTTCATTAAAATAGGCAAAATTAATAAAATGTTATTAGCAGTTTTGGAAATTTCATTAAACTTTTGACCACAAGGTGGCACTGTCTCAACTTTGAGTACCTTCGGGCAGAGTCCTGAAGACACATACCTAGTTTATAATAGTAATACTCTGTGTTCTTAAAATACAGAATTTTAGGACAAAATTCAAAGTGGCAGATGCCCAAAATAGTCTATAAGGGACAATTAAGTATCATTCGAATCAGCATGATGCACTGAAATTAGAAGAGACCAGGTTTATCAAATCATTCATAAGTTATAAGCAAACAACGCTTTTTTCATATCTTCTGACCAGTAGGTGGCGCTGTGCCGAAACGTTGCATGTAGCCTCAGGTCATGCTTGTGATGACATGTGCCAAGTTTGGTCTGAATATGCTGAAGCATTGCAGAGGACTAGCCACAAGTCTAATTTGGCTTGCTCTTCATCGAATTAGTTTGCGCACTATTTGATAATGGTTGGGTTAATCAAAAAGCTTTTGATAACCTTTTGCCAGCATGGTCTGTAGATGATCTGATTCAATTTTCATGAAAATTGGACGAACCATCTAAGAGGTGTTCGAAAAAAGTAGGTTGTGCCATGAAAATTCTCATGATGGAAAATACATCATAGGGTGAAAAAATTATTTTGTTTCTAGCCCTTAAACACCCCCTGAAATCAAAATTTATTTTTTTTAGCTCTTAGGATGAATGGGTTAGCCTTAATGTTATAAATAAGCTGGTGTGTTCCAAAACAATGACAAAATTCGCATTTAGGAGATATAAGCATTCAAAACTTAGTCTCTCACTTCCGCTCAAATGGATCACAGATTTTTAATCGCATCTTCTGTCCAATCAAATGCTCTCTAGAATCTGAAGCATCCCACCCCATGCTATAAATACCACCAGGCCAAAGTGACCGTGGCTGTACCGGTACGTTCGGTAGTACAAACATGCTCAGTGTCAGCTGCTCATGCTCATCAGTTCTCTCATTACATCATGTCTCAGTTCAGTGAACTGTCGGAGTTACTGGTGTAACTAACATTCTCCGGGATATTGTTTATTTCGAGTCAGAGTGACTGTCAGGCACGTCCAAAAGTGAGTAACTTTAGAAAATTGGATCAGCGCGGACTCTGTTTTGAACGATTCAGTTCAATTTGGTGAACTGGTTCGACCAAATTTATTCACACCTCTAACACTACTGTTGAATCCAACGTATCAGTGCTCGGATTCGTTTCCATGGTGCTGTCAAGTACGACTCGCAGTCTGTGAGGTAACTCGCAGTCTATTGGCTATTTGAAAAGGCGGAGGAGCAATTCAATATGTCCCATCTTAGTTTCCCATTTCAGTGGAAATTAGGTCAACGCGTCAGACAAAGCTGCGCGTTTCAAGGCACTTCAGTGGGCCTTTAAGGTTCAAAAGTTATTAGCATAAATGTAAGTGAAATTCTGAACAGTTGGTGGCACTAAAGGGGTTGAGTTAGACTCTCCAAATTTCCTGTGGTGAATGTTTGGACTGTCCTATCAATGGCAAATTTCACAACTTTATTATATGGTTCTATGGGCTGCCATAGACTCCCATGGTGGATTAAAACTGCAAAAGGTGCCACCGCACCATTCGGTGCTTGGCCCCTAATAAGACAAATTGAGAAAAAAAACGGGGAAGCCCAAACACTAATATGATAACATAATATAACAAATACCTGCATATGGAGCCATACACTGACGTCCATATCCATTGCTGCAGCATTGTTCGGACAAACCCCCCCCCCCCCCCAAAAAAACACTTTAAGCCCTATTCGCACGGGATTAGTATTATCTGGGGACCTTGTGTGAATTAGAAATTACCCATGACGCAGTCGCACAGGATAAGCAAAGCCTGTGATTTTACTCGAATTACTGACTTATCTCCCGGATAAAATTGGATAGGTCTCGTCGTTATTATAGGTCTAGCTGTATGATATTTCATAAACAAAAGAATGTGCCTTACCGCATGCTGCTATACATGTCATTCATTTCCATCGAACTATTCTTTTTGTTTTTTGCTCTTCTGATGGTTTTTTGCTTTCTCTTTCTCCAAATTGTATAGTTGTATGTGTATAGCATTATGACCCACCCAAAATACTATCAAAACACTCCCACGCAGCCTCCATTCTTCACGAAAGATGGATTAAACAAAAAAAAAAAGGAAACAAAAACCTTGAAAAATTATAAACGACCCTGCCAAATAACAGAGATGCCGATTTGCACGGGACTAATATTATCACTAGTGAAATATGGTAGGTCATTTGTGGGGGATTTTTTACTTTACAAATTACAGACACTGCCGATTCGCACGGGATTAAGATCACAGACAACCTCCGGAATTATTACAAATGACAGAAGAACGTCATATACACATAGGATGACTTTATGGTGAGTAAATCTTGGGCTAACTTTCATTTTTGGGTGAACTATTCCATTAACGCCGTTGCGGAGACTCTCAGTTCCAGTAAAATCAGATAACAAAAATCCACACAAATGTAATGTCATGTCCTTTGGGGAGCCAAATTGTATCTTCATTTTAAGCAATGTTTCTTAAACAAATTTGCCTGGATTAATAAATAAGAAGCAAATATAGTAGACAATATAATCAGGACAGGGAGGCGCCAGCGTGTGAACTGGAGCGCGTCTCATAAATGAACCAAAACTCAGACCTGAGAAGTATATCTATAGAAAGCTCGAAATGTCTACTTTTAAACAAACCAATTAAAAACTAAAAGAAATTGTCTACTCTCTGCTTATGTAGGCTAATTCATATGAAGTGTGCATTTCTCTCTATAGGCGCGTTCACTAGCTACTGCGAAGATGGCGAGTCTACATCGTCAACATATCTTTGCAGCCACTAACATAGAAAACACTAGTTTATTAATAAACAATTAAAATGTTTCAGGCATAATCATTACTTTTGCCGGTTCTTTGTGGCAAGCTTTATTTCAGGTGTTGCGTGATATCTCTGCGTCCAAGTATCAGTGCTTCGCCTGCTACTTCCGCTGCCAGACTAAGACAATGCATGCACTGAGACAAAAATGCATTTGCCCATCTAAATGGAGGGGAGACAGTGAATAACCCCAATTTCAAAAAACGGTGGAGTGTTCCTTTAACTGACAATAATCCCTTGCAAAGCAAGGGTGTTCAGTATATCCTAGTAACACATCCCTAAATTAAAATACAACTTTATCAAATGCTCTCTATCCATATCTATTAGCCTACCAAGAAGTGCCTTAAGCGGGTGGCAGCTTTAGCGTGCACTTTCTGCTTTGGGGAGAAAAGCTGCTCCATTGTGCATTCTCCTTTATATACACTTATCTTGAGGCCACGAGTTACTATCTTGAGGCCACAAGATAGTTATATTTTTTTTTTTGACAAAGTGGGACTAGGGGGGCTCCGTACGCATGAGATCGTATTACAGCGGCGAATTTAAACATGCGGACTACAGAGCGCGCATGAAAGCGGTTCCTCCTCGGATGCATGCTCGCAACTCGGATCATATACGGACCGGCGCAAGCGTGTTTCAAGTTATGGACATTTCATATAGCCTACATGAACCAGCCAGCATGTGCATAGCTATAGCACATCAAATTAAATGTGCTAATAGGACACTGATAAAGCCATTATCGGATTATGAACGTGATGACTTGAGGAATTATTCTGATACACAGAAGACAATGATGTAGACTGAAAATTCAAAGAATGGATAAAAAAAAAAGTAACTATGCCTTTATGCTAAACTAACGCGTGTCATTTGTTCAGAGACTGTAGTGCTTTTAAATGTAATGAAAATATTATGAAACCTTTTAAATTTTCTTCCACGTTTCTCCCTCATTCTTGAGAGTTTGTTGTCATATAGGATTAAAGTTTGAATATGCATCAAGGTGCCCTCAACTATTTTTGTCCGTGGACATTTTAATATTCATGTGTCTGTATAATGTGTGTAACTGGTCTGAGTTTTATTGGTTGTGGTCTCCCCTTTTACCACCTTCTACTCTCCCACTTTGCCAGTTTACACGTCCATTTCTTGAGACTCTGAACTTATGCCGAGTTCACACTGCACGATTTTCAAAGTAGTCGGGTCACTGTTCTTTTAACTCTGCACGACTATCTGATGTAACAACTTTTCCAAAAAAAAAAAAAAAAAAAAAAAGCTGACAACTTCTGTCTGGTCCACAAACTACATTTCACAACCAAACTCGTGAGAAGGGATAAGGAAATAACGCAAGATCCCACGTGCAAGACTGAAATTGTACTTGTAAAAATTATAGCCTGCAAGAAGATTTGCGATCCAAATTGTTTTTGCGCTGATTTGCAGTGAAAATGAAAAAAAAAATGAAAAAAAATAAAAGATTATGCAGGAGGTAATGGTTGGGTAGACGAGGAGAACAAGGATTGCGTTTTCTGTGTGTTGAGGGTAAATAATTTTGCAATGTGCTGCTGTTCAAGCAAATGTTTGTGCTTGGTTTCTGTTTGATATAATTGTAAATATATCCATTAAAACACTGATATTCTGGTCTATAACTCCTTCCCGAACATCCCGCTGTCCTGTTTCTTGCTCTCTCATTGGCTGTAGGTCATCACCAAAGTACTTTTCAGTCAGAACACATTCAGACAACAGGATTTTGAATCGCCGACAGGTCAAGATATTTAGCATGCCAAATATCTCACGGGCGTCGGCGACTCGTCTGCGATTCTCTCAAATCACATCTTTGATAATTCACACTGTGTGATTGTCACTCACGTGAACGAGCACCGATTTCGGGTATTTGTCAGCGATCTCCCAAAGCCTGTCAGCGAGTGAAAAAAATCAGGCTTAAAATCGTTCAGTGTGAACTCAACATTAGAGGTGTGAACGACCAGGCTAAAACAGGGGTTTATGACACTTTAACTATGAAAATAAAACTGCCAGTAGGTGGCGGCACGTCACAGCCTTAATGAATCAGTCATTTAAGCGATTTGTTCAAACCGCCGACTCATTCAGGAACGAAGCATGCGTGTTGCAGAGATGCCACTGATCTAGGTGTGTTTCCCAAAAGCAGCGTTGGCCAACTATGATAGCAATATCCATTGAACTCTATTGGTAACGACGAAACTTGCAACCATAGTTGGTTTTGGGAAACGCACCCCTGTATAATATAGATCAGAGGGAGACACACAACCGTTTGTGGTGGCTTTATTTGGAACTATTTTTTTTTTGGCAAAATAAAGGGGGAAATAAAATAAAAACTTACATTGTTGAAAAATCGTAATTCACAATATTAACTTTGTTTATTGATCTGTATCAAATTACTATCCCATGTGCAAAAAAAGTACTCTTGCTTGTGTGCTTTACTTTAACATATAAGACAAAAGCACGTTGAGGGGCATTTTGCCCCTATATCTGGAATTTTAGGGACATTATAACTGCATTCTCTGCATTTGTTTGTTTTGTTTTTTAAAGTAAGCGATGTTCGGTTCTTGAATGAATAGTTTATTTGAGCCGGTATGAAGTAACCGGTCGAGCAGGTGTGGTGAGAAATCTAGTCCTCCCAGTAATCGGGTCTCCTTTAGGACCCCGAGTGATCCCATTGGGTCAACGGACTTTTAAAGGGTAGTATTTTTACTGCATGATTACAATTAATCGTTATGATTTATATTGTTTAAAATTAATGTCTTTTAAAATGATGGGACTCGATTTCTCATGACACCGTTTCATTAAACTAAATTTAACTTTAGCTCCAGGTTGATGACGCAAAAGCTGAAGTAGCATGTCCGACTCAAAGTACCAAATTAGCCATTTCAACCAGCTGTCGAAGTTTGCTGAGGATTACAGAGGAGTCTGATGAGTGAGTTGGCGATATATGCAAGCCTGAGGCACTTACTGGAAAATGCTTATTATGACTATGTTATTAAATAACTTTTTTTAAACCTGCAAAAAGCTTTGTGGAGACATGCAAATAAATGTACTATACTGTGTGCATACAGATTATATATTAAAGGAACACGCCACCGTTTTTTGAAATAGAGTTATTCACCATCTCCCGTACATTAAGATAGGTGGGCAAGCGCATTTGTCTCCGTGCATGCATTGTCTTAGTTTGGCAGCACCGACGCTAGCTTAGCATGATGAATGGAATCCTTTGTTGCCGGATAGCATGTCGTGAGTAAGTGATAAAAAAAAAAAATTACTTATTGTGGCCTTCGTATTCACAACGAGTACAAATAGCAGATTACGACTAGGCGATTTCCTAGGCAGATATTGACTTGGGACTATATTGGGGTTGAAGCACAGGCGAAGCACTGTTACTTAGGCGCAGAGATATCACGCAAAACCCCTACTTCCGTCAACATACCGGCGTGACCTGCACAGAGTATCTTCGCTTTTGGATTGTGTTGAGTTTGAGAAGTTACAGCAAACATGGTAATTGCCTGCATAGCAAAAGGTTGTGAGAACAAGCAAATGACATACACGAATGTAAGGTTTCACAGAATTCCATCGAATGTGGAACTGAGAAATCAATGGCTAGATGCTCTGGATATCTACACCGCTCTACAAAATTAACCAGTAGCCTATCGCGTTTGCGAAGAGCATTTTGCACCGGAAGACTTAAAAAAAAATTAAATCTGGGACCAGAAAGATGCACTACGTCTGAAGGATACGGCTATCGCATCCATTTTCAAAGCACAGGCAAAAAAAAAAAAAAAAAAAAAAAAAAAAAAAAAAAAGTGCACATGCAAGTTGTCTTTTATTACTCTTCCTTATGTGAATCAACATTTTGATCTCTGAGCTGGTGTGAGTGGAGGCTAATTTGTATATTCATAGAACCGCGTATACTAAATGAGGCAAGGTGGTAGAGCTACATTCAAGCTATTTTAAGGCATGAAGTAATTTTTTATTATTAAAAAAACATGTCATTTTGGTGATCAAAAGATGAGTTAAGGGATAAATTTTACTACAGGTGGACTTTAAAGGGATAGTTCACCCAAATATGAAAATTCTGTCAGTATTTACTCTCATGTTGTTCCAACCCCGTAAGTCCTTTGTTCATTTTCGGAACACGAATTAAGATATTTGATGAAATCTGAGAGCTGGATCACTCCTCCATACTAGTCCATAGGCTTCTTCAGGGATTGAAACTTGCCAGCCCCGAAAAGTTATTAAAGACATCATTAAAATAGTCCAAGTGACTACAGTGGCTCAATCTTAAGTTTATCAAGCGACGAGAATAGTTTGTGCGCAAAAACAAACAAAAATAACAACTTTATTTCAACTATTCATTTCCTTCTCTGTGGGCCTCTATTCAGTTAACTTAGTGGGATTCCGTAGAGCTACGTCACAGGTAGGCTCACTATTGGTCGACGCTGGTCATGTGGGTGATGCGTGTGACGTACAACAACAGAAGCTTACGCTATTATACTAGTGAACTGACTCGAGGCCCACAAAGAAGGAAATGAATAGTTGAAATAA
Source organism: Gila orcuttii (assembly GCA_026230005.1). Classification (NCBI taxonomy): domain Eukaryota; kingdom Metazoa; phylum Chordata; class Actinopteri; order Cypriniformes; family Leuciscidae; genus Gila; species Gila orcuttii. Next base: position 17,226,608 of record JAPDVR010000015.1, on the reverse strand, counting down.
AGTCATTATTTTGGGGTTTTTTTGCGCACAAAACGTATTCTCGTCATTTGATAAACTTAAGATTGAGCCACTGTAGTCACTTGGACAATTTTAACGATGTCTTTAATAACTTTTCGGGGCTGGCAAATTTCAATCCCTGAAGAAGCCTATGGACTAGTATGGAGGAGTGATCCAGCTCTCAGATTTCATCAAAAATATCTTAATTCGTGTTCCGAAGATGAACGAAGGTCTTACGGGGTTGGAACAACATGAGGGCGAGTAAATACTGACAGAATTTTCATTTTTGGGTTAACTATCCCTTTCAGCGAAATCAAGGAGTTTTAAAGACTGGTTTATATGTAGAACATATCCACGTTTATGCATGTCTGTAATGTGTGATGTAGGTGCGAAACTTAGGAGTCTTATCCAAGACGTAGGCAATACTGGTCAGTCATATCTGACAAAGGATCCACAAATGAAACTGTGACCACAGTAACCATTAACTTAATCAGCAATATGAGTTCACACAAATAACTTTTTATTTGAATGTTTCAATATGCATTGACACAAATGACTTTCATTGATATGACATGGCTCAGAGTAAAAAAAAAAATTTTTTTTTTTTGCATAAGAACAATCAAATAACAATATTAGTATAAATGAACATTTCAACAATGAAGTGGCAATGGATGACAGCATAAATAAAGGGAGACAGTAAACATTAAGTATGAAGTACAGTAGAGGAAGGGGAAAAAAAACAAAACAGAGGTAGTAAGTTAAATTACGCGTCACTCAACATTGTCATACATTTGACACTCTTTTTGTTATTAATTCTTTAGTAAATAATTAAAGTCAAAGAAAATTTAATTTGGGTACTATTAGAGAATATTTGCATTTATTAATGAAATATTTTGCCAATAAAATAAATATATTTCCTATATATTCTATTTTATGATTACAATGAAAAAATAAATTACATCACCCAATGTTAAATCAATGTCCAATTTTAGTTTTGAAGCAAGGAGTTTTGACAGTTCAAACCAAAATTATTTTACAAAGGGAACACCCAAAGAAAAGATGATCAATTGACCCTTTGCTAAGCCCCACCCTCCCTAGTTACTATTGCTACGCCTGTCAAGCTTTCACGCCTGGCACGTCTATTACAGCAAAGAGTATAGAAGAACAAGAGGCGAAACTCTGATGCTTTTTTGGAAACAGCCACTAGGTGGCGCTTCGGTAGCGCGGCCGCCATTTTGGGGTGAAAATTCCAACTGGACTTACTGGACAACAGAACAGATATCAGTTAAACCAATCATTAAATACACATTTGAGGTAGTTTTTTCTTGCTTTGAGTATTTCCATTTTATGCAACTTTACACATTTATTACTATTATTAGTTACCAACTCCACTAGGCCTGAAATATATTTTGTACTTTTTACCCATACAAAAATGTAATGTATGGCCATATATGTTATATTTTAAATAGCATGACATATATATATACACATATATTTGACTTATCTGAGAACACAATATAGCCTATGCCTGCAACATATGAACATTTATGTGTCCAAACATGTGAAGAAAATATTTGAGTTAATCTACTGTGTATATATATATATATATATATATATATGATACCATATATCTGCATATATTACAGAGTATAGCATTTCTCACATATATGGACAACATTAAGTATAAATATGTGACATACATTTTTAAATATGTGGGCAACAAATATGTATGTAAACATAAATACTGCATGTGATACTGATGCATTGAAATAAGTACATATATGCATACATATATGCGTTTTAAGCTACATATATTTAACATTTATGTGCATATACGGGAAAATATATGGCACTTGCATGAAAACGGCCATTTTATCTATATTGTTTCATATACGTCTATGTGTTTTATATGAATTTTGCATATATTCTCATAGGCAGCAGACATGCATGGGCACTGACATTAGGCTATATATGTAACTTACTTATATTGACAGATTACATTTCTGTATGGGTAATCCCCTGGATCATGCTACAAACATGATCTTATAGAACACGGACAGTGGCTGTGTTTTTTTGTTTACATAGTCTTGCTTTAACGGTCATTAATAGAAGATAGTAGCTACTGCAAAAAAAAGAAAAAAAAGTTGACTGTAAAGCTATTCTATTGCTGTTATATATAAATATTGTCCTACATTCCCAATTATCTGATATAGCATGTCCTTTACTTACTGTTATATGTTGGTATTAATTCAGTGTTTGTAATGCTAATACTAAAGGTTTTGTGGGAAAAAAGTAGAAAACTTGTCTAAGTCTGTGAAATAAACTGTTAAAAGGGATTTGATGATCACTAGTCTAGTGATTGTATGTTATTCTGTGTTGTCATCATTCAGTTGATTTGATCTTTAATGTAGGCTACTTTAAAAAAAAAAAATTATATATATGTCCTTCTAAAAAAATTAGCATATTGTGATAAAGTTCATTATTTTCCATAATGTAATGATAAAAATTAAACTTCCATATATTTTAGATTCATTGCACACCAACTGAAATATTTCAGGTCTTTTATTGTTTTAATACTGATGATTTTGGCATACAGCTCATGAAAACCCAAAATTCCCATCTCAAAAAATTAGCATATCATGAGAAGGTTCTCTAAACTAGCTATTAACCTAATCATCTGAATCAACTAATTAACTCTAAACACCTGCAAAAGATTCCTGAGGCTTTTAAAAACTCCCAGCCCGTTTCATTACTCAAAACCACAATCATGGGTAAGACTGCCGACCTGACTGCTGTCCAGAAGGCCATCATTGACATCCTCAAGCAAGAGGGTAAGACACAGAAAGAAATTGCGGCGTGGCATGGAGGCAATCAGCCTGTGGCACTGCTGAGGTGTTATGGAGGCCCAGGATGCTTCGATAGCGGCCTTAAGCTCATCCAGAGCGTTGGGTCTTGCGTCTCTCAACTTTCTCTTCACAATATCCCACAGATTCTCTATGGGGTTCAGGTCAGGAGAGTTGGCAGGCCAATTGAGCACAGTAATACCATGGTCAGTAAACCATTTACCAGTGGTTTAGGCACTGCTAGCAGGTGCCAGGTCGTGCTGAAAAATGAAATCTTCATCTCCATAAAGCTTTTCAGCAGGTAGAAGCATGAAGTGCTCCAAAATCTCCTGATAGCTAGCTGCATTGACCCTGCCCTTGATAAAACACAGTGGACCAACACCAGCAGCTGACATGGCACCCCAGACCATCACTGACTGTGGGTACTCCAGTGCTGCTTCTCTGTAGCCCAGGTCAGGCGCTTCTGCCGCTGTTTCTGGTTCAAAAGTGGTTTGACCTGGGGAATGCGGCACCTGTAGCCCATTTCCTGCACACGCCTGTGCACGGTGGCTCTGGATGTTTCTACTCCAGACTCAGTCCACTGCTTCCGCAGGGCCCCCAAGGTCTGGAATCGGTCCTTCTCAACAATCTTCCTCAGGGTCCGGTCACCTCTTCTCGTTGTGCAGCGTTTTTTGCCACACTTTTTCCTTCCCACAGACTTCCCACTGAGGTGCCTTGATACAGCACTCTGGGAACAGCCTATTTGTTTAGAAATTTCTTTCTGTGTCTTACCCTCTTGCTTGAGGGTGTCAATGATGGCCTTCTGAACAGCAGTCAGGTCGGCAGTCTTACCCATGATTGCGGTTTTGAGTAATGAAACAGGCTGGGAGTTTTTAAAAGCCTCAGGAATCTTTTGCAGGTGTTTAGAGTTAATTAGTTGATTCAGATGATTAGGTTAATAGCTTGTTTAAAGAACCTTTTCAGGATATGCTAATTTTTTGAGCTAGGAATTTTGGGTTTTCATGAGCTGTATGCCACAATCATCAGTATTAAAACAATAAAAGACCTGAAATATTTCAGTTGGTGTGCAATGAATCTAAAATATATGAAAGTTTAATTTTTATCATTACATTATGGAAAATAATGAACTATCACAATATGCTAATTTTTTGAGAAGGACCTGTATATATTACAAAGCAGCTGATATTTGCCATAGCGACAGCAAAAAGCTAGTGGATAGTAATGGAAGTCCGGCTCTTTTCAAAGAATTGGCTTTTAGAGCGGCTCGTTCGCGAACGACACATCAACACTAGTGGACTGGCGTGGCTTAGCGAAGGGTCAATTGACTTTCGCCGGCCCCTCCCCCAAAACGGCCATTGTCCAATCACACATCATAGCAACCGTTACTATGTGAGCAGGTCCGTCAAACATTACCTCCAAGCAAGATGGTGAAGCGGTGCGCCCACGGCGTTTGTAAATCGGACACTAGGTACCCCGAGAGATTGTCTGGAGGAGTTGTGTTCTTTCCGTTTCCAAAGCCGAAAACACAACGTGAGTGGTGCCTACAATGGATAAAAACAGTGTGGACGGCCCCACTCCCAGTTAAATGTGTCGAACATGGTTAACTCGCGAGCAGCGTGCGTGAGACTGAGACACTGAGATTAGTCAAAGAAGCATGGAGAAAGCAGATCAAGAGAATCCACAAAGGAATTACGTTTTCTAAAGGGTTGTTGTTAACATGATATTTTCGAGGGGAAATGAGCAGCAGTCACTAGCAGTGCAGCACCCGTAGGCAACAGTTTAGAGGAGTGCACGTTCGCAACGGGGAAAGCATTAAGCTTACTTGACAACATCAGTTCATATATCAATATCGTAACGAATAGAAATAACGTATGGTTATCTGCATCTTTCCGTCTCTTATGTATAGTTACTTTTTAAACACGAAAATCGTATTTAGCATGATATGCAAGCGGTTGCCGTGGTAATGAACAACCTGCTTGTTAAAGCCAATGTATAATCCTGTATCTGAGGCAAAATTACTAAATATGCAGCGCGAGTTATACATTTCTAACTCCAAACAATTAGCCACTGAACCAGCTTATAAAATCTTCTTCAAGGCTGTGCTGGTTGCATTTGAGGTAACATTACGGGTCATGGGGTTTCTCAGATTTCGCTTGAGACCGTATAAGCATTAGCCTCGATAGTAACGTTAGTCGTGTCTCCTTCATTGCGTATTTTTATATTTTTAATATATCCCTCCACTGCATACTGTAACCCCTTTTGCCTCGATCTGGGGGATATCGCGGAGGTTTTGCTCCAAAAAAGGTCACTGACATGCACGGGTATACCTCTTCCCGTCATGGCAACTGTGGCGCTGGTCGTGTTTGACCATTTGTTTGACGGGCGTAGTAACAATAACTAGGGGGCGTGGCTTTTGCGAACGGTCAATTGACTCAGTACAACTTTTACAAAAATTACAATTCAAATGAACATTACCAAATTTAGATGTGATCTCGTTGGTGGGATATATATTGTGCAAAATTCTTAAGTGTAGTTCTTTCACCTTGTTGGGGATACAAAATTTATAAGGTAAGAGCCATGCTTTATTCCAAATAACGTTAATCTTTTCTATCAAGGAATTCCACACCAAAAAAAAAAAAAAAACACTTCCCTCTTGAGGTAATTCGCTTTCTTGACTGAAAAACATTTCTTACAGTTTTATTGCTACATTTGGGTCGTAAATACTTGTCTTCAATCAGAAAATTTCTTTCCACTCTTTACAATCTCTTCAAATGATAAATGACAAAGTTAGAAGATAAATGTTTATTGCCATAGTTACTTGATGACGTAAGGAACCGATGAATCGTTCTTTCCGGTTCATTAAAACGAAGTCCAAAAGAACCGGTTCGCGAAAAAGAATCGTAGGCTATTTTACTAGTGACATACTCAATGTTAGCTCATGCACATCATTAAAAAACAATTATGGTATAGGCCTACGATACAGCTCTGATATTTTACACAGTAGCCTACACAATCAACTGACTACTATTTTGTTTTCAGATTTGTCTTTGTGTTTTTGGATTTGTTATTTCGTTTTCGGAATTGTGATTTGTTTTGCTCTTCTCGGTCGCCGTACATTTCTTCGGACTATGTAATGAACGTTGTACAGTCTATGGTAATGAAGCTAAATGATCTTCTCACCTGCGAGTCCAGCATCTGTTGTGCTCAAACATGCACACAGACACAATACAGCACTCAACGAGTAGTACGCGTGAGCCGTCATCCTCTCGACCTGCCACTTCACGAACTCTGCTGGAAGATGCGCTGGCACACAAAAAACTATAATAAGAAAACTGTGTTGCTGAATCCCGCAGTAAAACGAGTTAAAGCGCATGCGTTTTTAAAGATCCAAGGATGTCTGGCCAACTCTAACCCTGATGAAACTCACCTGCCTAATCTGGAAGACATTGATTAGCTTGTTCAGGTGTGTTTGATCAGGGTTGGAGGAGCCGATCGCTGCGTTCACGCTGCAAAATAATTACAGTAATTATGAGACGATTGTTAGTTTCTATGGCAACACTATCAACGCCAAAATGAATCTCCAGTGGTCAGGTGGTAGAGCGATTGAAAAGCATGCAGAGCCATCTCTCTATTCACTCTCGCGGTATTTTGATGTCATTCGCCGATCGGTCTGTGCAGCGGCAGTCGAACAAGCCTTTCATTATAAACATGTAAATTCAAGTTGTAGCCTAATTATGACTAAACCCCAAGATACACATAAACTGCAGGAAAGTGGATCTCAACTGGAATCATTTGGCATACATCTGCAGAGTATCAAGAGAAAGCATGTACAGACAATAATCGGCGTGGACATTTAGCAATGGATTTTTCGGAATATTCAGCATACTTTGTGATTTGCTATCAATGTGAGCAGTAACGTTTTTATGAAATGCAATAGAAATTTGAATTATTTGAAACGATTTAAAATAGAAATGTGTTTCTGTTTATTAACATTATATAATGGGTCTAAAGGCACACCTTAAGAAAAATGTCCTTTTCACTACTAAAATGTATGTTTTTAATGAACATTGATGGAGCAACACATTTTGTGTGAAGATAAATCATAAAAGTGGTTTGTTTGTTTGTTTGTTTGTTTAAAAATCATATAATGAGGTGGCAAGGTCCTGAAAGGCTCACCAGCAAGGGGCAAAATGTTTTTAATAATTTCCAAGTTAATAACTTGTATTATTTTCAGTTTATTTTGATAAATAAAATCATTATTTTTTGTTTAATAGATACTCATCTGTTTCAAATTCAATTCACATTTATTTGTATAGCGCTTTTCACAATACACATTACAATTCTGTTATCATATAGGTACCTGTCTAAGTTATGTATTTCAGAAATGTACACAAAATCACAGTTAGCGAAAAAAACGTATTAATTTAAACAATGTAATAATTTAATGCAGAAACAATGAGTTCATTGAAGCAATGAATACCTGTTTGTTAACAAATGATTATGACATTTAGAAAAATGTAGCATTGGTGCATGTTGATTCAGAGTTTGCATCATCTGAAGTCCTCGCAGAAGTTGGTGCCGTCTCTTCATAGGTGTTGGGAATCTGAAGTCTTCATAATATGGCTAGATCCAAACTGGAGCTGACATACTCTCTAGTTACATCAGGATGGGCATCCCAAAATAAAACAGAGAAGCAAATAGAAAATAAGTAGCGTAGCTGCTGTTCATAACATTATGAAAGAATAATCATGTGCATTTGATCTGATATAACTGGAGAACAAGGTTATGAGATGCATTAAATGAATGCTAGGCTAAAGAGATTGTGTCTTTAATCTAGATTTAAACTGGGAGAGTGAGTCTGAGCCCCGAACATTATCAGGAAGGCCATTCCAGAGTTTAGGAGCCCAATGTGAAAACGCTCTCCCTCCTTTAGATATCCTAGGTACTATCAAAAGCCTGGAGTTTTGTGACCTTAAAGGGGCATTCGGCAACTATTTCCGCTTAATAAAACCGTTTAGAAATCATTTGGATGGTTTAATTACCTGTTCTGGTGAGAATGGTGACTTTCCCCGCTCCCCCCAACGTTCCTTGGCAGAAAACTAACCTTGCAACATGAGGATTAAAGTCCCGGTAAGCTGGAAATAGGAAGTCTCGTGAGAAGCGAGAACGAGCGAGAAACACAAACTGCTTAATGGCAATTTGACATAAACACACACGCCGCCCTTAATGTGTATGATGTATTACCCACCTCGGTAGACATATCTCCACATGATAAAGTTGGCCGGCTCCGATAATAACAAATGCACATGAGCAGCGGTAGAAAGGGGGAGAAGGGTGCCGCAAGTGAGTTTTTTTTTTTACGACATTGTTGTGAAATATACGCCTCACAGCTGTAGGGGGAGCTCGTTGAGAAAACATGCAACAACAAAAGTGAAAATCAGCAAAGAAATAGCTAGAGTTGCCGAATGCCCCTTTAAAGAGCGTGATGGATTGTAAGACGATAGAAGATCAGTTAAATACACAGGAGCTAAACCATTTAGGACCTTATAGGATAGCAATACTTTGTAATTGATACAGAACTTAATTGGTAACCAGTGTGAGATAATAAAATTGGTGTTATATGATCATATTTTCTTGACCTAGTACTTTAGCAGTTGCATTTTAGACTAATTATAGATTGTTTATTGAGGATGCAGGACAACCAGCTAGTAATGCATTTCAGTATCTAGTCTCGAGGTCATGGATGCATGAACTAACTTTTCTGGATCAGAAACAGATAGCATATTCCGGAGCTTAGCAATGATCAAATCTCGTATCTTATATTATATCTCGTATAAGACCTCATATCTTCTTAAATCATATCAAAATCTCATATCTCATACAGTCTCAGATCTCATAGCTTATTTCTTAAATTTCATTTCTTATATCTAAAATTGATATCCCAAATATATCAAATATTATATCTTATATTTTACTTTTAATATCTCAAATCTCATCTTAAATCTCATGTCTTATACAGTTGTGGTCAGAATTAATGGCACCCCTGGTAAATATGATAAAAAATGGCTGTAAAAAAAGAAATCTGCATTGTTAATCATTTTGATCTTCCAAAAAATTCAAAAATCTAACCTTTCAGTGAAGTAAAAGAATTGAAAGTGCTGGGGAAATCACATTATGAAATAAATGTTTTTCTCCAAAGCACATTGGCCACAAATATTGGTACCCTTTTATTAAATACTTTTTGCAATCTTCTTTTACTAAGATAACAGCTCTGAGTTTTCTCCTAAAATGCCTGATGAGTTTTGAGAACACCTGACAAGAGATCAGAGACTATTCCTCCTTACAGAATCTCTCAAGATCCTTCAGATTCACAAGTTCATGTTGGCGTTGGTCAGGGAACTGGGACGGTCATGACAGAAGCTTCATTTTGTGCTCAGTTACCCATTTTTGTGTTGATTTTGATGTTTGTTTTGGACCGTTGTCCTGATGGAAGATCCAACCATGGCCCATTTTAAGATTTCTAGCAGAGGCAGTCAGGTTTTGATTTTTTATCTGTTGGTATTTGCTAGAATCCATAATACCATGTATCTGAAAAATATGTCCAGGACCTCCAGCAAAAAAATAGGCCTACTACATATAAGATCCAGCAGTATATTTAACCGTAGGCATGGGATACTTTGTATCCCTTTTTGCCCCAAACACATCTGTGGGTTTGCTGCCAAAAAGCCATTTTTTGTTTCATCTGACCATAGAATCCAGTCCCTTTTGAAGTTCCAGTCATGTCTGACTACTGAATATGCTGGAGTTTATTTTTGGAGGAGCGAAGAGGATTGTTCTTGAAAGCCTCCCAAACAACATGTGGTGATGTTGAGGTTGTTTGATATATTTTTTTAGGCTTTCTGACCCCTGAGACTCAAGTAATCTCTGCAATTCTCCATCTGTGATCATTGGAGAGTCTTTGGCCACTCAAACTCTCCTCCTCACCGTGCATTAAGACAATATAGACACACGTCCTCTTCCTGGTTGATTCGTAACATCTTTAGTTGATTGGAACTTCTTAATTATTGCCCTGATGGTCAAAATGGGGATTTTCAATTCTTTAGCTATTTTCTTACAGCCACTTTCTATTTTGTGATGCTCAACAATCTTTTGCTACACATCAGAACTATATTCTTTGGTTTTACTCATTCTGATGAATGATTAAGGGAATTTGGCCTTTGTGTTTCCTCATATTTAAACTCCTGTGAAACAAGAAGTCATAGCAAGTTCACGTTCCTAGTCACCCTGGTGCGCAAAAAAAAAAGAAGTAAATATTAATGGGAATATACTTCAGAGATATTTTATTCGTAAAAAATTCTAGGGTTAACAATAATTGTGGCCAACGTGTTTTGGAGAAAAACATGTATTTCATAATGTGGTTCACCCCCCCCCCCCCCAAACCATTACACAAACACTTTCAATTATTTTACTTCAATGAAAGGTTACATTTTTTAAATTTCTTTGAATGTAAGATCAATTAACAAAAAACATCGCACACCTGTAAATGATAGGTGCGTAGGAAAAAACGACCAAAAAGATAGGTCGACAAATCTGCAAACAAGGAACTCCCGCACATTATCGGCACTTGCAAGTATAGAAAACTTTTATTGGCAACGTTTGGTCTCACGATCCCTGATGAAGGCCGTAACGTTGCCAATAAAAGTTTTCTTGAATGTAAGATCAAAAGGATAAACAATACAGATTTATTTTTTACGGCCATTTTTGATCATATTTACCACGGGTGCCATTCATTCTGACCACAACTGTATCTTAAATCTCATATCTCAAATCTCATATCTTAGGCTATCTGAAATCTCATATCTTATATCTTAAAGCTCATTCATGATCTGGTAACAGAATGCTAGATCTAATGAGTCGTAGATGACGAAACTAACCAACATTTAAATTCTCCTGGTTGGAACAGAAATAGCAGATTCACATTAACCTGTTTAAAATAGCTGAATGGAATGGATTTTCCTTTTCCCTCTGTACTGGAAAGAGATGGATGGATGAGAGCTCATGCTGTCATGCTCAGTCTTTCATTTGTCTAACCATTTCTCCCAAAACACTCTTGCAGTATTCTCTCTTTTCCATCTTCTTTTTGTTTGTTTATACTTTATTCTGTTTCCATCTCACTTACTTCAACAGTTATTTTGCTGGTTTTAAAGTTGCATGTACTGATGTCTCAGTTCATTGTTTGTTGCAGTGTTAAGGAGACTCAAACTAAATATAGAGACGCTACTAACTACAAATTATTAACAGGCCTATTTATCCAGTGTACATCAATCTTAATGTTGCATTGGATTCTAGCCTTTTAAGTGAGTGAGATGATCCTCATCCATCAAATTTTGTATCCCGGATTTTCATGTGAATTTAGACTTCTGGACCTTAGGTAAAATATAATGTAAATGTTTTAATCATTACAATTTTTTTATGTAAAATACCTCTGTTACATTGCAACGAGTCCTGCCATAGACGGCAAAACTGCATCTTTTTAGTAAGCAGAGCACTGCATTTAAAGGAAGTGCTGGCCTTAGTTTTTTCACCATATGTCCTTGATGTTTGTTTCCTCTGCTTCAGATGAGACTCCAGGAATGAGATGTTTGAATAGCCTTTTCTTTGTCCCATGTGTTTGTGTGAACACACACACACATACTGTAGAGGTATGTGTATTATACTGTAAACTGCACCATCTTATCCCGAGATCACTGTGCTCAGACAATTTCCAGGACCAGAAATACATCAATGCAGTATTTTGTTTAGCAGTCCAACAGTGTGCTGACATTACAGGTGCTCTTGTTTTGCCCAAGAAAGTCAGTAGTTCTATAGGATTTTGTTAAAATGCATGCAATGCATTATTCTTATGTTCAGCTGTAGGTTCTATACAGGTGAAACACATTCTTCTCACCTTTCCAGTTAGAGCAATTTGGATTCATCACTATAACTTGGGACACATTTAAATGCATTTAAATTAGACTGATAAAGCCGAATGTTACAATGTGACAACATTAAGTGTAACTGGGACATACATTTATTTTATTTATAATAAAACTGAGGATTTTTGCCTTATTTCAGAACACCACTGATACATACATAGCAGTCTCAAACTGGAAAACCAGTCAGTATCTGGTGTGAACACCATTTGCCTTACGCAGTGCAACACATCTTCTTTGCATAGAGTTGATCAGGTTGTTGATTTTGACCTGTGGAATGTTGGTCCACTCCTCTTCAATGGCTGTGCAAAGTTGCTGGATATTGTCAGGACCTGAAACACACTGTCGTAAACGCTGATCCAGAGCATCCCAAACATGCTCAATGGGTGACATATCCGCTGAGTATGCTGGCCATGCAAGAACTGGGATGTTTTCAGCTTCCAGGAATTGTGTACAGATCCTTGCAACATGGGGCCGTGCATTATCATGCTGCAACATGAGGTGATGGTCGTGGATGAATGGCACAACAATAAGCCTCAGGATCTCGTCGCGGTATCTCTGTGCATTCAAAATGCCATCAATAAAATACACCTTTGTTCATTGTCCATAACATACTCCTGCCCATACCATAACCCCACAGCCACCATGGCCCACTCGATCCACAACGTTGACATCAGCAAACCGCTCACCCACACCATACAAGCTGTCTGCCATCTGCCCTGTACAGTGAAATCCGGGATTCATCCGTGAAGAGAACACCTCTACAAAGTGCCAGACGCCATCGAATGTGAGCATTTGCCCACTCAAGTCGGTTACAACGACGAACTGCAGTCAGGTCGAGACCCTGATGAGGACAACGAGCATGCAGATGAGCTTCCCTGAGACAGTTTCTGACAGTTTGTGCAGAAATTCTTTGGTTATGCAAACCGATTGTTGCAGCAGCTGTCCAGGTGGCTGGTCTCAGATGATCTTGGAGGTGAAAATGCTGGATGTGGAGGTCCTGGGCTGGTGTGGTTACACGTGGTCTGCAGTTGTGAGGCCGGTTGGAGGCCGGTTGGATGTACTGCCAAATTCTCTGAAACGCCTTTGGAGACGGCTTATGGTAAAAAAAATGAACATTCAATTCACTGGCAAAAGCTCTGGTGGACATTCCTGCAGTCAGCATGCCAATTGCACGCACCCTCAAAACTTGCGACATCTGTGGCATTGTGCTGTGATAAAACTGCACATTTTAGAGTGGCCAGCCTAAGGCACATCTGTGCAATAATCATGCCAATCAAGTTTAATCAGCATCTTGATATGCCACACCTTTGAGGTGGATGGATTATCTCAGCAAAGGAGAAGTGCTCACTAACACAGATTTAGACAGATTTGTGAACAATATTTGAGAGAAATAGGCCTTTTGTGTACATAGAAAGAGTCTTAGATCTTTGAGTACAGCTCATGAAAAATGGATTGGATGATGGATGGATGTATGGAGATCTGTCTATACAGATGCACAAACAAACTATAAATATCAAATATCAAACTATACAGATAAAACAGTACTGAATTATGTGTGTTACAACTAACCCCTATGTCTGTTACAATTAACCCCTCATATGGGGTAAGTTGTAAAATTTGCACTTCTGTCACTTTCAGTGCAACTGTATGAAAATGGTAAGTCCTAGAAAAAAAACTTTAAGTGTTCATTTGTAGCAGAGATGTTTATGTTGTTTGTGTAAAAAAAGATGAATCTAACTTAATTATTTTTTAATAATTGAGCCAAAACCAAAATGTGTTAGGTTGTGCCCCGCTCTCCCCTATTACAGGCTACAATGGGGCTAAAGGCTAAAATGTGCTTTTCACTACTCCCATATATGATTACAGAAAAAAATTGTATATGTTTTTATTGAACATTGATGGAGCAACACATTTTGTGTGAAAATAAATTATAAAAGTGGTTTGTTTGTTTGTTTAAAAATCTTAAAAATGTATGGGGTGGCAAGGTCCTTTCACACACTGGGTAAAATGCTCACCAGCATGGGGCAAATATGAGATATATCCTATATCTTAAACTTCATATCTCAAACCTCATTTCTTACATCTACAATATATATCGCAAATATTAGATATCATATTTAACATTTCATATCTCACATCTCATTTTATATCTCAACTCTTATATCTTAAATGTCATATCTCAAATCTTACTGTAGGTTATATATCTAACCCTAACCCTAGGTTATATCTCAAATCTCATATCTTCTAAAAGCTCATTCATGATCTGGGAACAGAATGCTAGATCTATTGAGTCGTAGATGATGAAACTAACCATCATTTTAACTCTTCCTGAAAACATCAGCTTTAACTCATCAATGCTTCATGTCGGATTGGTCTTTGCCTCCACGTCGTGCATTAAATTATGCCTAACATATTACATATATTGAATTTGTATTTTATATTTAGCCTAAATTACATATATTGAATTTGTATTTTATATTTAGCCTATCTGAAATCTCATGTCTTGCATCTCAAATATCTGCCATCTCAAATTTTATATCTCAAAACTCATATTTTGAATTTTAAATCTCACATCTCCGATCTTATATCTTACTGTAAATCTCATACTGTATCTCAAATCTCATATCTTATTTTTAAAATATTTCTCCTGGTTGGAACAGAAATAGCAGATTCACATATATTAACCTGTTTAAAATAGCTGAATGGAATGGATTTTCCTTTTCTCTCTGTACTGGAAAGAGATGGATGGATGAGAGCTCATGCTGTCATGCTCAGTCTTTCATTTGTCTAATCATTTCTCCCAAAACACTCTTTCAGTATTCTCTCTTTTCCATCTTCTTTTTGTTTGTTTATATTTTATTCTGTTTCCATCTCACTTACTTCAACAGTTATTTTGCTGGTTTTGCATGTGATTTATCAGTTCATTGTTTATTGCAGTGTTAAGGAGACTCAAGCTAAATCAGAGTTTCCGCTAGAAAAAAATGGTGCCGGTCAAAGTGACCGGCAGAGGTTTCGTTTTACGGACATTTTTATGATCTGCCGGTCAAATATCGCCTCTTAATTAGTCAAGTTTAGGAAAACTGGAGGCAGTCTATGTAACTTAAAAAATGACATAATCAGGCCGTATAGAATGCAACATGTTATTATTATCTTAACTTTCAAATAGACGGAAAAAAACATGAACGTCCGATTGGTGTCAATCAACGCCAATTGTTTTGTTTTTTAATGCGGTTTCACACACATTCACTTTTTGAAACATTGAAGCACGGATGTACCTAATACAAATAAATAAAATCAGATCATTCATTTAGTTCGTTATTAAATAAGAGATCTAGCGCTAAAATCTGTTGATTTTGAAATCAAGCTGAGCGCTCGTGTCCACTGCTATCAGTTGCATGGACGACGCGCTGCGCGAGTTGCGCAATCTTCACTCGGACGCGCGTTTCAATCTATCGCCGTTGCGGAGACTCTGTTCATTCCGGTGAAATCACAGAATAAAATGCAAGTCCCTGCTTGATATAGACTAACCACTGATGAACATAGGCTATTCAGTTTTGATGAGAGAAAAAAAAACTGTACCAGTGCGCGGATTAGAACCACTAGGCTATAATGAGATGTTCCTGATTCACCATCGCCTGGCCTCTGAAAAAAGCTTTTAAGGCCAGTCTGCCTGGGCCTGGACATATTTGAAACGTCTCACTCAATCGTTCGTTGTTTAGGTCTATATTACAGCCGTTTTAGGCGTGCGCTTTATTTGAAATGCAGCATGCGATGTTGTTTCATATAACTTTCAAACGGTAGAGCCTGTTCCTTTATAACATAGCCAAAGATCGGTGTATTTTTGCCTTATACATTTTAGGCTTATTCTCAAATTCAGATTGTGTTAGGGGGGCGGGATTATTAGGAAATTTTAATCGGACAATTTGACCGGAGAGATTTAATTTTGTCGGACATCTCATTTTTTTACCGGCCAATGTCCGGTAATTACCGGACAACGGAAACCCTGAGCTAAATATAGAGACGCTACTCACTACAAATTATTAACAAGCCATGTTCCCCAGTGTACAGCGATCTTAATGTCAAATTGCTGTGGATATCTAGCCTTTTAAGTGAGTGAGATGATCCTCATCCATCAAATTTTGTATCCTAGATTTTCATGTGAATTTAGACTTCTGGACCCTTTGTAAAATATAATGTGATTTTTTTCATTAATTACACTTTTTAATGTAAATATCTCTATTAAATTGCAACATGTCCTGCCACGACAAAGCTGCATCTTTTTAGTAAGCAGAGCACTGCATTTAAAAGAAGTGCTGGCCTTAGTTTTTTCACCGTATATGTCCTTGATGTTTGATTCCTCTGCTTTAGCTGAGACTCCAGGAATGAGATGTTTGAATAGCTTTTTCTTTGTCCCATGTGTTTGTGTGAACACACACACATACTGTAAAAAAGACACTCAGAGAGCAGCGCCTGAGCTTATGAGCTTGACTCCAAGCAAAACTGCACCATCTTATCCTGAGATTGCTGTGCTCAGACAATTTCCAGGACCAGAAATACATCAATGCAGTATTTTGTTTAGCAGTCCAACAGTGTGCTGACATTACAGGTGCTCTCGTTAGGCAAAAGAAAGTCAGTAATTCTATTAGGATTCTGTAAAAATGCATGCAATATATTATTCTTACATATTCAGCTGTAGGTTCTATACAGATCAAACACTTTCTATCTAAAGGCAGAACGTCCTGGTTGCGTATGCAACCCACCGTTCCCTGAAGGAGGGAACGGAGGATGTAGTCGATGTCGACTGAATGTGGATCGCGTCAGAGAGCCAATCGTCTTCGAGTACTATTGAACGAGCCAAAGGAATTGGCGCGCGTGATTAACATCACACTCCGCCCCCGCGGCATGGGTATAAATACTGAAGTGGATGCACGCACTAGTTGCTTTTTCGCTGAGGAGCCGAGCGTAACCCAGAGTCAGCGGTGGTCCAGCGGTAGTGGCAAGGGGACTACGTCCTCCGTTCCCTCCTTCAGGATGGGGCTTAGGCCAGGGAAGTCACTGCTGTTCCTACAGGACCACTGGGAAAGCGTTCCCCATACATTGGAAGGAAGGGACGCTGCGAAAGCCACATCCTACCCGAAGGGAGGAACGCGGAGAATACACATATGAACTGGGCGGATGACCAGGCAGTATGACATATGGAATGTCACTGGGGTGGCTCCAGCCTAAGATGGGGGGAGACTCACCGGACAGTGATGGCAGAGAGACTCTGCCGAAGGAAGACACGGGCTCGCCGTATCGTGGAAGAATACACATATGGGTTCACCGTAGGGACCGCAACATATGGACCCAGCCTAACACAGGTTCCACACTGCTTACGAGTGGTAGGCCTAACACCAGATGTTCCGCACATCCGATGTCGGAGGGGTGTGGAGGAACTCAACAGGGTTCGGTTTAAGGGAACTCAACTGTAGTAGAATGGCGCACGTATCCAGTCCATAGGAGGGGAATGGCGCAGCAAGCCGACACTTTACAACGGGCTCACAGTGAAACTGGCTTCATGAGAAGGGAGCCCACGGGAAGCAGCGGTTCAAATCTAGGTGTCGCCCAGCCCCCAACTCTAAAAAATCTGTCAGCAAAGCACTCTGTCAACGCCCAGGAGGAGCACACACTCATTATAGAGGAGCTCAACACCTAAGTGAACATGAGCATCTCAGCATTTTTCACCGAAATGAAGGCAGCCACCATTCAGTGGGCCAACTTCGCTTGGAAACAGCCTTCCCTCTCGCTGATTTATTAACAGATAAGAGCTGGTCTGAGGTCTAAGGCTTGCGTTCTGTACACATAACCCGCAATGAAGCGGACGGATAGAGAAAGCCAGGGCTGGGTCTGCCTCCTCTGGGGCAGCGCTTGCAGGCTCACCACCTGCTCCTATTACGTGAGAGGTATGAACCTTGGGCACAATCCAGGCCGGGGTCTCAGCTCGTGAGAGTTAGCCGGCCCAAACTCCAGGCACAATTCGTTGACTGAAAGCGAGCAAGTCCCTACCCTCTAGTAGAGACCATGCGAGCAGGAGAACTGTTTTAACATAATTTTTAACTCACTGCCTGCAGTGGCTCAGGGGCGGTCTCTGCAGTGCAGTTGCACCAGAGATAAGGCCCAAGAGGATAAAGAGGGGCACAAGGACATTCCCTTGCTCCCACAGGAACCTGACGATCAGGACGTGCTTCCCATGATTCTGCATCACAATGTGCATCAAGAACACAGAAGCAACATCATTTTGAAGGTGGAGGAAAATAGCCTACTCCAACCCATCTTGCAGGAAAGAGAGCACTGAAATGATAGAAGCTTCCAGGATCTCCTCACGGAGAGAAGACTCACTCAACTAATAGGTTCCAATTCAATGCGTAAGCACTCTACCTCTTTCCAGGGGGTGCTCGCAGAAGTGATGGTAACTATCACATCTTCCTGCGATAGCCACCTGAACCTCCTCGTTCAGTATAGGACCGCGGGTGCCATCGTGCCCCATCCTAAAAATGTGTTCAGGGGAAGTCAGGAAGGCTGTCGAGGGGAGCTAGGTTTGGTTGGGCCAAAAAAAGGGGCAACTATCAAGACCTGCTCCACTCCTGCTTGAGCACTGCAGGAGCACTGCTCAACACTAGGTGTGAAGAATATCACTGGATTTTCAGGAGCACGTCTGCTCAACACATAGTGTGATGATCATCACTGACTTGAGCGGGATAGCCGAGCCTGAGGTGGGGCAGCAAAATGGAGTGTGGTGTTAGAGTGCTGTGCAACACTTACCTGTCTCCACTAGCGGCAGGGGGCGCGTGAGAAGGCGGATGACCGGGTCCTCGAACGCACCAGGCTGCCTGCTGGTGACCAAGGGGGAGCTGAGGGGTGTAAGGCTATACAGGGTCACACCCTCCAGACTGTCACTCTTGGGGCCCCAGGAATAGAGAATTTTGCTCTTTTTCTGAAAATGTGGGTACCGATGACCCCGTATTTATAGGAGTCAATGGCGGAACAAACACACACAACAAAAAGCTCCAGCCAGCCTTCCAAACGGCCGGAGGGAGTGGATCGGTGGCCACTCCAAGAACAACTTGTCCATCTCTGGGGGGCTCGTCCAGGTTCAACGTTTCCGCTGTCGCTTACCACCTGGCTTGGCAGCGCCTGGAGCGGGCTGGGCGTCCCTTCCGCGGCCGGCTCCACGTCGGAACCTGGGTGTAGGCTGCTGCAATGGTCCAGCGGGAGCTGAGGCGGCTGCAGGTGGACGCCCTCGGCGACGAGCAGGCGGAGGATCTGACCTCGGCGGGCGGGTGAAGGCAGCAGCATCCCACCGGGGCAGGATGTGTCGGATGTGTCTGCTTCTGGGCTGTAGAGAACTGTTGGGCAAATTCTCCACAGCGTCGCCGAATAACCCAGCCTGGGAAATGGGAGAGTCTAGGAACCGAACCTTGTCCGCTTCTCTCATGTCTGCCAGGTTGAGCCAGAGATGGCGTATGGTGGACAAGTGTGGACATTGCCGAACCGACCGCGCGAGCTGCAACCTTTGTGGCCTGGAGGGCGAGGTCAGTTGCAGTGCGGAGCTACCCTCGTGCATGTTCATGAGTGCCTGGGCCTGGTGGACCTGGAGCAACGCCATGGCACGCAGAGAGGAAGCGGCTTGCCCACAAGCTTTGTAAGCCTTGCCCGGAACAAGAACAAGAACTTACAGGCTTTAGAGGGGTGACGAGGATCACCTCTCCAGGAAGCAGCAGCTGCCGGACACAGTTGCATCGTGACAGAACGCTCCACTGGAGGGATAGCCTCATAACCCAAGGGTAGGGAGGGGGGAGGAGCTACTTAGGCGGTTTCTGGCAGAGAAAGGTGCCATCCATGCCCTCGTAAGCTCCTCATGCACTTCAGGAAAGAAAGGTACCGGGGCGCCAGGCTGAGAACCAGCTCGGGCCGCCCCGATAAACCAATCATCCAACCGAGACGGCTCGGGACACGGTGGAGGGTTCCACACGAGCCCTTCCGCCTCAGCTGCCTTTTTCAGCATAGCTGACACCTCTGGATCTGGCTCGGGCAACGCTGGTCAGCGCAGCCGAGTCGTCATCTCCAGAGTTCAGCTCCCCTTTCGATACTGCAATAGACATGCTGTCCCCTGGAGGGGCCCCAAACGAAACAGCCGGTCGGTCCATTACAGAGGGACCAGCAGGTTCATCGGGGGGCTCCACCGGCTGCAGTGTGAGGGAATCCATGGGGATTTGCTGAGCGGATTGCCCCTCACTGTAATCCTCAGATGACCCAGCATGGATGGCACCCCAGTCTTCCTCTGGGAAGGTAACCCAGAAGAAGAGCCAGGGCGGGGCCCAGAGGCGGGGACTGCACCTACGGTTTTGACGTAGGCGAGTCTCGATCTCAACACCGCGATGGCCATGTTCCCGCAATGAGAACATGACTCGTCCACGAAAGCTGCCTCAGCGTGCTGTAGGCCCAAATACGTGATACAGCTTCCATGACCGTCAGAGGGGGACAGAGCCTTACCGCACCCAGAAACGCATGGATGGAATGGCATCTTGAAAAAGACACACTCACACCCGTTTTGCTCTTTTAGGAAATGGGACCGTCACCAGTGCCGGAGCACACAGGGAATGACTGGAATGAATCAGTCAAACTGAAACAGTGAAGCACTCACTTCTTGCCCTCTAACCAGACGTCAACACACAACAAAACAGTTTTTTTTTAAATTTGATGCTATTAAAACAGCAGTTGAGAGCTGAGAAGCTTGCGATCACCGCTGCACCCACGCTGTAGAACACCAACACTGGGAGGTCTTCCTGCAAGAACACAGACACACTCGCTCGTTGAAACAACAGCACTCTTCAGAGACATCAATGACGATCGGCTCCGAAGCGAAAGGCAACTAGTGTGTGCATCCACTTCCGTATTTATACCCGCGCCGCGAATCACGCACGCCAATTCCATTGGCTCGTTCAATAGTACTCGAAGACGATTGGCTCTCTGACACGATCCCCATTCAGTCGACGTCGACTACGTCCAACGTTATCAGCTGAAAGGGAACTCTCTGCCAGCAGAGATTGTGTCAAGACAAAGGCCTCACTGACACGACAGCCAGTGGCACAGTTCCTCAACAATTCCGTCTCCATACCAGCATGATGAATCCGATCTTCAACCAGATGGAACTGGATTAAATATTTTGAATATTCCAATCCCAATCAGACTTCCTACCTGTAATGCTGCCTCAAACAGTGTTCATTCGTTGGCCAGAGGAGAACTCAATAGATGGCAATATCCAAAATCCTTGTCCTTGTGGGGACATTTTTTTGGTGTGCTTGTGTGTGTGTGTGTGTGTGTGTGTGTGTGTGTGTGTGTGTGTGTGTGTGTGTGTGTGTGTGTGTGTGTGTGTGTGTGTGTGTACTGTACAGGTTTTCCCAGGAAAAAATATTGATGTTACTCTATAGTGTGTAAGTGATTCCAGGTCTAAGGTAGGATATATTGGACATGCACATGATCTTCTTATGAAATCCGCACTGAAAATGATTGGTGTTCACTGTTCATGAACTGTATGCAAGTGTTTAATCAGAATCTTTGTGATCAATGTTAACGTTATAGTATATAAATAAATATCAATCAGCCACAAATATTTTAAACCTATTAGCTCTTCTATGGGGCAATATTTATTTGCTGAAGTGCATGAGTCACAGGTGCTGCTGAATCAATTTCCTGTTAATGATTAGCCTTTTGGATTCCGGGGGGTTGAGAGTGGTTTCTGATAACTGTATCATCAATTCACATGCAAATTGAAGATTCAGAGCAATATTGAGGAAAAGATTAAAATAAATCTCAATGTTTTAAAGAAAAAGTTCTCAGTTAAAATTCAAATGTCATTGGGCCTTATTCATGAACCCTGAGCAGCACAAAAGTCTTTGTAAATCCTCCAGAAATCCATGGAATGGAATGGATTTCAATAGCAACCGATGTAAGATTGTTTTTTTATGAACACTTTACAGAGAAATTTGGTTTGTGTTTCATGAATAAGGTCCATGTAGGCTACCTTAGTAAAAGAACAAATCATGGCTGAAAGTGAGTAAAAAATGTCACACTATTAAACCTTTTCTTTTTAGAAATGTATGAGACCTAGCATTTGATGATACTGATATAGTGTAAAAAAAAACAAAAGAAAATAAGATACAAAAATACAAAATACAAAAGCTGGTGAGGTCTCAGAGACCACAATTACTAAAACGAATACTATTCATAAATGCTCATTACTAAATATTTGGGCTATCAATCAATTAAAATGATCATCAAATTAATTACATTATATCCTGAGTAATTTATTGAATTAATCACAATTATTCAGATAAATATTTTCTAAGGAAAAAGATGAAGATAATTAAACGATATTACATTATTGTGATATTACAAATATATTATATTATATATTATCAGTAGCTTATTAATAGACAGCCGTACTGATTATGTATACAGATTTGAAGAAGTTAATAGAAATATTATTTTATTAGAAAATTCTTGTGTGGCATAAAGAATATGCATGAGCGCATAAAAATGAGACAGGGAAAGACATCAGTGCTTTTAGTGTGTGTGTCGTAAGTGGACACATACTTTTGCCTGTTGACAGGGATGTTGTGGTAGACATGATAAGGCCTATTTATGCACAGGTGCAACACAAACTAAGAAATTGATTTGAATTGATACTATCAGAGCTATGAAATGGAGGGATGAAAAAACTCTTGTCCAAAAGGCCAAAGGGCTTGTTTGCGCTTTTATACAAACATTCTCTGCATTTTATGAACCCAGGAAACTCAGCAACATAAATGTGTCTTCAAATATGCAGTGTTCATTCCATGTACAAAGAAACACTCGTGATCTCTAAGACTCCCGTCTACTTTCAAAATTCACCTTTTTACTTCCTGTCTGTCAAATGCAATTACCTGTTCCCATTTTCAGTAGAAATCACTGGACCCTTCTCATATGAAATCAGATGAAATGAATTTAGATGAAATCTAAATGCTCACTGTATGACAATCTCTCAAACATACACTGTTTACACAGAAAGAGGGATTTAATTGGCAAACCCTGCCATGCAGCAGCATATTTCTCACTCATTATAAATCAAATGTTTGAATTACCAGTAGTGTTTAGACACTGAGGTTTCAGATCCTGGAATTTGTTCATTGTGAATCATTGTACAACATTATGTGTATATATGTGTCAGTTGTACTATAAATATGATATTTAAAGTCAGGATGAAATCAAAATTGATCATTATTCATTTTCTTATGTAGTAGTCTTTATTATAAATTATGTATCCATGCATATTCATATTTTTTATTCATGAGCTTTTGTGATCTTTAGTCAAAATAAATTCCCTTCCCTCTTGCAGCAACATCACTTCTGTGATGACATGTTTACTGGCTTGAGGACGGGAGAACCTGTCACTCACATTACATCACAGCAATAGCAAACCACACCCATCCAATCAATTCCCCATGGACAAAATCAAGTCCCGCCCTACATTTTTTCTTGTACAAGAAGCTGTTTCACTTGTCACAATAAGGAAGAAAATCCGTTTCCTGATGACTTTAAAAAAGGTTTTAATAATGACAGTCATGCGGAACAAAACAACATTGAACTTCTATGACTTTCATTGTATGGACCCAAACAAAAAAATATTGAGACATTTTAAAAAAAGATCTCTCCCGCTGTAGGTAAAAATGCCGGGGGAAATCTGTTGGGAGTACATAGGTCCAGACAGTCAAGCTCCAATAAGACACTTGTGCATCAATTTTAAACACGATACAACAGATATTTATGAAATACAGTAGAAAGGAGTGAATTATTGGCTAAGTATCACACCTCAGGGGTTTCAGTGGCCTTTTTGATTATCATTGGTGAAATGGATAGTTTCAAGGAGGGGGACGTTGCTGAATTATTCATTCTTTATAGGTGGATTGGTATATTGCTCTGTGATTGAATGGAGCAGAATATTATAAAACTGTGTGTGTGTGTGCGTGCGTGCGTGCGTGCGTGCGTGCGTGCGTGCGTGCGTGCGTGCGTGCGTGCGTGCGTGCGTGCGTGCGTGCGTGTGTGTACGTGTACGTGTGTGTGTGTGTGTGTGTGAAACAGTAAAACCTGAAATCAACTACACTACATACAGTTTGAGCAGATGTTTTATACCATCATCACTGTCCTCATCAGAGTTCTTTTCCCAGTATTCACCATCTGACTTATTTTCACGATCTCAAACATGTCATTTTCAAAATCATCTTCAAAATCAATATTTTGATCTCTGACAGCTTCTTCACTAGATCCATCAAGTATTTGATTGTGTTCATTACTTGCTCTGCAGTAAATCGTTGAGCCGTTGCAAGTTTTGCTGATGATTCTTCCTATTCTTTTGTTTTCTGCTTGCGTTAACTATGAGTGAAACGTCACTTTATCATTGTGTTTCAGACATTGCCAACTTGTGGAATTAAGGTGAATTGCTTTTATTCAGTCATCAAAGATTCAACTACTGTTGTAGTAGTGTAGAAATATTCTACACTGTTACACACCTCGGGTTGTTAGCGGCCCTGTCTAATATTTACAAAAAAAATGAGTGAAAACAGGCATTCTTTTATAATTTTATAAATATTTGTATTGTTATATTGTTTATAATGAATTGATTAAGGAATACTAAGATGGTTGATATCTAAGTTAAAAAAAATAACGAGGAGGAGAGTAGCAAATAACATGCCGGGTCACTAAAGACCCGAGGTATGCGTTTAAGGGTTAAAACAACTTCTTAAAAAATATTTTAAAATATTTTTTTCCTGTGATGGAAAAGTTTGATTTTCAGCATCATTACTCCAGTCTTCAGTCAGTGCCACATGATCCTTCAGAAATCATTCTAAAATGCTGTAACATTAAAATCTGATCAGAAATTAGATGTATTACTGGTAAAAAAAAAAAAAAAATGTCATTCTACTTTGACTAAGAATCAGTTTTCTTGCTGCTTAAATTTCTTCGGGGAAAGCGTTTGTGTATAAATTGTAGTGCATGCATAGCATGAACAAGATGAATGGTTATCAATGCATGAATCATCATTTTCCACTCATTATTTTTTTATTATTATTATTATATCCTGCATGTGGGCTGAGACAAATCATATAGATAGTGAAATTGCTCACAGTAACATTAAGTTCCTCTCCGTCTTGCCTAAATGGATCATCTGTCTTCACACTTATTGTTAGTCACTGCACCTACAGTAACATATACCACTATTATTTTATTATAGTGTTTTTTACCAGTGCCCTATTCTTTAGAGACGTGAAATGGACTTATTTTTCCTCGTCTGCTGCTTTGATGTCACATAACAGATTTTCATCAAGTTTGTGCACCTTTTTGCTGCAGATGTGAGTGCCCTTTAAAACACCCACAGATTTGCTTTTTACATTCTAAGCACTTCAGGAATCA
The DNA here is from genome assembly GCA_026230005.1 of Gila orcuttii. Classification (NCBI taxonomy): domain Eukaryota; kingdom Metazoa; phylum Chordata; class Actinopteri; order Cypriniformes; family Leuciscidae; genus Gila; species Gila orcuttii. The sequence goes on along the minus strand of JAPDVR010000015.1, from coordinate 17,201,305 downwards.
TACTGTGTTTATGAATGATCTACATTTTTGGCATAGACAGCATAAATTAAGGAATCATAAACTTTATGGAGTGAATTTCATATTGGGAAATGATATATGTATAGTGAAATGAACAAGCGGTGTAAATGATAAATGTGTATGTTTTACAAACAATCTGTCCTGCAGTAGAATGGAATGAGAGAGTGAGGGAGAGGGAGAAGATACAGCGAAACAGATTGACTTAACAAGATGTCGATTTACAGAGCAGACTGTGGAGTCACGCCCCGGGAACTCAGAAGCAGACAGAAGGAACGCGCACACGCACAACTTTACCTCAGAACAGAAGTACACCAGAAAATCTAAGGAGTTATATTCCCTGATGAACATGCGCATGCACAAAAACATCTGCCCTCAGCAAAATGGGGAAACAACAGAGGCACTTTGCCATAGATAGAACACTGACAACTACAAAATCAGAATCTCCCCCCGTTTAACGTCCTCAGTCACCCCTCGTTGCCCTTCTGTTGGCTTTCACAGATGTCACCACTGTTACAGAGCGTCTGCCAAGTGAGTGTGTCTCTGTCTGGTCTGGCGGGAGACGGCAGGGGACCTCGTGTTGTTGTAATGTGTCTGGGGAGATGCATCACTGAGTTTCCTAGATTTATCAGGGCTGCAAATGCTGACTTTCATGGATGCGCTGGAATTAAAGTGGTTTTGTGAGGTCAGTGTAGGACTGTGCGTGCAACTTTGAGATTTCTTTAATTAACGATTAAATGCTACACATCCTCTACCTCGTCTTTTTTGTTGTTGTGTCCCTGCTTTTTTAGTATTTTTTAATCTTTATTTTATGGATAGTGTAACAATCAAAAAACTGGATTAATCACACAAACAAAAAAACAAACAAAATCTATGGTATGGGTTGTTATGGGTAGGGATTGTTGGCTGATATAGGCCTATGTAATGTAGAACACTATTTTTTGTGCTTTTTTATTTATTTATTTGTTATTTATTGTTTCATATTATATTCAACAGTTCGTTTCGGTACTGAAATCCGATTCCATGTTCATTTGTTATTTGTTATTTATTGTTTTATATTATATTCAACAGATCGTTTCGGTACTGAAATCCCATTACATGTTTTTCAGTGATTATTTTTGCCTATTAAATCGTTGCAACACTTTAAAGGCCCACTGAACTGCCTTGGAATACGTTGCTTTGTATGATGCATTGACGTAATTTCCACTGAAACAGGAAGCTAAGGAGGGACATATTGAATGGCCCCTCCTCCTTTTCAAATAGCCAATAGCGTTTAGTTTACCTCCCAGACTGCAAGTCATACTTGACAGCACCATGGAAGCGAATCTGAGCGCTGATGATATGTTGGATTCAATAGTAGAGGCATGAATAAATTTTAGCCATTTCATTCTTAACCAACGTACAGTTGGAAAATGGAATAAAACTTGAGCATTTGATTAACCGAACACACATTTCCAATATTGCTCAGTGACGTGTCAACGGTTGCTTTGGCCAGGTGGTATTTAGGGAGCGTCCCGCTTTAGATTCTAGAGAGCATTTGATTGGAAAGAAGATGTGATGAGAAGCTGAAGTCCGCAGTGATGTAATACAAATCTGAGATACATTTTAGCGGAATTGAGAGACTGTAAGTTTTGAATGCTTATATCTCCTAAATGCAAATTTTGTCATTTTTTTTGGAACACACCAGCATATTCATAACCTTAAGGCTAACATATTCATACTAAAAGTTAAAAAAACTTAAAGGAACACGCCACTGTTTTTTGAAATAGGGGTTATTCACTGTCTCCCCTACATTTAGATAGGTGGGCAAACGCATTTTTGTCTCAGTGCATGCATTGTCTTAGTCTGGCAGTGCCGACGCTAGCTTAGCATAATGAAAAAAATCCTTTGTTGCCGGATAGCATGTCTTGAGTAAAAGTGACCCCTCAAAAAAAAAAAAAGCTAATTACTTCTTGTGGCCTGCGTATTCACAATGAGTACAAATAGCAATGCAGATTACGACTAGGCGATTTCCTAAGCAGATATTGACTTGGGACTATATGGGGGGAAAGCACTGCTACTTGGGTGCAGAGATATCACGCAACACCTGAAATCCCCCAACTTCCGTCAACATACCGGCGTGAATATTAGCTGGCTATATATTTTTCCTACAGTAGACATAGTGAATGGTGATGAACATGGCGGATTTTGTGAGAGACGAAGAGGGTGACTTCTCAGACAGTCAAGATCCAGAACCATACCTCTACGAACCAGAGTTTTCAGAAGAGGAGCTGTGTGCTTTGGAAATAGAACGACAGGAGGAGGAGGTTGCGATCGCTCAACAGCCTGAGGACGTGAGGATGAGAGCCAACACGAACTGGTGGTGTGAGTGTGGGGGAATATGCCAACCTATGCCGACTGAAATAGAGTGTCTGTGCTGTGGCGAGTGGGACAAGGTACTGCCATCGATGACCAGGTTCAACGTGTCAGATCAAGATGAGCGTGCCCGCAGTTGTCACAGCTACCCAACTTGCGTGATATCTCTGCGCCCTTGTAGCACTCGTTGTGAATACGCAGGCCACAAGAAGTAATTCGTTTTTTTTTTTTTGGATCATTTTTACTCATGACATGCTATCCGGCAACAAAGGATTCCATTCATTATGCTAAGCTAAGCTACCAGCGGCACTGCCAGACTAAGACAATGCATGCACTGAGACAAAAAATGCATTTGCCCACCTATCTAAATGTAGGGGAGATGGTGAATAACCCCTATTTCCAAAAATGGTGATGTGTTCCTTTAAATTTTGATTTCAGGGGGTCTTTAAGAGTGAGTCATTAAATGTATAATTTATTCAAACGATTCGTCTTAAAACACTGATGCTGCGTCCCAATTCGCATACTATCCGTCCTAAATAGTATTCGAAAATAGAATTAGTACGTTCCAAATCGTAGTATGTTGAAATGAGTGTTCCAAAGAGACCCGGATGGTCTACTATATCCGGTCAGAATCCGAAGTGCAGATCGATGCACACTCTAACGGCTGATATTGCCCACAACCCATCGCCGTTGGACGAGGATTCGGTTAGAACCATAGACAGTATAAGAAGTGGACAGAGCCATCTCATTGGAACTCAGTTGAGACAGTTGAAGCCCATTTTTAGCGATTTTTGAGCACTTCCGTTCCTGACGCGCAGACTCAAACCGACTCAAACTAAGCTTGATGACGTGAGCAACCTGTCTGACAGACGTAAATCTTCTAGTAGCTGTGCGTGAAAATTGCCAACGTTAATCACTTCATATGTATTCACTTGCCACATACCGAATTATTTCCAATTCCCCAAAAACGTTGTTGAAATATTTTGTCCCTGTTATCTATGGGCTTCTCCCTTGACGGGACGTCCCCCCGATTGCCTGCGAGCTTCTCCTCCTGTCTATACGGTAATGTCTCTATTGTGCGACATAAAGTCGCGTGGTTATGACGCAATCGTTAGCCTGCTTTAACAAAAACGGCTTCTACGGGGCCATAACATAAGATACAAAGTAATGGAGCCTTTTATACATTGTCGTGTTTATTTAGAAATAAATAATGGACAGATGAAGTCTTTGGACGCCTCAGATGTAAAGTTATTCGCTGTCAAAGTGACGCCAAAATGAATGGGAGTCAATTGAATGCTAACAGCAGGTGATAGCCAGCTACAATGGCGGCTCCCGCGAGGCTTCAACTTCCGGCTGATGGATTACCCCCTTGGTTAGAACTACAAACACGAGTGAAATTGTGTTAAAAAAAAACTAGACATGGAGGACGCGCGAGTCCTGCGGTTATGTAGAGGTTTAGTAAAGGGGGTTGAGTGATTAATTATCAGTATCTAACCTGACGAAAATGTATTTATTCAATGTTGTCTACATTTTATTGCATCTGCAGCAGCATTGTGAACTTTTGTAAAGATACGTTTAGCCATTAACTTTTAAATGCATCATTGCATTCAAATTGCAAACACATGAGGAGAGTCTCCGCATGAAAGACCCGCGACTGGCAGGTGAACGTGCAACAACATTTCTCTCCGAAACGGTAAGAAATTATATTAAATTGAATGGAGGATTTTAACTGTGACGAGATGATTGACAGGGCAGTTTACGGTGACGATAGAGCTGTCCGTTAAAGATGACGACGCAGTATGTCCCAAAGCTTGCCTACTATTTTGCTACACACTCAAAAGTATGTACTTTTTCTTCACAAAAAGAGTACATACTTTTAGGGCGTAGTATAAGTAGGCGAATTGGGACGCAGCATGATTCATTTGTTTGTGTAATTCACTAAAGCGACTCGCGCCAATTGATTCAGGAACGAGTGAGCCATGGAATCATTCACTAATTCACTAAAGCGATTTGTTCAAAAACGCTGGTTGTTCTTTTGAAGATGTTCAGTGGTTCTGTGGCGTCATTTGAAACATTTTCGTTGAGGGATAAAATCAAAAGACACAACTAATGTTATCGGTGTCTAAAACATAAGTTACACAATATTTTATTGTTTATTGTGTTGAGTAAACTGTTGTGCAATCGTCGATATCAGACCAAACAACACGTTTCCGAATGTGACGCTGCTAATTATATATAGCCTACGATTATAGCCTGTTTATTCCTGTATTATCTTTGTTTCAAGTGCAAATGAATATCGTGGACGCTATTTCAGCAGAGCCGGACAGTAACGGAGTACATTTACTTGAGTACAGTACTTGAGTACAATTTTGAGGGATCTGTACTTTACTCGAGTATCATTTTTGGGGATTACTCATGACTTTACTCAAGTACATTTGAGAGGCAAATATTGTACTCTTTACTCCACTACATTTCTATCCATAACCGTGAGTACCCGTTACTTCTAAAAAAAAAAAAAAAAAAGGAAAAAAAAAATCTCGGAAACCCTCAATTTGTTTCCCTCTCAAACGTGATTGGATTGTGCAGGCGCCACTGATTGGGACAGCCTATCAGCAAATCACCTTCACCTTCAGCTCAGAACTGACGCCAAAGTAAACTCCATGGTCAGATTGATGTGGGTTCAAATGTGGGTGCAAAAAATCCATTAAAACTCTAGCAGAGGTTTGTCAGAGCGTTGCCATTGTGCATTGCCTTGTGGGCAAGTGAGAAATATTAAATAAAGCAACATGGTAAAAAGATGAAAATGACTTGAATTAACTTTCAATTCCTTTTAGATTATCAAAGGTATTAACATTAACATTTTTCATAACTCCATGTAGGACGTTTCTGTACATAAATGTAAGCACGGTTCGCGTACCTACCCCGAAGTGATATAATAAAATTCTGTAACAAATTTATAGGCAAAGACAAGTAGTTTGTTTAGGCATGGTTTGTAGGGAATTACAAACCTGCACACATATATTCAAACACGCATAACTATAGAATCAATTCTTAATGCGCATGTGAACGCCATCAGCGTTTATCACAGGTTCAGTTTAAAGTCTGTTTAGAGAGAACGGTGTCATCTTAGCGGCCCCTAATTTAATAACAAATGATCATTTCGACGGAAGTGAATCAATCAAAACTAACTTTAGCTGGAAAATAACATTATTCAAGAATCTCTGTTACCTTAAATTATATGTTTATCTCTGAAAAGCCGCTTTGAAACAATCTACATTGTTAAAAGCGCTATATAAATTAAGATGACTTGACTTGACACTGTGGCAGTAGTAATGCAATATTTAGAAAATTTACTCTTGTACTCTTGATACTCAAGTACTTTTAAAAACAAGTACTTCAGTACTTTTACTTAAGTAGACATCTGACTGTAGTACTTTTACTTGTACTTGAGTAAAATTTAGCAAGGGGTATCTGTACTTTTACTCAAGTAACGAAGCTGTGTACTCTGTCCGCCTCTGTATTTCAGCGTGAGGCTATTAATAGGCTAACGTTAGATACTAAGTGCTGTTGATCGACTTGATTGACAGAAGCGACATGAGAGTAATCAATAACAAGTGAGTAGTAGGCTATTGCTACCTTGTTAAAAAATAATCGCTCTTAATTGTATTGAATTAACATTTGTAGTGTACTTTAAACCTAAAATTAGCCTATATTTTAAATGAACTGTAGCCTACTTGTAATATAATAAATAGCCTACCTCAAAAGTGACTTTAGGAGACACTTTTAATGACACTGATAGGCTATGTTAAGTATAGCCTACTTTTAAAATGGCACTTAGTTAAAAATAAAAGTTTTATTTTAAAGTAAAAACTTAAATAATTGTTTTATTTAACCTTTGTCATGCTTTATAAAAGTACACTTTTTTTAAATGTGTACCAACAAAGCATGTAAAGTGCTTGATTATAATTTTAACTGTATCATTTGATAATATACAGTATGTTAAATTAAAGTTAATAGACTAGCCTATATTCTAAAAGTACTATGGTTTCATCATTACAAATGTCTAATTACAAACACATTTAAATACATGACACATACGTTTTTTTATACAATTAATGCTTGTCGGTACATTTGCCTGTACACAATAAAAATGATCAAATCACATCAAAAGTCCTTCTTAAGTGGGTCAAAAAACACTCTGAAAGGGATAGTTGAATTTCAAATTCAAAAAATGAAAATTCTGTCATCATTTACTTACCATTGTTCCAAACCTGTATGAGTTTCTTTCTTCTGTTGAACACAAAAGAAGATATTTTGAAGAATGTTGATAACCAAACAGTTGACGGTAGCCATTGACTTCCATACTGTGGAAAAGAAAATACTATGCAATTCAATGGCTACCGTCAACTTTCTGGTTACCAACATTCTTCAAAATATCTTATTTTGTTTTCAACAGAAAAAAGAAACTCATACAGGTTTGGAATGACATGAGGGTGAGTAAATATGACAGAATTTTCATTTTGGGCTGAACTACTGTAGGCTATTCCCTTTAAGTTGAACTAATTGCTTTTATAAACTATTATATTAACATTCATTTAAGTGTCCGAAAACATTACATTCAGTTCGCACTTGATGTAGTGCATTAATTTAAAGTATAATATTTCTATAATAAGTATTCTTTTTAAAAGTATGCTAAAGTGTATTTCTTTGAACAACATTACGCTGATAAAGAATTATAGTATTATATCCAAACTGATCTAAGATGTAAATCTATTTAGATACATGCATTGTTTTATAATGTGTAGTACAGTTTTATTCCTTTGGCAAGTTTTATTATTTAAGTAGTGACAAAATGAAACACTAAAATGCCCTGCAGGAGTATTATTTTATAGTTTTATGAGATGTCTAGTATAGGTAAAAGTTAACCAATGATTGGATTTAGGTAGGCCTATATGTGTCTCTCCCGTCACTCTGCTGTCTCCCTAAAACAAACAAATGGATTTAGGGACCACTGAGGATGTTTGTTTCCGTTGATGTAGCCTTTTACAATTTGCACTGACTGTATGTGTGTGTTTTGCCACTAAATTTATGACAGACAAGAGAAGTGTATGTGTGTGTAGCGAGAGTCAGGCAGGGGGCCGACAGAGACGGACTCCCAGGAGCACTCAGACACAAGACTTATTGAATTTTATGCTGGTGTTTTTATTTTCTCATACTGCTACCTGGGGAGCAACTTCCCATCTCACTTATCTCATTATTATGTATGGAGGAATCCACCAGTGAGAGAGAGAGAGAGGAGCAGAAATAGTTGAATAATTTTGTGAAAGAAAGCTTCTGAGGAGGGGTGCCATTACTTTCCAATTAGTTTAGTTCACACTGAGAAACACAAACATCTCACAGTGATCAGATGTTTCACCCGCATGCTTTAACAGCAGTGATTCACTCTCTTTGAATGACCATTTCACTCTGCGTGTGTAAGCTCCGATGGCCTCTTGAACCTTTCTCAGGGTATTTACACTTGAAAAGGACACAGAACTTCTGAATGGAACAAACTGTGCATAGATAGCATAGCCAGGATTAGTGAAAATGCCACAAACATGAACTTTATTATTGAGATGGAGTTTTTTAAAGAGGTCCTGTTAGCCTAAATCCTATGAAAAATATCTTGTAAAATGTGGAGGTGGAGGGTTTCAAAGGAAGTTTGATAGTGTACTGCAGGAGTAGCCTACAGCTAACATTGAACCAGACTATTTAAATGTTGAGCAAGCAATCTCATTGGCTGCAGGATCCGCTTGTGCTTAGGCCTGTCGCGATAGTCAATAAATCAATTAATCGCACGATAAAAAAAAATTAACTTGATCATTTTTCCGACCGCGATAATTTCCATCTGCATGCTTGTTTGTTTTCCTCGTGTCTCTCTCTCTCTCTACCAAAGAGACTGGATGACAACTCTCGGTGAACCCTCTTGTCAGTTGCATGGTCTTTTGTGTGGGGAGGCGGTGCTTGTCAGTCACATGGCAGGGTTTCCCATACGTTCATTTATTTGTGGCGGCCCGCCACAATATCAACGCTGACCGCCACACAATGATTTTCGAATTTTTTTTTATTATTATTGTTTTTTTTACGAAGCCTATTTAAAATCGTATTTGATTGCAGAGCGCCTAGCGCATTCGCGCAGCACTACTTCTCGCTCGTCCCCCTCTCTCTCTCACTCACCCGTACTATTATCGTATTATTATTATTATCAATATTATCGTTTATTGCAATAATTTCTTGGACAATTTATCGTCCAGCAAAATTTGTTATCGTGACAGGCCTACTTGTGCTATGTGGTAATGAATGATTAGATTTAGTGCTGCACGATTAATCATATCGCAATCGCGATGTCAAGCCTATGCGATTAGATAATGCAAAATGCTGCGATTTTATATGAAATAAATTTGGGCTGGCAATTAATACAGCATCTGTTATTTTTTGTCATCCTTTGGCTAGTGTTACATGATCCCGCTCTTATTCCTGCAAATGCTTTTAAACCATTCATGCGTGACAAGTTAAAAGAGAGTGTGCTGCCTGTGAATGTCCTGACTCAGAAAGACGCGCGCCAGTATCATGCGCATGCACAGACCGTGCGCCAGATTACCTTTCTCTTTCACACTTGAACGAACAATAACACACACAATTATGCCCAAAATGTAGTTTTGTCGTGTATCTCCATAACATAAGAGCAGTCTTATGATGGACGTAAAGAGTTGTGAGAGAATGAGGCGCGTGTGAGATCCGCGTCTCTGTCAGCATTGGCTGCTCTTAAAGGGCCAGCAGCCAATAAAGCTTTCTGTCAGTAAAGTTAATCAAAGAACAAAGGGAACAGAGAAAATTACTCAATGCTCTTGACTAAAGAACTTTTGTAGCTTTAATAAGGATTAGTCTATATATAATTTATGCAGCGCAGACTAATTGATAACTTTATTCAATTTCAGTATATAGTAGTGTTGTCAAAAAACTCGGTACTTCGGTACCAAGTCGGTACTAAAAAAATTAAACTGTTACGGTACCAGCTTTTCTTAAATACCGGTGGTACTGAAGATCCGGTTCTTGATGCGCTGTCCGAAAGGTGCACAGTTGCGTCCTTTTCATAAAAACACTCTGAGACATGGCGACCGGTGGCACTGCTAATGCGGTGGCTCTGAATCCAATTGTCGACACGAAAGGAGGAAAGAGCCACATATGGAAATATTTTGGATTAGGCTAATGTCACGTTGCCATAATGGGCCGTTCACATGCAAATGTAATGCAATTCAAATGTAGGCGCGCGGCAAGCGCGCTCATAATAAAGCGACGCGGCGTGGTGCGCTCTTTTTTCCAGGCGCGCCTCTGTTCATGGTTGCATAGCAACAACAGACGCCGCGGGAGAGCAAGCGCTTGTGGAAAGAATTTGCACGCGCAAAAAACGCGTTATGTGAATGGCCTCTAAAGTGGTATCAGGTGCGGTTGTATCGGGGTAGTTTTACGACTACGAGTACATGAGCACAGTATCGGACCGACACCCGAGTAACTTACTGGTATCAGTATCGGTGCATCCCTATTTAGGCCTATGTCATTAATATCAGTCCATCAGAAAAGCAGTTCTAGGCTTATTTTTGCCTGGATAACTCAGCATGTTTAAAAAGCCCTTTTAAAATTAAATATGAATGCAGTTTTGGATTCAAATAAAATTACAAATAATAAAACACGTTTTATCTCCTGTATAGTTCAGTAACACTACAATAAGATACCATTGATTAACATTACTTAATGTGTTATCTAACATCAACACATTGAGTGAACAATACATTTTTACAACATTAATTAATGTTTGTGAATGTTATTTAATACAAACACTTGATTGCTCATGTTTGTTCACTTTTTTCATTGTGCAATAAATAAATAATGTTAACAGATACAACTTTTGATTTAAAAAATGTATTAATACATTTTTAAATTAACCCCAAGGAGAATAATTGCTACAGTATATAACTATTGTTTATTGTTAGGTCATTTTATCTAATCTTATTGTAAAGTGTTTTTAATACAGATGTACCCTACAGTTTCCATCTCTGTAACCGTGATATAGGCTACACTTTAATAGGTTATGTAAATTTAATCTAAATTAAGTTTTGGTACCAAAATTGGTACCGAGAACCGTGGATTTTTACTGGTATTGGTACCGAATACTGAAATTTTGGTACTGTGACAACACTAGTATATAGCCTACCTGTTAAACAGGAAGGCCACAGGTAAATATGACGTTTATGTGAAGATTGTTTGAAGTTCACTTAAATTAAAAGCTGTTATATTTTTTGAAGCCTAATAAATGTTTTAAAAAAATTAATAGCTTTCAATTGTAATGATGGAATCACTGTAATGTTGGGTGGCTATAATTAATGTTTAAAAAGTGTGTGTGTGGGGGGGGGGCATCAATGGCTTATTGATCATTATAGGTGTTATCAATCATTTAGTTGTTGTTGCTAGTTTGAGTTGAGAAATACACATTTCAGAATTATCACTAATCTGTGTCTGCATTTTGCTTTAGAACCAAGCAAGTTGACTCAATAAGCAATACTGACCTCAATAATCGCAATGTGACATTTTCCCCAATTCGTGCAGCCCTAATTAGATTACATGCAATTGACAAGCAAAGGACCTACATTATCAGCCTGGGCCTTCTAGAGTTTCATGACTGAACTAGATATTTATAATGAATGACATAATAATTTGTTTATTTTATACTTGCATGTTTCATTCTTGTTGAGTGAGGGGAACTCAAATATTTATGTTTATAGTGTTTAGAATTTGTTTTATTTACTGGTATTTTACATGAACTCTTTCTCCATTGATAAGTTATCTCAACTTTAATGAGAAACCGCTTCCCTGCCATTGACCAGTTTTTATGGCTTTACGTGTTATCACTGTTATACGGTAGGTGGCGCTATTACGCATCTTCTGAACAAGTACAGTATCTTTAGCTCAAACACAGACAAAGAAGAAGCAGAAAGGAGTGATCTCATATTTAAGCAGATGCATATGAAAAATAATGTGGTCATCAACAAAAAAACAGCATATAAATCAAAACGGCCTAATGTTAAAGTGAAATGTCGACCCAGGAAGTGGTTAGGACTGTGCAAGCTTTGGGGTGTTGGACTCAATCTACTCCATCTATGTTTTGCTCATCGTTCTGAATCAGATCTGAATGTAGTCTTTGACAAAAGCGTGATTTATGTTCAAAATGTTGCTTTTTTTAATGAAAATTCCCATATTCAAGTGTTGATAAAAAAAAAGAAAAAAAAAAGAATGCATGTAGCTAGACTAAAATATATATTTTTTTTTTTTTTTTTTTTTTTTTGTTTAAGAGCGGAGGGTCTGTTCTTTCTTTTGATATATTGCTTGATCAGATATTCATACAACAGAATATTTTGGGGGCCATGAAGTTTGTGTGAAAATGCTGGCAGTGGCTGGCAACTTTTTTTTTTTTTTAACTCAGGCGGGGAAAGAGTTAATAAAATATGACATGTAATAATAAAATGTGATTATAAAAATAATAAAATAGGCTAGTGCTTTACAGTCTGCACAAATTATTTTTTTCAGGTCCTGGAAAAAGTAAAAGTTATTTTATTATGGGTGATTTTGTCTGTTGTTGTACTGTGATAATATGTGAGCTGCAGAGCCATAGAGTTTGCAAAGAGCATCAGCTGCTAACTTGGCTTCAGCCACAGGGGGAATTATGCTTCTGCGAGGAATACGTTCTTGTAATGAGTTTATGTACTGTGACACCACAATCTGCCACCATTTAAACTTCCACCATGTTTGTCAGACACCAACTGCAGATTTAGTGGCAGTTGTCCTTTGCCCTAGTCCTTCGAGACTGGAGAGTAAAGATAAACAATAGCAAACCATAGTGATATATTTATTGATATTTCCTGTTCTCATACCTGCTCTGCCATCACTCAGCTCATTATTCTCCGTCTGACCACATCTGTTCACAGACCAGCTCTAACAAATTTAATGAAGCACTGTGTGCTTGAACAAATGCGCATTGACATCCAATGGTGAAACCAATTATGAATCGTAGGACCGGTCTACAAGGATCAGAGGAGGCTAGTAATGAGGGATATGTGGAGCTAGAGCTAGACCTCTCTCAATTTGGGCCCCTCTCCATCTGTTATCTCCCCTGGGTCAATTATGGCTCCCTGTCACATGCTAATGTGGTCCCACCCCCGACCGAGCCTTTTGATTGGCTGTTTACCGGCCATTTGTCATCCTATTACCGGCTTATGGTCTGCCTGTACCTCTGTTGCTGTCTACCTCTGCTGGCCTTGAGCGGTTCAGAGCGTGGGGAGAATGGAATCTATTCAAGCTCACATCCACTCTGCTTTTTCATTACCAATGACACGCTAGTGTGTCTGGGTGAATTGGCCTAAATTCTACTTCTTTCTCTCCAGTACCTCTTTCAGTTAGACTATTATTCCTTTGTATGTTTTTTTTTTGTGCACAGTACTGGATTATTGTGTCCTACTAGTCGCTATAGAGACCCTTAAAGTCGTTGTACGTGGTAAATGGTAATCATGAGTTTCCATTGTGAATATTAACTGGGGAAAAAGAGGTGGCGCACACAAGCAACACGGACGGCACAAAAAAAGAAAAAATATTTATAATGTTACTAAATATTTCTATTTTTAAATAAATGCTGTTCTTGTAAACTTTCCGTTCATCAAAGTATCCTGTAAAAAAAAAATTATTACAGTTTCCATAAAAGCAAATCAGCATATTAGAATAAGTTCTGAAGGATCATGTGACACTGAAGACTGGAGTAATGATGCTGAAAATCTGATGGCTGTTATTGGTAGAGGCCATTGCATGAAAATAATTATTGTTTTATCTGTATGTCAATATTTATTTTAAGTATTATGATTTTAATTGAAAATCATTCAGAAGTTAATGTATTTACAATTAATCAAATGGCAATTACTTTTAATGTGGTTAAAGAACAATGAGATTAACATAGTAAAATAAAAATTGTTGATTTTCCCAGTCTGTGTCTAATATGTAGTTCATTTTAGAACATGTTACTAACCAATTTTATGGAGAAATAACACATTTCATGGCTAAACAAAAGCCATTTTAGTTGTATTACTCATCTCATTCAGAAATGCTTCGAGTTTTTGCTTGCTTCCATTTGAGCGCAAACAATAGGCATCATTGAAAAACTGCTGTCCACAAGAAATTTTGCTAAATCACAAGTCGTTTATCTGTCGGGACCCACGTAAAATTCCTTTTGAAACCTAGATTTGTGGATTTTATGTAGACATTTTGTTTGAGATATAAAGTATTAGAAAGTAATTTTACTATCTGATGTGAAAACAACTGAATCTTCTGACTTGAAAATCTCTCATTGAAGTAATGTGTCAAAGTGCTTAAAGCAGGCCCTGTTTATTTTAGCCCTGAGTAGATTATCCAGAACTCAAGTGTTGCTACAGGCTTTACTGAACTAAGAGAGCTCTTGAGCTGACAAAAATGAAAGTCTGGTTAAATGCTCAATACAAATGTGGATTGTTCTCCAGTAAGTCAAGTGTAAGCCATAGAGGGACTAAAGCACTTAGTTGCAGGACTCAATCAGCTCTATATAAATCTCTTATTTAGTGTAATGCTGGGATTGATGACAGAGAGCGATAGGTCCTGTGGAGAACGATCTGGACAAGTGCTGTGTTATTGTGTTAATCTGCTGCCATGAATTAATTCTATGGCAATGAAAAGTGTTGTGTAATAACTGCATAGATGTTTTTCTTTTTTTTTTCTTTTTTTTTTGCATTGGCCCTTATGTACATTAAGATTATGCCTGATTCAACCAATTAGTAATTTCAAAACGGCTTAAAGAAACAACTTTCTGAATAATATGAGCTTTTGTTATTTATTTACTGCAGTTAATTTATGTTTGTCTCTCTTTTTGTCTTTCTCTACACTGCAGGGTGAAGTTAAAAGACGGAGTGGCGTTCCTTGGCGCCCGACCCAGTAACCCCACACTCTGGATGGTTAGTCAAGATGTCAGAACAGAAGGTCACAGGGTTGTGACCCTGCATTGTCGCCGTAAGGAGTCCAGCTATGGACAAAGGTCAGTTAACTAGCCCAAATGCTAACTCTTGTAATTTACTTACTGTGCTGGGCTATGAAGTATAGACCAGCATTCTGTGCTTTGGATGTTGTTGTTGCCTTGATGGTCTCAGGTTTGTCCATTAGCATCTGCACTCATTAGAGGCATTTAAAAAATAAAGTATGATGGTGTTTCTTCAATGATGGTAACTTTTGGTCCTGCGGACTTTAAAAAAAAAAGTCATAAAGTGTCTTGAAACTCTTTAATTGGTTTCATCTCAAACTCTTCACTGACGTTATGTTGTTGGTAAACAAGTAAGCTAACTTTTAGAGAAAAAATAATATTAGACCAAAATTGAAGGGCAGCCACAGTTTTTTGTTCATCATCGTTAATAATTCATATTTTTATGATGATTTTAAAAATGTTTATTTAGAAAATCTGTCTCTGGGACACGGGTAAAACAAATAATAATAAATAAAAAATAAATACTACCAATCAACTACTGGGACTTAAGTGTCCAATATTGGAGAAACACAGGTGATCTTTGCATTACAGAGCAGAATAATGGCCTTTATTTTAATGGACTTCACACATCCTCCAAAATGACCTGGGGCTTGATTGAAAAGGGAAGTTAGTTCTGAGAAAAGCTCTTGCAGCATTTGTTTATAGATGTCTTTTGGTTTAAGATTTTGCATGTTGGATGTTTTACATCTTTAAGTGTAATTTGAGTTTTCAAAAGTGTCCAAATCTTTTTTGGGGTCACTGTACATGTTTAATTTGTTTAAATAAAGATTTCCCTCAACTCATCAAATAGTAATATTGGGATTAGGATAACTGGACATCAACAGAGATATTAAAGGAAGGAATTTAATGCCATGTGATGGACTTAAGAGTGTGCTTTGGAACATACTTTACTTTGAAGTAGTTAAAAGCGGAACATAAATATATCCAGTCAGTGGATAGTCAAAGCTGAAGTGCTTAATTTCCATTCTGTTAGTGTGACCAAGCAGAAATGCAAAAAATTGCTGTTTTCTAATAGGTATTGTAACATAAAAAAAAAAAACTCTTTAGCTTTAATCATCACATTTTTCTGAGGGAGTTAGTATCAATTGTTTTTTACTTAAATAATAGCTGTTCTGCTTTTGTTCAATGCCTGCTTGTGTAAAATAATCTTTGCAGATAGGAACTAGTTAACAATGCATCTCCCTTTTTCCTTCCTATTAGAATATTGAATCAGTGATCCAAGGGGTCTTCGTCCAAAAGTTGAGTCATCCATTTACGAATCTTATTTGCATGTTTAAATGAATCTGTAAAATAGGAAACCGTGTTGATGTATGCAGAAGTAAAAAACACACTGGTCATAATTAAGTGTGGATTTGCAGTCTTTGTGTGTCATCATGCTCTTAATCGCATTTCTCCACAGATCTGGAAATAGTGTTAATGAACTGGGCTCTGTACTGACAGGTGTAATTTTCCGCATTAAAAGCAGTTTGGTGGAAGTCTGTAAACTTGAAAGATTAAGGCCAGCATTATCATGAAGCTCAGCTTGGCATTGCAGAAATAAACTGCCCTAGTAAACAGACCTTTTGTAATGCAGTACGCACCTTGTCTGTATCATAAATTAAAGTTTTTCTTTTTCTTTTTTTGCTAACTTCACCAAAACTGAATAGTTTTAAATGTACAAAATGTTTCTTTTTCAAACTGAAGTAAAAGTTTTTCCCTCTTTTCCACCTCGCTTTTAAATCGCTTATGAATGCGAATTAGTGGTAATTGTTTGAATGGTGGATTCATTATTATTCTTAATGAAAAACACAACAACAAAATAGCACAATGAAAAACTTGCTTATATTAAACATATAACTTTTATTAAAAAAACGAATAAGACGGCTTTAATAACAAAACTGATAAGCACGGCAGGCTCATTCTTGTGGTGCGCTTGAAGGGGTGTGTGTGTAAATTAGAAGTGTTACCTCTGGGTGCTGCCAACTTCATCAGGCAAAGTTTACAGATTGCTTTATTAATGTTTGCAGGTTCCCTATTACAGGCTGGCCGCGGGTTAATGTCTTAAATTAAGTTTTCCTAATAAAAGGCCTTAAAAAGTATTAAAATGTTTCAAATTCAGATTTGATGGGTCTTAAATATTTAAATATTTATTAATATTTTTGGTCACATTGCTGCTAAAATTTCTCCTGTCTGACGGACCCAATGTCCGTCAAATAACCTGTGAAGTATCAAACCGCGAGAATGATTCTGATTTTATTACATAAACAGTGACTGATGATTTATTTCTGGTAACGCTGTTGAGGCTTGTGCTGCCTGTGAGAGACTTTAGTGGAGAAATGAAAACAAATGAGCGTAGCAGCACACATAAAGAAACCCACAGAAGAAATGTAAAAGGTTAAAAGGTAAAAATTCTAAATGTTGAGTTTTTTATTTATTTATAACATATAATATAGTTGAGTAACAACATGACAAGGGAGCTATTTTGTTGAATATTCTCACGATTGCAAATGTTTCATTGATTTTAGTTCATTAAACAAGTATATTTAATATTAAATTACTTGGACACAATATTGATTGTTTTTATTCTGTTTTACCAACGACAATAGTTGTGTATCTCAAAGCAGTAGCGGTGTCTCGGCGGTGTCTGATAACACACATACTCGCCTGGACATAGCCAGGGGAGTTTTAAAATGGTGTTTCTTTTTTTGTGGTTTCTTGGCCTTAAATCTACAGGCCATAATGAAAATGCCATATGCCCAGCTAAAAGGGAATATCTGTTTATATCTGTAGACACCCTGTATTAACATTGAGTTTAAATACAAAATATTGCCAAGTAGGCGCTTTTACATTTGGCTTTGAAACCAAATCTTCTGCCATCGTCTTGTCAGTCAGCTCGCCTCACTCTCGTCGTGATAAATGAAATCTGACTCCTGCTGCTGATCAGTCCTGCTACGGTGCCGCTGTGGGTAAGTGATGTAATCGGTGTGCGTCTGAACACTGTGTAACACTGCTAACACAGACTATCGCAGCATGCCTAGTACTCTGACTACTAAGCATTAGTGTAAACAGCATACTAAAACATTAATGACCCATTACCGGTCTGTGCACTTTATAGGTCTGAGAAGCTGTAATTCTGCCGGCACTATGCAGTTTTTTTAGCTTAACTCAACAGCTTTGGAATCATTGGAATGGTTATATGACTTTTTTCGGGTTGAATGGTGGCCATCTTGCTCCCCCCTGGTGCCTGTGAGCGGAAAAACCACCCTTGCAACTTTGGCCTGGCGGGCCGCCGGCCTCAGCTTCAGGAAGTATCGCGTGATCGCAGCTCTCGCAATGTAATGAATTGCTTTAAGGCACTGCACACATACACTATCTCAACATTTATATGCTAGCCTTCTGTGTCTCATACATACCTCAGTGGACATGGCTCCATGCGTTTGCCGGCTTCTTTGAAAACAAATGCACATGGCCAGAGGGAGAAGATGGGAGGGGGGAGATTCGCCAACAAGTTTTTACGACAGTGTTGTCAAATATCTATTCCGAAGCTGTAGGGGGAGCTTTATAGAGAAACCTGCGAGCAAAAAGCGAGAATACAGCGAAGAAATTGCCAAAACTGCATAGTGCCGCTTTAAGATTTTAAGATTCATTTGTGGGAATCCAGGATCCCTTAAGATGTCCCTTCATTTAAAAACAAAAAATCTTGCTAAAATTTCTTTCATATTTTGCTGCTCAGATTGTGACCATCTGTGCCACGAGCTATAACACAACACTAGCTGCGGACCCTAAAAATTTGTTTTTAATTACAAGTAGCACAATCGGAATAAAAAACATTTTCCGTTCGATAGGAGATGTAAACACTTCATTAGATTAAAAACCAAAACTGAAGTTTTGCACATGTGCAATAATGTAGAAATGGCATAATGACATATGACACACGGATCAAGCTGTTGTTGTTGAATATAGTGTAATAAATGAGTGCGGGAATGGGGCGTTTTTACTACTTGATAAATATAAGCGGCACAGATCTTCATGTGCTCGTCATTTCCAAAATAGATAAACTCTTGTTTAAAACAAAGAAAAGAAGCAATGGTAGGATGATAGTTAGTATGCGCCAACAGCGAGAAACTCTGCATGTCAAAGATCAATTCCGATTTGAAACTTGTGACATTTGGAACTCAAACGTGCACATCAACACGATCACTTCATTTAGGATTCATGTGGTATTGTGCATCATGCCTATAATTATGGTAATCTTTCACCCCAAAATAAAAATGTCATAATTTATTCACATCATGTTATTCCAAACATTTGACTTTCTTTCATCCATGTAAAAATAATATGTTGGCTGCTCTTGAAAATATAGTTGAAATATAGTATACAAGTCATGTGGACTATTTTTACTTTTATGGTGTTGCTTCTATCATTTTGGAGCTTCACAGCCCCAGTCATCATTCACTTTTAATATATGGAAAATAGCGGCCAAGATATTCTCTGCAAATTCTCCTTTCGTGTTCCACAGAAGAAAAAAAAGAAAGAAAGTCAGACGAGTTTGGAAAAGCATGATTGTGAGTAAATGATGACAAAATGATTTCCTAATGTAAGATTATCAAATTTGCAAAGTGTTGCTTGTACAAACTGTCTATGAAATATCTGTAAAACGAAAACCTTTTTTTTCATGTAGTTCACGTTTTTTACATATAAACAACTCACAATATTTCAAGTAGGTGTTAAACGTTGTGCTTAATCAATTCTTTGATGCCAAAGTCTAATCAATCCACAAAAACTTGAAAGTACAAATCACACAGACAAACAGAAATTTGCCTTCTCTTAATCTGATCTTGTGGAATTGAATGGAATATTAACCGAGTTACCAGCTGCCTTTGTAATAGGGAGTCCCTAGTCATGTGACATGACAAATTTCTGTTTAATCCAGTCTGGCATTGATCTAAGACCAAGAGTTTAGGGCTAAATAAAGCATGTTAGCTTTAATCTAGGTCTTTGGGGATGTCCAGAGCTCTAATCTCTCCAGCTGGCGCAGGCACTTCTTAAAGACAAAGGAAGCACCACTGAGCTTACTGTGTATGATCCATTTCCCTCTTTCATCTGGCTCCTTTTTAACTTTCCCTCATTGCTTCAGCTTTTTCTCTCCATCTACAACTTGTTTTTTTTTCTACTATTTTATTCTCTATTAAATACCAGCACATTTTATAGATATCCAGGGGCAAATTTAATAAACAGTTGCTTCACCTTTGTTTCATCCATTAACCACCCACAAACAGACACTTTCTGCATCGCTATAATGCTATACTGTGAGTATTCAAATTAAGTCATTATCTTTTAAACACATTTAAAAGAGATTTTCTAAAGAGCTTGGCAGCAGTAATCAATCAAACAAAGATCAAATGATGGAGAAGAGCTATATGGGAATATTAATCTAGATGCACCGTTTAGTCAAGCACACTTTAGGCATTTTATCCATTTAATGCTGTATGTATCATGTTTGATGCATGGGTCATTATTAACATGATCAATACTTTGTACACAATCTTACATATTATACTTTTTTCAGTCTTCATTGTAATGCACACATTAAAAATTATCATGGTAAATGATTGATTGGTAAGTTAAATTAATAATTGAAATTAATGATGATTGATATTTGTGTTTTTATATACACAGCCTGCTCTGACATTAAAACCTCATATATTTCACAATAACAATGTTGTTGCTACTGTAATTTTATTGATATCAAATAAAATATTTATAATTTTATTCATGTGATTTATGTTGCATACACTACCATTCCAAAGTTTGGGGGTTGCTTCAATTTAAATGTTTTTGAAAGAAGTCTCTTATACTCAGCAAGGCTGCATTTATTTGGTCAGAAATGCAGTAAAACAGTAATATTGTAAAATATTTTAAAATGTAATGTATGTGATGACAACGCTGAATTTTCAGCAGCCCTTCTTCCAGTCTTCAGTGTCACATAATTCTGTTCATAAATTCATTGAACAGATTTGAAGTTTTTTTTTTTTAAATGAAAATCTGTTGCAACATTATAAATGTCATTGCAGTCACTTTTGATCTTGCTGGATCCATTGTTTTTGTCAAAAATGCTAAAGTAAAAGGTCCCTTTAAAGGGGCATTCGGCAACTCTAGCTATTTCTTTGCTGATTTTCACTTTTGTTGTCGCATGTTTTGTCAACGAGCTCCCCCTACAGCTGTGAGGCGTATATTTCACAACAATGTCGTAAGAAAACTCACTTGCGGCACCCTCCTCTCACTTTCTACCGCTGCTCATGTGCATTTGTTATTATCGGAGCCGGCCAACTTTATCATGTGGAGCTATGTCTACCGAGGTGGGTAATACATCATACACATTGAGGGCGGCTTGTGTGTTTATGTCGAATTGCCGTAAAGCAGTTTGTGTTTCTCGCTCGTTCTCTCTTCTCACGAGACTCCCTATTTCCAACTTACCGGGACTTTAATCCTCATGTTGCAAGGTTAGTTTTCTGCCAAGGAACGTTGGGGGGAGCGGGGAAAGTCACCATTCTCACCAGAACAGGTTATTAAACCATACAAATGATTTCTAAACGGTTTTATTAAGTTGAAATAGTTGCCGAATGCCCCTTTAATAACAGAAAAAATAAGTGAACAGAAATGCTTCAAACTGAAAAGGCAGTGAAAAAATATATTTGAGTTTTTTAGATGTTATAATCAGTAAATTACCATAAAAGCCTAATATATCAAAATGATAAATTAACCTACTGTAGGCCTCGGACCGATTTAAAAAATTGGGCATTATGGTGTGCAAATTACATTTCACACAGTTTTTGTGATCACATTTGTGCAATTTTCTTTACTGAACAAGGTGCTAAAACAGCACAGCACATCCAAGTAAATTACACTATCAGCAGAGACAATTTTTTTGTAAATTCCCCCTGTCATTCTCTCGTTCTATTTTCTCACTTCTCTCTCATCTCTTCTCTTTCTCATTACTCCAGTGTTGGATCGGTTTCCATCACCATGCCGCACCTGTCATTCAGTTTCTTCTTTCTTCAATATTCTCTTGCATTTTTTTCATTTTCTTCATCACTGATGGAGGGACAAGGTCCTGGTGTGGATGGACGACGGGGCAGGTTGATCCGCTCTAGTTTTCACCTCTTTTCCTTTATTACACTCTCCTGTTCTTTTCTCGGTGGGGGAAATTTGATTAGGCCTGCTATTACCTTCAGTAGGCACCTTTCACCCTGCCATTTATGAAAGGTGTAACTGGAGAATAAGAGATACTGACAGACAGAGACAGAAAGAGAGAGAAATACTGGGAAGAACTGAGATTGCATCACGCATGCAGAGAAAAAAAAAGAATGGATGACATAAGAAAAAGGAAGAGAGAAGGAAAGTAGGATGTGTTTGTGTGCAGTCCGCAGCTTTTGCTGCTGCTGTACATGGTGTAGTGTGCCATGTACGTTTGTTAAATCTGTCTCTTGCATGGCAGCTTTTGTTTGTGTGAGGAAGGTCAGAGGAATATTGAGTTTTGAACAAGAGTTCACCATCTCTTTTACTACTGAAGTTTGCCAGGGGCGTCCCGCAGACATGCGAAAACCTGCGCATACATAGCATATACAGAGCATATATATCGCTTTGGTAAAGCTAAATCAAAAGCATCATGTGTACCACAGAAAGCTGGATTTAGACCGAACTTTGAAGCTCAATGGCGAAGCTCGAGATGGTTTAAATGTTCTTAAACAAGAATAATAATTCTGGGAAACAAGACAGATTCCTTCCCTTCAACCTCATGATCTCCAAAACCTTGACCTCTGTAATCATAATCTGTAATGCCTGTATACAGACTGCGATTCTGGGAATCCTATAAAGATCATTACAAATCACACTGTATGACATAGATCTTGGAAGAACTTGGGTACGACATGTATGTAGACTGTACGATGATGACACCTATTGAATTGTAGGCTACGATGCAAGATGGTATAGAATAATAAAACGTCATCAGCATATGCAAGCTGAATCGCACTTTTGCAATTGTGGTTTTTATGTGGGCTGATAAAAAGAGGAGAAAGCAAAAGAGGAAAATATGAATGCGGTCATGGCTAGGGGAAAGAGACCAACCTGGCATGCCAGTTTTGTAAATGGAGCTTGATGTAAGTAGTTTTACGTTTTAGCGCCATGTCGAAATGATCAATATGACTTTTCATGTTGCGTTTTTT
Organism: Gila orcuttii; assembly: GCA_026230005.1. NCBI lineage: Eukaryota > Metazoa > Chordata > Actinopteri > Cypriniformes > Leuciscidae > Gila > Gila orcuttii. The sequence goes on along the minus strand of JAPDVR010000015.1, from coordinate 17,178,583 downwards.
TTGACTAGTCAATAAATGTAGGTCGTAGTGTCAGAAATTTAGCATGATCATCTCACAGTGTGTTTGCTGCTGTCAGAAAATTATCGCAGGCTATCTTCGGTCGCAAGATCGTGACAACGGCCATCTTTGAACCTCTCTCACTGTACGACGTAGGACCACCGTTTAGGAACCATGACCACAGAAGTAGCCACGATTGGTCATCTTTCGTCTGGGACATCCCAAAACCGTACAATGTGTACCAGGCATAATTCCCATTTGAGAATCTGTTTCAATCGAATTTCTAGGTTTGTTCACGCCATGTCGTAATTACCGTAATAGAAATGCTTAATTCCCAGTCAGAGGATGTGAACGGCTACAAGTAGAACGTCACAATATGGAAGAAAAGCCGGTTACAATTTCTGGTTCATGTAGCCTTTATAATAGGGCTGGGCGATATGGCAAAAAAATATAATTTAATAATGCTGCCAGCTTAAAGAGTATCCTGACAATTACTGAAACCTGCAGAAACCAGATGGTGCATTAATTACATTTTAGAATGTAGTTAACAAAAATAGAATAACCTAAACTTTTAACTGTGCAAAACTACTTTTCCTCCCATCTCATATTTTTGCATGCACCATGACCTCTTATGGGATCCATAGAACTTTACACTTACTTTGCTAGTTTTAGTTTGTTTAGTTTATTTTTTTCAAATTAGGGTTCAGTTAACTCTTTTTACTTAAAGTAGGACTGGGCGATAAACTATATCAATTCAACATCGGCAATAAAATTAATGTCGATAACGAGGATAAGCTCTGTACATTTTTACTTAATTTGGATATCCCTACCATTATGACACAGCAGAAATAAATGCTACAACAGACAGTCATTCTGCAGGAGATGGCAAGGGAAACGAAAGCAAAACCCTCCAAAGCTGAGGAAATCGAAAAAAAAAAAATAATAAATAAATATGTAACACTGTGAAATACATGGAAGTGGTTTGGGTTTCTCCAGCTCCAGAGCTCCTGTATAGATGAATGCACTAAATTAATAACTAATGATTTTTACTATGGAAATGAATCAACACTGATCTTACTTAAGATGGACAATGACACTATTTTTTCTTCTAGAGCTGCAACAAACTTTCTTGCATTATTGTCCTGTTATCACTGTAAAGATGCTTTGAAACAATCGCTATATAAATAAAAGCGCTATATAAATAAAGGTGACTTGATGACTTTAAAGCGATGAAGCGCAGATTATAGGCCGGTTCACATAGAACATGTTTTTGCAGTTGTAAACGTGAGAGAAAGGTCAAGCTCTTGAGACATGTTTTTTTTTTTAAAGTTGAACTACTTTTAACTTGAGCACTGTGTTTTTAGAACGCTGTGTCACGCACTAAACGCTACAAAGTATATGAGCGCAATGGTCAAACATCAGTCTTCTGCATGTTTACATAGAAAAATAATGAAAAATTTGCACACTGGAATGCAAAAACGCATTTTGTGTTTACCGGTCCAGACGTTCTTTGGTCAGTTCCAGCCAAGATGAGAAGCACTACTCATCCTAGCGACAACACTTGAGAGTACAAAAAAACGATTCAATGTTAATGTGTAGCATAATGACTGGTTTACAGTGTTAACATTTTGCACTTTTTACTCAAATTTCTATCTATAAATCATTTCATAGATGTAAAACCAGAGCATAGTTAAAAATTAACTATGTTTTATCTCATAGTAAACTTTTATATGTATAGGTTGTACCGTTTCAAATATTTTAGATGTTTCCTGCAATTATATTAATAACAATGCAACCTAACATATTGTTTTAAAAACACAAAGTTTCTCTGAGTAACACAAAAGTTTTGCGAGATAATGCAAAAGCACTGACAATTTTTTTTCTCCATTACCATGTCCCATTAGGGGTTCCATAAGATTCAGATTTCTGTTAATTTATAATTATTCATACAATTGAGTAACTATCATTAATTATTTTTACTGGTGTGCTGAACAGTCACTATTATATATTTGCAAGTAGTTTAAGGTTAACACTAGTAATCAGTCCATGTAATCATCAGCAATCATTTCATTCCAGTGAACCTGCCACAGACAATGTCAAGTTCATCACTGATTTGAGGTTAATCAAGTGATTAGGCCGTGTTCACACTTGACGTCTTTTTTCAAGCTGCTGTCTGTTTTACATTATAATCCTATGAAGTAAATCAAGTTTTTTTTAAACCGCTTTTTTAAATGCCACCAGCGACGTCTTTTTCAGCTCAGAGCGTCTCTTCAAGTTGAATAAAGTAAAACTTTTCTGAAAAAAAAAAACCTACGTCAAGCGCCTTTTTGACAGCTGACCAATGACAAGTGAGTAGCGAGACCTGTCGTTTCCATAACAAGAAAAATAGGGGCATGAAAAATATACAAATATATTTGAACATATATGTTGTTATAGCAACAAAAGTTGCCCTCAGCTGCTATTTGGAACCAAACGCCGCCAGTTTTTTATTTTATATATATATATATATATATATATATATTAGTATATATAAAAAAGCGCTCCATGTAGATGATTCCACATGGTAGTGTCTTTCCGAGGACACGACCACCCTGACAACATTCTGGGACGCTACGACCTCTTCGGGTAATTTAATGCGCTTATATGATAGCTGGTCCTCCTTAATGATTCATCTTTATATGTAAGAAAACCACAAGACGTCACCCATGCATAAAATGTCAGGTCAACTATTTTACTTTGTGTCCCAGAAAATGGAGAGGAGACGTCTTGTGTCGCTAAGGCTCCCAGCTCCAATCATTAAACTAAACTATTTTCATCTACTCACTTCGGTTCCTCATCTGTCTCCATTAGCTCTGCGTGGTTATTAGTGCCGTAATGTTCAGATAATTCACCACGGACAGTCAAAAGACAGACCTGTGATGGCGTGCTGGCCTATTACAGAGCCGCCGAACAGCGCCACAGGGGATGATTACAGCAATCATGTTGCATTAACAGTCGAATGAAAAGAGCACATAGGCTGGCCATTTAAACCATATGCATCCTCAGGACAAAGAGTCGAGTTGTTGTCGTCGTCGCTTTAAACGAAGTAGTCGTGTTGTTTGTGATCAAGACTATGATTTTTCAGCATCATTACTCCAGTTTTGCTCCAAAACATTGCCTTTTATAATTACAGTTGGAAAGCTGTGCAACTTAATATTTTTGTGGTAACCATGATACTTTTTACAGGATTTTTTGATGAATGGAACGTTAATTTTGAAATTAAAATCTAATTTGAAATCAATTATTTGAATTAAAATACCTTTGTAACATGGTCAATGCCATTACTTTGTCACTTTTGATGAATTTAATGCATCCTTATTGAATAAAAGCAGTAGTTTTTTTCAAAAAAGAAAAACATATCTTCCTGTCTTTTGAACAGTAGTGTATAAATGTTAGGGAGAAATTGGTTTGATATGGCAAAGTGAACAAGAAAAAAAAAATGGTACTTTGAGTCAAAAAGGTTTCTGACCTCAGTTTTTGAGGACTGTTGACACTTCACACAACAACACCGTAATAGTTCACACTTCAACAGCCAGAATTGGCCATCAGAGCCGCGAGAACGAACACACACACACACACACACACACACACACACACACACACACTTACTTTTGCACACACTTCCTAGTCCATTTCTCCAGGAGAACAGCAGCACCTGAACTAGAGCAGGGCTGATGTAAATTGTATCTGACAAAGCCAGTGCAGAGGGAAGCCATTTTTAGGCCCCGTCTTCCTTCTTTCCTCTCCCTAACCCCCCCCCCCCTCTCTCTCTCTCTCTCTCTCTCTCTCTCTCTCTCTTTCTCTCTCCTCCAACTCCAAACCACCTGTTGCTCTCCGTAACGGCTTCCCATTTTCAGGGCTGTGCTTGTCTTCAAGGAGATTGCTTTATCCACAGGTCCCAGATAGTAAGTATAAAGTAAATTGCCTTTGTCTGCTTTTGAATGCATGGCATGAGAAACCCTGGAGGGAAATATGATCAGAAATGAGCACCGAAGGCAACACATGCAGATATGCAAACACACACACACAGACTGCAGACTACTGCGCATGCAAGCGTGCGTACGCCATGCTGGGTCCATTTTAATCAGCAGTTTATTTTGATGCCACATTGATAATACAGCTCACAGCAGGCACAAACACACACACACGCAGGTGTTTTAAACTTCTTTGATTGAAAAAGTGGATCAGGTAATGAAAATGGGGTGGAAGTTCTTTGACTAATACATGGTTGGTATTGTCAAGTCACCTTTATTTATATAGCGCTTTTTACAATGCAGATTGTTTCAAAGAAGCTTTACAGCGATAACAGGAAACGTCTCGGTTACGTATGTAACCCTCGTTCCCTGAGTAGGGAACGGAGACGTTACGTCGGATGACGACGAATGGGGTTTCGCTTAGAAAGCCTATCAGCTTCGAGTATTACAAAACGAGCCTATGGCAAAGAAATGCCATGGGTCTGCGGAATTTGCATGACGTAACTCCGCCCCACCTCGTGGGTATAAAAGGAGGAAGTCCGCAACAGCAGTTTATGTTTCTTCGCTGAGGAGCCAAGACTGAGCTCAGGCGATCCCCGCGGTACAGCGGAAAGTGGCAGGCAGACGTAACGTCTCCGTTCCCTACTCAGGGAACGAGGGTTACATATGTAACCGAGACGTTCCCTTTCGTTGTCACTCCGAGTTACGTCGGATGACGACGAATGGGGTTACAAGTCTAATCACGCCACCTTCTCAGCTGTCTTCCAGTGCCCTGCGTAAATCGAGATCCCTGTCATAGACTGGACGAAGGACTCCATTTAACACAGGAATACCAAGGTACACTGGGAAGCATATCCCAAGCTAGGGGAAGTATGCAATTAATGCCAACCCAGAGGGGGGGACTTAGAGAATACACATATGACCCGAAGGAAACATATGGAGAACACTGGGGTGTCCAGCCGCAGGTGGAATATTTCAACCCCAGGGGTGGCAAGGTGGCTTGCCAAGGGAAAGACACATGCTCAGAGAGGCTTACAGTGGAAATACACATGTGGGGGTCGCTCAGGGGAGGGACCATGCACACGGGAGGCACCTAGCCGACGCGCAGGCAATAGACACTGGCGCCGACGTCAGGAGTGCTGGAGGAACTCAGGGCTTTCGGGGAAGCTCACCTGAGGAGAATATCGCACGTATCCAGTCCGTGGAGTGGAATGGCGAGCAAGCGAAGACACCTGAGCGGGTCCGGTACTAGCTAGTTGAAGCGAGTACATGAGAGGACACTGGCTCTACTCGGAGATTATAGAATCTGGCGAATGTGTTAGGTGTCGCCCAGCCTGCAGCTCTGCAGATGTCTGTTAGCGAGGCGCCATGCGCTAGAGCCCAAGAGGATGCCACACTCCGGGTGGAGTGGGCCGTCACACCAAGGGGGCACGGTCGACCTTGCTGCTGGTAAGCCAAGGCAATGGCGTCCACTATCCAGTGAGACAACCTTTGCTTGGAGAGAGCCTTTCCCTTCAGCTTCCCACCATAACAGACAAAGAGCTGGTCTGAGGTCCTGAAACACCGCGTCCTGTCTACATAGGCGCGAAGAGCGCGTACTGGACAGAGCAGTGCCAAGGCTGGGTCTGCCTCCTCCGGGGGCAGCGCTTGCAGGTTCACCACCTGGTCCCGAAAGGGAGTGGTAGGAACCTTGGGCACATATCCGGGCCGGGGTCTCAGGATCACGTGAGAGAAAGCCGGTCCGAATTCCAGGCACGCTTCGTCGACGGAGAATGCGTGCAGGTCCCCTACCCTCTTGATGGAGGCCAGTGCAACCAGGAGCGCTGTCTTCATTGACAGGAACTTAAGCTCGACTGACTGCAGGGGCTCAAAGGGAGCACTCTTCAGGGCAGTTAGAACCACTGAGAGGTCCCAAGAGGGAACGAGAGGAGGGCGAGGAGGATTTAGTCTCCTCGCTCCTCTCAGGAACCTGATGACCAGGTCGTGCTTCCCTACCGACTTACCTTCGACTAGGTCATGGTGTGCGGCAATGGCGGCAACATAGACCTTAAGGGTGGAGGGAGACAGCCTTCGCTCCAACCCCTGCTGAAGGAAGGAAAGCACAACGCTGATCGAGCATCTCCGGGGGTCTTCTCGGTGAGAAGAGCACCAGACGACGAAGAGGTTCCACTTCAACGCGTAGACGTGTCTTCTGGACGACGCTCTAGCGGAAGTGATGGTAGCCGCCACCGCTGGTGGAAGGGTACTCAAACCTACCTCGAGCCGTCCAGGAGCCACACGTGGAGGCTCCAGAGATCGGGGCGAGGGTGCAACAGGGTGCCCCGTCCCTGAGAAAGAAGGTCCTTCCTCAGAGGAATGGGCCAGGGAGGTGCTGTCGCGAGGAGTGCAAGTTCGGGGAACCAGGTCCGGCCGGGCCAATACGGCGCGACCAAAATGACCTGCTCCTCGTCCTCCCTGACCTTGCGCAAGGTCTGCGCAAGAAGGCTCACTGGGGGAAACGCATATTTGCGGCCCGGCGGCCAGCTGTGCGCCAGTGCATCCGTGCCGAGCGTGCCCTCGGTCAGGGAAAAATACAGGGCGCAATGGGTCGAGTCGTGAGAGGCAAACAGATCTATCTGTGCGTCCCCGAACTGGTCCCAAATCAGCTGAACCGACTGGGGATGGAGTCGCCATTCTCCAGGGAGGGGCTGAAGCCGTGAGAGCTCGTCGGCTGCACAGTTCAGGGCTCCGGGAATGAAAATGGCTCGAAGCGACCTCAGATGCTTCTGACTCCATAGAAGGAGGTGGCGGGCGAGTTGTGACATACGGCGGGAGCGTAGACCACCTTGATGGTTGATGTACGCTACAGTAGCGGTATTGTCTGAGCGGACTAGTACGTGTTGACCCCTGAGCAACGCCCGGAAGCGGTGCAGGGCAAGGCTTACTGCCAACAACTCGAGGCAATTGACATGCCATAGCCGCTGGGGTCCTGTCCAGGAGCCCGCAGCAGCATGTCCATTGCACATGGCGCCCCAGCCCGTGGTGGAGGCATCCGTGGAGACCACAACATGCCGGGAAGCTCGTTTAAGGGGGACACCCGCCCTGAGAAAACTGAAGTTCGACCACGGGGTGAGGAACTGACGGCAGGTCGGAGTAACTGGTACCCGGAGCGTGCCTTGATGCCATGCCCACCTCGGGACTCGGCCGCGAAGCCAAAGCTGAAGCGGTCTCATATGAAGCAATCCGAGCGGCGTGACCGCGGCTGCAGATGCCATATGCCCCAGGAGCCTCTGAAAATGTTTCAGTGGAACCGCATTCTTGCTCCTGAGATGTCTCAGGCAAGTCAGCAGTGACTGCGCGCGCTCGCTCGTAAGCTGCGCGGACATGGCGACCGAGTCGATGTCCATACCGAGAAAAGAGATCCTCTGCACGGGGGAAAGTTTGCTCTTCTCCCAGTTGACCCGAAGGCCCAGACGAGCTAGGTGCCGGAGCACTAGGTCCCTGTGTTCGCAAACCTGATCTCGAGAGTGAGCTAGGATCAGCCAGTCGTCGATATAACTCAGGATGCGAACCCCGTGTTCCCGAAGGGGAACAAGGGCAGCCTCGACGACCTTCGTGAAGGTGCGAGGAGACAGGGCTAGCCCGAAAGGGAGAACCGCGTACTGGTATGCCTGCCCCTCGAAAGCAAACCGTAGGAACGGTCTGTGTCGAGGAAGAATGGAGACATGAAAGTAGGCGTCCTTAAGGTCGATCGCTGCAAACCAATCCTGGGGCCGCACGCATTCGAGAACGCGTTTGGCGGACAGCATCTTGAACGGCAGCCTGTGAAGGGAGCGGTTCAGCACGCGCAAGTCCAGGATTGGCCGTAACCCACCAGTTTTCTTGGGGACAATGAAGTAGGGGCTGTAGAACCCGGACCTCATCTCGGCTGGAGGGACAGTCTCGTTTGCACCCTTCGCCAGCAGGGTGGCAATCTCTGCTCTCACGATAGGGGCATTGCCACCGACCAAAGTGGAGCGGACTCCCCTGAAGCGGGGAGGAGACCGTGCAAACTGAATCGCATAGCCGAGCCTGATGGTGCGCGCGATCCAGCGGGACAGACGGGGAAGCTCTAACCAGGCTCCCAGGAACTGAACCAGCGGGACCAAGCGGACGACAGGCGTCCCCCCGGAGGGGCAGCGAAGCGGAGTAACTCGCCCAGACGTGGACGGCATAGCGGCCCGGTGTGGGGGCACAGTTAGCAACCGCGCCCTGACAGAGGGGGCCAGGGGAGGACCAGGCTGGTCGTCCCGCGGGGGCCTGCTCTGCCAGGGGTCTGGCGACAGAGGGGGACAGGGGCGACGCGGTCCGTGGACGGCACGCCTTGTCAACCGCCTCTGGGACAGAGGGGGGCGAGGAGAGCACGGCTTGTGGGCGGCGCTCTGTGTCGCCCGAGAACTCTGTGAGCTCAGGGAAGAGAGGGTCGTTTCTGTCTTTAACCACTTTAGGGTGCTGCCCACCCGTGGGTGAGCAGCGGGGAGCGGAGAACAAAAGATTCTCCCCCGGCCCTCCAACGGGGGGACGGAGTGGTCCTGCTACCATCTCCTGAAAAACGACCATCTTCCCTGAGCACCCCGTCTCAGGAGCGCCGCTTGGCCCGGCATTTAGCGGGGGGCGGGGCGGGAGAGGGCTGTGGCGCCTTCTTACGGCTTCCTCCGCGACCGGCCCGGGGTGGAGGCTGCTGCGTGGGCCGGGCGGGAGGGGCGGGAGCCGCAGGAGGGCGCCCTCGGCGGGAAACAGGACGAAGCGTCTGCCCGGTCGGCTGGGTGGAGGCAGCAGCTGGCCGGCGGGGCAGAATGTGTTTTATGGCCTCGGTCTGTTTCTGGGCGGTTGAAAACGGTTGGGCAAAGTCTTCAACCGCACCGCCGAAGAGGCCGGCCTGGGACAAGGGGGCGTTAAGCAGACGGGTCCGCTCCGCGTCCCGCATGTCAGCCAGGTTCAGCCAGAGATGTCTCTCCTGGACCACGGCTGTGGACATCACCAGACCCAGGGAGCGCGCGGTTACCTTCGTCGCCCGGAGAGCAAGGTCGGTCGCGGCGCGCAGCTCATTGAAGAGCCCTGGGTCTGTCCTACCCTCGTGCATGTCTCTGAGCATCTGGGCCTGGTAGACCTGCAGAGTGGCCATAGCATGCAGTGACGCAGCCGCCTGTCCCGCCGCTCTGTAAGACTTCGCCACCAAGGTCGACGAAAATCTACAGGCTTTGGACGGGTGCTTAGGCTCGCCACGAGAAGAAGCACTCTGAGGACATAGTTGCATGGCAACAGAGCGTTCAACCGGGGGGAGCCCAGTGTACCCATGGGCGGCTGCATCATCGAGGGGAGGAAAGGCGGATGAGACCAACGAGTGGTCACGGGAAGACAACGGGGTCTTCCAGGACTTCGAGATCTCATCATGCACATCCGGGAAGAAAGGTATTGGGGTTGCCGAGGACGAGGGTCGGCGGCCTTACCCAAAAACCAATCGTCCAGCCGCGAGCGCTCAGGACATTAATTTATTATTAATTAATAAATGCGTTAACGCGATAATAACGCGTTAACTTGCCCAGCCCTAATCGCTATACAAAAATGCATCAGTATGTATCTTGGATAGTGACAATATGTATTGTGTATAATTCACCCAAAATGAAAACTTGACATAGTTTTAGTGTCAGTACTACATTAAACTACTATATATAATTTTGAATAGAATATCTGTGGGTTCTAATAATGCCAAATGTCTTATGTTACCAGTAAAAAGGCCTTCATTATTTTAAATATATCTAGCCAGTGACAGAGTGCAATTCTGTATTTTCAGCTTCAGAATCATGAGTATTTTTATTCTGGTGTCAACATTGTCCTGTGGATTGGGTTACCTGCACAAAGTCTAAGCCAGGGATGCCCAATCCTCCTCCTGCTGATCGACTGTCCTGCACAGTTCATCTCCAACCCTATTTAAACACACCTGAAGCAACCAATTAAGGTCTTCAGGGTCACTTGAAATGAAAGGCAGGTGTGTTTGATTAGGGTTGGAGATTAACTGTGCAGGACAGTCGATCGGCAGGAGCAGGGTTGGGCACCCCTGGTCTAAGCCTATTCGTTTCCATTCCCAATTTAATACCAAATTTTGCATTTTAATTAATAGTAAATTTTTTGTTAAACTTTTATCATGTCTTGGAGTATCGCAATAATACCGTATCGTGAGTTCAGTATCGGGATATGTATCGAATCGTGACATGAGGGTATCATTACACCCCTAACATTTTCATTATGATGATCTGTAGCATGTAGCGGTATGGGATTTGTCGTAATATAAGTGTGATTCTTCGAATAACGGACCTTTTTTTGTCCTGTAGGATGATTTAAAAAAAATAATAATTTTAAAGGATAGATTAGAATTGGTGTAAAATTGTATTCTCTCTTTTTTTAGTAGTTTATCCTTTTTACCTTGTCTATGGCTATTTTCAGACTGCATGAAATTGTGGCTCCAATTCAATTCTGATTTGTGCCACTTCCATATGTGGTCCTATATCCGATACAGGTCTGATGTTTTGCAATGCGACTTCAGTCCGAACAGTCATATCGGAATTCATGCGACTTTTACCTCACTCTAGATCGACATTTGTCACAATTCTGCATTCATGGGAGTCACTTCAAAGATTTTACATACCTGACATTATCAAGAGTTGCGAAAGGTAGTCAGAGGAAGGACAGTGAGGTGTCAGCTCATAAGTATTACAGTGACAGCTCTATATACAAGCAAAATATGAGGGCTCATATCATAAATGTTTAAAAACTCTGCTCTCCTTTCACATCATCCTCTTTGTTTTTTTATATTGCATGCGCTTAAATTCGCTGGCTTTGGCGGCAGATCACTCCAGAAATTAATGCGTAATCACTTACTTTAATGTTTTCTGTGTTTACTTCTGTATAACAGCGTGCTGCCTGACGTTTTTTTATCGTTCTTTTGCGCATGTGGGGCAGTTCAGGACCATAATCTGTTCTCACTAGAATATTATATTTGCCACATTTAAAACAACTATGTCAACAGCTATACAAAAAAATCTGACCTGAGCAATAAATCGGAATTGAGCACTAAGACTTGCAGTGTGAACGTACCTGTAGCCTATAATTCATTTAAAAAAGGGTTATAAATAGTTTAAATTAATTGATATATTATATATTTATATGTTATAGTTGTATAGTAATTTTATAGTTTATCTTGTTTTCTACAGTAGATGAACCATAATGTGCCTGAGGCATGGATATGATACTGATCCATATGAGAGAGAATGCATCATCTGTAGCACATAGTGGTATGGTATGTATTTTAATATATGTGGGACTCTTCAATTAAGGGAACTTTTCTGTCGCCATAATGATTTGAATGAAACATGTTTTTAACATACTCGTTTTTGTACTCTCATCGCACCGTGAATTGTGATCTGGTGCATTTCACATCATTGTTACACTGCACAAGAAATCTTTTTTTATGCAGATGTGATTGGTACCATATTACACACACACACACACACACACACACACACACACACACACACACACACACACACACACACACACACACACACACACACACTCACACACTCACACACACTCACACTCACAAATATTCTATTACTTTTGCCTTAATGCTGATGTATTTAGACTCTGTTGATTTTCCATTCGGTTTCAGCGGATGCAGATTGTGATTAATGCCCGCTGGTGGAGCAGGCTAACTCGCAGGAAGAATATGTAAATGTTTGTCATTAAGTTCACTTTCTTTAATTAGTCCACAGATTTCATGACCGAATGCCTCCAATTACAAATCAATGTCTCATTTCTGTGGCAAGCCTCCCGGGTGCAATGCGCGTGCATCTTTGGTTGTTCTGCTGTGTGTGTGTGTGTGTGAGCGCATATCTGCAGACATCAAAGTTTTTTCTATTTTCATTCGAAGCTCGATCAGTCAAAATGATACATTTACCCTCCTTTACATGCTAATAGTTGCTACATATGTTTATTTGAACGTCGGAACATTTTCCTGTTATTGCTGACAAACAGGCCTGTGCGTCTAATTAAATCAGTAGTAATTTGTAGGGAAACTCATTAGCGTTAAAAGCAGGAGAAAGTAAAAGTGCTTTGTACAACCTCACCTTCACAGATGAAAGGATTCTGAGGGAGAACAAAGGATGAAAAAGCAATAGAAAGAGTGACACTACGAATAAAAGAGCAGACATGTAAAACTTTAGCTGTGCGTTTACATTAGGCTACTAATATGAATCTTAAGTAAACTAAGTAATCTAACCAGCCTTCTCCAATTGCACCACTTAGGTGTCTGTTGTTCAGAGTGAGCTTGAACAACCTGGCAGCTTTACGGGCCTCATGTGTGATTACTACAGGCTTGTAAACAAGAATGAAACAGCTTGTCTAATTGCAGGTCTTGCTGTTCATTGCGCTTTCAGACTTGTTAATGCTTTATTTGAATCATCCCTTGTGTCCTCTTGCTGCAGTTACAAGTGAAAGCCTGAACAGTGGTTTATTGCCTCTAGGAGTTGTAGAGATGCTGTTTATTTGTCCTTTGTATCTTTTCATGAACTAAACTGTAGTTAATAATCTACTTTTTATAATGTCTTTTATAAAAATAGGTAACACTTTATTTTGATGCTCTACTTATGACATTCTACTAACTTTAAGTCTGCTTAATATCTGCAAACACTTAATACTGATTCTCCCCAACAGACATTCTACTGACTAAGTAACTTTGCAACTACATGTCAACATGTCACCTACGAACCCAAACCTAACAGTCTACTAATACTCTAATGAGAGTTAGTAAAAAGAAACCTTATTATGAAGTGTTACCGATTTTTCAACATTGATGATAATAACAATTTCTTGAGTAGCAAAGGATTTTGTGACACTAGCTATATTTTTTTATGCGCATTTTGAAGTATCGCATCAGAAACAAGTGTTGGAAACTCAAAATTTCGGGGATAAAGTCCCTTAATTTGTAAAAAAGTTTTTACGCTCGCTTGAGGTGGTGTTTTACTTGTGCGAAAAAGAGTTAATGCGAATAATGGGGAATGGAAACATTTGCAGAATCAATTCTGACGTATTGAACCCACGTGACTAATCGGCTGTTTCCACTGATGGAGTTTTATTTACTGTTGGTTACTAGGTTACCAATACCACCGTCATCCGCTTGGACAACTTGATGGAAACTCACGTAATTCGCTTTTCTTTTCTTTTTTCTTTCTTTTTTTGCGAACTTTTGAAATGAGTCTTCACGTTTAGATGGAAACCCAGCTACTGAAGACTAGAGTAATGATGCTGAAAATTCAGCTTTGCCATAACAGGAATAAATTACATTTTTAAAATATATTCAAATAGAAAACTTTTAAATTTTACACTTTCAAATAAATGCAGTCTTGGTGAACATATTTATTTCAAAAACATTGGGTTAATGTGATCAGGCGACAGTAACTGACTGACAGCATATTATCTCAAATTTTATGAGATTGATGTGAGATGAGTGCATAGTAATATGAGAAATATGGAACCAGCATTATGTACTGTAAATCAGAACTACAGTATAGAAAATGGAACACATGGAACATAACTAATGTACTATAGGAGATTACTGTTATTCAGGGACAACAGTCGGTAATACAAAATGGAATACATTCCACTTTCTTACAACATTCATAGAGGGTCGTTCACTGTTGATTATTAAGTGTTCTTTTTCGACCGTTGTATCCTGTTTCAGGTTCCATTGGTAGTTGATGTATCACATCTCTGAGCTTTTGCATAAAATTAACTCAACTTTGTTGCATTGTCAATGGTCGCAGTCACTCATGACGCCTCAAATCGACAATTCTTAATGAAAATGAATGACTTCCGGCACTTTAAGTTTGCTCTCTAACAACATTTCAGCTAACTTTTTAGTCACTGCTATAGACTTTTGCCAACATGGTGACGCCTTGATTGCAGTTTATTGATTTAAAACCTGAAAAAAAAAAACACTCATGATTATTCTGTTATTCAGTTTTGCTGCTTTTTTCCCTCTTTACTTCTCATTCTTTGTCCCCACACAGAGCTGACTATTAAATACTATAATGGTGTGGGCTACATTTATACTTATTTGTGTCTTTCTCAGTGTAAGACCCAATGACGCATGAAAAGCCATTAGTTGATCAATCAAAAAAGAAGGAAAGAAAACATGCAGATGGGAATTCATTAAGAGTGAATAATATAAGATAATAATACTAATAATCTTATAAATAATCGTGCATTCAAATACCAAAGACCTGTAACTTGTATCATGAAAATGTGGAGATCCACAGTGTCAGTCATAAGCCCTATTTGGACGGGGCTGGTTTTCTAAACGACATTTGAGTTACACTTTTTATCACGTTTATCACACTCGACGTTTATGATTTAATGTACCGATTTGTACGGGACTAGCATCTCCGTGTTTATTACAGAGGTGGGAGTGTTTTCTAAATGTGGCCATTACAGAAGGTCATGTGCTGTGCTTGCGTGCATTAAGTATGATGTATGTCTTATTATTTATTGATGTCATTTATTTATAATAATTATAATAATAATTTATTATAAAAAAAACTTCGAGTTTATAGAGGTGGCTGTTTATAATAAACCCATATAAGCGAGCAGCAAAATCTAGACAAGCATCTTACTCTTCTTTGATTTTAAAATGGATAGTCTTCGCTGTTTCTGTGATTTGGCTCTATTTATTTTATAATTGTATTTTTTCATTGGATACCATCCATATCGAAATGAAATAAAAGCATACTGAAGATCAGTGCACGAACGGTAGCTCAGGTAGGTCAAAAACACATGAGGAGAAGCGTTAGGATAATACAACAGCAGCAATCACAGACATTCGCATTCAGACGGGATTAGATGTCTCAGAGGACAGCTGAGTTCGCCGAAAAACAGTAGGGTAATTTGCTCTGGAAATTTTTTTTTTACAGAGGTTGTGTGAGTAAAAACAGACTTGGCAGATTCTAACAGGATTAAAATCTCAAAGCACGTCTGTGAAACACCATTTTCTATAACGTCCCCTAGGGCTGGGACGGTTACCGCATTACCGCAATACCGCGGTCACGTGACTCCAACCGCGGGTCTGAGCTCGTCACCGTCATCACCGCAACAAAAAAAAACATTGGCCTGCACATTGTGTGCACGTTGTGTCTAATGAAATGGATTCATTGATTCTAATGACATGGATTATGTCTAATGATATTGTGTCTTATATGGATTCAAGATTTTCTTAACAAAACTTATCATCAAAAGATGGAGCAAATCTGATCTTTCGCGAGATGGGTAGCGCAATGTTCCATGACACATAATAACATTCCATTTGTATTAGAGATGCGCGGATGGGCTATTATTATTTCATCCTCAACCGCATCACAAAACTCATTATCTGCCCACACCAACGTTTTTTGATCTATTTTCGAAACCGCGGCGCTGACTGTTTTAAGGTCTATGAGCGATGTAAGGCTTCTGCCGCGAGGCTAGAAAGCTCTTGGCTGTCCTAGAAAGCAGACTGATCCAATGCAGCAAAGATATTTAAAGGCTAAAGTCCCTAATATAGCCTACTGGCTATGTTGTATCCCCAGAATATCAGCAGTGAACTCCGTCTCGATCGGCGCACAGGGATACAAATAAATAAATAAATAGCCTATAACGCACATCGGCAAACCTGACCTTACCTGACTAGGCTACTGTAGCCTAAAATGTTATCAGTTCGTTTTTTTTTTTAAAGTAGACAATTTAAGCTTTCTATTTATTTATCATATCTGTGAGGCAAGTAGGCCTAGCCTATACGCCGAGTTTCGGTTCATTTATGAGACGAGCTCCAGTTCACGCGCAAGAGATCGCACCGGCGCTTCCATGTCCTCCTGATTATATGTCTGCTATATTTGCTTCTTATTTATTAATTCCAGGCAATTAGTTAACGAAACCGTGATTAAAATTAAGATACAATTTATACAAAATAAAATTTAATTTAAAGAAAGGCTTTCTACAAAACAAAACTTAATAAAGTGGTCAAAATCATGTCTGACCCATCTTATGATCCTATCTTACTCATGCTGTTCACTTTTCATATAATCGACATAGATTAAATAAAAAATAACATTATATTATGTAAACATAAATATGGAATATCATCATATGTATTTAAAGCGGTTTACTGCTATACCGCGGGAATATCTTGCTTTTCAACCGCGGTTAGAAAAAATCCATACCGCCCCAGCCCTAACGTCCCCCTAGAAAACTAATCCCGTCCGAATAGGGCTATATTCTATTAAAGGCCTGCCAAAACAGTCATATTATTTTTGGTTTATATATAAATTATTATTAGTAGTAGTAGTATTGACAGAGGATTTCTTATAGATATCCTATTTGGAGGGTCTGGCACCCCCATCAATTTGAACATTGTTTTACTTTTCTTTTTTTTATTGCAGGACTGCTTTCTGTTGCAGTGATATCACAAAGTTAATTGCTTAAGGAAAACTGTGTTGACTTCTGTGAATAACAATGACTTAATTTAAATATTTATTGTGTTAAACTAGCCCAGATTTTGGCATTGCAGTACAAAAACCTGCATTTTGTTCACTAACCACACAGAATATTTAGTGAATAAAGCAGGTATTTGTACTGCAATGTCTCACACAACAGTGGCACAACTGTTTAGTCGTTTTTATTAGCAGCACACTCCATAATCATGGGATGTGTGTGACTTTGCATTAACAATGAGACAACATGCACACTCCCGCGTGATGGCAAAACATACCAAGGTCATCTCAGTCCGTTTTTATAACTATCATTACTGTCTGTAATAAAGGGAACTGTAATCTGTCTTTGTGATGAAGACAACGATGAACAAACCTCCCCGACGAATCTCTGCCAGGGCAATTTCAGTCTGATTGGTTACCTTGCTGGCTACTGAGAATGCAGCATCTAATTGGCTATTATTACTGGATAAATTACATGTTCAGCAGCGCTGTTCTTCTTTTTACAGTTTATCCCCTCCTGAAATTGGCCGCCCGCTCGAACAGAGGCCTGAACCACCCAATCTCCGGTTTATTTGACAGGGCGATAGTTAACCTTCCCCTGCTATTCACTTTGTGCTTTTAGTTCTTTTCTCTTGGTTCTTGTGGTTCAGTCATTGATTTGATGCTCAGGAGGGCCCCAGTCAATGAGGCCTTGTGTATGCCTTCTCGGTGTTGCCATGCCTACTGAGGTTGAATTCTGATGCGCTCTGTCATTAAGGAAGGACACACTTTTCTCTCTCTCTTTGTCTTTCTTAACCCAACGGTTTTTCTTCTACCATAATCTTTCAGCTATCATATCATTTTCTTCTCTCTTTCTCAACAAAATGTGTCTTCTTCGAAGGGGTGTTCTTACTGGAAACTAGAGGTCGACCGATAGTGTGTTTTTTCCGATAATGATTACTAGGTTTTTCTATACTGGCCGATAACCGATTAATCAACTGATAGTTGATTAATAGTACTGCACTTTATTACAAGAATTGAAATACAGTACTGAACCATGAACATGTACTGTACTTTTTAAATGTATAAAAAATTAATAAATATGAATTATACCATGATCCTTTTTAGGTTAGTTCGTAGTGCATTAACTAATGTTAAGAGAAACAACTTTAAAGAGGTATATGAGCTTTGGGAGTGTTGATGGACTCGATCTACTCAAACTGTTTTGATCATCATTTTGAATTCGATCCAAACAGTCTTTGACAAAAATGTGATTGTCTCAGCTCTTTGTGTGAAAGGTTTTTTTATTTTTTTTATTTTTTTTTTATGAAATGTACCCACATTCAAGTGTTGATAAAAAATAAAAGAATGAATGAACAGGGTTCCCACGCTTCCTAAAAGACCTGGAAATCCTGGAAAATGAATGACCAATTTTATTTGTTGATATTATCTTAATATACTGGATTATTACTAATGAAGTAAAACAATTGAATACTGTCTATCATATATAGTAAATTAAAACATACGTTTTTGTAAGACTTCTGGAGACAGGAATATATTACTTTAACCTTTGTTGCCATTGGCTGGGCTTGCTTTGTTGGGGACATTAAATTTAAAATTTAATTTATTATTCAATAATATTGATCTGCCTGCATTGACACTATTATACAAGAACTTATACAAGCACAAAACAAAATTTGTGTGCCGTTCCCTTTTCTGTTCTGGC
This sequence comes from Gila orcuttii, assembly GCA_026230005.1. Lineage (NCBI taxonomy): Eukaryota > Metazoa > Chordata > Actinopteri > Cypriniformes > Leuciscidae > Gila > Gila orcuttii. Next base: position 17,160,332 of record JAPDVR010000015.1, on the reverse strand, counting down.
TTTCAACATTCAAATGGCTGGATGAATGCAACGTGATGACACAAGCAGGATTGTTTTGCATTTAACAGGCCAGTCCTTAAAAAAGCAACAGAGAAATAATAATTAAATAATTATTTCATTAATAAAACAATAATAAAAAAAAGTGAAATTATAGATAATTGTAGGCATAATAAAAACCTGTAATATTGAGTTAATACATATAAAAACACAAACCAACCCATTTTCACCTTAAAGGGACATTGTGTAGGAATTTCTCCCATCTAGCGGTGAAATTATATTTTGTGCTCTCCAGCGCCTCGCTTTTTCAAATGCGCATTGCATCTACGGTAGCTGTTATGTACCAAAAAGCAATGACAAACAATGCAATAACAATCATATGCTGTATTCAAATATTTTCTTATCGAATTTCTAGGTTACAAAAAGTAAACTTACAAACCTTGTTTTTAGCACCTTCTCAAGTTTATGCAATAGCTGCTATTCATCAAAGAGCCTGTTTAGCTTTTAACTATAAATGTTCTACTGCCTATATAATAAAGTACACAATCAAGCAATGAAAAAAAGCATGTCATTATCAGTAATATTGACTTAGCCTACCTGTCTAGGAGAAAGCAGGCAACTTCAGCGTCTCTTTTGAAATCTTTCTCCTGCATTAGCTCTTTCCACCTGGAAAAAGCTATCCCGACATTGACTCTTGTTTTTTGTAATCTCCGGTCACGTTTCCTTTTACATTCAATTTTGGACGTTTTTTGGCGACAAGGATTTCTTCTCCTGTGGCTCGGCATATTTATGCCATTAAAAATAACAGTGGAATGCCTTTTAAACTTGCCAGGACAGTGACAAGCGCCTCTCACTGCTCTGCTCCTCCGTTTCTGCTGCTTTCAGTTACGTGACGCTGGCTCTGAACGAAAACGCGTTGTGGAAACGCGTTGGCCTAGTACTTTTTGACCCTCTTTGCTATTATAGTTTTTCAAGATGGCGGAACTACATGGAAGCCTCCTTGGACCTACCCGTCACATGTATATAAAGATAATAAATTCTTCGTTTACGAGGATAAGTCAGATAATTGGCAGAGGTATTTGTACACCATTGAGGACATATTTATGAATAAAAATATTGATTTTAGTTAATAAAATACCTAAAAAACTACACATTGTCCCTTTAAGGTTATCCCATTTACTAGGAAATTTAAATATTAGTGGTTCACAACCAGAAGCTCCACAATGTTGTGGCATCATTGATTCTTACTGTGAGTGACAACACACTGAACGTTTCAAGATGGCGGGTGCCAACGTGTTTGGAGTGGTTGAATGTGGCATCTAACTATACATATATATATATATGCAGTCCCTCCAGAAAAACGCGATTATGCGATCACATAATTCAATGCATAATCCGCAATTTTTCAAATACGCCGCATTTTCGCTGCATAAATTGCAGATTTTCACGCAAAATATGCGGGGCTTGCAGGATTTCATAATCCCCGCATTTTCGTTGCAAAAAAGTCACATATATCTTAGCAGAAAGTTGAAAAATGTTGCGTTTACTTCACACAACAGCAGCCATTTTTCTCTGTTGCCATGGGAACATTATGAATTGACACAATTACGCAATGTGAACATCATCGAAAAGCTGTAAAACAGGAAGCACACATTTTATTTTTTTTTATATTTTATTCATTTTTACAGAAGTTGTAGCATATTCCTTTTGTAAAGCTACAGAACTTGTTTGACTCATCAATGTATTGTAAGTTTGAGCCATGTGTTTATTAAGGTCTGAAATAAAACAAGATGAAAACTTAAATATTCCCAGCACTTTCTGTGATGTAGTATGCTTGCTTATCATAGGAAGTAATAAGAAATGACTCTTTACATTAAGGTAGTAGCCTAGTGAGAACAGGGTGTTGGGGAATCACTTTTTTTCCTCTTTTATCATCAAACCGCAGTTTTTGCAAGTTCCCGCAATTTCATTGCATAAAATTGCATAAATATCCCGCATATTCCATCGCATTTTTTAAGAAAACGTGCCACATAATCAAGAATTTTTGCCCGCAACAATCACAAAAAAACTTCGCATTTTTCTGGAAGGACTGACTATATGGAAAGACCTACATCAACCTTAATCCTGAAGAGAGATCCATCAATCAGCGAAGTCGCTGTTACCAAGGAAACAAAATTGCATCAAAACAACTCCGTAGAAACTGCCCACTCCCATGAAATATAACATTATATTCTTAGTCATGAAACCCCCTATTTCAGCAACAGTCAGTTCTCACCTCAGTTTTAAATAATGCTACAGAAGTGGTTGTGGTTAAGCTGTGGAGCGGAGAGATCGACAACACAGTAATGTTTTATTCCGCTCTCATTAAAGCATCCGATCTTCCCACAAATGCACACTGAATTACCTTTACCAGATACACATATGTGGCCGGTTGCATAAATGGCTTAGACTAGTCTTAGAAGTTAGTCATCTAATTTTTTTCTTCAAGACTGGTCCTAACTTTTTAAAGTCAATTGCATAAAAAGGCAGATTGGTCTAATTTGAACTGGAAAAGTAAGACTGATTACCTCATATCTAACTGCTAGTTGGTCAAACTATTTCTTAAGACAGTCTTAACATCGTGGCCAAGTTTATGCAACTGGCATATGGTTTTGTAAGCTTACCATAAATCAGTGGATAGTGACAATATGTATTGTGTATAGTTCACCCAAAATGAAAATTTCTGTGAGAAAAAATTCAAGTTTACAGAGTGTTAGTGTCAGTACTGCATTAGACTACTATATATATAATGTTGAATATAATGTGTAATAATGCAATGGGGGAATATTTGTGGGTCCTGATAATGCCAAATGTCTACATTGTTTTAAATGTATCTAGGCAGTGATGGAGTGCAAACATATTTGTCTAAAATTATTCTGTATTTTCAGCTTCAGAATCATCAATATTTTTATTTCTGGTGTCACCATTGTCCTGCGCATTGAGTTAACAGCAGCAAGTCCAAGCCTTTTCATTTACACCCACAATGTAAAACCAAATTTAGCATTTTAATCAAGAGTAAAAAAAAAAATTGTTAACCTTTTACCATATGTCTTGGAGTATTGCAATATCGTATTATGAGTTCAGTATCGTGATTTATATCGAATTGAGACATAAGGGTAACGTTACACCCATAATCAATTACATAATTTGCTATGGGTGGGTATTTTTTTGCAGAAAAGAACACGTGGTGCGAGTAGGTACTAAATGTGACTTAAAAAAAGTTTAAAAAGTATGTTCTAAATACACTGAACAAAATTATAAATGCAACAATTTTGTTTTTGCCCTCATTTTTCATTAGCTGAACTCAAAGATCTAAGACTTTTTCTATGTACACAAAAGGCCTATTTCTCTAAAATATTGTTCACAAATCTGTCTAAATCTGTGTTAGTGAGCACTTCTCCTTTGCCGAGATAATCCATCCACCTCACAAGTGTGGCATATCAAGATGCTGATTAGACCGCCATGTTGTCAGTATCATGTAACCTACCAGTGTCAGTTGTGTCGCTTCACCTGCATTCATAAATCCTCTCCGATGGCCTCATGGGATAGTAAAGTGTCCATCGAATGCGCACTTCAGAATCTCTCCGGAAGTGGTAGGTCATCCAGGGACTTTTCACCTACTGTTTTTCCGAATACTATGTATTCGGACATACTACTCTGTTGGCGTACTGTTTTTCGCATACTATATATTAGGGTTTATATAGTATTTGATTTCGGATGCAGTAACAGTCTTTTACCTCTATTCCAGATTTTTTTTTTTGCCTTCAAATCAAAGTTTGTCAGAACAGCGCATTAAAATGTTCAGCACATTTCTCTCGGCTGTTTAGTGAATATTCAAATAGACAAGCCACACTAAGGGCCTTTTATATCCTGATAAGTGGTTTTATTCTATCTGCTTTACTTATGAAGCTTCTAGCCTGAAGTCAGAGACGCCTCTCTGTGAGTGTCTGCTGAATAGGTGATGTGTGTAGATGAAGCTCATGCTTGCATACATGCATATTGATCTGTTCATCAGGTTGTCTCTGAAGGTTTTTTTTGTGTTTTTTTTTTTTTGTGAGCTGGAGGTGCATTTCTGGGAAATGTGGTCTCACTGTGATCTGCAAAAGCCCTATGTGAGAATGGCTTGGTTTGTACCCTGGGCTAGATATGGTAGTATAATTAATAGTACTCAACTCGCTCTCAGTATGCGCTGCTAGAAAAGGTTTTATAATAGATTAATCATTTAACACAATCTGATGAATATTAATAAAAGGCTTCTCCAACATATTCAGAGGCTAATTGGAGATTCTACTTTACATGTCCTAGTAGAGTACATAAAAAGGTGAGGGTTTCAATGTGGGTGAAAGGAACAAGCTTGAGTAATTAACTTAAAGTGTGGGGTGAAATGCATATATTTTACATGGTTACTATAGTTTGTATTAAAATTCTTAGCAGACTAAAATAACTGTTACTCTAAATAACTGTGGTAACTTGTTTTCCACCACTGTTGTCTGACATCAAATGACAAAATGTTTCTGTAAGCTTCTTAAACTGTTTAAATAATTTTATATGGATAGACACTGTCCTGGTTTCTGATTGGTCAAAACAGTGTCATCATAAAATCAACAGTTTATCAGCTACGACGTGTGACACCATTTTATCATCAAAGTCTTGCAATATTCTTAATCAAAACTACGCCAGCGCTTTGAATTATATTATATTGTTTTATAATTTAAAAATAATAATAAAAAAGCAATTTAGATGATTTAAACTTATTTTTGTGGGTGTGTTTGAAATTAGATGAACAGTAGTGTAGGTTATGTAAAAGTAATGCAGGTATTCACTTACAGTACTTATCTTGTGCTACAAGAGTTAGTCAGGTCATTTGTTGTTAAGTGTTTTCATAGCGTTAAAATATTTACCTTGAAATATTTCCAATTCCAAATGTAAGTATGTGGAGGATGCTTGAAGCATTGAGGTTTGAGGAGTACACTCTTGGCTTTTTTTTTTTTTAAACTGGTCCCTGTGATCACTGATCCATTTTCTCACAAAACGAGAAAATGGAGTTGCTTAATTTGTAAGCAATTTCCATCTCAGTAAATAAAGGTTGACTGCTTCATTCTTCCTTCTCTAAATTCATTCTGCTGCTTCCATCCCTTGAGAGAGGCAGGCTCTCTAAATCTGTCTGTCTAACAATAGTTGAGCCAGCATTGTTTGTGGTCGGGATGTAGTGGCTGACCGTGCTCTATCACACTGACATTTATCACTATTATTTTGTCTTCCCTCCCTCTTTTATTTGACAAGGGTGCACAGGGGTCCTGCGTCGGTCTCTTTGTCCTTTCTGCATCTGTCACATTCAAACAATCGAATCCTTAGCTTTCAGACCAGGTGAAGTCTCCAATGGGAACTGGCCGCAGAAGAGCTCTCAAACCCGTTTTCTTTTTCTTGTCTTTTCTTTAAATTTTTATTTTCTGTACCTGTAGTGCTCTTCTTGTTCTATTTCTATCTTTGATTTGTTGACCGTTGTTCACTTTTTCTTAGCTTCTCATTCCTGTCTTCGGCATACCTTCTCTAACATCTCTGCTCCTTCCATAAATGCATTTCACACTCATTTTTGTACACATTTAAAAACTATCTTGAAGGCTGTCTCTAAGTGTAGGCTTTTTGTTACCTATACATAAAGGGAAAAGACCACATAAGTGCAGAAATTTGCAGCTCATTTCTTATTCCTTGATCAATCGATCCTCTATCAAATTAGAAAGAAGAAATCCTACATGGCTCGCTTTTAAATCTCAATTATTTCTCATAGGGAATAGTGTGATTAACAATGGAGAATATTTCTGAAAGAAATTGTTCAGCCAAAAATTAAAATTCTGAATTCATTGCATGGCAGTAGTGACTTGAATGCTTAAAGAAACCGAGATTTTCAGCAAAATACTACAATCAGATCACTGATTATTTTCCAAGTGCCAATGTGTTTTGGAGAAACCGTAAAATTGTGGTGGATTTTATTTTTCTAACTTGCTTTTCTATGCATGCAAAAGGAAGCAATGACAGCCGCCACAATGTTACTGTTAAAATACACCCACAGGCCACTTTATTAGGTACACCTTTCTAGTACCAGGTTGGACCCCATTTTGCCTTCAGAACTGCCTTAATTCTTCATGGCATTGATTCAACACCTCAGAGATTTTGGTCTATATTGACATGATAGCATCATACATTTGCTGCAGATTTGTCAGCTGCACATCCCAAAGGTGCTCTATTGGATTGAGATCTAGTGACTGTGGGGGACATTTGAGTATATTGAACTCATTGTCATATTCAAGAAACCAGTTTGAGATGATTTGATCTTTGTGACATGGGGCGTTGTCCTGCTGGATGTAGCCATCAGCGGATGTGTGCACTGTGGTTATAAAGGGATTGACATGGTCAGCAACAATACTCAGGTAGGCTGTGGTATTTAAACAATGCTCAAATGGTAAAGAGCCCAAAGTGTGGCCAGAAAATATCACCCAGATCATTATACCACCACCAGCCTGAACCGTTGATACAAAGATGAATCTAGAAAGAGCATGGAACTATCCATCTATCCAATCTCTGGATATTTTTCTCCTTTCCGGACCATTTTCTGTAAATCCTAGAGATGGTGGTACGTGAAAATCCTAGTAGATCAACAGTTTCTAAAATACCAGCCTGTCTAGCACCAACAACCATGCCACGTTCAAAGTCACTTATTTCTTCCCCATTCTGAAGCTCAGCTTCAGCAGATCGTCTTGACCATGTCTGCATGCCTAAATGCATTGAGTTGCTGCCATGTGATTGGCTAATTAGATATTTGTGTTAATGAGCAGTTGAGCAGGTGTAGCTAATAAAGTGGCCGGTGAGTGTATCTTAAAGGAGAACTCCGTGCAATTTTTAAATTAATCTTGATCGTTATACCTTTGTGAGTAATGTCTATAGAAAAAAAAACGAACCGGTTTGGTGCTTGCAACATGGAGCTGTTCCCACAAATGCCCAGAGCTCCCACTCAGCTAAAACGGCAGTTATGGGGGCATATACATAAAGAGTGTCTTTGTGCCTCATAACAGACACAAAATGCAATTAAAATGTCTGTCCAACATGAACAGGCCCCTTACATGTGAACAAGATGCGTTTAGCAACTTAGCCATTGTTTAAATTCACCTAAATAGTGTTTTAGACGACTAGCTGTAGTCTCGCGGTGAAGTCCCGTGGGAACTCAGTTGTAGCCGGAAAAAGGTAAATACCATTGTGCAGGTGGGAGTATATTATATACTGGTCCTTCTAAAAAAATTTGCATATTGTGATAGTTCATTATTTTCCATAATGTAATGATAAAAAATAAAGTTTCATATATTTTAGATTCATTGCACACCAACTGAAATATTTCAGGTTTTTTATTGTTTTAATACTGATGATTTTGGCATACAGCTCATGAAAACCCAAAATTCCTATCTAAAAAAATTAGCATATCATGAAAAGGTTCTCTAAACGAGCTATTAACCTAATCATATGAATCAACTAATTAACTCTAAACACCTGCAAAAGATTCCTGAGGCTTTTAAAAACCTGCCGACCTGACTGCTGTCCCGAAGGCCATCATTGACACCCTCAAGCAAGAGGGTAAGACACAGAAAGAAATTGCAGCGTGGCATGGAGGCAATCAGCCTGTGGCGCTGCTGAGGTGTTATGGAGGCCCAGGATGCTTCGATAGTGGCCTTAAGCTCATCCAGAGTGTTGGGTCTTGCGTCTCTCAACTTTCTCTTCACAATATCCCACAGATTCTCTATGGGGTTCAGGTCAGGAGAGTTGTCAGGCCAATTGAGCACAGTAATACCATGGTCAGTAAACCATTTACCAGTGGTTTTGGCACTGTGAGCAGGTGCCAGGTTGTGCTAAAAAATGAAATCTTCATCTCCATAAAGCTTTTCAGCAGATGGAAGCATGAAGTGCTCCAAAATCTTCTGATAGCTAGCTGCATTGACCCTGCCCTTGATAAAACACAGTGGACCAACACCAGCAGCTGACATGGCACCCCAGACCATCACTGACTGTGGGTACTCCAGTGCTGCTTCTCTCTAGCCCAGGTCAGGCGCTTCTGCCGCTGTTTCTGGTTCAAAAGTGGCTTGACCTGGGGAATGCGGCACCTGTAGCCCATTTCCTGCACACGCCTGTGCACGGTGGCTCTGGATGTTTCTACTCCAGACTCAGTCCACTGCTTCCGCAGGTCCCCCAAGGTCTGGAATCGGTCCTTCTCCACAATCTTCCTCAGGGTCCGATCACCTCTTCTCGTTGTGCAGCGTTTTTTGCCACACTTTTTCCTTCCCACTGACTTCCCACTGAGGTGCCTTGATACAGCACTCTGGGAACAGCCTATTTGTTCAGAAATTTCTTTCTGTGTCTTACCCTCTTGCTTGAGGGTGTCAATGATGGCCTTCGGGACAGCAGTCAGGTCGGCAGTCTTACCCATGATTGCGGTTTTGAGTAATGAAACAGGCTGGGAGTTTTTAAAAGCCTCAGGAATCTTTTGCAGGTGTTTAGAGTTAATTAGTTGATTCAGATGTGATTAGGTTAATAGCTTGTTTAGAGAACCTTTTCATGATATGCTAATTTTTTGAGATAGGAATTTGGGGTTTTCATGAGCTGTATGCCAAAATCATCAGTATTAAAACAATAAAAGACCTGAAATATTTCAGTTGGTGTGCAATGAATCTAAAATTTATGAAAGTTTAATTTTTATCATTACATTATGGAAAATAATTAACTTTATCACAATATGCTAATTTTTTGAGAAGGACCTGTATAATATACTCCCACCTGCACACTGGTATTTACCTTTTTCCGGCTACAACTGAGTTCCCACGGGACTTCAGCGCGAGACTACAGCTAGCCGTCTAAAACACTATTTAGGTGAATTTAAACAATGGCTAAGTTGCTAAACGCATCTTGTTCACATGTAAGGGCCCTGTTCATGTTGGACAGACATTTTAATTGCATTTCGTGTCTGTTATAAGGCACAAAGACACTCTTTATGTATATGCCCCCATAACTGCCGTTTTAGCTGAGTGGGAGCTCTGGGCATTTGCGGGAACAGCTCCATGTTGCAAGCACCAAACCGGTTCGTTTTTTTTTTCTATAGACATTACTCACAAAGGTGTAACGATCAAGATTAACTTAAAAATTGCCCGGAGTTCTCCTTTAAATACCAGGTTGTTTTTTTAACGTGCCCCTATTATGCTATTTCAAAGGTTCCTAATTTTGTTTTGGAGGACTCCTATAGCAGGTTAACATACATCAACGGTAGAAAAAAACGGGGTAAAAAAACTTGCTCCATTTATCATTACTCAAAGTAGTAAAAGCAACAGACAATCTGTATGAATGGACAACATTTTATGTAATAGTCGGCCCATTTATTTGCAGCAGTATTTCACTAAGACAGTAATTACATGAGTTAGCTAGAGACCTACAGCTTCACTGGGTGTACACAATTTAAAGCAGAAAACTATTTCGAACACCCGGTAGAAAATATATACATCAATAATTAATCATACTTACAGGTTGTGATTCTGAGGAGCAAGTTGGTCCAAATAAAGTGGGTACTGACCCATCTTTAATGGATAAGCATTTTGTAAATCCTATTTAGACCTCACAGAGATTTGGGAAGCAATTTTCAAATGGGAATTTTAACCACTAACTCTTCACATCCTCATCCTTTGGAAGTGTTTACAAAGAGAATCGGCTTTTGCAGAGCAGAAAACAGCGTCTTCTCGACATGTACACAACACCAGCTACAGTGTTTGATGGCTGGTCAGAGTTGATATTGTTCACGGGCAGCCAATGAAGACCATAGGCGGGCATTATGCAAATGTGTTACCCAGTGACATGTAACTGTCACGGAAGTGGGATTCGAATTACTGACTACTCGTTTTGGCTGTTCAGAATTGATTCTTTTTTTTGAGAGACAACTATTTATCATGCACTTTCGTCTTCACAACTTTGCAGATTGTTTACATTCACAGCTACATTACACATTTCATAAAAGAAACATTTTTGTTGACAGTCTTGGATGGTCTTAAGTGTTAAAGTGACCACAATTGTATAGAATTCATCCAACTAAAATAAATAAATCTCTTTAACGTCTCATTTGGTTCTCTTACATAGCATTTAGATTAATGGAGTGCAAATAGAGACTCCTGCCTAATTGTTCTTCTACTTCTCAGATTGTTCGTCTGAAAAAAAGTTTCCTCAAAATCTCCAAACATATCTTGAACTCTGCTCAGATTTCCAAAAACAACAATGTCCGCAATCAAGTCAGATATCTCAGTACATTTATCATTAAATTCTTCCAAGACCAAATTATATCAGCTTGGTATCCACATTAATTGTATTGCTCTATACTCTTACTGTAAACAATCTTCTCATTTGTGTTTATTTTTATCTCTTATACAGAATTTTAGGAGAAACATCTAAGACAAATTTACTTGATCCTCCTCAAGACTCCTCAGCTATATAAAAAAAAATCAACCTCCGAGCAATAACATTTCCTTCTGAGTTGCTTGTCATCTTTCTGAATGCCATTGTGAGTTTTCCGTTAGGAAGCACCTACGGCTGGCGCTTTATTCTTGAAGAATAGCGTTGCCATTTCCATGATACACTTCACAGATCAATGACTTTGGTTCTCTTTCATTCCTATTGCTCTGCCATTTTCTATATGATGCACTTCTTTGCCCTTTTTTCATTTTTTCAGTCAGTCTCTCTCTCCCCCCCTCTCTTTCTCTGCATAGTGGCTGATTGCCAGCTGAATGCTCAGTCGTGGTGTGTCAGATGCTTGTATCCTGTTGCACTCTGTTGCCCTTAACCGCCCACCCCAGGTGCATCACGGCTAGAGGAGCAAGAGCGTGGACATGATCCAGTCACTTTAGACGGAGTTCCATCTTCACCTGTGAAATGAAATTCCTCCTGATCGCACCAGCAACGGCATAACAGTCACTCGTACACAACAAACATACCGCATTTGCCTGTAGAAAAACACATTTAGTACATTAGATGCACGAACTGAATACTAAAGAAGCCACACTCACAGGAGGGAACACAGATGCATTTGCAAAGTGTGTGCCACACACACGCAATGCTCGAGCTGTCTCCCCTAGTTGTAGGTTTAGGCTACAAAGCCTTTGTAGTGGAATTGATTCTCCGCTTTGATGTATTATTATTGTCACAGCTAACCAAATTGCAGCCTGCTCGAAAAGACAGAGCACAGAGGTAACAATACAAACCTCATCTTATGGCTGTGCATGGGTGAGAAGCTTACACACAAACGCTTATAAACATATGGCTTGTAAATATACACATGAAGGTCTGTTTCCGCCTCAGAGTGAAAAATGAAAAAGGTGATTGTCAAAGTGTAAAATAAGTTATATTAGCTATGTTTACATACACCCAAATAATTTGTTAGTTATTGGATTGATGGCGTAATGGACTGAAAAGCCTTCATGTAAACACCTCAATCGATCCAATTGAGATAGATCTGAATAAAATTTTCATCAGAGCCGATCAACATAAATAAAGCATGTAAATCCAACCTAATCTGTTATATGTAAGTATTTTACGAGGTTGCTTATTCGTTCGTATATGTATTAATTGAATCGTACGATTTTTCAAAAAAGAAAGTCACCAGGAAGGACCACCCCTAACCCTGGCCCTAAACTCCATTCTGACGGATGACCATTATGAGTGGAATCCCGGAACATGAACGGGTGCATTCTGACCAATGCATGGCCAAAAAGGTTTGATGAGAGCCACTGCCCTAACCCCTAACAGTCTACAACAGTTTACTAATACTCTAATGAGAGTAAGTTGATGTAGTTGCAAAGTTACTTATAGTTCGTAAAATGTCTAAAGTGGACCATCGAAATAGTGTGACCACAATTTTAATCCCTGTTTAGGAACAAAACTAAGGAAGGAATCTACAGCCTTAGATATGTCATCAAGGCAACAATGCCAGTTATACTCAGGATAGCTTTGGTGACATCATCAGTGGCATTCTCCGGTTCGCTGAACGTGGTGACTGCGCTGAAGTTTTGTAAAACGTAAATGAATTTATGAATTGGATTGCAAACTTTAGGGTTCATATAAATAGAACTACTTAGAATCTGAAATTAGATTGAATTAATTCGAATTGACAAAAATGTATGAATGTTAACATTGTAAGATATAAAGGAATTCTGTGAGATATGAAGTCACATTGCTATATTTATAGTTAAGACATGCATATAAAGTCATAATGACCAGGTTTTGTCATATTGTGAAATATGCCGTAGCAATTACAAGATATAGTTAGTTACGAGCAATAGCATAGCAAACAAAAAAATATTAATTGCAACATTTCTCGTGACGTAATATCTCGCAACTTTGAGTTTTTTTTTCTAATTTCACCCAAAAATGAAAATTGTTATTTATTCACCCTCAAGCTGTTCCAAAACCTGCATGAATTTCTTTCTTCAACTCAACACGAAAGAAGATATTTTGAAGAATGTAGGTAACCAAACAGTTGATGGGCCCCATTGACTTCCATAGTATTTTTTTCTCCATACTGTGGAAGTCAATGGGGCCCCATCAACTGTTTGTTTACCTACATTCTTCAAAATATCTTCTTAAGGGTAAGTGAATGATGACAGAATTTTAACTTTTGCATGAACTATACCTTTAATATCTCGCAACTGCAAGTTTGTTTCTTGTAATTGCAACTTTGTCTCACAATCTCATATCAACTAAAGATAACTGAGTTTGTTTCTTGTAATCGTTAGAGGTATAAAGTCATGTGCAGTACCTACAGTGAAACCAAAAAAAAATCAGACACCAGATATAATTTTTGATATTTTTTTACTAGTGCGTGCAGGACACTATAGTTCATTTATGTAAGTGAGGATAGCAAAATAAAGCAAACTGACATATCATACCCAAAAATTCATCATACAGTGAACTAACAGTAAAATGTATAAAAATTTGGGACCAAAAATTCTTCAGACACTTTGAACTGACCATGTTTTGCTTAACTGTTTTGGCAACACTTTATTTCGATAGTCCACTTTAGACATTCTACTAACTAAAAGTTACTTTGCAGCTACATGTCAACTAACTGTCATTAGAGTATTAGTAGACTTTCTGCTTAATATCTGCTAACACTTTATTTTGTTGGTCCCCCAACATATTCTACTGACTAAAGTAACTTGGCAACTACAAGTCAACTTATTCTCCTAACCCGAACCCTAACACCTAACCCTAACCAAACAGTCTACTGACATTCTACTAATACTCTAATGAGAGTTAATTAACATGTAGTTGAAAAGTTACTTGTAGTTAGTAGAATGTCTGAAGTGGACTATCGAAATAAAGTGTAACCACTGTTTTTTCTTTAAATGCTAATTGCTAAATGTCTTTAATTCAACCAAATTTATTTGAGACAGTCTAACATAAGGATGGCCAAAACCTGTGAAATATCAACAGATTTGATAAAAACGATATACTTTATTACCATTTTCTAAACTATAGTGAATAAACTGTGATAATGTTAAAAATGTTGAAGATGTCTGATTCAATTTTGGTTTGACTGTACATATACTGTCCATTCCTACCAGAATTTAAGTCAAATGCATTTGGAGGTTTTGACCTAATTAGTTATCATAATCCTGCTTCTGCAGTTGACTTCTTGGTTTTTCAGTGACCATCATTGCAATTTTTTTCCACATTCTTTTTATTATGCAGTGGGAGTTGACGCACACACGCACACACACACACATACACGCACTCATATTTATGTGAGGAGAAAATTAAGTAGTTTCTTTCTGGCTTCGGGGTGTTTGAATATGTATGATGGCCGTCGGGTTTTCTTCTAGTCAAGTCTGATGCCGTGCAACGACACTACCTCAGAACACACTGTCAGTCACAGGTATTTATCACTGCGCCTGTGTACCCGTATGTCTCTGAGCGTGTGTGCGTCCGAGAAAGCAGGAGAGTTGTTACGGACTGCCAAAATAAACAACCTGGCGGAACATTTCTCAACAGGTCTGCGTGTTTGTGCGTCTCTGATAGGAAGCCAGTCGGTCTATCAAAAGCGAGTGAGCGAGTGTTTTACTGGGACAAGAAAACAGTCTTGAATAGTGGCATATAATTTTAGAACTATGCCTATGGAGAAATGTTTTTCCTTTTGTAGTTATTCAGCTATGTACTGACAGAAGCATTTCGCCCCTCTAAGGCCTTGTGTGTGTAGTACGTACACTGCTTGTATGCTTTTTAAATGGTTAAAAATGTAAATGTGTGTGTGAATGTCAGTGAGAGCAAGTTGGTTGACCTTGAGGAAAACATACTTTCAGATGTCAAACTTCTTGTCCTTTTCCTTTCTCAGGGCTCTTTTGTAGACTAAATTGTAATTTTCCTCTGACAGATGTGGCTGATTCAGGGTTATACAACACACATATACTATGACTTACTGTAAATTCAAATTTTACCTGAGGACATTTGGTGAATTTCAAACATGGAAATGAAATGCTCAGTGAGTATGGTGGCACATAACCTTTCAAGGGAGCATAGAGTGCTTTTTTTTATATATTTTCCACCTGATATCCATTTATATCGTACTCTTGTTTAAAAAATGTGAATATAATTTTGTTTTATAATCAAGTTCTTTTTAAGTTTAATGAACTTTAAGTACACAAAACTGTAATGTTAAGTAATGATAAATTGAAGTTCAGTTAGTGAGTTCATTCAGTGAATTCATTCATCAGAATGTTTTAAACTTGTATTAAATGTATTAATTAGATGTATTAAAAGAACCAGCTCATAAGAGTCATTTGTTTTCTCATGAATCTGACTACTGCTTGTGCTGTTTGTTTGTTATTGTCTGTTGCTTGTGAGATCAACTTAATACTAAGGGATTTAAAAAAAAAAATGTATATATATATATATATATATTATTCTGCAGTGCATTACCTAATCTCACCACATTCAATTCAAACTGCAAATTCACATTTACTACTAGTGAGTTCCACTGCTGAAAAGTCGTAGATCATGGGCTCTTTTGGGTAAAGGCCCCAATATACTTCAAGCGAAATCAAAGAACGAACTGATAATACTGACAACTGACAACCAAAATCAGGGCAAAGCGAAGTTCGTTTTAGGAGTTCGAAACCACTTGCCAAAGTGAACTTTCTGGAAAAGTTCACTATGACAGGTAAACACCTTTGTTCTACCACATATTGTAAAAAAGTGCTATATAAATAAACGTGACGTGACTTTACTGGAGTGCCGAATTGCAGAGCTCGTGCAAACACATTGCTATAATCAGATACTTTTCTTATGCTTTATTAAAAAAAATTTGTTTTCTCAATTTTGTTGTGTGTTAATTTTGTTATTGAGAGGAAGGCGCATAGCACATATTTACATATTCATAAACAATAGTGTGGGCGGTGCCGGATGTTCACTAACAGTATATAGTATTGCAAACTTCGCTTTACCCCTAAGCGAAGAACATGAGTATATCAGGGCCAAATATGTGCGGTTGTGTTAATGTATTCATCTGCCTGATGAATGAGCCATGAATTAACTTATTTTCAATAGACACTTTATTAGTGGGGAGGAATTTATTGAGTGCTAGTTTTGCTATGAGGGGTCTTATCTGACTGGTTTAATGTGAATGGCCTCTGTTCTTTCCGGTGACCAATTGGTTTATCATTTAGTGCTGGTACTGGTTGTCAAATTCACAATAAAATCCAAATAGAATCTGCTAAATCTTTTCTTGTTGTCGGCATTGTAATCTTTAAGTAGTTGTTTCCTAAGAGAAGCCCAAGCTAATAAGATTCTGTTCAGTATTACTGGCAGTCGAGGTGTCTGGAGGAGATGGTTGCTGAATGCTCAGTACTGCTAATTAGATTGCAAAAATGTCTGCATTTTGCATATGTCAGGTTTAGACACATAGATGATCATTTTAAAGCAGCAAGATTTCTGTGACATGCATATATACTATCTATTACATGGTGGTTATACATACTGTTAGAACTATTGCATTACTATTTCAAGCAGGTTGTTTTTATTAATTTTTTTCTCTCTTTTTTTGTCTGAAATGTCACTTTCGTTTTTAGTTCATATGTAGTGTTTTTTTTTTGTTTTTTTTTTACTTGCAAAGGTTCTGGTTCTGACTCCTTTTTTTACATCACAAAAACCAGCTGTTTTAACAGTGTTGTGTAGACTTTTTATATCAACTGTAAAAGACATGCAGTATCTTTGACAGGGTGGACATAAATAAGACTTAACTTTATGTAAGAGATTTTGTTGGGTAAAAGGATAGGAGATACACACACACACACACACACGCACACACTTCAGGCTGAGACATTTACTCTGATAATGCAGCCGCTTTCAATTATGTCCATCCCTGGAGACCTGGCACTGAAATAAATCACCTCAGTGAGGAAATTGTTTATTTGCTCTGTCACTTGACTCTCCCTGGCATTTAAATGTGGTCCCAGCAGACATTTACCAGGAGCTCATCTGACCTGCTGTGTCTAGAGTCCTCCTCCGGGATGAGGATCTGTAAAATGCTAGGAACTTTAGAATACAAGAAAAAGACATTGTTATCATTTCAGAATGGTTTTGCTAGCTTGGAATTGACTACTCGTGACAGGGAATACTATAACCCATTTACTCGGTTACCACATAAGCTTCCTATTAGGGCTGTTACAATATCAGCAGTACAATACAACAATACAATACATATTTATCACACCACGGTTATCGTGGCCAAAGAATTCACGGTATTGATATATCCCGATTATCTATAGAAATCTAAAAAAAAAAAAAAAAATTATCAGTCAAATTCATCTTTACTTTCACATGAACACTTCTCTTTAAATACAAATGAGATTTTATTTATTATTTTAACATAAAATTATATCTAACACATAAACACACACACAATTACACAATGTTGCAGAAAGTAAGAAAGTGAGGAAAGAATTAGTTTTAAGAGTGAAATAATGAAATCCCAAGTTTCTATGTGCACTTTGTAAAACCTGACCTGAATGAACCATCAAGTTCCTTGCGTTCCTTTGGGGATTCCCTTTGTCAGCGTTGTTTGATGAAAAGGAGGTTTCCCAGGGTCGTTGATTGGCTGGCGGTCTCGTCGTGTCTTGGGCGGCCAATCACATTGCTGTGTTGGCGGATGGATGGAAAGTCTCGTGGGTGAAGTTTGACATGGGCTTTACGGCAAAACTTAACACGAGACTCAACGGAAAGAAAAGGAAAATTAATTAAAGGAAGAAAAGTGAGATGAGAGTAGTTAGATGGCTTGAATAAAACTTAACCCATGTTCTTCTGATCTTGATCTGCAAAATCTGTCTTTGAGTGTACTCGTCTGATTTTTTGTTCATGTCCTGAGATTTTAAACTGAGGTATCTGTCTAGCCTCTTTGAAAGGTTCTGATCAATTAGAAATCGTCTTTGGTTCAGAGGTGACTGTTTCTCCTCCCCTCACATAAATCACCTGTTATCTGATTGGTTTCTTAACGGTTCCGCTCTACTGTAGCAGAGAGTACAGTTTAGATATGATTTCTTATAATAGGAATATGATGATATTAATTTTACACCAATTTCAATCAAGCCATCTTCTGAGTTATGAGCAGACGATCATACTGGCAGGAAGCAAGAACCCCTTTTTAGTCAACCATTCAATAGTTATAACAATTACATCATTTATGTGTGATCGAGGCATAATAGTCACATTATAGGTGGTAGACATGATATAGAATTATTATTTATCCACATTATCAAGGCAAACAACAAATTATATTAGTTTTAGCAGTCAAAAACTAAATTAAATGTAAACAAAAATATCTTATTTATGTCTTATATTAAGATAAAAAAATTAATTGTTAAAGAAACTCTTGAACTTAAATAATGTTTCAAAATGTGTGCAATGTAAAAGTGTAAACGTAGAACAATCAAGGCAAACTTTGAGGTAGATCAACATCTGTAAAAAAAAATTTAATTTATTTAAAGAAAACTTATTTTTTAAATAAGTGTGAGTTTCCTACATCTGGAAACTTTTAGTTATATAAATGGGTGGTCATCACATTAAAAATAACATTTAAATATGATAATATTTGAGTTTTGAAGTGCTGGAAAAAGACGTACTTGAAAGCATTTTACTATTCCTGCCAAACTTCCATGGTTACAGTTAGTGTTACTACATTAAATCCATGGTGAATGTTGCTGATCTGTGGACTTAAAACCTATAACTAGTTCATTTATGGCACAATGTTTGAATCATGGCACAAACGTTGTGGTGGTCACGCCATCTTTAACTTCATAGTCCACTTATGGTCGAATGAATGCACTTTCAGTCAACATGATGTGTAGAGGGCAGTTCATGGTTGCACAACAACGACAGACGCCACAGGAGCGCAAGAGCTTTGGAAAGGAGATGCGGGCGCATTTTAATGAAAATATCGAGCATATCGAATAAAGTATTGAACATTTTTTATATCGTTACCAACAACGGTGTAATACCGATACCGTTTTATCGCCTAGCCCTAAACGGTACACGTATTCATCCCGTGAATTTTGTGTACAAGACGAATACAGCGTTGTAGCCTAACCACCACCATTAATTGCTATAAGCTCTACGTTTTGTTACTTTCGATAAGAAACAAAGTGTCAGTTTTCAAGTTATGTCCATTTTATCATGAAATTCAAACAATAAAAGCGAATGCGTACTGGCGAGCTTACTTTTTTGGAGTGATGTAGAGACTCTCCTATGTCTTATCGGACGACATGATTTTGCATGGCAGATGTAGCTGCGCTCGCTTTATGACAGATATATCGCTTTACGCCACCTTTTGTACTTTTGGATGTCAACCAGGTACTGACACTGGATATTTTACTTGTCATATTATCATATATGTACTGTTCATTTAAAATAATATGGTTATCGCCAATACAGGTATATTGTCACACCCTTAATTAACACAATATCGATATTTCATGTTTTGAATATCACGGTTATCACCAATAGCCCAATACCGGTATATCGCGACCCCTACTTCCTATACAAAAGGAAACTTTTATTTTTTGGTATGATTTCCTATTGTATTTATCTATACTTACTTTCTTGTCTACGGTATATTGCACTGTAGACCAGAAATGTTATATATTTGTGTAAAAATACACACAATATCAATATCAAAACTATATTTGAACTTGAAAAGCAGTAAACAAAAGAGTGAGAGCAGTATTCATGAAACAATTGCAATTTCAGTCTGCTGTTTCACCACAAAACTCAGCATCTTATTTACATTATACTCAAATTATGCATTGTACATTTTTTTTTCTAGGCAAACACGTCTCCTTTCAATGCAAATGAGGCTTATTAAACACAAACAAACAACGTTTCTCTGTTACCACCCACTGAAAATTGGTGGTAAATGTAGTTTTATTTAATTCATTGTTTTTTTAACCTTGTGATAACCTCAATTTCTGCACATTACCTGATTGCATAATTCTTTTACTGAATGGGATACGAAAACAACACAAACAAATAAATGATGCTATCAGGTAAAAATGTCTATTTGCTCAGTGTTCAGGAACATGGTTTATCTGGAAGTGTTTACAAACACTGTAAGAAACTGGCAGCAAGTGACAAGTAACTTACTGTAGAATAAAAACACATTAATTAACTGGCAGCAAGTGTAAACTAACTTACTGTAAAAAAAAATATTCACAGTAATTAACTGGCAGCAGTTGACAAGTAATGTACGGTAGAAGAAATAACCATATTTTCGCTGTTTTCATCTACTGTAGCAACCGTCTAACTGTAAAGTAAAACTTACTCATTTGCAAGTACTGCTTTTTTTTTTTGCTTATTAGACAGGAAAATGTAGTGATTGACAGGAAAGCGTGTTGTGGAGAGAGGGGAATGGGATCAGCAAAGGACCTCGAGGCAGGAATCGAACTTGGGTCACCGGTGGCACAATTGCATATGTCAGTGTGCTAACAACTAATCTATCGGCTCTTTATGTTTAAGTGCTGTTTACTTATATTGTTTCAGCCCAAATAAATGAAATGAGTAATGCATATATCATGATTTGAATATGAATCCATTTATCAAGTCACAGTTAAACATTCATCATTATAACAAGCTGTGATTTTCTACAGTAAATCATTAGTTATTGTGTTTTTTACAGTATATTGGAAGTTACTGTGATTTTCTAAAGGAAATTGCTGGTTACTGTGACTCTCACAGTGCTTTTTTTTTAAAGTACAGTATCCTATTTTGAACTTGTATAAAGTCATTTCCTTTGTACAAACACAGTAAATTACTGTAGTTTCCACATGTGTTTTTTGCAGTGAACATTCAGCCTCTCTTTTAGGTATATAATAATGAAGAAGCTCTGCTGGCTTTTACTGAGCACTGTAAACTCTATTCTAGTATTGATTGCTCACTAGAAAAAGAGTATTTCTTTGTAGGCCTTTCCTTTAAAAAAAAAACAAAAAAGTGAAGTTTGGCCGCAAATGATATTATACACGTGTTTGTGCAGATATCTTTACCCTGAAGGAGAGATTGTGTACAAAGGTAGTTTAGAATGTTGGTCCTTGTATTGTGTCTCTGTCCATGGTGCTGAAACATTCACAGCCTCAGCTAAAATTAAACTCTGTTGACAGAACGAAATGTGAATTGTCAGTGAATTGTATGATTCTTTTTTGAGACTAATCCACCCGTGTACATTAGTGCTCCAGGTTAACTGTATCTTAACTGTATCTAGGAATGGGCAATTTTGATTTCATGATTAAGCTGTGTCAGCATCATTTGGGGAATGCTGTTGATTACCGAAAAAAAATATAGCAAAATTTGTAATATTGTGAAATATTATTACAATTTAAAATAACTTATCTATTTTAATATATTCTCAATTATAATTTATTTTCGTTATGGTAAAGCAGGATTTTCAGCTATATGTATACTATTTCAGGATTCTATAAAACAACCTTTATTTTAAACATTATAAATGTATTTACTGTCACTTTTGACCAATTTAATGCATCGGATGTAATGCTTTCACCCATAGACAATTTATATATACATATATACAATTCAGTTGAAAATATTCTCTGTGGTAACTCAGAGATTTTTAGACCTTAAAGGTGCCGTGTGTGATTTTTCACACGCCGTCTGAGACAGCAGAGAGTAGCCAGTTAAACAATGAGGAATTATGTTTATTTTATTATTCAGTAAAACGATATGTTATTGCGAATATTATTGTTACTTGTTCACCATTGTATCAGTGTATTCGCTGACTTTAGCTAACTTCTTTGCAAGAAGAACAACACAGTTACGATGTCAGGAAACGACTGGAAACAATATGCAGAAAAGTGTTGTTTATTTAAACAATAAACAGAAGCGCTGGTCAGACACAGAAAACACAGAGACAACAGAACAGGGCGAGTGACACAGGGACTTCGACAGGCAACCGGTAGTGATGATGGTCAATGGTGATAATCCAGTTTCCAGGAATGATGTGAGTAGAAACGGCAGTGCAGACACGGTGAACAAATCCAGGAAACGAAGACCACGACGACAATGACCACGAACCAGAACAGGAACCAACACAGGGACATACCAAAATGATCTGACAACAAGAGATATTAGTCACTGAGAATATATAGCAGATGGAAAGTGAATGCAGCTGGCACTGATGATCAGCGGTACTTATCAGCCACGCCCACACAGACACACACAATCACGAGACATGAAGAAGGCAGAGAATTCATAAACCGTGACAGACAAAACGCGTTTGTCCGTTTACGGCCACTGTCGGCGCAAAATGGCAGATTTCAATGTAAGGGGACCCGTGGTGTATGATAGAAATGGCTCATTCTAAGCGGTAATAAAAACATAACCGTTCATTAAGTAAGGTCTTTATACACCACTAAAAACATAGTTATGTATATTATATTGCATTTCTGTCTACAGATCCTCCTAAATATTACACAATGCACAGTTTCTGTAGAGTAATTTACCAATGTTAAAACATTTTCTTCTATCCCAAATAAATATTTATCATATTAAGTTTTGGGATAAAACAAAATATCTGAGTTACTTTTTCAAATAATTCCCATTTATTGATTGACACCTCTCCTGTCCCCGAGAGAAATCATGAGTAAGTGCAGAGGCGTTGTGTGCGCTGTGTAAACATGATGCTTATTGTAGTTCTAGAGTAAATGTGAACATGCATTTACTCATCTCACTTGCACAAAAAACAGATTTAATACTCCTCAAAATGAATAAAAACAATGAAATGCGAACTCAGAATATTATGCAAACGTGCAATAATTAAATGTTCAAAAACACAAATATACTTTATGTATTTAATCTCACTTTATTAACCATTGTCTTTGTTGATGACTTTCTATGATCCTATATAACCATACTTATAAGCAAAAATTACTTTAGATAACCTTTTTTTTTTGTTTTGTTATTAAAAACAAACAAGCAAGCCCGGCCCAGGTGAGGAAAAGTAACGCAAAGGAAACGTAACATTACTTTCCATAACAAGTAGTAACTAAGTAACAAAATTACTTGTTTTAGGGACTAATACAATAAAATGTATTACTTTAAAAAATAGCTTTCTGATCAAAACACTTATCATATCTCTGTCTGCAAGACATATCTATTTGTAGGGTGATTTTGTTCAAATGTATGAACTCTGTGGCTCAGTTTAAGCATGCATGCATAGTCTCAAACTTAATGAGGATGAAACTGTTTGTCCAACCAATGAAAGACGGGTTCAGTTATTACAGAGTAATATGTTAGGAATAATGTTGTTTGTATTCCAGATTTGTGTGTGTGCGTCAAGAGTTAAGGACATCAGTCTGTATCTTGAATTGTCACATTGAAATATTGATCATTCAAAATAGAATCCGACTTTCTATCTTGCTCTTACACTTCAATTTGTCTTTTTCCTTCCCGTCATTCCCCTCCTTCTATTATCTGTGACTTTTTACCATGTCTTCTCTCGTCTATAATAAGCATGGCACAAAAAAGTCTACAATTACAAATTGTCATACAATATTTTTTGTCACTTGTATTTCCAATAGCTTTTTCTGCCTCACCAATTCATTTAATAGTTTATATTTTTCTCCCCAAGAAAAGAAAAACTGCCAGAGTTGTGGGACAGTTTTAAATGTGCTCAGTGTCTATCTCTCTTTTTATTCTTTCTCTTCTCTTCCCGCTCACTATCGCTCCTTTGCTGTCGCTCCCAAAAGACCGCTGTCACCCTCTATTCTGTCGTTTTCTTTCCTGCTGCTGTACCTGCCGGAGCAGCTTTCATATCTCTGCAAATCCCTAAAGACACTTTCTGTCTTCCTCTCTCTCTCTCTCTCTCTCTCTCTCTCTCTCTCTCTCTCTCTCTCTCTCTCTCTCTCTCTCTCTCTCTCTCACACACACACACACACACACACACACCCTCACACACTGTATTCCTGCACATGGACTTCAAAGAGAGAGGGGCAGTGCAAAATTTGCTGAAGGATGCTCACTTTTTTATGATGTCTCCTGGTTAACATGTAATGTTTAGGTGTTATATTTATATTTGCCAATACAGTGCAAACATTGCATCATTGTAAAGTTGGTCAAATTCAATAATATAAAATAAATTGCGTATTAGATGGAAAAAATAAACAAAAATTTGAAATGTTGCCTTGCCAAATAACTAAAATGAATTTTTTTTAAGTTGAAGTACTGAAATGATTAAAACTAAAACAGACATAACAAAGGTAGGCCTACTAACTTACAAGAAAAAAATAAGTAAAATTAAACTGAAACATAAAAGTTAATTCAAAATAATAATAAATATTATAATAGTATATAAATAACACTCTACATCCACACCACTAGGTGTCAGTATAAAGCCAAAATGAGTGTTGTATCGACATCACAACAAACAAAAGATTTTAGTGCACCTTAAAAACGAATGGAATTCTCAAACACATGCAGCGCCTAAAGAGCGTTTGTAATACTGCCAATATTTGTTTTCAAAATGGTCCGCTTTAAAGGGGTAAATTAAGGGATTTTAAGGTAAAGACTGTGTTTATAACATACAAGAATAAATCAATTTAAATCCTCAGCTGCACAGCATTAACCTTGTTGTAATCAAAAGTAACTAGTGATGTTTTGCAAGACAATAAAAGTTCAATCAAGTATTAATTTTCAATAGGAAGTGTATGATTCTTCCCTGGGCCTCTGATTGTGGCTTCCCGATTGTGTTTGTCCTCAGAACAACTCGGCATCTGTTTTGACAGGCTGTTGTGAAACTTGAGGATGTGTGTGCCGTGAGACCAGTGAAACGAGCAACGAGTCAGTGTTTCTGAAATGAAACGCATTTCCTCCATTTCCATTCACTGCACCTCTGTTTTGTCAGAAAAATTGGGTTGTTGATTCACTACTGGGATGTTTCTTTTCATACCCAGTGTCTGACTCTCTCTTGCTGTTCCATGAGAGGATGTTAATTTGTATGAAAGATGCTCTCAAGAGATGGAGCTGTCGAAATGAAAATGGATTTGGGGTGCTGTTTTCATTTTCACTCTTTCTGTAAATGTGTAATCAGGAAACTTATATGCACTCTGAGAGCACTCTGTATAAGCTTCTGCTCTTCCTGTGTACTGTGTATATAGACCGGAAATACGCAATCGTCGTGGTAATCTTCTTCCTCACCGGTCAGGGCAACAGGTAAACAAATGGCGCAAACAACGAGCAAGAGTTATTGTAGCGTAGCGGGCTGTTTTTGTTATTCCCAAAAGCAGCCATATCTGTCGTTTCATTCCTTCCCTCAGTTCCCCGTTGATGGTGAAGTTCGACGGAAACGGATTCAGGCTATCCAGCGGGATGTTATTGATCCTGTGACAATCTTTTCTCCTTCTCATGTCAATATTCACTAACGCACCAGTTCAAGTTCAACTTTATTAAGATCCCTTGCGGGCCATTTTTTATGCAGCGTTGTATACATAAAATATACACCACAATATAAAACAAAAGAAATAAGAACACACAACAGTAGGCTACATATATATTTAAAATACTCGTATTTAACAATCTGATTGCACAAGGGACAAATTAATATTTGTATCAATTGTTCTTCATCTTTGGTAGTCTATAGCGAGAGCAGAATAAAGAACTTTGAGTGCAAAAAAAAGGTCACTACTTCAGAGCATGATTAAGGACATAACTGTTGAATAAAACTGACAGACTTCTTTTTGATCAAAACGCAGTTTATTGTCAATAATAGTCCCTAAATATTTATAACTTTCCATACACTCCACCTTCTCACCCTTGAGGAACGTATACTGGGAAGAATGAGCTTCAGTTCTGAAATCAATAGTTATTTCTTTGGTCTTAGATACATTCAGCTGTAGACAAGCATCAAGCATCATCACACCATTTTACAAAGTCATCAACAACTGGACCATGACAAGTTTATTTTTTTTTCAAAGTTGTGTAGACTCTCTGATCCATTTTCTCTTGCCCGGGTTTGTTTTTCTGATGTGTTGACGATTGACAGGAACTCTGCTTCCGCAACGATTACGTATTTCCAATTATTGTGTGAAAGGTCTATTAACAACAAAATGTAACTAAAGCCTGCCAGTACACTGAAAAAAATATTGGTTAAATAACCTAAAATGGCTTTATGTAATACATTTGTAATTTAATTGGCTTTATTATAGTCAACAATATTATTTAATATGCTGTATGATTGTTTGTATGCACCTCTTTGTAACAGTTGCATAAAAAACCCAATTCATAGTGAATTGTATACGTTCAGATGGTCTCCAGTGTAATTCTGATTCAATTCTAGTGAATTTGTTGGTTCATATGCAGCAATGAAAGTTCTGATTCGGTTCGTGAATGAGTCGGTTCATACAGTCCTCACTTTCATTTATATTTATATTTATAATACCCACACTGGCAGTCTTTGCCACTTGAGAGCACGTACACAACAGGAAGTGCGTGCGCAAGACTGTGCCAGGTATGAAAAATGCCAAAGCTCAGTGCACTTAGACCACGTGTCCATGCTCTTGTTCTAAATTATTTTGTTCTGTTATTATGCTTGTTCTCATCTGTTGACGTTGTACAAGCAGAATGTGACGGTTGGTCTTGTGGTATTTGTCCTGCCCCTACTCCTCTTTGATTGGACGGCTGGGTAAAAAGTGACATTGATGAGCGGGAGCGCTGCGTTTTACCCAAAAACGTTCTTCAACTCCCAGCAACCACTTCAGTGTGAAATAGACACTCAGCGCCTCGTTATGCTCATGGCGTTTTAAAAACGTGGCGCTCCCATTTAAAACAATTGGAAAAATACGCTATAACCACAGGAAAAAAGGCTTTAGTGGACACACGGCCTAAGCGTATCCCGTCATTCATCACGTTCTGGATCTTACGTGCACTGATTTTCGCGTCATTTCTAGGAAAACTGAAACAGGAAAATGCATAAGTGTTAAAAAAAAGTATTGTCCCCGGACCTCCGCTGGGAAGAAAACATAGAGACCGGACCACTTGGATCTTTAATTGAATACCCATGACGTAAAGTGTTGCACATTTTATTGGTGTAGAGACTGCAGAAATGATATGTAGTTTGTAAAACGTTTGAAAATAAAGCACCACAATCACACAGTGATTAAGTGTATCTCATTCTAGTGATTCAGTAGTTATTCAGTAGTGATTCAGTAGGGACAGTCCTCTGTTTCTGTAGCATTGATATATTTATTTCATTCTAGTGAATCAGTTCATTAAGACTAGGGGTCGACCGATTATCGGCGCCGATATTGAGCATTTTTATGGTTATCGGTATCGGCCATTTTTAAAACCGATTTGCCGATAAAATAATTTTCTTTTGAAATGCGCTATATTTGGCTCTAACGCAGGCACCTCTGTCAGAACTCACCACTCTGTAGACTAGACCAATGTCCCGCACATCTGATTTGTTGGGAGTCACGAGTCCGGCCAATCAGCGCGAAAGCTTATCACGCATCAGTCTCTCAAAGTTAAGACAGCAGCAGACTTTGCTGAAGTAGCAATACTTTACTGCACTGAAGTTGCAAAACACCTCAATATAACAGGGTCCTGTGATTTCCGCGATGCAGAAAACACGGAAGGAATCGCGGAATCCAGTCATAAAAACGGAATTTACTGTATAAAGCAGATCGTCACAGAATTTGTCAACTTCTTGATGAATTAATAAAAGAACAGGTCAGTACAAATCAAATCGAATGTCAAACCGCAAACCGTTATTTAAATATGAATCCTGCGTGTCTCTAAATGAATGGCGCAGACGCGTGATCATTACCACACACACACACAGGAGCACGCGTGACGCTTGCGCTGTTTTCAGCCTCAGCTGCATCATTATATGAGGACATGATTGCATAAACATCATCTCCAGAGCCGCTTAGTCACTTCATGAGCTTTTTAATGCTTCAACTGAGAAAAGTTATCGTCATATCCATAGGGTCATATCATAAACACACAGAAACTCAAAGATCTCAACGGCAAGCCGTCAAAATAAAAGTTCGGTTTTTCATAGGGCCCTAAAAATGTAATTTGTGTTAAACTGTAAATAAATTGAATTGTTTGATAATTTCAATTAATTAGAAATGCTTTTTTTATTACTAAAATTTAATTTTACCATTAAAATAGTCTTTAAGTTTTACAAAATGTTTACAGAATGCTGCTGGGTGCTCCCTGAATTTTTTTTATAATTATTATTATTAATAATGTTATTAATAATGTTATTATTAACCGTTCTCAGATTTAAAGATATGTTTAAAATAATTTAAAGAAAGTTTTTGTAAAAACCCTTTGTTATTCTTAATTTTGACATTAACTTACATTTTTACACCAGACATTGGCTATATCGGTTCAAAATATCGGTTATCGGTCTACTTGATCTGTAATAATCGGTATTGGCATCGGCCCTGAAAATCACATATCGGTCGACCCCTAATTCAGACAGTCTTCTTTCTCGATGCTGATTCATTCTAGTTAATCCGTTCTTTGGGACAATCCTTTCTCTCATGTGAAGCATTGGAAAGTCTGATTCATTCTAGGGGAATCAGTTCATTCAGCTAGACCTTTCCTGTATGTGGTGTTAAAAATCTGATTCATAAGCCGCTTTCCGACCGGAGGGACTTTTGCAGTTCCTAGAACCTAACGTTCTTTTTTTTGCGTGTTCCGACCGGACTTGTTGGGGATTTTTTAGTTCCTCTGAGCGTAGTTCCTATAACTCTTTCAGTACCTAGTCTAGAGCGAGGACTTTTTTAGTTCCCTTTCCCTAGGTCTACGTTGATTGGTTTAACTTATAAGTCACGCTCAATGTCAACACATTTTCTTCACTGTCTGTTGCAAATCGCCTATGTAGGCTATACTAACTCATAACTTAAGACAAACATAACGCATTCAACCAGCTAATTGCTAATGCTTGATAAACTTACCCGTCGTTTTGTTTGCCTCCTCCTGCGCTCTGCTCTTCTATTTTCTTCCATCATATTACTTAAGATCATATTACGCTGGAGCCTCCGTCTTCTGTGTTTCTCTGTACAGAACTCAAGCCGTCGTTCGTACTCCGTTATTAAGGTCCCGGCAAGGCAGAACAGTAACATTCCGATAGCCTCCTCCATGCTGGTTTGTTGTTGTATGTAGCGGCGCCGCCGTGCTTGCGTCACTCCCTTACCCCTCCTACCAGTTCCTATGGCCACTTGGCCAGTGCGAACGCAAACAGCAAAACCGAGTTTGGGGGAGAGTAGTTCTTAGAACTGTTTAGAAGTGGACAGTTCATATAACTAAGTTCCTGTAACTACTTGGTCGGAAAGCGGCTATATTGTTTGTTCTTTAGGACAGTCCTCTCTCTCATATGTAGCATGAGAAAGCCAGATTCTTTCTAATGAATTGGTTCATTCAGAAAATCCTCTTTCTCTTTGGAAAGTCCCATTCATTATTGAATCAGTTCAGTTCCTGTACTATGTTTTGACTTAGTAAATGTAAATAAAAATATTGTGTTGTTGTTTAGGAGAGTTTAGCCTATACCTTTTCAGGTTTTTTTTTTATTTTTATTTTTTTATATTGTCAGACTAACTGGGATCGTTCATTCATTCCAAAGCCATCATTCTTTTGTTTCAGAAGAAAATACACCTCTGATTGAATTTTGAAAACATACTGCCTCATTGTGTAACTTCAGTCTATATTTTGTTGCTTATAATGATGCTTTAACTTTTCAGAGCAGTAGCTCAGCTTTAACTACTTCAAGCTTGTAGCTTGACAAACTAAAATTTTTGAGTAGTTTCTCAACACTGTTATCTGGATCCATCCTGGCCAAATGCTGGAAAAGTTCAGGAGATGTAGATGTAAAGCTAAAGAAAAACATTATATAGTGTTGTTGTTCTTCAACTCTGCATGGAATTTGCTCACCACCACCTAAGGCAGAAAATGAAGTTTCTGTTTCTTTGTTTTTGTTTAGCTCTCTCTCTCTCTCTCTCTCTCTCTCTCTCTCTCTCTCTCTCTCTCTCTCTCTCTCTCTCTCTCTCTCTCTCTCTCTCTCTCTCTCTCTCTCTCTCTCGTTGGTTCTTCTGTTCCTGTCAGCTGTAGTCTCTGTATGCGTCTACCTCCACCTGTTCCCTGTATTTCCATATCACTTGCTTTCTTATACCTCCTGCCTTACTTTTCCCCTCTGTTGGGTTTCTCCTCTCTATCCTTCTTTTAATGTGTAGCGGTGCGGTTTTGGCTGAGAGCTGTGTCATTGCACTCAGCAACTCTTTTATGATGCCTCTCACTTGTGCATCTCCTTGTTCCTCGATCGGCTCGTGACTGTAAACTCTAAGTGACTTGACGTGGCTTCAAACCTCATTCCTCAGGAGACTCGTTACATCACACAATTCATTTTCAACGCTGTCTATCTTTTTTTTTTTACCTCAAGACTTCTTTCTCAACATCATGTAGGGCCCTATGAAATCAGTTTTTGTTTGTTTTTTTTACAAAATTCTGTTGGATTTTATTATTTTTTTTTTGGATGATGATAATCAATCAAATAATAAACCGATTTAATAAATCAACAATTTATTAAAATATTTTTTAAAGAAATTGTAGGACCCTATGAAATGTTTCATTTTTTTTCTTTCAAAAATGAATTCAATTTTAATGGTTTAATTAGATTTTTATAATCAAAAAGCATATCTAATCAATTCCTAAAACTTTCACAACTTCTTTTTTTTTTCTTTCAATAATAGGCTCCTATGAAATGTTTTTATTCCCCCCCAAAATTCTGTGTGTTTAGCTTTTTCTTTATTTTTTATTATCAAAAAGTTGGTAATCAAATGAAGGCATAAAACGAACAATTTATTTAATCTTTTAAAATATAATCAGATGAAAATTTAACAATTGCTTTTATTTTTTGGCAAACAAAATGCTGCGCAACAGAGATTTACTGTTAAAAACAAAACAGAAGAAATTTTGTGTGATTTCATACCAATATCATACCATTTTCCATTAAAACAGTAATATACCGTAGAAAACAAAAATAGCATACAGGAATATACTGTGAATTAACAGTGCTCAAAATCGACACTCCGAGGCTGTTTTCCCAATCACGCCCTATACCCTCAATCACTATTCCCTACATTAGTTCACTAATATAGTCCACTTGACAGAGTGAATGAAAAGAAGTGAATGAATTCAGACACTGATGAATACATGATAAGCAGAATCACTGAAGGACAGAGAAAAAAAGAACAGAAAAAAGAGAAACACAAGAACTACAAGAACTGTCTTCCAGCCACACTGAGTGTGAAAACCGTTTACAAACCAGTTTGTAATTAAATAAGAACTTCATCTGTCCTGGTCAGCTTAATCACATGACTTCTTGAATATTTTTGAACTACTGTGGGCAGTTTGGGAGAGAAGAGTGAGAAGCAGATTCCCTCCTTTAACATCTCTGCAGCAACTGGTAGATGTTCTGATAGACGACAATCAGCTGAAGACTATTCAAAAGTTCTATTAATCTTTTCTAATAAGGTATATACTGTAAAAAAATAAACAATAAATCTGTTCTACAGTAGGTCTGTTCTAGCAATTCACACGCGCACGTTAGAGCCTCTGTATTTTGCATATGTAATGTGCACTTTTGTAAAGAACCATTGGAAAATAAATGACTTTCGAGTGATTCTTTACAAACGTTCGCATCAAATATGCGAATGAATAGACCACATTAGTCCTCGCACATTAGAGCTTCTTCTTTTCCTTTTAATGGAAATTGGGCAAACCCAATTGAAGGTGCATACCGACACCTTTATGACAGCTGACATAAAATAAAGGATCGGGCTTAGGATAGACGATACCATTCAGCTCGGGACATCTCTATCGTATATCATGTGATTCATTATACAGTGCCAGTGACTATTCTGTGTTTCCGTCTGCATTGCGGAAATCATAGGGCCCTAATTTTGACATGTATTATTAGAAAACTCCTGTTATTGTTATATGCTGTTATTGGTTTCTCTCTGTCTTTCTTCAGCGTGGAGCCGGGCTGGCAGAGGGTCGTTCAGGTGGATCTGGAGGTGGATGGTGTCGGGAGCACGGTAGGCAGCAGGTCCATCTCCTGGGCAGTGGAATACCCGGGCATCAGGGCCGGCAATGAGGAAACAGAGTCGCATATCCACCTGGCACAGAAAGACCTTGTTGGCATCGTGCCGTTGGCTATGGTGAGAAAAACGTCATATCAGCGGTCTCTCAGGGAGGTACTGGGTCTCTTCGGGGAGTGCTGGGACGGAAAGATAAAAGAGGCAGGAGGTCATGCTTTTTAGGTGAAATGAACCGTCCGGGTTGTCCTAACCACTTTTCGGTTTAGCATAATCTCATGTTTTAAAGGGCAATGATCCAGTAAAAATCTTAAGGACATGGGTGATGAGAATCAAACATTAAATTGCAGTTGAGCTCTCAAGCGTAATTTGCACTCTAGCTGTTAATTTTAACTTCTACCCTTTTTTTTTTGTTAAATAAAATTAGATGTGAACCTCGTCATTCAAGATTAGAACATTATTGCCATTTTATATAAATTTAGTGAATGATGTTTGATTAATCGGAAAAGGAAACTTGAACAAATCACATGAAGAATAATTGCTTTTAATATTTTTAGGTGGTCTACTCTTTTATGTTGGCTAATTAAAAGTTATGCTTTCAGTTTTAAATGACCATAATTAGGGATTCATTTACAGAAATTATCCAATCCAAGGCTCTTATTAAAGCATGTCTATTTTTAAGTTCACATTTAGTCACTCACCAATACCTAAAAAACATTTGAATTCACAAAATTATTATTATTAGTTTCTTAAACATTAATAATCAGAATCAGTGGAAAGGAAATGTGCTTATTGATGTGATAGCTTATTATTTTTCTGTGATTATGAACACCATGTATTCTTATCTGTGTGAAAGAGTATTCAGGCTCAGCAGTCGCTTTTCTATTGCTTCTGCTATGTGTTATTAAGAAGTTCCAGAATAATTAAATTGGATTATTTTTTTGTTATTGTATCCTTTTGTTTCAATCGAATTGGCTTTAAACAATGTTATTTGAGGAATTTTAAATGATTGCAGTCTTGTGTAGCTAATTTCCGTGTGTGTGTGTTCATACAACATTAGTTATTACCTCTGTTCTTGCTAATTCTTGCGTAGTAATTATACATCATACAGAAAAATCTATGCAAGCATGCAGTCTCCAACTGAGATTTACACAAACATCAACTGGCCTGTTAATGAGAATGACGATATAATAATTACATAGCAATTAGATATGTCACTTGAACTCTCACTTAAAGGTTAAGAGTGCTGTAACGTTGAGGCTCTTATGAAATGTTTACATTTTTTCAAAGACATTAGATCAATTTAGGGCTGTCGCTATCGATTATTTTAGTAATCGAGTATTCTACTAATTATTCCATCGATTAATCGAGTAATCGGATAAAAATTGTGGTAATAAAAATAGATCCAAGTGAACAACAGCCTTCAAAATTACTTAAAAAATAAAAATAGGTAACACTTTACAATATGGTTCATTAGTTACCTTAGTTAGTATACTAAGAATGAACAATACTTCTGCATTTATATTAATTTCAACATTTACTAATACATTATTAAAATCAAATGTTGTATTTGTTAACATTAATGTACTGTGAACTAACATGGACAAAAAATGAAACTAACATTAACAAAGAGTAATAAATACAGTTACAAATGTATTGTTCATTGTTAGTTCATGTAATTTATACATTAACTAATGTTAACTAATGAACCATATTGTAAAGTGTTACCTAAATATATAATAACAAGCAATAATGATTTGTGCAAATAATGTATCAAAGTAATCATATTGGTTTTATTGAACAACGCTGTTAAAATACACCATGTAAAATAAATGATATAAACAAATATAAACATAACTTATGTACATTAAACAAATGTCCGCAGAGAGCACCAACGGCTTTGTTACATTAAGGCATGATCAAATCCTTGTTTAATATTGGCCAAACAAAATTTAATTCGAATACCAACTTAATCTTTAATATTAGTTCACTTCTATACGATAGAAATGCAACAGCTGCTGTAATTTCTAGAACAAGAATACGTCAAAACATGCAAACTCAGTGCAAGGGTTAAACTTTTATTTTGAAATCGCGATGAACAACAATTCGCATATATTTCAGAAAGATATTTATGTATTCTCCTGTGTTGGCGTAGATTTACAAATGAGTTGTGAATCTTGTGAATTGGCGCACACTGCGTGCAGATGAGCGCTATAATAAGCAGACAAACTCACAGCACGCAGAGATGGAGTTTGAGAAACCCGAGACACACGCATATAAATGATGACAGTGCAACTATGAAACACGCGTCAGAGGTTTTGCGTTCCAGCACATGCAGAGACTGAGTGTGTGTGGAGCAGCGTTTACTGTGAACGGAGCTGAGGTACTTTTAACACAATCTGCACGCATGTAAATAATTCAAAGTTCGTGCTTCTCTGTGAGGGGGGAAAAAAGCCAGAGACAATTTATATAGAGACATGCCACTTCCTCAATCCTCAATACAACTATATAGGGAAAACCCATAACGCCAAAGATGGCGGTTGTATGCACATGTCCCGCCCATCCCGCTGGAAAGCCAATCGTCTGCTTTTAACAATCAAGCCGGGAAACATTTAAGCCTATCGTCTGGTTCCACTGACGCATGCGCAGAGTTGAGGTTTACGACAGCGGAAAATACGTCACTGTTTGAAAAGGCGGCAGATTTGATATGCAGTGTATGTGTGCGTTGTGTAAATATCAGACATCCCAAGTCTCCCGGAAGTTCCGGGAGTCTCCCGCATATTGATAGCGGCTCCCTGATGCCCGCAAATTAGTTCAAATCTCCTGGAATCTAGAGCTCGCGAGCAAGAGCTCGCACATACTGTGCTTCAAACAGTGTAGCGCGCGCACGACAGAGAGGGAGAGAACCCTTGCGCATGCGTAGTAAAAGTATAACCTATGGGGAAAAAGGTGTTTTAAACCTTATTTTGGAGCGAAGTCATCAAACTTTTTCAGCGATTTTTATCATATTTTACTGCGGTTTCTATACATGCAGTTTTTATGTCCCTGTGACCAGTGAAAGTGCAGTTCTGACTCTCTGCCCATTCATTTAGATAGGAGCCTGGTCTTGTTAGTCCCAAATAGCTGCCCGGAGGCATTGCCAAGATGGCGACCGAGTGGCATGACTTGCCTAAAAGGACTTTGAAAAAGCGCATATATTTTTTTAACTGATTCGCAGCCTTTGTGACTTCATGATAGCACTATGCTATATTATGATTGTAAATGGTTTTAAATAGATCGCGTAGCCTTAGAAAACGGTGTAATAATGCGGTTCACGGATTCTTGTCTGTGGAATGCGCCACTTCCGGTATTTTGCCGGTTACTCGACACGGGTAAATTGCAATCGAGGATTTTTTTTAAATCGAGTACTCGACTTTAATCGTGGAATCGTCACAGCCCTAGATCAATTTCTATCTCTCTTTAACACATAGGCCTACTTCTTACATTTCCGAAATCAATAATGTTTGTGTCCATTTGTCTACGCAATAATGGAATCAATTTGCTGCAGTGACTTGATTATTAATTTTCTTCAATATGTTCTCTATCTCTATCGCTTATCTATAATTGAACATAAGTAACGGGGGGGGGGGGGAGGGAGGGTTGGGAGGAGGCAAATTGATATTGTGGGTTTATATATGGCTAGTATATGTGTGTGTGTATATATATATACACACACACACACACACACACACTTTTCCGTGTGTCATTATATTATTACATGCGTGTTTTGTCAGTCATTAGAATGGCGCACCTAAAGGCAGTACGGGCACTACATTAGGTTTTTTTGAGTAAAGAAAACGTCTCGGTTACGTATGTAACCCTCGTTCCCTGAGTAGGGAACGGAGACGTTACGTCGGATGACGACGAATGGGATTTCGCTTAGAAAGCCTATCAACTTCGAGTATTACAAAACGAGCCAATGGCAAAGAAATGCCATGGGTCTGCGGAATTTGCATGACGTAACTCCGCCCCACCTCGTGGGTATAAAAGGAGGAAGTCCGCAACAGCAGTTTATGTTTCTTCGCTGAGGAGCCAAGACTGAGCTCAGGCGATCCCCGCGGTACAGCGGAAAGTGGCAGGCAGACGTAACGTCTCCGTTCCCTACTCAGGGAACGAGGGTTACATACGTAACCGAGACGTTCCCTTTCGTTGTCACTCCGAGTTACGTCGGATGACGACGAATGGGGTTACCAGTCTAATCACGCCACCTTCTCAGCTGTCTTCCAGTGCCCTGCGTAAATCGAGATCCCTGTCCTAGACTGGACGAAGGACTCCATTTAACACAGGAATACCAAGGTACACTGGGAAGCATATCCCAAGTTAGGGGAAGTATGCAATTAATGCCAACCCAGAGGGGGGGGACTTAGAGAATACACATATGACCCGAAGGAACATATGGAGAACACTGGGGTGTCCAGCCGCAGGTGGAATATTTCAACCCCAGGGGTGGCAAGGTGGCTTGCCAAGGGAAAGACACATGCTCAGAGAGGCTTACAGTGGAAATACACATGTGGGGGTCGCTCAGGGGAGGGACCATGCACACGGGAGGCACCTAGCCGACGCGCAGGCAAGAGACACTGGCGCCGACGTCAGGAGTGCTGGAGGAACTCAGGGCTTTCGGAAAAGCTCACCTGAGGAGAATATCGCACGTATCCAGTCCGAGGAGTGGAATGGCGAGCAAGCGAAGACACCTGAGCGGGTCCGGTACTAGCTAGTTGAAGCGAGTACATGAGAGGACACTGGCTCCACTCGGAGATTATAGAATCTGGCGAATGTGTTAGGTGTCGCCCAGCCTGCAGCTCTGCAGATGTCTGTTAGCGAGGCGCCATGCGCTAGACCCCAAGAGGATGCCACACTCCGGTGGAGTGGGCCGTCACACCAAGGGGGCACGGTCGACCTTGCTGCTGGTAAGCCAAGGCAATGGCGTCCACTATCCAGTGAGACAACCTTTGCTTGGAGAGAGCCTTTCCCTTCAGCTTCCCACCATAACAGACAAAGAGCTGGTCTGAGGTCCTGAAACACCGCGTCCTGTCTACATAGGCGCGAAGAGCGCGTACTGGACAGAGCAGTGCCAAGGCTGGGTCTGCCTCCTCCGGGGGCAGCGCTTGCAGGTTCACCACCTGGTCCCGAAAGGGAGTGGTAGGAACCTTGGGCACATATCCGGGCCGGGGTCTCAGGATCACGTGAGAGAAAGCCGGTCCGAATTCCAGGAACGCTTCGTCGACGGAGAATGCGTGCAGGTCCCCTACCCTCTTGATGGGGGCCAGTGCAACCAGGAGCGCTGTCTTCATTGACAGGAACTTAAGCTCGACTGACTGCAGGGGCTCAAAGGGAGCACTCTTCAGGGCAGTTAGAACCACTGAGAGGTCCCAAGAGGGAACGAGAGGAGGGCGAGGAGGATTTAGTCTCCTCGCTCCTCTCAGGAACCTGATGACCAGGTCGTGCTTCCCTACCGACTTACCTTCGACTAGGTCATGGTGTGCGGCAATGGCGGCAACATAGACCTTAAGGGTGGAGGGAGGAAGCCTTCGCTCCAACCCCTGCTGAAGGAAGGAAAGCACAACGCTGATCGAGCATCTCCGGGGGTCTTCTCGGTGAGAAGAGCACCAGACGACGAAGAGGTTCCACTTCAACGCGTAGACGTTTCTTGTGGACGACGCTCTAGCGGAAGTGATGGTAGCCGCCACCGCTGGTGGAAGGGTACTCAAACCTACCTCGAGCCGTCCAGGAGCCACACGTGGAGGCTCCAGAGATCGGGGCGAGGGTGCCACAGGGTTTCCCGTCCCTGAGAAAGAAGGTCCTTCCTCAGACGAATGGGCCAGGGAGGTGCTGTCGCGAGGAGTGCAAGTTTGGGGAACCAGGTCCGGCCGGGCCAATACGGCGCGACCAAAATGACCTGCTCCTCGTCCTCCCTGACCTTGCGCAAGGTCTGCGCAAGAAGGCTCACTGGGGGAAACGCATATTTGCGGCCCGGCGGCCAGCTGTGCGCCAGTGCATCCGTGCCGAGCGTGCCCTCGGTCAGGGAAAAATACAGGGCGCAATGGGTCGAGTCGTGAGAGGCAAACAGATCTATCTGTGCGTCACCGAACTGGTCCCAAATCAGCTGAACCGACTGGGGATGGAGTCGCCTTTCTCCAGGGAGGGGCTGAAGCCGTGAGAGCTCGTCGGCTGCACAGTTCAGGGCTCCGGGAATGAAAATGGCTCGAAGCGACCTCAGATGCTTCTGACTCCATAGAAGGAGGTGGCGGGCGAGTTGTGACATACGGCGGGAGCGTAGACCACCTTGATGGTTGATGTACGCTACAGTAGCGGTATTATCTGAGCGGACTAGTACGTGTTGACCCCTGAGCAACGCCCGGAAGCGGTGCAGGGCAAGGCGTACTGCCAACAACTCGAGGCAATTGACATGCCAAAGCCGCTGGGGTCCTGTCCAGGAGCCCGCAGCAGCATGTCCATTGCACATGGCGCCCCAGCCCGTGGTGGAGGCATCCGTGGAGACCACAACATGCCGGGAAGCTCGTTCCAGGGGGACACCCGCCCTGAGAAAACTGAGGTTCGACCACGGGGTGAGGAACTGACGGCAGGTCGGAGTAACTGGTACCCGGAGCGTGCCTTGATGCCATGCCCACCTCAGGACTCGGTCGCGAAGCCAAAGCTGAAGCGGTCTCATATGAAGCAATCCGAGCGGCGTGACCGCAGCTGCAGATGCCATATGCCCCAGGAGCCTCTGAAAATGTTTCAGTGGAACCGCATTCTTGCTCCTGAGATGTCTCAGGCAAGTCAGCAGTGACTGCGCGCGCTCGCTCGTAAGCTGTGCGGACATGGCGACCGAGTCGATGTCCATACCGAGAAAAGAGATCCTCTGCACGGGGCAAAGTTTGCTCTTCTCCCAGTTGACCCGAAGGCCCAGACGAGCTAGGTGCCGGAGCACTAGGTTCCCCTGTGTTCTAGGATCAGCCAGTCGTCGATATAACTCAGGATGCAAACCCCGTGTTCCCGAAGGGGAACAAGGGCAGCCTCGACGACCTTCGTGAAGGTGCGAGGAGACAGGGCTAGCCCGAAAGGGAGAACCGCGTACTGGTATGCCTGCCCCTCGAAAGCAAACCGTAGGAACGGTCTGTGTCGAGGAAGAATGGAGACATGAAAGTAGGCGTCCTTCAGGTCGATCGCTGCAAACCAATCCTGGGCCGCACGCATTCGAGAACGCGTTTGGGGGAGAGCATCTTGAACGGCAGCCTGTGAAGGGAGCGGTTCAGCACGCGCAAGTCCAGGATTGGCCGTAACCCACCGGTTTTCTTGGGGACAGTGAAGTAGGGGCTGTAGAACCCGGACCTCATCTCGGCTGGAGGGACAGTCTCGATTGCACCCTTCGCCAGCAGGGTGGCAATCTCTGCTCTCATGATAGGGGCATTGCCACCGACCAAAGTGGAGCGGACTCCCCTGAAGCGGGGAGGAGACCGTGCGAACTGAATCGCATAGCCGAGCCTGATGGTGTGCGCGATCCAGCGGGACAGACGGGGAAGCTCTAACCAGGCTCCCAGGAACTGAACCAGCGGGATCAAGCGGACGACAGGCGTCCCCCCGGAGGGGCAGCGAAGCGGAGTAACTGGCCCAGACGTGGACGGTATAGCGGCCCGGTGTGGGGGCACAGTTAGCAACCGCGCCCTGACAGAGGGGGCCAGGGGAGGACCATGCTGGTCGTCCCGCGGGGGCCTGCTCTGGCAGGGGTCTGGCGACAGAGGGGGACAGGGGCGAAGCGGTCCGTGGACGGCACGCCGTGTCAAGCACCTCTGGGACCGAGGGGGACGAGGAGAGCACGGCTTGTGGGCGGCGCTCTGTGTCGTCCGAGAACTCTGTCTTCCCAGAGACGGGAGAGTCAGTTCTTAGGAGAATAAGGATTTTTCCCCGGCCCTCCACCGGGGAAAGGAGTGGTCCTGCTACCAACTCCTGGAAGAACTGAGTCCCATCTCTGTGGAGCCCGTCTCAGGAGCGCCGCTTAACCCTGCACGTAGCGGGGGGCGGGGCTGGAGAGGGCTGTGGCGGGGGGGGGGCGCCTTCGGCAGTGGGCAGACCGAGGGATCTAAACGGACGGCGGGCCATCGGGACAGAATCACGTCAGTCTGCACATGGGCGGTTGAGAGCTGTTGGGCGAAGTTCTCAACCGCACCGCCGAAGAGGCCGACCTGGGATATGGGAACGTCGGACAGACGGGGCCGCGTGACATTCAGCACATCAGACAGGTTCAGCCACAGAATGGTAGGCATCACCTGACCCAGGGAGCGTACGGCCACTTTCGTTGCTCGGAGAGCAAGGTCAGTGGCGGCGCGCGACTCAGTGAAGAGCCCTGGGTCAGTCCCGCCCTTGTGCAAGTCCATGAGCATCTGGGTCGAGGACCAGCAGAATGGCCATGGCCTGCAGAGAGGCGGCTGCCAGTCCCGTGGTGCTATAGGATCTCGCCACAAATGTAGACGAAAACCATAGACCACGGGCGGGTGCTTAGGATTGCGCCGAGAAGAAGCACTCTGAGGACACATAGCATCGCAACAGAGCGTTCAGCCGGGGGAACCCCAGTGTACCCGTGACAGCGGCCCCATCGAGGGGGGAAAGGCGGATGAGATCAGCGAGCGGTCCCGAGAAAACCAGGGGGTCTTCTGGGACTTCGAGATCTCATCATGCACGTCCGGGAGGGAAGGTATTGGGGTTTGCCGTGGACGAGGGTCGGCGGCCTTACCCAAAAACCAATCGTCCCAGGAAAGCATGGCCGTCATCTCTGGATCAGACTCAGGCACAGCCGTATGCACACCAGAGGGTGGCAGCTGTGACGAGTCGTCACTTCGCAGAGAATCAAACCCACCTTGTGAAGCTGCTACAAACATAGTATCATCCTCTGTAGCTTTAAATGAAACACACGGGCCACCAGAGGGTAGACTCGTGGGAATCACCTATTCACTAGCGGGCACCGCCGTTGAGGGGAGGCTGGGGTCACGGACACGGAGTCGGCGCCTTGTTCCAGACCAACACCCTCAGGTCACCCTGGCCACCAGCCGAAGATCGGGGGGTGGATGAGGGGACTCTCACTCTTGCGAGTTCACCGAGTCTCGACCTATATGACGCGATGATCATGTTCCCACAGAGAGAACATGAGTCATCCACGAGCGCTGCTCTAGTATGATCAAGCCCAAACATACCAGACAACGCTCGTGCCCATCAGAGTCCGATACCAAGCTGCCGCAACCATTCGTTTTTTTTTTTTTTTTAAATGCACGGGCGAGCCGTCTTTAAAAAGACGTGCCGCGTGCGCTCTTTTAGAGAGAAAACTCAAGTGTTGAAGCGCCCGGGGAAGCACGCGCTCTCTGATGAACCACTGCAGAGATAAGCAGGAAGCACGCACTCGCCGGAGATCGCCGTCACACCAACACTCGAGGCACTCGTTCGTGAAGCTGATAATTCAGAGTTGGCTTGTGGAGAGAAGAATACACTTGGCTCCGAAGCGAAAACATAAACTGCTGTTGCGGACTTCCTCCTTTTATACCCACGAGGTGGGGTGGAGTTACGTCATGCAAATTCCGCAGACCCATGGCATTTCTTTGCCATTGGCTCGTTTTGTAATACTCGAAGTTGATAGGCTTTCTAAGCGAAACCCCATTCGTCGTCATCCGACGTAACTCGGAGTGACAACGAAAGGGAACTCTGTACTTTCAAACAACCAGTTATTTATTTACCTTTGCATCGGAAACAAGCAAGGTCTAAAATGTGTGCGGCACTTCAGTCAAGATTGAGGCGGGGTGAAGTTATGAGGTTTTACTGACCGTTTGAGAATCCAATGGAGTTTCGAGGTTTAGTCACAAGCGTTTTTAATACTTTGCATTGGTTGAATATTTGCAAAAACCCATAAACAGATGTA
The DNA here is from genome assembly GCA_026230005.1 of Gila orcuttii. Classification (NCBI taxonomy): domain Eukaryota; kingdom Metazoa; phylum Chordata; class Actinopteri; order Cypriniformes; family Leuciscidae; genus Gila; species Gila orcuttii. Next base: position 17,118,689 of record JAPDVR010000015.1, on the reverse strand, counting down.
AATGGTGACCAATAATAATGATTTATGAAGAAAAAAAAGACAAAATATGGAGATAAAAGGTTTCTGCCTGACAGCGACGATATGATGCCTCAAAATATTTGCATTTTTGATGAGGTATTAGTGAAAAGCAAACCCTGTGACGGCGTAGTAATTAATCACCCTCATGTGCCCTCTCATCTGAGACCCTGTTTGGCCATCAGAGGGATTGTTGAAGTCTTCAACAGCTGGGATTCAATGCTGTAGTGCTCGCTGTCACACTTCACTGTCCCCTCACTAATCATTTGGCAGAGGTTTTGGCTCTGCTAGACAAGGTTCCTCTGCCACTTGCTGCTTGTTGGTTCACCTCATAATTGTCTGGCACGTCGTTGTGGTATTTGTGGTCTAATGGGAGGGTTTTGGCGAGGACGGGGCTCTTGCTCCAGACTCTGCAGGGCAGAGTGAGTGGTTTGGCTATCGCTTAGTTCCAGACAAGGTCTCCAGCGGAGGAGCGCAGGGAGTCATGCGTGAGCAAGCAGAAGGATTTCTCTCCAAAAATATTTTTGGGGATTTTGAAGAGGGATCCACTTTTTTTTTTTTTTTTTTTTTTGCTGGTTTTACATCAGATAAATTGCTGACTTCCTGACAATAACATTCTTACATTATAAGTATGTAAATAGGATACCAGGGCCTAATACAAATTATTTTAAGATATATTTACATATGCCGATTATTCAATTACGTTATTTACGTATACGAGTACTTTCTAATAAAAGCCTGTAAATTATTTGTGGCAGACAAAATTGCTCTCAGTGAAAGGAAAATTATGCATTACAGAAGTTATGCACTAGTTACGAGTTGTTAATTCGTTAATCTTGACATAATTGTAGTAAATAATGTGTAAAATAATTGGCATCCTTGATAAATGCTGCATAATATACAAATGTTTAAATGCAGAAAAAACTGAACTCCAACTAAAAAGCTTGAGCTCATTTTAAAAACTACAAGGTCTGTAAAATTAAAGATGTTAATTGAATTAATTATTGTTAACCAATTAATAAAGCATATTAATTGCATATATACATCATTGTTCAAAAGTTTTAAAAGAAATTAATACATTTATCCAGGAAGAATATATTAAAAGTGGCATTAAGGACTTCAATATTGTTATAAAAGATTATTATGGCACACAAAACTGATCCTGAAAATAGGAAAATTCTATATCATGGAATTTACGTATGGTTCAAATTACAGGAAGTGTTAATTTGCGTTACTTTATTATGCAGTACACTGCTAATTCACCAAGTTCATTCATTGACAGTCCTAATTATGGCTGGGTTAATGAAATCAATTATTCGATTTGAATCCGTCTTCATTTTGATGAGCCGATATTGACTCTTAAATCTCAAGATCGATCTTTTAGTCTGTGCTGTTTTCTATTGATGCGTGAAGAAAACTTCACTAAACATTATAGTGCACCTGCTATCCAATAATCACAATAAGCTCTGTTACTTTTGATATGAAACAAAGTCTCAACTTTCAAATATTATCAATTGTACCACAAAAATCAAACTATAAATGTTATCTTTGATGTGCTGTCAATACAGCCCTAGTCCTAATATACTCCACACACACACACACACACACACACACACACACACACACACACACACACACACACACACACACACACACACACACACACACACACACACACACACACACACATATATATATATATATATATATATATAGTCATTATCAAATGCAAAGCAAAGCTGAACTTCAGTGTTAAAAGGTGTTGTAGCTGGATGGCTTCCAGCCATTACTTCTGCCTTCTAGGCAAACATCTAATTAAACTCCACTTCAGGGCCTTTCATGGGTTTTCAATCCTTTGAAAAATGCTGTTCAATTGCTGTTCATTTTGTGAAGGCACATTTAAAGAGAAAATCAGACAGATGCATCACTGCTCAAAATGTGCTGCTTTTCCACCTGAACACTATTTAAGATATCAATAGTCAGTAATACTCAACTTTATATTCACAGATATTTCATCATTTGATAATCTTTTCTCACTTTTCTTAAAGGGGCAGTTCACCCAAAAATAAAAGTTGTGTCATTTTGAGTGAACTTTTGGTTTAAGGTGTCTGGCGGTCAAACAGCTTCCTGGCTGATCTTGCTGACAGTAGTGTTGTCGAGGTATGTCGATAGCCTAGCTGATGATGAAGAGTTTGCAAGATGTCCGGGAGATTGCACACTCTAGAAAAGTTTTCTGCGGAGATGGTGAGGAAGCAGGAGAAGCTGTGTTGCCTGTATGATTGGAATCGGTGAGGTGGTGGGTGGTAAAAAACGAAACCTTATTACATGGTATGAGCTATTTTCATGGCATGGGCAAATCAAATGACTTTTATTGTCACATCACCAACAGCACATGCACCGTGGTGAGTGAAAGTCTTGAGAACACCGTCCAGTAGGGATGGGCGATATGCCCTAAAATCCATATTGCGATATACATTGCAGCCTCTTGCGATAACGATATATATCACGATATATAAATTATAATAGAACCATTTCAGAACAGGTTACATAGACCCTAAGGAAAGCCAAACTGCTAAAAAAAAAAAAAAAATTAAAGAAAGAAAGAAACGTTGTATGTAGTTTTGAGAAGATTTATTGTGCAAAACTGTAATTATACAACATAATGTTGCAGATAAATAAAATTCAAGGACACTAGCTGCAGAGACTTTAACAAAGAAAAACCTTAAAGTATTGGGTTTCTTAAAAGGCACTAGTTGTTAGTTTAAGTCCTTGGTTCTTAAATGCCACCCAAGATGCAGAGAACAGAAAAAAATTGTGTCTTTTTAGTTAAGGAACAGACACTGTACTGAAAATACTTTCAGTATTAGGCATGGCTATTTTAAATAAAGAAAATTATTCCAAGTGTAGTGCACAGATACTTCAAATGAAAACATAATAAAGTGCAAAATGAAAGCACAATCATTTTTTTTTATAAAAAAAATACTTCCAGTATAAGGCACATATGTCAACTAAAGAAAATGTATAAAAGTTTCTTTAAAAGTATAGTGTCATGCCATAGAGAGTAAAAAGTGCTGAACAGTGCAGAAGGCACCAAATGTAGTTTTAGTTATTTTCTTAAAGGAAGCAAAAGATGCAAAGTCTTCTCAGTTAAAAAGCAACCCAACAACGAACCTTAAAATCGGGCACTCACTGAGGAATTACACCATGTGTCATTTGTTAGGCCCTAAAGATTATTCGCCAGGAACACAAGCTTGTCCACAGTCTCTGGCTTCAACAGAGAGCGGTGGCATGTAACAATGTTGCCACCAATGCTAAATGCCCTTTCTGAAGGGGCACTTGTGGCCGGGATACAGAGATATTTCTGGGCCAGTCTTGCCACCCTTGGAAAATTTGCTTGGTACAGCCGCCACCAATCCAGTGGGTCAGTCTCTCCATCAACCTGCATTGTCTGCAGGTAAGTTTTTAGCTCCACTTCAATGGCCTCTCTGTCAGCGAGAGCGGCTGTGCCATTGGAGGCCTTTTTGAAAAAGCTTCCCAGGCTCCATTTCACCCTCTTGGATTGCCTCTCAACAGCTACTTCAGCAGCTTCAGCACCATCAGCTGCTGCTTCTGTGCTTGTGTGTGGCTCTGAGACCGTTGCAGCTTGCACCTCCAATAGTGACAGAATTTCTGCTACCGCTCTGGTCTTGATGAACTCCTGGTGGTCATCAGCTATATATGTATCTTTAAACCGTGGGTCGACAAAGGAGGCCATATCCAGCAGGTCAACCGTTCCTGGGTCTGAGTACTTCTCGTTTAAGTACTCTAGGATGACTTTTTTCATGTCCTTGGTCAGCTCTGTGTCATCATCAGCTGCAGCAAGAAAAGTGTTGTTAAAAAGATGGAGAACAGGTTTATGATTATAATTATGCACGATTATATGAATATTATGTTAATATGATGTTTAATATATTAACATATATAACATATTAACATATTTATTAAAATATTAATATTATGCACAAAATGTTTTAACCTACCGATGGCGAGGTGCAGCCTGGTCCAATCGTTTAGAGACGCTGCCTTGACCACGTTCGTTCCATTATCAGTAGTGATGCACACTTGCCGTTCTTCTTTAAAACTCCATGACTTAAGCGCGTCCTTGAGTCCTTGTGCTATCTCCTCGGCTGTATGTTCAGCGGGGAAGTACGACGTCTGCAAACACCGGCTGCCGAGATTCCAATCGTCCGTTATATAGTGAATGGTAAGGCTGATGAAAGGCTCCATGGTACGACTCGACCACAGGTCCGTTGTAGTGGCAAAGTATTTCAAGTCACACAGCTCTTTTTCAACCTTTTCGCGGAGCTCGGCATACAATTTTGGCATCTCTGTTTCTGTAAAGTATTTGCGGCTTGGCACCTCGTATCGTGGATCAATAGCTCTGATCATGGCTTTTCTCTCTACCGTTTGAAAAGGGACCATGTCCTTACACAAGTAAACAATTATGGCCCTGGTAATTTCAATCCATCGCGGGCTCTTCCCACTGTAAGGAGTACCTTTTGAAAATGACTGTTGGATGGAGGTCTGGATCAGTTCCTGTTTTTTCTGTCCTGCGTTCTTCGGACTGGATCTTGGGGTTGGCTGCATTGCCTGGCAATGCTGGTATTCAGTGACATGTTTCGTTTTGAGGTGGTAGAACAGATTAGTCGTGTTACCTTTCTTCGCCGGAACTGTTGCGCCACACACTCTACAGAGTATAGTTTGCTGCTGCTCGTCGGATGGCTTAAATCCGAACCAATTCCAAATAATCGATGTTGCACCGGTCTTTTTCACCAGCTCCTCCATTTCGCTTCCAGCCATGTTTATTCAAAATGAGATACAGTGATGCGTTGCAGCTCGTGGCTCTAAATTTTGCGGGTAGATTGCGTCATCAACATGCATTATCGCGATAGTGCAATATAATTAAAATCTCTATCGTAGGCCAATTTTGTTTCGTTTATATCGCATATCGTTTATATCGCCCATTACTACCGTCCAGTACAGAATACATACTTTACAGATAACAATATACACTATACACGATATGCACAATAAATATAAAAATATAAAAGGTACAGACTATTCATATAATAGATAATATACAAGTATACACATCCGTCCGTACATCGTTCATCCATCCGTACATCGTTCATCCATCCATCCATTAATCGTTCTATCTATATTTCATTCTATCTATCTATTGTTCTATTTTTCTATGTATCGTTCTATCGAGCGTTCTATCTATCGTTTTATCTGTCGTTTTATCATTTTCTCAATCGTATTATCATTCTATTTATCGTTTTATCTGTCGTTTTATCGTTCTATTGTTTTATCTATTTTATCGTTGTAATGTTTTATCTATCGTATTATCGTTCTATCCATCGTTCCATAGTTCTATTGTTTTATCTATCACTTTATCTTTATATTTTTGTCTATCGTTTAATCATTCTTTCTATCGTTCTATCGTTTCAATCTATAGTTTTATCATTCTATCTATCTTTTTATTGTTCTATCTATTGTTTTATCGTTTATCTATCGTTCTGTCTTCGTCTATCATTTTATCTATCGTTTCATCATTTTATCAATCGTTTTATCATTTTATCAATCGTATTATCATTTTATCTATCGTTTCAATCTATCATTTTTTCATTTTATCTATCGTTTAATCTATCGTTTTGTCATTCTATCTATCGTTTTATCGTTATATCGTTTTATCTTTTTGGGTGGATGTACAGCGTTCCCTTTAGCCTGTCAGATTTTAGTGCTTGACTTGATTGTGATTGGCATTCATCATAATAATTTTTTTTTGCCGTAGATATTTTCTTGATCCAGTAATGTGTCCCACCAGCAAAATCACTGCCCCTGTTAATTCTTTCTCTGAGGCAGGCGTCCTGAGGCCATCGTCTTGACGTTGAAGGACCTGTACTGTCTGGGTAATTCTGTAATGAGAATAAACCTGTTCTTCACTCCAGTGAATCATTTAATCATTAAAGTCCTGGATTCCCATCATAAGAAATCTGGCCCCTGGAAGCAGTAATTCATTTTCAAACTGCTCTAGGCAAAAACTATAGAGGTGAACATGAGAACCAAAAGCCACTGTACTGAGAGAGTCACGTCAGTTAAAATGCTAATCCACTCACGGGCCAGTGTGGGAGTTCCCCCCTGAGCCAAGCGCTCCGGCGGTCGGATGTCAGATGAGGCGCGGTGATATACTGCTACCGACCTTTAGGAGGTTACAAGCCCCCCTGTAGGAGCTGATCTTTGGAGCCCAATGACATGAATTAAGCGGAGCGTGAAGAGCCCAGCGTACCGAGGCATCGTGATTCTGCCACGGCTCGAGTGAGTCCCACACCGAGGGTCACTGTAATCTCGATTAATCACCTCCAACAGATGGCCTCCACAGAGAGAGAGAGAGAGAGAGAGAGAGAGAGAGAGAGAGACAGCTCAGGGCAGTGTTGACAAGAGTGTCGCCCCAGCTTTGCTTTACATCAAGCTTTCATCAGTAATTAGTTTTAATTAGGCTAACAGGCCACATTGTCTTTGAGTCGTGATATGAAGCTAATAGGGTTATGAAGGGTAGAAATAATCCTTTTAAACACAGTAATCTATGAGTGACCTCTGCACAGGTCACCGGTTTTGAACGTAAATAATCCGAAATGATTCATAGCTCCGGTGCTGTCGGTCTGCATTTATGGATTATTAGCTTTCTTGGTCCGTATCTGTCTTCTCTCACTCTCTTTCTTTTAATTTGGTGCATATTTTTCAATTAATGGTGTCCTTGCTGTTAATCAATTTAAACAAAAGGATGTTTAATAGCTTCTCTAAAGCTCAGTAGCTCAACTGCGCTGCAACAGACCTCTGGGACAGACTGAGAGAGAGCATCAAGGGACAGATGAAGAGAGCTGAAGTTTTATGAGAAAATTTTCCACTTTGAAAAACATACTGTGAGAGCGGCGGAAAGGCTCTCAGGTGTACATCGGCTGCCTGACAGAGACTGAATTTGTCATCTATTTCAATACCGCTTGGCAGAAATGACTCAGAGAGGAATGGAACGAGGGATGAAAAAAGAGAGAAAAATCAGCCGAGCCTTATGAGTGAAGTAAAAGATATTTCCCTCCAATATGTGTGTCTCCTGTCCAGTGTGTGTGTGTGTGTGTGTGTGTGTCTGTGTCTGTGTGTCTGTAAAATGATGTGTTATGTGGGTCATGTGAAGATAGATCTGCCACTCAGTAATTGAGGCAGATCAGATTTGTCAGCACAGCAGGAGGCTGTTCTTTGAGCTGATTCTCTCTCGCCCTCTCTCTCTCTCACACACGCGCACTAATTTTATCATTTATTAGTCCTGTATATATATATATATATATATATGTGTGTGTGTATATATGTATATATGTATGTTGGCTGATTGATAAGATTGTGATTCCTATTCATTACAACGGCAGGTCATTTGCCTGTTCAGCAAATATTACATACATTCCATGTCATATATTTATGGCAGATAATGAGCAATGAATGGATCATTTTGGCATGCGATGGCTCACACGATGAACAAATGTTTAGAAGTTGTGAAGAGTTTGACAGTTTTGATCAACAAGCCATGTGCATTTATTCATTGTGCAAATTGTAGACAATTGTACTTGCTCTTTTGAACACGTATGCCAAAACACAAAATTCAAATCTGATGTGAACAAGAAATGAATTGTTCCAAGGCCTGAACTTATTGTTTTGTGAAAAACAGTCTCATTTGAGAATTGAACCAAAGCAATTGAGAAAAAAAACTGTATTAATGTAATTTGTTATTAAATAAACATTTGCTATGAAAGAAACTGATTCTTTGATTAATAGAAATTTTAAAAGAAGCATTTATTTGAAATAATTTCTTGTAACATCTTTATTGTCACTTTTGATTAATTAAATGCATCTTGCTGAATTAAAGTATTAAAATAAAATCGTACTGTCCATACATTTTTGATATATAGTATACATAGTACTGGTATATAGTATGTGCAATACTGTGAAAAGATTTATTATTATTTCAAAATTAATACTATTTTTTTTTTTCATTTTCAAATTAAATTGATATTTAGAGTGACAATCCTTTTCCTTTTGAAAATAGTTTTTTCTTGGTACATTTAGACTATTTCTTTATTAAACTCAATCACGCCTCAAACTCAAAACTCAAACTGTCAAGAAAAGTTCAAAATCAATTCAGAATTCAGAAAAATCATGGATGGATCCAATAGTGATAAACGGCAATAAAGGCATATGAAAGCATCATAAGTGATATTTGCATTGGACACTGACCTTTCAAATTGTGTCCTGTCTGCAAGTCTGACTGCTGTAAGTAATTGTACTTTTTAGCAGTAGTTTGTAGACATCAAAATCAGATTATTGTTAAATAATAGAGTAGTGCACCATTGATAAGATTCACTAACTGTCTGTACACATTTGGCACATTTTGAGCTAGAGAGATAAAGTTGGACTCACGCAGACACTCACTAGTATGTCAACTGAAAAACTGCTCACCGCTCACTCATTTTTTAACTCCGTGTTTAAAAGGCCTGTTGCAGAGCAGCAAGTTCCTGCCCTCGATTTGATGGTCTGCTCTCATGAAAGTAATTTTGCTCTTGGCTCAACGTCCAGTTCTGCCAGCTGCACATTAATAACCAGTAAAGATAACATGTGTTTCCAGCTCAGTGCAATCACACAAACAACCCATTCCAACCCTACTGCATATTCAGACACTAGAATTTAAAAAAATAGAATGTGTTTGCTGCCTTTTTAGAACAGATGTGCTATGAAGAATATAAATTTAGAGTTTGAAGTGGTTGTGCTCTGGAAAGCATAGTGGTTTGGCATTTAAATGCACCAGTTATGTGGTGTGGTTTGGGTTGTGTGGAGGTCTTCAGAGTTTTGGTCAACTGTTATGGTTCAAATATTATTTAAAAAAACAACAACTCCCTTATCTCCACACCTTTCCCTATCCCTGTTTTTTTTTTTTTTTCATTACACTTTCCATTTGTTTGTTTTTTTGCCTTTTCCTCCCCAGTTCCTTTCGTCTCCCTTACTTTCCTTGTCTTTACTTGTATTTCCTGCCTCTTTGCCTTTACTTCTTTTTCCTTTCTTTACTTTGCATTTTCTTTTCACTTCATTTTATTTCCTATAATTTTCACTTCCTCCTCCTTTTCCTTACCACTTCCTCTTCCATTTCGACTTCTTTCCTTCTTATTTTCATTTCCTTTCCACATCCTCGTTTTATTTTTATTTCCCTTTCCACTTTTTTCTGTATTTCCGTTCCTTAAATTTTTTTTCCTTTCCTTGCTTCTCCTTTCCTTTGCACTTCCTTTTGATTCATTATATGATTTAATTTCCACTTCCTCCTCCAATTTATCTTTCCTTACTTTAATCTCCCTTTCCATTCCACTTTCTTTCCTTCATTTCCTTCCCTTACTTTGCCTTCACTTCCTTTCCCTTGCTTTCCTTTCCCTTCCTTTCCTTTCCTTTCCTTCTCTCCTCTTCCCGTAGGCTTTGATTTAGACTATGCGAGTGTATCATATTACATTTCTTAGCATGCTGTGACACACGTTCTCTCCACAATGACAACTCTGAAATATGAATCCCCAGTGCCTAATCCATTAGTCTCTCTCTCCTCCTCTTTTTCTTCCCTCTCGATCACTTGCTCTCTAGTTGAATTAGCATGATAAAGTGCAGTAGTTAATTGGAGCAGCCATGGAGTTCATATGTGCCATAACGCAGGTAATGTTAATGAACAAGGCTCTCGAACGCTAATGAATAATGTCCTATTCACACACACATTTCTTATACTCAGTTCATCTAAATCATAGCATGCAATTCACAATCATTTCAAATGAGATTCATAGTCTCTATTTTATTTTTTCTTCTTTAATGTTTAAAGAAGTCTGTGCCCCAGAGAACATGTTCACATCCTCATCAGTGTGTGTAAGTCACACTTTTGTTTGTCAGCTCCATTAGTTTCTTTGATGAGCACTTCAGAAATCTTGATGTGCAAATTGAATGAAAAAAACTAATGCAAAGATGCACATTGATTCAAAACCCCTTCAAGCTTAATAGAGCTGCAGTTTAGCCGTTTCATCCTTAGATCATAGTACAATTCATGTTGTCTAAAATCATATCCTGTTTCCTGCATACAAAAGCGCACCAATAATTCAAACAGGAAATTATTTGTCCCCTCCGTCAAAGAGCGAGAGACAGAGATTCCTCAGTTAATCTGCTGCCGTAGCATCTAAATCTGCCCTCTATTTAGTTCTCATTTGTTTGTTTGATTATTTATTTATGCATTTATTTGTGTTCACACCGTGCTTTCACCAGCATCGCGAGCGACGGACTGAAGAAAAAGGAGCTGACAGCCGCGCCAGAGGCAACAAGAGATGATATTACGGCATGTGTGTGTGTGTGTGTGTTTGTGCATGGACCAATTTTGGCAGAATATGTGAAAGGATGAAAAGAGAATGACAGCAATTATTCCAACCCACACAGCTCACTGGTCCCCTCCTAATGCCATCCCGCCGCAGAGCTCCTGTTCCGCTGTTGCACCTCTGTGAATGCCAGACCAAGACACACGCAGAATATTAACATCGCTGATACTAAGTGAGATTTCAGATGCAATTTCAGATCTGTTTAGTGCCTGGAACATCAGAACACAACTGGGAAGGCATATTCGTTTTATCGATGTTTTTTCAGTGAACTAAAAAAAAAACGATTCAGTTGAGGTATTACTCAGTAGTATTCGTACAATCAATACAATCTTGTCTGTCTTGAACTTTTAAAAGAAGTGTGATAAGGGCAATGAACAGAATATGAATGAAATCAACAATTCAGCCACTCATATTTGCATTTTATCACACCAAGCAAATGTTTTTGTGGAGACCATCTGTTTGTTTGTCATGCAAAGTTAAATAACGAACTGGTTCTTTATAACTAAAGCATTTTCTTTACTTAACTACAATGTTTGTATAATGTTTTATGTATTTGAGGACCGGAGAAGAGTGTCTTAGTCTGGTATTTGCTGTCTAGTCATAGCCAATACAGCCGGTGCATAGCACTTCATCTTTCATAACACAAGATTTGGGCCAAATGTGTTAAACGACTGGAAAAACAGCACCCACATAGCTGTAAGTTGATGAAAACGTAGTGCAAACTGCCTCAGGGCCTGTTTATAACTGGTCACGTCATGCGTTTTCTCTGATCCGATTCCTATCTGATCGTGAAAAGACCCTCCGAAACGCTTTCGAGACTGTCAGAAAACGACTGGAAGCAAATGCAGTGATTAATGTTTATTTAAGAATAAACAGAAACGCTGGTCAGACACACTGAACACAGAGAACATAGACAGGGCGAGTGATGCAGGGACTTCGACAGGCAACCGGGTGGTGAGTGATGATCTGTGGTGATAATCCAGTGTCCAAGGAATGACGTGAGCAGAACCGGCAGTGAAGACACGGGAAACAATCCGGGAACGCGAAGACCATGAAGAAGACCACGAAACGGGACAGGAACCAACACAGGAACATACCAAAACGATCTGACAACAAGAGATACCAGTCACAGGAATAAATAGCCGATGAAAGTGAGATCAGCTGGCGCTGATGATCAGCGGCACTTAGCGGCCACGCCCACACAATAGCCCCTTTCACACAGAGATTCCGGAAAATACACGGATAAAGTGACCCTGGATTTGACCCGGGTTCGTTTGATTTTGCTTCATTCACACTGCCAGTGATTTGCCGGAATCAGAGAGCGCGTTCACACACAACCCGTGTATGTTCCAGAAAGACGCGTGACGTTGGATGTGACGTGTAAGGTACGCGTCGAAAAGCGGAAATGTTTGCATTGCTTTGAATAACATGGCAGCTGATCAGGCATTAGATGTTGCTGTTCAAACTTTGTTGTTTATGTACAAAATGTTTCGTGGTCAAATCACAATTTTATTTTTGATTTTGAGTTCTTTTCAACGTGTTAATTCGATACGGAATACGCTGGAAGTTAAATTGGCGGAGAGTATGAAAGAAAATGAAGCAGCGAGACGTAAAGCACGGAGACGCCATCGGATGCTAAAAGCTACAGTTCTTGTACACTAACGCATCACGTTCCACAAAGCTGGCGAACGATCTCAGCTTCGGCGCGGATTGCAAGGAGCTCTCGGGTCTCTACTTCAGTCCAGTTTGCATACATTTTTTCGTTCTTTCTTGTATCGATGACAAACACAAACTTTCTTCTAGAGTAACTGAGTCACACGATAACTACGTCATTGCAAAGGCTCGTGCATCATCACTACGACACACCCCTTATACGGCATTGGTTCTGGCTTTTGTTCACACAGCGAGCGTTCCGGGTCTGAACACGGCAATGTTACTAGGTCCCCAACCTGGCATCGATCCCGGCATCAATCCCGGGTCATGTTTGCGTTCACACAGAAGGCACTCTGGCAATTTGTCGGCAATTTACTGGGTTCAAAGCGCTGTGTGAAAGGGGCTAGAGACACACGCAACACACATAATCACGAGACAAGAAGAAAGCAGAGAATTTATAAACCGTGACAGAGACAGATTTAAATCTGATCACTCAAACCACTTCAGGAGGTGGTCTGAGATGCATTCCAGATGAAACTGGACAAATGTAAATGCATCTGGTTGTTGAAACCACATATGTACATTTTAATCCTCCCAAAATGTTATCCTGTAATCCTCCAATAAACGTGTGAGAGCGTGTTATAGGCTATATAGCCTATGACATGTTTATAGTCAGATATGACAGTGCTACTGCAACATGCATCGCGATTTGCCACAGACGAGTTGCTGAATAGCTCTTCAGCAAGCCGACGTGCAAACTGCCGCAAATGAAATTTGAAAAGTCAGTCGCAGATGCTCAACACACAATCATCTTCATTAAAAGTAGAGAATAAATTACCTTACCAGTGCTCATGCCGCTCTCTCTTTTATTGTGGTCTTGGATCTTGAAATTAGCTGATGATAAGTAGCCTATGTAGGAATTGAGGGCGAACCAAACACAAATGAATCTTCCAGGTGATTCGTTCAAACATAATTCCACACAAAACTCAACATTCCAGACCCCCAAAACACCAGTCTAATCTCAGGCCATAAATGGAGTGGGCTCCAGCCAGTTCTAAAGCTTCAAAGAGATGTGCCCAACTAAAGGAGAACGTCGTCAACGTTAGATAGTTTGGAAAAGACTGATTGGTTCAGAGATGGCACGGCTCAGAACCCACCAAGATAACGACAGAGGTTGTTTGATCCCAAGACAGAGGATTGAAAACAGACCTCCTCCTCTGAATGACCCCATGGTTGAAATCTCTTAAAACCACTGAGACTTTACATATAAAAATACATAAAATCATCCCAAAACAATTATTGACGGACTTCTAATCAAACATTGTTCAACTACATAATCCAATATTGTATCTACCACCTCTGTATGCGTCTATTATGCTTAGATCACATACAAGTCATGTAATTGTTATAACTATTAGATGTTTGAATGAAAGTGTGTCTTGATTCCTATCAATACGATCATATGTTCTTAATTCAGAAGATGGCTTGATTGAAATCTGTGTAAAATGTTTCGGGTTCTTATAATAGGAATCATGTCTAAACTGTTCCCTCTGAACTCCCTGCTAGAGCTGGAGAGTAAGGAGATCACAGATAACGCATGATTTACAATGAGAGGTGAAGAGAATGCCACCTCCCAAATAAAGACAGTGCCTAATTGGTCAGAACTCATCTAAGAGGCTGGACAACAGTTGAGTTTAAAATCTTAGGACCCGAAAAAGCCAGTAGGGTTTTTTTTAGTGTAATTGAATGGAGGTTTGGTTGAGTTGAATTTGTTCGCTAGAGCAGATTTACAGAAGTCATGGAGAAGCCATGACTGGTAACCGGACAGACGAGTAACCATGTAGACCAGCAGACAAAAGAACCCAAACCAAGATCAGAAGAACATGGGTTAAACAGCTTCATTCAAGCCATCTATAACTACTCTCATCTCACTTTTCTTTCTGTTTCTTAGCTTTATTTTATTTTCCGTTGAGAGTCTCGATTCTAAGTAAGCGTTGCTGCAAAGTTTCGTTTAATCGATTCGACTGCAAAGCCCGCTTTCCAGCTTCAAAGACTTTGTATCCATTCGCCAACACACCACGTGATTGGCCGCCCAAACATCTATCCAGGCACGAGGAGACCGCCAACCAATCAAAAAACTCGGGAAACCCCCTTTTACACCGACAAAAGGAATCCCCAAAGGAATGCAAAGACAAGCAAGTAGCCTCCAGACTCTTGACTGAACTGGTGCTTTGACATAACATTTAATAACCCCGCCTAAGAAACGATAGAAGGGTTAAATTATTGATTGATGGTTCGTTCAGGTCATGTCTTATAAGTGCATATAGAAACTTGGGATTTCATCATCTCACTCTTAAAACTCATTCTTTCCTCACTCTCTTTCTTTCTGCAACTTGTATGAATGTGTGTGTGCGTCTGATTGTGTTAGATATTAATTTTATGTGTTAGAATAATCAATAAAGTCTTTGTATTTTAAAGATAATTGTTCTTGTGTTATGTGCTTACGAATTTAATGTATTGAACTGCTGATCTAAGTTACCTTGCTTATATATAGTGTTTCACTATAGTTTGGATATTTATATCCGTTTTAGAGCTGATAGTTACGGCCTGTTCAAATGAACGCTGGGCGAGTCATTTGCTAGGCCGTTTAAGTGATTCATTTAAGATTCCCTATAAATAAATTAATAATTCCTTTTGAGCTAAATTAACCTGTCTGACCAGGCACAGTTACTTACACCTATATGCAGCACATATCTGTTGCTTTTGTTGACTTGAACTCCGTTAAATTTGTAGCATATATAGCTATATGCTTATATAGCATTGGAATTAAAGATCGCATTTACATTAGTTTTGCGGAGACACATTTATGTGGCCAAGTGTAAATGGTACCGTTTTAACAAATCCGATCTATCCCATCAGTAAAAATATATGAAGTGACCAAGTGTAAAAAGCCCTTCAGATGCGGCTAGTCTGATGACTGACAAAACACAAATCTCCAACATTCGCTTGTTGAAAAACCTCGTGAATCCATTTGTTTGATTTTGGTCAAATATTGATTTCAGCATTTTCTATGATGATCTCTAGCCCTCTCTGCGATGATCTGAACCCCTCCACCCCTTGAACGCGATTTAAATCGAGGGCCAAATCTCATCTTCTGACCATGCTGGCAAAAACTTATTAAAAGCTTTTTAATAGACTAAACCATTCTCATTATTGGCACGATGCCAAGCAGAATCTAAGGCTATAACTCTGCAGTGCTTTGGCATTGACACCAAAATTTGTATCATTGTCACCTCACACTGACCACAACATATTGGTCAAAAGTGATAAGCAATAAAGTCATATTACTGGTAATTGTATTTATGATTTTTCCTCCATTTTGCATAAAATAATTTTGAATGAATGAGTACTATGTACTACTGTACACCTAAAGTGCTTTGCAATCATATCAGGGTTTTTTTCTCAACCACCACCAGTGTGCAGCTTCCACTTGCTAACATAAAATGTCTTTATTTACTCATTGTTGCAGTTGGTCTGATGCTCTCAACCATGCTTGCATAATCTTTTTTTTGTGTGTGCTTGGCCCCTTAAAGTTGCAGTAGGGAGTTTTGAGAAAATGTTGACTTAGCCTGAAAATTTGAACAAGCACAACTTACAGGTCCAACCCCCTTGCTCTCTGCTGCGCTACAGCCCTCCCTCCACAGCTCCTCCCCCACAGCGGAGCCTGCCGTGAACGCGCAGACTAGTAAACAGGACCACCGATGACGGCAGATTATAAACAGTTATGGAACATTCACTAATAGGGACGAAACATCAACAATATGCTTTACATTGACTATGGCCTGCCCATACTTTGACTTGGTCCTCAAATCATTATGTATTTTGCAATAACGTTGCACTCTATAAGTTATAAATAGCTAACGTTAAAGGATTAGTTCACTTTTAAAAAAACTTGCTGATAATTTACTCACCCCCATGTCAACCAAGATGTCCATGTCTTTCTTTCTTCAGTCGAAAAGAAATTAAGGTTTTTGATGAAAAAATTCCAGGCTTTTTCTCCATAATGTACTTCAATGGGACAAAAACGGTTCAAGGACCAAATTACTGTTTCAGTGCAGCTTCAAAGGGCTTTAAACGATACCAGACGATGAATAAGGGTCTTATCTAGCGAAACGATCGATCATTTAAAAAATAAATAAAAAACTTTAAGTTTTATAAGCACAAATGCTCGCCTTGCTCTGTTCTGTGATGCACGTTCGTGACTCTCCTGTTTCAAAATGAACAAATCTTTTTTCGAATCATTTCGTTCGTTGAATGAACGAAATGACTCCGAAAAAGACTCGTTCGAAATGAACGAATCTTTTTTGCGAGTCATTTCGTTCGTTGAATGAACGAAATGACTCGGAAAAAAGATTTGTTCATTTGGATGAACGCGTTCGAACAGGAGAGTCACGAACGACGGTACGCGCTCGCGCTGTGCAAGAGGGGTAATCAGCGCGTACACAAGCTTGATTGACACTGCTAAGACATTCCTCCTGGCTCTGATTGGTTGTTTCTGACCGGGAGCGGTGTATTTCTGCAAATGGCAATAGGACCACTGGGAGGAGCTAGAGGAGCTTGATTTGTTCACAGATTATCTGTCTCATATTCAACTATCAGGACATAATGACAGTTTTAACAAATATTTGTTTACAAAAGTTACCTACTGGAGCTTTAATTGCTGCTTGGAGCTATACTTGAAAATGAATCAGTTCAAAGCAATGGTTCATTTGCAGTTTGAATACCACTTCAAAAAAATGTAAGAAATATCCTGTTTGTAGAATAGCCCATCATCTAATAGAATATATTATTTTTGTTGGTGCCCACTTTGCGATCAGGTATTGAC
The DNA here is from genome assembly GCA_026230005.1 of Gila orcuttii. Taxonomy (NCBI): domain Eukaryota; kingdom Metazoa; phylum Chordata; class Actinopteri; order Cypriniformes; family Leuciscidae; genus Gila; species Gila orcuttii. The sequence goes on along the minus strand of JAPDVR010000015.1, from coordinate 17,101,661 downwards.
TCTAGTTAGAGTGTTACCACTAGTGTCTGAGTGTGTGTGGTTCAGGTTCTTGCTGGATGAGCTTGGTTGAGCTGCAACTGTATAGATTTAAACTGAGCAGAGAGCTGAAAGGAAAGAGGAGCAGTGGCATGGATCAGAGGGCAGAGGCAGAGAGGTTCGGTCCCATTGGAGGCAGTCCTGCCATAGGTGACAGGCCTGGCTTCGATCTGTCTGTTTAAACTCACAGATACCACTCAGAACCTGTCTTCCTCCTGGCACTTACTTTTTCAACAGTGTGTTAACTTGTGAAAGGGATCGGTTTCAACCATCTCCTCCCACACCTTGTTATCCATCCATTTAATCAGTTAATCCATAATTCATTGAGTAAAGGATGAGATCACTGCTTATTTAATGTGAAGCACAAATAGTCGTTTCTAAACTACAATGGGTCATTTGTATCCAAAAAGCTTGAAAGGAAGAAAATTGAATCTTTTGTGTGGTGGGATGAAGAGCGGAATGGAGAAAATGGAAAAGGAGAGGGTTTAAAGAGGAAAGTAGAAAGATTTGTCTTCGTTGCATTCAATATAAAATAACACCGGGAAAACAAACCAGGACCAGGCAGGAAAGTGATGCTGAGATGTTTGGAAAGGCCATGACCTGAATGCACAAGCCAAAGCTGAGATCATGACCTGAAATTGATCCTGTGGAGATGGTCAAGATACAAGAGAGGAGAGCTGTTCTTGATCTCACCTCTGGCTGTTTCTTACACATAACATTGTGGACATTTCCCCTAAAGTTTGCTATATTCAATATGGTCTTCTCAGCTCAGTGTATTAACCCAAAACCTTTTGCAAAGTATAGATGAATACTTAAGAAAACCTAAAGTGGTCAAGCTGGTCAGGTTAAGCACAGAATGAGAATTTTTTAATTTTCACACTGATCTTTTTATTTCAAAGTCCAAATAAGCATAGTAAAATGGTCTTTAAAGTATCCTCACCGTGTCTTTTGAAGGCGTAATTGCTTTGTGTGAAGAACAGACTGAAATAAGTTTCTAATCACTGATAATCCTCATAAAATAGTTGACATCATGACATTTGTTTATGAGACACTCAAGAATCAGTGATGTTTGATGTCCCATACAGTAGGTGCCATATTTCATTTGAGAGATGGAGAGGAGGTAAAGATTGAGTTAATAACTTAATATAACCCCCCCCCCCCCCCCCCCCCCCCCACACGAAAAAAAAAGTATATTCAGAATACTTTTATTATAGTGCATAAGATGTAAGAGTTACTATTATGGTGGTTTTAAGTCCTTTTTGACAGATATGCATTTTTGGTCAAACTATTCCTTTATGATGTTATTTGGAGCATAGTTAATTAACTCAACCAGGTCCCAGCCCTCTTAACCACAGTGGCATGCTGATGAAAAGAAAGTATTTTTCCACCTCAGAGTAAAAAAAAAAAAAGAAAGAAAAAATTGACCCCTTATATATCATGATTGCATCTTTGTTTCTTATAATTGCAACTTTATATCTGACAATGTGACTTTATATCTCACAGTTGCAACTTTATATTATATTAAACAGTGCAACTTTATATCTCAAAATTGCAATTTCATATCTCACAATGTGAATTAATTTAACACACGACTAGGTGCAACCAAAATCATATAATGCTTTTATGTAAGGTTTTTTCCATTTATTTTTATAAAAAAAGAAAAAAAAGAAAAAGGTAATTGTGACCATATATCTCACGATGTGACTTTATATATCATGATTACATCTGTGTTTCCCATAATTGCAACTTCATATACTGTATATTAAAACATTTTGACTTTATATCTTGCAATTATAAATTTTTATCTCACAGTGTGACTTAATTTATGGTTTTTATTTTATTGTTTACTCAGAGGCGGAAAGTGGCTTTTATTGGTTATAGCTACTGGACTAAGTGATATATGTGTCTCTGCATAACCTTGATATCTATGAAATGTTCCATTAACCTAATTGTTGATGTTGCATTACATGAAAACAATGCCCTTAAATGTGATTTATTTAAACAATCCTATTCATGTTACACGCTAATCAAACACTAGAGCAGTTGGAAATGATGTATTAGCACTACCTGAGATTTCTAATCATTAATAACTATTGAGACACCCCCATCCATCCCTCAGAGAAAGGTCTGACATCCTCTCTATCTCTCTCACACACGCGCGCGTGAACGTTCCCTGTCTGCCCCGTTGGCTCTCTGAGTCTGACCTTGACTGCTTGGCTCTTGGTAACTGCAAAAAGTCATCTCGTTTAAATTCACCAGGGTTGCCAGGCCCTCCCACCTGACCCATTGATCTAGGTGGATTGCAGGTGTGGTATTCATGAGAGCGGCTGGGGATTTGTCCTATAAAGTTAAAATATAGTCCTGCTACGACTGCCATGTTTTATTCAAAAGCTCGTCTCCCTCAACTCCACCGATCGGGTACCAAAACTATTCAAAGTCTTATTTCCTTCTTATTGTCTCTATTTCAGTCTCTCACTTTCTCCCTTTTTACTGTAACACAAAGCAGCAAGGCACAAAACGTACCAAACTTTAAAGGGATAGTTCACCCGAAAATGTAATTCTGTCATTATTTACTCACCCCTCATGTTGTTTCAAACCTGTTTGACTTTCTGTCTTCTGTGGAACACACAAGCTGAATTTATAGCTGAAGGTATATCCTCTGCAATATTATCTATAAAATGAAAGTGAGTGAACAAAGCACCATAAAAAAATATCATAAAATGAATTGTGCAAATTTTCTTAAGTAATGCAATAGCTTTGGTTGTCTCAATGCTGTCAAATCCAATTAGCGTGTGCTTTTCTTAGTTAATGTTGGCAGTTAGGATTGTCAAATGTTTTTATATAGGCAATAAGCTGATGCTGTGCTTGTAGGGTGCAACATGGACACATAAGCTGTCAAATAAACACATATACAAGCCTCTGATGACTGTCCACATTCCCTTGACAAACATAAAGCTTAAATATTCTCACACATAATGCTCTTGCTGGTCTTTACAAGCTTGTCTAAACCTATATGCACAGGCAAGTCTGCACGTTTTTGATAAAAGTTTAACTTACTGTATATACAGCACCAGTCAAAAATTTGGAAACATTAAGGTTTTTTAAAGTAATCTCTTAATCTCACTAAGGCTGCATTTATTTGATCAAAAATACAGTGAAAACAGTAATACTGTGAAATATTATTACAATTTAAATTAACTGGTTTCTGTTGTAATATATTTTATAATGTAATTTATTCCAAAGCTGAATTTTCAGCAGCCATTACTTCAGTCTTCAGTGTCACATGATCTTTCAGAAATTATCTTAAAGTCCCCTGTAGTCAGTCATTTTATCTCTTAAAACTCATCTTTAATCATCAAAAAAACACATTTAAACATTTTTTTCCTTGAAAAAAAATTCTTCATGCCTTAAAATAGCTTGAATGTAACTCTACACCCTTGCCTCATTAAGTATATGCGGTTCTATGAATATGCAAATTAGTCCTGCCTCCACTCACTCACACCAGCTGACGTGATTGGTTACAAGGTAGTTTGTGACGTCAGAAACACCAGCGATTTCAAACAGCGATTTTGAGACTGTCTTTGGTTCATTGCAGTTTTAAGGAGAAAATACTCAGCAATGGTGTTGACTTATGAATTTGCACATGGTTTAAAGCATATTACAAACACCACATAGACATGTAAACAACATTAAAAGCTGGATTTTCACCACAGGGGGACTTTAAATATGTCTATTGCCAAATGTACACCTCAGATGTGGAATAGAAGTGGAATTTGGTTGTCTTTACACAGACTATTGAATGCTGCTCAGAGGTGGCATAAATGCATTTACACAGCAATTGTAACTGAAAACTTTGATACTAGAAACTGAGGTGGGTCAGAGCTGGCATAATTTAGTCTGGCTTTTATGCTGCATTGAGTCTTTTCAATGTATTTTGAGGGGGCACACAACATCCATAACACAGCTGTGTAAAGACACCTCTTTTTTTTAGTCACATGCCCATTTCTGTCCTTTCCGCATTTGTCTACGCTATATTAGCACCATTCCCTTAACTTAGTGTAACTTCACAGATTTTCAACTTGCTTTGTATTGTTACAATGTGTATAGTATATGTAAATTAACAATGTTTATTTGTTCTCTGTGTTACCTGGACCGAAACATTCATGTTTATTTGTCAGTAAAAGTCTTGTCATGCGTGCTCCAGGTCTCTTGTGAAAGCTAACGTTTATCCTTCTGCATTTTTGTATTCCCGCCCACCAACAGAGGATTATTAACGGAACAGTTCTTGTAAGTGTAGGTTTATCACTGAAAATTGTATCATACTTTACTCTTTAAACAGCATTATGGTAAAAACGGAACACTATGGCAACGGCTTTCTCACCTGTACGCGACGGTTTCTTTCAGTTTCCCGATTTTTGAAAACTCTGTGTTTGTGGTCATCCAGTTTGAAATGTTGACTACAAAGTACAAACACTGAGGTTTTTCAGATTCTTTGATTTAGGATTCTTTGCAGCCTTTAGCAATTGAATAAATCTGACTTCTGGAGCGATCATGATGTCAATGATTTTAAAGTAGCTTTTTTCCCAAGATTACAGTACATGCTAGATCTAATTGAGCTTAATATGCAAACCCCAAAACAAATAGGCAGATAATTTCATTCTTCGTTCATTAGATACCCGACAAAGCCGTGTAAATCAAATTGCTTGGAGAGTAATTGCTTGTACAGTAATCTGTGTAATTGCAAATGCTGAAGGGAAGACATGTTGGAAGCTCATTTGTGTATTTCATTCCTGAGATGAAGAGGACGTGGAACTGAAGTCCAGTGTGAGAGATGCCTTCATTAAAGAACAAACTCCGGCTGTAAAACAAGGTTTTTAAATGGCTTCTGCTCAGTTTGGTGCGCAACATTTCACCCCGAAACAGGAAAAAAGAAAAATGTACTTTTACACAAAGCCTAATGAAGCCTAATTAAGTCTAATTTTAGGACTTATTATTATTATTATTATTATTAAGCGCATTTACTTTAATGATACTTATTACCATTCATCCATTTTATTAAATTTTTTTGTGAAATTCCAATTCTCAATTGTGCTGTACATAAGATTATTATTATTCTAATTAAAAATGAGTCAAAAAAAGAAACATTTAAAAAAATAAATAATCAAGGTCCTGTCATGAAAATTATATATATAATGAAAATTATTTATATATATATATATCTATATATCTATATCTATCTATCTATATATATATATATATATATATATATATATATATATATATATATACATACATACATACATACATACATACATATATATAATTTATATTCATTTTAGTATTATTATTTTTTTCAACATTACAGTACTGAAAATTTTGCTTAATTGGCATGAAAAGTCACAATTAAAAATAATAATATGATGGTCCTAAAAATAGGCACTTGTCTTTAAGCAAACTGTATTTTTTTTCTTTATTGATTTTAATTTTAAGACAACATATGACATGACACACAACATTTAAGATGACATACGACATGCGTATGGCATCATTATTTACAGTATAATATACTATATATTAAAGTAGAATGTATGGCATGAAATGTATATTATTATAGATTTGAATGCATTGTAGATCATAGCAATCATGAGTATAACCTTACAAGGCACTAATATGTCCACAAAATCAAGAAACAATCTCATTTCTTCCACAGAATGTAACTACAAAAATAACTTTCACTTTCACAATCTTTCTGATCCAACTCAAACTCGTTTTGAAGTAAAGCAAAATAAAGTTTGCAAAAATGAAGTAAAGCAAAATGAAGTGAAGTTATGAAGCAAAATAAACTCAAAAAGTCTTCTGATAATCCCTTCCTGTCAAACATGAACACAAAGAGATGCAAGAAATACCGCACAATCTTATTAAAGGGGTTCAGAGGTGCGCTGTGGTCTCAGAAGCCTATCACTACTACAGCAGTGTGTGTGTGTATAGTCCCTTTCACACAGCACTTTGAACCCTTCAAATTGCCGGCAAATTGCCAGAGTGCCTTCTGTGTGAACGCAAACACGACCCGGGATTGATGCCGCGATCGATCCCGGGTTGGGGACCTAGTAACATTGCCGTGTTCAGACCGGGAACGCGCGCTGTGTGAACAAAAGCCAGAACCAATGCCGTAAGGGGTGTGTCATAGTGATGACTAGGCTTGGGTATCGAGTATCGATTGGAACCGGGACTAGCTTTGCGATTTTCCCGGAATCGTTCAAAAGTTTAAATTTCGATTCCTAGTTTCGATTCACAGTCCGCCGACCGGAAGAAGAAACCACTGAACACCAACGAAGAAGCGTCCACTGGAAGTGGTGGCATAACCGAGTGAAGCAACTCGAGAGCAGCTCAAGAGTCGTCCTAATGCTGCGTTCACACCAGAAGCTAATAGCGCGTCAAATTCGCGCCTACCGCATCTAGTTATATGCTTGAACACTTTGAATCCATTTGCGAGTCAAGAGCGAAATTGACACGTGTAAAAAAGTTGTATTCGCGTCTATATAAACATAGACATTATAAACTGAAAAGCGGGCCTGTCCCCATTCGCGCCGCAGGAATTTTTTACGCGCGTAACGCGTCTTTGCATTGAATTCACTCGCGCCAGACGCTCTATTCGCGTCTGGTGTGAACGCAGCATCAAACCAAGGCATGGATATGTTCCAAAAGTGCTCTCGACGCCGTTCAGAGCACAGGTTATTTCGCTGGTTGCTCTCTCCTCGCCAGATGACGAAGGTTTTACAAGTTGTTTCTTATTGTTTATTTGCTATTCTGCACCAGGTTAGCCCATCAGTGGGAGCACGGTAACATGTTTAAGTACCTGCAGCATCATACACTCATGTGTAAATGTGTTTTCATGAGGTTTTCAAAAATAAAGCTCTCTTGAGGAAAGTGTACCCCTCCGAAAATGTATTCATAATTTATAATATTTATATTCAAGTTCATAGATTTGATATTTATGTTGTAGTTGAAAACAGCCCTGTGAGAAATTCATAGTAAAGTTAATAAAAAGTAAAAAGTTCATCAAAAAATTGATGGAGTAGGTCAGACTATTTCCTTCAGAAAGACTGTTGGTTAGCTAGCTCATTTAAAATATCCTAAACTTTTTTGACCCTGCCTCTTAAAAGAATCGGAATCGAGAATCGTTAGGAACCGGAATCGAAACAAGGAATCGGAATCGGAATCGTTCAAATACAAACGATACCCAACCCTAGTGATGACGCATGTGCCATCGCGCGACTCTGTTGCTCTTAGAAGAAAGTTTGTGTTCGTCATCAACAAAGAAAGAACGAAAAAATGTCTGCAAACTGGAATGAAGCAGAGACAGGAGCTCCTCACAATCCGCGCTGAAGTTGCGATCGTTCGCCAGCTCTGTGGAAAGGTGCGCGCGTGCACATGTTTTCGACGCGTACGTTACACATCTCATCCTGACGTCACGCGGCTTTCCGGGACATTAACGGGTTGTGTGTGAACGCACTCACAGATCCCGGCAAATCACTGGCAGTGTGAATGAACCGAAATCAAACAATCCCGGGACAAATGCCGGGTCACATTATCCGTGTATTTTCCGGAATCTCTGTGTGAAAGGGGCTTATGTGTGTGTGAAAGAAATACTGAATGCTTGTGTACATGTACATGTGCTAGTGTAACTGTGTGCAAGTATTACGACATGAACTCACACTGTCAGCCAGAGTTTGTTCTTTGATGAAGAAATCTCTCACACCGGATATCAATTTCACGTCCTCTTCCTCTCACTGTATTGCAGCTCACTCTATATACAGTATCAATGTTGTCCTCAGATGAGCAGCAAGGCCATCTGATCTGAGTGACTTAATTGGTGAAATTTCAACAGTGCGTTTCATCTTCATTCCTACATGGCTTACAATAGCATCATCTGGATTACATTTCATTGCTAAGCATGAGGTGCAGGGAATTAGTGAAAGTGTTAGGAAGACAAAATGAATTAGATAAGATTAATTGTGAGAAACAACTTCATTATGCCTCATGAATCAGTTCATTTGTCAGCTCCACCTCTTTAGTTCTATATCACATTGTGATATCAGAATTATTTTCCTTTCTTATTCAATAATCCAGCCAGACCCAATTAAAGACAGATCCAGTCAGCGAGAGGAGAATGTCACTGGTCTTGTTCACTGGTTCTCCAGATCTCCCTCCTGCTGAGAGTAAAGCGGACCAGACGAGGGCACATGTCACTGGCTCTCTCGACCTGCTTGTTAGCACAGTATCTCAGCTTGAAGGGCATTTACAGAGGGTTTTTTTTTCCCTTTCCTTTTTGGGTGCACTTAATGACTCTCAGGCCTCTTTTTTTAGTGCTTTCAAATGAAGAAGGGAGTTAACATAGAGGTTCTCAGCAGGTCACTTCCACCTGCTCTTCTATCAGTTCAGACTAAAAGGGGACGTGTTACTTTTTGCTATTGATTTATTGCTTGTTTATTATACAAAAAAGAGATTTAAAGAAGAGAAGTTGGAGTTCATCTTCAGTTTAAAGCCAATGATGGTACATCTCCATTGGACTTAAGGCTTAAGGCCCGTTCAAACCAAGACTGATAACTATAATTTGTGTCTAAACCAATGAATGACACTTTTCTTTTTATTATACACGTGTGTTGCAGTTATATTGTTCAAGCTTGTTAAATCTGGTGGATTCTGATTGGGTGTCAGTTTTTATCATTCATCTGCTGAAAAAATTCTGGGAGTGATTCCAGCGATATCGTTCCTCTTTTTCGTTATCATTATAGTTGTGGTGTGGACATTCTTGTTCTCATCATTTACTGGTTGCAATATCAAAAAAATTGCACAGATATCTCTGAACATTTATTTAACCATAGCAAAAATAAATTGTCTTAAGTAAATTTTTCCATCTCTGTTTTGTGTTTATTTAAACTTAGACAGATCTGATATTATTTTAATCTTATATCTGTTATTTAACAGTTGAGATAGTTATTTAATGCTGATCTAACTAGCGGAAGACACTAGTCGGGTTTAAATCCCAGTTTTGCAGGTGCGGCATGTTGTAATACTGCTTTACAATGTGCCCTTATTAGATCTATGCTATTCTATTCTATTATATACTTTTTATGAATTCCATTGAGAAACCATGAGAAAAATGTGAATAAAGACTTAGTCAATGTTCAGAAATTATACATTTTTATATTTTGAACAATGCTGTATAGCTGTGTTTTGTGGTGTGTTTGTTGTCACAAATGTTTACATTATTAAAAAATGGCATTATTTTATATGAAAAAGTTAATTGTATTTTATTGACAAAATATTTTAGTTTGTCTTGTATATTTTTTTTGATTAGATCAGATAACATTTTAAGCTGTTGTCATATGGTCATGTCACAATGTGCCCCTCACATGTCACAATGTGCCCCTCACCTATGGGGCATGCTGTCACATTTCACTTCCATTCTTTCAGGGTAAATCAAGAAAAAAGTATACACTGTATTAATGAATCAAAACCACATAATTATACTAGACATGTGGGAAATTAATGTGGGAACAAATAAATACTCTGAACCCCAAGTGAATTTACACAAACTGAGAAAGTCAAAAAGTGTTGCCCCATCTCTCCCCGATTTCAAACTTTCCAGCATTCATCTAAAATGAATAAACTGAAGGACTTGGATGAGTGAATTATATAGAAATGTTTGTCTACCTCCAGGCTATCATTGGAGGAATAGTATGTTTTTCATTCCATGTTCCTGAGCACATACAACATTGACTGTGAATAGAAGCCGGTTGTGAAGGGGGTATCTATAAAAAGAATTGCATGCAACAATGCTCAGAGAATGCGGCACCGCTTGAAAGGAGCACGCCACAAAAATCAGCCCCAATAATTCAATTATTCCTTCGAACAAAGAAACAGGGGAGTGAGACAGAGCAATTCTGTGCTGCAGTACGAGAAAATCCCTCTGCTTTGTGGTGAATTAAGATCGGCACGTCAGATCGCTTTTTAATACACCACATTTTTGTAATTATGTTATATTTCATGCCCTCGTATTTCATTATAGCTGGATTTATATGTTAACGGGGCAAAGATAGCCATGAAGTGGCCGGGATGAAGGAAGGATGGAAAAATGGAGGGTAGCAAAGAGAGATGAAGGAAGATAAAAGGAAGATAGAGCATCTGTTTTTCATGCCGGTCAGATTACAGGGGCTGACACCATAAATCTTACTTATTCTCTGATGGAGAAAAGGAGGTGGACAGGGAGACACTGACATTGCTCTCCTGAATTCCAACGCATTTGGTTGGCAGGGAAACCAGTCTAGCAGACTCAGTCACTGCTCAGAGGAAGTGAACACTGTGACATTCAGGCTGTGGGTCAATTTGAGAAATTCAGTTTCAAAATCTGAATTCAAGAAATTCACTCAAATCTCTGTACTTGTAAGTTATTTCCTGGACACCACAGACCTCAGAACTACTAGTTTAGTTCAGTTTCAAAAACAGGCTTCCATTTTTAGGAAAATTCTATGTGTATGTATGAAAATATTATAAATGTCCATGCATTGAAACCTCAGTGAGTGAAATTCGAATTAGGAGTCATGATGATGTCTTTTAATACATATCTTGGTCACGTCATCATCATAATCATCATCATATACTTTAGGCTACATTTATTAAGTAACCCAGTGTATCAGAGTTGGACAAATTTCTAAATTTCAAAATGTTTTGTTATTATTACTATTATTATTATTTATGATTGTGAATTTTAATTGGCGAAAAACCACATGATATATTCGAATGGATGGATGGATGGATGGATGGATAGATAAAATTACAATTTAGCATTCTGTTTGCTACATTCAAATTAAATCCAAATTCATTAATGTAAAAGGCTCTTTCAATTGAATTCTGAAAGGTAAATAACCCTATCCTGGTATGTCCTTCCATCCAGTGGAATATGTCTACCTTTACAAAAGGAACTGCTCTCAGAGGACCATTCATTATGAAGAAACACATTTTTTTACCATAAAGTTATAATGGGACACCCTACACTCTTCTGAATTGAGCCCCCATAAAGTTTGCCATTTGGGGCAAGTTGGGAAAAGTTTGAAAACTCAGTTTCTTTGCTGTCATTTTTTTATGTTTTTCAGTCCGCTGTGATTTATCAATGAACCCTACATAAGGAAAGATTTATTATATGTGGACAAATGCAACACTAGGTAAGCCACTAAGAAAGTCTGCCTCAAAGAAATGTAAATGCATACAGAGACTGATGTTTTCTGTCTGCAACACATAAACACAAATTGCATCTTCCGTCTCTTATTAAGTTTTCCAGCTTCAGTACAATGAACATCCACTCCACTAGAGCACTAGACATCGGGTGCTTTGACTGGCAAATATACCAAGCAAATGATAATACTCAAGCACTTTGACTATTATACAGGTACATCTCAGAAGCAAAGATTACCGTGCTCATCATTTTTGTTATGGCTTTTACCTTAACAGTTGGGACTGAATGAATACCTTTGGTGGGTTGAAAGTTGAAAGACACGTCTCTCTGCCAAAGATGTAATTTTCTTCCTTTTTTCATCTCTTCACATTTGCGCATGGCCCAATTTAAGCTGTCTGAAAAGAACTCAAAATTTTGAATTCAAAATCTGAGCCATTTTCAGTGATTTCATTAATCTCTGTCATATTATTTGGAAGGTCTTAGATCTTTTGTTCAGGCAAAGTTTTCAGTTCATGGCTTATTAGTCTGATGTTTTTTTTTAGTTACTGGGACCTTCAAAATGGATTTCAGCATATTTAAATGTTTGGTACTACCCAGTGGCCCTCAAATAATTGAGCGAGCAGATTTCTGGTAATGAGATACTATTGAGGAAATCTTTAGAAAAAGATATTGGCAGCAAGATGCGGCCTGTTCAAAAGCATTTTAGTCAATTAAATGGAAGGTCTGCGCAAAGCAACTTACCCAATCTGGTTGAAATTGGCCTTGCTATTACTTGCAAGTTTTCAGAGCTGGTGTTGGGAATTTTTTGTATGCTTTCATCTTGTGACCTGCATTGCAATAGGATATATGACCTTTCCACTACATTTCCACAGTGTTTCAGTGGCAGATCATATTTTCAGCTATATACGCTCAGAATAGAGCTTACGAATCAGGTTTGATGGCTTGATGGTTTGAATCCCAGTGCTGACAGGCACTCATGAATGAGCAAACAGTGATATGACTATCAGGACCATAGTCCTGCTGGGTGCTTTGGCTCAAGATGTCCCCACACAAAGCTTTATGATGCAGTGGCTTTGACTCTCACCTTTCTCTGTGTGTCTTCTGATGCTGCTCGATAGAGAAGAACCTCAATTTCCACAGTCATTCTGTTTTATATTGCCTGTTAAAGTTTAATAGTGCTGCAGAATTTTAATCATGAATTAGTCTGGATGAAGACAGAATAGGGCTTTCGAAAGACAGAATCGGGTGAAATATTGCCTGTGTTTTGCAGATTAAAACAAAGACGACATAGAAAAGAGTCTCTCACATAATGGAGATATTTTAAGCACTTCCTGTTGTAACAGGTCATAATTAAACCTATAAATAAGTGGAGATATCATCAAATGGCAAGGTGCTTAAAAGGAAACTTTCAATTTCAAATGTTAAAATTAAAGTCTAGTTAAAAATAATCAAGGCATGAACAACATTATTTATTCATATTCATTTATATCCATCAATATAATGATACATAGTATATTATAAGAGTACAGTATATACACATTATAATAAATAATATACATTAACACACATTTATGAACTTTACCTGCTTTTATTTTATTTTGTAATTTATAAGCAACAAACAGTGTTTTCATTCACATTTATAAACATATCTTATATGTAAAATATGTAATATGTAAAATTACCTACATTTTATAAATAAGTCATATTTACCTACATATACACTACACTAATTTATCACTTTTGATCAATTTAATGTCCTTGCTGAATAAGTGTTAATTAAAAAAAAAAAAGTACTGTTTAGTTTCATTGTGTTTTTGTTCATGTGTTTTGGTTTCCTGTATATCCTTTCAGTTTAGCGTTCTCCTCACCCTTGTTAGTTTCTTTGGTTTCTCATGAGTTAATGATTAAATTCACCTGTCATCTAATTAGTTCCCTTGATATCTCTGTGTATAAGAACTCCCTGTTTTGTTCATTTCTTGTTTTGTAATCGTTAGTATTGTGTGTGGAAAGGGTTTGTTTCTCCTGAGATTCTCCTACTTATTCCTGTTGTTGGATTAAAGATGATTTAGACTGAATTGCTGTGTTCTCTTTTTGGAATGCATCACCACAAACAATTGAGTGTATTTTTCAAATGTGTAAAAATTACCTAAACTTATAAACATTTAGCTGTATTTATAAGCAACAGGCAATATTTAACTACACAAATTTGAACGAAAACATTTTAATGCAGTAGAGATGTCCATAAATATTTTAGAGCGATGATGCAGTCATCAAATCATCATGCAGTTTGAATCAAATTATTGAAATAAACAGTTTGAGCTGATTTTGTGTAAATTAATAAACTTACCAAGTTACAATTATTATTATTATTATTATTTTTTTTTTAAATATAGGAAACTAGATTACGGTTAAATGTTGTTTAAATTGTAATTTCTCTGAATTTCAACCCACTTTGTGTTACAATGTCGGTAGTATAGGTAAATGAACAATGTTTTACTAATTTTGGCCTTGGACGGCAACATGCCCAGTGCTTTATTAAGAAGTCTTTGCTTTTCCCCCCAAATAGGTAGGAAAACTCCAACAGCCTTCTTTCTCTGTTCCCTTTCGATACTTTATTCGTACTGCGTCACTAGACGCTGTTATGGGAAAACTCTGAAAACCTTTTTCTCTGAATTCTGAAGCCTTTTTAATCACGCAGTGAAACTGCACGGCCATTGGTTCGTGCAGAGTAATAAAACAAACCAATGGCGAGGCAGCAGAGCTGCACAAGCCTATGGCAGAGAAGCCCGCCAAAGCGCGCCATTGGGCGTGGCATCTGGCTATAAAGCAGGTGATCTGGCATAGGATACTCAGATCAATTCTCCTTCAGTGACGATGACTATCTCTTCGCTGGACTTCGAGACTAAGCTGAAGAAGCCTTCTCGCCGTTGAATAAGCCCTCGCAGCGGATTAGCTGACTCGGTGCGCCGACATCTGCTATCTAGCTGAAAGGAGCTGATTACAGCGAGCTGATTCGGCTGCATCCCCTGTTGGTATCCTTCTATTTCTTTGAGAAGCTAGCTTCCTATGCATCTCTGAGAATGATGCTCCTCCCCTACTTCTGTCAGGTGAGTATACAGAGCTTATTTCTCTAAAAGAGCACATTTCAACTGGCGTTTGTTTCAAAATGCCCAAAATGCGTCACTTGCCGGCTCCGCCCACGCAAGCAGTGTTTATTGAGGTCCAGTGCTGTCTCGCCTCGCTGCGTTCACGGACTGCTTTCTCTGAAAGCGGCTCCACCCCTTGTTCCCCATTGCTGTATTTCTCGCAAGTATGAGACGAAGAAACAATTAAGGGGTTACAGGGCTGAGTGAATGGGTCTAAATGAGCTCATGCCAGTCTATTCCTGGTAAATCCTCAGTGCTGCGTGCGCTGCGAGAGCGAGCTCAACACTGACAGCACTCGGCTGATTACAGCTCAGCTGGATATGTGACGTTCTCCCCTATGACTTAGGTGAGACTCATGGAATATATTCCCTCTAAAGGAGCACTTTTCACCGGCGTTTGTTGTAAAATGCCGAACATCTGAAAGCGTCACTTGCCGGCTCCGCCCCCGCAAGCCGTGTTCATTGAAGACGAGCACTTTCACAATGAGAGCGTGAGTCTGGCCTCACGGTCTAATACCGCGTCTCACTTTTCCTGCAGCAGAGGGGATCCCCAGAGCTGAGCGCTGCTACTTCTGCTAGCACTAGCATCGGTCAAGCGTGTGGGTGACATACAGGCACTCTCTGTGAGCGCCTCATGCTTGGAATTTGGGCCAAACGACTGCGAAGTCATCCTCAAACCAAAGCATGGTCATATACCTAAGGTGCTCTCTACTCCGTTCAGAGCACAGGTTATTTCCCTCTCAGCACTTCCTCCCTCTGCGGATGAACGAGACCTGCATTTACTCTGCTCTGTCAGGGCTTTGAGAATCTAGAACGTTCCACCTCTTTTAGAAACGCGGAACAGCTTTTTGTATGCTTCGGAGGCCGCACCAAAGAGCATCCGGTCACGAAGCAGATGATATCCAGATGAATAGTGGACGCAATTGCACTAGTCTAATCTTCAAAGGGCCTACAATGCCCCATCGGAGTAAGAGCTCATTTCACTAGAGGCATGGCTTCATCCTGGGTCTGGTCCAGTGGTGTCTCCATTGGTGATATTTGTGCAGCGGCCGACTAGTCCTCGCCGTCCACATTTACCAGGTTCTACAATCTAGAAGTCCCTGCTCTGCAGACACAAGTCCTTTCTGTCTAGTGGATTTGGCCTCAGCTGAGCCCAAACCACTTTGAACTTCCCTCCCTAGTATATGCAGTAACTATGTGGCTATCGCCTATTGCTATAATACCTTCGTGGCTCCGATCAAGGTCTGGGCCACTAGTAACAGGCTATTGCCTTCTCTTACCTGACCAGCTCTCGGCCCTTCTAGTGCCTAGGCCATACAGGTTTTCTTGGAACGATTGTCTAGGGCAGGATCGACCTCTATCTAGTTCTTCCTGGTTTACGTTCCTAGGCGGCTCCAACTTACGTCTGAGCCCCTAGTGTTATGAGTATTCCCTATTATGTCTTGGTTACTCTAGGCTCTGCTGAGGGCTTAAGGCCAAGTATATCATTATAGTCGTTCCACAGCCATAGCACAGCATGATTGTATTGGTTCCCCATAACAGCGTCTAGCGACGCAGTATGAGTAAATTATCGAATGGGAACGTACTCTGTCACTTGCGTAACCTCGGTTTGCTGAGATACGGGAACGAGTACTGCATTTCAGGTCGTGCTATATTGCTGCACGACTCTCAGTTCGTCGCTTCAGTTGAATTTAATCTCGAGTATCCTATGCAAGATCGTCTGGTTTATAGCCAGATGCCGCCATTGGTTCGTTTTATTACTCTGCACGGACCAATGGCTGTGCAGTTTCACTGCGTGATTAAAAAGGCTTCAGAATTCGGAGAAAAAGGAGTTTTCCCATAACAGCATCTAGCAACGCAGTACTCGTTCCCGTATCTCAGGGAACCCAGGTTACGTAAGAAACAGAGTACGTTTTCTCTAGACAGGCAGCACTGATTTCAAAAAGGATTTCGCCTTTTTCTACTGTATAGGTAGCCATGTGTTATTAAAAGTCCATTTTGCCAGCGGTGAAGCACCCCTTTAATTGTACATTTCCAACACAATGATCAAAATACTCTGAATAGTGGAATTTGTAATGCTCAGCCCTATTTAGATTGAATGTAATTCCTTTCCTCTATCTCAGGTCATTGACATTAACCTTTCAGGCAGCAGGCCAGAAAAGCCTCTTTGTCAAGGTCCCTAAAATGACCAAAAGCAGCCATAAGAGGCAGAATTCAACATCTGACTGCGATGTCCTTGAGAATGAGCTTGTTTCATAAATTCCTCCATTAGCTCCTGGGCTTGCCCTGCAGCATGCTTTCTATCTAGCCCATTAAAACCCATCGGGGGACAAGCCTGTAAACAGTCCAGCCCCACAACTTTGATAATGGCCATGTCTGTATCCAATTGCAGTGGCCGTCTCAGCCCTCTCCCCTCTCTACTGACGTCCCACTGCGGCTTATTACCAGCATGCAGTGATCTCCTTCTTGCTAGCAGCTAATGCCCTGCTGCTCACATTTATCCTGCTGTGAGGCTCCTCACCCCCAAACAAGTAGATGAGCGATCCACGCACACATAGACATGTCCACATGTTCTGGCTTTCTCCCAAGTTCCACAGCCATTTAGCCCATCAATGGCAATGATTTTAGCAGGAGGGCAGAGGGAGGCTTGGGGGCATTCAGGGCAGAGAGCATAAAGAGAGAGGGAGGCTTGGGGGCATTCAGGGCAGAGAGCATAAAGAGAGAGAGGGCTGCGGATGAAGCATTTAGTGATGGATGAGTCAGGGATTTCCCTTAAAGTGTTCTTATTGTGGGCTAAAGTGAAAGGAATACACCATAGTTCTAAAGGGTTTAACCTCAAGTGTGTGTGTTGGTGTGTGGGTACAGCATACAGTATTTACTGTACATTTCTTTTTATGACCAGGCAAGGTTAGTTTAGGTTGTAAAATGTCATATCAGATGGCTCACCAAAAATATTATGATACTGTATATACACTAATGTTCAAAAGGGTTTGGGTCTGTAAGATTTTTTTTAATGTTTTTGAATGAAGCCTCTTATGCTCACCAAATATTTATTTGATTAAAAATACAGTAAAAACAGAAATATTGTGAAATATTTGTACAATTATAATGATTGTTCTATTTGAAAACATTTGAATATGTCATTTTATTCCTGTGATTTTTGTTGTTGTTGTCTTTTTCCATTATTAAAATTTTCAGCATCATTACTCCAGTCTTCAGTCACATGAACCTTCAGAAATCATTCTATTGCCGCTGTCAGGTGGAAACCTTGTTTTCTTTACTCAAGAAACTATCCATCCATCCATCCATCCATCCAGACAGACAGACAGACAGACAGACAGACAGACAGACAGACAGACAGACAGACGCTGAGCAGACTGTCTTAGTCTAGCATTTGTCGCTGAGTCATAACCAATACTGTCTTGAATAGCCTGTGCGAAGCACTTCATCTTTTATAACATGAGATTTTGGCCAAATGACCAAAAAAAAGGTGAGAGCCCACAGAGCTACATTAAACTTTATAACCTGTAAGTTGATGAAAACATAACTTGATGCACTTACTGCCTCAGATGTGGCCATTCTAATGACTGACAAAACATTTATGTTTGACATTTGCTGGTCAAAAACCTAGTACCTCTATTTCAGTTTGATTTTGCTAAAATGTTGATAATATAATAACTCCTACAGTAGTCAGGTGAGGGTGTGGCTAATTGAGGAAAGGGACACAGTTTTGAGACTGTGCAGGAGATTTGATCGGTCTCTGATTTCCTTTATTTGTTCGAATTTACGATTGTTTTCTAAATAAATAAACAAAGTTTATAGTCTACAATGAAAAAACAGTAAATAAAATTTACTTAATTTTTCTTTGGCAAGTTTTTGCACGCATATTTTTAAAGTAAATTTCACATGTGGAATGAAGTAAACTCTACTTAAGTTAAGTGAAAGTAACAAAGGAAATAAGTAATTTTAACTTGACTAGTAAAAGGTTGAGTAATATCTATTTAGTTGAAGTTTCCTTTGCAATACATTTCACTCAAACAATATAACATTGAATTAAACCACACTTTTTAAGTATATGCTTTACTTAGAAACATCTAATTAATACAATAAATATTGTGTGAGATATCATATCTGCAAATCAGAAGTTATGTATTATGTGAATGCATGCAGAGACCTCAATATTTGGTAGACAATACACAATGACAGTATCATTTAATATATATTGTTTTTGTGTTTGAATGTGTCATTTTGTGTAGAAAAGGAACTCCAATGTCACAAAATGGCAAGTTTCTAACCCTAACAACAAAAGCAATGATAAAACTGTGTAAATACAGCTGGAAAACAGTGAATAAATCAACATAATTATTCAAAGCCCAGTGCATGATGGGAACACCAGTATCAGAAAAGTTGAGTAATTTTACTTAATTTCATAACGTTGATATTTCCGCTTTCATTTCTACACGCTTGAATTGAGTACTAATATAGAATTTACTTAGTTTTTTTAATTCTTGCCTGAACTAACTTTTTCATGTTTGTGAAAATTAAATTTTTCTGTAGTATTTACTTCACCACAAAATCATGTTTATCAGTGTACAACACATGCAAGTATCTGACCATATATAAAGCCACAATATTAACTTTGACAATACTGTGTTTAACTATTTAAAACAAAAAAAAAAAAATTCCCCCTTTTCTTGAAGATTAGCGTCTTTGGAGATCAAGGTTTCAGCCCAACAGCGACACTGTTGATTTGATGAACAAGAAACCTTTCTTATTATCAATGTTGATAAACGTTAGTGCCACTTATTTATTATTTTTTTATTTTTTTATTTTTTTTTGTGGAAGCCTTGCTAATTTTTATTGTAATAGGTTTTACTTGATTAATACATCACAATATTTTTCATTAAATTGAAACAAATCAAATTAGAATAAAACAAATTCAAAAGAACGAAAATTAACATGAATGCATTTTTAAGAACTTGACGTACTTTTTTTACACTAAACTTTTGCAATAATGATCAGTTGTTATCATGGCCATGTTTGAAAATGAAACATGTTTAACTGTATTTTTCTGTTTTATTATCCACGAAGAAAGAGACTATGGAGTAATACAAGACATGAAACTGATCTGATCAGAGTCAAGTATTGTGGAGAGCCATTTTGTGTGTGTACATGTTTAGCTATTCTTATGAGAGCCAAATTTTAAATTATCCGCAAAGATACAGTAAAACAAATAAAAAGCAGGACATTTGAAGTGGTCCCCCACCCCCCAACCACCCCCCCCCCCCCCCCTATTTGAAATGCACATAAATCAGCCAAATTTTGTTTTGCTTTAAATCCAATAAGGTTTGTTTGAGTGTTATGTTTGAGAGTAGGGTATGATGTTATTTTAGCATGAACACCATTGCATTTAAGAGAGGTTCTCATTGATATAATTTAAAAGGTCTGTGTGTGTGTGTGTATCTGTATCTTACTTAGCCATACCCTGAGAACAGATTGCTGAAAAAATGTCACCAAAAGTTAGCTAAATATGACACAACCTCCTTTTGGGATGCCCTCAAAGATAAAAGTGTCTCATAAAAATTAATTTTTAATTTTTAATTTAGTTTTCCTTTAGCAGAATAGATGTTTCATGCATTTTCCATTTGCATTCACATATAAGCATTTATTTACTCTGAGACAAATTCTGTCTCAAGTAAAATGCCTTCACAGATTTCAATGCTCTCTTTCACTGTCTTTAAATTATTCAGCACACAAAAACATCTCAAACATTTATAAGCCCATTCTTAGAGGGATGCGAGAGAAGTGTGACCTCCCTGTTTGCCATAAAGGACTTAGTCCAGATAGTGAATCAAAGCATGAAGACACCACAGTCTCTTTAACTGGGATACACACTGACATGATCCAGGAATTAAACCGAAAAAGACAGTCTTCCAGTAATAGCATTACAGAAATGACATGGAATCAAGCCTGTAAAGAGCAGATCGGCTTAAAAATATATATAATATGGAGAGGGGAAAAACCAAAGCTGTCAGGACAAAATCATTTTTTTTTTCTCATTCGTTTCTTCCCTTCTCACATAAAAATATGAAAAGGAAGTACTACCGAAGTCAAGATAGAGATACAGAAAGTGGTGCTTGTCGTAATGGGAATAATAAGGCAGAGAGTTGGTGAGATGGCGGTAAGCTGAGCATGTCATTATGCATTCATTGAGATTAGGTTATGTCATCTCTTGCTCTCTTATAAAAGAGCGAAATAAAGAGAAAGAAATGAGGATGGAAAGATGGTGCTTGCAGTGAATGAATACCGTCTGATTGCAGTAACCGTGCTGCCGCTGTTGGACATTGAGGGCAGGCAGATTGGTTAATTGAAAGTGATCTGCTAATGAGGTAAATTGACTATGTTACTAATGTCTGCCTGTCTCTCAGGATGGCACAATTGGGCTGAGTTTCTCACGCTGACTGTAATGGTCTCAATTATGTGGTTGTCTGAAACAGTGTGACTCTGTGGCTGAAAGGTTAAGGACTCGGTCTGTTTCTCTTCTAATGAACCCCCTTCCCTGAACTGTCAAACCCGCTGCCTTCTTCCTCAGCTCTTTGACTTCTCTTCTTTCATTCATTCTTTTCTTCTTTCCATCCATCAACCATTCATTGTTTCAGACTTTCCTACATTCATTCACTCCTTCTTACTATTCATCTTTCATTCATTCACTCCTTAATATTCATCTTTCATTCATTGGTTTAATTCTTATCTACATCCTTCACGTTTGTTCATTCTTCTTTCAGTTAAACATTCTTTATTTCTATATAAAGATATCTGTATATCTCTCTTTCTTTCTTTTGTACATTCACTCAACCCATTAAATATTTCAGTCATTCCATCCTTATTTTTTTATCTTTCATTTATTACATTTTCTGTTCTTTCCTTCTTTCTTGCTATTTATTTGTATGTTTCAGTGAGTGAGTGAGTGAGTGTATGTGTTTCATTGAGTGAGTGAGTGAGTGTATGTTCCAGTGAGTGAGTGTATGTTTCAGTGAGTGAGTGTGAGTGTATGTTTCAGTGAGTGAGTGTATGTGTTTCATTAAGTGAGTGAGTGTATGTCTCAGTGAGTGAGTGTGTTTCAGTGAGTGAGTGTATGTTTCAGTGAGTGAGTGTATGTTTCAGTGAGTGAGTGAGTGTATGTTTCAGTGAGTGAGTGTATGTGTTTCATTAAGTGAGTGAGTGTATGTTTCAGTGAGTGAGTGTATGTTTCAGTGAGTGAGTGTATGTTTCAGTGAGTGAGTGAGTGTATGTTTCAGTGAGTGAGTGTATGTGTTTCATTAAGTGAGTGAGTGTATGTCTCAGTGAGTGAGTGTATGTTTCAGTGAGTGAGTGTATGTTTCAGTGAGTGAGTGAGTGTATGTTTCAGTGAGTGAGTGTATGTGTTTCATTGAGTGAGTGAGTGAGTGTATGTTTCAGTGAGTGAGTGTATGTTTCAGTGAGTGAGTGTGAGTGTATGTTTCAGTGAGTGAGTGTGTGAGTATGTTTCAGTGAGTGAGTGTGAGTGTATGTTTCAGAGAGTGAGTGTATGTTTCAGTGAGTGAGTGTATGTTTCAGTGAGTGAGTGTATGTTTCAGTGAGTGAGTGTGAGTGTATGTTTCAGTGAGTGAGTGTGTGAGTATGTTTCAGTGAGTGAGTGTGAGTGTATGTTTCAGAGAGTGAGTGTATGTTTCAGTGAGTGAGTGTATGTTTCAGAGAGTGAGTGTGAGTGTATGTTTCAGTGAGTGAGTGTGTGAGTATGTTTCAGTGAGTGAGTGTGAGTGTATGTTTCAGAGAGTGAGTGTATGTTTCAGTGAGTGAGTGTGTGAGTATGTTTCAGTGAGTGAGTGTGAGTGTATGTTTCAGTGAGTGAGTGTATGTTTCAGTGAGTGTGTGTATGTTTCAATGAGTGAGTGAGTGAGCATGTTTCAGTGAGTGAGTGAGTGAGTGAGTGTATGTTTCAGTGAATGAGTGTATGTTTCAGTGAGTGAGTTTGTTTCAGTGAGTGAGTGTATGTTTCAGTGAGTGAGTGTGTATGTTTAAATGAGTGAGTATGTTTCAGTGAGTGCGTGTATGTGAGTGAGTGAATGTTTCAGTGAGTGAGTGAATGTTTCAGTGAGTGAGTGTATGTTTCAGTGAGTGAGTGTGAGTGTATGTTTCAGTGAGTGAGTGTATGTTTCAGTGAGTGAGTGTATGTTTCAGTGAGTGTGTGTATGTTTCAATGAGTGAGTGAGTGAGCATGTTTCAGTGAGTGAGTGAGTGAGTGTGAGTGTATGTTTCAGTGAATGAGTGTATGTTTCAGTGAGTGAGTGTATGTTTCAGTGAGTGAGTGTATATGTTTAAATGAGTGAGTATGTTTCAGTGAGTGAGTATGTTTCAGTGAGTGAGTTTGTTTTAGTGAGTGAGTGTATGTTTCAGTGAGTGAGTGTGTATGTTTAAATGAGTGAGTATGTTTCAGTGAGTGCGTGTATGTGAGTGAGTGAATGTTTCAGTGAGTGAGTGAATGTTTCAGTGAGTGAGTGTGAGTGTATGTTTCAGTGAGTGAGTGAGTGTATGTTTCAGTGAGTGAGTGTATGTTTCAGTGAGTGAGTGAGTGTATGTTTCAGTGAGTGAGTGTATGTTTCAGTGAGTGAGTGAGTGTATGTTTCAGTGAGTGAGTGTATGTTTCAGTGAGTGAGTGTATGTTTCAGTGAGTGAGTGAGTGTATGTTTCAGTGAGTGAGTGTATGTTTCAGTGAGTGTGTGTATGTTTCAATGAGTGAGTGAGTGAGCATGTTTCAGTGAGTGAGTGAATGTTTCAGTGAGTGAGTGTATGTTTCAGTAAGTGAGTATGTTTCAGTGAGTGAGTGTGAGTGTATGTTTCAGTGAGTGAGTGAGTGTATGTTTCAGTGAGTGAGTGTATGTTTCAGTGAGTGTGTGTATGTTTCAATGAGTGAGTGAGTGAGCATGTTTCAGTGAGTGAGTGAGTGTGAGTGTATGTTTCAGTGAGTGAGTGAGTGAGTGTATGTTTCAGTGAGTGAGTGTGTATGTTTAAATGAGTGAGTGAATGTTTCAGTGAGTGAGTGAATGTTTCAGTGAGTGAGTATGTTTCAGTGAGTGAGTATGTTTCAGTGAGTGAGTGAATGTTTCAGTGAGTGAGTATGTTTCAGTGAGTGAGTGTGTATGTTTAAATGAGTGAGTGAATGTTTCAGTGAGTGAGTGAATGTTTCAGTGAGTGAGTATGTTTCAGTGAGTGAGTGAATGTTTCAGTGAGTGAGTATGTTTCAATGAGTGAGTGAGTGAGCATGTTTCAGTGAGTGAGTGAGTGAGTGAGTGTATGTTTCAGTGAATGAGTGTATGTTTCAGTGAGTGAGTTTGTTTCAGTGAGTGAGTGTATGTTTCAGTGAGTGAGTGTGTATGTTTAAATGAGTGAGTATGTTTCAGTGAGTGGGTGTATGTGAGTGAGTGAATGTTTCAGTGAGTGAGTGAATGTTTCAGTGAGTGAGTGTATGTTTCAGTGAGTGAGTGTGAGTATGTTTCAGTGAGTGAGTGAGTGTATGTTTCAGTGAGTGAGTGTATGTTTCAGTGAGTGTGTGTATGTTTCAATGAGTGAGTGAGTGAGCATGTTTCAGTGAGTGAGTGAGTGAGTGTGAGTGTATGTTTCAGTGAGTGAGTGAGTGTATGTTTCAGTGAGTGAGTGTATGTTTCAGTGAGTGAGTGTATATGTTTAAATGAGTGAGTATGTTTCAGTGAGTGAGTATGTTTCAGTGAGTGAGTTTGTTTTAGTGAGTGAGTGTATGTTTCAGTGAGTGAGTGTGTATGTTTAAATGAGTGAGTGAGTGAGTGTATGTTTCAGTGAGTGAGTGTGTATGTTTAAATGAGTGAGTGAATGTTTCAGTGAGTGAGTGTGAGTGTATGTTTCAGTGAGTGAGTGTATGTTTCAGTGAGTGAGTATGTTTCAGTGAGTGAGTGTGAGTGTATGTTTCAGTGAGTGAGTGTATGTTTCAGTGAGTGAGTATGTTTCAGTGAGTGAGTGTGAGTGTATGTTTCAGTGAGTGAGTGTGAGTGTATGTTTCAGTGAGTGAGTGAGTGTATGTTTCAGTGAGTGAGTGTATGTTTCAGTGAGTGAGTGTGAGTGTATGTTTCAGTGAGTGAGTGTATGTTTCAGTGAGTGAGTGTGAGTGTATGTTTCAGTGAGTGAGTGAGTGTATGTTTCAGTGAGTGAGTGTATGTTTCAGTGAGTGTGTGTATGTTTCAATGAGTGAGTGAGTGAGCATGTTTCAGTGAGTGAGTGAGTGTGAGTGTGAGTGTATGTTTCAGTGAGTGAGTGAGTGAGTGTATGTTTCAGTGAGTGAGTGTATGTTTCAGTGAGTGAGTTTGTTTCAGTGAGTGAGTGTGTATGTTTAAATGAGTGAGTATGTTTCAGTGAGTGCGTGTATGTGAGTGAGTGAATGTTTCAGTGAGTGAGTGTATGTTTCACTGACTGAGAGAATGAATGAATAAATAAATAAATGGCTAGATAGAAGGAAAGAACAGAAAATGTAATAAATGAAGGATAAAAAATGAAGGATGGAATGACTGAACCAATTGAATGTATAAAAGAAAGAAAGAAATATACAGATATATATATAGAAATAAAGAATGATTAACTGAAAGAAGGAATGAACAAACATGAAGGAAGGATGTAGATAAGAATTAAACCAATGAATGAAAGATGAATAGTAAGAAGGAGTGAATGAATGTAGGAAAGTCTGAAACAATGAATAGTGGATGGATAGAAAGAAGAAAGGAATGAATGAAAGAATAAAGGAATGAATGATGGACCGATAAAATAATTAATTAACTATAGAAGAGATATGGAAAAAAGAAATAAATAGGAAAAAGGAAAAAATGAATGAATGATGACAGGAAATGAAGGAAGAGTAAATAATGAAAAGAAGGAAGGAAAGATCAGATTAATTAAAAATGGAAAAGGGGAGGATGAAAAGAAGCAAGGAATGACAACTGAATGAATAAATATACAGTAGAATGGAAATAATGAAGGAATTAATTAATAAATGATGGATGGATATAAATTAAGGAATGAAGGACAGGTGGTTTGACGATGGAAAATTGGAACAAGTGAATGAAAGAACCAAAGAATTAATGAATAATGAAAAAAAAGAAATGAGGAAGGAGGAGGAATAAACGATGGAAGAAAGGAACAGATAAGATAATGAATTAATTATAGAAGGAGGTTGAATGGATGGAAATCAAGGAAGAAGAAGGGAATAGAAACAAATAAAGGATTGAATCAATGAATGAATAAGTGGGTGGATTGAAAGAAAAAAGTGATGTGAAAGAATGAATGAATGAATGGAAGGAGGAGGAATAAATGATGGAAAGAAGAAGGGAAAGAACAGAAGAATGACCTAAATGAATTCATGAAGGGAGGATAAATATAAAGGAAGGAATGACAATTAACAAACATGTTAATGACTGAAGAATGGAAAGACAAATAAATGAAGGACTGTACAGTAATTATTTAGTGACGCTTTAGGTAAAGAAATAACATTCTGCAGTATCTCCTATATGTGGCCTGACTAGAACAATACAAGGCAATTATTTATTACCTGCACTGCAAAAAATGCTATAATTTCATAGAGGCATAAATGAAGGAAGGAAAGAATGAGTGATGGAAGGCTGTTTGTTGTGTCTGTGCTGGCAGGAAACTGAGATCCTGAACACTGCAGTGCTGACCGGGAAGACGGTGGCGGTGCCAGTGAAGGTGGTGACGGTGGGCACAGACGGGACGGTTACAGACGTGTCAGACGCTGTGCTCTGCCAGTCCACTGATGAAGACGTGGTTAAGGTCAGTGTGTTCTTCCCTCCTTTAATTACAATAATTCACTCAAATGAACAAATGAACCAAAGCATGCTGCGTCATGCTGACTTTTAATCAAAATGATAGCGTTCAAATGAAGCGCACAATACATTTAATTCATATTTAATGAAGTTTTTCCAATGATTAGTTGAGGTGATAATTATTCATCATGTAGGGACACGGACACTAATTGCAAATGCTTCAAGAATCAATCTGAACTTGAACGGAACGGTTTGAAAGTTCTTTTCATGTCTTGACTGAATTAAAATGTTCTCCCCCCTGTCTGTTCTCACTCTGACACTCATTCAGTGGAGATCCATTTCTCAATTTATTAATCGCCACGTTACAAAAATCTGACAAGATGTCATGCGATGTCCTTTGTGAAAAAGTACACTTTAGCATAGTTTTAAAAGAGTACTTATTATGGAAATAATAGACTTTAAAAGAATATACTTACAATGAGTGCAAACTGAATGTAATGTTTTCATACACTTAAAGCTGCAGTCCGTAGCTTTTTTGGGTTAAAAATTATCCCAAAAAAATTTTTTTAGCAAGTACAGTACATAACCAGCCAGTGTTCAAAACTTTCTGCTTGCCTTAACTCGATTCAAAGCAGTAAGCTTGTAATAATGTTTTTAATTCCATTGGTACTGATGGATTTCCGCGGGAAATTCGAGCATGTCTTTGCGTCATTACGTCACATCTGTACACATAAAGAAGGAGTCTCGGCTAGTAGGCTATATTGCGTGTGAGGATGCTGGAGGTGGAGATGTAAAGCCTTTTCTCACAGCACTTGATATAATTAAACTTATCAATTTGATGGCGGATCCAGAAAGGTTCAAATGACAATCACCAGTGACAACTGGAGACTCACCCGTTGTAAAATGCAAAAGACTTCGGAGTAGCTACAGGAAAAAAAAAAAAAAAAGAGACTGCAATGCGAAAACAAGGATAAATATCGGAAGGGCATTACATGTAGTCACGCAATCCTGATGTTGAACATGAACAAGCGATTGTTAGATTTAATCAGCGCGATTTACTGCAATGATTTTTTCCCTTAGTTGGTCAGAACCAGAACAAAACGTCTCGGTTACGTATGTAACCCTCGTTCCCTGAGTACAGGGAACGGAGACGTGCCGTCGGGGGAGTTCCCTGACGAATTGGGATCACGCTAGGGAGCCAACTGCCTTCGAGAGAATTAAAACGAGCCAATAGACATTGGCATGCAAGGTTTGCATTCCGCGACCCGCCTACCAGCGCGGGTATAAAAGGCGGAAGTAAACATTGCGCAATGCTTTTCGCTGAGGAGCCGAACAGTGTCCAGTCCTCGCGAAGGTACAGCAACATGGCGAAGGGACGACACGTACTCACGTACTGACGTACCTGTACTCAGGGAACGAGGGTTACATACGTAACCGAGACGTTCCCTTTCGTCCTGGGAACTCCGACGTGTCGTCGGGGGAGTTCCCTGACGAATTGGGATCCCTAATAAAACGCCATGGTGCTGGCCCCTTCCAGCACCCGGCTAAGCTACCCTGCAGCAGTTTCTTGAAATAAGTTGCGGGAGCTAGCACGGGAACCACACTGCTGTTCCGCAAGACCCGCACAGTGGAGCATTGGATAACACTGGGAAAGCGTTCCCTCAAGAGAGGAGGGAACGCTGCGGAAGCCCCAGCCTGACTGAGGGAGGCCAGGAATACACAGATGTACTAGCCCGAAGGAATAGTGAAACATATGGCAGTCCCAGAGGTAGTCCCAATCCAAGGGAAGTGGGAGCGTACTCAAGGGGACGACGAACGAGTCCGTCAAGGGGAAGACATGGCTGAACTGCACATGGCATCATGGGTCACAGTAGAGACCACTGTGGCACCCAGTCTACTAACAACTCCTTACTAGAGGTAGCAGACCTGGCGCCGGGCGGTCCGCCGCGACCAGCACCGAGGGGTGAAGGAGGAACTCACGAGGCTCACCGACGTAGGGCGCCAACGGAGCAAAAAGACGCACGTATCCGGCCGAGGCACGGAGTGGCGTGGCAAGCCGACACAACCTATTCCCTCGACCCACTGGCCGTAGCCAGAACTCGGGAGGAAACAGGTTCCACACGAAGGCTATAGAACCTAGCGAACGTGTTCGGTGTCGCCCAGCCCGCAGCTCTACAGATGTCTGTCAGCGAGGCGCCTTGAGCCAAAGCCCAGGAAGCGGCAACACCTCTAGTAGAGTGGGCACGCAACCTGGGAGGACAAGGCTCACCCAGAGATTCATACGCTCGGGTGATAGCATCCACTAACCAGTGGGCTAACCTCTGCTTGGAGACGGCCTTCCCCTTCTGCTGGCCTCCGTAACAGACAAAGAGCTGATCTGAGGTTCTGAAGCTTTGCGTTCTGTCAATATGAACCCGCAGAGCGCGGACGGGACAGAGAAAAGCTAGGGCTGGGTCTGCCTCCTCCTGGGGCAGCGCTTGCAGGTTCACTACCTGGTCCACGAAGGGAGTGGTAGGAACCTTGGGCACATATCCGAGCCGGGGTCTCAATACAACATGAGAAAGGGCCGGCCCGGACTCTAGGCACGATTCGTCGACCGAAAAAGCCTGCAGATCCCCGACCCTCTTAAAAGAGGCCAAAGCTAACAAGAGCGCTGTCTTGATGGACAGGAAATTAAGCTCTACAGTCAGCAAGGGCTCAAAGGGAGGACTTTGAAGAGCTCTAAGTACCAGAGCTAGGTCCCAAGAGGGTACAGAGTGCAAAACGCGAGGTGGATTTAACCTCCTAGCACCCTTAAGGAATCTGATGACCAGGTCGTGCTTCCCCAAGGACTTACCTGCGACTGCATCGTGATGTGCGGCTATTGCGGCGACATACACTTCGGTGGTGGAGGGGGACAGCCTCCGATGCAACCCATCTTGCAGGAAGGAAAGCACGACTCCGATCGGGCAAGTTCGGGGGTCCTCCTGACGGGAGGAACACCAATCGACGAACAGGTTCCACTTCAACGCGTAGAGGCGCCTCGTAGAGGGGGCTCTAGCGGAAGTGATGGTGTCTACCACTGCCTGTGGTAGACCACCTAGAACCTCCGCGTCCCGTCCAGGGACCAGACATGGAGTTTCCAGAGGTCTGGACGCGGGTGCCATAGAGTGCCCCGTCTCTGAGAAAGAAGGTCCTTCCTCAGAGGAATCGGCCAAGGAGGGGCTGTCGCGAGGAGCATGAGTTCCGGGAACCAAGTCCTGGTGGGCCAATACGGCGCCACTAGAAGGACCTGCTCCTCGTCCTCCCTGACCTTGCACAGAGTCTGTGCAAGAAGGCTCACTGGGGGAAACGCATATTTGCGCAGGTCCCGGGGCCAGCTGTGAGCCAGGGCGTCCGTGCCGAGGGTCCCCTCGGTCAGGGAGAAAAAACACTGGCAATGGGTCGTGTCTGGAGACGCAAACAGATCTACCTGTGCGCTCCAAAGACACTCCAAATCAGCTGGACCGCCTGGGGATGGAGTCCCCATTCTCCTGGCAGGGGAGGCAACCGAGAGAGCTCGTCTGCCAGACGGTTGAGCTCCCCTGGAATGTGAACGGCACGAAGCGCCTCGGATGCTTCTGACTCCATAGGAGGAGGTGGGAGGCGAGTTGCGACATGCGACGGGAGCGTAGACCGCCTTGATGGTTGATGTACGCAACGGCCGCAGTGCTATCCGTACGGACCAGTACGTGCCTGTGTCTGAGCCCCTTGAGGCGACGCAGGGCTAGATGTACTGCTTGCAACTCTAGGCAGTTGATGTGCCAATGCAGTTGAGGCCCCGTCCACAGACCTGAAACTGCATGCCCTTTGTACGTGGCCCCCCACCCGGTGGCAGAGGCATCTGTGAAAACCACAGCATGCCTGGAAACCTGGACTAGGAGCACACCGGCCCGTAGAAACGCAGGATCCGACCACGGGGAGAAGGTTTGGCGACAGTGCGGGGTCACTTTGACCCGGAACGTGCCGCTGTGCCACGCCCACCTCGGGACTCGATCGTGAAGCCAGCGCTGAAGCGGTCTCATATGTAACAGGCCGAGCGGCGTTACTGCGGCTGCGGCTGCCATATGCCCCAGGAGCCTCTGAAACTGTTTCAGTGTAACCGCTGTCCTGCCTCGAAAAGACCTGAGGCAGGTGAGCACTGACTGGACGCGTTCCTCTGTGAGGCACGCAGTCTGGGCGACCGAGTCCAGCTCCATACCGAGATAAGAGATCCTCTGCACGGGGCAGAGTTTGCTCTTGTCCCAGTTGACCTGAAGCCCCAACCGGCTGAGGTGCCGATGCACCATGTCCCTGTGATCGCACAACACATCTCGCGAGTGAGCTAGAATGAGCCAGTCGTAGAGATAGTTGAGAAGGCGAACGCCTTGTTCTCTCATGGGAACAATGGCCGCCTCCGCGACTTTCGTGAAGACATGGGGTGACAGGGCCAGCCCGAAGGGTAGGACCTTGTACTGATACGCTCGACCCTCGAAAGCAAACCGAAGAAATGGTCTGTGTCGAGGAAGAATCGAGACGTGAAAGTACGCGTCCTTCAGGTCGATCGCTGCAAACCAATCCCGGGGACGGATGCACTCGAAAATGCGCTTCTGCGTAAGCATTTTGAACGGGAGTTTGTGCAGGGCCCGATTCAAAACACGCAGGTCCAGGATTGGCCGTAACCCACCGCCTTTCTTGGGTAAAATGAAGTAGGGGCTGTAAATCCCAGACCTCATCTCGGCAGGAGGGACCGGCTCGATCGCGTCCTTCGCCAGCAGGACATCGATCTCTTTCCTCAAGACAGGGGCGTCCACCGACCGCACACGGGTGAAGTGGATGCCCCTGAACTTGGGAGGCCGGCGTGAAAACTGAATTGCATAGCCGAGCCGGACGGTGCGGATGAGCCATCGGGACGGACTCGGAAGCTCTAACCAGGCCTCCAGATACCGTCCCAATGAACCCACCCGGACCACCGGCGTACCCGCGGAGGGGCAGCGAGGTGGAAGACAGGGAGCCGGCTCTGGTGGCACCGTAGCGACCGAGAGCGGGGTCAGGGTGTACTTGACACCAACCTGCCTCCACGGAGGGGCAGACGGCAGAGAAGGCTCGTGAGCGTTCTGCTGCGGACTGTCCGGTGGCGAGGGGAGGGGGAGAGACGAGGAACGAGGCCCTGCCTCCTCGAGTGCTGGTCTCTGCGCCTCCGGGCCCAGCCGCAGACCGGAGCGACGCAGCTGGGGCTGCGTCACTGCTATCCGCCAGCTGGGAAGAGGGGGACGGGGACGTAACCGCTCGGGGGCGGCACATGCTGCCGTCCCGGACCTCTTGGACGGGGGAGACTGCGTGCCCATCAGTCTCGGCCGTGGATGACCTGGAGAAGGAAGAGGGAGAAACTGCTCTTTTTTTGAAAATGTGGGTACCGCTGACCGAGTGGCCAGCGGCGGAACAGAAAGAAAATTGAACAGAGGATTTTCCACCCGGCCCTCTCCTGGGGGAAGGAGGTGTGCAGGGGCACCCTCCCGAAGAGCAGCATCCGGAACCTCCACCAGGTCGCCTGTCTCAGGGACGCTTCCCGCGCTTCTTCTTCTGGGAAGGAGCAGGAGGTGCCTGAGCGGGTTTGGCCGCCCTCTTACGACCCGACCTCCGTCCCCCAGGGTTAGACTGCTGCCCTGAAGGAGGAGCGGCCGCCGGAGGGTGACCTCGGCGACGGGCAGCCGGAGGCTCTACGGCCACAGAGGACGGACCAGCAGCAGTCCGCCTCCTGTGCAGGACGTGCCGTATCGCTTCCGACTGCTTCTGGGCAGTGGAGAGCTCTTGGGCGAAGCTCTCCACCGCGTCGTCGAAGAGGCCCCCTTGGGATATGGGGAAGTTGAGAAGTTTGTTCTTCTCTGCTTCCCGCATATCAGCAAGGGTGAGCCAGAGGTGGCGCTCCTGGACCACCAAGGTGGACATCGCTCGACCCAGGGAACGTGCGGTGACTTTCGTCGCCCGTAGGGCGAGGTCCGTCGCCGCACGCAGCTCCTGCAGCAGACCCGGGTCGAGACCACCCCCCTGCATGTCATGAAGTGCCTTGGCCTGGTGGTAGCAACGACATAGCATGCAGGGCGGAAGCGGCGTCTCCACACGCCGTGTAGGCATCCCTGGTCAGACCAGAGGAAAACCTACAGGCGCGGGAGGGGAGTGAAGGGGCACCCCGCCAGGAGGAAGCGGTCTTAGGACACAATTGCATCGCAACCGACCGCTCCACTGGGGGGATTCCCTCGTACCCGAGCGCCGCCCCGCCGTCAAGGGTGGTGAGGAAGGAGGAGCGAGGTTGTCTACGTCTGGTCACAAGGGGGGCCAGCCAAGACTTCCTCAGCTCCTCAGCACTTCAGGGAAGAATGGTACTGGAGCAGGCCGCGGGGCAACAGCACGGCCTGCTCCGAGACACCAATCATCCAGCCGCGAAGGTTCGGGGCCCGGTGGAGGGTTCCAGACGAGCCCGACATTCGCAGCTGCCCTTTCGAGCATAGCGGGCATTTCCGTCACCAGAAGACGACCGCTCTTCCTCCGATGCCGCGATCGACATCTGATCCTCAGGCGGTGCCCCAAAGGAGACAAACGGGACCGCACGAGGCGGTGCCGGAAGCTCCACCGAGACACCTGATGGCAACGAGCTACTAGAGGCGTGAGAAGCCCGTGAGGATCTTTCACCTGACGGGACGTTCTGCACGGTAACCCTCATCCGCTCACCAACAGGAATCACCGAAGTAGCCGTCTGCCGAACTGAACCGGCAGACGAACTAGATCGGGGATTCTCTGAAGGGACTCCCCCATGTTTCAGGGATCTTAGTCTTGAACGCAGCATCGCCAGAGTCATGTTCCCGCAATGAGAACTTGACTCGTTCATAAACGCTGCCTCAGCGTGCCCTAAGCCCAAACACGAGAGGCAGTGTTTATGACCATCCTCCTGAGGGAGAAGTCGACCGCATCCAGAAACGCACGGGTGAAACGACATCCTGAAAAGGACGCGAAACGCCCGTGTTGCTCTTTTAGACAAAAAGAAATGCTCTTTTATGTGCCGAGGCACAAAGGGACCACCGCGGCAGACACAGCGGGGAAACTGCAAGCCTGTGTGCTGCACTCACCGTTACCAATACCAGCCGTTAAAACAGCTCTTTGTTTGAATAGAGAGAGAGAGAAACGGCCGGCAACGGGAAGCGATGGCCACTTGAAGCGCCGTCACACCAGCAGCAGAGGATTCCTTTCGCCAAAGAAGACTCGTTTTTCAATATTTCCTCGGAATACAGCAGCTCAGAGAGACACTGAATGGCTCCGAAGCAAAAAGCATTGCGCAATGTTTACTTACGCCTTTTATACCCGCGCTGGTAGGCGGGTCGCGGAATGCAAACCTTGCATGCCAATGTCTATTGGCTCGTTTTAATTCTCTCGAAGGCAGTTGGCTCCCTAGCGTAATCCCAATTCGTCAGGGAACTCCCCCGACGACACGTCGGAGTTCCCAGGACGAAAGGGAACTGGATTTTTGTTACTTGTTCAGATGACATTTTTCGATGAAAATTATTATGTTGGTCATTCTTCCAAAAAGAATAATCTATGATTCTGAATGACAGTCACAGTATCCACACCGGCGCGGTGACTGACAGCCACACATTCTCCTCAACATTGGATTCATCCACGATGTGCCGTGTCGAGGCACAACCCACGTAAAGTTGATAATTCCGCGAATAACTGCAATTGCAGATTTCGAACAGAGATGGCGACAAAGAGGAAAAACTGGGGACTGCAGCTTTAGGGGATTTAAGGGATAGTTCACCCAAAAATGAATATTCTGTAATTTACTCGCCCACAAGTTGTTCCAAACCTGTATGAATGTCTGCTGAACACATAAGAAGTTATTTTGAAGAATGTTGGTAAACAGACGGACAGTTGACGGACCCCATTGACTTCCAAAGTATGCGGGGAAAAATACTATGTAAGTCAATGTTGTCCATCAACTGTCTGGTTATCAACATTCTTCAAAATATCATCTTATGTGTTCAGCAGAAGAAAGAAATTCATACAAGTTTGGAACATCTTGAGGGTGAGCAAATGATGACAGAATTATTATTTTTTGTGAACTATTCCTTTAATTGTATGTTAATTGCTATTAAATGACAATATAATTTAGTTTGAAATTATATGATATGCAATTAACTGAACTTTGGAGTGCTGTTTGAAACAAGTAGGACTTAAGTACATTATTAATATACATACATACCTACACATATGGTTAAAGTGTACTGCTGAATGTACTGACAAGCATTTATGGTACTAAAATATACTTTAATGTCATTTCTGTTGAAACTTGTCGTATATTTAAATATATTTGTAATTACTCATTTGTAATGATGACATTGCAAATTAGTACATTTAAAATATTATAAATTAACTTCAGATATTAAATATATTAACTAATATTATGTGCAGTGCAAGCGCAGTTTTTTCACTTTAAGTGCATTCAGTAAAATGAAGCGCATTTCTTTTTCACAAAGGGAAGTTCACTGACCATTATGTTCTTTTCTTTAATTCTTGTTTTTTTGTATTACTTTTCAATGCCTCCAGCTGGATCTCGGTCACGTATGAGCTCAAATTCAATCATAGCGTATATAATTATGATATGTTTGATTACGCATGAGATGAAATCTGCTGAAGCTTGTTTCTAAACAAGATTGGATTGTACAATTTTTATTTTTTATTTTTTCTGGAGATGATAATTTGTGTTTGACAGGCCTATTCAGTTGAGGTTGTTTAGACATGAAATTCTCTCATTTTAAATGACCCAAAAGACTTGTACTCAATCAGCTTTCACTGTGGGAGTGATTTAATGCCAGCGACATTCGTAAGAATGTTTTTAATTGCTAATTTAAATGTGTTTCTTCACAGTTAAAAACACAGCTGTGCTTCAGCTAAAACTCTCTTAAAAGCATTAAAGGCTTTGGTCGTGTGCAAATGATCAAAACGTTGTATATGTTTACATAGACCGCAGTAATCCAACTTGCAGCCTAACATTTCATTCATATTCATGAAAAAAAGTTTTAGCTTCCAGTTACGCTGTGTAAACAGAACATGTGCAGTTAGGAGCTATTTTTACCTGATTCTGACCCTTAAAAAGACTTCTGTTAGCTTAATCTAATGTAGTCAGGCTGATTCACTCATTAAATAACCAGGTAATAAAATCATTTAGATGTCACCACATGAAGCACATATTTAGATTTCAGTCAGAGTTTCCCTCCAGTGTAACTTTGAACTGTTAACTTTACCAGTGACAGACGGGGGAGTATTTGTGAAGCCAGTAATTATTTAGTGACGCTTTAGGTAAAGAAATTACATACTGCAGTATCTCCTATGTGGACTGACTAGAACAATACAAGGCAATTATTTATTACCTGCACTGTAAAAAAAAAATGCTATGATTTACTGCAAAACGCTGTTTTTTTCCAAGGAATGTATTAGGTACACTTTACAAGTACTGGGTTGGACCCTCTTTTGCCTTCAGAACTTCCTAAATTCTTCATGGCATGGATTCAACAAGGTGCTGGAAACATTTTTTTAGAGATTATGGTCTATATTGACATAATAGCATCACACAGTTGATGCAGATTTGTCGGCTGCACATCCCAAAGCTGCTCTATTGGGTTGAGATCCGGTGACTTTGGAGGCTGTTTGAGTATATTGAACTCATTGTCATGTTCAAGAAACCAGTTTGAGATGATTTGATCTTTGTGACATGGAGTGTTACCCTGCTGGAAGTAACCATTAGAAGATGGGAACACTGTGAAAGGGATGAACATGGTCAGCAACAATTCTCAGGTAGGCTGTGGCGTTTAAATAATGCTCAGTTGGTACTAAGGGGCTTAAAATGTGTGACAAGAAAATATACCTCACACCATTACACCACAAGTAGCCTGATGAACCCGTTGACATAAAGCAGGATAGATCCATGATTTCATGTTGTTTACACCAAATTCTGAGACTACCATCTGAATGTCGGAGCAAAAATCGAGACTCATCAGACCAGACAACGTTTTTCCAATATTTTATAGTCCAGTTTTGGTGACTTGTCAACCCATGTGAATTGTCGCCTCAGTGTCCTGTTCTTAGCTGACAGGAGTGGCACCCGGTGTGTGTTCTTCTGCTGCTGTAGCCCATCTGCTTTATGGCTTGACATGTTGTGCATTTAGAGATGGAATGTGATTGGCTGATTAGATATTTGCATTAACAAGCAATTGAACAGTATTCAGACAAATCAAAAAGACCTAAACACAACTCAAAGACCAATTTTAACATTATTTCAGTAGCTCATTTGCTTTTACAATGATAACAAAGGCGTGCTTTGGAGACTGAGGCATAGAATAAAACATTGCAATCACTCAATCTAACCTCAGCTGACCATGTGAACATTTCTCTATGAAACATGAGCAGGGGGATTAATGTTAAATATATAAGTGTGACATTGTAGCTTAATAATGGATCTCGGGGCGTACACACTAATGCATAATGGATTTGGTTTGATCATAATCACTGTAGTGGGTTAGAAAGATAACCATTTTAATATGAATTTTCTATTTCCTTGGAGAGTCCTATGTGTGCGTGTGAAAGAACTTGATAATAAAAGAAGGAACTAGTTGATATAAAGAGTGTGACAGATTTGAAAATAGTTTGTTCCCCCGGAGATTGAAAAGTAAAAGCAATTTTCTTCCTATAATCATGACCAACAATTTGAATATTGGATCATTATCTACCATTGTGGATCATTTTCTCCCAATTAATTTGAAACATAAACCCATCAGCCTGTCAGTAGTCACAACAATAGATAATTAAAGAAAATAAATGTCATGCATAATAGACTAAATTACACAATCTCTTTAGCTAAAACTGCGGTGCCAAAATGCTGAATGGCTATATTGTGCTGCATTATATGATGTTCTTACATGCTAAATAGAAAACATCAGCATTTTATCTTTATTAGTGAATTTACCAGGGCTACAACTGGTGAAAGCACACTAGTTAGGCATTCATGTGTTTTTCCGCTAAGCTTTTTTTTTTAAATGTTGACTAAAATGCTAAGAGGAGACCTTTATTTAAAATAAAAAAGTGAAGCAGTTGTTTGCTGACATGAGGTCACATGTATTGCATGTTTCTAGACATTCTGGCGGCTTTGTTTGATCAGTTTTACTGATGTAATCAACTTCAATAACAGTCTGTGACTGTGCTTACTAGTCACACAACTCAATATGTCATAACTGCAGACTGTAAATGCGTCAATTCTGCTTTTGTCGCAAATTGTGAAAACGTTGGCAAGTAAGGTCATCCTGACAACAACTTTAAATCAAAGCGTCTGACGTTCTTTGAATCTTGTCACAAACAGCTGGATCAATTTCCAACTTCTGAGAACTTCAAGAGCAAAATAAGAGTGTGACCTTGATTAAAATTTGTAATTCTCATTCAACATATTTCAGTTTCAAAATTCCTGAAAGGTATCCACACTTGACATTTGTACTTTGAAGAGTGCTTCCTACACTTCCAAACTACACTTTTCAGAGCAGGTGCTTATTTTGAGCTGTTTTCATTTTCCCTGCATATTTTCCTTCATAATAACCTTGATTTTTTTTTCTTCTCAGTGTTCAGAGATTCAAGCAATCTATGATTTATGTAGCATCAAACGGTTGGGATCGGAACGATTTTTTAAACGTTTTTGAGAGAAGTCTCTTATTCTCACCAAGCCTGTATTTATTCAAACAAAATTACAGTAAAACAGTAATATTTTTCAATAGTATAGCACTTTAAAATAACTTTTTTATTTTAATATATCTCAAAATTGAATATATTCATGTAATGGCAACACTGAATTTTCAGCATCATTACTCCAGTCTTCACTGTCACATGATTCAGAAATAATTCTAATATACTGATCTGGTGCTCAAGAAACATTTCTTCTTATTATCAATGATGAAAACAGTTGTGCCACTTAATATTTTATAGATTCTTTGATGGATAAAAAGAACAATTAATTTGAAATAAAAATCATTTGTAACATTAAAAATGTCGTTACTGTCAGTTTTAAGCAGTTTAATGCATTTCTGAATGTTCATTTCTTTACAAAAAAGTTGCCATTATTGAACCTGGGTAGGGTTTCTAGTTTTCACCATGCTTTGCATAAAGAGTAAATGTTGAAATGACATATTATTTTATGTGCTTTTGAGCAAGATGTTTAAAGTTCCATTATGTTGTATTTTAGGCCTTGTCCACACATTAACGTTTTTGTTTGAAAACGCATCTTTTCCTCTTTGTTTTGGCCTTCCGTTGACACTGACACGGCATTTTTGTCCTGCAAAAATTGAGTTTTTTGAGAAAGCTTTCCCAAGTGGATAAATGTGAACACACCGTTATCTCGTTGTAGTGTGGACTGTGAAAACTGAGGTTTTTGAATACGATGACGCACGTTTTGTCATGTGACGGATATAGATGCGTGTTTATACAGCTGTTGTGCCTGTTATGTTTTTAGACATTTCAGTGTGGGTGAGAAACTTTTGGAAAACGCATGAAAACAGTAGTGTGGACAGTGAGCATTTTGAAATAAAAAATTCTATTCGGATTAATGTAGACATAGCCTTAGAAGAGATTCTGTTATGTTGGAGGATGGGGAGTTAATGTTGTCGTGAAGAGTGGATCTTGTGCTCAAAGACGGGTGGATGAAGAGTATGCTGTATGTTGCTTTTTCAATGAGCAATTACTCTGCAAATGTTGCTAGTAGCTAGTTTCCTCTTTGTTGTACTGTACATTGCATAATTGTATAGTTAATAATTGCATACCATGCTAATGTGTGCTACTGCTAGCTATTAGTAACAGCTGGAGGTTAGTTTGAGTTACTTTGACATGCAAGGTTGTAACTTTGGTTTTAGAAGTCGGGGGGTGGGACACAAAATGGAGGGAAATGTTTTCAATTTGAATCCCATTTCCTGCATTTACATAGGCTACATTTAGGGACTATGGTGATACAAAATCCAGGAAGTAATTAAGTTGATTATAATGATAAATTTTGCCAAAAAGAATAGTAGGCTACTTAACTATGTATAAGAAAAAGATGTATTTCTTACTTTGTTTAATAGGGGCCGAACATCAATACTTGAGAGAATAATTTTATAAAGTCAAAGATGTTCACTGTTAATGTTTTGTGTTAAAAAAATTAACTAGATGATTAATCATACATTTTTTCTGTGATTAATCACGATTAATTGCAATTAAAACACTTCACAGTTTCACACACTGTAAATGATTTCTGTTGTTTTCACAGTATTATTGCTGTATTATCAGTGAAAGTTTACCGTAGAAACAGTTTACAGTAAGTTTCTGTCAATTTGATAGCTTTTACAGTATTGTTGCTGTATTTCCAGCTTTGTCTTACTGTAGAAACGATTTACAGGAAAGTTGCTGTCAATTTATGCTATTCTTTGAAAAAAACAACAGAGTGGGAAAATAATTACAGTAATCCTTATATTACTGTTAAATTGATGACAGTATTATTCCAACAGACAACCCCAACAGAGGACGTTTTTTGGTTTATTGAGGTAATTTCAGTTGAGGAATTTTATAATACATTGTTTCATAAGGTAACCCATATATTAAGGCATTTAGCATATAGTTAAAAAAAAGTTAAATATTTGATGTGGGTGTTTTTTAATTGTGTGTCTTTATGATTGCCAGATTTTGTCACAAACCCAACTAATCTCAAATGGTATAACATACAATTTTTTGGGTGACAGATGTAGTCCCATCCGATGATCATTGACATAGGCTAGGTAAAATAGATCAAATCAATTCCCATGATGTTTTTTTTATTATTATTATTTTGCTTTCTTTAAACGCACTTAATTGCAGAAAGAGCGGAATCGCACGGAATATACACCTGGCAACCAATAATCTAAACCGTCAGCCATCACTCGAATTTTCCATTTCATCCTGAGCCTTTGAGGACGGGCACTACCAGCAAGAACCAGCCAGGTGAGATGTACATTTTTATTTTTATTCAATATCTTAAAGATGTGTATTTCTAAATGTTTCACCCCATATGTGAAGATATTCGTTTTACCATTAAATCGGTGGTGAGTTTGATAGCTTTGTAACGCAAACATTCAGATCCAGTTAGCCAAATACTATTTATCACAAGGTTTGCTGTTAATGTTAGTTAATAATTTCAAGTTTATAACAAAGTAATCGAAATGTTCATGTTTCTGAACATTTGTGTGTAAATTACACCGTACGTGCGTGTGGCCTGTGTGGCCTCATACGCGCCTAACTTTACCCCTACAAGGCTATGTTCGAAATCGACCCATGTTATGCACAACTTGAAGGGACAACAGTGTTTTAAGTCATATTATACATTTATAACGTGAGTACAACCGATGCACAGTTAAAGTGAATACACAGGCAGTGAAAGTCGCGCCAAATGAATTCCCTCATCTCGGCATCCACAGTCATTCAGACCAGACGTTTACAGGGTTCGATTTTGCTGACTCGTTTTCATTCACTTCTTCAAGTGTGGGCTACTATATTAGTTTATTGAT
Source organism: Gila orcuttii (assembly GCA_026230005.1). Taxonomy (NCBI): domain Eukaryota; kingdom Metazoa; phylum Chordata; class Actinopteri; order Cypriniformes; family Leuciscidae; genus Gila; species Gila orcuttii. The sequence continues at coordinate 17,060,807 of JAPDVR010000015.1, read as the reverse complement.
GTCTGTATACAGCCACTGCCAACGGACTGCGGTTAATTTAGTTGTATATTTGATATTCACGAAAATGGCCATTATAATCCCCGTTTTATAATCCCCGAGAAAATCATTATTAGCTATTGAAGAATGCATTAAAATTCATAAAATTAGAGCGGTTCCAGATTTTAACATGGATCGAGGAGATCAGATCAGAATTTAGTTTAAAGGGATAGTAGCCTACACCCAAAAATGTACTCCCCCTCACATAGTTTCATTCTCATTTAAAGGTATTAAGTTTTGGCACATCTCCTGGTTGAATGTATTGTGGTTCCATATAGCCTACTGTTAATTAAATGAAAGCTGTTTATCACATTGATGTTTCTCAAGCTGTAGTGCAACTCAATTTTTGTGTTTTGTTCTCTGTAGGCAGCAAAAATCTGGGATCTGCATTGGACCTTCCAAGTCAGGAGTGTTTTTACAGTTTAATGAATTCAATTTTAATAAAAGTTTTTAAACTGACTTCTGAGTGTTGTCATAATTGACGTTGCATTTAATAATCAGTAATATAACTGTGTGAAATATTTTTTGCATACAAGCCTTTAAATGTCATTCTTTTTTTAATTGTGTAACAGATTGTAATATGTTGTGCATATATGTCAATATAAAAACTACCGTAATTAATTATACTGCATAGTAACTTTACAGTATTTTAAAATACAGTGCAAAAACAAGAACTGTAATTAATTTTACTGTATAAATTTACTGTAAGTTATTATACAGTATGCTGTGGACTGCTGTAGTCAGATTTACAATAATTTTACCGTGGAATAAAATACTGAAGCTTGCTGGATATTTGTTGCCAGTAAGTTACTGTTGATTTTACGTCAATTTTTTTACAGTGAACATAAAGACAGTATATTTTAAATAATTGTTTAATGGCAACTTTTTATGAATGAAGGCCAGTATCACTGATATCAATATAGCTACTGATGTCTCGATGAAAAGGATTTTTTCCCCAAATTTTAAACATTTATTAGGCTTCAAAAAATAACAACTTTTAATTTAAGTGAACTTAAAACAATCCTCACATAAACCCATAATAAATGTCATATTTACCTGTGCCCTTCCTGTCTAACAGGTATGAACAGAAATTGAATAAGGTTATCAAACAGTCTGCACTGCATAAATTATAAATTAAATATATATTAATCCTTATTAAAGCTAAAAAAGTTATTTAGTAAAGAGCAAGGAGTAATTTTCTCTGTTCCCTTTGTTCTTTGGTTAACTTTACTGACAGAGAGAATTAGTGGCTGCTGTCACTTTAAGATCTGCCGCTGCTGACAGGATCTCACGCATCTCATTTTCTCGTTTACTCTTTACGTTCATTTAAGATTTTGTTTAACTGATTTAAGATAGGATACCATAAAACACGGACATTTTGGCATAAATGTGTGTTATTGTTCGTTACAGGCAGCACATTCTATTTTGTCTTTTCGCGCTTTAATGGTTTAAAAGCATTTGCATGAATAAGAGCGTGATCATATCATGTAACGCTAGCTAAAGGATGACAGAAAAAAACGGATGCTGCATTAATTGCATTAAATATTTTAACGCATTAAGCTGGACAAAAATGTATCGCATGCGTTAACGTTGACAGCACTACTTGTCATACATTGCTGAGAGAAAATGCTGCGGTTTAAAGTGGACTCGTTTTCATGGTACACTGAATGTTATACATATATTTAGCAAACAGTCTGAAGTTACCTAGCAACAGTGTTTGTTAATGTTAGCTCAGTCAACGTTAGGCTAACATCAACAGGTGTAGACAGAAAACATGATTATCCTGACCTGAGCTAATTTACTGAATCAACCAACTCACATCTCCTTTCTTTCTTTTCATCCATGATGACATTGATGTACAGTGGTGGACAGAATTAATGGCACCCCTGGTAAATATGATCAAAAATGGCTGTAAAAAATAATTCTGCATTGTTTATCCTTTTGATCTTTCATTCAAAAAATTAGCAAAAATCTAACCTTTCATTGAAGTAAAATAATTGAAAGTGGGGGGGAAATCACATTATGAAATAAATGTTTTTCTACACAACATGTTGGCCACAATTATTGGTACATTATTGGTACCCCTAAATTTTTTTTCGAGTAAAGTATCTCTGAAGTATATTCCCATTAATATTTACCTTTTTTTATCACACCAGGGTGACTAGGAACATGAAATTGTCTATGACTTCTAGTTTCACAGGAGTTTAAATATAAGGAAACAGAAAGGCCAAATTCCCTTAATCATTCATCAGAATGAGTAAAACCAAAGAATATAGTTCAGATGAGCATCAAAAGATTGTTGAGCATCACAATAGAGAAAGTGGGTGTAAGGAAATAGCTAAATAATTGAAAATCCTCATTTTGACCTTCAGGGCAATAATTAAGAAGTTCCAATCAACTAAAGATGTTACGAATCTGCCAGGAAGAGGACATGTGTTTATATTGTCTTAATACACGGTGAGGAGGAAAGTTTGAGTGGCCAAAGACTCTCCAAGGATCACAGATGGAGAATTCAGAGATTACTTGAGTCTCAGGGGTCAGAAAGCCTAAAAAAAAATATCAAACAACCCCTACATCACCACATGTTGTTTAGGAGGGTTTCAAGAAAAATCCTCTTCGCTCCTCCAAAAACAAACTCCAGCATATTCAGTTTTCAGACACGACTGAATCTTTAAAAGGGACTGGATTCTATGGTCAGATGAAACAAAAAATGGCTTTTTGGCAACAAACCCACCAGATGTGTTTGGTACAAACAGGGATAAAAAGTACCCCATGCCTACAGTTAAATATACTGCTGGATCTTATATGTTGTGGGCCTATTTTTTTGATGGAGGTCCTGGACTTCTTGTTCAGATACATGGTATTATGGATTCTAGCAAATACCAACAGATAAAAAATCAAAACCTGACTGCATCTGCTAGAAATATTATAATGACCCGTGGTCGGATCTTCCATCAGGACAACGGTCCAAAACAAACATCAAAATCAATACAAAAATGTGTAACTGAGCACAAAATGAAGCTTCTGCCCAGTCCCCTAAACTGAACCTTATAGAAGATGAGTGGGCTGAACTGAAGAAGAGAAGCACCAACATGAACTTGTGAATCTGAAGGATCTGGAGATATTCTGTAAGGAGGAATAGTCTCTGATCTCTTGTCATGTGTTCTCCAAACTCATCAGGCATTATAGGAGAAAACTCAGAGCTGTTCTCTTGGCAAAAGGAGGTTGCAAAAAGTATTTAATAACAGGGAGCCAATAATTGTGACCGGCGTGTTTTGGAGAAAAGCATTTATTTCATAATGTGATTTTTCCCCCACTTTCAATTATTTTACTTCAATGAAAGGTTCGATTTTTGCTATTTTTTTGAATGAAAGATCATAAGGATAAACAATGCAGATTTATTTTTTAGAGTAATTTTTTATCATATTTACCAGGGGTGCCATTAATTCTGACCACCACTGTAAGTCACCTGTTGTGGTTTCTGGTGTTTCATTGCTGACTGTTTCGCAACCGCGATACCTACTCATTAGAACTTTCGGTGAGCTATTTTAAGAGTGTGCACGCGACGTTCCTGGACGTGGACTTATGCATCGACACAGGTGTGTCCTGCTCATCCGTGACGATGACGGCGTGCGGTTAAAAAATCATAACATACGAATTTGAAAGTGGGGGGGGGGGGACGGGACAAAAACGGGATTTTGAAAAGTACGCCCGTGTTGACACGTATAATATTATTGAAGTTTACTGAATTAACAGACTAGGGGCCAGATTTACTAAAATCTAGCATGAGAGCCTAATTCCAAAAAAAGCACCGTTGGGAGTGGAAAGTGCTGCATGTGATCTACTGATGACACACAAATGAAAGAACACAGACACAGCCAAAACATTTCCATAATGACCAACGCAATCTACCAAGAGCCGCGCAAATTCAGCGTCTGGTTTAAGACATACTTTTTTTGGACCGTTAAATAATGGCACAAATACCAGTAAACTGACTAGCGCAAACCTTAGTAAATTACCTTGCATGATTCATTTAAATAATCTACTCCCATTTTACGTTTTGTTTGTTTATTTTATTTTTTTTGTTTAAAAAAAACACTAGCCCTAGATTTGTGACGCTGCTGCTATTGATTTTTGTTGTTGTAGAACAAGTATGAACTTGCTACTGCTAATAGATACACAGATATGCTGCTGCATAAATAGACATGCATACATAAATCCTGTAGCAGATCTAGGCAGGTGGAGCTGGGGGAGGTGGAGGGTTTCAGACTAGCAGCAAACAATGAACCAGACTATTTAAATGTTGAGCAAGCAATCTCATTGGCTTCAGGATCAGCAGAAGCCAATCAGCTTGTGCCATGCAGTCATGATGTGATTGCTTGCATATTGCATGTAAAGGACCTATCAGCCTGTGTCCTCTAGAATTTCATGCCTGAACTAGATATTTCTGCTGCCTAGTATCAATAAATAGTCTGGTGTACTGGGGGAGAATTTTCAATATAGTATTTCTATATCCAATTTCAAAAGAGCCGGAAAAACATATATACTTCAGTATAAAAATAGAAAAAGCCTCTTTGGTCAAGAGTGCTCTTGTGGGCAGCACAACTTAATATAGAAACATAGCTGTTCAGATTTTGAGCAATGATGTGAATAATCAATAGATGTTAGTGGCTGCACATACTGTAATGCTAGTGAACACTTGTGAAGGTTGTGTGCAGTATCAGCAGTGTTACATTGGACACATACAATAATAGTGTCCAATCAAAGTGACATCTTTGAATACTTTAAAAACTGGAAGACTGCAAAGGATCTGCAGTAAAAACTCAAATGTATTGACCAAACCTTTGTGTGAAAATGTATATGTGTGTATTTTAGTGGGTTTGTGTGTTTATTAGGAATCGATGATTCTTGGGCCATATACCATGATGCTGTATAGAGTGTGTGAGAGAGAGCACACAGTGGAGTGTTATCTGGTATTCTTTCAAAGGAGCCAGTAAGTCGTTTGATGTAAAGCACTATTGGAAGCCAGTCAGGTAAAACTGATGACCGCATAAAAAGGTGAGTTTAGATTACCGGTTCTCCTGAAAGGAGTGACATGAGGAGCTACATTAGTAGTCCAACCGTGTCCAGTAGAACAGATGAAGTGTTTAATATAAATAGGAGAACGTAAAGGTTGAATGTACTTTTCTTGGATGTATTTCACCTTTGATTATAAATAACTTCTTCCTTCAAGAAGACCCACATAGTTGTAGTTTAAGACCTGGTTAATTGTGCTGTCAGACCTGCTCAGTCAAACACGTGTACGGCCCCCTTGTTCCTCAGATGTCTGCTTGATTGGATGTGTCTGACAGGTAGTTAATTTTCCAGACTGAATAGTCATGGCTGTAACATTGCGGTGGGAGATTCCCCAATCTGTGGCAGTGATTAATGATGACAGCCTATGTGTTGTGTGTTTGTGTGTCTGTGTGTGTCTGTAACAATAGATTTGAGTTAGTGATGTTGGAATAGATGAAAAGTACCATATTAATCAAAGCAATTACAGTGAACTTGCTGGAAATAACTGGCAGTTTACTTTTTAGTAAAAAGTTAGTTGCAAAAAAGAGCAATACGATATATAGCTTTTTTTATGCTCACCAGACTGGATTTATTGGATCAAATATACAATAATAAAAACAATAATATTGTGAAATATAATTACTGTTTAAAATAACTGTTTCTATTTTAATATATTTTAAAATGGTATTTCTTCCTGTAATAGAAAAGCTGAATTTTCAGCAGCCATAACTGTCACACGATCCTTCGGAAATCATTGTAATATTCTAATTTGCTGCTCATGATACATTTATTATTGTTATTAATGTTGAAAACAGTCATTCTACTTAATATTTTTATTGATGGACAATTCTTTGATGAATAATTTCCAAAGAACAGTGTTTATTTGAAATAGACAGTACATTTTTAAACATTGTAAAGTTATTTGACTATATATCTGTTTTAATGAGTTCAGCTCCTATTTTAGGATATAAATCAAAATAATGTGCATACATTTTTCATTAATGTCATTACCAATGACGGCATGTGATACTTGACAATAGATACTTCTATTTCTACTTCTACTTCTACTTAAGATACTTCTTAAACTTTTATTTGAATATCCACCATGCATATATTATTTGTAAGTCCCATCGTGATTGAATTTATGAACAAATTAAGGCCCCGATATACTCACTCATTTTTCGCTTAGGGATAAAAAGAAGTTAGAAATAAGTGACATCCTGATGCCGTCCACACTGCTGAGAGCGGCGTTTAGATGAATATGTAAAATGTGCTTGTGCTGCATGCTTTCTTTTCAATTATGAAGATTAACACACAACAAAAATGACAGCGGTGAGAAAACAGCAGCTAAGAATAAGAAAGCATTTGATCATAGCGATGTGGATATGTTTGCATGAGCTCTGCAATTCAGCACTCCAGTAAAGACCCAATTGACTTGTTAATTTACTAGTTTATTTAATAATTTACTTGAACCCAGTCAATTATTCAATACAGAAAGTGAAAGTAAAAACATCTGAAGCTGCATTAACGGTGCAAATACTCTCAGAGACGATGAGAGCTGAATTTACTTCAACGTGCTGTTAACCCCATAACGGTAGCCTATATAACGGTCTTCATTTATTTTCTTAATATTTCTCTTGTGGCCCATGAGTAGTGAAAAATGAGAAGAGAAGTATTTTGTCTTAAACACGTTGTTTTTGAAATGAGGAGTAAGCTAATCTAACCAATCTTTAATTTTCCTCAAACCTCGTCGGTTATGGGGTGATGCACTATAAAATGATTGCGGGGCAAATTAAATGTAATATTAATTTAATAATAAAAGTAGTAGTAATAATAATAATTCAATACATTAATTGGAAATGTCAAATCTTCTTGATAAGCCCGCATCAGCGCGTCTATCAGCTGATCATCGTCTATCGGCCCCAAACAGCTTTACAGTATTAAAACATGAAAAACATTGTCCGTGTCTGTAAAGACTATAAAGCGGCTCTTCAGTGTGTTCATGTTTTACTCACGGACGTATGGTCTCAATGGACTGAACAGAATTCCATGTCAAAAAAAGGCAGGAACTTTTCAGGAAAGTTCGTTTTGGCAAGCTGTTTCGAATTCTGAAATGAACGCCAAACAAATTTCATTTTGGCTTTTTCATTTTTTTTTTTTTTTTTGTTACGTTGAAACAGGTTAACTTTTTTAGCCCAAGAAGACAGTCTAAGCATTTTCGCTTCAGACTTTGTTGAAGTAACAGAGATAAAGCTATGGAGACAGAGGAAGAGGAAACTCTGACAGCAGACAACTCTATCAATCAGACAAGCATGAAACAAACTCTCACAGCTCTAACAACCCTTAAGTGTTGAAAGCAGCACATCATGATGTTCTGATACTGGATTAGATGTCTCACTCAGCTCTGTGAGTGTGTGTAATGTTCAGCCAGAGCCAGGAACAGGACTCTTGATTTTTTCAGTACATACAATGACATTATTCAGTAGTCTCTTCTTCGACATTATTCAGGAGTCTCTTCTTGTTTCTTTGTAACAAATGGTGGTCATTTTATATGAGGTTTTCAATCCTGTTACAAAAAATAGGACACATCTAAATGTTTAAATCAAAACTTTCTTAAATTAATTTTAAAATAAATTAAAATCTCTCTATAACTTGTTATAGAGTTGGTTGGTTAGTTGAATGGTTGATAAAAACAGTCAACACTAGCATATGGGTAAAAAATTTGAAAATGGATTTAGATCATTTACTAAGGTTTCAAATTATGTTTATTCCTGTTTTTCCCCCCTAATATGGGAATAATGTGGGATTTGTGCCTCTAATGATTTTTTAAAAAGTCAGTGTACTGTAAACATTGAAAATGGCCACTAGCTTTTTTTTTTCTAGTTTAAAGAGATCTGGATCTCCTAATTGCTCTACAGGGAGCATGAAATGATCGTGCAGTTCTTAAACCCTGACAGACTGAGACTTAATATTCCTTATGAGGGAAAAAATTGAAACATAAATGTTTTTACAAATAAGAGCCTAGGAGCTCTATTAATATGAAAGGGTTATGCACAAAATTTGGGTTTGCAGCCATGTGCGAGGCCGTGTGTGTATGAGTATGTGTGGTCCTGCTTGCTTTTATCTTTATGCTGCTGGCCACACTTTGATGGTGTGTGTGTGTGTGTGTGTGTGTGTGTGTTGCTTCTGTAGTTTCCATCCCTGTCAGATCCTGGTTGGAGCAATCAAAGTCCAACCGAGCCAGTCATAGTGATTTGAGACCCGCAACAGAGGGGAACACTGAGCCAAGTAATTTCGCCAACGTTTATGAAACGGATGGTTTTGGAATGTGGCCTCATAACTCCTCATAAGAGGATGTGAGTGTGTCTTACGATAGACGGTTGTATTTACTCATCATTATTAACCAAAATGGTGCCCATTCCTCTATCAGCGATCTGGAAAGGAAAGGTGACTTTTGGTGCCTGGCTCAGCTGGATCCTGCCAATTCATGCAAACTTTTCTTTCTTTTCTTTTTTTGGTAACTCTTTGCTGAAAACTGTAGTATGTGATTTCTGAGATTGTCATTGTTGAGCACTGTTGATGTTTGAAATCAACCGAAAAAGACACCCCCCTCCCTATATTGCCCCGCCCCCAAAATGCACAAACACACAATGAGTGGATGTCTTTTTATCATAGATGAAGCGAAGCAAAATGCTTCACAGAAAATAAAATGAAGGTGATGAACAAACAACAAGAAAGAACCAAAAATTATCATATAGCACATATACCATATATATATATATATATATATATATATATATATACTGTATATATATATATATATACCAGCTCCAGACAAACAATGACACTCAAAACTGTTATCTATTTTGTGCCTTTATCAGCCATCTCTCTTTCTACAGTCTTTCTTCAAATTTCCCTTTCTTCTTGCTCACCCTCTCTTCTCCCCCATCATGAGTGGACACGCCCCCTACTGCTGATTGGCTAACTTACTGCACCTTTAAGACATTTTATCCTTGCAGGGACCTTTGGTTAATATCCATAACACAGACCAGCAAACACACTTGAGTGAGGACATTCCATAGAATTTTGTTTATTTGTGGACATTTCCATATGTGCCATCAGCAGAAGGTGTTGTCAGATCTAGGTTATATAACAGTTAAACCCACACTCACATGCAGTTATACCTTCAGTCTTTTGCCTTAGATAATCCGGTGCTGTTTTCATCTTGGGCATCTGTAGGGCCATATTAAATGTAAGAGAGCCAGTACTGCTTTTATCTTTTCATTCAAAGGTAGAACAACTGAAAGCAATGAGAAAGACTGTGGGAGAAAGACTGAGAGATTGTGGGAGCCAAGATAAAAAAACACCCCAGAAATGGGATATTTAACCGTGACCTAAATCGGCGTGCATGAGTCAAGATGATACTTAGACCAGAACACTAACTTTTCACAGAGAGTCAAGGCCAGCTCTTCAAAAAAAAAAAAATCCTAATATTGTCAGAATTCACAGTAAATCCATTTCAAGTATACCTTGTCTTTTGCTCAGATGCATTGCATTGATTTTGGTAATGTGAAGTTCACTAAGGTGTCTTGAAAAGATCAATTCCCTGGTCTTTTCTCACCTCTCCATCACTGACATAATCTTTTTTTCTTCTCTCAGGTATCAGACAGGTGTGATTACGTCTACGTGAATGGCAAAGAGATGAGAGGACGAGTCAGAATGCTGGTGAACTTTACATATGGTTATCTGAGGGCTCAGTTGGAGGTGAAGGTATGGATTCCCAAACTGCCCCTGCACATCGAAGTTTCAGATACTGAACTGAATCAGATCAAAGGCTGGAGGATTCCCGTAAACAGTAATGCCCAGAGGTACGAATCTTTGCGATGGATTTTGAGAATATTGAGTGATTGGCACCCACATTTGATTCTGCATACGCAGTGAAAACTCAGCAGATTTCCACAGAAATTAAAAAAGTTCTACACATCTTAACCTTTAGTGTGTTCTTGTTATTTTGCAATCTGTTGTTGCCAGGGTTTTCATCTGAGGTCTGTGAATGTACAGGTGGTCTGTGGGAAGATATTTAAAAGCGATATAATTTCCAATATGTGTGTGTACAGCGGTTTTTCCATCAACGGTTCTAAGATGGTTTTAAGGAATGGTTCCAGTTATGCTTCCACTTGAGCCTGGTACAGCTCGGCACGATTACAAACCGTTCTCGGCCCAGAATTGTCAGCATGGTTGGCTAACCGTGTTGAAACGTGCTGTTAGAATGCATTTAGTGATGTCACCACTCACAATTGGTCACTTGTTTGTTGCCTGGCTACCAGTTTCTCTGTAGCTGACAAAGCATGCTATTTGAGCAACAGAAACACAAATTAATAATAAAATTAAAAGAAATATCTGAAAATGCGGTCACTATTTACATCTCATGTCATATCATCACTAAACCAAGACAACGACTGAAGCGTTTGTATTACATTCCAAAGACCTCCGTATTCAGCCCCACAGTGGAAAATGAAACCATATCTGTGCCAGCTGGCCCTGATCTGCATGGAATAGAGGAGGTTAACCCTCTGGGGACGGATTGGGCGGTACCGCCCAAAATGGCATACTTTTACAAATGTGTAATTATCTTAAAAACTATTAATGATAGAGAGGTGCGGTCTTTTTTGCCGTCTTCCTCAGATTCCGCTGAAAACAGTGATAACACACTTACCCGGCTTGTATACACACTTCCTTGTTGCGCAATACCACTACATCAAAGGCCAATGAAATCGATGTTGTTTGGCGGATTCACGAGCAACAACCAATGGAAAAATTGCAGATGGAGGAATATTTTTCTTACCCAATCAGAGGAAGGTTACCATGACGTATTTTAGCAAATCGGAGGACTCTGTAGCCTTGTAAGGGGTGAACAGCGTTGAGTGGCAGAGATGAGTCGACAGAAAGCGAACGGACGCGCCGGCGTCGAGTATAAACGAGGCTTTACGGAGCGAGAGCGCACAGAGATATGAGAGAGAGACGGAACAATTATAATATATTTATATATACACATACAATTATAGCATTATTTATTGTTTTAGCACTTTTATGATGGCAAGCAGTAAACGATTTACGGTGGAACAAGCTCTGGAACAATTACTGGAGAGTGACGAGGAGAAAGCATTGCTTAGGAAATTCTAAGCATTCCTAAGAAAAACGCCTGGGACTACTTGTAAATAAAGTTAAAATTTTCATTGTTCTTTACACATTTTATTTAACAATTACACATGTCTGTCAAGCAAAGGCTTTGACAAATATATTTTTTGTTCAAAAACTGTTCACTATTGTTGTGTGATGTGTGATTTTCAGAAATAAATGCCAAAAATCGAATTTCCGTTTTTGAAATTCTCTAGTTTATTGTACATTTTCACTCATACTTCCTTTATAAACATTAAACATATTACATGCGTGCCTATGTTAGCTTAGGGTCTTCTGTATCCATAGATACCAAACACATAGTGTTCCATCTCCATTACATATAGTTTATAACCCCAAATGTAAAAATAGAGAAAACGGACCAAAAAGAGCTTAGTCCCCAGAGGGTTAAGTAACGACAACGATTTCGCCCGATGGTGGAAAAGCGACTAATGTGTGTTTGGTCCTGGTAAACCTTACGTTGTGGGGACCAAATGTCCTTGTGGGGACATTTTTTTGTCCACATGATGAAAACAGCTTATAAATCACACTGAGATGTTTTTTTTTAAACATAAAAATGCAGAAAGTTTTCTGTAACGGGTAGGGTTAGGGGATGGAATATACAGTTTGTACAGTATAAACATCATTACTGTATATCTAAGTAATATCCCCATAAAACATGGAAACATGACAGGTTTCGTTTGTAACCCTGTTCCCTGAGAGGAGAACGAGAAGCCACGTCATGGCTTCGTGTGAGCCATTGAGTTCCAATCGAAAGGGAACTGAGGCTGGAAATCCTGCAGGTAAAAGGAAAAATGAAGAAAATGGTTGAACGGTTATTTTAAATATGTGTTTGGCACAGAAAAGGAGCACATGAAACATTAAAAAATATCAGATAAATCATGACAAATTACAACAATTTTCAGCGTAAAGTTTATATATGTTTTATGTATTTTAAACCTACAGAGTATTTTCAGGATAAAAACGTATTTTAAAAAACATTAAAACTTTTAAGGGGAAAATGAAGGGGAAAATGCACTAAAATCCTCATATTGATTTGTACTTGGGTGGTGCAGTGTGAAGAATGTAAGAATCCCCACACAATCACAGAGAAACAGATCTCACAGCTCTAGAGTGTGAAACCATTAAAACAAACTCTCTGTCAGCAGTACAGTATTGCTGTGAATCCTTGATAAGACAAAGGAGGTAATACAAAAGAATGTGAAATTTATAATGGACACTGTTGAGCGGTAACACTACAATTTCATTAACAACCATTATAATCATTATTAGAGCAGTAGTTTATATTAAGCATTCATATTGATTTCATTCAGATAAAAGTTCACATTTATATCTGAGTATGAAAATACTGTATATGAATCAGACCTTCATGATTGTTATTATTAAAATGCATTGTTAATCATATAGTCGAATTAGCGTTGTTATGGTAATTGATTAAAGTTATCAGTTATTTTGCAGTCCCTGTGTTGGCTAAAAGTCTGGGTGGTGTGTCTGTGAATCTGTAAAAGTAGGAAATCCTTGAGTTATGACACATCCGCATTAGGGGGGTTGATCATTTTAAACCTATTGGAAATGCTCCTGGCTGCAATTTCCCAGCATGCACCTATAATATTTAGTTGTCATTCGAAACTGAAGTATGGGATGCATTTCACCTCTCTCCTTATAACCCACAGGGAAGCTTGGGCTTGTGAATTCAAAATAGAATAAAGTCAATATGTAAGATTTCCTGGAGGCATGGAGGCAGTTTCCTCTGTCTCCATTGCTGTATGTCCCATGTGGAATGATTCACAATGCGTGTGAGAAGCTAAGAATACAGAATATAAAATATGAAGCTCTTCATAGGTGAAATTTGAAGTTCCCGACGGGTTGCTCTGGGTGTACATGTATCAGGTGGATTATTTTTGAGACCGTTACAATACAGATTCATTGAGAGTTTGAGCAAAGCCATAAGGGAGATTCCGTACGTACATTGTGTGGTGGCATTCCTTCCCAAACTTCTCTACTCAACTTTTCGATGACATAAGTAAAGTACCTGACATGTACACTGTCTTCTTTACTTTAAAATAGTACATAGGAAAAATAGGCAGACTGACAGTGCAGCACTGGGGAAAGAGTGGTGACAGTGATGTGTTCATATCCGTTTAGTTCTGCAAAATATCTCATTCAAAAAGGTGAGTCTCTATTTAGACTGGATTTGTTTTGCTGTGGGAGACCCCCAAAGCAAGTAATGAGGGGCCGTTGTGGGCCTTCATGTGGTGGTTCCCTTATACTTGACATCATTGTTTGTGGGTGGGGCCCTGCCTTATGGTTTGCACCCTGGATTATCAGTACACCACTGGTTTACGGTGCTATTACTAAAATAATTAACGGTATACCCTTTGTTAGTTGAAGTGCATGTTTTCATAATAGCTAATTTTGTGGTTTATGGATACATATCATAAAGCTGTTAATGCTAATGAGTTGCTCTGTGTCCACACAATTAATATGATATGCTAATTGCTTCACACTTCTTTTTTTGTTTTTACATCAACCTGCTCATTATGCAGTTCTATTTATGTGTATTTCTAATAAGTAGAAGAAAAGGTGCATGTAATTCTACAACTATACAAGGTCAAGCACCATTAAAGCTGAAGTGTGTCTTTAAATGGTAAAGATTTTGTTTTGATTTAATTTTCTTTTTCTTTTTGAGGATTTCTTTTGTAAGTGTAACGGAGGCAAGCTAGTAAGAGCTGTGCATGTAAACCTCACTCCCCTGGCCTCGAGAGTCACGCTAGCGACTGAAGCTAGAGGCTGCGGTCTTTAACGTCCTTCTTAGAGCGCCTACCTCCTGTCCCGGAGACACTGGTTCGAATCCCGCTCGGAGCGGTTCGAGTCGGACCGGTTACATTTGGTGCCGTGACCCGGATGAGAGTGAGTTTTAGGGGAGTGAGTGTAAGAGGCAAGCTATAAGAGCTGTACGTGTAAACCTCACTCCCCTGGCCTGAAGTGGCGAGACTGCTAGAGACTCCCACGAAGGGGGTCGAATAGGATCAGTTACATTATGTAATCAGATGTTAAAACGTGGAAATATCTCATATACTTCCATTGAGGACTTGTATCCTATACCTCAATCATATCTAGGGTTCTGAATATCATAGAAACTCTTTTAAGATTAATTTGCTAGTGACTGCTTAGCAACACCATAGCAACTACCCACAACACCCAAGCAATGCCCTAGGGACCACTCTGACATCTTAGCAGTGAATTAGTACATACAGGGAAAGCTGTTAGGCAACCTCCAACTTTTCTGAAGAATATGTATGTAAAAATATGTTTTCTGCTGCTAACTTCAATGTGTTTTGTGATCTAATTTGTGTACTTATTTGAAACCTCTGTTCAAATTAAGGTTAATATAATCAGTATGTAATAATGATTATTTGGACAACACTAGTCAAATTCAACTTAAATTAGACAAGTGAGAAAGCCCTACACCAGTAGGATCTTCATAGAGCTGTGTCTCCAGTAGTGGGAGGTTGTCTGTCATGGTGGATCGAGTGGACTCTAATGAGGGGCTCGATTGCCGTCCTCCTGACAGCCTCAATCTCAGAGAGCACTAACAAGATGGCCACCTGATGCAATCATAATCTGATTCAGTGACAGAGCCCCAAAGTCCATTCTAATGTCGCAGTCTTGTGGCAATAATGCACATTACTGTGGTGACACCTTAAGAACCTACTCACTCATGTTGTAGTATTCATAACTCGAGGTACTTCAGGTGCATCCACATGCTGCTTGGTGTTGCTAGTTCAGTCAAACTTCGATTTAAAACCCATATTTATAAATGGTGATTAAATTGACACAATAGTGTGCAAAAGTCGGGTTCTGGAAGTAAAAACTTTATTAATTTTCTCCATAGGGAAATTGATTTTGAACGGTAACTTATAAACCTTGTTAATCAATGGTATTTGCTTCTGCTGAAGACATCAGCCCACATTAATGCATCATATTTTTTAAATAAACGTGTTTAACAGAGGAATTCCTGGTAAAATACTACATTACCCATAGTTTTGTTAGCTCTGCCCACTCCCATGAAGCACTGCTATTGGCGTAATCGAGTCGATCTCTCTACACAAAATATTTACATTTTTGAACACTGTATATGCAAGTATAACATATAAACATTTATATATATATATATATATATATATATATATATAATATTTGTAAGTGAGTGGTTTTGTTTCTCCATTTTTTTATTCTGTTATGCTGTTCACAATGCACAATTCACGATCTTAAGTATACAGTCTTGTACTAAATTTTGTAGTGTTGGGATTCACCCCGTAGCTGATTGTCTTGGTTTATGGCTTATTACTCTTTAACCAAAACTTTTTTTTAAATCCCTATGGGGAAAATAAATGGGAAAAAAATACTTCCAAAACCTATGCCGCTGAAAAGAGGGGTGGGCACTAATGCACTCTCTTTGTTGATATAGTTTTTGCACCTGATATCTCAAACAAACAGTGCCCAAAAACGAAAGAAATACTGAGAGATACCAATGTCCACAGCTCTTGCATTGGAGAAAGTGTAACGGCCAACTTGGATCATGTGTGCCTTAACCGATCACATTACAGCCTCAACATCACTGAATTTATTTCAGAATTGTGCGACAGTCAATCACTGTATGCACTATACCATAGAAATAAATAAGAAATGCAGTAAACTGAATCCTACCTGTCACAAAATTGTCAGTGACTTCTTTTATAAAACTTTTTTTTCTGTGTAAACTTTTTTTTCTTTTTTCAACCTAGAGGCTTTCCTTAAAGCTGCATTGTTCATAAATCATTACACTATTGACAATATACCTTTCTGGAATATATATACCTTTCGTCTCTTTCTGCAAAATCTT
This sequence comes from Gila orcuttii, assembly GCA_026230005.1. Classification (NCBI taxonomy): domain Eukaryota; kingdom Metazoa; phylum Chordata; class Actinopteri; order Cypriniformes; family Leuciscidae; genus Gila; species Gila orcuttii. The sequence goes on along the minus strand of JAPDVR010000015.1, from coordinate 17,044,633 downwards.
TCTGGAAATGTGGCCGCACCTTTAGATAACAAAATATCCAACCAAGTGCTATTTGTTACAGAAATATAATATATAGTAATGGAAAAAATATATATTTTCAGTAACACTTTACAATAAGTTTCTGTTTCACGGTGTCATGTGAGATCCCAACACAGAGTCATATTCCCCTTCCTCAGTGTCTGGTCCAAAATGTAACTCCATTTTGTTCTGAAAATGTGATATTTAAAATACATTAATTAACATATTTTGATAATTAAGAATAAATGCCCTGTAAATGTTTTTTTATTTATCATTTCTAATCAGGCATCAAATGTAGTACCTTTAAAAAGCTCAACCAGTGAAGTAGCTTTGGGATCCAAGAGGTTTAGGATTCTGCGAGGGAACAGGATTCTGCATTACACTGGTTTTGGACAAAAAAAAAATCAGCTGACTAAGTTTGAGGCCCAACCAATTTCAGTGCCCCAGGTTAATGTTAATATTGGTCTTGTTAGCAAGGTTGTTTCAAGGTACCAGGACATGATTTTATTTTTTTTTATTCACCCAAATGGCTACATCTCCACATGTATCCTCTAAAATGCATGCTGTTAAATGAAGGAATTCATCGTCAGCACATCAAGACTAATTAGTATGCCTCCACTAGCCACGCTCATCTAGTGCTACAGAAAGTCAAGTGCCTCTGTCAGCAGTTTATGAACATGTGTTAGGCTGGCCTAGACGCTCATTAGCCAGTGGTAGAGTTGGCGCGCACAGCTGCAGTCCTGTCTACAGAGCGCATGCCAAAGTACATTCATCTTTCCTGTGATTATCACAATGTGAACATGTTTAGCAAGGATGAACGAGCATGTTAAAAATGGCAATGTCACCACACATTTGTTTTATTTGACCCAGAGACATTTTTTTCATGCAAGAGAGGAGAAAATGTCAATTTTGGCTCATCACCTCAAAATATGGCAGAGGAATGTGTGCGTTTTGCATTCACCACTGATTTCCCTCTCCACACACTCTCATTTATATTTATCAGGGCATAACAGGCATGACCTTGCTGATGTAACAGCATTACGGTTTGGTGCTAGTGGGCACTGATGATCCATTGTTTACCGCTATGCGTGTGCGAGTATGTGAAAGAGAATCGCAAGGCTCTTTGGCCTCTGCCAAATGCACTGCCAGTTGGTCCGTGTAGTGCGCGAGAGAGTAACTGACCCGAGAGAGCATTTTTGTGCTTGTGCCAAGCCTGTAGCTTGTGGAGTGCCAGATTCTCCTGCACTTTACGGACTGGTGTTAACGGTGTTCTCTCAACACCAGGTGGGCATGATAAAGTCCAACCGCTGGGAATGACTATTGCAGTCAGTATCAAGGAATGACGCTGTGTGAGTGAGATATGTGGTGCTAGTGAGGGAGGGCTGCCCCCTTAAGGGACAACTGTCTGCGCTGTGGAAGATATTGTTTATTGAATCGTCTTCAGACCTCCTGTGTTGGTAAATAACCGAGTGCTGCCACTGTGATCTCACCCAGAACAACTGATGGCTAAATCAAAAAAAGCCATTTGTCAATATCCCATCCCTTCCAATGAAGATTGTTTTTTCAAATCCAGCCAATTTAATAGGAATCTATGCGATGAAGAATTTCGCAAGACTTCCCAATGCACATTTCTTTGAAGTTCAATTTGGTCACACAAATTCGTAAAAGCTGCTTGGTTTGAAAGTGACTTCTGTGTGAGCTGTGCTTTATACATTTTATACATACACTATTGACAATAGACTATTGGTCCCACAAAATTTGGCCAAATATGTGACCGCACCTTAAGATAACAAAATATCAAAATATAATGTACTGTATAAGAATAGCGGTAACTCTTTACAATATGGTTCATTAACATTATTTCATTAGGTATCATAACTAACAATGAACAGCAATTTTACAGCATTTAATAATTTGTATTTTTAAATTTGTTAATTGGTAATTCATGCTAGTTCATCTTTTAACTTTTTTTGCAGTCAATTTAGCACAATTTTTCTATACACCTTTGTACTTTGTTTCTATACACCTCCAAAGTAAATGAATTGGTTACCTCGGAAAGAAGCCATACATTCAATCATGTCTTTCAAGGAATGTCTGTTGTATTTGTACTAGTGTTGGGTCCGAGTCCACCTTTGTCGAGTCCGAGTCGAGTCCAATTCCTTACCAATCAAATCCGAGTCCCGAGTCAAGTCCGGCCGAGTCCACAAAGATTTAAATTATTTGAAATTGACCTTTTACAAAGACCCGCCCCTTTTAGTTACTGTTGCTACGTCCGACAAGCCATTCCGCTCTCACTCCAGTCCACACATCATGTTCTCACACAGTAAAAAATATATAGCAGAGCAAACAGGACACTGCCAATGCGCCAACAGACAAGACAGAGCAGGTTACTTTGGTATGAAATAAAGTCTCAGCTTTCCAATTTTGTACTTTCTGTGAAATTCTAACAATAAATACCATTTTGTGGCGCTTTAATGTGTAGCGCTTCAGTTCAAGCAGCATGTGAACTGATCATCTCTTCTAGTTATTGCACAAATTAAACATGAATGACATCAGAACACGCAAAAAGTTGTCAATACACAACATTTTTCAAGTTCAAATCCACTGACTGGTTTGGTTTGTTTGTCAGACAAAAATGGCGGATATCTGCATTATGATTGGTCAGATAGCCTATCATTCAAACTCCGGCGAAAAGTCTCAACACTGAGCTCTTAAATTAATATTTTACCTTTACAAAAGGGTTGCAATGTATAGTTGCAGTCATACGTTTACCTACTGTACATCTTTCAGAATCGGCACGGTAGTGCTCAAGAATGCAACATGATGTAAGAGCCAGGAGGTAAACTTTTGAGCAAGATGATGGTGGTTTAAATTTTTCTTATTTTCTTTTACATGTTAATATCTTATTTAGCCTCTGAAGGCAGTACTAAAAATTAATTAATTAATTTTTAAACATAATAAGTACAATTTACACCAATGATCCTGTTCAAAAGTTTACACACAATACATATACATTCTTATTAAAAAAATAAATAAAAATAGCATTTTGGAGGTTCTGCAAGGTGTATGTAAACTTATGACTAAAGTGTAAATTTAACAAAAATCATAAGATTATTAGACGCCAAAATGTTGCTATGGTTATCACGTTCTCATGTTGCTATGTTTACCATGTCAATCATCGCAATTTCATGGCTCACAGGACTATAATTTAACGGATTCACCACATTTAAATGCAGTTATCACTCCTTACACTTTACAGTGTGAACGTAACAACTGGTCCTCTAGAAGCATGAAAACAAAACTATTATTTAGATCAATAGCGCTCCCTTTAAGCTATCACTTACTGCGTTCTGCACTCTCACTAAAACTCTCGTCATAAACACTGAAGTTGTCTGCATCTGCACAGTGAATCTCTTATTTACATCGCGTCTAGACTTTGTTGTTAATGAGGGGATTTGCGAAGGTGTAAAGCTCTTGCTGATTCTGAACATTATACATTTTGACTGAATTCTCCGCATGGTGACTCTAAAACGCGTCTGATTGGCCACTGCGTTCGTGCGCTTGATATATACATGTCTGTGATTGGCTACAATGCTCAACGCTGAAACAACACAATGCACGTAGTTTCGTTTCGTTTTTGAATAATAATATATTGTGTCCTCCAGTGCCCGAACTCGACTGTACTCGGAAAATTATCCGAGTCTAAAATGTCCGTGTCAAGTCCGAGTACAAATTCAAGTGCATGACGAGTCAGAGTCCGAGTTCCCCAACTCTAATTTGTACTTTGTCTCGAGTGTAATTAACAAATATGTATTTTATGTGTGTGGTATAGATAAATAATTAATAAGGAGGAACATAACAATTGTTCTGCATGTGAGTGGATGATTTTTCCTTGCTGTAATTGTTGTATGTGATTCTATTATAAAATGGGTTCAATTACAGTGCTGCAAAAGTCAATACGTCACATTACCATACCTACACACACTGTAATCTGAACCAGAGGACCTACACACATACACCTTCCTTACAGATATAGCAAAAAATTAATTTAAGGGTAGGCAATTTCGGAGAGGCTAGCAATAGGCCAACTTGGACAGAGGGGGCACGGTGGGTGCCGTGTTTCTGGACTTGCGAAAAGCCTTTGACACGGTAAACCACCGTGTCCTCCTGTCTAAGCTCTCTAAGTATAATATGTCCATGGAGACATTGCATTGGATACAATCATATCTCACAAATCGGATGCAATGTGTGAGGGTAAAAAATGTATTGTCCTCTCTGAAGCCTGTCACAACTGGGGTCCCACAAGGATCAATTCTGGGACCCTTGTTGTTTAGTATTTACATTAATGATCTTCCGGCTGTGTGCAAGGGCATAGACATCATCATGTACGCAGATGATGCTGTCATCTACGTACATGGGAGGGATATGGAGCAAGTAGCCACTAAATTGTCCTCAGCCATGGACAAAATAACTAATTGGCTTAAATCTTCTTGCTTAACGTTAAATATTGAAAAAACTGTTGGAATGTATTTTGCTAAGTCCAATAAAGTTAAAGATATGCCTAACATCTATTTTAATGGACAAAAAATTAACATCGTGACAGAGATAAAATATCTAGGTGTCCATTTGGACCAAACTTTAAGTTTTAAAAAATATGTTAAAAGAATGTCCAACTCTATTAAATATAGTATCTCCATCTTTAGACACATTAGGAATAGTTTGACAACTGAAGCATCTTTCATGTATTTTAATGCCATGATCTCTCCACACATCACCTACTGTGTGTCCTGTTGGTCTCAGGCCAACGAGACCACACTTAAACCGCTTAGATCGGTTTATAATCAGGCGTTAAAGGTGCTTGACAGAAAAGCCCCTCGATATCATCATTGCAATATTCTCAGTAAATATAAAATATTAAGTTTTGACTCCCTAATTCGATATACAAATTTAAGAACTGCTTTTAAAGTTGTTAATAATATTGCTCCACCCTCAATAAAAAAATTCATAAAACTTTATTCTGAACAAACGAACCGAACATCCCGTTCCACCGCTCACAGAAATTGTGCTATCCTGAAAAGATCCTCTGCCTTTGCACAGACAGCTTTTTCATTTAAAATCATTAAACAATGGAATCAACTTCCAGACAGTCTCAAGCTGTCTGTAGATTTGAATAATTTCTCTCGAAACTGAAAGAAATACATCCTAGATAACCAGCTGTGTCAGCATCAGCACACTTAGTCTACTGTAATATTAAAGTAAATGTATTTGACTGTTATACAATATTTTAGGCTGTGATGTTTTTTTTTTTTTTTTTTTCATTTAAACATCTGATTAGTTTTAAATTATCATTGTTTGACTAATATTGCATGTACTTGTTAGTGCTACTGAGAGTTATTTGTAATGTAATGTTTTAATATTGTGTGTACCTGCCCGGGGACTACAGATGGAAACTAGCATTTGCTAACTCTGGTACAAAACATCTTTTCGTAAGATTAATGTATTTTGTACAGTTTATCCCTGACAAATAAACTAATTAAATAAATAAATAGCAAGCTAGCTTTAAAAGCATAAGATCCCACCCTCCCTTCAGAGCGTCTCTAAAGCTATGCCTCCTTCAAAACACACAAACACGCACAGCCAAAGCAGAGTCTGCAAAGCGTCACAAGAGACACCGTTAATTACCTCGTCTCAAAGTTCATAACATTAAAACAATAATGAATGTAAACAACTTACAGAGCTCTAGTTGTACCACCTGACTACAGCAGGTTCAATTCGGTGTTGATAGTGTTGACATAGAAATGCATAAATCTGAGTCTGAGGATGTGAACAGCTCTGGGTAAAACGTCACCGGGTTGCCATCTTATTGCCATCTAATTACGGTTACAACATGGCGTGAACGCTGCAAAAGCTTGTTGTTTTGGTTCAGGAGGAAATGTTAAAAGCGGCTGCTGTTTATTTTGGTGCTCGGTGACTGTCTATAACTCTGCATAGCCTCATGAAACCCGCTGATGATGTGTGATGTCTGCTCTAGCAGTGTGCACTGAGGTATGGAAATGCATATGTTGACAGGCAGGTAAGACATTCGGTCCGGATGCAATGATTTTTTTTGGTCCTGAGATGTCCACAGAAGAGATTATTTATATATATATATATATATATATATATATATATATGAAAGAAAAAAATATATTATTTAGACCACTAGTATTGATTGCTATAAGGATGTAAAGAGTTTCAACAAGTATAACAAAAAGTGTACAGAAAAAAACTGCCTACCCTACCTTTAATGCAGTCTCCTTTCAGTGTTCAAACCCCACATGGAGGTTTCTTTCAGTGATTTCGTTTTGCTGTACCACGCAAAAGCCGCCTAAAGAGGACTATGACCTTTATTTTTTCACCCTTTGATTATGTGCGTGGGTTTTAATAAACATTCATGAAGTGATCTTGACTGTTATACTTGGAACTGATCTTTGATTACTAAAGTACATTAAACTGTAAATACGAATGTGCTTTTGTGAAGCTCTTTACCTTTATCCAGTGGCCTCTAACATCAAAGTAGATTAAAAAAAAAGTCCTCAAAAAAAGGAGTAGCTTAATTGTACTTCCAGCTCTTGCTGTAAATGTCAGTCAGTCAAAGAGTATCAAATAAAACTGATTTGCTTAATTAGCTTCCCTTGATTAAGTGCATCAGCCTAATGAAGCTTAATAGAAGCGTGTCAACAAACAGTTATTTCTGTCACAAAAAGGGTTGTTTTGTGAAACGTCAAATGAAGAATCTTTCAAGAAACCTTTGAAGAGTTGAACAAAAACATGATTGGGTTATATATTAAATATTACAGAGATAATGACTATCCTGGTGCAGATTTAGACTTTTATCCTTTTATCCTTTTCATTCTCAGGTCGACGCGGGACAGTGAAGATGATGATGACGAAGAGCGGAGAGGAAAGACGTGTACTCTACAGTACCAGAGGGCCATGGTGCGTGTGCTCACACACTTTGTGGCCGAATCCTCTGAGACGCGAGGTCAGGTGGCCCACATGCTAGGCAGTGATTGGCAGGTGGATATTACGGAGCTGGTCTGGGACTTCTTGAAAGTAGAGAATCCCCGAATCGCCAGGCTGAGAGAGGGACGTGTTTTGGAGGGCATGGACACAGGCATGACCAGCATTCAGGTATCTGTGTATATTTTCAATATTTTTGTCTGCCATTTCAGTCATGTGGTGCAATACTGTAAGTCTCTTTAAAATATCAGATAATTTGACCTTTATGACAAGGCAAAGTTAGTTTGTAAAATGTCACATGGTGCAACTTAAAAAGCGGAATGATATTTGTAAAATAAAAAACAGATTAATTTGTTAACATTAGTTAACTATATTAGTTAACATGAACTAACAATGAACAATACTTCTACATTATTTATTAATCTAAATCAATTGTCATTTCAAAATGTACTAATACAGTTTGAAACTCCAGTTATATTTCTTAACAGTTGTTAATGCACTGTTAACTAACATGAACAAAGAATGAACAATTCTATTTTTACTAACGTTAATCACTTAAAACATATATTGCTAATTGTTGGTTGAAGTTCGCTTAATGCATTTAACAAATGAGACATTATGTCTCATAAGGTTCCTAAATGACTGGATTTCACATTGTGGTATTCAAGGTGTAAAGAAAATGTGATGTAACTTTTAAGTAAAAATAGTTAATAGGGGCTTTCGCACTGAAGGAACCTTTTCATAGTTCCTAGAACTATTGGCGGAAGTATCCGGGTTTTGGTGTGCTCGCACAGCAGGAAGGAACGATTTTAGTTCTTGGAACTCCTTTCGGAGGAACTAATTTAGCTCCTCCTTCAGAGTAGGGTCTAAACCAGCAGTATAGGAACTACCAGTGACGTTAATGTACGCTGATTGGCCGAACGCACGCAAAACACCAGCACCTGCCATTTTTTAATTTTTCATTGTGTAAACACAGATTATAGCCCATTTATTTGCTCCAGAAATTAACTCTACGAACATGGAAAACAGTGATAGATGGACGTCTTAACCTTTACGCTAAGGAGAAAATCCAACGCAACTTTGAGTGAACCAAGCCAAACATGATTATGTATTTCTGCTCAGCAAGCAACACTGGACATCAACCACACGGCATATGCTAATACCTTTTCATATACTGTCTACTTTCTATGTATAACAGTTCTATCTAATAATGTGTAAGACAGATACGGAGAATGCGAGCACTATGTGCTCAGGCTCTGTTCTCAGTGCCGTCAAAATAAAAGTCACAAGAACAAGCGGGGCTTACGTCTCTTCAGAGTTCCTACTGGCGGTGCGAACGCAACCAGGAATATGTTTCTAATGGAACCATTAGTTCTCAGGGAACCACCCTGGTGGCTAGTTCCTAGAACTACCTGGTGAGAAAGCCCCTATTAACTCTTTCCCCGCAAGCGTTTTTCTTTTTATTAAGTTGCCAGCCATGGTCTTTTGGTCATTTTCACAAAAATTTCATGGCCCCCGGAATATTTAGTTGTATGAAAATCTGAACATGCAATATAAAAAAAAACAGCCTCTGATTTAGAAAAAACAAACAAAAAAAAAACGTTTTATTCTAGCTTCATCCATTCTTTTTTTATCAACACTTGAATGTGGGTAATTTTCATTAAAAAAAGCTTAATTTTAAACAAAAAGTTGAGAAAATCATGTTTTTTCAAAACCTACAACATGCATAAGCGATGCTTTTATCGCTTATTTCTGCTCTTTTTTTTGTTTTTGTTTTTTGCCTGTTTTGATCTAGAGATTCTCTTATCTTTTAGAAGTTGTCTAATAGTGCCCCTACCATATAACAGTGAAAACACAGAAATCCTGAGCGTGGAAAGAGTTCAATTGAAATCAATGGTGGGGAAAGAGTTCAATTGAAATTAAACTTTAATTGAAAATATAAATGTATATTATTTTTAAACCACATGAAACCTATGTGAACACAACAAGTACATTTCTAAGAAATTGGCACATCTTTTTAAAACAAGATTTTTCCTTTTGTTTGTAATGGACACTTGCACTGTAAATTAAGTCCCCTCACTTTTTCTGTAAGTCTGAACACAGCTAATACTAAGCCGTTGCCTTTTCCGCAGCCCACTTTTCTCTGTCTCCAGGAAAGTGGGCTGATATTGCTGTGAAAACATGTGTCTGAGGAGGTGTTCGTCATCTGGATTTATTTTGTTTTTCCTGTCTGCTTTGAGACCAGATACCTAATATCTGCTCGTCTGCAGTGAAAGTGTGGGCAGGCAAGAGACTGTCTGTAACACCTTTTTATTGCATCAATCACTAGATGGGTTTACAGCTCTGTGTTTCTGATATTTCTCCCTGTAATTGGAGGCAATCCTCGTGGGCAGAGCTGTATCCACCAACCCAGATTGCTTATGATGCTTGTATTTAATAATGCACTTTTGTGTGTATGCTCTGCTCCAGGTTCTGTCCCCGCTGTCAGACTCTATCCTGGCAGAGAAGACAGTGAGGGTTGTGGATGATCGAGTGACCATCACTGAACTGGGGCTGCAGTTGGTCAGTGGTCTCACACTCAGTCTGCAGCTCAGCACAGGAAGTAACCGAGCCATCAGCGCCACGGCAACCACACAGGAAGTGCTCAGCAATCCCAAACAGGTAATTTTGCAGAGTTAAATATGTGCTCAGATTCAATATGTGCTGTTTACTGCCACACAAATAAATATTTATACAGAAGGCCAACAAATTAGAGTCTGACTTATGCTGAAGAAACAAGCATTCTTGTTGCTTTAAAATGAAAGAATCCTCGAAAGAGAATCTTTGTATCATTTTTACTTTGTTGACAACAAATTTACAGAACCAAACCCTTGTAATCGATCTCTTATCAAAATTACATCTAACAGGATAAACTGGAATGAAATGACAGCCAGTACGCAGCTTTTATTTAAAGATATTTTAAAGTTTCCTAATGTTGTTTTGGAGCCTCCTACAACAGGTTTACATGCATCAAAAGTAAAAAAACTGTTTAATTTTCTCATAATATACATTTGCACATCACCACATTGTTCAATGATTCTCAAACGACTCCGTGGATGAATCGATCTCTCTAAATCCCTCCTTTCCGTGAGCTTCTCTGCTCTGATTGGCCAGACAGCTCAGTCTGTTGTGATTGGTCTACCATGTACAGCGCGCTTGCCGAAAACAAAAACGGCCATTGCAATAACTGATCGTCAGCTCAGGGATTGTACACCGTAAACTAAAGACAGTAACGAACAATGACATTGATTTTACCATATCAATCCGAGTGCGAGTCCGATGATGAAACACTGGAAGAACTATTCATTCAACCCGAACCTCCATCGCATGGACGACTCAAGCAGGACATTTCTCAGTGATATGCTACTGACTTTGATGTACATTTATGAGATGTTGCTACTGTAATTCCTCACCATCAGCATTAACAAGAGTATGTCCATCAACAAATCGACTATTTTACTTATTTATTAACCGAGTATTTTTCAAATTTATTGCGGTGAACATGTAGGAACTATATAATAACAGTTCATACATTAGCCGAGCTCTAGCGTGAATGACTGATGTAACAAACATTGGTAAAACAAATCTTGCTCCATGCTTAATCTTTCCTCAAAGTTGTGAGAACAACAGACGATCTGCATTAATAGACACAGTTTTAGGTAATAGTGGCCCACAACTGATTAGCAGAAGCAGTAAGACAGTAATAAGCCAGTTAGCAGGAGACCTACACAATATAAAACTCAAAACGTCTCGGTTACGTATGTAACCCTCGTTCCCTGAGTAGGGAACGGAGACGTTACGTCGAGTGACGGAGAATGGGGGTTTCGCCTAGAAAGCCTATCGACTTCGAGTATTACAAAACGAGCCTATGGCAATGAAATGCCATGGGTCTGCGGAATTTGCATAGCGTATCTCCGCCCCACCGCGTGGGTATAAAAGGAGGAACGCCGGCAAAGGCAGATCATGTCTTCGCTGAGGAGCCGAGACTGAACTCAGGCGTCTACCCAGCGGTACAGCGGAAGTGGCAGGGAGACGTAACGTCTCCGTTCCCTACTCAGGGAACGAGGGTTACATACGTATCCGAGACGTTCCCTTTCGTAGTCACTCCGAGTTACGTCGAGTGACGGAGAATGGGGGTCCCCGTGTAATCACGCCACCTTCACAGCTGTCTTCCAGTGCCCTGCGAAAGTCTGATCCCCCTGTCGTGATACTGGCACGGAGTCCTACTTAACACAGGAATACCAAGGTACACTGGGAAGCATATCTCAGAGGAGACATGCCGCAGCATGCCTACCCGTAGGGAGGACTTAGGAATACACATATGGCCCGAAGGCTTCATATGGAAGAACACTGGAGTAACCAGCCCGTGGGGTGGCAACTTTTCAACTCCAGGGGTGGCAAGGTGGCTTGCCGAGGGAAAGACACATGCTCAAGAGGCTTACAGTGGACATACACATGTGGGGGTTACTCAGGGAGGAACCATGCACACGGAGGCACCTAGCCGACGCACAAGCAATAGATACTGGCGCCAGCGTCAACAGTGCTGGAGGAACTCAGGGCTTCAGAAGGGAAGGCTCACCTGAGGAAATAATCGCACGTATCCAGTCCGTGGAGTGGAATGGCAAGCAAGCGAAGACACCTGAGCGGGTCCTGAAACTAGCTGGTTGAAGCGAGTACATGAGAGGACACTGGCTCCACTCGGAGATTATAGAATCTGGCGAATGTGTTAGGTGTGGCCCAGCCTGCAGCTCTACAGATGTCTCCCAGCGAGGCGCCATGCGCTAGAGCCCAAGAGGAAGCCACACTCCGGTGGAGTGGGCTGTCACACCAAGGGGGCACGGTCGGCCTTGCTGTTGGTAAGCCAAAGCAATGGCGTCCACTATCCAGTGAGACAACCTCTGCTTTGAGAGAGCCTTTCCCTTCAGTCTCCCACCACAACAGACAAAGAGCTGGTCTGAGGTCCTGAAACACCGCGTCCTGTCTACGTAAGCGCGGAGAGCGCGTACTGGACAGAGCAGTGCCAAGGCTGGGTCTGCCTCCTCCAGGGGCAGCGCTTGCAGGTTCACCACCTGGTCCCGGAAGGGAGTGGTAGGAACCTTGGGCACATATCCAGGCCGGGGTCTCAGGATCACGTGAGAGTAAGCCGGCCCGAATTCCAGGCACGCTTCGTCAACGGACAATGCGTGCAGGTCCCCTACCCTCTTGATGGAGGCCAGTGCAACCAGGAGCGCTGTCTTCATAGACAGGAACTTAAGCTCCACTGATTGCAGAGGCTCGAAGGGAGCCCTCTGCAGGGCATTTAACACCACTGAGAGGTCCCAAGAGGGGACCTGATGATCAGGTCGTGCTTTCCCAGAGACTTACCATCAACTGCTTCGTGAAATGCAGCTATAGCGGCCACATACACCTTCAGGGTGGAGGGAGACAGCCTTCGCTCCAGCCCATCTTGCAGGAAGGAAAGCACGACACTGATCGGGCATCTCCAGGGGTCTTCTCGGCGAGAAGAGCACCAGTTAACGAAGAGGTTCCACTTCAACGCATAGAGATGTCTCGTGGACGAAGCTCTAGCGGAAGTGATGGTAGCCGCCACCGCAGGTGACAAGGTACTCAAACCTGCCTCGTCCCGTCGAGGAGCCACACGTGGAGTCTCCAAAGATCGGGACGAGGGTGCCAAAGGGTGCCCCGTCTCTGAGAGAGGAGGTCCTCTCTCAGAGGAATTGGCCAAGGAGGTGCTGTCGCGAGGAGTACTAGTTCGGAGAACCAGGGCATGGTGGGCCAGTACGGCGCAACCAGAGTGACCTGCTCCTCGTCCTCCTTGATCTTGCACAGAGTTCGTGCGAGAAGGCTCACTGGGGGAACGCATATTTGCGTAGGCCCCGCGGCCAGCTGTGCGCCAGTGCATCCGTGCCGAGCGCAATGGGATGAGTCGTGGGAGGCAAACAGGTCTACCTGTGCGTCCCTGAACTGATCCCAAATCAGCTGGACCGACTGGGGATGGAGTCGCCATTCGCCGGGGATAGGACGGAGCCGAGACAGCTCATCGGCTGCAAGGTTCCGATCGCCCGGAATGTAGATAGCACGAAGGGACCTCAGGTGCTTCGACTCCATAAGAGGAGGTGGCGAGCGAGTTGCGACATACGGCTGGAGCGTAGACCACCTTGACGGTTGATGTACGCTACTGTTGCGGTATTGTCTGAACAGACTAGCACGTGTTGACCCTAGAGCAGCGTGTGGAAACGGTGCAGGGCAAGGCGTACTGCCAGCAACTCGAGGCAATTGACATGCAGAAGGCGCTGGGGTCCTGTCCAGGAGCCCGCGGCAGCATGTCCGTTGCACATGGCGCCCCAGCCCGTGGAAGAGGCATCTGTGGAGACAACAATATGCCTGGAAACTCGTTCTAGGGGGACTCCGGCCCGTAGAAAACTGAGGTTCCTCCACGGGGTGAAGAACTGACGGCAGGTCGGAGTCACTGGAACTCGGAGCGTGCCGTGATGCCATGCCCACCTCGGGACTCGATCGCGAAGCCACAGCTGAAGCGGTCTCATATGAAGCAATCCGAGCAGCGTTGCTGCGGCTGCGGAAGCCCCAGGAGCCTCTGAAATAATTTCAGTGGGACCGCACTCTTGTCTTCGAACTGACGAAGACAAGTCAGCAGTGAGTGTGCGCGCTCGCTCGTAAGCAGCGCGGACATGGCGACCGAGTCGATCTCCATACCGAGAAAAGAGATCCTCTGCACGGGGCTGAGTTTGCTCTTCTCCCAGTTGACCCGAAGGCCCAGACGGGCTAGGTGCCGGAGCACAAGGTCTCTGTGTTCGCAAACCTGAGCTCGAGAGTGGGCTAGAATCAGCCAGTCGTCGAGATAATTCAGGATGCGAACCCCGTGTTCGCGTAGGGGAACAAGGGCTGCCTCGACGACCTTCGTAAAGACGCGAGGAGACAGAGCCAACCCGAATGGGAGAACCGCGTACTGATATGCCTGCCCCTCGAAAGCAAACCGGAGGAGCGGTCTGTGTCGAGGTAAGATGGAGACATGAAAGTAGGCGTCCTTCAGGTCTATCGCTGCAAACCAATCCTGTGGCCGCACGCACTCGAAAATGCGTTTGGCCGTGAGCATCCTGAACGGCAGCCTGTGAAGGGAGCGGTTCAGGACGCGCAGGTTCAGGATCGGTCGTAACCCACCGGTTTTCTTGGGGACGATGAAGTACGGGCTGTAAAACCCCGACCTCATCTCGGCTGGAGGGACAGTCTCGATTGCACCCTTCGCCAGCAGGGTGGCAACCTCCGCTCGCATGATGGGGGCATTGCCACCGACCATAGTGAAGCGGACTCCCCTGAAGCGGGGAGGAGACCGAGCGAACTGAATCGCATAGCCGCGCCTGATCGTTCGGGCGACCCAGCGGGACAGGTTGGGGAGCTCTAACCAAGCTGCCAGAAACTGAACCAGCGGGGTCATGCGAACGACAGACGTCCCCCCGGAGGGGCAGCGAAGCGGAGTGACCGGCCCAGGCGAGGGTGGCATAGCAGCCCGGTGCGGGGGCGAGGTCAGACTCCGCGCCCTGACAGAGGAGACCAGGGAAGGACCAGCGTTCCACGGGGGTCTGCTCTGCCAGGGGGCTGGCGACAGAGGGGGACAAGAGCGGTGTGGTCCGTAGACGGCACGCACTGACGTCTGCGCCCTCTGGAACAGAGTGGGACGGGAGAGGCGAGGCCCGAGGGTTGGCGCACACTGCGGTCCGACTCTGTGACAGAGGGGGATGAGAGCAGCGAGGCACGGAGGCGTCGCGTACTGTCACCCGGCTCTGTGTGCTCAGTGATGGGAGTATCGGTTCTTTCTAAAAAACAAAAGATTCTCCCCCGGCCCTCCACCGGGGAAAGGAGTGGTCCTACTACCCACTCCTGGAAAGAACCGAGTCCCATCTCTGAGGAGCCCATCTCAAAAGCGCCGCTAAACCTGGCATATAGCGGGGGGCGGGGCTGGAGAGGGCTGTGGCGTCCGCCCGCGGCTTCCAGAGCCGGCCCTTTAACTGGCGGGGAGGGAGCCGCGGGAGGGCGCCTTCGGCGGTGGGCAGACCGAGGGATCTGAGCGGACGGCAGGGCCGTCGGGACAGAATCAACGTCAGTCTGCACATGGGCGGTTGAGAGCTGTTGGGCAAAGTCCTCAACCGCACCGCCGAAGAGGCAGACCTGAGATATGGGAATGTCGGACAGACGGGCCGCGCGACATCCAGCACATCAGACAGGTTCAGCCACAGAATGGTGAGCATCACCTGACCCAGGGAGCGTACGGCCACTTTCGTCGCTCGGAGCGCGAGGTCAGTGGCGGCACGCAGCTCAGTGAAGAGCCCTGGGTCAGTCCCGCCCTCGTGCAGGACCATGAGCATCTGGGTCCGGAGACCAGCAGAATGACCATGGCAGCAGGGAGGCGGCTGCCAGTGGCGCTATAGGATCTCGCCACAAGTGTAGACGAAAAACTACAGGCCACGGACGGGTGCTTAGGATTGCGCCGAGAAGAAGCACTCTGAGGACACATAGCATCGCAACAGAGCGTTCAGCCGGGGGAACCCCAGTGTACCCATGGCAGCAGCCCCATCGAGGGGAGGAAAGGCGGACGAGATCAGCGAGCGGTCCCGAGAAGACCAGGGGGTCTTCTAGGATTTCGAGATCTCATCATGCACGTCCGGGAGGGAAGGTATTGGGGTTTGCCGTGGACGTGTCGGCGGCCTTACCCAAAACCAATCGTCCCAGGAAAGCATGGCCGTCATCTCTGGATCGGACTCAAGCACAGCCGTATGCACACCAGGAGGTGGCAGCTGTGTCGAGTGGTCATTTCCAGAGAATCAAACCCACCTAGTGAAGCTGCTACAAACATAGTATCATCCTCTGTAGCTTCAAATGAAACACACTGGCCACCAGAAGGTAGACCCGTGGGAATCACCTGTTCACTAGCGGGCACCGTCATAGAGGAGGGGGGGCTGGGGCGTGGACGAGTCGGCGCCTTTGTTCCAGACCAACACCCTCCGGTCACCCTGGCCACCAGCCTGGCCACCAGGTGGTGGATGAGGGGACTCTCACTCTTGCGAGTTCACAGAGTCTCGACCTTAATGGCGCGATGGTCATGTTCCCACAGAGAGAACATGAGTCATCCACGAGCGCTGCTCTAGTATGATCAAGCCCAAACATACCAGACAACGCTCGTGCCCATCAGAGTCCGATACCAAGCTGCCGCAACCATTCTGTTTTTTTTTTTTTTTTTAATGCACGGGCGAGCCGTCTTTAAAAAGACGTGCCGCGTGCGAGCTCTTTTTGTGAGAGGAGAGAAACTCCGTGATGTTGAAGCGAGCAGGGAGAAACACACTCACTGGCAGATGACTGCACAGACCAGCAGGCAATGTGAATTCGCTGCAGATCGCCGTCACACCAACACCGGAGAGTGGCTCGTCTCGTAGAGCGAAGTCAGAAATAGCTGTGGAGTGAAGAGATACTCTTGGCTCCGAAGCGAAAACATGATCTGCCTTTGCCGGCGTTCCTCCTTTTATACCCACGCGGTGGGGCGGAGATACGCTATGCAAATTCCGCAGACCCATGGCATTTCATTGCCATAGGCTCGTTTTGTAATACTCGAAGTCGATAGGCTTTCTAGGCGAAACCCCCATTCTCCGTCACTCGACGTAACTCGGAGTGACTACGAAAGGGAACTAAGTATTTTGAACACCGGTAGAAAATATATACATCAATAATTATTCATACTTACAGGTTGTGATTCTGAAGAGCAAGTTAGTCCAAATTAACTGGGTACTGATCCATCTTTCTAGAGCAAGTGTTTTGCGAATCCTGCATTGAATTCCGAGATTTGAGTCAGCAGTCATAAGTAAAATGAAGGGAACACTGCAAAAGTACTGTAACCACTGATTCTTTACATCCTTGTGATTCATCCACATCCTTGGGCAGTGAAAAAAAATTCACTTTACCTTCACAATGTAGAGCACAGCGTCTTCTCGACATAATGCAATCCAGTATCCACACAGGAATCAGCTGCAGTGTTTGAGGTTCAAGTTTTCCCTCGTGTTTGCGCAAGCAATAAGTGGGCGGGCAGTATGCTAATGTTTCGTCTTGACGTCACAACGAAACGGCTTAAGACTCGTTTGAAAAACGATTCATTTAATTTACTCAGAGTCGACTCTTATTTTTGAGAGATAATAACTTTACATACGGTACACTTTCAGATTTAAAACTTTAAAGGATGTTTTCATACACTTAGAGCTATGTTACACACTACATGAAAGGTAATTTTCCAAAAATCCATAATAGGGGCACTTTAATGTAAAACATTTTTAAAGGTGCTCTAAGCGATGTCACATGTTTTTTAGGCCAAAACATTTTTTGTCACATACAGCAAACATCTCCTCACTATCCGCTAGCTGCCTGTTCCCTGAACACACTGTAAAAAAACACGGACTCTGCAGACACCCCAGGCTCCACAAACAGCTACAAAAACAAACTGGGCTTACCTGCACCACGAAACATAACAAACTGTTCCAGCCAATAACCGACAAGAAGGGTTTGGGGGGTTAGTGCGCGGATGAGGAGGAGGGAAAGTCTAGCTAGCCTCCGTTTTGTTTGACAATAGTTCGAACGTCAACAAGAAGTAACGTCACCCAGGATCGCTTAGAGAAGCTTTAAACTAATTTTAAAAGCAAATTTTTAGTATCTGTATGTATTATTTCCTGTTAACTCAACACAATGTTGAGTGTTTATGTACAATTCTGTTTCTCTTTCAGTGCTGCTCTTGTGCACACTGTACTTAAAATGTTTTCCTGGTTTTGATTTACTTTTTTTGATTTTTTAAAAGTTTTCTCTGAATCTGAGCATAAGCTAAACTTCAGGACGGATCACAGTCTGAAGGCCTGTTCACAAGGTTACGACAACATAACTATGCGGATAATGCTATCGTTCTAATTATATAAGAAAAGCAGAGTCCACACCACAACTATAACAACAACAGAACAGAGAAACCATATTACTGGAATCACTTTCAGAATGATTTTTTTTCCAGCTGATGAACGATAATCATTGACAGCCAATCAGAATCCATCCTGCTTTAAAGAGCTTGAGCATTTAAAGAGGCCGATCTCAGGAGCTCCACGGACCTAGCTTTGCGTGTTACCAAAGCTACAGCGCAGGCTATCGGGAGGAGCATGGCTAGCCTCGTCGTGCTCGAGCGCCACTTGTGGCTTAATCTCACTGAGATTAAGGAGGCAAACAGGACTGTTTTCCTCAACGCACCCATCTCTAGCTCTGGTCTCTTCGGCCTGGCAGTGAAGGGGTTTTCAGAGAGGTTCACTGAAGCACAAAAGTCGTCCCAGGCTATGAGACACTTTCTGCCGAAGCGCTCTAGCTCTGCGTCGAGTAGGCCCAGAACCACGCGCTTTCTCCCCAGCCTAAGAAGCCAGCGAAGCAAGTCCCTCAGCCCCGCCCTGCAGCTGATATCCTCGCGGCCAGCTAAGCGCTACCCACTGCCTCGGCCCCGAACCCAGCATTGTGTTGGACACTAGGCCTCCAAAGACCTCCTAGCAACAGGAGTGAAAAGAGAGGGCTCGAGTCTCGTGCTAGCTGGACCACCCTCGAAGAAACCAGCAAATCTCACAGCTCCCTGTTCAGCTCAGGCGGCTGGAGAATTTTATATTGTAGTAAATGGGCCTGCTGCGCTGCACGCGCCCCTACACACAAATGCTGTTTTCACAGCGACCCCATTAAAGCACATAAAGAGCATGTTTTAAGCACAACCCCTTCCACTAGGTGGCCCCCTACAAGTTGTCACTCTGACCTCACCCGGGGTGAAAGCCCCTTGAGTCAGTCCAACACTTAGTATGTGCACAAATCACAATATAAGGGTATTTGGCCCCCCTGGGTTAGGCGGCCCATCACCCAGCATGTGTCAAACCCTAGCCACAAAGGCTCTGGCCTGGCAAGCCATCCCCGGTGTCTCGAGTTGGGTTATAAACACAATAAAGCGTGGCTGCACGCTCCAGTTCGCTCGCAGACCCCCAAAGTTTCAGGCGGTTCTCGAGACTTCGGTGAGAAGCAGCGTGTCACGTGCTTCGCTCCAAATTACAGAATCTGTTTGCAAAAGGGGCGATAGAGGTGGTTCCCCCTGCTCTAAAACACTCAGGGTTTTACAGCCGTTATTTTCTAGTCCCAAAGAAAGACGACGGCATCAGACTCATATTAGACTTAAGACATTTGAACAAAGCCCTCATGAGACGGCCATTCAGAATGTTAACTTTCAGACAAATCCTCACGCAAATTCGCCCAAAGGATTGGTTTTTCACTGTGGATCTGAAAGACGCATACTTTCACATCCAGATAGCCCCCCATCACAGGCCATTCTTGAGATTCGCCTTCGAGGGGCAGGCTTATCAATACACAGTTCTGCCGTTCGGTCTGTCCCTAGGACCCTGCACGTTTACGAAGTGCATGGACGCGGCGCTCTCTCACCTGAGATGTCAGGGAGTGCGCGTGCTGAATTATCTCGACGACTGGCTGGTGCTGGCGCAGTCGCGAGCCAAACTATTGAAACACAGAGATTTGATCCTCTGCCATTTGGAACACCTGGGGCTCAAAATCAACTTATCAAAGAGCAAACTAACCCCCAGTCAGAGTGTGATCTTCCTGGGAACAGTTATAGACTCTATACTGCCAGAGCGTGCACTCTCTATACAACAGCTGACAGCCTCCTTCAAAGCAGGCGTGTGCACACCACTCAGAAAGTTCCAGAAACTTCTTGGTTTCATGGCGGCCGCATCGCCAGTACTCCATTTGGGTTTACTGCATATGCGGCCACTTCAGCACTGGCTCAAATGCCGGGTGCCAGCCCGTGCATGTCGCTCGGGGACCATTCGCATTATGGTGAATCTCGGCTGTTTACGAACCCTGATTCCCTGGCGGGCTCAGAATTGGTACCATGAGGGCATGACCATGGGTGTGGCCTCCAGGAGGAAAGTGGTTTTCACAGACGTTTCCAACTACATATCAACTGTCTAGAAATGAAAGCAGTTTGTTTGGCCCTGAAAGCATTTCTGTCGAGCCTCAAAGGACACCACGTCTTAGTCCGCACGGACATGTCAGTGGTGGCATATACTAAATTGCCAAGGCGGTCTCAGGTCGGGCAGCCTGTACTCCATGGCGAGAGATCTCCTTATTTGGACACAAGCCAACTTGAGCTCTCTGAGAGCAGCGCATTTCCCGAGCATTCAGAATCTGGATGCGGATATGCTTTCTCGAGACAATACTCCCCTAGGCGAGTGGTCTCTAAACCCTCTGATATGGACATTTTGAAGGACAAACCCTCTGGTTTGTCTGATATGGAGTGTTTTCGGCAAGGCCGAGGTCAACCTCTTTGCCTCGAGAGACGGCACTCACTGCACAGTGTTCTTTTCGAAAAACACTGTATGCGTTTCCCCCCGTTTCCATGATCCCCCAGGTCATCAAATGGGTCAGGGAACTGGGATGCCTAGTCCTCCTAGTGGCCCCCCTCTGGAAGTCCAGACTGTGGTTTCCAGAGCTGGTTCAGATGGTGGACAAAGTCCCATGGCCTGTCCCACTGAGGAGAGATCTCCTCACGCAGACGAAAGGGACGATCTGGCACCCTCGTCCCAACTTATGGGCCCTACATGTGTGGCCCCTCGACGGGTACCAGGGGACATCCCTGTGAAGGTCATGAACACGATTACTGAGTCTAGAGCCCCATCTACCAGGCGTCTCTATGCCCTGAAATGGTCAGTGTTCTCCGGCTGGTGCACGGTTAGACACTTTGAACCTCAATCTTGTGAGATATCAGTGATTGTCTCCTTCCTACAAGAGTTGTTAGACGTGGGCCGTTCTCCATCCACGCTCAAAGTATATGTGGCAGCCATAGCAGCTTATCATGCTCCGGGCCAATCGCTAGGAAGGAATGACTTGGTCATACGGTTCCTTAAGGGGGCCAGGAGGATGAACTCTCCCACGCCTCCTTCTGAACCATCTTGGGGCCTTTCCACGGTCCAATGGGCCCTGAGGGGTCCTCCATTTGAGCCACTTCAGTCGGTTGATCTTAAACCACTTTTCGCTAAAGACTGCTGTCCTGCTGGCACTGGCATCTATCAAGCGAGTGGGAGATCTGCAGGCGCTCTCTGTGAGCCCCTCATGTTTGGAGTTTGGAATAGCTTTGAAGGTCTATTTGGAGCGCTCTACGTCCTATAGACAGTCCGAACAGCTCTTTGTCTGCTTCAGTGGCCGATCCAAAGGATCTCCAGTCACGAAGCAGAGGCTGTCCAGATGGATAGTGGATGTCATCTCCTTGGCATACGCCTCAGTGGGTCAGGATTGCCCTATAGGCACTAGAGCCCATTCAACTAGAGGTATGGCCTCATCATGGGCGTGGTCCTCTGGGTTTCCTATTCAGGACATTTGTGCGGCGGCCGGTTGGTCCTCGCCCTCCACATTTGTGAGGTTCTATAATATGGAGGTCTCTTCCCTGCAGACGAAGGTCCTTTCTGTATGATTAGACTCGACAGGGTGCAGTCTTATCTATGTGTCAGGTCACTGTTCATAAGCACACTAACCCTTGCTATAAACCAGCTTTAGCTGTTTTTTGTCCATATATATAATCAGACCTGAGGGTATCCGGTCTATTAGTATATTAATTTTGGGGTATGAGCTTAGTGACGTCACTATATATATGATTTAGCCCCGACGGTGTCCGGTCTCATCAGTGTGTGTGTGTGTGTATGTGTGTGTATATATATATATATATATATATATATATATATATATATATATATATATATATATATATATATATATATATATATATATATGAATTCTGGCTTGTTTCTGCTTCAGTTGCATCCAGTTACTTGGTGAGGCGTTTTACATTCCGTCCCCACTGCGTATAGTTACACAATACGAAGTGACCGTTCTCAGTCGATTTAAACCTGCTATAATGGCGAATTCGGGTTCCCTTTATAGGCGCCTTCGCCATTGGATGTGCAGTTGCTGCAGCACAGCCAATCAGTCTCCTACTGTGTTCGCTGTGCAGTTGCAATGCGTTTTACATACAAGCTTCAATAAATCTAAGGAAAGGAGTTTCCCCACTGCGTATAGCTACGCAATATTTGTTCCCTACTCTCAGGGAACCGAGGTTACGTTAGTAACCGAGTACGTTATTTTTATAGTTATCATCCTTGGTGCGAATGGACCTCAAGAGAGTTAATTTCACGCATAACAAAAAGTAAATAGTACAGTAACTGTGTTTTGCCTTTGCAGCAATGTTTAGATATGTCGTTCACAGAAGTTTGTTTTTATTCATGTAAATCTGTAATATATAGAAATAATAAGAAAAATTAGTCCATTGTTTAAATACTTTACATCAGCACAAGCAGGTATTTTGATTAATCATTACTTCCAATAATCCTGTATGAGGAATAAATAGATTTTCTTTCATTTCTTTGCGATATATGTAAAGCATTTAGATTATTAATATATTATAGATTCAGGTTGTGTATTTTGCATCTGATTATCCTTCAGTTTGGTGAATTAACTTTTATTTTTAACTTTTATTTGTAATTATACTCCAAGCCAACACTTAAATCGCACACTTAATGTCAACTTTATTAGTTAATGTGAATTAATCACAGACAATAATGATCAACAATATCTATCTTGAGATTCCTTTATTTCACAGTAAGAATTATTAAGCTTTGGTCTCTTGAAAAAACAGTTTGGTGTGCGTTTCTCTGGAAATACTTCTTGGAAAATGCTCCACTTGCATTCACTAACAGTAGCCATTATATAACACACTCAAAACTCACCGTAATTCCCTCTTTCTATTACAGCCTATTTAAGGAGCTTTTTTCCTACACTGGTCATTTGTTACACAAGTGTGATGTATAACCCAGGGATAAAAGTAACTATGGTTGCCTATGGTTACAGCTGTCATGCTTAATTATGGCTTAGTTAATGGACTCAGAGGAGGTGGTTAATTTGCAGTGCCTCAGTACCTGGACTCAATATAATTATCTTCTAGTTGACAGTCTTAATCAATATGACACACCTCAGTTTAGCATCAGCGCAGTGCTGTTAGCCCAATCCTTTCAATTAAGACAGACGTACGTGTGTGTTTGTGTATTTCAGAGGCTTTGATAGTCTGTTAATTCCTGTGGAACCTGGTGTGACAATACATATTTAAGTACCAGAGAAGAGAACATGAATTTCAAGCAAGTCAACAGGATATGGAAACATTCAAAGATAATTGTATTCATCCTCATATTTTATGCAAAATTACCTCTAAAACTGAATGGCTCTGTTTAAAAACCTATTTGTTTCCTACAAAGGCAGCATTTTATGATGTTTGCTATTCAGCAAGCCACCTCTCATGTGTACAGCTACTTTTCCACACACGTGAACAATGAGCCGTTACGGTTATCTTTCGTGGTGTTCAGAGCCGTCCCCAATCTGCAGCCTGCCAGTCTCCTATTGAGAACACACAGATGGTGTGCACCATGTTAAATGTGCTTAAAATGCCCATAGCTGAAAGGGAACCTCATAAATGACTGATTTGGAACACTCTACATAGGCAGCAACTCTGCTATAAAAATATCAAATAAAATTGTGTTTCTTATATTAATACAGAAGACACAACTCAAAAAAAGATTTTAATGTAGGCCTATGTGACATGAGGTAGTTACAATAATTTTTCACACTGCTTCAAAATTGCAAGGGTAACACATTTATTTAGCATGGTCCTTGTTACACGTTACATATAGTTACAATAGTAATAATTATAAATTATGCATTATACCATGCAACCAATCCTAATCCTATAACTCTACAGTAAGTACATGTAGTTACTTAATATAACAAGTGATAAATTATTACATTCAGAAATAAAACAAATTGTTTACAAACATTATAAACATGTATTTTAGTGCCCTTGACACCACAACAAATCTTACATTTAATATTGTTCAGAACAGAACTGGAATGAAAAATATAAGTGTAAAACAAACAAATTATGGTGGCATTCATAATAAATCAGGGTACCCGCGGGTCTTAAAAGCATTGAAAAAGTCTTAAATTTGATCATCTCAAATTAAGGCCTTAAAAGCCTTGAATTTGGTATACAAAGTCTTGGATTTCGTTACAAAAGTCTTATATATATTTTTTCCTTTCCTAGGATTAAGTTCATACCGTAACAAAATTAACTGTCACTAATGTAGGCTAATTCAAAATTCATGCAGCGTTGAGTGCACCTCGCGCTCCACGTCATAGCAGAAAAAGCGATAGCGTGCGCACTCGTTACTATGGTTACTAGGCAAGTGAGGTACAGAACAAGATAGTAACCTAGCCTAGTTTGTCATCTGAAATGGGAAAGTGTTGGTGTAATCCGCTGTGGCCACAAATGACAGAATTCAATCATTTAAACCCCAAATCAGAGGTTTTCTGTTAAAAGTTCTTATTTTCTACCCGGTCTTTTCAATAGTATCTGGCAACCATGCGCGCGCTCTTTCTACACTGCTGAAGAAACGCGGATGATCTGAAAACACAGACAAGCTGGAGTTCAGCGATCTTCATTTGATATTTTCTACTTACGAGCCGCTTGCGCTGTTTGTGCGACTAAATCTGCGATCAAAATGCAGGCTGATATCCAGCAGTGTTTTTAATATTGATCATATGAGCAAGAATGCAATGTTTCCCGAATATCCACACGATTTCAAATGTGACATTGATTTTATACCACAGTAAAAAAGAAAGAAAAAAAAATAACATTAAGTGATGTACTACATTTAAAACAGCATTGTCAGGCTTATTGCTCTATTTTGCAACGAAATATGTGGCTTTGAAAGAATCGTGAGATTCAATGAATGAATGACTCAAAGACTCACTCATAAAGATAGCGAGTTACCGCCACCTACTGGCGATTTTAATGTTTTTTAACATTGCATATTTAATGAACATTTGTTTTATTTAAAGCATTATTTCTTTTTTTAAAGTATTATAAAGGTAAAAAAATAAATGGAAAAATGTATTAAAGGGGGCAAATATTGTCACTTAATGGAAAAGGTGTGACTGCAGTCTAAGTGGAAGAGGTACGTCACTCTAAAAAATTGGAGAACTACGGAACTTAGGAAAAGGGATATATATGTAGAACTGCACAAGTGTGTAACTGCTAAAGAGCGCAATGTCAATCATTTTCATAAGCTTAATTGAATTGGCATAGAGAGAATAATTATGGCATTTTCTGTCTAAAGACTACATATAAAATAACTACCAAAGGTAAAGTAACTGTCAACTAAAACTATAAAAAACAGAATGACTCAAATGTGATTAAGACCAATAAGCATTTTCGTCTGAAGATGAAGACTGACTAAATCAAAAATGCCTGCCAAAATTAACACTGGCCTACACACACGTGCGCGCTACAACGCTGTTGCGTATGTATTAAATATGACTAATAATTTAAGTAAAATGTTTTATTTAATTCAAATAGCCTACTTGTACATAATTATTTTCTAGGGTTTAAAATGTATACAGATTTGACATTTTCCCCTCATACTTCTGTCAGAATGGGTACAAAGTTGGCATTGAATTTCATTTGAAATGGTATTAAAAAGGTCTTAAAAAGCCTTGAATTTAAGTTGGAGGATCCTGGGGGTACCCTGTAAATGAAAGTGACATGTTCCGGGAAATATGGTATTCATTTTTTTCTTTTTTTTTTTACTCTTTCAGTAAAAGTTATTTTCTGTTGCAGAAATGTCAGATTTAAATGGTTAAATATGAGCTCAGATGAGCTCAAAAACATTTTAAAAGGAAATATTCATATGTATAGCCAATAAATTAGAGAGAAAAATTCCGTGACTTGTTCTGAGGAAACAAGCATTTTTGCTAAAGAAAGCTATTAGCAACCAAACTCTTTTAATCGATCGCTTGTATCAAAACAACATGCAGCAGGATAAACTGGAATGCGATGATGGCCTTTGCACTAATGAATACCAATTAAATAAGTCTATCTCCAAGAACGCTGGCCATTATGAGTATGAAAAAATCTAAATCAGAAGTCATGAAAAAATAAAATAAATAAATAAATACATTTAAAAAATAAATTTTTTTTAAACCGATTACAAATCCGGAATATATAAACACTACAAAATCCTTCTGGAGCTCACAGTATGCTTTTAAAGTATTACAGATATCATGATGAGCACCTCCCTCATTCGCTGTCTCACTGCATGATTAGAGTGCTCTGGGAGTTCCCCCTCCCCTCTAGAAGGATTTGTAGCATGTTATTCACGGACAGGCAGAGAGAGCATTGATGTCTTTGTAAGTGAAGAGCTTAAGATGCTTGTTGCAAATCCCTATATGCAGCTCCATATCCGTAATGGCACTGTTATCTCCTCATATCTTTTTAATCTGACTCCTCCTGACCCTCCAAATAGAGTAGACACAACTCATGGCCTACATTAAATGATTGCTGTGTGGATTCAGACACAGTATTAGTAAAGTCACAGGCAGTGACATGGGCTCCACCTCAATATGAGGGAGTGAACTCGTTGTCTACTGCCAATACAGGCACTTTACATGGTGTGTGAGAGGCTATTCATAAAGTCTATGTCAAAAGAATGCTGTCTATTAACAAAAAAACAACTTAACTTTTAGAATTGAAAAGCTCCATAGATCATACACATGTATTATTGGCCATGTTTGCTATATATATATGTATATGTATATAGACCGCATTATTTTGACAGACTTTATGAATAGCCTCTCACACATCATTAACAAAAAACAACGTTTAGAATTGAAAACTTCAGTCGTCATTCACATGTATTATTGGCCATGAAACTATTTTGCTTTTTATATATATATATATATATATATATATATATATATAATATATATATATATATATATAATATGGCAACTGTGACAAAAACATTAAAGGTGGGGTATGTGATTTGGAAAACGACCAGCAGATTTTGAAAATACACAATTCAAATGGTCCTACCTTCTTTCCTCCAACGCTGGCCCTGACTCCACCCATTCGAAGAACCTGGACGCGCAATCATGCACGAGCGGAAACTCAGATGCGTGAGAGATTGTAATGACGATTTACTACTAATCATGGAACCGGCTTTACTGACGAGATGCGCATGCGTCACGAGCTTTGAGTATGTGCACGCAGGGGGTCGCGCGCGCTGGGGGGAGGGGGGTGTGTTACGACCGTTTGATTGACGGACTTACTGTCCAATGATTCTAGTGGTCTTGGAAATGATTAGCTGGAGTTTTTCGAGTCCTGCCCGTTCCACAGATGATTAAATTGCTTAATTTTCATTTCAATGCTTCTAACTCAGTGGCTGTAAGTGGGTTAGGAATAGGATTTCAAGTTATTTTGAAAAAATGGACAAAAAAGAGAATCACATACCCCACCTTTAAGACACAAAGTACTGCATGAGATATGTTGTCAAGAAAAATAAGTTTAAAATAACAAAAAATAAAATCACATTTTAGGCATCACAACCTTCTAATGTACAGTAAGAAAATTTCTATTTCTATATATATATATTTTTTAATTATCGTTAAATGAGCATTAGATGACAGCAAAATAATCTAAATGTAAAAACAAAGCAATTGACCTTTCACAACTAAATATGAATTGATACACTACTGTAACTGATATGGTACAAATACATTATTTGTTGCTGAAGCATTCAAACGTATCTGGATTTTCTTTTTGCTCGCTATAGGAGGCGCTGATCAGTGCTTGGCTGCAGTTCAGTGACGGCTCCATGGCTCCTCTGGACCTGTACAACCCTGAGCACTTTATTCTGACCGCTACTTCTCTGGATGAGGATGTGGTGTCCATACGGCAGGACGCTGCAAGCCAGTGGCCGGTTATTTCAGCGCGAGCCGAGGGACAAGGTCTGCTAGTGCACGTAGAAATGACGGTATGTGAAGTGTGTCAGAAATTTAAGCGCCGAAGTGTCCTAGCGGCTGGAAACTGCAACATTCGTGTGAAGTTTGGTCGCAGTGAAAGCGCCTTGAGGCCTGGTGACTACGGCCAAGATGGAGAGGACATGGACAGGCCAGGTGACCGCAGACAGAACCCGTCCCTCCCGGACAGGACCGGAATGGACAACCACTACTATGGAAGCTCCATCTCAGACATAGAGGATGGTATCAT
This sequence comes from Gila orcuttii, assembly GCA_026230005.1. Classification (NCBI taxonomy): domain Eukaryota; kingdom Metazoa; phylum Chordata; class Actinopteri; order Cypriniformes; family Leuciscidae; genus Gila; species Gila orcuttii. The sequence continues at coordinate 17,016,357 of JAPDVR010000015.1, read as the reverse complement.
GAGACGAATCACCACCACGACCAAAACAGCCATCATCAGAAGACCAGGTGGAGACAAGCTCTCAGACGATGGGAGCCAGTTGCCTGGGATTCCAATCGATTTCTCAGACTTCCCCGCTCAAGTGGACCTTCCCCGAGGACATAACGTGGATGAAGACGACCTTCAAATACCCGTTCATGGACTTACTGACCTTGAAATTGGGATGTACGCTCTGTTAGGTGTCTTCTGCTTGGCTATTCTGGTCTTCCTCATCAATTGCATCTCATACACTCTCAAGTACCAACACAAGGAGATGTCAATCGAGGGCCAGGAGAGCATGAACCACGCTCACGACTGGGTGTGGCTGGGAAACGACGCCGAACTTCTGGAGAGCCACGTGAGTTTGTCTCCACAGACCGACGAGCACATCACCATTATGGACTCCAGCTTAGGAGGGTTAGAAGAAGGAAGCCACCTTCTCAACGGCGGTTCTTTGCAGAAGAACGTTCAAGGCCAGGTGCACAGAGGAGCCGACACCGCCACAGTCTGCACGGGGAAAGACAGCAAAGGCGATTCGCCAACGACCAAAAGGAAACGTGTGAAGTTTTCCACGTTCACCACCATCCCAGTGGAAAGTGTTATTCCGGCAAAGGAAAATTTGGGAGTCGATCCTGACGATGACATTAAGTGGGTATGTCAGGATGTTGAGCTTGGCGACCCCAAGGAACTGCGAAACTACATGGAAAGACTAAACGACAGTGTTTTAAAGGAAGTGGCTTAGTCGAATCAATGTGTGCTAACTGAACTCACCCATATGCCTTTGACAATTACGAGCCAGGGAACAACTGCTACATAAACCTTACTGAACACAACACATCAGCCATTACATAAAGGATGTCTAGCGTTCTTGTGGTTTGACATGACAACAGTGGGACAATGCTAAGACTTATGGCAAAATATGCCTTTTTAAAAGAATCATCAAATCTTTTTTGTATATTCATTTATATTATGTTCTCTATTCTCCTCATTTTTTTTTAAATGATTTTATTTTAGCACTTTTTGTAGTTTAAAAAAAAAGTAAACCGTATTTCCAGGCTTGCCAATGCTCTTCACTCACTTATGAGGCTACAGGACTGTACGCAGATGGTGACATGTAGATTAAGGACTGTAATATTAATGAATCATTGTAAATAAAGTGCACATAGAATGGTTTGGATTTTTTTGCCTTATGTGTTTTATTTCTGGCCAGTGTATTGCTTGCTGGATTCTGGATATATTTAAATTATTCACCTAGAGACCTTGAGTCACCAAGTTTGACATTTTCTTTTTTGGCCACTTTTTTTGTTTGTAAAGAATGTCTCAAAACCTTTTCCTCAGCCTGAGCGGTAAACATGTTATTCAACCCAGTACTGCCTAACTAAATCAATTACACAGTTCCTCAAGGCTGTTTAAATTATATTTTATTTCCCAAATCTCAGTTATAACCTTTTGTTGCTTGAATAGTCTGAAACAAGCTGTTTCAACTGAGATAGGAACCTTATTAAAGTACTAAAGGAAACTCGGCTCAAGTCATTTTTGACCATGGAGATTTTCTGGGTGAAGGAAATTAAATCAATCAATTCTAATCTAATTCGCAATAGCTACAACATTGGGGGAGAAAAAAAAGTCCAAAGATGCCAATATTTATGCAGCATATGATAAGAGCCTTGCTTGAAAAAGGCCAAATGAATTCTATAATGGTTGTACTACATGTTAATGTGACATTTGCACTGCAATCCTTCAAGACAAAATATTGTAACCTTTCACTACACAAATGCCAATTATTGTCTAATTAACCTATAGTAGATACTTATTGCAAGTGCTCAATGATATTTTCTTCTCAGTTTTATTAATGGGAAACTATCGGTCTTCAGTGAAAATCATTAACAGCCTCTGAAAGCAGACGGGAAGGACGAGATTATGCACTTTTAACCAATTAAACAAACGATAAAGAATCAGTGTTATTGACTGATTTCAGGTTTAACTAAGACAAACCGAGAGCAGATTTTGTCATTTTATTTACTGCACCCAAATTGGTTAAATTATATTTTAATCAATTCCATTAATCCAAACCACTTTATTCTCTACAGGTGCGGTGAGTAATCAATCTATGGCATTGGCACACGGAGAGATAATCACTGGCACTTGACAATAGAGCTGTATGTATTTAATTTAAATTAAGTTCCTCGAACGGATGTACATTTTGAGGCAATCATTCCTCATATTCACACATCAAATTTTATTAAAGTTAGGAGGTGTAAATATCATTGAAAAGAACAAGGAATCTTTAATAGAACTTTAGTGATGTTTTAATTTTCTTGCCTTAAAATAGGGACTTTTGGTCTTTACACAAGAATATTTCACCAGCATTCAATGCCGCAATTAACCAACAAAGACTACCAAGATGGTTCAATTATATTACTATGAATGGGAGAAAGTGCAGTGTGCTGCACAATGTGGAATAATCAAAATAATTACTGCATCTGCCATTAGACACTCAAGTTCCCATAGAAACAGTCAGTGTCCTGAGACTCGTGCTTAGGACTGCACGTGTGCATTGGCTTTACCAACGTGAAATATACACTTTTTTAATGCTATTTGAGCATAAGAAACAACTTTTGAAACAGTTCATGTCAGATTGCTGATTTGAAATATATTATTTAAATGTGAGTTTAGCAAGCAGTTTTTGAGATTTCAATATTTCCCCATTCAAGTAGACTAGAGTTGGTCTTGCATGCCCAAAATAGTTGCTGGAGGCATTGCAAATATGGCAGCCAAGTGAACTGACTTTCCCTTGAGCATAAAACCTTTGTTAACCAATTAAAGTATTCTAAAAGAGGCGCATAAGGAATAGATAATGAATAATGGACAATTATCTTGATTTAAGATATTGACTACTACATTGAAAAATCCTCTCTCTAACATTGGTGTGGAAATATAATCTTTAAAACTGGTTTAAGTAAAAGTGCCAAGGTACTGGTACTGGCTTGTTCATTTTTAAAAGAAAAGAAAATTCATCATTTACTCACCCTCATGTTGTTTCAAACCCATATGGCTGTCTGTCCTCTGTGGAACACTGAAAAAAAAACTGAAAAAGCACTGTGAAAGTACAAATAAAAAACTTCATGTCATGTTTAATTCAATGTGTTATTTGCCATTTTGTGAAATTTACTAGTAATTCCTGAGTGATAGATTTATAGTAAAAGCCACAATACAGCTTTGCATGAGTGAGAGTTTTGAGTTCTGAGACCTGTCAGAACACGTCTATGACACGTCTTCATGCACCATATTTGAATGTAGGTGAACACGAATGATGGAGAGCTACGGCTTCAGAAGACTTGGAATAGCACACAAACCCTGTGGTCTCCTTTATGCTCATGTTTCTGACATTTCTGAGCTTGGCAGCATCTGTCCTCCTTTGCTTTCAATGTATAGAGCAGCGCAAACATCCAGCCAAGCGTCTGCTTTTGTGTTCCACAGGTTTTGAACGACATGAAAGGATAGTTCACCCCAAGTTTCATTTTTGGGTCAACTAACCCTTTAAAGACAGCGAGTAAACTATCCGCCCACAACCACAAAGTTGCTCAGATTCCTAATTAAGACGACAGAAGTTTGGAGAGTTGTTGTTAAAAACAGGTTCTGGTAGTCTCGCACAGAGCTCTCTTGTAATTGTCAGTTATTCTGCTTTTGTTTTTCAGATTTGTTGAATACGCACCAGTAGCATCATGTCTACACGATTACAGTTGCTGCTGTGAGTGTTGGATAATTGATCTGGTCTAAGCCTAATGAAAACAACCGTATTGAATAAAGCCAAAGTGTACAACATTTCTAATCCCCGTTTCTCCTCCTCTGTCGTTCCGCTTCTCTCTTTTATCAGGAGTATCATATCAATCACATCCTCTTTCATTGCCTGAGGCTCCTCTCTTTTCCTGTTTCCGTCTGACACTATCGCGTCTCCTGTCTTTTCCTGACACACACAGACAGTTTTGTTTTCTAGTATCCTGACAAATTACATTTATTTTTTTTCTCTCTATTTTTGTTCAGTCTCCCTGCCATTTAAATTTGAATGCGTCTCAAAGAGCGGCGAGATGGATATATATGGGGAGCGTGTTGCACAGGGGTATTGTGAACAGAGGTGCAGTCTGTGATCTGTGAAGGGCACTTCAAGCTGAGCTGACTAGGGGAGGAATAATCTATGGCACAGAGAGGGAGAATGACTGATGGATCTCTGGCTCTAATTAACACATCTTTTATAATCATGTCTGCTCATTTTCTGGCATCATCAGCAGGGGGGAGCATTTCATTTCAGCATGACTTGTAACATAAAATCCTGCTCTCCATTTATATACTGCCTTTTTTCTTCTTAGGCATGACATGTACATCTGTCAGCCTCTCGGTAGGTGCAGGCTGAATATGTTCAGCTCAGGATCATCAGGCACGTGTAAAGGGTCAAAGGTCTGCTTGGTTAGCATGGTCATGTTAGTCCCTGCTGGATGATGCTGGAACTACACCACCTGGCAGCATACATCAGTTTAATCCACTCATGGCATGTGCTGTAGCCTATTCTGATCAAATATATAAACCGTTTGTGAGGTTTAGGACCAACTTTAAAATTCTTAAAAGTTTCATTATCTGCCTTTTTTTTTTTTTTTTTTTTACATGAGGTTGAGTAAATGATGACCGATTTGATGAACTATCCTTTTATCCAAACTGTATAGCCTGTTCTCTGGTGTATCAATGTGAATTTTAGTGGATGTATAAATTCAGTTCTCCTCAAGTTTACACAGTTCACAATTTTGAAATAAATCAAATTGTTTTATCCTTCAAACCAAACAAACTTCTTTTAGTAAAATGTAGAATGTAAATACATTCAAATACTTCTTAAATGTGGTGTAAGTTCAGACATATAATCAATGATCTAGAGTTGTCCAAAAGTACCTACTTTGGTAGCCTACCAAGTCGGGACTGAAATGTAAAAAATGTGACGCTTTGAGCGCAATCGTAAATATCTCTGATTGCTCATTGTACGTGCATTGCACACGCTCACCGGACATGTCTGATTGGCTACAATGATCAGCGGATAAATCATTCTGGATTTTTAAGCTTGTTTGCTGTACATCCTGTCACAAAGCAGCTTTTAGACATTTGTTTTTTGTTATAAGTCAGAAATGACAAGGAGGCAGCTTCACGCAATACAAAGTCAATGGAGACGGTTGGATTGCCCCCTGCCCATGTGTGGGCGTGGCCTAAATGCACTCTGCCTCTATTGTAGCAAATCACTGACATAAGCGCGTGAACACGATGGCCAATCAGAGGTGTTTACGATTCCGCTCAACAGCGCTGAAAAGCATCACAATTTTTACATTTCAGTACCGACACGGAACCGAAGTCTGTACTTTTTGACAACTCTATATCTCAGTTAAAAAGTGTGATCATGCTTGTGAAAAAGCATACTTATTTCAGAAATAATATACTTTAAAAGAACACACTTAAGTGCAAACTGAATGTATTTTATATTAAATGCAACTGGTTGAACTTGAGTGATTTTTTGACCCACTAAGTATTAAATATCATAATGTCATAATTACTTTGAAATATGGTTAAATACTGCCTCATGTACTGAAGCATTAATGGTAACTAAATTGTACCTACAGTAAATGTCATTTAAATTGAAGCTTGTATGTCTTGTATTTAAATATTTTTTGTAATTACACATTTTGTAATGATGAAGTTGCATCGCAGGCTGTTTCCTCCAAGGAGGCAAAGGAGGCAGTGCCTCCTCAAAAAATGTAAGAGAAAATAATCCATATTACAAAAATAAAACAGTGCAAATATTACAAAATGTGACATGTATAAATAACTAGTTTTTCTAAAGTAACACTGTCCACTAACGACACCCGCAGGTAAAGTTATGGCGGGAGTCTGCGTCTTTCGCACCTCCCCTAAGCCCATTGAGTTTTAACAGACCCCCTAATGCGTGTGGTGGATAACTGAGAATGAAAAGGAGAAAGTCACATGAGAGGAGGCAATGCCTCCATTGCGCCATGATTGGATATGATTGGGTTGTGCAATAAATCCCGCTTCTTGTTCTCTTACGAGAGTATCTCTCGTACTGCGTAATATCTTACGCTATGGGGAAAACCTCTTTTCCACGAGATATTGAAGCAAAAAATTATCCTTAATTTTGAATTAATGTAAAACGCTGTGCAGCAGCATGCAGATATAGGCAGGACGGCTCGCGCGCCTATTGGCTGCCCTGCGGCAAACAGCAGCAGCCTATCGAGAGAGGTGCTGCGTGACATAATCCTATGGGGGCATTTCGCACCCATTTCGTCACGTCCCGCCAGAAAAGGGCGCAATTTCGCCCTATAAATATAGCTCGATAAGGCTGGTACACTGATTTTCATCTCTTCAGCGAAGCATCACGCATCGCTGGATCCGGAGTGAGAAGCCACGCCGTCTGAGAAAAAGCACACAGCGGGACGAGCCATTGAGTCTGAAGTCGCTGGCATCGCCGCCTTTAGCCGCCGTACCTGCTACGCTTTCCGGCGTTATATCCTTTTCAAACTGTGTGTGTGTGTGTTCGCCGCTGCGACACACATTTTTTCACTGTCTGTCTCTCTCTGCTAAAAGAGCTGCGTCTTTTTCAAGATGCAAAGATCCTGCGGCTCGTGCCGAGCCACACTCAGCGACGGGGACCGTCATGTTATCTGCGTTTCCTGCCTGGGTGAGGATCATGCGGCTCTCGCTCTCGTCGACGGCGGATGCCCTCACTGTGAGCTACTGCCTATGGTGACTCTGAGGACTCGCCTGGCATCCTTCTCAGAGCCTGCACTTCAGCCCGCTGTAGCGCCGCGCCGTAAAAAGCGCCGTGCTCAGCGCGCTCCCGAGACTTCTCCTGCCCGCCAAAGCTCGCCGGTTCGCCCGCCAGCTTCGCCCGGCATCGCTCGAGTCCCTCACCGACGGACAGCGGCCGCCGGTGTTGCAATATTGCAGCAATGAGCCTGTTGTATTACACGCACGCCTGCAAACAAACGCCGACGCACACAAAACTGTGATGACGCTCTTTATCCGCTCGGGCTATTTTAAGCTTTTGTCGTTTCCCCCTGTGGCTCAGTGGTGAAACCCAAAGCCTTCGCACGGGAGACCCGTGTTCGAGCCCAGCTCTCGCAGCGGATAAAAATTTAGTCTCGCCGCAGCCAGACTTACACCCAAACTTTTCACTCGTTCAGTTCCGAGAAAATGCGACTGTTCCAGTGTATTTTGCAGTAAACAAGCCGGTAACATGGCCCGCTTGTCTGCACACAAATGCCGTTTCCACGGCGACCCAGAAAAATCATGTAAGCAGTGTATTTTCTGGTATTCCGGCCACAGCCGATGGTGTTATGAGTGTATTAAAAATGCCACAGCCCAGTGTTCATTTCTACACACAAACACAGCCCGCCAAAGTGCAGGGCTCGCACAAATGAGTTCGACTCATGTCAATTGTGCATTAATTATAGTGAATGTGCCCACAACCCAGTGCCCACAAACACTACACACTGCATGTGCCACGTTTTCTGTAAAAGAAACCAACACACATACAGTCAGCTAAGGCCCACGGTGTTTAAGTCTCGCCGCGGCCAGACTCTACCGAAACTTCTCGCTCGTTAAGTTCCAAACAATGTGACTGTTCCAGTGTATTTTGCAGTAAACAAGCTAGTACCACAGCCCGCTTGCCTGCACACAAACGCCAGCTTTAAGGCGACCCAGATAAATCCCAAAAAGAGTGTATTTTCTGGAATTCCGGCCACGGCCGATGGTGTTATGAGTGTTGTAAGAATGCCCACGTCTCAGTGCCCATTCCCACACGCAGACACAGCCCGCCACAATACAAGGCTAGCCAAAAAAAAAAAAAAAAAAAAAAAAAAATCGACTCATGTCGATTGTGCAATAAATGTAGTGTACGTGCCCACAACACAGTGCCCACAAACACTACATGAAGCATGTCCCACGGTTTCTGTAAAAACGAAACCAACACATTTTCAGTTGGCGCGAGCCGACAGTGTTCTCAGTGCAGCGAGTGTGCCCGCTATCCCGCGCCCACATTCCCTCACAGACATGCCGAACCCCACGGGGCTCGCCCCGCTCGCCTTCTCTCCACATCCCATCAGAGAGAAGCCGAGCGCGGTCAGGCTGCCCGCTGTGATCAGCGCACCCCCCGCCTCGCACACTATAAACACAGTGTCTATTTCTCAGCACACCGGAGCTCTCCGGCCGCGGCTATATCACGGCCAGAGCCCAGATTTCATTCTACCTCTAGCTTTTCATGCAGATGCGTGGGCAAAGCTTCCCGGGGTATCAGAATGGGTGCTGAACACTATAAAAAGAGGCTATTCGCTGCAGTTCGCTCGACACCCCCGCCGTTGCGCGGCGCGAGTCGAAACGACGGTAAAAAATGAAGTATCTCACCTACTTCGAGCCGAGATAGCGAAACTACTGAGCAAAGGGGCTATAGAACCTTTATCTCAGGCTCAGAGCGAAGGGGGTCTATCCAGCAGGTATTTTCTGGTACCGAAAAAAGACGGGGGTCTCAGACCCATTCTAGATCTGCGACGGCTGAACAGAACGCTCACGAAGCGTCAGTTCAGAATGATTACAACCAGGAAAATCCTCGCGCAAGTGCGCCAAGGAGACTGTTTCATGTCGATAGATCTAAAGGACGCTTATTTTCAAATACAAATAGCGTTACGTCACAAGCAATTCTTGAGATTCGCCTTCGAGGGCCAGGCATACCAATACAAAGTCCTGCCGTTCGGCCTGTCCCTGGCACCCCGTACTTTTACGAAGTGCATGGACGCGGCTCTCGCACCCCTGAGACTTCAGGGCATGCGAATTTTGAACTACTTGGACGATTGGCTGATTCTAGCTCGATCACAATCAGAGCTCATAGAACACAGGGCCACATTACTCGAACATCTCGAGAATCTGGGTCTCACAGTCAATATGGGGCGAAGAGCTCGCTGTCTCCCAGCCAGAAAATATCTTTTCTGGGAACAGTGCTGAACTCGCTTTCTATGACAGCGCATCTGTCGCCAGAGCGCGCACAGGACATTCAGCGCGCCGCGAAATCTTTTCGCCGCGGCTCAACTGTCCAGCTCAAAAGGTTTCAGAAAATGCTGGGTCTCATGGCCTCAGCAGCTTCAGTGATCCAGTTGGGGCTGCTTCGCATGCGCCCACTGCAGCTATGGCTGAAAGCGCGGGTTCCGCCCAGGGCATGGACCGCTGGTCGGTTTCGCCTCCGGGTCGGTCTGAAATGCGTCTCAGCTTTGGAGCCTTGGAAGAAAACCGACTGGTACCAGTCAGGTGTGAGTCTGGGGACTCCCTCGAGCGTGAAGGTGGTGTCCACGGACGCCTCCACCTCGGGATGGGGAGCGCTGCTCGAGGGCAGACCGTTCTTTGGCCAGTGGTCAGAACGGGAAAAGCTCCTACATATAAACTGTCTGGAAATGATGACAGTCGACAACGCGCTGCGGCGCTTCTGTCCCCAGATAAGGGGTCACCACGTCTTGGTCCGGTCGGACAACATGTCAGTGGTGGCGTACATAAATCGTCAGGGTGGCATCAAGTCCCGAAACCTTTACAGGCTGACGGAGTGCCTCCTGGTCTGGGCTCAGCACAACCTGCTTTCACTGAGAGCAGCGCACGTGCCTGGTCACCTGAATCTGGGACCAGACAGGCTGTCCAGAGACAATGTCCCAGCAGGGGAATGGTTGCTGCACCCGCAGACGATCCAACTGCTGTGGGAGACATTCGGCAGAGCGCAGGTGGACCTGTTCGCGTCCAACGAGAACGCTCACTGTCCGAAATATTTCTCCAATAGCAAGGACGCGCTGGCCTATGTTTGGCCCCGCTGTCCCCTCTATGCTTTCCCCCCCCCCATCTCGCTCCTGCCTCAAGTGCTGGAACGGATCAGGGAAAATGGATGCCCAGTGCTGCTTGTGGCTCCGCTCTGGACAAACCAGGCTTGGTTTCCAGTCCTGATGCAGCTGACCAGCACTGCCCCGTGGCCAATACAATTGAGGAGAGACCTCCTCTCCCAGGCCAAGGGCTCGATTTGGCATCCTCGCCCCCACCTATGGTCCCTGCACGCATGGGCCATCAACGGGTACCCGCTATCCTCCCGGAGAGAGTGCTAAACACGATCATGCAGGCAAGGGCCCCGTCTACAAGACGGCTCTACTCCTAGAATTGGTCTGTGTTCTCTGCCTGGTGTCAAGCTCAGGGCTTTTCACCCGTAGACTGCGGGGTCACGGAAGTGCTTTCCTTCCTTCAAGAGCTGCTGGATAAGGGCAGAACCCGATCCACGCTCAAAGTGTACGTGGCGGCTATAGCAGCGTTTACAAAACCTGTGTCTGGCAGTCACTGGGGAAGAACGACATAGTCGTGCGATTCCTCAAGGGAGCTCGGAGGTTGAACCCTCCTAGACCTCCTTCAGTCCCGGTGTGGGACCTTTCTACGGTTTTGGAAGCCATGAAAGGTGCCCCGTTCGAGCCAATCCATTTGTCAGACATGAAGCATCTGTCTTTCAAAACGGTGTTTCTTTTGGCTCTCGCTTCAGTGAAGCGCATAGGGGACTTACAAGCGCTTTCAGTAAGCGTATATCTAATCTAAAGGCCTAATGACTCAAAAGTCATACTCAAACCGAGGCACGGGTACGTGCCCAAATCCCTCAACACACCGTTCAGAGCCCAGGTAATTTCCCTGTGCGCTCTCTCGGTTCAAGATGAGGAGGAGGATGCGAGTCTCCTTTGCCCTGTCAAGGCACTGAGAGCTTATGTGTCCCGCTCGTCTGTCTTCAGGCAGACCGAGCAGCTCTTCGTTTTGTTTGGCGGACGTTCCAAGGGACTGGCCGCATCAAAACAGAGCCTATCCAGATGGATAGTCGATGCCATAGCACTGGCTTACACTTCTAAGGGCCTGCAGTGTCCTTTGGGTGTCAGAGCGCACTCCACGAGAGGCGTGGCCTCGTCGTGGGCATGGTATAGTGGCGTTACCTTGCAAGATATCTGTACGGCTGCGGGCTGGGCCTCGCCGTCTACATTTATAAGGTTTTATAACCTAGAGGTTCCCGACTTACAAGCCAAGCTTCTGTCGGTATAGAATTCAGTGTTATCTGCCCCGCTGTGCCGCCCAGATGCTGAGTTTTGCTTGTGCATCGCTCACTGAGCGATAACACGGCTCGATGGGTGTTGAATAACCCGTAATCTTAACCAGTTCAGGCTGAACACGTTCACCCTGTCTGTGTGAAACACTATTAACATAACTAGCCCCTATAGGATGCTATTTCATGGGGAATGATGCTTGCAGCCTCTCTTCTCTGACTCTCTGTGAGTCTATGGTGATTATGCACTACATGAGCCCCGGGCTACTGCCCTTGGGACTTTGGTGTCGGATCCCAGTACGCATGGCGTTTTGCATTGTGTTCCCCATAGCGTAAGATATTACGCAGTACGAGAGATACTCTCGTAAGAGAACGTACTCGGTTACTAACGTAACCTCGGTTCTCTCTAGAGAGGGAACGAGTACTGCGTATCTTGCCGTGCATACACAGCTCTGGTTCGCTTCGGCGATGAAAACCAGTGTACCAGCCTTATCGAGCTATATTTATAGGGCGAAATTGCGCCCTTTTCTGGCGGGACGTGACGAAATGGGCGCGAAATGCCCCCATAGGATTATGTCACGCAGCACCTCTCTCGATAGGCTGCTGCTGTTTGCCGCAGGGCAGCCAATAGGCGCGCGAGCCGTCCTGCCTATATCTGCATGCTGCTGCACAGCGTTTTACATTAATTCAAAATTAAGGATAATTTTTTGCTTCAATATCTCGTGGAAAAGAGGTTTTCCCCATAGCGTAAGATATTACGCAGTACTCGTTCCCTCTCTAGAGAGAACCGAGGTTACGTTAGTAACCGAGTACGTTTTCTTGCGCGTTTGCTAATCAGTCTGAAATCTGAGGGGCTGTTTACACGACACCGTTTTCAACTAAAAACGTAAAACTTTTTATGCGCTTTAGCCGTTCGTTTACGCGTCAACAGTGTTTTGGGTGCCTGAAAACGAAAACTTTTAAAAACGGGTTTCAAAGTGCACGTTTTTGAAAACGGTCTCCGTGTAAACAACACAAACGTGAATCTCTTAAGATGGAAGACTAATTAAAATGGCCTTAAAACAAGATGATCTGAAAATAAGTTGACTTTTAAAAAGAGGAGAGAGGCAATATACAGGTCCTTCTCAAAAAATTAGCATATTGTGATAAAGTTCATTATTTTCCATAATGTAATGATAAAAATTAAACTTTCATATATTTTAGATTCATTGCACACCAACTGAAATATTTCAGGTCTTTTATTGTTTTAATACTGATGATTTTGGCATACAGCTCATGAAAACCCAAAATTCCTATCTCAAAAAATTAGCATATCATGAAAAGGTTCTCTAAACGAGCTATTAACCTAATCATCTGAATCAACTAATTAACTCTAAACACCTGCAAAAGATTCCTGGGGCTTTTAAAAACTCCCAGCCTGTTTCATTACTCAAAACCGCAATCATGGGTAAGACTGCCGACCTGACTGCTGTCCAGAAGGCCATCATTGCAAGAGGGTAAGACACAGAAAGAAATTGCGGCGTGGCATGGAGGCAATCAGCCCGTGGCACTGCTGAGGTGTTATGGAGGCCCAGGATGCTTCGATAGCGGCCTTAAGCTCATCCAGAGTGTTGGGTCTTGCGTCTCTCAACTTTCTCTTCACAATATCCCACAGATTCTCTATGGGGTTCAGGTCAGGAGAGTTGGCAGGCCAATTGAGCACAGTAATACCATGGTCAGTAAACCATTTACCAGTGGTTTTGGCACTGTGAGCAGGTGCCAGGTCGTGCTGAAAAATGAAATCTTCATCTCCATAAAGCTTTTCAGCAGGTGGAAGCATGAAGTGCTCCAAAATCTCCTGATAGCTAGCTGCATTGACCCTGCCCTTGATAAAACACAGTGGACCAACACCAGCAGCTGACATGGCACCCCAGACCATCACTGACTGTGGGTACTTGACACTGGACTTCAGGCATTTTGGCATTTCCTTCTCCCCAGTCTTCCTCCAGACTCTGGCACCTTGATTTCCAAATGACATGCAAAATTTGCTTTCATCCGAAAAAAGTACTTTGGACCACTGAGCAACAGTCCAGTGCTGCTTCTCTGTAGCCCAGGTCAGGCGCTTCTGCCGCTGTTTCTGGTTCAAAAGTGGCTTGACCTGGGGAATGCGGCACCTGTAGCCCATTTCCTGCACACGCCTGTGCACGGTGGCTCTGGATATTTCTACTCCAGACTCAGTCCACTGCTTCCGCAGGTCCCCCAAGGTCTGGAATCGGTCCTTCTCCACAATCTTCCTCAGGGTCCGGTCACCTCTTCTCGTTGTGCAGCGTTTTTTGCCACACTTTTTCCTTCCCACAGACTTCCCACTGAGGTGCCTTGATACAGCACTCTGGGAACAGCCTATTTGTTCAGAAATTTCTTTCTGTGTCTTACCCTCTTGCTTGAGGGTGTCAATGATGGCCTTCTGGACAGCAGTCAGGTCGGCAGTCTTACCCATGATTGCGGTTTTGAGTAATGAAACAGGCTGGGAGTTTTTAAAACCCTCAGGAATCTTTTGCAGGTGTTTAGAGTTAATTAGTTGATTCAGATGATTAGGTTAATAGCTCGTTTAGAGAACCTTTTCATGATATGCTAATTTTTTGAGATAGGAATTTTGGGTTTTCATGAGCTGTATGCCAAAATCATCAGTATTAAAACAAAAAAGACATGAAATATTTCAGTTGGTGTGCAATGAATCTAAAATATATGAAAGTTTAATTTTTATCATTACATTATGGAAAATAATTAACTTTATCACAATATGCTAATTTTTTGAGAAGGACCTGTATTTTACTGTTTAAATTGTTACTGCCTTTATTAGTTTTGAATAAATGTAAAAATGCTTAAAAGCTAACTTGATATACTTAGGTATACTTTAAAACATTACTTACATTGGTAATGTAAAAATACAAAATAGAATTGTATTTTTTATATGTTATGTACAGTAATGCTTATTTAACAAGGAGAATGTGACAACATTAAGTGTAACAGGGACATAAATTTACATTTGATTTATGAACAAAAAACTATGAGGACTTTGCCTCCTCATTTCAGATTCAGAACACCACTGCATGCCGTTTAAAATATATTAACTTTAAAGGTGATATTGAATAACACACTACTGTCAAAATTATAATCAAGTACTTTACACATGTACTTAGTATGTTAGTCAACATCAAAATAAGTGTACAAGAAGGACAAAACATTATTAAAGCATAATGATTTAAAATGTATAAAGCATTAATTTGACATTATTACAAAGTTAACTTTTTAATTTAAGTGTTAAGAGACAGTCATGAAAGTGTAACCACTTTAAGTGCACTTAAGTTGCCTTTTATTTAATATTACATATTCATATATGCAATTATTACATATACATATATATTTAATATTCTCTGCAACATAAATGTACATTTAATACAATTAAGCACACTTTGGGCATATATGCTACCACTCTTTACGAACAGAGTATAAAATAGGGCGGGTTTTTTTTTTTTCAAGTTAAGGAGATCAAGAATCAATGGTGTTATATTCAACCCGATCTCACGGCAATTCGTACGAATTCTACGAGGTGGCTAATTCGTACGAATTCATACGACCTCACTCGTACGAATTAGTACGATTTGGGCTAAATCATACATATTTTACGAGTTGGCCAATTCGTATGAATTCGTACGAATGACCTACCCCTGACCCCGCCCCTAAACCTACCCATCACGTGGGTTTAGACAAATCGTACGAATTTGTATGAGTGAGGTCGTACGAATTCGTACGAATTAGCCACTTTTTAATCACTCGTACAAATTCGTACGAATTAGTCGTGAGATAGCGTTGTTATATTCTACATTTATATGAGATGTCTTTTAAACTCATCATTTGATTTCATTATTTTCTAATAGTATTCTTACATATATTAATAAAGCCATGTGTTGCCACGCCACCTACTGGCATATCGATGTAACTTGAAGAGTCACTAAAAAACTCAAGGTAGGCGAAGAGATACAAATAGCTAAAAAAAAAAAAAAAAAAAAGATACAAACAGCTGAATTTTCCCAGTGCTGTTGAACTATCTATCAGTACTTTTGGAACGGCGCTCGACCAATCTTTTGTATAAAAATACAAACAAAGACATTTTAAAGTGAGTCTCCAAGGTTCGCAAAAAACAAAAACAAGCAAAAAAAAAAAAAAAACCTAGACATGAGCTTTTCATTTCGACAGTATGCAATCTTCAACATGTTTGCCAAAAACATTCATTTTGGATTTATACACTTTTAAAGAATAAATAGCCTTTATAAGACAAGCCACTGGCAATTTTATGACAGATAACATTAATTTTCTATGGTATGAGAAACCATAAACAATCCTGTTTTGACTGCATTGCCTGCTAAATGGACCCTTTTCACATTCTAAGTGTTATTATTATTAATTATGTACAATTATAAAAAAAAATATATGTACTATATCACTAAATTCCCTTTTGGAAAGTCAGAAATTATATGAATGACCAGAAATGTGAAAAGGGTCCATTGTCTCATTTGGAAGGCTGTAAAGTAACCATTATAAAATGTACTGTTATTCCCTTTGAGCCCAAATTATTGTAATTTCTTTCTTACTTCGGAATGTAATGGTTTCTTTTCTGAAATGAAGCTGCCTCAATAATTAAAGCCGCAGACAAAGGCGACCTCCGGAGGGCGCAGCATTCCAAATAAGACAGCACCGTGATTGACTGTTTCACAACACTGACAGCAATTAAGGATATAATGCGACTGATTATCAAGGCACATGTGAAGTTGACCACCACACTTTCTCTTATGGCAGAGCTGCTGATATAAATATGCCAAAATGAGTAAATTTGAGTAAAATGAGTAAAATTATTCTCTCACTCAGTAGGGGGCTAGCTAGTTTGCTGCCAACTGTTGGATTGTAGTTATTCTATTAATATGGTAATCATATTTCCCATAAATTCAAGTATAAGGAATTATTTAGGATCACTTATAAAATCCTGTTTATGTCCTGTCCCCACACACACACACACACCTGTACAGCAGCAGAAGGTCAGGTCATGTTTGTTCATGCCCTGCTGATATGGCACTGTCTCTTGACATCTCACCTTCTGGTACATGCCCAATACTCACATTTACAATATCCCACAGAGCAGCTTTATGCTTCACAGGCATGTGCACACATAAGAACATGATATCTGTGAGGTCAATGTCTCAATGCAGTCAGTCATGCCAGATACTGTGTGGATGTAAGCACAGGTCAAACATGCTAACCTCACAATCCCTCTCTCTATATAAATATATACAGTACATGTATACACATTGATGACGCATAGTTTAGCATTATGGCAACCTGATTTATTTACTTTATATATGTTTTACAATTAAATTAGAAACTTTTAATTGCAAACAATATCCAATAATGTTCATTAAATTACCATCATTAAATTAGTGCTGCACAGTAAATAAGCCTATAATAGTAAGAGCTCTGCATTAGAAGCCTGCATGTTCAGCAACAAGATTTGCCATGTTGAATGGTGTATTAAGATATATTAAACATTTTCAAGATAAGGCGCAATCCTGTTTTGAGACATCTTTCCAGAGGGTCATATTTAGAAACACTGACCTTACAGCATCATATGAAGCATCCATTGTTGATATACTGTGCTTACACCTTCAGCTCTTCTGCTTTTTAATAGAGCACAACACTGTAAAAACACGGAGGCGGTAGACATATATAGGCTGTGTCAACAGTCTGACTCAGAGTGAGAGGAAGAAAAAGAGCGGTGGAGTTCAAACAGCTCGCTGGCGGTCACAGTCTTAAGAAACCACTCGTCATTCTAGATATGCTTGGGTAAAGAGTGATGATGTTCTGATTTCACGCCCGTCGGATGAAATCAGACAAATGCAATTGAATGTGAGAGATCACAAGGTCTGCATACGAGCTTGGAAAATGAAAGCTGCAATAAACGGGCGACTCGTTTTCAAATGGCTCTCTCACAGACACACAAACACTAGAGGTCAGATGCATTTTATTGAACAACAATAACAACAACAGAGAGAAAATGTCATTTTAAACAAAAGCATGAAAAAATAAATCACAATTTCACTGCACAAACTCAAATTTTGCATTGTATGATCTTAGGCTCTTTCGGGAAAACAGAATCATTTTACATATTTAAAAAGCTTTAAAACAGTATTTATTCATGCCCAGTTAAAATGAATGATGCCCTTTTCTCCTAACACGTTTTTTCCCCCCAATTTAATCTCAGATTCAAACTGCTCAACTGTTAATACTGTCCGTCAAAACACATTTAAGAGGATTTTGATCACTCTTGTTTTGAACTTCCTAATGTAAAAGTTCAAGGATGAAATAAAAACATTTGCATCAGTTGCAACAGTCATGTGGAGCGACTTTTGTCATTGAAGGCACGAGGTGTAACTGCTGAAAAAGTGAAACTCAAACTTCAGGAACAACCTGTTTAACGCATAAAAAGGACCAGCATAGAAGCATAATGGGAGTGTTGTATTTTGTAGCTTGTGGTCATAGCGAAGACAGCAGACTTAGTTTCGTTGGCAAAAACTGCAGCAAAAAGGGATGTCGTTGCAAAATGTGCATAAAAATGACATCAAGCAAGACTCCCTCTACACAGCATGACGATATTATGAATTCAAGGTATACAAGGATGTATCATAAGCATGCATGTGAAATTCATGATTCTAAATCCTCCATTATAAATGTGATTTTTGCTTGAGATTAGTGCAAAGTGATTTCACTACATAACCTCATTTTGACGACAATCTGAGCTTGAGGTTTGTTGTTCATCAAAACACTTAATGCAATCTTAAAAAGTTCATGAATCATTACAAACAAGATGTGGGTGTCTCCAAAGGAAACACTTCACTTGCATTTGCAGAGATATTCTTGCTGTAAAGGTGCATGCATCATGATATCAGCACTGTGCAAATTCATAATTTCTCAGATAATACACTCATGTCATAACCATTATAAAGAGCGATGAAGTGTCTGGCTTTACAACTTATAATTAAAATTATTAAAAACAAGCTAAATGGAAAAGTAATGCCTGATAAAATATCTAAAAGTAAGAAACGCATGTAATGCCAAAGGTTTAGTACCAAAGTTACACATGTAATCAAATTGTTAAGGACACAATTATGCATTTGATGATTTATTTTTAAAAGTATTTTGCAAGGCAACTTTTATCAGCTACTTCACACCGATGTTCAGACGATAACTGTATGGGTTCCTTGTGATTCATTGGCTACACATTTGATACTGTAGGAGTAGCCAACCACTTTTGCCATTTTAGACATCAGCCGATTATTATTAACAGTATCTCAAAATACAGCCAATTTGTACTGTATGTATTAATACTTTAAAGTGAATAAAGTGACCAAGGATACACCATACAGTGCAAATGGTGCCTAAAAAAATGTTTATCGTTAAAAAATGATTCTTTTTAAAGTACCACAGAAAGATACCATTTTAAATAAATTTGAACAGGAATACAGTCTTACCTTTTTGAGCATAAACCACGAAAAATAAAAGATTCAATAAATATTCAATTCAAACTGGCAATTAGTTGTACAACCCATCGTAAACAGTCAAAACAACAAAAATCCAAAATTGTGAATAAGTGTTGTTCAAACGACACACTACAACAAACAAGCATTTCATAATCCAGTTCGCTGATGGAGTGAACAATCCTCATTTTCAACCATTTTATACACAATATTTTAGTTAATTATTGCATAAGTTTTGTTTGTTTCTTTCAAATTGTCTCAAGTGTTTAAAGGTGGCAACAGAATGGCCAGTTCTAGGAAACAGGGGGATTCAAGTTGAGTCAAATATTTTATATCCTACCTCATTTTCCCAAATACTAAGAGGCTTAAAGTTTGTGCCATGGTTTGGTGGTTGAGGAATGCTGAAGGTGAGAGCTTGATGATGATGATGATGATGAAGGGGTCATGAGGTGGCCAGAGACTGCCTGTGGTTCCCCGCTCTGGGCTTCTGTTTGTCATACTTCACAGACACGATGAGGAAGACCAGGAGTGTGACTCCCTGGATGGCGGCCAGGAGGAAGAAGTAGTAATTCAGTGTGCACTCGTTGATGTTACCTACAGAGAGAAGAAAAGGTGAGAAAAAGGGATGTGTAAAAAAAAAACAACTCACTTTGATGTGAATTTCACAATACCAAAAGATCAGTAGTCTAACAAGCACAGACACTCTTTGGAGCGCAGAAATCTCTCGACCTCTGTATACCGGTTGAAATGATCAATGATTCTCATTTGATCAATAAAGAATTGAGTCTCTCTCTCTCTCTCTCTCTCTCTCTCTCTCTCTCTCTCTCTCTCTCTCTCTTAAAAAATAACGAACAAAACAACAAAAAGGCAAATCAAGGCAAGATTTTATATTTTTTTTATTATTTATTTTCTGTAATTATTATTAATGATGATAATTGCAATAAATAAATAACAGTTCCTGTCAGGTGGAAACCTCCTGACAGGAAAAATGCTGCTTTTCAGAAAATGGAAAAACAAGTTGATATTGTAGCTTTATTAATGGCCAGACACTTACATGTGTCATTGTATCATTAAAATTTTACCAAAATCAAGCTCAAATGTTACAAGATTTTTGGCCAGTGAGTGTTTTGTCCGTCATAAGAAGAGCCGCGTCTGAGGCAGTTCTTCGCATCACGTTTTCATCAACTTACAGGTTATAAAGTTTACTGTAGCTATGTGGACGTGTTATTAAAGATGAAGTGATGAAGCTTTTTTAAGACAGTATTGGCTTAACTCGACGACAAATGCAAGACTAAGACACTCCGCTCGTCAAATACATAAAACATTAGCCTTTATATATATATATATATATAGTGTTTCTTGAGTAAAGAAAATGCTGTACTTACTCAAATAACCAGTTCTTCATTTACCTTTGCATTGCAAACAAGCAGAGACGGTCCAAAATGTGTGACACTTCATTCACAATAAAGGTTGGTGGAGTTATGAGGTTTTACAGAGAGTTTGAGGATCCAATGGAGTTACAAGCTCTTTTTATTACTTTTCATTGGTTCGATATTTGCAAAAACCCATACACAGACATACACAGACATAAAGGGTGACCAAAAGTTATGATTTATGAAAAAGAAAAAAGAAAAATCTACCCGACAGTGACAATATACTGTGTTTCCTTTATTTTGGACCCTTTGTTCATTTTTATCAGTTACTTTTCCATTAGTTACAAACACTTTTCCTTAAAAAACCAAACAAAAACATTATGATAATTAATTACAAGCTACTAACATCTTCAAAACAGTGTAAGTCTTCACTAACATCTTCAACAGATTACTGTACTAATTACTCTCTCTAAAAAGTATTGCTTTATTTATTACTAATTACTTTCTAAATCTCACATCAACCTCGGCCAGTTGAACAATACAAGGATAGACATGAAACTTTCTTTTAATTCTTTCAAATAAACAATATAAAACTGCATAAATTATTCTTGAACTATCCAAAGTATTTACAGCGAGAGAGTTACGTTTAAAAACAAATTTTACATCATTTTGATGTTTAATCCACTTTTGTTTTATATAGAACTATTTATACCTCTATACAGTAATTAATGCATTTACAGCAGAAGTAACTAAATAAATGACTTCCCTTACTTTTTTAAAGTAATCAAAATCGCAGTAATTCATTACTTAGTAATGCATTACACCCATTATAAAGTATATTGTAATGTAGTGTTATCATCTAAAATGAAGTACATTGCATTTGTTTTCTTTAACTGATACTACTTAACATCCTTTCTTAGCTCACTTGATCAGAGGAGAGATTTCTGATCTATTATAAAGGCATGTGCACAGGTAGATGAAGAGAAACTGAACATCTGTGACATGCTGCATTCATATGTCAAAAGAAAGCAAAAAGCATATGTTTGTGCTTGTTGGATCCCCTGAAAGCAACCGAGCGAACAGGCAATCTGCTCCAATCATACTATCCTACAGCGGCAAAGAGCTTTAACTGATAGCATGTCGGTCCGCACTGCTTGTAAGCATCCATTGCAACCTGCAAACCCATCTGACTCTGGTTTATTCAAGCAAAACCTAAACAAGCATTCCTTCTCCATCCAATCTCTCCTTCATTTCCCCTCTCTGAGGGGTTTACATCAATACTTACAGGAGAACCATAAACAAAAAGCCACATCTTCACAGGATGAAGGAAGAGCCTATAATTCACCATCTTGGGAGCTTAAGCGAAGCACACTCGCTCGGATTGGGCTGGAATTACAGACTCTGAGCCCTCGGCCCTAAACTAACTCTCCTGTTGTTTAAGCCTCTGACTGCTCAGGGCCATTATAGTCCTGGATCACGACTGTGCGTAGTATTAAATTCAACTCTCTACTTATGCTAAATTCTGTACACAAACACACAAAATCGGTTCACAAATGTTTCCTGTATTATGAATCATAAGTCTGAGCCCCCCTCTCTCTCTCTCTCTTAACACTTCAGATCTGTTCAGAAGAGGTGGTCAAACCTCCGGGGTTAAGGACCATCAAAGAGAAACTCTTAATAAGTAGTTCTGCGAAGGGGCTGTCAACTCTCAGGGGTGTTTCAGAGCGGCCAAAACAGGGCCCTGTAGCACTGCTTAGCATTACCTATATTACAATGACTAAAAACGTATATCCGTAAGAATGCATTACCATTTAAATAGATGTATTCACATGCACACATATTGTTAAAAAAGAGTCATTCATTAGAACAAGGTATTACACCTTCCAGAGGATTCTACTTTAGTTTGAAGTTGTCATTAGATGCAAACAAGATAAAGCATATTTTCGTAGCAACCAACCGAAGGAAAGAGAGATGAAAAAGGTCAGCTGACCCTTGAGGAACATCGGCAACTCCATTAGATATAATTATCCACGGCCTCGAAGAATATTACTGGCAGAAGATAAGAACTGCTTGAGATGAGGCACTTCAAGATATGAAAACACTGATTCATAACAGTATGGAGATGCAATGCATTGCTATTCTAAACATGTGCGAATGAAGATCCCGAAGACAACATTTGATTAATCATCAAGTATAAAGGAAGGGTTGAAAGATTTCAGATGCTATCTGAGATCCCGTCCCTTCAACTCAAGCAAGTTTGTGAGTAGTGTAACCTACCAGGGGTGTCTATCCTGCACCCTTGCCATAGAGCCGTGCTTCTCAAACCTGTCCTGGGGACGCCCCACTAGGGCTGCACAATTATGGCCAAAATGATAATCACGATTATTTTTATCAAAATTGAAATCACGTTGACCCCAATTGAATTGTTGACCCCTAAAAAAAAAGCCACAAGAGTCACTTGCCTTGAACCCAAAATGCTTCCACACAATGGATGACGATCCGATTCTCGGGACAAGCCCCTCAGCCTCGCCCTCTGCTACGTTAGACATTTTTTTGTTTTCTTTGTTAAGTTTATAGCCTTATGACGATCTGCTATCGGTTGCGGAATTTTCCTCACGTTACTCTGTCCTCTGTGACTGTCAACATCTAGAAACTAAGCTGCGCGGTGCAGGGAACAACTCTGATTGGCTCACGGAGGCACGTGATCAGACAGTGGTTTACGGAGCGCTAGATTGGCTTTAAAAAAAAAAAAGCTTTGCTACAGAGCGTTCTATGAATGCAATGACACTTTTTGAATATCGCTCGATCACGCGAATTTGATCGTGGGAAGCCAAAATCGTGATCGTGATTAAAATTTGATTAATTGTGCAGCCCTACGCCCCACCACTGCACATTTTGCATGTCTTCCTCATTGAACACACTCAATTCAAGTCTTGTAATCTCTACAAAAGAGCTGGTGAGTTGAATGTGTTAGATGAGGTAGACATCCAAAATGTGCAGGTTTGAGAAGACCAGCCATAGAGTGTCCTGTCAGCTGTTCAACGATTCACTAGTGTGATCATTTCGATCACTTAGCAAATATCTAAACTACATTACAACACTATTAAATTGGAAAACTGCAAGACACGGTGTGCAGAATTTGGGCCCCAGTCTTGGATAGTGTGAAGTCTTGTTTGAGAGCGCCAGTTGTAGCACAGACGTAGAAGGCCTAACTATCAGCACCATGGCCTTGTCATGAGTTTACTGCAGATGTTCACACAGGTTAGGATCCAACCAGACCCTATCCCATTCCTGTCTCAATCCCCTTCCTCTTCACTGTCTCAATCCAATAAAAGTGGCAAGCCATGTTATGGCTACAACAACCCCTTGATCAATTTCATTTCTGCTTTAATATACTCTGCAACAGCAGGTACTCCCCAATGACAACAAGTGTTACAAGCAGGTTGACAGTTTGACTGAGAGAGTAATAGAGCTCGGGATCTTCCTGCCCTCAAGCAAGGGGAAACAAATGCCCCTGTCTGTGAAAAACGCTGCATTTACAATACCCACATGCCAGAGAACAGCTAAGAGCAAACCAACAATCAATACCCTCAAATGGCCCTCATTCACACCAGAGGCTACCCCAACTCATGGAAATAAGAAGAGTAAAATATTGACTGCTATAGACCTTATTTGCAGCAGCGCCATCTTTGATTTTCAACGGGAATGAAAGCGAGATAGACATGGATCTCTTCAGGGAGTTGTACTGTTATTTAATATTTTTATGGATTGCTCTGCTGACAAAACACAGCAAAAACATCTTTCAAAGAAATTTCAGAAGACAAAAAACTCCAGACAACATGAGCTGTGGAAAATTATAAATTATCTAGGAGCTTTATACAGTTTTTTTTTTTTTTACAGCGGATGCCATTGAAAACACGGTAAGTCTCCCTCACAGCCTCGCTTTCAAACCTGTCATGGCTCTGCTCTGAATAAGGTCTGTTGTGATATTTTGAGTGCACCCCCCACTCCATCCGCAGTGCTGTGCGTTGGCAGGTGACGCGCCTGTTCTTCCTATGCTTCTGGGAGATGACATGATTTAACAGCAGCGCTTGGCAGAATGTGGAGGTGTCGGTCGCCTCCCTGAAAGACAAGGCCGTAAAGAATACTCAGTCAAAGGACGGAGTTGGAGATACAGTATATCATGGCGACACACTCGGGGAGATTGCTAGCACTTCCCACAGGAAAGTGGCAGCTGTCTCAGATTTGGTGGCGTTTGGGCGGTAATGGAAAAATAAACATTACTGGAACACAACTGCATGTTCCTGACATGAATCTCAAACAGGAAAAGCAGGGAGCAAAGGAAGGATCAGAGAAAGTTGTCGGATACAAAATGTTGTAGATCTTGCCCTAAGAAGAAACAGTTAAACACTGATGAAACTCATCCAGTCAATATTCATAAAAATCAATCTTGCACGTTCTTCCGCATGCAAAAATAAATAAATATATGTATATATGTGTATATATATATATATGTGTGTGTGTGTGTGTGTGTGTGTAAGGAGTATACAATTGAAGAATATCTTAAAGATAAAGAGGAGCCAAATTATGAAGAGCTTTGCTGGTGAGCTAAAAATTTTGTAAAGGATACGATAACAACCAGGAAGCCAATGTAATTGGAAAAGAATTGGAGTTATTTGATCAGAGGTACGTGAGTGGGTAACAATTCTAACAGCTGTATCAGTTAATTAATTAAATAATTAATTGTTGGTCCATTACTACATTAATCCCATATTTCCATTTATGTTATTTTAGAATAATAGTTTGAATGGGCATATCCTAAACTTGGACTGGTAGTCATGAATTTTCCATTTTCCATGCTGTAGCCCCAACTCAGTTGTATCATTTGCTCTCCAGCGTTAAGGTCTACATGCCCTCATTTCACGTTACATTGCACATTCAGTCTTATATGGCAGCTACACCAAGATAACAGCAGGCACCTGGAAGTCTCACTCTATGAGGGCCGGCAACTGTATTTGTCTTGCTGCGGGCCTTCTGCAGTCCATCATGTAACGGTTTTATTAACCTTTCCTTGGCATGTCATCCCGTATGACTTACATGATCCTCTCTGTGTTCATTTAACAAATATTGGTATTTATCATGTGTGCTTCAAAAGGGTATAGCTGTCACATGTAAGGGCTTATCAGGGGTAATTGGTGAAGCAGGAGAATTAAAGATTGAGGAGTAAAGGGGGATGTAAGGGAATGAATCTGGCCAACACAACACTAAAGGTCCTTTCACACTGGACGCGATTTTGACGCACGAATAATTCGCGCGATAGTTTTATTTTTTGATCAGCTGTTTGTGTAATGAGTGCTTCCACACCGAACGCGAATGTGCTGCGGCGAAAAAACGAGTTTTATTTTTTTCGCTTCGATGACGATTTTTTTTTACTTTTGCGGCGACAGAAAAGGCTTCAGCCAATCACATACAAGGAAACAAAGGCGAAGCTTGTTGACGCTTTGGCTGCTCTGACGTAGCAGCATTATGTGCGAGAGAAGAGAAGTGTCACAACATGAAATGTAAACTAAAAACAAGCAATACATTGAAACTAGAAACCTTCATTTATGACATGACGTTGGGTTGTTTGCTTATAGGGACCAGTTACAAAAGAACGAGGCATGGGATAAAATAGCTGGGATAGTTGGTGTCTCCGGTGAGTTGATGAAGTGCGTGCTGATGATTTATAATATTTTTGACTAGGAGGGAAATAATTGATTTGGAATATTTTCAACATTCATGGTTGTGTGTTTCATATTATTTTTGCATGCATGTATAGGCCACACACCAGAGCATGTGCGTAAATAAAGCAGAGCGGGGTGACGCTTAAATAGGCCTATAAAAAACTCAAACAAAACATACGTTTCATATATAGCTACGTTTAAATAATATAATGCTATTTTTTTTTCATTTAATCTATGTTGATGATCTATATGAAAAGGGAACCGCATGAGATGAGTAAGGATCATAAGATGCCCAATATATCGAAAACATTTGGAATGGGTCAGACATAATTTTGACCACTAAGTTTTGTTTTGTAGAAAGCCTTTCTTTAAAGTGAATTTCGTTTTGTATAAATTGTATCTTAATTTTAATCAATGTTTCATCAACAAATTGCCTGGATTAATAGGAATAAGAAGCAAATATATTAGACAATATAATTAGGACACGGAGGAGCCGGCGAGTGAACTGGAGCGCGTCTCATACCGAAAACTGACAGAAAACACTTTATTAATAAACAATTCAAATGTTTAATACATAATCCTTACTTTAGTTTGGCCGGTTCTTTGTGGCAAAGTTTTAGCTACTTTACAAGATTAGCATAGGCCTACTCCCCTTCAGACTCTCTGTTCTTCAAGATTGGGTGCACACAAAACCTTCTTTTCTGTCTTTTAAAGAAAACGAAAAACTCATCTTCACTGGATGATGATGATGATGAAGTGTCCGTGTTTTCTCAGCTGTCGGCGCGAAAGTTTTGGAATGTTGAAGCTCTGAACGTCGCAAATTTGCTTCGCGGCTGATGTGAATGGTTTTGACGCGAACTATTCGCACGCGAACTATTCGCTTTTCCGTTTCGTTTTTTCGTTACGCGTCCGGTGTGAAAGGGCCTTAAGAGTGTGGCACCAGGAAATTCAATCAAATTAATCAACTGAGACATTTTATCCATTTTAAAAGAGTGGAGGAAGCAGAGAGATCAGAGGAGGAGTCAAAGTAAGAGAGAGACAGCTGCACAATAAAGAAATAGGAAATAAAAGAAAGGAGAGCTGATATGTAAACCATGGAATCCACATGCTTTTGTATGTGCAATCTTACTCCAGTTATGCTTAAAGGAGAACTCCGGGCAATTTTTAAGTTAATCTTGATCGTTAGACCTTTGTGAGTACTGACTATAGAAAAAAAAACAAACCGGATTGGTGCTTGCTACGCGGAGCTGCGACCGCGAATGCCTAGAGCTCCCACTCAGCTAAAACGGCAGCTATGGGGGCATCGACATAAAGAGCGTTTTTGAGCCTCTTAACAGACACAAAATGCAATTAAAATGTCTGTCCAACATGAACAGGGACCCTACATGTGAACAGGATGCGTTTAGCAACTTAGCCATTGTTTCAACTCACCTAAATAGTCTTTTAGACGGCAAGCTGTAGTCTCGCGCTGCAGTCCCGTGCTGTAGCCGGAAAAGGTAAACAATGTCCAGGTGGCAGGAGCGTTGATCATGTGCGACGAGTTATGATCAGAGTTGCTTACAAGTGATGAAGAAATGGTTTGTGTTTGTGCCTTTCCGAATTGTGGCAACAGAATGCGAAAATATAAGTAAAATATCGAGGCCAGGTGCCTTAAATTTTCATCGTGTTCCTTTACATGACCTCGAGATTCTGCAGTTGTGGCTAGTTGTACTTCAACTTGATGGGCAAACTCCCGTAGAAGTACTACGCGCTAATGATTACCGCATTTGCAGCGAACACTTTGACAAGGATGACTACACACACTCAACACAGCGGGGCCGTTTGAAGAAAAATGCCATTCCATGTACGAAGACGGGTGCAATCTTCCTCGGTAGGCATTCGGTCATAACAGCCACACAAACACCACCAGTTGCACGAAATTCGTGTCGTTGAAGCATTTGCTTCTTCTGCCGGTTGCTCCGCGGTCTGTCTCCTTATTTCCAACTCTTGTGAGGCTATCTCTTCGTCAGTATACTCGGGTTCGAATACATAAGGACGACCATCAAACTCAAACGCCTCTTCCATGTGTTCAAAATCTTCTAAATTCTCCATAGTTACGTTACTACTTGTTTCTTCACTTGTAAGCAACTCTGATCATAACTCGTCGCACATTATCAACGCTCCTCCCACCTGGACATTGTTTACCTTTTCCGACTACAGCACGGGACTGCAGCGCGAGACTACAGCTTGCCGTCTAAAAGACTATTTAGGTGAGTTGAAACAATGGCTAAGTTGCTAAACGCATCTTGTTCACATGTAGGGTCCCTGTTCATGTTGGACAGACATTTCAATTGCATTTTGTGTCTGTTAAGAGGCTCAAAAACGCTCTTTATGTCGATGCCCCCATAGCTGCCGTTTTAGCTGAGTGGGAGCTCTGGGCATTCGCGGTCGCAGCTCCGCGTAGCAAGCACCAATCCGGTTCGTTTTTTTTCTATAGTCAGTACTCACAAAGGTCTAACAATCAAGATTAACTTAAAAATTGCCTGGAGTTCTCCTTTAACTATCAGATGTACAGTATATAGTCTTGAGAAAATATGTTTTATCAGTGAGTAAACTCAACTGCCACACATTTTCATTCTGCATGGAAACAAATTTGACGGACATGAAAAACGATGACTGCTTCCAAACAGGTATTTCCAACACTCCCTTTGTTTTAGCCATAGAGTGTGACAGAAGTATTATTGCCATTCATTTTTTCCCATACGGATTTTTAAAAAGCCTTTGTTAAGGAGTTATAAGCCATGAACCAAATCAACCAGCTACGAGGTGATTCACAACAACATTAAAAACTTTGATTTGAAGCAAAAAAGTATTTGAAAATCCTACTAAAAGACAAAAGTTCAAGACTGTACTTAACTTTAATGAGGGAAAGAACTACAATTCCATGAAGCATTCAAATGACATAATTGACAATAAGAATTGAAATTGATGGAGAAATATAAAACTACTGATATAAAGACATTGATTATATTTTTGTAAACTACACACAAACACACACACACACACACACACGTTTCACTATATTGGTGCGGACATTGCAAAGACTTCCATTGATTCATATCAGGTTAATGATATTTTCCATTGCCTAACCCAACCCCTACCCCTACCCCTACACCCCCTACACACATAAACATTTGCAAAACACTAGATAAAATAAAAACAAGTTTTGGACCAATTGAAAGCCTTAACTAGTGAGGGCCAATACAAAATCCTCACTAGTAATAATATTTCACTATATAAGTATGTGTGTGTGTATCCCATCATTCGCAGTGCTTCATAGGAGAGGGAGGGAATTAAACAATTCTAATGGCCCAATTTGTGATTCTTTAATTGGAGGAAATTTCTAGTGATGTAGAAAATAATTGTGTTAAACACAATTATTTAAAAGAAATCCGAAATAAAGCGGCCTGATGGCTTCAACAAAAGCACATACAATCGATTAACAACCACATAGAAAAAAAAAATGACACACCTCAGCCTTAATCCATACTATTAACAATCCATTTCCACTAATTTGTCCCTCAATGCTCTGTTTCTCTCTTAGACACAGAAAAAGCTCTTCCACTCAAAACGCTATTACTTCTTATTGTCCAACACAGATCGGCCAGCACACACAGACAGGCTTGCGCTACACTTGACCTGAGAATTCAGGAAGTGTTTGCCGTGCTTCCTCGCTCCTGCTGAATAATACATACTGCAGAAGTAAAACAATGTGCTCAGCAAGGCAGCCATAAGCTTCCAGGAGAAGTGTGTGTGTGTCTGCTGATCAATAAAACTCTCCAAACACATTGCTACACAGCAGACTGAGGGGACAGATATTGGTTTAATTAACGTAGTAGAGGCAAGGTTAGAGACAGGAAGAAAGAAAGGAAATAAAGAGTCATTAGAAGAAAATTGTGATTTTAACTTTTAGACGTTTTAGTTTCAGAAACTTTTTAGTGGGTTTTAACTCTTCTAGTATTTAAAAGGACAGAAAAAGACAACAAGATCCTATTTTACATTTTCAGTTTCAATTGATTAGCTGTTTCGTATGCAAAACATATTCAATGCATCACTTTTGTTACATTGAAACAACTTCTAGTAGAATTGCAATAGGATCATTTACTTATTCAATTGAAGTCTCTTATTCTCAGTAATATTGTAAAATATTATAACAATTTAAAATGTAATTTATTCTTGTGATGGCAGTTTATTTTTTAAAGGAATAGTTCACTTCAAAATGAAAATTCTGTCATCATTTACTCACCCTCAAGTTGTTTCAAACCTATATGAATTTCTTTCTTCTGCTGAACACATAAGAAGATATTTTGAAGAATGTTGGTAACCAAACAGTTGATGAACCCTGTTGACTGTTTCTACTTTTTCATAGTTTTTTTTCTACTATGTAAGTCAATGTTGTATAGACTTACATAGTAGAAAAAAACTATGAAAAAGTAGAAACAGTCAACAGGGTTCATCAACTGTTTGGTTACCAACATTCTTCAAAATATCTTCTTATGTGTTCAGCAGAAAAAAGAAATTCATATAGGTTTGAAACAACTTGAGGGTGAGTAAATAATGACAGAATGTTCATTTTTGAAGTGAACTAATCCTTAAGTCCATCTCTTTGATAAGTATGTGTCCCTGACGAGAACAGATTACGCAGACAGAAAGACTGAGGTCAGAGCGACAGCATTGCTTTTGACACATGGAAACATGTCCTAACTAATAAGCATGATGCTCACATCACAACATCCCTTTCCCCTCTTGGCTCTATCTGTGTGTGTCAGTCCCAACAACAATATTTCAGTGCTACTCGTCCCGATGCCTTGACGGCTTTTCTACAGGAGATTACACGAGTCAGCACACAGAGTTCAATGCCATTTGTCAGAGTCTGCAAACACAGAGATGTTCATGTTTTATGGCTCTCTTGTCCCGAGGGATCTCTGGGAGCAATGAATAAACGGTACCTGGATTATGCAAACAAACAAAATGGATTTGTCATTCAACAAGTCAAATGAATACTATAATATAAGCAAAGTTGCATCATATTGATCAAAAGCGTCAGCAAGTTTTCTATTTCAAATTATTTTGATCTTTCTATTCATCAAAGAATCCTGAAAAAAAATATCATGGTTTCCACAAATATTTTAAGCAGCACAACTGTTCTCAATGTTGATACTGTAATTATAAGACATATTTTTGCCAATTTACATACAGCGACAGATGTCAAAAGACAATTTGTCGGGTTTTTTGTTATTTTAAATCAATATCTACATTTTTACTGTATTTTTGATTAAATAAACTCAGCCTTGGTAAGACTTCAAAAGACTTCTTTCAAAAACATTAAAAAATTCTACCACGGTAGTGTATATTTTAACTGACTCGAGGCCAAGGTACAGAATAAAGCTGACACAAACTTGTTTCACTATCATCTCCTTGTTCTCACTCATATTCCTTTGTACGCACTCCTTTGAAAGACACCTTTCTTTCCTTTTGTCATATTCAGCGAACACACCTTCTCTTTCCCTGAGACTCTTGGCCTCGATTAAAACATTGACATTTCTGAAAGTGGCAGATACAGATTCAAGACCAGGAAGAGAGGGTCATGTCTGAGAGCCCTGTGGTTCTATGCATGTTTTTAAGCTGACCTGAGATCAGACAGCCTCGCACGTTGAGGTTCACCTCGTGAAAAAAAAAAAAAAAAGAAAAACGGAGGAGCTTCCTGGGTGTCCAGAGAAAAGATTTGAAAGAATTCATTTTACCAATACCGTGAGGCAAAGCTGTGCCTGGTGACACCTGCAGTCCTGCAGATAAAATAAAGGATGAGGGGAAAATGTCTTTGAAAATACTTATCAAAGCCTGCATCATAGGTTGGAAAAAAGTAGTAAAGCTTCTGGGAAATGAAGCAAAAGTTTTCCTATAAAAGTTTGTTGAAAAGGGCACATCTACAACACGACATCTCGTCCAGAAGTAACTTCTTCACTACATGTCGAGCAAAATCACAGTCGACATTTCTATTGTCAAATTACACACTACGAGAATGAAGCCCATCGTTATTTTGACCAAAACACATTTGCATTAATAAGGAATTCGATTTTTAAATTTTTAAAGAAAAGAAAAATGAATAGTGTTGTAGTTTTTGCCTTTGCAAAACTTGGGACTATAATTGCATGATATAAACTCTATATAAACTATAGATATAAATTCTATAAACTGCAATTGCGAGTTATAAAGTCAGAATTAGGAGATATAAACTCGCAATTACGAGAAAAACAAACATAAATGTAAGATAAAATTTTTATAGGTTTACCCTTAAAGAGGCAAGAGTGGAAAATGCTAAGCAAAAAAATATTTCATGTCATTTTTTATATCATCTGGACTTAAATTAAACATATCCAAAATAATTTTTTAAAAATTTGATATATTTTGGATTTTATGAATGGTATCCCCTGAGATACGTTGCCTGATTAGGGTATAAAAAAAGGACCAATGTTAACTGTTAACTGTTACTGCCACTGCATGTTTAAAACAACTATATCCCATACTTCACCTGATCTAATGTTGAGAAATGATATATAATTCGAAAGCTTATGAACTCAAGATTCAGCCTGTGGAACCCGTTTTGAAATTGGACGTTGCGTTACCATAGAAACGGTACTGTAAATTCTTTTATTGGGCTCCTCCCCTTTTGGGCATCCATGTTTCATAATTTGAGATCAAAACCTTTTCTAATCTTGACAAAACACATATTGTTAGAAAGGTCTGAGTCTCAAGGTTCCATATTTTGTGACAGAAGTGATATTTGGACAGAAATTTAGTAATTTGTTATGGCAGAATGCATATTAAATTCAATGGAATGTAAGTCACCCGGTGGCTATTTTTGGTATTATGCCTAAACAAAATCTCATGGGAACTTCAATTTTTGTGACATCAACTTCAAATTTGGAACACAACTTGGTTAGATATATGGCTTTGATTTTATAGTAATTTTATAGTAAAAAATATTTAGTAAAATACATATTTTATAATATATATATATATATATATATATATATATATATATATATATATATATATATATATATATATATATTAAGTACAGTATATTTGATTTAATGTAAGTTTAAACTTCCATAACTTTTTCATACTTTAATTTTTTTTAAGTGGTTTCACTTCAACAATAATCTGCTGACTGTTTTCTTTAAAACAAGACCAAACTTAGGTCTATATTCCAAAGCATTCTTGAATAACAATCATTAAAGTTTGAATAGTGCATTTTAAATAGAGCTAGTTTAATCACTTTTTTATACCCTAAAGAGGCAACGTATCTCAGGAGTTACATACATTTCAAAACATGCTAAATAACAACATGAACAACATATTACTTAATTTTCTCCTTCAGCACCTTAAGACAATGTTCACAATTAATGTGCAGCAGTATTCTTTTTTTTTTTTTTTTAGAAGAAAAGTAAGTTTAATATATATTTACTTATCTCAAAATCTGAATGTTCTGCACCACTGGCAGCCATGTTGGATTTAGGTCAGGCTTACTAATTGATCACAAAAAATTTGAAGCAAATTATGTGACCAGCATACTCAAGACAGACCAGGCTGTCATGAGTGATAAAAGGATTTGATGAAAAAATCGTTCTTATGCCCCAAAAAAGACAATAAAAACTATGTATCTCGTGAGATACGTTGCCTGTTTTAGGGTTAAATGGTATTTCATGCTGTAACTGTAGTGCTAACACATATGCCCCCTATGAACTGCATATGTTAATATTATGTAGATCTGTTGCATCAAAGCACCAAATTCATGCTTTAAATAGACTAATAATTGCAGGTTTCATCAGTCCGGTCCATCCATTTAATAGCTTGCATCCATAAATGTCTGAGTTTAGCTTACAAGGTCGTCTTCAGTGATGGTATTCTGTGAAAATGAAGACCATCTTTTTTTACATTCCGATTCTGACATCCTAAGACACAACAACACATTTATTTCTCTTATTCCGTGGATCTCACCCGTTTTCCTCCACTTGTCACTTGCAAGAAAACGAGTAGTGTTTACCTATACAAAATTTAGGACTATTTGGGAAGAGACAGATTTGGAAAATTAAGGAATATTTTGACAAAAAAAAAAGGATTAATAAGGAACTAGATTTTTACATTAACAAAACAAGGAATTATCAAAATGAATGATGGTTTACATCAATGGCTAGTTGATTGATTGATCTTTATTGCTATGCTGGTTTCAGATTCACTTAGATTTATTTCAGGGAATTTTACAGAAGGAGAACAACAGAATGGGACAGAACTGAAGGGTCTTGAGATGATTTTAAAAAGTTATTTCAACTTCAAAATTTAAAAAAATGGTGCGAGACACTCAAAGAAAGCAGCACAAGTTGTGAGGCATGAAAAATGCATGAATTAAAAAATAAAACATCTCCAAAAGAGTCTCATCGTGCAAACTGTCTAACAGCTAGAATTGTCAGCATGGTATGTAAAGTATATACCGACACTACAAAAAAAAACTACTGATGAAAGAAAGTGGAGTGCCTTTCCTTTACCATGCCAAATCCAGCAAAAGATAAGCATGGATGTACGACGAGCTGCAGATTTACACCTGCTAGCCTATGGGGACCATGGAAGCTCTCTGGTGATCAGCACGATAAGTCATCCAGTAACGTTGTGTGAGCGGTAGCCAATAGCCCTGTGGGGTTATTACATCAAGTGTTGTAGGATTTTAAGTAAGAGAGCATGCCGAACTTACCCTCGCATGCAACCTGAGAGGTAGGTTTGATCTGTTAAATGGTATTCTGGGAAGAAGCTCAAATCTGTGAAAATAAGTGCTAGAGAGTGTATTACAGAGCTGAATGCTGGGTAATCTGGCCCTGCAGCTAGTGATTAATACCTGGGCGTCCGATCCCATAAAAGTTGGAGTCTGAATATGCATCCACAGGCGCGCCACAGGCTTGGATGGCGTCTGTGTGTACATACTTTGAAAGTTCTCTATCATCGCTGCATAATTCTCTCTCTCTCTCTTCATTTCCTGCAGAGTCCAACACCACAGGAAACAGGGAGAGAGAACAGTAATGGAGTAACCAGCAGAGATAAAGAATAAAATTATGCTGCTGGCCAAAAAAAAAAACAACAAAAAAAAAAACAACATGAAACCCGGACCGATCTTTTCCTGTTGTTCAGACACAAAGTCATCCTGGGCATCTAATTCAGATTTCACAAGTGCGAGATAGTCAGCAGGTGTCTTTTCTTCTTCTGTTTGAGGAAGAGAGAACAGATAGAAAGAATTTGACTATGTTGGCGTCTAGCAGCTAACACATGCTGGCTAGACGAGGTGACTATCGCACTTTTAACACTGCTCTTAACTAAGTTATTGATGTTCTAAACACCACTTTTGACCCTGGATAGAGAAACATTTTACACTTGTAATTTATAAGGGGGGCTAGTACAGATTTTTTGTGTTAGTCCCAGAGCAGTGTTAGCACCGCTTTTGTTGTGTTAAAGGATTAGTTTCATGTAATTGCGTATTACGTGACGTCACGAACGCGCATCACAGAACAGAGCAAGGCGAGCATTTGTGCTTATAAAACTTAAACTTTTTTATTTATTTTTTAAATGACCGATCATTTCACTAGATAAGACCCTTATTCATCGTCTGGTATCATTTAAAGCCCTTTGAAGCTGCACTGAAACTGTCATTTGGGCCTTGAACCGTTTGGGTCCCATTGAAGTCCATTATATGGAGAAAAATCCTGGAATGTTTTCATCAAAAACGTCCTGGTTGCGTATGCAACCCACCGTTCCCCTGAAGGAGGGAACGGATGACGTAGTCGACGGTCGACTGAATGGGGATCGCGTCAGAGAGCCTATCATCTTCGAGTACTATTGAACGAGCCAATGTAATTGGCGTGCGTGATTCGCATGACACACTCCACCCCCGCGGCGCGGGTATAAATACGGAAGTGGATGCACGCACTAGTTGCTTTTTCGCTGAGGAAACGAGAGTAACCCGGAGTCAGCGGTGGTCCAGCGGTAGTGGCAAGGGGACTACGTCCTCCGTTCCCTCCTTCAGGGAACGGTGGGTTGCATACGCAACCAGGACGTTCCCTTTCAGTCGATAACGTCAGACGTAGTCGACGGTCGACTGAATGGGGATAACCTTTGAAAGCGCCACTAAAGCTGCCACCTTCCAGTGCCAAGACAAAAGCCTCCTGATGCCCCCGCAAATTTAAGGCGGGGAAGGACTGGGCTTAGGCCAGGGAAGTCACTGCTGTTCCTACAGGACCACTGGGAAAGCGTTCCCCGTACACTGGAAGGAAGGG
Organism: Gila orcuttii; assembly: GCA_026230005.1. Lineage (NCBI taxonomy): Eukaryota > Metazoa > Chordata > Actinopteri > Cypriniformes > Leuciscidae > Gila > Gila orcuttii. The sequence goes on along the minus strand of JAPDVR010000015.1, from coordinate 16,980,174 downwards.
ACGCTGCGGAAGCCACATCCAACCCAGAGGAAGGTAACGTGGAGAATACACATATGAACTGGGCGGGAACCGGGCAGTCTAACATATGGAATGTCACTGGGGTGGCTCCAGCCTAAGACGGGGGGAGACACACCGGACAGTGACGGCAGAGAGACTCTGCCGAGGGAAGACACGGGCTCGCCGTAGGGAGCCGTATCGTGGAAGAATACACATATGGGGTCGCCGTAGGGACCGCAACATATGGACCCAGCCTAACACAGGTTCCACACTGCTTACAAGTGGTAGGCCTAACATCAGACGTTTCGCACGTCCGACGTCAGAGGGGTTAAATTTAACAGGGTTAAATTTTAAGGGAACTCAACTGGAGTAAAAGGCGCACGTATCCAGTCCATAGGAGGGGAATGGCGCAGCAAGCCGACACTTGAACCGGGCTCACGGTGAAACTGGCTTCATGAGAAAAGAGCCCACGGGAAGCAGCGGTTCAACTAGGTGTCGTCCAGCCCCCAACTCTAGAATCTGTTTAGCAAAGCATATCGTCAACGCCCAGGCGGAGCACTTTACACTCATCATAGAGGAGCTCAACACCTAAGTGGCCATGTTGCATCTCGGAATTTTTACCGAAATGAAAGCAAGCACTAAGTGGCCAACTTTGCTTGGAAACAGCCTTCCCTCTCTGCTGAATTCCTAACAGATAAGAGCTGGTCTGAGGTCTATGGCCTGCGTTCTGTACACGTCTAACCGCTATAAGCGAATGGACAGAGAAAGCCAGGGCTGGATCTGCCTCCTCCGGGGCAGCGCTTGCAGGCTCACCACCTGCTCCTATTACAGGAGAGGTAGGAACCTTGGGCACAATCCGAGCCGGGGTCTCAGCTTGTGAGAGTTAGCCGGCCCGAACTCCAGGCACAATACGTTGACCGAAAGCGAGCAAGTCCCTGCCCTCTAGTAGAAACCATGCGAGCAGGAGAACTGATATAACAGAATTTTTAACTCACTGCCTGCAGTGGCTCAGGGGCGGTCTCTGCAGTGCAGATGCACCAGAGATAAGGCCCAAGAGGGACCTTAGGATTTAAAGAGGGATGCAAGGATTTACATTACCTTGCTGCTCAGGAACCTGACGATCAGGACGTGCTTCTCCATACTTCTGCATCACGATGAGCGTCGTTTAAATACAGAGGCAACATCATTTTGAGGGTGAAGGAAAACAGCCTACTCCAACCCATCTTGCAGGAAAGAGAGCACTGAAATGATCGAAAGCTTTCAGGATCTCCTCTGGAGAGAAGACGCACTCAACGACTAGGTTCCACTTCTAAAGGCGTAAGCACGCTACCCATTTCTAGGGGGTGCTCGCAGAAGTGATGGTAACTATCACATGTCCCTGTGATAGCCACCTGAACCTCCGCGTTCAGACGTAAGACCGCCCGAAATCTCCAGGGGTATAACGCGGGTGCCATTGTGCCCCGTCCCTGAAAAAGTATTCAGGGGAAGTCAGGAAAGCTGTCGATGGGAACCAGGTCTGGTTGGGCCAATAAGGGGCAACTATGAAGACCTGCTCCCTCCTGACTTGGCACTGTAGGTGCAAGCGACGGGCGCAAAAAGACAGGAGCACTGCTCAACGCAACGTGAAGATCACTGAGCTTCAGGAGCATTTCTGCTCAGCACTTGAGTGTAATAAGTTCACTGAGCTTCAGGAGCATTTCTGCTCAACACCTGAGTGTGATAAAATCACTGAGCTACAGGAGCATTTCTGCTCAACACTTGAGTGCGAAGAACTTCAATGAGCAACAGGAGCATTTCTGCTCAACACTGAGTGCGAAAAGGATTCACTTAGCTTCAGGAGCACTACTGCTCAACACCTGAGTGTGATGAATTCACTGAGCTACAGGAGCATTGCTGCTCAACACCTGAGTGCGATGAACTTCACTGAGTTTCAGGAGCATTTCCGCTCAACATGAAGTGTGATGAATTCAATGACTTGAGCAGGCGCAAGGCGACCATGAGTCGCAGTCGCTTTTAGGAGGTTTACTGGGGAAACGCATTTCTGCGGGCCCCCGGGGCAGCTGAGAGCCAGTGTCTGTCCAAGGGTAGTCCGCTCGGACACAAACACTGGCAGGAAGACGAAACCGGAGAGGCAACTGAGCGGCCCCGGAATGGTCATGACCCAGCTGGACCCAGGGGATGGAGTCTCCACTTGCCCTGAGGCTCGTTGGCGGCACGATTGAGTAGAGCGGGAAGAGTGGAACAAAGCGTCCTCAGAAGCTTCTGACTCCAAGGAGGAGGTGACGGGTGAGTTGTGACATGCAAGGGCAGCTTGCGCAACGGTCGCAATGTCTAACAACTCGAGGCACGAATGCCCGTGTAGTCGAGGGCCGCCCAGGCCCCCGTTAAAACACGCCCTTTGTACATGGCCCCTCTGTTGAAGAGGGTTTGGCAGCAGACCGGGATGAACTATAGTCACACAGGGTTTAGCTGCTCTGCCACGGTCACCTCGGGACTCGATCATGAAGCTAGCGCTGAAGCGGTCATATATGGAGGAAGCCAATGGCTGCATCTACCATATACCCCAGGAGCCTCTGAAAGTTCTTTCAGTGGGACCCTTTCTCACTTCAAACACCAGCTGAACACATTCTCATTGGAGAGACGTGTTAGACCGAGTCCATCTCCAAAACTGAAAAAGAGATACTCAGCCCGTGGGCGAGATTACTCTCTCCCAGTTGACCTGAAGACCCAACGGGCTCTGGAGCACTCGAAGGGAAGGACTCGCACAAGTCAGGAGCACTGCTCAACACTCGGTGTGATGAATATCACTGGATTTTCAGGAGCACGTCTGCTCAACACCTAATGTGATGATTATCACTGACTTGAGCGGGATAGCCGAGCCTGAGGTGGGGCAGCAAAGTAGAGAGAGTGGTGTTAGTTTGCTGTGCAACACTTACCTGTCTCCACTAGCGGCAGGGGGCGCGTGAGAAGGCGGATGACCGGATCCTCGAACGCACCAAGCTGCCTGCTGGCGACCAAGGGGGAGCTGAGGGGTGTAAGGCTATACAGGGTCACACCCGCCAGACTGGCCCTCTTGGGACCCAGGAACAGATGAAATTGCTCTCTCTTTGAAGTGTGGGTACTGCTTGCTCCGCTTTTTTTTTTTTTTTTTTTTTTAGGGAGCCAGCGGCGGAACAGACACACACACAAACAAGACTCCACCCGGCCCTCACCCGGGGAGAGGGAGTGATCGTGCCACTCCAAGAGCATCTCACCCATCCCTGGGCGGCCCGCTCCGGAATGCTTTCGCTGTCGCTTGCCACCTGGCTTGGCAGCGCCTGGAGCAGGCTGGGCGTCTCTACTGCGGCCGGCTCCATGCTGAGGCCTGGGTGGAGGCTGCTGCGGAGGCCCAGCAGGAGCGGCGGCCGGGGAAGGCGGAGGAGCTGCCACCGTCGGCGGGTGGAGGCAGCAGCTGGCCACGGGGGCAGGATGTGCCGGATGACCTCCGTCTGCGCTGTTGGATGCAGTTCTCCACCGCGTCGCCGACCAGCCCAACCTGTGAAATTGAGGAGACCAGGAACCGAACCTTGTCCTCATCCGCCATACCAACCAGGCTGAGCCATCTAAGGCGCTCCTGGACCACTAAGGTGGACATCGCCAGACCGATCACGCACGCTACGACACTCGTGCCCCGGAGGGTGAGGTCGGATGCAGTGCGGGGCTCACCTATGAGCGCACGTTCTGGATTACCCTCGTGCATGCCATGGGTGCCCTGGCCTGACAGACCTGAAGCAACGCGAGCGGCTTGCCCAAGAGGAAGGGGCTTGCCCACAGGCTTTGTAAGCACTGCCCGTCGGAACGGACGAAAACTCACAGGCCTTAGGGGGAGACGAGGATCCCCCCAAAAGGCAGCGGCCGCCGGACACAGGTGCACCTGTGTCGACAGACCGCTCCAATGGAGGGGACACCTCGCAACCCTTCACCGTTCCTCCATCAAGGGTAGTGAGAGGGAAAAGCTATTCAGGCAGTTTCTGGCAGAGAAAGATGCTGTTCACCACCTGATAAGCTCTCTATGCATTTTGGGAAAGAAAGGCACTGGGGTGGCGAGCTGAGAACCAGCGCGGGCCGCCCCAAGATACCAAACTCCAGACTCCAACCGAGACTGAACGGGACACGGTGGAGGTTCCACTCGAGCCCGGCAGCCTCGGCGGCCCGTTTCAGCATAGCTGACATTTCTGGATCTGGCTTGGGCAATGTTACACTCACAGAGGGAGACAACACAGCCAAGTCGTCATTTCCAGAGGCCAGCTCACCCTCCGATGCTGCTATCGACATCTTAACCTCAGGGGGAACCCCCATTGAAACAGCTGATTCGTCCATTACAGAAGGACCAGTATGCTCAACAGGAATTCCATCGGCTGCGGTGTGATGGAGGAGTGAGGAGCCCACAGGGAATGGTTACCGGGCGAGACATCCATCACCATCCTCCGATCACCCATCCCACACGGCACCCGGGGTGGGGCATGGTAATGGGGACTCGCACTTCGCGGACGAAGGCGAGTCTCGATCTCAACACCGCGACAGTCATATTCCCACAATGAGAACATGAACCGTCCACAAAAGCTGCCCCAGCATGCTGAACATATAAGCACATATGCATACATATTTATATACATATAAACATATAGCCCAAACGCGTGATGCAACAATTGTGACCGTCAGAGAGGAAAAGGGAACGATCGCATCCAGAAACGCACAGGTGGAATGACATCTTGAAAAAGACGCAAACGCACCCGTGTTGCTCTTTCAGAAAATAGGACCGTCACCAGTGCCGGAGCACACAGGGGAATGACCGCGGCAACAGTGAAGCACTCACTTTTCCGCCCTCTAACCAGCCGTCAACACAAACATTTAGAAATTTGTTGCTGTTAAAACAGCAGTTGAGAGCTCAAAGCTCGCGATCACCGCTGCACTCGCGCTGTAGAACACCAGCACTGGGAGAGTCTTCCTGAAGAACACCGACACACTCGCTCGTTGTAAACAACAGCACTTTCAGAGACATCAAACGATCGGCTCCGAAGCGAAAGGCAACTAGTGCGTGCATCCACTTCCGTATTTATACCCGCGCCGCGGGGGCGGAGTGTGTGATCCGAATCACGCACGGCAATTACATTGGCTCGTTCAATAGTACTCGAAGATGATAGGCTCTCTGACGCGATCCCCATTCAGTCGACCGTCGACTACGTCTGACGTTATCGACTGAAAGGGAACCTTAATTTCTTTTCGACTGAAGAAAGACAGACATGGACATCTTGGATGACATGGGGGTGAGTAAATTATCAGCAAAAGTTTTTTTAAAAGTGAACTAATCCTTTAACCCCGTATTGCAGTGGTAAACGTGTAAAGTTTGAAACAATGTGGTGTTAGAATGTTTTGGCTAGATGCTTTAGCAACAGACACCTAATCAGAGTGCCTCATATTTCACATACTTTGGACAATCAACACAGCATGTTGTATAATCAGTAATATCAGCTTTTTGAGCGGCTCCGGTGGAGAACATAGACTGAATCTTAAACCTTCAGTCGACACAAAGCTCATTTCTCTGTCGCTTTAAGTTACCAAAAATGAAACCACACACGAAAAGCTGCAACACACGATAGACACGTGTTGTGCCACGCAGAGCGGCTCTCTCATAATGTATGACGTGACAGACAACTAGTTTAACGACGGGAAAAATGGTCGGTGCACCCGGCGCATGGTCTAAAATGTCCCTATTCTCTCAATGAGTAAAGGGTGTGTTTTTGGCGTAACATGCAAATCAGAGTGTAATTTCCCATTCCCTGTAAAAGCCAGTTGCGCTTGCGCCATGGCGGATTCGCTAGTTACATGGTGGAATTTGCAAGCGGAAAGATCGAACGCGTGCGTCTCCAGAGAGCAAACGGATCAACTCGTGCGCGAGGTTAAAGCGCGCAAGCAGACCATCTTTGGGACACACCAGATTCCACCATATCTTTTACAATATTAATCATTCACATTGTTATCCTTTTATTTTTAATATTTGGCATGTTTGTGTGCTGCTGCTGTGTGTGTAATAAGCAGAGTGTACGCGGATTGTGGACCCGCCCATAGGCGCATATTACTAACACGCTCTTCAAATAACAAAAAAATAAATTGCGCCATTGACTTTAGACCAGGTTTCAGTTGGTCACTGGTGCAGTCTATTTCAGTTGCCTCAAAATAGCAACGCACAACAATGCGCCTGAACACACCTCGTTTTCAGACCAGCACGCCCATGGGCGCACAAATGCATATGTGAGCAACATGTATGTACATGTTTGTATTTTTGAGAGAATAATGTTTATGCATGGTTATTGAAAAAAATTAAAATTAAAGTTTCTGAAATAAGGCCACAAAACACATTCTAGATATGTGTCCACAAGACTTTTGACTAATGGATGTTGTCGCCTAGAGTTTTTGCTTCAAAATGATCTGAAAATCACAGCGTGTCGCAGGATGTGAAAATGACGACTGTGTCGGGCTGAAACTAGCAAAAGACACTTGCAAAAAACCTGGCGCCGCACTGTGCCGGGTGTATGATAGGTCCCTACTGGTTTTCCAGTCTGGTTCATTTCACACAGCGCGGGTCACACAATGCGGTTGTGAGTCCTGAAAATTTACAGGTATGAGTTCAGTCATTGAATGCGGTTGTCACTACCGTAAATAACTGAACTGTGTGCGAATGTAACCGTATTAGGGAGTCAAATACAGGACTGACAACCATATTCTGCTGCTGTATTATACCATATCCTGCATTCACGGTATGTTGTAACTACCAGAGAACATAACACTCGTAGAACTCATGATTACAACTTGCACAGTGGGAATTTTCTGAAAGCTCCAACTTGCCATAGAAATGAATTAATTCCCAGTCCAGAGTACAGCTCAGAGTAGAACGTCACGTGTTGTCATCTCGAAATTACGGTAATTATGAAATTGCATGAATGCAGCATTTATTCATATTATTGCATGTGACACAGGTTTGACTCTGACTGTTCTTTCACAGTCAATTCTGTTTCTTTCACTTCTCATAGTTTCCTGTCCAATCACTAAATGTTGCATGAAAGAAAAGGAAAAAATAGCAATGTGTAATATAATTCATATTAAGGCCCACTCGAATATCCCAGTGATGCTTGCCAAACAAAAAAAGCAAAGAGGGACAGATTTGAAGTACATGCACTCTCACTGCTGCCATTAGCAAAATGCCTCACACCTGTCTGGGTGTGCTGTATTAAGGGGTGCGGAAGTAGTTTGTGGGTAAATTGTTCATTTGCCTCGGATACACAGAATGGGTGGGAGTACATCTGGACCATTGAACTGTCATTGCGATGGAAATCACATCCATCTACTGTCTCTTTTGTGCCATTCATCGTCCTCACTGTGACAGATTTACAAACCGATTCTGCTGTAAGCCTGACATGACCATCAATTAGCATGCACATTCATAACACCAGACCTGGCACTCAGGTACAGCTTTCTTTCTCCACTTCCAGAGTTTACTTTACTCAAATGTGCCAAGACAACAGAAAACTGCATGTAACATGTAATATAATGCGACATTCATGAGTGACAGACTATTCAGCGGAAAATGTAGGACAGGACTTGATTTAGTGGGATGCTGAAAAGTGGCTGGTTATTGGTTGATATTTCTTTTCACCTTTCAGAGGTACTATAATATTACATTTTGATGAAAGATTATGAAAACAATTTTTGTACAAAATAACAACATGTATTGACGATGAATGCACAGCAAGACTAGGGAAAATAATTTAAAAAAAAAAGCATGGGTCCATTTTGATTTCATTATGGAAATAAATGAATGCCAAATGTTTTTGAAACAGAACAAGCTTGTTGAATTGCACTACTTGAAAAAAATATGCATTCCATTAATGCATTACCGTGATATAAAGTTAAGGAAACTAAACAACCGAGAGAAATATGTGTTTAGGACCTCAGATTTAACGTTAGATCTGAACATCAGCATCAGGGAATAACATTATAATCTCGTTAACTGTAGAGAAAGCTGCTTACATGTTAAAAGGTAACCGTGAAGACGTAAACATGTCTTTATCAGTCTTTCCATATGTATACTGGCCCTGATAATCATCACAAATAGGTACTTACCGCTTGCTCCATTTCAGTAAATCCGTTTTTTTATTAATGAATGACTCTCTCAACCCGTAGTCTTCGTCAACAGCCACTTCCACCCCCTGCTGGTGAGTACGACTAACAGCAGATGGAGATTATGAATCAGAAATCTACTTATATTCCTGCAGTTCCCGGATGTGAAATGTTGAATTGTTGGTAGAATTTGAACAACTGAATTTGTAGAAGCGAATTTGTAAAGTGAAATAAAATGGACCGAATATTATAGATTGTACTTTTGAACAGAATTAACATTTTGGAATTGAAATCTGAAAGGTGAATATGGATTATTGAATTTTTAATAGTGAAAATCTGTGTGAAATGTTTTGAATTTAAATATTCACAGCTTAATAATATAACGATGTTGAACTTCAGCCCTTAAAAATGCAAGCACAGTTAATGCAATGCATATTTTTTTTCAACTAGTGCAATTCAACAAGCTTTTTTGTTTCAAAAACATTTGGCATTATTTTACTTACATATTTAATCTCCATGCATAATAAAGTTTCAGAATTTAAACCCAATTTGGAGTAGAAAACTGGTCCAATACAGAGAAATCTTGAAGTAGCATTACAGCAGGCTAAACAATATTTTCAGTTCATAATGTATACTATATGTCACTGAATATACCAGAATAACCGTTGTGTGAACTAGTTTAGGATCACCTTCTAAACAGATGGAAGCAGAAATAAAAAAAAAAAAAAAAAATCTGTATGCTGATTCTTCATAATATGTGTCATCAATCATTCAAAAAACCAACAAAATACTAAGCTTTTTTGGGGCAGGATACACAAATACACACACACATAAACAGTGGACAAATGGGGAATCAACTCTTGGGTTCAGCTGACTACTAATGACTACGATCAAGCCTTGGTACGTGGACACGCACTCATAAAACACACATCATCCATCAAGCACATGTGCTCACCTCGTCACTTCATCTCTGACACAAGCGTGAGCTGAAAGGTACGACCTCTCTTCCCCTTGGCATAATTACAATAAATCGCATTTACACAGAATGCTGATCAGGGACCATCTTTCATCATTGATTTCATTCATCAAGATGGAACATAAAAGTCATTGATTTTCAGGATATTTTACATCAATCAGCTTACAAGTGATAATTGCATAAAAGCGGTTTCTTAAAAATCCAAGCTGTTGAAATGGGACTTAATATTGACTTCAATTGAGTTTATACTGAGCTAAATATATTTTCTGTACCCTCGGACCCTTTCACAAACCTTTACATTTTCATTAAGTCATAATTAAGTATGCTTATCAAGCCCTTTTCCTCACAGGTCCCAACTGTAGCTAATTTTAGGTTGTACGATCATTATAAGAACATTTGGTCCCCTCAATAAAGGCAAAGCCTGACCCACACACACTCACATTTATATATTAATGCACACACTTATTCCAACAGACACACTTATCAAAAGCTAGGCAAGCTACGTCTGTGTCATCCCAGAGCTTACGCAGTGCTATTCATATATCTTACTCTACATACTAACGCACTCACACAAGCCTTACCAAAGTCTTTATGCGAGGACATCCAGCCGATGCCTTTGAGAGAGACGATAGCAAGAAGTCCAGATCCCACAAAGGAGCCGATGCCGGAGAAGAAGAAGAACAGGCCCATTATAGCGCTCTGCATGGAGCGCGGGGCTGCGGAGTACGCGAACTCCAGACCTACAAACACAAGCACATGCAGAAACCAATGATGAAAGTCTGAAGTTTGCTTCGAATGCATGATCAGAACCTCAAAAGTATCCATGGAACTCTACCCGTCCCGTCCACATATACAGAAAAAACATAGTCTTTTGGAAAAGATCATGATTAAAAAAAGTATTGAAAAATGAATTAATTTGTAACAGGCTCGCTGCATGTAGATACAAGTGCTCACAGACAAAGCAAAAGGGGAATTTACTAAGAATGAATTGCACTAAAAGCGCTGTTTATTCTACATGGTCTATACTGTTGTATCAACTTACAGCCAAAGAATTCTGACGATCTATACTGTGTCTTATTTGGATAGAAATGAGGATATATTGAGGCTGCAATATATGTGCATGTTTCACTTAAAAATAAAAATAAAGTAATAAATGGTTTGATAAAAAAAAAGATATATTAACATTGTCATATCCATTACCATGCTAAAATCTTCTGAGAGTTGTCATATATATTAGTGCTGTCAATCGATTAAAAAAAAAATGTGATTCATAATCATCATTAATCACACATAACATTAAAGTTTTAAATATATTTTTATGTTGTAATACTTTCACATGTAATCTCCAAAATAATGTAGAAACAACAAAGACAGCATATTTTAAATATTTGTTCAATGGCATCTTTTTACTAAGCACTATGAATGAAGGCCAGTATCACTGATACCAATACGGATGTCTCCATTACAGGCATTCCATATTGTCACATAAGACCATTGTAATAAATGTCACATTTAGCTGTGTCTTTAATTTATCAGGGTTCAACACAAAGGTTTTTTCCAGACGGGACAGTTCATATTTTTACCTGCCCTGCTAAAATGCACAAAAAACGTTATTGTTTTCGTTGTTTTTGACCCATGTAACCTTGTAAAGAGTGCTGATTTTCAGGTAGGTCTAACAGATAGGAAATATACTGAAACTGAATAAAGTTATAAAACACTTTGCAGTCTTCACTGCATACATTTTGAATTAAATATAATCCTTATTAAAGGTACAAACGTTTTTCAGTCAAGAGCAGTGAATGATTTTCACTTAGTCTTTTGTTCTTTGATTACCATTAATTACAGACAGCAGTTTATTAGGCTGTTGTCACTTTAAGACCTGACACATCCTCATTTGACACTTTTAAGACTGTGCTTATGAGGACACTCGACAAAACAGGAATTTTGGCATAATTTTGTGTGTTTTTGTCCGTACAGGCGTGAAAGAGAACTCAATGGGGTGCTGCCGTGCTGTCTGAAGCGCCATTCTGTGTGAGAGTTTCGGGTGTTTGTTCACAGAGAGCCGCTTCACAGACAGCGTGACAGTGAAGATTTTAGTTATTTCGTGTCTCGTCACGTTTGAATGGTTTAAAAGCGCTTGAATAAATAATAGCGTGATCATATACTGTAGCGCAGCCAAAGGATGAGAGAAAAAAATAGATGCTGCGTTAATTGCTTCAATATTTTTAAAGCGTTAAACAAACAATTAATTGCATGTGTCAAAATGTTCATTTTATCAGCACTGATATATGTGACCCTGGATCACAAAAGCAGTCACAAGTTGCACGGGTATATTTGTGGCAATAGCCAACAATACATTGCAAGGGTCAAAATTATAGATTTTTCTTTTATGCCAAAAATCATTAGGGATATTAAGTAAAGATCATGTTCCATGAAGATATTTTGTAAATTTCCTACCATAAATAAATATATAAAACATTTATTTTTATGGGTGAATGCAGCACAATCGCGAACATAAATGGACAACTTTAAAGGTGATTTTCTCAGTGTTTTGTTTTTTTGCACCCTCAGATTCCATATCTTCAAATAGTTGTATCTCAGCCAAATATTGTCCTATCATAACAAACCATACATCAATTGAAAACTTATTCATTCAGAGAAATGATTTTTTTTTATTATTTTCTTTATTCATTTTTTTCTTATTCAAGAAAAAAAGAAGAAGAGGTAAAAAAGAAAAGCAGTATATGGAGGATCCTGAGTGGTGGAAAGAAAAGATGAAGTAGTTCAGGAAAGTCAGGGGATGTAGAAAGGATGCAGAAAAAGAGAAAGAGAAGATCAAATCTCTTTTTAACCCTGAGTGGTGGCTGCCTGCTGGCTGACATTGATAATTTCATGGCACCTCAACTTGTCATTTTTAAAATTATGGCTTGTGGGCACAACTGTCAGACTCGTTTACTGAGCCTGGTTAGGCCATGAATCTTCTCTGATAGATGGACAGATAGTAAGAGAGAGAGAGCACAGGGGTAAAACAGCTAAAAAGAAAAGGGAGGGATTCCACAAAACGGAGCAAAAGAGATCATCTAATCCCATCCCACAATCCCACGCTCTCGCTGCTCTGAAACAAATGCATATTAGGAGGCATGGAGGCAGGAGGGGCAGAGAGAGAAAAAAACTAAAAGAGAGGGAGATGAAGGAATGCGGCTGCTCTATTACAGTGTTTATAGCTGTCTGCAGGCACGGTTGACCTTTTCTAAGTGCGGTTTGTGCCATGGAGGCTGTCTGACGACTGCAATCAGATGTTTGAGAAGCCCTGGGCTCAAGAAACACTTAAAACAACAGTAACTGTTCAAAATCAATCAAGACTACGAAAATGTTATGAGCTTCTTTTTTTTTCTAAAATGGTTTGATTTACAGTACATTATGGTGTAACATACTAAAATGAACTGCATTTCAATTTAACATAACTCACGTGAATGATACGTAATGCATTGACCTCTATGGAGTAACAAATACCACTGGCATCACCTGCTGTTAAATGTTATTGAAAGAAGTCTGATATGCTCTCCAAGAGCCATATTTACTAAACGGCAAATTTGCGTAAAACCACAATCCCATTAAAGTGCCAATGGGAGGGGAAAGTTCTGTATATACAGTATACACACACTGATGAGCCAAAACATTATGACCAGTCACAGGTGAAGCAAATATTGATGATAATCCCCTAAGGCCACATATTAAGATCTGGGTAAATTAGATGGTAAGCTAGGGCTGAACGATATTGGGAAAAAATCACATTGCGATATTTTATTTTTCTGCGATATATATCGCGATATGAAAACAATTTCACCAGATGACTTTATTAGCTCTCTTTGGAAAGAATGAATCATCTGAATGACTGGTGATTTTGTAATGGAGTAAATCTGCATAGCAACTATTATAGTTAACTAATGTAGTTAACTGGAGTTTAATAAATGGAACCTTATTGTAAAGTGTTTCCGATTTGTTATGTCTCTTGAGTTCAGTGTTGGACAGATCAGTTGTTTTAACCATTCATTAAAGTGAATCGGTTCAAAGGAGTCATTAGTTCGCGAATTGGAGGTGTAATTAACGGACCACGACACACGTTGTGTGATTATCCCGGCAGTTTAGGACATCGCACAAGATTGGTCTCAACACAGAAAACATTTCATCACTGGATAGATTTTTTTTTGTTTTGTTTATTGAAAGTGTGGTTTATCTGAATGTGTGGAACGCTTTTCAGAGAATTTTTTTTTTAGCACAATTCACAACCAGTAGGCCTAGTTCAGGAAAAAAATATATCCAAATGCTGCACGTGAAACTTCGTTCTTCCGACCTTTTACCATTGTGTATTCTCAAAGATATTCAGTCAACTCAATTCATTAATATGCGTGAGGGAGGGAGAGAGAGCAAGACAGTTTGAAGACGGTGAGAGAGCGCGCGCGCGCGCGACCGGGGCTCTCGTTCTCTCAGTTTAACAAGCGCTGCAGTCAGTCATCTATCACTCACCGGTCAAATAAGGCTTTGGCGGGACAAAAATACGCTTTGGCGGCCGTCAAAAAATGTTCAATGCAGGAAGGGCAATCTGACTTTATTTTGAATTCTCATGTTCGTACAAGCTCAGAAATAAGAGAAAGACCACCGATCTTTGTGTCTGCCCGGCTCACAGAAAACAACGCGCAAGTTCCAGTCTTTTTACGCTTGATGTTTAAACAGGACTTAAACACACATGCAAATGATAAACTTTCACTATATGATGGTTAAACTTTGCAATTAATCGGCGAATCGCAAGCGTACGGGCCGGGGAGCTGCTGGCCCGTACTGATCATGAATCACGGATCAACTACGATCCCTAAGGCTACTTACATCGCAACATCCTGCGATGTGACTATCGTGGATGTGCACATCGCGATATCGATGTTAAAATGACACATCGTGCAGCCCTATGGTAAGCCAAAAAATCAGTTCTTAATGGGCAGAAATAAAGAATGGAGCAAATTTGACAAGGGCCACGCTGTTATGGCAAGGTGACTCGGTCTGAGTATCTGTGTAACGGCAAGGCTTGTGGGTTGCTCCCGGTCAGCAGTGGTGAGAATTTACCAACAGTGGTCTGAGGAGAGACAAACCACAAACCGGTGCCAGGGTGTTGGCTGTGGGACGACGACAAGTTGGTGGAGGGAAAGTGATTTTCTGGGAAATGTTGTGCTGGGAAAACCTGGGTCCAACCATTAATGTGGATGTTAATTTGACACGTGCCACCTACTCATTGTTGCAGACCAGCAGACACCCCTTTATGACAACAGTGTTCCCTGGTGGAAGTATTCTCTTTCATATTGCACCCTGCCACACTGCACACATTGTTAAGAAATGGTTTGAGGAACATGATGAAGAGTTTGAGGTGTTGCTCTGGCCTCCAAATTCCTCAAATCTCAATCCACTTGAGCATCTGTGGGAGGTGCTGGACCAGCAAATTAGATTCACAGTGGCTCCACCTCACATCCTACAGGACTTGAATGAACTGCTGCTAACGTCTTGGTGCCAGATACCACAGGACACCTTCAGAGGTCTTGTAGAGTCCATGCCTCAGCGGGTCAGTACTGTTTAGGCAGCATGCGGAGGACCAACAGCATATTAGGCAGGTGGTCATAATGTTTTAGCTCATCAGTTTGAGTGTATATGGTGCTCAGTTTAAAGGGCCCCTATTATGCTATTTTAAAGTTTACTAATGTTGTTGTGGAGTCTCCTACAATATGTTTACACGCATCAAAGGGAAAAAAAATCTGTTTAATTTCCTCATAATATACATTTACACATCACATTTTCAATGATTCTCAAACGACTCGTCAAATGAATCAATCTCTCTAAATCCCTCCTTTCCGCGAGCTACTCTGTTCTGATTGGCCAGACACCTCAGTCTGTTGTGATTGGTTTACCCTGTACAGCGCGTCGAGAACAAAAACGCCCATTGCCATAACAACGTCAGCTCTGCTTGTCCTGAGGCTTCCTACACTGTAAACTAAACACAGTAACGAACAATGACGTCGATTTGACCATATTAATGCGAGCGCGAGTCCGATGATGAAACACTGTTATTCAACCTGAACCTCCATCGCAAGGACGACTTGAGCAGGACATTTCACAGTGATACGCTACTCAGTTTGAGGTACATTATAAGATGTTGCAACTGTAATTCCTCACCATCAGCATTAACAAGTGCATGTTTTTTACTTGTACTAATGTATTTACCGAGTATTTTTCTAATATATTGCGGTGAATAGGTGGAAACTGTATCAATAACTGTGCATGTATGCAATTTACATTAGCCAAGCTCTAGAGTGAATGATCTGATGTAACAAACGTTGGTAAACCAAATATTTCCTCAAAGTAGTGAGAACGACAGATAATCTCCATTAATAGACACAGTTTTAGGTAATGGCCCACAGCTGATTAGCAGAAGTATTTCAGTAAGACAGTGATAGCATGAGTTAGCCAGTTAGCAGGAGACCTACACAATATAAAACTCAAAACTAAGTATTTTGAACACCTTCTTTCAAGAGTAAGCGGTTTGCTAATCCTGCATTGAACTCCGAGATTTGAGAAGCAGTCGTCAGTAAAATAAAGGGAGCACAGCAAAAGTTTAGGATTATACTGCTGTGTTATCGTGGTAAAGATGAATTTTAACCACTGATTCTTCACATGCTCTTCCTTGGGGAGTGAAAAATAACTGTCTTTACCTTCACACTTGTCTTCTCGACATGATGCTATCCAGTATCTAAAGGAATCAGCTGCCAGTTCGAGGTTCAAGTTTCCCTGTTGCCTGCGTGTGCAATAAGTGGGCAGACAGTATGCTAATGTTTCATCTTGACGTCATAACGAAACGGCTTATGACTCGTTTGAAAAACGATTCATTTAATTGACTCAGAGTTGACTCTTACTTTTGAAAGACAATAATTTTATATACGGTGCACTTTCAGATTTAAAACTTTGCAGGATGTTTTCATTCACTTAGAGCTATGTTACACACTACATGAAAGGTCATTTTCAAAAATCCATAATATCTAAAATCCTGTTTGACCTTTAAATGTTTCCTCTTTAGTTTGTTTTCACTATTTTAATTTTTGCCTGCATACATTGTAACTTTATTGGTATTTACCAACCTTAGTATACTGCCTTTCCATGATGCAAGTTATTATTATTAATAATTTGTTACATAGCACTTTTCTCTGCACTCAAAACTCTTTACATATGGAAGGGGGAATCTCCTCAACCACCGCAAATGTGCAGCATCTTTTCCCCAGCTTATTGGTGGAGAGGAGGCAGAGTGATGAAGCCAATCAGTGTATGTAGGGATGATTAGGAGGCCAAGATGGACAGAAACCAATGGGCAAATTTGTTACACCCCTACTCTTTTTCAAAGGATATCCTAGGGTTTTTAATGACCACAGAGAGTCAGGGCCTCATTTCAATGTCTCATCAGAAGGACTGTGCTTGTTACAGTATAGTGTCCTCAATCACTATACTGGGGCATTAGGACCCACACAGACCACAGGGTGAGCGCCCCCTGCTGACCTCACTAACACCTCTTCCAGCAGAAACCTAGTTTTCCCAGGAGGTCTCCCATCCAGGTACTGACCAGACTCAACCCTGCTTAGCTTCAGTGGGCAACTAGTATTGGGCTACAGGGTTATATGGCTGCTGGTCTAATTAATAAATTAGCCCTACTGCAAAGGCTTTGCTTTGGTCAAGTAGCAGAGGGAATGTAAGGGTTAAAGCAGAAAAAAAGATAATCCATAAGGTGCCTCAATGTCGTGAGCATGGCAACTAGAGTCTAATGACACAACCATCCACAATATCACGCAAGAAGAAAAAAAGAAACAAAAAACCCTGACCTTTCCTAACTTCAAAGCTGAATTACTCAAAAAAGAAAAGAAGTTTAACTTGAAATATTCTGGTTTTATTTCTTCCCTTGCAGAGTCAGGCAGTGGGCAATTTTTCTTTCTTGGAAAGAACATTAGCCTTTAACATTTTTCGGAGAGAACGATATATAATTAAAATTCCCAGGGGAGGAAAAAAAAAGATTCCGGTTTTAGGTCTGTCCCTTCAACCGGAGCCCATACATATCTCCCGCAGGTGGTGCATGTGTGTAAGTGCAAGTGTTCGTCTACAATAATGTGAAAAATCAGAATCAACTCAGCTTCCGCTGTCATCCGACAGCCCACGACAAAGCGAGCTGGCAGTGGAGTCCATTAAAACGGATTTATTCAAACAGAATAGGGCCAGAGGAGGGAACTTTCCAGAGACATTTGTCACATTTCTTGTCATCCAATTTCCTGGAGGTTCCCCAGGGGTAGGGATGGAGCGTTGAGGCTTTATTTTAAGAGTCCTCCATGCTATCAGGAGGCATTTGCATTTCATGGGAGGGCTAGGACACTGGAGACCTGGGGTGAGATGGATAGAGTTGACTACGAAAGTGTGTCAGCACACCGCTGCACAGACATGACGTTATCAGACACAAACCTGTGTTTAACTGCTGTTCCGGTCACATTAAATCTTAGTCTGGTTGCCCCAAGGAATTGAGAAGTCCCCCAAAATAGTGCCAAGATGTTGTTTCATAACTGATGGATAAATGTCCTGCAGCTGAGCTTCTGGATAATTCAGAATTAGCATGTTAGCATACATCTAAGAGCAGAGCACATACAATTTTCTTTCAAGTTACATTCCCAAAATGTACATGGAACAATCATATTAGAGGGCTGCATTGGGATTGAGTCCCGCCGGGTCCCGCGGGACCCAACGCAAATCTCGCGGGAGCGGGCGGTTTGAACTTTGCTGCGGGCGGGAATGGGCGGTCAAAAAAAAACCCTGCGGGATCGGGAGGTAGCCTAGTGACATGATGGAGAGATGTCAATGATGTGGAAAATAACCTTAAACGAGGTATTTACAGCACAAAACCTGAGCAAGGCAAGTCTGACATTTGTACTACTATTCATCTTCCTGATCAGCGCGTCAGAATACATGCAGGCCAGGGAAACGAAACAAACAACTCCATGAATCTCTTTAATAACAGCAATACAAATACGTGTTTTTTCCCGCGGGATGGGAGAAGAGACAAAGTCAATGCATCTCTATTATTGTGCGGGAATAAATTCTCAGAGTTTTGCGGGTGCGGGCGGGAGTGGACATACATATTGCGGGAGCGGGCGGGAGTGTAACACATATGTTGCGGGAGCGGGCGGTAATGGTCAGAAATGTGGTGGGCGCGGGCGGGAGCGGGATGAAGAAAACAGTCCCGCGCAGGGCTCTAAATCATATACACAACTACATTGTGCAATTTTACAGATGTTCGTAGAATGATTTCCACTGCATCAAACCATCTTTGGCCATCTTCCCAATCATGCTCAAATGTAAAAGGATTATTCAAGAAAATGAGAAAAGCAAAATTTATCTTCATTTCAGCGGGTGACATGCTATTCAGCATCTTTAATCTTAATATTTTTGATGCAGTTTTCGCACCTCTCCAATTTCTCTATCATTTCACAGCTGTCTGTGATCAGGAAGCGGCGGGCTGCCTCTTGTATTGATTCTCATAGCTTGATGGCTCTCTTCAGATTTAAAAAGCGCCTTTGCAGATAGGGTCTTATAGCTTTCCACAATACTCGAACCCCTGGAGACGTGATGGAGGAGCGGAAGATTACACTTAGCCTTCCCCATCTCCCCATTCTGCTGGAAATTCAATCAGGGGCCGCTACGTCCACCATGGACATATTACTCCATCGGCGCAGAGCCTTTTTTCTTTCAATTTTTTCAGGTCCGCAGATATAAAATAAAATGAAGATGTTAACTGTTAGGGACAGCCACTATCCCCTCAAGAAAGTAGAAAAAAGGGAAAGGGAAAACAAAAGATGTCTCTTGTTACTTTTTGGAGTGGGTTAACAAAAAGAGGGTAAAATGCTGCTTTTTAACTGGTTGTGTTCCTGTTTGAAATCGTATTCAAGAGATGTGCGCTTTGAGGGACTTTTTTTTCTAAGGACAAGGGTCTCAAAGGGGAGAAGTATCCTTTGGGGATACAAAGTACAATACAGACGGATTTAATTTAGGATACATTCATTACATCAGTGTTTGGGATTGGCAACCTGCTCAATGACAAAAAAAGAAAAATCTTTGAAAAATCTAGTTCATGTTCTAAGTTCTTAGAATTATGCTGGTTTCATGTGGTTTTGAAAAACTTTTTTACAACCTTTAAGATAAATTTAAATCCTATTATTACAAATATATAATTTGGTGTAACAAAAACTATAAGAAGAGTTTTCTTTCTGGACTGGGGTAAAATTGTTTTGCTGGTCTAGAATTTCATAAAAGAAACATTGACAACATTACAGTACCATTAAACGAACACTACATTAAAATGAATAATATATTAACGTTGGCACTGCAACACAACCATCAATGAACACTAAATTACCATCATGCAAACATTACACTAAAAATGTCACCACCTCAGATGTAGAGAAACATTAGAATACTTTAAAGAAACCTTACATTAGGAATGGTCAGAGCTTGTTAAAAACATTTTCTTGTACTTTTGTTTTTTAACTATTAAAGATACTGCATTTGAATCCTACACACCTCATCTCTGAGTTCCCAGCATTACATCTGAATCATTATTTTCAAAAAACGTTTTTTAAACAAATACAATAAATTATATTTTATGTTTTTGGAAAGTCGCACCACATGACATTATACAATCTGAAATGACCTTACCTTGCCATAAAAGGGTCGAATTATCTGTTATTTAACAGACCTAATGAATAAATTATCGAATAATTAGATACAGAGAAAAAAAACAGCAGTGTAAAACATTTTCTGAAGCTAATATCTTCTTTTAAAAGGCCTTGAAAGTCCTTGTAGTCATACCGACTAAAAAAAAGCATTCAGTTATTTGAAGGACCAAAAGCTATGAGCGATAATCTGATTTAAAACACCTCTTCTAAGGGGGTAGAGGAGAAATCCAGTAATCAGTACTGTGTTCTCTACAATTCAGCATGAAGGGAGAGTGTTTCCTTGCCTTTGCCAAATGTACTTATTAGTCGTGTTGGTTCATAACGGCTAACAGGGAGGACGTGCAGCCTTTGATGTGCGTGAAATGGGCGTAAAATTACCAGTGTGGTTTGTGTCTAAGAGGAAAACAAGCATTTTTGAACATGACCTTGGAAGAGAAGCTGAAGGGTTGAAATGAATGCAGCTGTAAGTTTGGGGAAAGTTGAACACTGCTATCCTGTGTGAAAATGTGTATGGACACAGACAGGCCCACACATAACCAGCGGTAAATATAGAGCTGAGACAGCGGACACAAATAAGACAAGTGCCATGGATAACTGTAATCTGCAAAACTCTAGGAAAAAAAAGAGTTTCTTTTTTAAAGTGAATCAAACACAATGTAGGACAACCAGAGTAGTTCAATGTGTGAATGAATGATTCTTGTGAACTAGTTCTTTTTAACAAATCAATCAAAATTATTTACTAATTAATCTTGAAGTCACTCACTGAATCAGTCATGCCACAAACTCAAATCCAACTCAAAACAAAGCAAAAACCATTGTTGCACTACATTTTTACGCTTTATGATACTGAATCAGTGTAAATGTTATACATTAGCTTAACCAATTGCATCAGTATGGGTAGAAATAGTTAACTATTTGTAATAATTATTATAATTAGCAATTTTAGTCCTTTCTCATATTGTCGCGGTCTGGAGTAAAACAATATATCTCCACATTTCGTTTTTTTTTATTTTTTATAAATCAATACTATTATTACTACTTTGGGGTTTGCACATTTTAACCAATGAAAATAATTAAAAAGAGCTTGTGACTAAACCGTAACTCCATTGGATTCTCAAACTGTCAGTAAAACCACATAACTTCACCCTGCCTCAATCTTGAATGAAGTGCCGCACGGCGCACGCATTTTAGACTGTCTCTGCTTGTTTGCAAAGCAAGGGTAAATAAAGAACTGTTTGAATAAGAACAGCGTTGTCTTTACTCAAGTAAATTAAAGCACTTTATATACTGTATACCAATGTTTTATGTATTGGAGGAGCAGAGAGTCTTAGTCTTGCATCTGCCGTCCAGTTATAGCCAATACTGTCTTAAATAGCTTGTGCAAAGAAGCATTCAATCTTTTATTACAAGAGATTTTTGTCAAATGATGGAAAAATCTGAGCGTCCACATAGCTACAATAAACAACCTGTAAGTTGATGAAAACTTATTCCGGTGCATTTACTGCTTCAGATGCGGCCGTTCTAATGACGGACAAAACGCGTATGTTTGACATTCACTGGTTAAAAACCTTGTAACTCTATTTGAGCTTGATTTTCATAAAATGTTAATAATATAATGACACATGCAAGTGTCTGACCATTTAGAAAGCCACAATATCAACTTTGATGATACAGTCAGTGCATGTAAATGCACCCTCATAATGCGATTATAAAGGGATTTTGGCAATTTTGGGATTTGGGGATGTTTACCTCATGTAAACGCAATACTTTGATTAAACTAATGCAATAAAGCTCATAATCGTAGTAACAAGATTCGCATTAAAGGGATAGTTCACCCAAAAATGAAAATAAGCCCATGATTTACTCACCCTGAAGCCATCCTAGATGTATATGAAATTCTTCTTTCAGACGAATACAATCAGAGTTATATTAAAAAATGCCCTGGCTCTTCCAAGCTTTATAACGGGAGTCAATGGGTAGATTTTTTTGGAAGTCCATCAAAGCGCATCCATCCGTGATAAAAGTTCTCGAAACGGCTCTGAAAAAAGAATGTCATATACACCTAGGATGGCTTCAGGGTGAGTAAATCTTGAGCTAATTTTCATTTTTGGGTGAACTATCCCTTTAAACCATGTGGCGTACACCGATTTTAATCGCAATAAACAGGAGCACCTTAATTGCATTATTACCACTCTGACCAAAGTGTGCATGTGTTCACACAACTACATGAATAAATTATGTGACATTATTCTGAAGTTTTCTCTTCTCCAGATCGCTAAACTCTGTCAACACAACTCGCTGCTCAGTCTCTGCTCTATATCTTCATCCAGTAGACACAACAAACGTGACGGCAGAGTAGGCAAACCCAGAATTGCGATGTTTATCACAGCGCCGAATAATATCCAGTATGTCCATATAAATGTTCTTTGAATTTTTTTTTTAGTAGATTAAAACAATGGCTGGTAACATGCATACTGTATGCCTATCTGAGTGAGGTATAATCATACTTATTAGCGAATAATCAGAATAATGAAAATTGCATGTAAACTGGAGTGAAGACTTCTGCTCGTGTCATGAAAACATTAAGACCTTACTCTGAATCATGTTATTGTTGCACATGTAAGCGTAGTCAGTGTTTTATTATTTAAAAAATACAGTGTTTTTCCATTTCCTGAAAAGCAGGTTTCCGCCTGACAGTGACGATGTGTACAAAAACTAATTCATTATGGAATCATTAAGGAACCGGATTTGTTAAGTGAAATCCAATTGAAATTCCTTACAATTCTCATCATGACAGAAATTGCTGTAATTACTGTAGATCTCAGCAGTGAAGGTGGTAATAGGAGCCGCT
Source organism: Gila orcuttii (assembly GCA_026230005.1). Lineage (NCBI taxonomy): Eukaryota > Metazoa > Chordata > Actinopteri > Cypriniformes > Leuciscidae > Gila > Gila orcuttii. The sequence continues at coordinate 16,957,394 of JAPDVR010000015.1, read as the reverse complement.
CCCACACAGTTTTTTTTTTTCTTTCAAACGCTGTGTTAGGGGATTTAGTTTCCTTTCATCTATTTTCTCATTAATCTCAAACCCACTTGCTAGAGACTTTCTTGATATATTCTCAGTGTATTCCAGCAGGAGCGAGATGTTTTCCCTGGCCGTCTTAACTGCGCAACTGCAATAATGTATCGCCAAGCCCCAATCGATTGGTCCTGATTGATACAGCCATGGATTCCTTAGCAAGCAATTTCAGCAACGGCTCAGACAAGAGCTACTACACAAAGGCAAGGCAGAGAGAAGTTTACTGCAGTTTTTAAAAGGACACGCATTGATTAGCATGGTCATTAGGACAGATGAATGATCCTACGGAAAAACTCTACAGTGCACAGAAGAGACCGAGAACTAGGAGGACACAAAAACACACTTGTGTTAAATCAAGCTTCAAGTTATCTAGACAAGTTATTCGTTATATGCATCTAAAATTGATGTGTACAAAAATTGATTCTACAATCAGAATCCGAGTCGTTTCTCATCATGGTCATCATCTCTCAAATGTCCTTCCAGGCTCAGTGTCACCTCATGAACCACTAAATGTTAAAAGGGCCATTTCATGGAAAACATCAATTTTAATACATCGATTATGTTTATGTATGACATACTGCAGCAAAACCGAGTCATCTAGAAATCATACTGATATCAGAATTATGAACATATTAAAGTTTGAGTGTCCATGTTAACATACCTGGATCACATTTGAGGTTAGTTATTCATAACAATGGTCATTTACATAAAGTAAATGTTTTTTTAAATACATTTTAGTGCCATATTTTGAGCAAGAAATCTTGTTAAACATTCTAACATAAATTAATAATAAAAAAATGCTAAACAAAATAAAAAAAGTAGAATATAGTCCCTTTATAAGCTCTGTTTGTGAAGGTAAGAGCTTTGTGTGTGTGGCTCAGGTATACCCTACATTATGGGGTAAAAAAGTCCATACAAAGACGGCAATATCCAAAATCCTTGTGGGGGCATTTTTTGGTCCCCAACTCCCCATGAGGAAAACAGCTTATAAATCATACCAAGTGATTTTTTTTTTTTTTTTTTTTTGGAAAATGTAAAAATGCAGAAAGTTTTCTGTGATGGGTAGCTTAGAGTTAGGGTATAGAATATACAGTTTGTACACTACAAAAATCATTACGTGTTTGTGTGTGTTCAGAAGTGTTTTGCAAAGGACCACCTACCTGCAATACTAGCAAAGATTTCGCTGACACCAATGAGGACGTATTGAGGGACTTGCCACCATATGGGTAGATCGGCTGCATAGTATATAACTCCTCCGAGCGACTGCGGGATGGGATCTCGTGTGTGGACAATGTCCAGCCTCTTTGTCTCTAAAATGCCTGAGAGGGGCAAGAAAGAGGGTATAAGATAAAAATGACTAATAAATACCTCATAACAGTTCAGAAACATATGGTATGGAACAAATCAGCATATTAGAATGATTTCTTGAAGGATCATGTGACACTGAAGACTGGCATAGCAGCTGCTGAAAATGCAGCTTAACCATCACAGGAATAAGGAATAATAATTAATTTTTTTAATATATTTTTTTTTTAAGTTATTTACATTGTAAATTAATTTAAAATAAATGCAGCTTAGGTGAGGATAAAAGACCTTACCAATCCCAAACATTTGAATGGTAGTGTATATACAGTAATTACAGCAAATAAATCAGCATTAAATCAGCTATTGAGTGGACTGCTTTCTAAATATTGGCAGCAGCCATTGAAAAACAAGGTGTTAAGCATGTGTGTGTTAGGGTGCTAGATCAGATTCACATGTGCACGTCTGGAGGGAAAGTGCATGTAACAGTGAATGAAAAAAGTATGAACAGTCCATTAATGGATTAAGTGTCAGGTCAATGCCAGCGCTTCACACAGGTCACAAACAGCTTATCTCCTGCACATAAAAACGTGTTCGCACACACAAAATTATACCAGGCCGGGTTTAGCAGGTAATCGGAGTGGAGCAGAGATTGTCAATCTGGTCTATCTAAAAGCTTGATCCAATAATAACCATGTTGCAGGTGCTATTCAGATAACTCCTCATGGGATTCCAATCACACACACACATGCACATATTTCCATTTTTGAAGGGGTATGACCTTATATTTCATATGCTTAAAATAGCAGGGTGTGATACATCTATAGCTTGCCACTAACACAAAGTGCTTCAGTTAACAAATCAGTAACTGTTGTTCTTCTCTTCCCTCTCATCTTTCATTCCCTCCTCCACCCCTCTACCAAACACCAGAAGCGTTCCGCTCTGATCTGTGGCTGTGGCGTCAGATTTAGATCGGAATACAAATGATGCCTGGAATAAAACACTCTTTGGCTAAAAGTGTGACCCGCTGTAGATTACAGGCCTCAACTCCAGCACTTCCAAGAGATTCTAAACCCAGATTGAAAAAAAAAAAAAAAAAAACCTAAACTTTTATTTCTGGAGAAATTGAACAGAAGTGGAACTGCCCCAAGGCATCGTCTGCTGTGTGGCTGTAGCGTGTGTTTGCAGTTTTATTGTGGGCACAGCTTGCCGTGGAAATTACTGCTTCCTGAGTGCAGGACAACAAGTGTGTCCAGGTGTGTGGGCATCATCTGTGCCTGCGGGTAAGGTTGGCTTCAGAGCTATGCCACTGCCAAGCACCCATCTGTTTGGAAAATGTTGTGTAAATGTTGTGAGGGGGTTCTGGCAGGGGTATCTTAAAACCCACCTAAGCCCTGCTGGGTTCATCTACTGGGTAGACACAGATTAAAAGTGCTTCAATAGACTTGAGTTAAGAGGCACAAGCCTTGTGTGTAAGCACATAAACATACACACATTCATCTGTGCTCGGTGGCAAAACCACTAAAGAAAAAAAGCCACTAATCCAAATTTTCACAATTCAATCAATGCCTTTTTTTCCTCAGTGAATATCCAATTAGACTTGAAATTACACTTTTGCACATAACTTTACATATAGCCCTTGTTTCTCAACAAAATAGTATTTAAAACTCAGGGATTTCACCATCTAAAATTCATTGTATTATAAAAAGAATTACACAATCCAGACAGAAAGGAATCCAGAGAAGAAAAATAAATAAATAAATAAATGCCCATGATCTTCAAGCACTCAGATGGGAAAACGGGGGGGGAAAGTATTGGTAAATCTGAGACAGACTTTCAAAGTAGAAAGGTGTGCTGGGGTCTGACAAGTCTACATTTCAAATTATTTTAGGAAATAATAGACATTTTCCCAATCTATGCCCTCAATTATATGTCACATTACAAACAAAATAAATACCTTTCAAGAGATACAACTCTTTGTCTTTCCTGCTCCTGAGGTTTCATTCAGAACGATGAGTCTCAGAGAGAGATTCAGATAAAAGTTCCAATTATTTTTCATTATTTGTTGATATTTAATTTCATACACATCCTTGGCTCTTTAAATTGCCTGCAATTTACCTTTATGTTGCGTGTGCCCACAGGTGACATTTGTGTGTGTGTGCTGCGTATATTAATGTACTCAAGTGGAACTGAGCATTACTGGAAAAAAAATATTAAAAATAAAGAGCGAATGGGTACAGAAAAGAAAGAACTGTGTGATCACTATACATTTGGTATTAATGAGGGGCACTAAAAGACTAATTTCCCAAGATGTCTCATCTATATAATAAGCGCCATTAGTGGGAGCCATCATGTCACAGGCATACACACTCACCACTCCATGCACTATATGACTAATAGTTCTCTCACACACTCACCACACACACACTCACCACGCACACACACACACACACACACACACACACACACTTTTAAAGAATACATTCACACATAGTAAGCATCCTTAAACGATGGATGTTAATTCCCGTCTGTGTCGTTGAGTGGGAGTAGAAAGGATGGGACGCTCTCTTTCTCTCTCAAGAAGGAGAGCATGAGTCCCAAAGGTTCTCATTAGTTTGATCTCTACAACACACACAAAAAGTGTGATATGAACATGGTTTGCACATACTGATTCCGCAAAAGTGTGCCAACGAGTTCCGCCACCCCCCGCTCTTGGCTACATCAAAGCAATGGTTATTATTAGATAACATCTGTATTGTGCACTGCATACTAGACTTACAGTACTTCGTGTTCGGGCTTTGTCATGCAATACTAAGGTCATTTTCTTGTGCATCATTTTAAAACTGTGGTTCTCAGCTGGTTTTGCTACAGGACCCAGATTGTTTTCCCATTGGACATGGAGTGGTGACCCAAAATTGTCCTTAAAATCAAATGCTGAAATGTATTAATTAGTTTATTATTAAATGCTGCTTGAAATGTTAATGATTTCATGCTCTCATTCACATTTTATTTTAAGTTAAAGGGTTAGTTCACCTAAAAATTTTAATTCTCATTTATTCATCACTTATTCACCTTTGTGTCATTCCAAATCCACAAGACTTTCATTCATCTTCGAAACACAATTGAAGTTTTTTTAATAAAACCTGAGAGATTTCGGTCTCTCCATTGAAAGTCATTCAACCAAAACTTTGATGCTTCAAAAAGAATAAAACGTAAGTAAACGGATATTCATATGAATCGAGCAGACTTCTGAAGTATGTATGCGTGTTGATTAAAGATGTGAATAAAATCCTAAATTAAATATATGTTCATCATCTGAAGATTTGGATTAAACTGCTCAATTCACATGGATTATGTGTCAAAGTTATGGTGAAATGGACTTTCAAAGAAGGGACAAAAATCTGCATTTGTTTTTCAAAGATGAAGAACTATCCTATGGATTTGCAAATTATGACAGAATTTAAATTTTTGGGCAAACTTTCTCTTTAAGTAGTTTTGCTCATATTTTTTGAGGATTAGGGCATGTTACACAACCTATCCATGTTAGCATCTGCCTAATTTGCCCACTTCTATCACTGCCCACTCTTCCCTTTACCTCTGTACAGATAAAACGTTGTCGGGATAATTCCCGTTCACATGGCTACATGGAAGCGATAAATAATTCTTTATTATAAATTTTTAAGGCCAGACAAGTAGTTTGTTGAGGGTTGGTTTGTAAAGAAGGACTACATGCCTGCGCACATATATATTCAAGTGTGCATACCTATAGACTAAACACGTGATGCGCATGTGCACGCCGTCAGCGTTTTGTGGGTTTACGTTTTTGAGGTTTGCACAGAGATAACCTTTTTTTTACATTTTTTTTTAAGGCTTGTACCTTGGAATCTATTTCAGGGTTTGCGTTCTCGAGCCACGGTGTTGTGTTAGCGGGCCCCAAGTTAATAACTAATGATCATTGCAACGGAAGTGAATCAATCATGCAAAACTAACTTTAGCTGGACAATAACTTTATTCAAGAGCTGCTGTAAAGCCAAAACAATCTCTGTTACTGTAATTTCCTATTATCACTGAAAAGCTGCTTTGAAACAATCTATATTGTTAAAAGTGCTATATAAATGAAGGTGACTTGACTTGACTGATGAACAGATCGTCAAAATACTGTAAGTTTAGTGAATTCCTTTTAAGCTGTTTTATGTTGCCATCCTAACCATAGACAATTAGTTTCGTATTTGCATGAACATTTCTTTTGTTAATGTATTTACTATTAAAAACAGACAACTAAAGTGGGAACTTTTTAAATAGTATATATTTAGTCTACTTGCTACTTGCCATTGCATGTCAGATGCAAGTGCAATTATCAGGTAATGAAAGACCATTTGTTTTGGACAGATTTATAAAATGCCACTGGAAACAAGATAAATGCAATAATATGTTTTGCTCTGATTTCCAAGAAGAAAAAGGTGTACACATGTGTTAAAATTGTACTTTGTCAGCTTTTAGGCATACTTTAGCCTGTAGATGACCTTAAAAATAACAAACATGCACTAAAAGCCACTTACATTTTATGTCTTCAAGTTGCTGGTCTGTTATTAGTCTTATGAATCAGACCATCCTTGAACTGTATATGCTGGTCCGCTGTCTAGTGCACACAAAATTGGCAAGGGCATTCTCAAAACTGCAACCTCAAATCTGATTGATTGGCTTTACTCAATTTCCAGGGGTGCTTCGGGGTGCACAGGTTTATCAGTAAACCAGAAAATATTGTGTTTACAACATCTCATGCTGTTAGATTGAGTTCTCTAAAGAAAGACCTATAAGCTGGATTTGGAAAAGTTTGAAGGACTCAATCTTTGAACAAGTTTACATGCATGGCCTCCCACTGTTTGCGCTGTATAAACTGACAGCATGTAATATCACATCAATTATGTTTTGTTCTGAGAGTAACATTAAACTATGGTAAGATGTTTAACACATTATTCAGAGAGAATATTCCTAAGTGAGTGGTTGTCGGCCTGAAAAATCTGCGATGTGGACTACACTTTATGTTGTATCAGACATCTTAGAAAAACAAGTATCAATATATTACAGTGAAAACAAATCAAGTGAAGTAAACACCTGAAAACTGCAATCACGCAGCAAATCACTTGACGCCAGTCTCACATTATTTTGACTGTTTAGAGTTGTTCTGAACTTTGGGGTGTTTACTGCTTAAAGAATCCCTCATGATGACTACAAACACACATTTATTCAGTTTGATGGCAGCTTAGAAACGTCTAAACCTTTCTCTCCCTCGCCGTGCAGAGTTTGACAGTGGTTTAAAAGAGTCAGGGAGAGTCAAAGAAAGAAAGACAGACAGGGTGGGGGAAAAAAATATTCATACTTTCCTCACACTCCAGAGCGCATCTCCCAAAACTCATCTCACTCAAAAAGCGCTTTAGTCTGAAATATGTCAATGTCTGGATACAGCGCACACTGTCAGGCTGACTAAGCTCAGTTTAATCCACTGGGCAGAGCTGGAATTGGACTGGGGACTGACTGGAGTGCTGGGCGCAGTCAAACCGAACAATGAGATACTGCGACCTGTCAACGGTGTCTTCTTCTACAACCTCCGAACAGGCACTCTACGACACTCTCAACATGTGACTCGAACTTTCGTGTATGTGTGGACACAATCTCAAAACATGTTGTCTTCGTAGCAAAGCATCAACTGCATACAGAACTTCAGATGGACTAGCAAGCCAAAAAACACTTGGAAGGAAAGTACTGAAGTATTGGAGAGATTGCTGTGCCTCAAAATCTAGTAAGCCGCCTACACAAAGAGCACTGTTTGATCTTCTGGTGTGAAGGTCATCTCAAAACTGTAGTTAGCAAGATTATGCTCCTATCTTAGATCGAGTCTCAATATTAAGGATTTTTTTCTTTTTGCTCAATCGGGACAGTAATGCAGCTTTGTACTGCCAATATTTCATGGCACTACAAAAAAAGAATGTATTAATGTTTGGCAGAAAGAAATATTTTCCATTAAATATTAGATTTATAAAAAACATTTTAGAATTGAGCATCAACAGGAAGTGAATCAATCATGCAAAACTAACTTTAGCTGGACAATAACTTTATTCAAGAGCTGCTGTAAAGCCAAAACAATCTCTGTTACTGTAATTTCCTATTATCACTGTAAAGCTGCTTTGAAACAATCTATATTGTTAAAAGTGCTATATAAATGAAGGTGACTTGACTTGACCAATATTTCATGGCACTACAAAAAAAGAATGTATTAATGTTTGGCAGAAAGAAATATTTTCCATTAAATATTAGATTTATAAAAAACATTTTAGAATTGAGCATCAACAGGGAGAAAAAATATATTGACTATACAAATTTCCATGGTGTTCCCATGAACTTTTAAACTTCTTTTGTTTCAGTTTTTTAAAGTTTCAGGACTATTAGGTTCTTCATTTGCAATTATACCTCAAATTAGTATACAGTTAAATCACGCTACACTATTGTCTTCCAGTTTGTAAATTTAAAGCTTTCAGTGTTACCGCTTTGTTTATAATTCTTACCATTAAAACCTACTGGGACCTATTTTAACGATCTGAAACAAATCTAAAATGGGTTGGTCTGAAGTAGCTACATTACTCATAGGTGTGGTTTGGGCGTAACATGAAATAAACCAATCAGAGTGTCACCTCACATTCCCTTTAAAAGCAGGCGCGCTTGTTCCATTGCGGATTGCTATTATAATGGCGGATGTGCCAGCCGGGAGCGGTTCCCAGCCGAGGAGACCGACGTTCTCATCAGGGCCGTAAAAGACAGAGAAGTGACATTGTATGGGGATGGGAGAAACCCACCCAAATTAGCTTCGGTTAAACAGGCGTAAATAATTTTGGGTAAATGTGTAAGCTAGATTTATGCCTATTTTTACACATCTTCATGGACACCACGATTTCCCTCGTGTGGTAATATTTTTCCTTGTAATTATGTATGGTTTGCAAAAATGGGAACTGCTGCGTCTGTGTACATGAGAGAAGCAAAGTGTATGCGCGTTGTGCACACGCTACATTATGGCCAAGCATGCGCCCAAAAAATAGCATCTGAATAACGCGCCACTGACTTTAGACTAGGTTTTTCCTGGTCTGTGGCGGAATTGTTTTCTGAAACTGCAAAATAGCACCAGGGAACGTTTGCGCCGGAACACGCCTCCTCTTTTTGCTGAACTGGACCCGGGAGCGCAAGTTCATTCCCTAATTTACCGACATGCGTCTGTGGAGGGAAAAGTCCGCTGTGCGTCGGGTGCAAAATTGGAATGATACATGCGTCGGTGTACAAAGTCAATTGCACTGGGTGCAAGATAGGGCCCACTATCTCATTCTTGAAATATAAAATCATAATCATAATTAAAAACAGCTAAATAATTTTACCTGTGTGGCATAATTGCATCAGTGACGTTTAAAAGGCATAAAACATAAAAATGATCAACAAATGTACGGCGTAGCGACAGTTCTGTCAACAGGTCTGTAACTTTCACACGGGCTCTGGGCCAGTCTTATCGTTGAGCACTGAAGATACCTCATTTAGGCCAACATTTTAGGTAACATCAAGCATATCCATCTCAAATGGCCAAAAAATGTAGTTGAGGTAGACAGGGTAGATTTTGAGATAGAATCCTAGTTTTATGGAACTTTAAAGAAACAACAAGTGAGAAGATATTTAAAGTTCTTCTGCAAAAATATGTTAAAAGGGAAGGTGAGAATAATGAAAAGAGCAAAAGTGCTGATTCAGGTTGGTATTTTCCTGGACGTTGGGCAGTATGAATATTAACTGTCAGAAAAAGCGGGGATATCGATCCACCCTCTGCAGGGTTCAATAGAGCCGGCTCAAGGTTGGACAGGAGTGACAGAATTCAGAGGAGAGATCAGTGGTCTGTGAGAATGTGTCAAGAGCATGTGGGTGTTTGTGGGTGAGTCATTCTACATCGAATCTCTGCCATCTTGGAGTCACTGGACCTTATCTGACGGATGGAAATGCCGTAACCTCTCTGAGATGAACTCATTCCTTAGTTTTAGGTGAACAATACTAAGAAAACACGATTTGACACAATTGTCTGTGTGGATATATTTTGATATTTTACAAATCTTTCTCATAATAATGACTCGGCATATTGATGTCACAGAGTTTATCAGCTCGATCTGTGATGCAGGTTGTCTCAATGTTTCACTAGGGACTATTTGTTTGGACATTTTATTTTGTACATTCATTCTGTTTTGGACTTGACACATGATGATGGATCCATACACCACTCTGGGCTATGTTGACTGAGGCCTTCCTGTCGTCTTTTGTCTGTAGCATGAACAGTGCTTACAGTATTGTATAGCAAAAAGTTATACTTTAGTTTGTCTGTCTATAATGCATCGTTCCACAATTCTTGAGGATCATCCAGGTGCTTCTTAAAGGGATAGTTCACCCAAAAATAAAAATTCTGTCATCATTTACTCACCCTCGTGTTGACTTTCGTTCATCTTCGGAACACAAATGAAGATATTTGAATAAAATCTGAGCCTGTTCTGTACTCTCCATTGACAGCTACGCAACTACCACTATGGCGCTTCAAAAAGGTTCATAAAGATATCGTAAAACTGATCCATATGAATTGAGCAGTATAGTCCACATTTTCTGAAGAGACACGATCACTTTATATGATGAACAGATTAAATGCAGGCGTTTATTCACATATAAACATTGATCAGCAAACATAAACAGAAGCTCAACTGTACTTGCTTGATGCACAAGACAAAACCTCATTGGTTCTTGTGGAAGCTCAAACATGCTGTGTAACACAAGAACGAACCTCATTGGTTCTCACACGTCAGGCGAACATGTCAATCTGTTTATCATAACTGATGTGTGAGTTGATGAATGTTTATTTATAAATAAAAGCCTAAATTCAACCTGTTCATCATATAAAGCGATTGTTTCTCTTCAGAAAATTTGGACTAAAACGCTCTATTCATATGGATTCGTTTTACAATCTCTTTATGAACTTTTTGAAGCGTCAAAGTGGAAGTTGTGTAGCTGTCAATGGATGGAGAGAAATCACTCAGATCTTATTAAAAATATCTTCATTTATGTTCTGAAGAAGAACGAAAGTCTTACTGGTTCGCAACGACAGTAAATGATGTAAGTAAATGATGACAGAATCTTAATTTTTGGGTAAACTAACGCTTTAAGGGCAATGACTTTTTCCACAACTGAAGATTGTGCAACTGAAATCTTAAACATTCAACTAAACGGTCTCCCTTTTACCATCAGACTATCTATTTATTTCTATATACATTCTATATTTTGACTGCACTGACACAATGAGAACGCAGCTGAGTTGGAGGATGACATCACTGTTTTCTGCAGAGCCGCTTTATAGCTGAATTAAATTAATTTCAAAATTAATTGAACTGAACTGAACTGACATCAGCTGAATGGCACTTTTTTAGAACCGTTTTTCAGTAAAATTGAATTCTGTATTCACCCTTGATCAATATTTTCCTGTTTATCCCTGGAAAGCTGCTTTGAAACAATCTGTATTTTATAAAGTTCTATATAAATAAATAAATAAAAGTGAAGGTATATACTACCACAATCCACAGTAAAATCTGATCATATACATGTTAAAATGTGTTAAAAATCAAATCCACACACGTTTTTGCAACACTGTATATTTTGTGTGTTGTTAATAATGTTTTGGATATAAACTACCATTCAAAATTTGAAGTCACGAAGATTTTTATTTACTTATTTATTACAAATCAATATTTTTATTCAGCAAGGATACATCTTTTGAGCTAATGAAAAAATATGTATACCGGTTTCCACAATTTATTTTTTACTGTTTTCAACAGTAGCTGCGCTTACACTAATAATTTGTTTGTAATCAGACTTGTAGCACAGTAGGATAATAAAAATAATAGTAATAATTTTAAAAAGTTTCATGTAACCATGTCAATCGGAATGAATTGGCCAAATCTGACTGTGATTTCATAAGGATTGTAAGGGGTGGTTTAAATATTTTCTAATCTGTTCGATAGGACATGCACATTTGATCACATTGAAAACCTAAACTGGAAAGATCGGTGCATGAGCAATGATGTAGAATGCGAACAGTTATAGCTAATTGTAATAATATTTCACAATATTATTTTTTTATGTATTTTTGATAAAATAATTACAGACTTGGTGAGCATCTTCTTTCAAAGATTTCTTTCAAAAACATTAAATAAATCTGGTTACACTTTATTTCGATGGTCTACATTCTACTAACTATTCAGTAACTTTTCAACTACATGTCAACTAACTCTCATTAGAGTATTAGTAGACTGTAGTAGACTGTCAGTAGACTGTTAGGTTAGGGTTAGGTGTTAGGGTTCGGGTTAGGAGAATAAGTTGACTTGTAGTTCCCAAGGTACTTAAAGTCAGTAGAATATCGGTTGTGGAAAAACAAAATAAAATGCAGATAATCTACTAATACTCTGATGACAGTTAGTTGACATTAGGCTGCAAAGTTACTTATAGTTAGTAGAATGTCTAAAGTGGACTATCGAAATAAAGTGTTACCATAAATCTTACTGAATCTTAACCTTTGAACAGAAAGGAGCACTGGTTATAAAAAGCTAAGTGCAATACAAAGTAAACACCATATTATTGGCAACTGGTCACATTATGCCAACATGCCAGAGCTAGTTGTCATTGTGTCAAAACGATAAATGAATAAATAAAATAATAATAATTATTACATCAGTCAATATTTGGTAACCAAAGTTATTTCTTAAGGCACAGTACTAGACAAAGTTGAAGGGAACATGAATTGACCCCACAAATTCCCTCCCTCACAGTCAGTCTCCCTCACGCGTTTACCGCCATTTATTCAAGATTACCATATTTATGATGTTGCGATGTACTGAATCGTGAAATGTATCATATCATGAAGTAGTTGCCTATACCCAGCCCTGGAGTTAAGATTATATTATTGCATAATTTAGGTCTCAGTGTTCTGAAATGTGTGTGTTACAGTATGTCACATATAACAGAACACAAACCATATGAACCTTATGAAGTCTGAAATGAAAGTTCACTACCGTGACGGGCCTTTTGACACAAAAACTAACACATTTATTTCAAATGTCTATGCAAATGTCTGCTATCACATTCAAACACTCCCACATCCTCTTACATGAGTCTCAGTTAGGCCTGTCGCGATAATCAATAAATCAATTAATCGCACGATAAAAAAAAAATGAGCTCGATAATTTTTCCAGCCGCGATAATTTTAATTTGCATGCTTGTTTGTTTTCCTCGTCTCTCTCTCTCTCTCTACCAAAGAGACTGGATGACAATATCAACGCTGACCGCCACACATTGATTTTCGAATGTTGTTTTTGATTATTATTGGGGTTTTTTACTGAGCCCATTTACGCTTGTCCCTCTCTCTCTCGCGCGCGCTCTCTCACCCTCATATGAGGCGCCGTCTAGGGCTTAAATCAAACTTCATTCACGCACAGCACACATATATGAAACACTTGCATACACATATAATAAGTAGTCACACATACATGTATACTACTGAATGCTCAAACAAATACATATGAAATGCACAACGACACACCTAAAGTGCTCACGCACATACACGCGAACGATCTCGGTTACTTCACTGTAACCTTGTTCCCTGAGAAAGCGGAACGAGATGCTGCGCTGCTCAGCGCATTGGGAACGTCTTTAATCGTGACCAGCTGTGAATATTGTGTGTAACACGTCGATAGAATTGACCCGGAGGTAATATAGCCTCGGTCGATGACGTCATCGGCGCGCACCCGCAACACGAGGCTATAAATAGATGAGCCGCAGGTGCATCGTCAGGATATTTTGTCTGAAGAGCAGTCCTGGGACATCTTCAGCACGGCAAAGTAGCGCAGCATCTCGTTCCGCTTTCTCAGGGAACAAGGTTACAGTGAAGTAACCGAGATCGTTCCCTTTCGAAAGCTACAATCGATGCTGCGCTGCTCAGGGCATTGGGAACGAGAATACCCACGCCGCCGTGCTTGAACATGTCTGGACCCCAACGGTTGTGCATGTGCTCACAAGAACGCAAGAAGGCCTCAGACACTAGCCTGTGATGTTGACTCAAGGACATGAGAGCCCGGAGTGGCATGAACATCCAAACTATAAAACCTTATGAATGTGTGCGGAGAGGACCAACCTGCCGCATCACAAATCTGTTGTAAGGGGGCACCCCTCGCCAAAGCACTAGAAGAAGCGACCCCCCTGGTAGAGTGAGCTCTGAGACCTATAGGCGAAGCTTGACCGCGCGCCTCATAAGCCAAAGCAATTGCATCCCTGACCCAATGAGACATGGTCTGCTTGGTGGCAGCTCCTCCTCTGTTACTACCACCATAACAGACGAATAATTGCTCTGACTTACGCCACTGGCTAGTGCGGTGGATGGAAGCCTGAAGAGCACGGACTGGACACAGTCTATGAGATTTCTCCTGCTCCGGCGTTGTAAATGGTGGAGGACAGAAGGCTTCTAGAATGACCGGATGAATAGACGAAAATGGAACCTTAGGCAGGTAATCAGGATGAGGATGCAAAATCACTTTCACCATTCCTGGGGCAAAGTCTAAGCAGGATGGAGAGATAGACAGAGCCTGCATATCCCCAATTCTCTTCAAGGAAGTTATTGCCATTAGAAAAACCATTTTTAGAGTCAGAAGTTTATTAGACGCTGACTCTATAGGTTCAAAGGGGGTTTCAACCAGACCCTCGAAGACTATAGCTAAATCCCACGAAGGGATCTTGGTTTTTACTGGAGGCCTCAGTCACCTGGCCCCACGAAGGAAGCGAGAGAGCAGAGGATGTCTCCCGAGCGGCGCCCCGTCAACTAAGGCGTGGCAAGCCGAAAGAGCGGCCACATAAACCTTAAGAGTAGCAGGGCATGTGCCTGTTGATAATTTCTCTTGCATGAAGTCCAGAACTGAAGCAACCTGGCAGTTGACTGGATCTACATTGTGTACAACACACCACCTTTCAAAAACACCCCATTTACTGGCATAACTTTGTCTAGTGGAGGAAGCCCTAGCACTCAGAATAGTCTCAATAACAGCAGGCGAAAGCCCAGTGTCCCTCAGTTGGTTCCCATCAGGGGCCAAACATGAAGATTCCACAGGTCGGGCCTGGGATGGAATATCGTGCCCTCCGCCTGAGACAGAAGGTCCCTCCTCTCCGGAATCGCCCAAGGCGAGCCGTCGAGGAGAGATATTATCTCCGAGAACCACACTCTGTTCGGCCAACGCGGCGCTATCAGCAAGAGGCAAGACCCTTGTTGGCGAACTCTGGCTAGAACTCCCGGGAGCAAAGAAACTGGAGGAAACGCATACAGGCGCATCTTGGGCCATGAGTGCGCCATCGCATCCAGACCCAATGGAGCTGGGTGACTCAGAGAGAAGTAGAGGGTACATTGCGCTGTCTGCTGGGAGGCGAAGAGGTCCACCTCTGCTTTGTAAAATTTGGTCCAAATCTGTTTCACTACTTCCGGGTGGAGTTTCCATTCCCCTGTCGGTAGTGTCTGTCTGGACAGTAAATCTGCTCCCACATTCAAATGCCCTGGAATGTATACTGCCCTGAGTGACAGGAACTTGTCCTGGACCCAGAGAAAAATCTGCCTCGCTATTCTGTTCAGATTGTGTGAGCGCAGACCCCCCTGGTGATTTATATAAGAGACTGCTGCTGTGTTGTCCACCCGCACTAGGACATGACAGCCCCTCAATTGATGGAGAAAATATTTCAGAGCCAGAAATACGGCCATCAACTCGAGGCAATTGATGTGCCAATCGAGCTGATGACCTTCCCATTCCCCTTGAGCTGGACGGCCATCTAAGACCGCTCCCCAGCCCATCAGGGAGGCGTCCGTCGTTAGCAGTCTTCGACGACACGGCGCCCCTAGAGTGGGACCCAAGGCAAGGAACCGGGGTCTGACCCACAGAGATAGTGTACGAAGCCCGCGGCGCGTCACTTTTATGTGCCTTTGAGGATTGGCTCTTGGATGAAATCCTCTGGCTTTTAGCCACAACTGAAATGGTCTCATGTGCAACAGCCCCAGAGGAATCACCGTGGATGCTGACGCCATGAAACCCAACATTTTTTGGTACTGACGAACAGTGAGTTCTTGGCCTAGCCTGACTTTGCTCATGGTCTGCCGAATGGTCTCGATTCGAGCGGGAGACATTTGTGCCCGCATCGTGACCGAATCCCAAACAATCCCGAGATAAGTCGTTCTCTGGGCAGGAGAAAGAACACTTTTCTTGGTGTTGAGTCTCAACCCTAGAGCAACTAGATGAGCTAACACGATGTCTCTGTGTTGGAGCGCCATCTCTCGCGATTGTGCTAGTATCAACCAATCGTCGATGTAATTCAAAATGCGAATGCCCTGGAGTCGTAACAGAGCCAGTGCTGCATCCATGCATTTCGTGTATGTGCGGGGTGACAAGGCCAGGCCGAATGGAAGAACCCGAAACTGGTACGCTTCGCCCCCGAAAGCGAACCTCAGGAATTTCCTGTGTTGTGGCAATATTTCTATGTGAAAATAAGCGTCCTTCAAATCGATCGTGACGAACTAATCGTGATGTTGAATTTGCGTCACGACCGTCTTGACGGTTAACATCTTGAACTTGAGCGCTTTGATTGTACGGTTTAAGCCTCGAAGATCTAAGATTGGACGCACCCCCCCATCCTTTTTGGGAACCAGGAAGTATCTGCTGTAATAGCCTGACTCTCTCTCTGGAAGAGGAACATGTTCTATGGCCTCTTTGCTCAGAAGGGTTTGTAGCTCTTGCGACAGTACATGCATCAGCTCCGGTTTCACGGAAGTGAAGACCACGCCGTTGAAACGTGGAGGACGACAAATAAATTGGATTCTGTATCCTATCTGTACTGTGCTTAATACCCACGCAGAAATGCCTGGCAGAAGTTTCCACGCTGCCAGACTTTCTGAGAGTGGTATCAATTTTAATACTTCCTTTTGAGGGGATGTTGGATGTTCCGTGTCCTGAATGACGGCAGGAAACAACGGAACATCCAACATTTTGCTGGAAACCGCTGCCCCCCGAAGCACGAGAGGTGGCGGGGATGGAGAGGTTTTGAGGGGGTAACGGGAAGGGGCGAAAAGATCTTGCATGCGCCCCATCCCGTGGGGGGCTACCCCCACCAGATTGGGCACCAGACCATCAGGACTTCTTCTTTCTGTTAATGATAGTCCTGAGGTCTGGCTTGGGAGGTTGCTAAGCACGGCGAACCTGTCCCCAATCCCTGCGAGGGGGAGCACGGTCCGCTACACTCTGCTTCTTTACCTCCCTAGGTTTTGAAGGACCGGGGCGGGGCTGGGTGGCAGACGGCCCCTCCCCTTGAGTGCGGCGAGGAAGAAACTGAACAAACGCTTCCTCGTGTTTCTTAGCTTCCTTAAAGCGGGTGACAACGGTATTCACTGAGTCACCAAACAGCCCAGATGGAGAAATAGGAGAGTCAATCAGAAACAAACGATCTTTTTCCTTAATCCCTGTCAGATTAAGCCACAGATGCCTCTCCGTGCTGACTAAAGCAGACATTGAACGGCCGATGGCACGGGCCGTCTGCTTGGTCGCACGGAGAGACAGATCTGTGGCACGACGAAGCTCAGAGAATGACTCTTCGTCGATCGTACTGCCCGCACTCAAATCCTTCAACAGGTCAGCCTGGTATGCCTGTAACACTGCCATAGTGTGCAGCGCAGCACCAGCCTGACCTGCAGCTTGATAAGCTTTCCCCACTAAAGATGATGTTATACGACAGGGTTTAGTGGGGAGGGTAGGTTTCTTTATCGAAGATGCCGAGTCGGGAGAGAGATAGCTCGCGAGCGTCTCTTCAACCCGAGGCATCTCCGTATACCCCCGCGCCTTTGCACCCACGATAGTCGAAAAAGTCGACGTCGAGGGCACAAACACGCGAGAAGTATATGGTTTACTCCATGACTTAGATAGTTCGTCATGGAGGTCCTCGAAAAAGGGAAGAGACTGATGTTTTGGTCCCTCCCCTCTGCCACCGGACAGAAACCTATCCCCTAATTTAGACTGCTTGGGGGTCTCTTGTTCGCGTGGCCAGTCAAGCTGTAATCTGGCCACCGCGCGAGTAACTACCTCAAGCAATTCCTCGACAGATTTCTTTTCACGAGAGGAATGCTCAGAGGCTGGTTGCTCACGGTCCGAAGACCCAAGAGATACATCATCCCCCTCGTGAGTCGAAGAAGCACCGGAGCGCGCTTCGAGATCACGAGAAGGGATGCGTGGATCTGGTGACGCAGCAAGCGAAAGGGACGGACCCGTCTCTTGCTCGTCATGCAGATCCATGCGAGAGCCCCACGATGATAATGCGGGTGCGGTCTGGAAATAGTTCAGACGGGAGCGAAGCATCTTAACTGTGAGCTGGTCACAATGCTCGCACCCGCCCTTCTCTATAGCCAGAACCGCGTGCTCTTCCCCCAAACAAACAAAACAGTAATCGTGTGTATCCAGCTCAGACATGGGACGGGAGCATGGAGGAACACAACGCTTACTATTTTGTTGGCTCATTTCTCCTCTTTTTTTTTTTACTTTCAAAAACTCTTTGATGTAGCGTGAGAGAAAAAAGATTTGAGAAATGAGAAATTTTCTGCACACTGCCTGACAAAACTAACTCCTAACAAAGATCTGAGAACAGATGAGAGATAGAGAGAGTGTTTGCGTTCACACATGCACAGAATGGTCTGAAGACAAAAGACCTGACGATGCACCTGCGGCTCATCTATTTATAGCCTCGTGTTGCGGGTGCGCGCCGATGACGTCATCGACTGAGGCTATATTACCTCCGGGTCAATTCTATCGACGTGTTACACACAATATTCACAGCTGGTCACGATTAAAGACGTTCCCAATGCGCTGAGCAGCGCAGCATCGATTGTAGCTTTCGAAAGGGAACTCTACACACACGAGATGCGTGCACACACAAACTCTCCACGCATATATGAGACACGCGCGCACACGCACACAAACTCGCGCACACTCATATGAGACGTGCGCGCGCACACAAAAACTCTCCACGCACATACAGTACTCATATGAGACGCGAGCACACACACAGACACACACACAAACAAACTCACAAACTAGCGCACATACTCATATGAGATCACACAGTACATGATGCATATGATTCTCAGTGTCACACATTGTTAAGTGCATTTTTTGTTAACAGAGACTGAGAGTCCATTGCTTTTATTGTTTTCGGTTGTTTTGTTCATTTAAATAGTCTTTAGAAATAAAAGTTTGTTGATCTTTGAAAAGGTGTACCTGCATTATTGTGCCATTTATCATTATCATTGAAAATGGTCTCAGAACGACAATATTATCGTTTATTATCAATATTATCGTTTATCGCAATAATTTCTTGGACAATTTATCATCCAGCAAAATTTGTTATCGTGACAGGCCTGGTCTCAGTTGGTGAATATTTACAAAGAAGCTTGATACACCCACCCTACCAGCCAACACACACACACACACACACACACACACACACACACACATACACAGTTCATGTGGCTATAGTGCAAGCTGAAGAACAAAACTCACAGGTTCACAGACTCAGCCATAAATCTTTGTTGTGTGTGTTGATAATACACTAAACACATGTCATTAAGTGTGTTTGTCGTTGACTCACCAGCCGCTACTGCCGAGCACATGACAAAGAACATGCCCACAGCGATTCTCTTCAGAGAGGAGGGCAGCAGGCCTTTACGTTTGAGGATGGGGTCTACCACTTTATCCTTGAGGGGAATCAACATGAGGATCAGCACGGCATCAAACATGGTCAGCCAAGCCGCTGGGAAGCGAAACGATTGCTGAAAACAAAAGGGGAATATAATGAGTCATGTTACAGGACACTAGAGGATGAATAAACAGGAAGCAAGATGTGTGTAGGTCACTCCTAACACTCAGGTGCTTCGTTCTTCTCCATTTGTCCTCCATTGAGAAAGTAAGTACAAGCCTAAATGTGAATTCTGGTAGGGCATATGAGAAAGAAAGAGAGAGAGATAGCAGGAAACCAAATCATTCCAGCAACCTTAGCGCCATCATGTGGCCAGTGCCGGTCTGTGGATGTAAAACCCATCCAGTAACTGACAGAGGGACAGGTCTCTTAATAGCCCATAAAATCATTACTCAATTGTTAAGTACTTTAATATCACATGGGGATTGAATACCATGCGTCAGAGCACCTGTTTCATAATGAATGGCTGATTGCTCCCCTCACATGCCACTGATGAGTGATGAAAAACCCATCAGAGGGAAGAAAGAAAAAAAAGTGATTGCTTCTGTGTTCTGAGAGGTTTTATTTCTGTAGAAAAGGATAATGAATGGTGTTTTCCTATGCAAAACCTAGGATGGTTTGGTAATAGTGATAGATTTAGAAATTTTGACAAAGAAAAAAAATGCCTTAATAAGGAAATAGATTTTACATGAAGAAAAAGAAAATGAGTCAAATTTACTTATGCAAAACTTGCTGACAGGAGGTTGCTTATGTGTCCGAAGCAGTTTTAAGCACATTGCTATGCGCTTGCTAAGGTCTTCTGGGTGTTTTTTTAAGTGTGTCACTATAGGTTTCCATTCGACAGGAAGTGCCCTGTGAAGTCCACTTTGCAGGGAATTCTGCCATCAAATGTGAGATTCCGATCCAAAGGGAGCAAACAAGTTCAGTTCGAAGGGTACTGCAAACAGCATAGGGAATAAGGGAACATCGATACATCACTTCACAGAAAGTGGAGAGGGAAATTTACCCACCAGTCACTGTGCATCAGTATGTGTGAATAAAATAAAGGCGGTTAAACTAATATGAGCGTCCAGTGTTATTATGGGGTTTAATTAGTCCCAGTTGTAGTTTGTGGTTGTTCGCGGGTAATAAACAAATAAAAAAAGTGTGTGAGATTGAGATGTAACAGTTACAATACAACTATCATGATTATGGTTACATAAGATAAGATACATCTAATATAACCAAATTATGTTTATTTTCATATTACACGTACATTACAATATGCAGTTATCACTGCATATTTAGCATTTTCAAATATTTCAGTTTTCATTCAATTAATAATAAATGTATATTTATAAATACACGATGTATTATATACACACACATGCATATCTCATGAACATGATAATTTATTTTTATTTACAGAAATATATTATGTCATCATAGCTTCGACTTCTTTGATATGCATGAGTTCACGACTCAAGTGTCATCTGTTCGATGACTTTGCAGGGTGTTCTAAATGAATGCATTTGTCAAGTGAAGTGAAATTCAACAAATATCCCTTGCTCAGTGAGTAGGGAGAAGTGAACACTGCCTATGGACTCTGTCAGTTAGAACGCAACTTTTGTTGTTGCTATGGTATTCTGGGTGGATGCCAGGGGGTTGCTATGAAGTTGCTAAGGCTTTCTAGGTGTTCTTTATAACTGGCCCAAGTCAACAACAAAAAAAGCCCAGACTCAAATATCTATGTTTGTCTTAAATCATTTTTCTTTTCATGTCTTTCAGCTAAAATCATACATTAAAGGGGTAGTTCACCCAAAAATGAAAATTAAGTCATAATTTAGTCACCCTGGTGTTGTTTTAATGCATAATGCCATTCTTTCTTTTTCGAAAAACCAAAGGAGATTTTTTTTTAAAATGTCCCACTCCCACTCGTCCATATGATGGCAGTGAATAGCGACCAGCACCAAGCTTGAAAAAAAACAGACACAAAAGTATCACAGAATGATCCAATGCGACATGTCGTATATTCCAAGTGTTCTGGGGGTAAAACAAACCCTTAATTTAATAGTGTTTGGTTTAAAAAAATAAATAAAATAAAAATCTGTTGTGTTCGTTGCATCAAGTTATTGCATCCACATCTGTCATTCTGACTATTATCAGACAAATGGAGTTTCAAACCAGATATAGTAAACTCAGTGAAGAAAGTAAACGGATATTTTTTTCTATGGGTAGCACTTTATGGTAACATATGTTCTTGTTACATATGTTACATGTACTTACCATAGTAGTAACAGTAAAGTATGCATAATCACATGCAACTAACCCTCAACCTATCCTACCCTAACCCTATAGTGCACATGTTGTTAATTAATATTACTCCGTACTTAAATATATAATTACACTGTAACAATGTCACCTTAAATAAAAGTGTAACCCACTTTATTTGACAGCCCTGATCCACAAGCACCTACTATGTACTTATTATAGCAATTATAATAACTAGGTACTAACCCTTAACCTACCCCTAAACCTAACACTAACCTATGCAGTTACCTTGTACCTTTACCTTGCCCACATTGTAAGTACAGTGTAGGTAATGTTAAACAGAAGTGCAACCTTTCTGTGCATTGTATTTCATGCAGCGTTTTTATTAATCTTGGTTTCTCACGAGTTGTGCTTTTTTTGAGCAAGTCCGACTGAACTGCGGTGCTTATAGAGTCTCATGAATGTCCAGCCATGCACAGAAGAACAGCCAAGCTCTAGATTTTCGTTAAATAATATGTCAATTTCAGTTTGATTTTTCACCAAACCCAGTCATACCTCCAGAACACTTGAAGTATACGACACTTGTTGTATGGGATCATTCTGTGATACTTTTGCACTTTTTTAAAAGCTTGATGTTGGTCGCTATTCACTGCCATTAATTATCCAGGGTGCATAAAGTATAGTACGTAGCAGGTGTGAGTCAAATGTGTGGTCAAATTCACCAATGAGGGATTGGCCAATTTTAACTCTGATTATGAGTATTTTCACTTCGGAAACCACAGGAAACCATGTACTCATTTGCTGCACAGACAGGGCTTGATGATACAAATGAGCAGATGTGGGTAGACACTGTACGCACGTAGCAAAAGTTAAAAACAACCCAATCCATTCTTGTCTTAATCTGATTGGTTGTAATTAATTCGAACACACTGCACAATATGTCGCCATCTGTACGGTTTAATTGACGTTAAGCAAATAATGCCTGTGAAATGCAACACCAGAGGACTACATGCCCGGAGCTCAAACAGAGGTTTATTAAGCATCCATGCCTGCAGGTGTGCATGGGCATATCACGCACACATTTACACCTCCAGTAGAGTATCAAGCGTTTAAGTGGAGAGCGTATCTCCCTCTGCATGTTTGAATCTAATTCTACAGCTTCTGCCAGTCCCCAATCTACCGGCACTTTTAACACTTTTAATTCTCCAGCTTACTCCCTCATTACATTTACATTTCTTTGACTAAGCATTGGTAATTTATACATGTCCCTCCAAGCGCTCGGTCTCCCCTTCATCTTCGTGCGCTTTTAAATACTTTTTTCTCCATTTGAAATTGCCAGTTTGCATCATTCTATCATCATATCATTTTCACCCACATTACTACTGGTGTCTGTTTCACTCTATGGGTATCTCCTAATTAAGAGCTCAGAACAAGTTTGGCCTTGTTAAGACTGTGCACTGGATTCCCTTTAGGCTGCGTGGTCCACAGAGACAAATCTATGGCAGCACATGTTCATTTAGAAGGGGAAACCCTTCTGTTTGAGAGAACGAGCAACAGATGGGGATTTGCAAACTTGAGTATGCACTCCAGAGAAAAACTATAGTACTCAGGACAGAATGAAATTACTTGATTCCTATTGAAACAGGAAGATGGGGTAGGACCTACATATTTGAGTCATCAATATTTTTGTTCTGTTTTTTGAGAACATTTCGGAGCAAAACAGGCAAACATATACAGCCACTTTTCCACCATCGGACCAAACCATTCTCGTTGCTTAACCGTTCCATTCTGTACCAATCTGACCCAGCCGGTACAGATATGGTTTCATTTTCCACTTTGGGGCTGATTACAGCCGCTCTTTGGAACGTAATACAAATGTGTCAGTCATTGCCTTGGCAACGCAAGACTTTACAGATGGTATGAGGCGTAAATACCGGCCGCTATGGAGAATAATCAGGTATTTATTCTAAGTTTATTATTAAAGAGGTGGTAAAACACGATTTCACTTTTCTAACTTTAGCTAGTGTGTAATGTTGCTGTTTGAGCATAAACAACATCTGCAAAGTTCCAACCCTCAAAGTTCAAAGCAAAGGGAGATATTTGCTTTTAAAGAAATCAATTTCTAAGGACTACAGCAAACGACCGGTAGGGACTACAGGACATTCCTCCAGGGTTGCTGACATCACTAACCCCAATATTTTACATAAACCCCTCCTCCGAGAATACTAAATAAGGGGGGGGGGGGGTGAGGCCATTTTATATTGCTTTGGAGAAGAGTTGTTGTGGTATAGTGCCAGCAGCCATATCACCCTGTAGCCCAAGACTGGTTGTCCACTGATGCTAAGCAGGGTTGAGTCTGGTCAGTACCTGGATGGGAGACCTCCTGAGAAAACCCGGTTGCTGCTGGAAGAGGTGTTAGTGAGGCCAGCAGGGGGTGCTCACCCTGTGGTCTGTGTGGGTCCTAACGCCCCAGTATAGTGACGGGGACAGTATACTGTCAAAGAGCACCGTCCTTCGGATGAGACGTTAAACCGAGGTCCTGACTCTCTGTGGTCATTAAAAATCCCAGGATGTCCTTCGAAAAAGAGTAGGGGTGTAACCCCGGCATCCTGGCCAAACTTGCCCCTTGGACTCTGTCCATCATGGCCTCCTAATCATCCCCATATCTACTGATTGGCATCATCACTGTCTCCTCTCCACCAGTAAGCTGGTGTGTGGTGGGCGTTCTGGTGCAATATGGCTGCCGTCTCATCATCCAGGTGGATGCTGCACACTGGTGGTGGTTGAGGAGACTCCCCCTTCCATGTAAAGCGCTTTGAGTACCCAGAAAAGCGCTATATAAATGTAACAAATTATTAATTATTATTATTATAGTAGGCTGGAGTGTTGTTGCCGCAATGCCGTCGAAACGCTGTTATTTTCATCTGGATTGCAGGTCCACTTTGCTCAGCCTTCCTAGGGTCGGGAGAGTTAGGGATCAATGGTCCCTCATAATTATTACCCAAATCTCGCTCTCTGTGCTGCACATTTTATGGAGGAAAGCTTCCACAATCTTCGCAAGTTCAATGCAGGATTCGCACAACGGCTTGTCCTGAAAGATGGAGCGGTTCCAAATTTAAGAACAGAAGCTGTTGTTTACTGTCATGATTCTGCCATCATGTCTTTGATTTCTCTAGTCTTGTGGCAGGATCATGGCAGACCCATGTTTTGTGTACAAGCACATGGCCTTTTGCTTGGGCCATGTGCTTGTGTTGTCTCGTTTCGTTACCCCGCCCCCTTGTTATCCTCGTCTCGTCATTATTGTCTAGTCAATTTCACCTGTCCTTGTCATTAGTGTTCCCTTTATAATCCCCTTGTGTTTGCTGTCCTGTGTCGGTTCATTGTTTGATGTAGTGTGATTCTAACAGTGAGTAATTCATTGAGTAACCTGTTATTCAAGAAGTGTCTGTTCGTGTCTTAATTTTGTTCCTGTCTTAGTTTCTAGTCTTAGTCTGGTGTGTCCTACCCTGTCTTGTTTTGCCCCCTCGTGGGTTTTGTTTTCTGTTTTTGTCCTAAATAAATCCTTTGAACATCATCTGCTGTCTGCGCCTGGGTTCTCCGTCCTTCCACATAACAGAATGAACCGACCAAAGAAGAACCCAGCAGACCGTTTGTCCTTCTCTGCCAAGCATCGTCTGGACCCCCTTGAAGAAGTCTGGTTGTCATCCCCCCTCAACAAGAAGAGTGTCACCCTTCCATACTCACCCGAGGGTGAGTGGATCTTGTCAAACTTCTCCCGGTTGTATGACCACTTCTCCCGGGAGGAGTCTGGGGCGGCGTCCTCGAGGTCTTTACCTTCTGCCTATCTTCCTGTCATCCCGGAGGGTCGTATGATAGGCGTTGCGACGCTTGGGGACCAGGCTGGTTCCCCCACGACTCCAGAGGCATCTTCCACACCCACTGACCTCCGTGGTAAACGAGGGAGACGGGTTTCTTGGGATTCCCCCTCGGAGTCATCTTCATCTGAGCTCACTCTACCAGAAGTGGTCTTCCCAGTTCCTGTTTTGTCTTCCACTGAGCCCGTCCAGCCGATCACGAGTCCTGCTGTGGCCATTGCTTCCCGACCTAGGAGAAAGAGGAGGAAGAGGGGAGCCTCCCATCCTTCGTCAAGCGCTGTTCCAGAGCCCGCTACTGCAAGCGCTGTTCCAGAGCCCGCTACTGCAAGCGCTGTTCCAGAGCCCGCTACTGCAAGCGCTGTTCCAGAATCAGCAGCTGGTTGCTCGGCTACTGAATCTGCCTCTGTGAGAGCTGCGGCCGATCAAGCTGCAGAAGCAGTCCTGCAAGCGGTGTCTGCTTGTAAGCAGATGCCTATCATTGTTGCTGCCGAGACTCTAGCAAACTACCTTGCCAAGCTTGTCAAGATCCTCGATGTGCCCGTCATGTCTTGTCCCGAGCCCACTGTGTCTGTGAGCGCTGCACCCAAGCCTACCACTGTGAGCGCTGCACCCAAGCCTACCACTGTGAGCGCTGCACCCAAGCCTACCACTGTGAGCGCTGCACCCGATCCTGTCCCCGTGAGCGTTGCACCCGAGCCTGCCGCTGAGAGCGCCGCACCCGATCCTGTCCCTGTGAGCGTTGCACCCAAGCCCGCCACGGAGAGCGCTGCACCCAGTCCTGCCCCTTCGCCTGCCATGTCCCCCGTCAGGGGTCCCGTTTCCTCATCCTCTGTGTCCTCCATGTCTGAATCTGTTGCTGCTACCACTGAAGCAGTATCCCAGTCTGTTTCCCCGTTCGTCCCTGTCTCCACCAGCCCCCGGACTGTTTCCCCGTTCGTCCCTGTCTCCACCAGATCCCGGACTGTTTCCCCGTTTGTCCCTGTTTCCACTAGTCCCCGGACTGTTTCCCCGGTTGTCCCTGTCACCACTAGTTCTCGGACTGTTTTCCCTGTTTCCACTAAGCCCCGGACTGTTTCCCCCAAGTCCTCTCCTCGTGTGTCTCCGTCTAAACCTGCCCAGAGTCCTCGTCCTCAGCCCTCATCCCGTGGACCTAAGACCCCCAGCACACCCATCTTTCCTGGACCACCCCCTATGGACTTTGTGTTTCCTCCACCCCCTCTGCCTTGTATGTTGTTTTTGATGTTTCACCCGAACCCTGTTATAGTTTATTCTTGTATACCGTTGTTGATGTTCACTATGTTTTGTTGGTTTTTGTCAGTGTCTCGTTCTGTCTTGTCTTGTGCTTAGTGTCCCTTTGAGGAGCGTCTGGAAGCCGCTCCTTAAGGTGGGGGTTCTGTCATGATTCTGCCATCATGTCTTTGATTTCTCTAGTCTTGTGGCAGGATTATGGCAGACCCATGTTTTGTGTACAAGCACATGGCCTTTTGCTTGGGCCATGTGCTTGTGTTGTCTCGTTTCGTTACCCCGCCCCCTTGTTATCCTCGTCTCGTCATTATTGTCTAGTCAATTTCACCTGTCCTTGTCATTAGTGTTCCCTTTATAATCCCCTTGTGTTTGCTGTCCTGTGTCGGTTCATTGTTTGACTCTGTTTGATGTAGTGTGATTCTAACAGTGAGTAATTCATTGAGTAACCTGTTATTCAAGAAGTGTCTGTTCGTGTCTTAATTTTGTTCCTGTCTTAGTTTCTAGTCTTAGTCTGGTGTGTCCTACCCTGTCTTGTTTTGCCCCCTCGTGGGTTTTGTTTTCTGTTTTTGTCCTAAATAAATCCTTTGAACATCATCTGCTGTCTGCGCCTGGGTTCTCCGTCCTTCCACATAACATTTACGGGCCACAACCTGTAAGTATGATTTATTTTTCGTCTATGTGTTTTGCTGTAATAGTTCGTATTGTTAATTGTACGTTGTAGCAAGGAAGTAAACAAATGACAACGCTGTTTGGCTCTGCAAACCAGTTTGTTAAATTGTTAAATGCTCATTCATACTTAACGTTATCCGACAAACACCTAACGTTACAAACTTTTTTTTAATCTCAACAGCGAACTTGGAATTAGTGTAAAATATTAAAAAAAAATTCTTGAATACACTTTTGTGAACAGACAAACACTTGTTTCCGGTTAGCGAATCACAACACACTGGGCCAGCTAACCAATCTGAGCCCATTGTGTATTTATGAGGGACTGGCTTCATAGAACCCGGAAACCATCAGACCATTTTTACAAGGAGGGACAGAGCAGTGTAGAATAAAGGTAAAATATATGAAAAATAATGCAATTTTTTAAAAACAAAGCATGAACACATGTTACAGTGCACCCCACAAACAATCAAGCCTTCGAAAAAAAGTGTTTTACCACCCCTTTAAGTTACTCACAAAGCCCTAAATGGTTGAGCTCCCCAGTACTTGAGCGAGCTCTTAACGCATTATACTCCTTCACATCTACTGCGATCTCAAAATTCCGGCCAGTTGATAATACCTAGAATATCAAAATCAACTGCAGGCGGTAGATCCTTCTCCTATTTAGCACCTAAACTTTGGAACAGTCTTCCTCACATTGTCTGGGAAGCAGACACACTCTGTCAGTTTAAATATAGACTAAAAACGCATCTCTTTTACCTGGCATTCATATAGAACATTATACATTTCTATTATTCAAATCAGTTAAATGATTATTAGGCTGCATAGATTAGGTCAGCCGGAACTGGGGACACTTCCTATAACACCTGATGTACTCGTTACATCATAAGAAGAATGGCATCTACGCTAATGTTAGTCTTTCTGTTTATTCCGAGGTTTACTGAAGTCAGCCGGACCCGGGCCGTATCCAGATCAGATGGTGGACCTGCGCCTGGACCCATCCACAACGCATCACTGAAGTGCCAGCCTCATCAGCCCTGTGAAGACCTCATCGACATGACAGCCATCGGCACTGATCCTCAACAAACTCGTCACCGGCGTGATGACTCCGACATCCAACCAGATGGAACTGGATAAATATTCTGACCCAATCGGACTTCTGAACTGTAATGCTGCCTGAATCATAATTATACACTGTTCGTTTGTTGGCCAGAGGAGAACTGGCCCCCTGACTGAGCCTGGTTTCTCCCAAGATTTTTTTGGTTCCTTGCCACTGTCGCCTTGGCTTTTGGCTTGCTTAGTTGGGGACATTTAATATTCAACAATATTATTGATCTGCCTTACTTAAGGTGGATGATGGCACAATTTTCTTCTAGAAACAAACTTTGTTGTATTATTTTCATGTCATCACTGTGAAGCTGCTTTGATACAATCTGTATTGTAAAAAGTGCTATATAAATAAAGGTGACTTGATAAGAGTCTACAAGTACAGTTCAACACGGTTAGACAAACGTGCTGAGAATTTTGGGCCAATAAAGTTTTTTAGCTGTGCCATGCCAAACCAAGCTCAAGTGGAAATATATCTGGAACTGTTCCTTCCGGCCCGACAGTGAAAAGGGGCTTAATGTGTGCTAATTGACCTTTAACTGATAAAAGAACACTGAACTAACCCTTTTTATATATAGCATATGTACACTACTGTTCAAAAGTTTCTGAGAAACGATGTTGAAAGTGGATCGGCCCGAGCACCAAAACACACTTGTAGCCAATCAGTAGTACACTCATGATGGGAGATGACAGAGAGTGAGCAAGAGGGAAATTTGAAAAAAAGCCATCTCACTTTTTTTTGTAGAAAGTGAGATGGCTGAGAGACATTACAAAAGAGAAAAGGTCAGGGGAATAATCACTGGAAAAAGAAGGGTTATGATCAGGCAAGAGCTTTAGAAACCCCACTGAGTAACATTGGTTTTGCCATGTTTTAAAGAACAAAGATATGCTGTT
This sequence comes from Gila orcuttii, assembly GCA_026230005.1. NCBI lineage: Eukaryota > Metazoa > Chordata > Actinopteri > Cypriniformes > Leuciscidae > Gila > Gila orcuttii. Next base: position 16,928,106 of record JAPDVR010000015.1, on the reverse strand, counting down.
GTTGTAGTAATGTAACTGGAGCTGTCTGGAGCTGGTGTGCTGCTGGTGACTAACAATGAATTCCTGCTTTTATATACTTTTGTACAGCTCAGAAATAGCTTACTGTAACTTTAAATTGATAAAGTAGTTATATAAATTAATATAAAAGTGACAGTAAAAGACATGTTACAAAATATTTCTATTTCAAATATGCTGTTTTGAACTCTATATTCATCAAAGAATTCTAAAAAGACACTATAACGATTTCCACACTTCATAAAAAATTGAGCTTTGCCATCACAAGACTTATATATATATATATATATATATACATACATATATTAAAATAGTTCAAATCAGTTATTTTTAATTTAATACAATTTCACAATATTACTGTATTTTCGATCAAATTCATGCAGCCTTATATATAACAGGCATATATAATATACTCTGGCAACCACCTATAGCAACCTAATAAGGTGGCAGCAATTTTTTCACAAGCAAACAGCAATTATATATTCTTCAAAAACAAGTTTAGTTATATAGATAGTTACAAGAAAAACTTTTTCCTACAAGTTTGTTTTTGTTGTAACAAAAATGTCTTTCACTTCAACACTTTTCTTCCTCCTGAACCAGACTGAAAGAGGTACACTTCTCCTTTGATTGATAATTCAGTGGTGAGCAAAAAGCTTGAAGATGCTGGAATGTGTTTTTTCATTGATCACAGAGGAAGTTGTAGCCTACACATTCTGATCTTCTGATTTGTTAAGACAAGGTTAGTCATCCAATATAAAGTACTTTTACAAAGATTAGCCTACACATTAGATTGATTTGTCAATGTTATATTTTTAAAAGTTAGCAGAAAATGGCACAACCACCATGAAAGTCCTATGGAACATTATATTTAAAGAGCATGAGGAGCTTTACAACCTTCTCTTCAATATGACCCCGCAGTCACATTCTCAAGCAATGTGTTATTTAACACAGCCAATTGCGTCTTTTTCACTTCCCCATTGTCGTTTTGCACTTCCTCTGTCCTTACCATGTGACTCTCAATCTAATTCTGAAAAACTCCATTTTAAATAATGGTAAAATTTCACGTACACAGACTACACACACAAGTTGCTCATCCAGTTACATTTGTATCTATGCATTTTCATGGTCACCGGGCAACATGTGACTGCATTGTCATTGCTGATCAGACCGCCCGGCAGTCGTGATTTTGGATCAGTCACTGTCAATCTATTTTGAGGGGATTTAATTCAAGGCAAAGGTTCTGACACACTTACCTAGTAGAGCGTATACATGTACACCCACACGCACACGCACACTCACAAAAAAACAAATACACAGCAACTTTAGATGAGAAAGCAGGCTGCTGGGTGCTAATCTGCGATTAGTGAGGGTCATGGTTTTTGAAGTTAATACCCTGGTTTTCAAAGGATTTCTCTAGCTCATGCGTGCCAGAGTCTCCAGAGAGTATCCTAAACAGCCTCTACTCTACAGCTAGACAAACATCCCAAGCACCTGGCATCACCACAGGCATCTATAATTAAAACTGAAGAATAAAAGTCAATTAAAGATACTGTATTTTACACGGTTGCATTTAATGTTTTTCCCTGAAGGCCATTTATAATGTTACTCAAAGTCTCTTGCACCAAAACATTAAAAATTAAACTCTCGACTCTCGCTAACCCTTAAGATCAGTTCACACAAAGAATATTAACTATAAATGTAACTATATTAAGAGTCCATTAAAAGCATGCACTGCTAATGCTCGACCTCTTTAAAGTCTGGTGGATTCTGATTGGCTTTATTGTTCATCAGCTGGAAAAAAATCATTCTGAAAGTGACGATATTAATTCTCTGTGCCACTATCGTTATAGTTGTGGTGTGGACTCTGTGATACTCTTTTATACTTAAAATGATTTTTAGAACTATATCTTAACTTCTTGTTTTATTACAAGCTCTGTTGCATTCTCTTTTAGCCAGCAGACTCTCCTCTGTTCAGAGTTTTTATTTAAATGGGTAATTCCATGGAGGTTCGAGACATAGCAGCCAGAGCAACTTTTTTCTACTTTCTATTTACTGATATAATGAGACACGCATGGCTGTAATTTTTTCCAGCAAAAAACATCAATTCAGGTCTAAAACATAAGACAAACACTTATAAGACAAGAACACATTGTGGAGGAAGAATTGATGATTGACACATTTCAATTTTGTTCATTTGGAAAAACAATTACAGTGTAACTTTAATATTTTGAAATGTAAATTATTCCTGTGGTGGCTAAGCTAAATATTTTAAATAAACAAAGAATTAAACTAAACATTATAAATGTCTTTAGTCATTTTAGATCAATAGAGGGAATGCATTAACGTCACTTTCCCGCCGGAACACGCCCCCTCAGCCGGACTGAGTGGCAGAAGAGCAGCTATGCATTTTCAGGGTCACCGGGCAACATGTGACTGCATTGTCATTGCTGATCAGACCGCCCGGCTGGATTTAATAGGGGAAACTGCGAAAACGCAAGTAAAACAAACGATTATCAGTTTAAACTAAAGTTTGGACTCAATATAGTGTTCCTTACAACTTACTAAAGATCCAGTGATCCATGGATATTGACATGCAGCCAGAAATCGTGTTTCCTGACATTTATATGTGCCTGATTTCAACACCGGGGAAATACATACAGCAAATTTGCCTGTGAACGCTTTATATAAATACAATATAGGCAGGTTTAAATCCAGGTGATCACTTATATCAATGTTATATATATCATCATATCGTCTAGACTTAAAACTTGTATAGTTTTTTGTCAGTGTTTATTTAAAAAATGTCAAATTATACAGAATATACAGTGGTAAATATTTGATTGATGAGTTGTCACAGCAATATATAACAATACAATATATAGAGAATGATTTTACCACTAAATTCAGCATATTGAAACAAAAATGATAACTGCAAATCCACCTTTCGCTGCCTGGAGTCCAGTTGTTTCTATGAATTGCAACGATCAATTTGCTTCTCTGTTCTGTAGCTTTAGGTAGTCTGTAAAAATATACCTCATATTTCTTGTCAAATCTAGTTGTATAGTCAGTCTCAAAGCTCTTTCCCGTTTTAGACGCGTTTTGTGTGTTTTTCCACAGCATTCACGCTGAAAACCAATGCTGCCGCTCAGTGTTTTTGCCACTTGTGGGCGTAACCGCAGTCACTCCGGCCAACGCTGACGTCACGTGCATACCCTCTATTTCATGTTTCATGTCTTACTGACCCAAGCGTTTGAACGTTAATGTGTATATATATTTTAAAATGATAAATATATACCTTTGTTTTGTTCATGAGTCCGCCTGTATACTATATCAATATTTAAAAGAGCAATGAAAATCCAGTTTTACAAAGACATATTTCATTTATAGAAACATGTATCATTAATGGTAAAATCTGTGGCATTGAAAATGTTGCTTCCTAATGGCACAGCCGATGAGAAATATGGGAAAACTAATGAGCAAAGTGACCAGAGCACAGGCAAAAAAGGAGGCCAACTGCTTTAATAATTGAGCTCTTCATTAACAAAGCAATTATATTTTTCTTTCAGGCCAATTTGGAAGTGATCTGACATCATTGGCACTGAAATAGCTGTTCTCTTACCGGGTGGGAGTCTGTGGAGTTGGGATCCGCTCCAGGAATTGTCAGATGGAGACTCTGGAGATAATATGTGGTCTGCATCTGCAAGAGAAAACAGAAGCACACATAAAAATGCTGGCTATACTTACATCTCATTCAGCGCTACAGAACAGCCTACAGTATTATGATCCATTTACTGTAGCACTTGATGAGACACTGTTTCTGAATATTGCTATTGATTTAAACTTGAAATAGGGCAGAGGAAGAAAGTAGTAAGTGGCAATATTTCAGCCCTTAAAAGCAGTTTGGTGCTTCATGGGAACATTCTGCAATATCGGTTCATGCAGAAAGTCATTGAGCAATTTTTTCTAAAAGTTAGAGACATTGTCCTTTACTCAAACCTTAATTTAAGGCCCTGAGGACTAACAATGCTGGGTAACCTTTCTAACAGTTGGCAAGCATCTCAGCAGACAAAACATATGGGATGACAGGGCCTCAAAAGATGACCTTTAGCCATAATTGGAGAAAGAGAATCTTGTTTTAACGTGAGATGGTTTACGGCACAATGATCCTTATCCTGACAGACCCACCGTTAATTGTTTAACATTACAACAATAGCTGCATTCACAGCAGGAAATTATCCAATGCATCTTAAGAATGGTAAATTTTACGCTGTAAATACATAGCGAAAGATTTCTTTTTTAATGTCACCATCAATGTCACTGATCTTTCGAGATTACTATCTAGAAAAGGATTAGGGTGACCAGACGTCCTGATAAAATAGTGTCAATTTTAGGAGCCACGTCCCGCATGAGTTACAGTTGGGATGTCACTTGTCCTGATAATTAGACTTAGCTATAGTTTAATTGATTAATTCTTAAGAAACCAGCAAAATCATGTGTAACCATCAGTAACAAGAGTGAATGGCTTAGGCTATGTTGTTCTTTGACCCATTAATACAACAGTAAGCACAAAAAAAATACATATTGAGCAGTAAAAAAACCTTCACATGTGCATAATTGTGCAAATGGTGGAACAAAGAAATGCTCCATTTCAACAAGTAATTTTATTCCTTAAAACTCATCTCTGATCACCAAAATTACAAATGTAGGCCTAAACGTTTTTTCCTTGCTTGCCTCATTTAGTATACGCGGTTCAATGAATATGCAAAATAGCCCCGTCTCCACTCACTCACACCAGCTCAGAGATCCACTTGACGACGATCAGACGCTGACGTGATTGGTTAAAAGGTAGTTTGTGACATCAGAAACACCAGCGATTTCAAACCACGTTTTTGAGGCTGTCTTTTTTTCACTGCAGTTTTAAAGAGAAAATACTCAGCAATGGTGTTGACTTATGATTTGCCCATGATTTGTCTTAAAGCATATTAAAAACACCACATAGACATATAAACAACATTAAAAGCCTGATTTTCATCACCGAGGGACTTTAAAATACCTTTAAAATGTCATTTGTGTTTCAAAGATGAACAAAAGTCTTACGGGTTTGGAACGACATGAGGGTGAGTAAAAGGTGAAAAAATGTTCCATTTTTGGGTGATCTAACCTTATAGTGTCCATGAGATCAGACCTTCCGATAATCCAAATGTGCTCTGTGGCTGGAAATTTCACTAAGGTATGGTTGTAAAATGCAGAAATGAAAGAGCTAGACCTTGAAAATATTTAAACATGGCAATGTTGACAAACTGATTTTAAACATCATCAAAAACACTTTACGAGTGGTTTGACACATAACCTCTGTTTGTTTTTTCTGTGGTAAGGTGACATTAATTCAGTAGTTAATGCCCCACACCAGCTGCTGAAGGGACGCTGCTTTAGTAGAGATGTCCCAGTCTTTATTGCTTGTCCTTTCTGCATTGCCTTGAGCAAGACATATAAAGTTCCTCAAGGAAGCACCTGTCTGCTCAAGGGCTTTATGTCCACTCATCCCATAAAGGCTCCAAATGGCACAAACCCTTAATATATGTCAGAGACAAAATCTCTGCTTATGAACATCAATCAACTGTATTTGACACGCCAACAACTCCGTTCATCTCCACTATGCATCTCTTTTTCCCTGAGACACCTTGAGACTTCAAGCTAATAAAATACCTGTGCAATTCCCTATTCATCCCCTGTCACAACTACAGTAAATGAAGGTTAAATATACATAGCCTGTATATTTCCCTCTTTTTTTAAGGACCTATAACTGACAGACTGGGTTGAGAAACCCACTCATAAAAACTTTACCTGGAAATAGACCATCCAGTACGGAATGAGGGCCAGGAAAACAGGAAGTATTTTGACCAGCGATTTCACTTCCTCCACCTTCTCCTCTGAAAATCGCCCACCGTATGTCACCTTAGCGCCATCCAGTAGAGTCGGCTTGGGCCTGGTGGAAGAACATGGTTTGTAACAATGAAAAAAGCAATGATTTGGTCTTTTTTACAAACTTCAAAAAAAATTATGTCAGGGTTTTTTGAGAAGCGATTGTTCTTTGATTTAGAGAGAGGGCACAGCACTTGACAGTAACTTATGCCACAGAGACACGATGAATAGCACCGCCACGTATGAGACAGACAGCAGAGGTGGATCAAAGAGGAAGATGAGGGATAACATTACAGACTAATAGAGTCATCTAAAATGGAGTAGAGGTTCCCATGAAAAAACAGTATAAATTTACAATCTAACACACTTAAAACATTTTGAACAGTATGGACTGTGTAAAGACTAATAGGCACATTCATTTTTAAATGTAAGAATAAATGATTACAATTTCTGAATATGCAACAACTGACAAAACCATCTTAATTCAACAAGAAATGGTGTATGCTACCCATTTTATCATTTATGAAATCCTTGAAAAAGGACATTGAACCAGAATAAAAGGTAGAGCAGGACTATCATTTATTAGGAATTGTTTAGATAAGTCTATTGGTGCCTTCAAAAGATGCTGCAATGATACAAATGTACAAAATTAGTGCATTTCTTTGAGCACTAACTGTGGATGAAAATTTATATCGGTCATAGTTTTAAATGTGAAATGTTCACTGCAAGCTTCGCTTATTTATTTGGAGTGTCAGGCTTAAATACATAGATAAAGCATCATTTGCAAATAATATGAATCCTTTATACTCAACATTTGGCTGCACGAGTGGTAAAACAACTCTTTTTTTTTAGGAGGAGGTGAAAAGAAAATGAATGTTCACAATAAAATCAGTAGTTTGTATTTAGAAAGTTGATTTCATGTGAACTGCCCTGTTCACAAAAATAAGCCTAGCCCTCACCTGAGCAGACTGGGTTCCTTCGGCCCGCGTCCACAGAAGGCCGAGGCCAGGATCCGAAACATGTCGCTGAAGGCGCTGCCGTCTGCAGGCTTGTTTATGAAAACCGCTTTGCCCAGAATAAAGATGACGAAGGACACCCCAAGGCAGACGGCAGGGATGATGTAGCCAATAGAGAAGCTGATGTTCTGCTGAATATAGGCTACTCCACCCAGGGAGAAGATCGCTCCCAGATTAATGCACCAGTAGAACCAGTTAAAGAACCGCCGTGTTGCCTCCGGACCTCGATCCTTCACCTGTAATGCATCAAAAATGCACATTCAATTCACTTTCATTCATTTTCATTTAACTGTTTTATTAATATTCAAGCTCAAAGGAAAATGTAAGAAACTGACAATCAAATCACTTTTAAATCCATAATAACAAATTCTATATCCAGTTCAATGTCAAACAAGGGCAACAATAAGATTAACATAATGTCCAGCTGGAAAAACATTTCTTTTTTGACTTGCTTGTGGATACTAAAGTTGCACCGTCAATAACTGTATCAACAATCAATTTGCATTCTTCATTTAATTCAATACTTTTTTTGCAGTTTACTAAATGCATTTATAAACTTGGGTGAATTTTCTGCTCAAGTGCAAGCAACGCTTTTCTGAAGAGATGTCTCCTCACAAAAAGCTCAAAATACATGCAGATGTAGCCATACAATCAGAGAAACAATCAATATAGTGTACGCATTGCCCCACTTCCTCAACTTTAAATGAGATCTATGACCCAGTGCCACCCAGTTGGTACAGCCTGCAGTTAATCTCTTTATTGAATCTAAAAATCACATGATGATCATATGACGAGAGTCAACAGACATCATCAACACTGGCCTAATCCAAGTCATCCCCATTTAAAGACTTGTATCACAAAATAAGCCTTGGGTTTTTTTATAACAACTTTGGTTAACAAAAAAAAGCTTTTTAAAATAATCCAATACAAAAGGTAACTGTATAAATAACTCGGTTACGCCGATAAACAAGGCAACGAAGACAGATGTCAGTTTTACTTCCCAAATTTTTTGTTTCATTTTGCGTGTAATGTCTAGTTTGATAGGAAGAGTCTTACTCACTACCATATAGTTTCTAATGAATCATTTAGTCACTTAGCAGATGATTTCCTTATAGGTCACTTATGTCAGGGACACCCCCGTCCCCACTATACCGGGGTACTGTACAGTTTGATGTCACTGACAGGGTCATGTTATAGATAGGGGCGTGAAAGGGGTGCTAATGCATGACAAGCTTTAGTAGCATGGAAACATGGCTAACGCATGGAAGGATTCTTTTATTGTACAAATGTTTTTTGCACTGTTATTGCATTGTAAAAAAATGTTGTACTTGGTGTGAAACAATTTACATTATATCACTAAAATTCTTCAGGTCTTCCTCAACACTATAGTAAATGAAGCTTTCATATACAAATTTAGTTTTAAACGAATCTGAGAAACAGACCTTGGTAGTAACCATAGAAGCCACTTCAACAAAAGGCATAATTTCAATCTTGTGGGCTGCAAAATGGCTTGTGTCACAAGGCAAAATCAGACTCCAAGTACCTCAGAAATGTGTGGTATTTGCCTTGTCATTTTTAATAAGTGAAGTGAAAGTGTCTAAAGGTATGTCCAACCTTAAGGAAGTCTTACAAAATGTTGCCAAAAAAAGTACATTGACAAGTGAAAAACAGAAACATTGTAAACAGTGGTTAAGGAATAAAGCAACTGATTATGTTGAAATCCGAAATTTCCCACTTTGCTTCTTTTGAAATTTTGAATTTGTTTTATGCAAAATCCACAGTCTAATAAATGTAGTATATTCAATTTAGAAGGTTATCGAGGGTTCACGTCACAAAATGTAAATCGGAAACCTTTTTTCAAGAAAAACCTCACATTATTGTTATTGTCAATTTATTGTCCTTTTATGACTGTCAGATGAGTGGTGTCAATGGGTTAAACATACAGCTTAAAGTCCCAGTAACTGAGCCATATTTTGTTCAAGCACCTACAGAGTTCTTGCACTTATAGACATGACAATGGTGAGTAAAATTAAACTTGAAAAATAAACCCAAAATTAATGGGTTTATTTATTCACCCTTATTTCAATCGAAGTCTGTATGGCTTTCTACTGTGGAACATACAATATGAATTTTACATTGAAAGTGAATGAAGATTAGGACTGTGGAACTCCAAAAAGCACCTTAAATGTGTCAAATATTATTTACACCTTAAAGGAGTCAAATATTATAATGCGTGTCCATGCGTTCATTTGATCTTTTCACAAATTCACTGATCCCATTCACAGTAACGTTTGAATTAAATCAAATAGACCCATTCTCCATTTCAACTTTACAGCCTCCACTTGCAAAGGAGATTATACGATTATAAGTATTTTTTTGTTGCACAAAGCTAGCATATGACCTCAGAAGACTTGGAATATGGTGTACGAGTTATATGGATGATGTTTTTATATTTTTGCATCCCTTTTGAAATGACCAATCTCCAACTTAAATGGACAAGAGCAACCAGCACATTATTCAAAACGTCTCCTTTTGTGCTCCAAAAACAAAATAAAGCAAGAAAAACTATTCAAAACAAACTCTCTACACTAGTAGTGAGTTATTTTATCTACAGACGGAACCAGTCAGAGTTAACATGAAGCATCTGAAAGAATGTTATTGAACTAACACCAGCAACCATGTCAAAGGTCTTAATATCATTCAGAGTTTCATAAAAGCCAGACACAGCAGAAAATATTGCTCTGAGAATCAATCCGAGGTTGCGCCCCTGAGATTTGAACCTACTCAAAGTTAGACAACTCTCCAGTTGTAGTGAAGTCTGTTCATTACCTCAAGGGTTTTCAATCTTTTAGATGCCACAGACCCACAAAATATGATCATTCTGTGCCTAAATTTTAAGCTATGTTTTATTTTTATGTATAAAGACCAGATTTATACTGTGAAAAAATGTATATCATAAATACATGTAAAATATTACTATGAAAATATTTATTTATGTTACATTATTACTTTTTTTCTAATCACTAATGTACTGTACTGTTAGGTGAATTATTTATTTATTTAAATCATTTAAAATGTATTGTGTTTGATTTACTTTATTATGTTTTTATTTTATTAAAATTATTTATTTAGTTAGTTAAATCAAAGTATTTATTACTATTTTAACACTGTTTTCCTCTAAACTTTTGTCCACGAAGCCCCTAGAACTCACTTGCGCCCCCTGGGCGTTCCCAGAACCCATTCTGAAAACACTTGCATTACCTGATCTGCCCCGAATGGAGTGATGTTTGACTTCACAGCTCCCACCCCAATGGCCACCAGCACCAGCCCACTGAAGATCGCAGGCCCGCAGTACGACGTCCGATTGACGCAGGTCACATTGGCAGGCACGGTCCCATTTTCAGGATAACATTCTGCAGGCTGCACTGGGAACGCCATCTCTTCTCCACACAGATAATTCCTGGTGTTGTCGCTGGCCACAAAGGGGAATAGCAGCATCCCTAACAGATACAGGATTAAACTTAAGGCTATGGTTAAGAACTTGCCAAGGAACGCATCCGCCAGCCAGCCACCAAAGGGCGATATCAAATAAGTGACTCCCATGAAGATCAAGGGGGCCTGACTGGCCAAAGTGCCCTCCCAATAGAAGGGGCTGCTGTTTAGGAAGAGCACCAGGTTTGAGGTGATGCCATAGAAAGCCATTCTCTCTAAAGACTCTGCCAGTAGTATGGCAGCACATGCCAGTCTCCTGCCATTGAACACTGACTCTGATCTGGCTGAAGCCACAGGGCTGTCCAAAAGAGGAGTGCTCTCGTTTACATCTCTGCCAGCCATGGCCTGATATAAGTGTTTCTCAAGAGGTGGTCAGCTGACCAAAATCCAAACCTAAAGGACACAAACAACAACAAATCGATAACCATTATTTTAACAGCACGTGATCCCAAAAAAATGACACTTAAAAATGACGCAATAATGGAGCTTCTGGAAATAAATCACAACAGGGTCCTTATAAAATACTAACTCTTGCACTTATTGACTTAATTGAATATTTCAACGCAACATAAAACAACAATAAAAAGCCGCCGACATGCTGTCAACAACTTCTATTATTTTACTCAGTAAACAGGCTAAGAACATATTTGCGTAAACATACCGTTCTTGTACACTTAGCACTGCTCCACATTAAGCTCCACACAGCCTGCGACGTGTTTACCAATGTCCTCGAAATACATTTTAATAAATATATTAATATAATTCCTGCAAGTCTGTCGATATGAAGTTTAGCTATCGGTTCTGAGAGTAAACAGCCAGTCACAATACTACCGCGTGACACCCGGTACTCATAAACGTCAAAGTGACGCACCCACAGCGCAAATATCAGATCTTCAAATCATCTAAATGTGCTTATCGTGTGTCCTTGTGAGGAGTCTCAGGTTGATCGTTTTGTATACAACGCATAGAGACAAGCGTCACTAAACTAGCAAGACAACCAACGACCATTGCTGATTGGATAAAGGGGAAAGAAAGCTTTTTTTCTATTGGCTAGTATTGCAGCCAATCAATTCTGCACATAATCTTCCTGGCTGGTGCCTTGCTTGTCATGCACATTTTATGTATGGTTTGTTTATGGTTATTCACAGCCTTGTGTGTGTTTTTGTTGTAATAGTTATTGCATACACCACTGAGAAAAAAAATCATATTGACCCCATAAGTATGATTTTTTCTTTAAAACTCTTTGCTTATTATTCTGGAATGTTTTATAATTTTGGCTATATTTTATACATATTTGTACACTATATACATAATTGTATTTACTCCTAAGTCATGGCAATGTGAACATTTAAATTAAATGATTTATTTATGTAGCCTATTTATTAACTATTTATTATAAATGTTTTATTGATTTCAACACCCTTTTGTGATTTGTGGGTTTTGTTAAAATGTTATAGAATTAATTTGTGCATACACCTCTTAGAAAAAAAAAACAAATAATGTTGTGTGTATATATACAGTATATATATATATATATATATATATATATATATATATATATATATATATATATATATATATATATATATATATATATATATATATATATATATATATATATACATATAATTGTTGGGCATCAATATGTATTATGAATCTACACTCTCCCATTATTAATACAGTAGTTTCTTACATTGTCTGTTACTGTCATAATACGTCTAAAAAATAATAATATGCATCTGAAATGTGTAGCTCTGTGGTTTCTTAATAAATGTTTCCTTTATTAGTCATTGCTCATTTTGAATTATTCTCATGAATAGTGAACTGCTGAACTCATAAATTAACTTGATCAAAAGTAAAAAAGTGTTTGAGTGCCAATCATGTAGACTGACAGATCACACGGACACCATCCCTCAGAACAAAACTAGAACTGCTCGGCTTCTATAGTAGCTGACAGACTTTTAAGGATCAAGAGGTGAATAAAACTTTCCCAACTTTAGCCTTCTTTTCTAATTCAGACCCATTAAAATGTATGAAATTCATGAACTCAATTTCAAACTTTCTGTACTATAAGGAAGTGCCAGTGGCAATTTGCTGTGGCATGATAACACGATGTGAAAGTCAGCATGTCCCTCAGTCACAGCTCTTCTCTCTCATGAGAACTGACTACAAGACTATAAAACATACCAGTTAGCCTATGTGTTTGTTGTTGATTACTAAGCAAACTCTCTCTCTCTCTCTCTCTCTCTCTCTCTCTCTCTCTCTCTCTCTCTCTCCCTCTCCCTCTCTCTCTCTCTCTCTCTCTCTCTCTCTCTCTCCCTCTCTCCTTCTCTCTCTCTCTCTCTCTGTCTCTCTCTCTCTCTCTCTCTCTCTCTCTCTCTCTCTCTCTCTCTCTATATATATATATATATATATATATATATATATATATATTCTCTCTTTTTAATTGAGAGAATTTTAAAATATTAGAATGATTTCTGAAGATCATGTGTGCAACGTTCTAGGTCCGACTAAGATGATCAAGATGCAAAAAGGTTCAAAAACAAAAGTAGGCTATTTATAAGTAAAAAACTCCAATCCACAGGAAAGAAGGCAAAGTAACAGAGTGTAACATACGACAATACCAGACAAAGAAATGAGGAACTCATACACAATGATCGATGATTAACTCAAAGACTAACAAGTGTGAACGTTAAATGAGTGTCCATGGCAACTAATGACTGGCGGGAACAAAAGAACACAGGAAACAAGTAACTGTAAGTGTAATATGAAAACGAAACCAATACAAAGGCAAATTGTGACAGAACTTCCCCTTTCCGGATGGCGACTCCAGGCGCAGTAAATAGTAAATGTTCATATAGAGTTCAGGAGAGTGGAGGAGCAGAGGATCTCCATGGTGGAGCAGAAGACCACCACAGTAGGACTGACGACCCCCATGGAGGACCAGAAGACCACCACAGCAGAGCAGACGAGACTGAAGATCCCCACGATAGAACTGATGGTGGGAGGAGCCAGGGCAGAGTTAGCGGCCCGGCAGCTAACGGTGGAGCCCGGAGATCTGGAGACCCAGGCATAGCAGAGGAGATGGTGAGACCAGATGACACTGTAGGTTCAAGAGGCCAGGGCGGAACCGCGGTGACGAGCAGCTGAGGTGGAGCCAGGTTACCGGTGGACTAGGGCAGAGCCAGTGCGACCAAGCTGGCCGGAGCCACAGTTGATGTCCCGGAAGTCCGTGGTGCAGGCAGAGTGATGTCTGACCAAGGTAGGACCGGAAGGATGAGGGAGCCTGGTGGAGCTGCGAGGACGACAGTCCTTAGTGGAGCTGAGGGGGGTGAGGAGCCAAGGAGGAACTGACTGGTCGATGGGAAGCCAGGGAATCACTCGGCAAGGCAGTGCTGGTGACCGGAAGATCTGCGGCGGAAGGAGACAAGGGACTGGAGGGAGCCAGCGGAGGCGGGACCAAAGGGACTGACTAGTTTTGGCAGAGGAAGTGGGAAAGGGAGACTGGGTGGGCACAACATCAACAGTGATTCACCTCAGACTGCCTGGGATCAGCGGAGGCAGATCCTCTACTTCTAGCTCCACTAAAATTCCCACTTGTTTGGAAGTCACAACCGGCTCACATACCTGGTCAGACTGGATAACAGGCTTCCATTCCAGGATGGACGGGGCTGGCGTGGGCTTTGTGTCTGCAGTGGCCCTGGGTGATGTCATTAGCTGGAATGGCATACGCGCTATGTAGACACCTGAGGATGACTTATCTCCAGTGGGCTGTGAAGGTTCGCTCTACTCCAATATAGTGATTTTAAAGTTTCATTGTCAAAGGTAGTACGTTTGGCGAACTGGCAGAAATGAAGTGAATAGTCCAATATTGAGAGCCCTTCACAGGCTAGTGAGATTGAAGATATGTATTCCAACTAATTCGATGCGTGACACACAGACTGACAGAATAGACACAATATGTATTAAACAGAGAGAGCGAGAACACTACACATTTACCTAATGTTAAAGGACTTAGGAAAACTAAGGGCTTAAATTCACAGAGGAAACTTCATTAACGAAACAGTGAACTGGTGAGGACTAATCCCATGATTTATAATTAATAATTAACTAGAACACAGGCAAAAACAGTGACAAAAATACAATATACAGAACAATGAAACTAAACATGACGTGACTGTGACAATTACTGTTTTTTCTGTATTTTTGATCAAATAAATGCAGCCTTTTTGAGCATGAGACTTCTTTCAATAATATATATATATATTTAATTATTAGTAGGCCTACTTATTGATATTCTCAATTGTATCATCAGTCGGCCTATATGATACGATGTTCCTAATTTGTCAGTTTTATACTATATATCAGTGAAAGGAAGTTTTTACAGAATAATTCACACAGAAGGTGGTGGTCATTTAATAATAACATTACCATGGCACTTAATTTTTTAGGGACATGATACAGAATTGTAGGCTATAATTGTATCGCTAACATTAAGGCTTGTTCCACAATACGGATGGAATACACTCGAAATTATTATACATATTAATATTTTTTTATATGCCACATTTTATCTTTTTAACGTTGCGCCCACTATAGTTCCGTGTTTCCGGAGGGTCTTCATTTGAAACGGACCCGTTCTAAAATAAACTCCACACACGCGCGGCGCGTCGGTTAGGTAGGCTGGTCTCTGACGTGACAGCATGAGATTAACAGAGTCAGGTCAAGAGAGTAAACCATTGTCCGTCTGCTGGCAGGCGCTCTCGCTTTGTTTATTAGCGTCAGCATTTTATCGCCATACGCTGAAATGCGCGTGCTCTTCCTAGCCTGCTTAAGTCCTAAAACAGGGAACTGTACCACTGCCGAAAGAATAAGGTACAGTAACATGTTTGGTTAGCGAAACCAGGAAGTATCACAATCCTCCATTGATCATCACCTCTCACAGCACAGTTTATTCGAGTTGTATTAATCCTGTAAGGCGATAATTTTTCAAGTGAAGCGATTGTTCAACCTGCAATGCGCTATACATCACAATGTCACGTATTGCACTGCATAATGCACTCAACGTTACACCATTGTGAAACTATAATCTGTTGGCGCTGTTGTACAAATAACTACCATGTTTTTTATGGGTATGTACTGTACAATGGTAATATCATGGCATTATTTGAAATACCAGGCAAATTCCGTGTAGCCTATATAAGTTAGGCTATCAAAGTACCATAACCATCACTGTACCATGAGACCAAGAACAGCTCTGAGCCACTTTATTACAGAGAATGAGATGCTGATATATAACGTTAGTGTGATATAGTGTATAAGTGTGTGTGTGTTTGGGTTGCAGGAATCACATCGTGGCTGCAGGACACACTTGTATACTGTGTGATACAAGAGAGTTTAGTTCTGCCTCTGATGTATCATCCCTGATGACGCAAGAGCCGCCAGTCGAGGCTGCTCTGGCCATTCATCTTTTCAAAGGAGGCAGGCTTCTTTTAGGTGGCAAGTCCCTCGGCCTCTTAAAATATACATACACATGTTGGTTTCTCTATATTAGTGAGAACAGCTCATATAGATGCAATTGATTTTATGCGGAGTATGTGTACGACAGTCTAAGCTGCCCACACACATCTGTCTTGTCTCATTAGTGTTACTATCCACATCTATCACACAATTTATGACTTTACTAGTGATAGATACATTGGAAATGCCCACTTGCACATGAAACATTACGTTTTAGAGTAGTATTTTGTTTAGGGACGAACATTATATTAATAACAGAGATATAATATTAGTGATTAGTGATTTATTTTTTATAGGATTAACTAATATTAGATAATTCATTGCTCATGCCAATTCCTGCCACTATATATAATTAGTATCAGCCATTAGTTTTCAGCTATAAGTGTAACATGGTATTACCATCGTATCAGATCACCACAGTCACAGAGTTTTTTATGGGAGTTTGATGGCACTCATATTATCCGCTTCAATGATCAATTAATGGCATTAATTTAAAAAATCTGTAAAATGTTGACTGATATATTATTGTGCATCCTTTCTCACAGAATGCCTAGTTCAGATTGAAGGCTACTTCTCCCTCACCTCTCTAAGATATGCCCAGTTTTTTTTAGTCATTGCCCAGTCAAGTGTCCACTCTGTGGATGACGACTCTCCCCTCTGGCAAGATAAACACACTGTTTCATGCCTCAAAGACTTTGCTCACTCTAAGGATTTAAAAGTTGAACGAACTTCAGAGGAGGTGAATAAGTAAAATAAGGGATTTACGTCTTTGTTGTGAATTTCCATTTCTCTGCAGATGCTGGAGTGCCATTTGGAGTGGTCTTCGGAGGGACGGATGTCAACGAGGACGTAAAGGATGAGCACAAGCGAGCTGTGATGGAAGAAGTTTTGCGCAAGGCCAGGTCAAATTCACTCAGTTCCTGACGAAAGCAGCCGCTTATCCGGCTTCCTTGCTCTAGTCAGCTATAGTTAATGCAATAGTTTGAGCAAAAAATTTAATTCTGCCATCATTTATGACCTATTCTAAACCTGTACGACTCTGTGGAATTAAAAAAAGAGATTTTAAGGAACGTACTGGCTGTTATTTTCCATGGAATTAAAAAAATGATATCTGTTTGTTTCTCACATAAAAATTCACATGGCTTCAGGAGACTATAATGCACAAGTCATTTGGCTCAATTACTGTATGATACTTTAATTGTGCTTTTGCATATTTTTTTAAGACTTAAAATCTCCAGTACATTCTTAAAAAAAAATGTTTTGTCAACAACATAAAGAAGGTTATACAGGTTTGGAGCAGGGGGTGAGTAAATGATTTTTAATTGTAGGTGAACTTTATAAAAAGAGGATTATCTGAGATTTCTAGTGTATTGTTAATCTCTGCATCTGAGATTAGTTTTAGTCTTCTAATCTGCAACGGATAAGGGGGTATTTTAAATTTTGGAGACAATCATCCATGAGATTACAGAAGTGTGATCTAAAGTAGGTTGTTATATATACATATATATATATATTATACACAAGGGCCTAAAACTAACTTTTTTGCCACACCTGCCAATGGCCGGTGACTTAAGAAAATGTACTGGCCATAAATATGTTTTTTACCGGCCAAGAAACTGTTTTTGCTAGTGATGCACCGAAATGAAAATTCTGGGCCAAAAACTTTAGGATGCACTTGGCCGAAAACCGAAACTGGCTGCTTTTAAAAACTTATACTAATATATATATATTAGTACAAAACCTAAAATATTTTTAACAATAAATAGGCCTATAAATAATAACACCAAATAATATTATTCTTCAAGTTTTATGTCCCATCAAATAAAATTGTTTTTTAACAGTTGTGCAAAAAGATCCACAATTATCTGAATAACTGCACACAAAATCACAGAATGGCAGTGGGCCTCTATTCTGCTGCAGCATGTAAACAATTTTTTACTTACATTTTAAATTACTGTGCAAAACAATGCAAAACAACAGTGCAAAAACAGCACTAGAACTTAATCCAAACTCAAACTGTAAACAACATGTAGGCCTAAGCCTATTAGGGGTGGGGGAAAAAAACGATTCTTAGGCCCTGTTTACACGAGAACGATTCCGAGTGAAAACATAAAAATATTTTATCGGATGTGCCTTTCGTTTACACGGCGACGGCGTTTTTGGGGCTTAAAAACGCAAAAAAGTGAAACCACCCTCCAGAGTGGAAATCTTAAAAACGCTCCACCGTCGCGTTTCCGCTTCCGTTATTCTCATATATTTATATTTTTATTTTTTATTCTTATAATTTGTAGTATTATGTTTCTTGTTGTATTTGTATTTGTATATGTCCACTGGAAGCCTCAGTACCAAAACAAATTCATTGTGTGTGCAAGCACACTTGGCAATAAAGCTCTTTCTGATTCTGATTCTGGAGTGCATACTACATCGAATTTCACACACATTTGCGTCACCATATGCACGCGGATTTCCCCCCCATAACGCTCGTCTAAACGCAGAATAAAAAGTGATAACGCAACGCCACTTTTGCGTTTTCTCTTCAGATCGTTTCCGTGTAAACATAGCCTTAGATGCATCGCGATGCGGAGTGCGGACGTGGACGATTCTGAATCTGCACGCGCGCTACACGGTTTGGAGCACGAGCTCTCGCTCTTCCGGGAGATTTGAACTAATTTGCGGGCATATCAGCGAGCCGCTATCAATATGCGGGAGACATCGCTATCTTTGATAGGCAGACGCGTGATAACAGCTTGACCGTGAGTGAAACCTAAGCGCTTGCGCACAGATGATGGGAGGGGCGGGTGACATTCATTTTCGGTTTACGTTTTTTTTATTTCGGCCCGAAACCGATAATGCCATTTTCGGCCGAACATTTTCGGCGGCCGAAATTTCGGTGCACCCCTAGTTTTTGCAAAAACAGATAAAACTGCTAACCTAACTAATATTTAAAACATTATTAAAGATAAGTTAACAGGCTATAATAAATAAGAACAAATAATCAAATTTCAAGCAAAAAATATAATATAGCAATTAGGGGTGCACCGAAATTTCGGCCGCCGAAAATGTTCGGCCGAAAATGGCATTATCGGTTTCGGGCCGAAATAAAAAAAAAAAACAGCCGAAAACGTAAACCGCAAATGAAGGTCCCCCGCCCCTCCCATCCGTGCGCAAGCGCTTAGGTTTCACTCACGGTCAAGCTATCACGCGTCTGCCTATCATAGATAGGGATCTCTCCCGCATATTGATAGCGGCTCCCTGATGCCCGCAAATTAGTTCAAATCTCCCGGAAGAGCGAGAGCGAGCGAGCAAGAGCTCGTGCTCCAAACCGTGTAGCGCGCATGCAGATTCAGAATCGTCCACGTCCGCATCGCGATGCATCTAAGAATCGATTTTTTCCCCCACCCCTAATAGGCTTACATGTTGTTTACAGTTTGAGTTTGGATTAAGTTCTAGTGCTGTTTTTGCACTGTTGTTTTGCATTGTTTTGCACAGCAATTTAAAATGCAAGTAAAAAATTGTTTACATGCTGCAGCAGAATAGAGGCCCACTGCCATTCTGTGATTTTGTGTGCAGTTATTCAGATAATTGTGGATCTTTTTGCACAACTGTTAAAAAAAATTTTATTTGATGGGACATAAAACTTATTGTTTATATGTATTATTATTTATATTTATTGTTAAAAATATTTTAGGTTTAAAAGAAGCCATTTTCGGCTTCAGTTTCGGTTTTCGGCCAAGTGCCTCCTAAATTTTCGGTTTCGGCCCAGAATTTTCATTTCGGTGCATCACTAATAGCAATGATACAAATGAAATAAGCAGGCAGATGTTTTTCAGGTAGGCCTGTCAGCAGTTTTCTGGTATAGAAATTTAATAAATGTAAAATATATATAATGACGACTCCTCCATTAGCTGTTTTTTTTTTTTTTTTTGAAAGAGTAGATCAAGGCTCTTCAAGAGGGGGATTGCAAATTAGTATTTAGTCTCAAACAATTATTTTTGTCAAAAAGTACACTGCTGTTCAAAAAAAAAATTGTGGGGTCTGTAAGATTTTTTAAAAAATATTTCTGAATTTTTTTTATGCTCACCATAAAAACGGTAATATTTAAACATTTTCCGTTTCAATATATTTTCAAATGAAATTTATTTCTGTTTTCAAAGCTGAATTTTCAGCATCATTACTCCCGTATTCAGAAATCATTGTAATATGCTGATTTGGTTCTCATGAAATTTCTTCTTATTTATAAATGTTGAAAACCGTTGTACTGCTTAATGTGTTTTTTTTTTCAAACCATAAAAAAAAATCCAGGATTCTTTGATAATAGAAAGTTTAATAGAACAGCATTTATTTTAAATGAATATTTTGTAACATTATACAGATTATTGTCTTTACTCTCACTTTTGATCAATTGATTGCATCCTTGCTGAAATGTTAATTTCTTCAAAAAAAAAACTACTGACATTAAACTTTTGAATGGTAGTATAGTCTCTCTCCTTTTAATGCTCTCTCTTTTTATCCTCCATTGGGCCTTTGGCCTAAAAGTTTGATAGGATCAGGTATCATTATGTGGCATTTCTTCTCCGTTTTTGATCAATAATACATCTGTACCCAAAGCCTTGTACCCAATACATCTTGTGGTCTGTTTGATTAGTACAGACAGATTCACACCCTTTTGACAGTCTTAAGGGAATAATTGTCACTATGGAGAATAAGAGCCTTTCCACTTCAAACACATCTGTCAGAGAAGACCCCCTGCTGCTGCCATTACTGCCTAACCTTCACATCTCCTGAAAGAGAGAGATGAGGGACAAGAGATGATGAAGAGGAGATGTAGGGAAACCCATGGGCTTTAGTTGCAGTCATTTGGAAAAATAACAACACAATGTCTGCCTTTTCTTTATTCCACCCACAAGTATCAAAAGAGGACCTTGTGTCTTATGCATGTGTGTGTGTGTTTGCGTTTGTCTTGAGTTTGAATTAACAAGCTTTAGGATGAGGCTTGACGGCAAGACACAGGCACAGTGCAAACTTTGACTTTTTTTCTTTCTTAAAAAATACAAATACAGGGAGCTTCAAAAGTCCAAGACCACGTTGAAAATCTGGGATATAAAATGTAATTTTAAATGGGAAACCATGGGAAACATAAAACTTATGAGTTTTGAGAAATGTAAAATAAAATGTATTACATTGTCACTTTCTAGGTCACTTTTAAAATAAAAAGTATTTCTTTCTTTTTTTTATAATTTTTACGATAACAATATAATTTGTTATGATAAAAATAGTTAATAGTTAGTTATGATTAAAAAGTTTTCAATTTAAAAAAATCTTCCTCTTCATCATCCTGACTTTAAACGCTACTCAGGGATTGCATTGCTGTACTTTTATTTGCGTGGCTTGACTGATTTGATTTACAGATTTTTGGCGAGCGCTGACAGCTTTGATGTGAGGGAAAGTGTGGCATTGTGGCGAAATGAAAGCGGTTGAGTGCAGTCGCTGGGGTGTACCTCACTATCACAACCCTGTTCAGACTTTTCATGTTTCTTTACACGTTAAACATGTCAACTCACTTGCTTCATCTCTCTCTCACATGCAGGTTTGCTGTGGCGTTCACTGATGCATTGAAAGAACAGGCTCAGGTCCTCCTGGTAAGAAATGTTGAGTTTAAAGCTCCAGGTTCATAAGACTACTGTTGTTAGCATGCCAAAACAAACTCTTTGCAAGTGTCAGGAACCCTTTCCTTTCACTTAATGTATATGAACTGCAGCGCTGAGTGCAGTGAACAACGCTTGAACACTTGCTTAAAGTTAATTTGAAATCATAATTGATATTATTTACTTTTTAATGCACAATATGGAATGTCCTGGGGCCAGATTTACTAAACGGGGTAAATTAGCGTGAGCGCAATTCCAAAAAAAATTACTGACGAGACGCAAATAAAGAACACAGACGCAGCCGGATGCAGCTCACATGTAGAGGGACTCCACCAAAAAAGAATTTTCCTCCTACCTTATTTCCTTCCTGAGTTATTCCATGTCAAATAAGAAAGATATGCAAAATCATAATAACAATTATATATTTTTTTTGTCTTTTATCAGCAGTTTCTCAGCAGGAGAATGTCCAAATGTAATGTAATTTATATTTTCAAAAAATTTGAAAAGTGTTCTATCAAATGATATCTACCTTTTGACTCTCCTTGCTATAGTTTTGGAGTTATGAGTCTTTAGTTTTGTATATGTCACTCAGAAAACAAACATTTTTTTATTGCCATCCAAATGTGTGAGGACTAAACAAAAAGGCTACCTTTGTTTCAAATGCTGTAACTTTTGAGTACTTCATGCGATCACCACAAAATTTGATCCAGATGCAGCTCACATGTAGAGGAGCTTCACCAAAAAAGAATTATCCTGCTACTGTATCTCCTTCCAGAGTTATAGCATGTCAAACAAGAAAGATATTCAAAATCATAATAAAAATTATACATATTTTTTATTTTTATCAGCAGCTTCTCAGCAGGAGAATGTCCAAATGTAATGTAATTTATATTTTCAAAAATTTTTAAAAGTTTTCTATCAAACGATACCTACCTTTTGAGTCTCCTTGTTATAGTTTTGGAGTTATGAGTCTTTACTTTTATGTGTGTCACTCAGACAAAACAACTCTAAAAATGGCTTCAGGGCTTAAGGGCTTAAACTAAATTCTATTTATAAGGTAAAACTTTTACATTTTTAGCCATTAACTAATGCCTAATCCAAAATGTTTTCTTTGTTCACCAAGTTATTTACTGGTCAGGCATCATTGTTAACTCGAAAGAATGTAAGGAGAAAATGACAATTTGATGGATAATTTCTGTAATCACATTTTGGTAATGTATTAATTCCGCCGTCATATCTGAGCGTGAAACATTGTTAGTAGTTTCAAGATAGTTAAAAATAATTTATAAGAATGCTTCTTTTTTGCTGACTGGCTGTTTGCGGTACAGCTGCTATTATTTAAATTTTGAATGTCAAATTTGTAACTGTTGCATTTTTTTGGCTGCTCCTCGCTGATTGGCTGCTATTTGCGATAAGCCACATAATTCAATTTTGAATGTCAAATTTGTAACCGTTGCATTTCGTTAACACTGATATACACTGATATA
This sequence comes from Gila orcuttii, assembly GCA_026230005.1. Classification (NCBI taxonomy): domain Eukaryota; kingdom Metazoa; phylum Chordata; class Actinopteri; order Cypriniformes; family Leuciscidae; genus Gila; species Gila orcuttii. Next base: position 16,905,009 of record JAPDVR010000015.1, on the reverse strand, counting down.
TAGGCTAATTTCTACTTCAGATGACTTTTTTGCTCTCTGGGAAACTATGATAATAATATTACCACTGTTCAGTCAAATCAAATCTGTTATTTGGCTTTTAGTGACATGCTTTTTAATTATATATGAAAGCTGCAGGCTGTAACTTTTGGCACTCTAGCGGTAAATAAACAAAATTGCAGGCGTCTTGGTATCCTACTGTGCAGATTCTGTGCTACTCCGCAGCGTGCCGAGTGCAGACTCGAACCAGTCAGGGGCCGTTCACATATGGCGTTTTATGCGCTTGCATATTTGTTATTTCAAATGTAGGAGCGACGCGCTCATAATAGAAGCAACGCGGTCAGGGACCTGGATATTGGATAGGGGCGCTGGCCCAAAAAAGGTTGAGAACCACTACCCTAGAACAAGTGTCGAGGCATGTTGTGGTCACCACGGAGGGCTCTGCCACTCGCTGAGGGGCCACGTACAACGGGCATGCAGTTTCAGGTCTGTGGACGGGGCCTCAACTGCATTGGCACATCAACTGCCTGAAGTTGTTAGCAGTTAGGGATGGGACGGTATGAAAATTTCATATCACGATTATAGTGACCGAAATTATCGTGATTATCAATATTATCACGGTTTTGTTAAAACAAGATGAAAGTGTTAAAAAAGAACTGATGCTCACACTGAAAACATTTCAACAAGTTTTATATTTGAGAATCAACAAACAACAAATAAAACAAGCAGCTCTATGCACTTTTTAAAGCAAGATTCTATTCTGTGGCATTTTCTTCCTTATATTATGTCCCCGTAATTATGTGGTGAAAAAAATCGGTGTTATAATTAAGTGTACAATGAATATACATTATTATCTCTTAAATGTCACTCTTAATAGTCTTGTTTGAACTTGTTCGTTCGTTTTGGCTCAAACCCACTTGCTGCAAACTTTTCTTCGCGGAAGCTTCAAGTTTATTTCAAGTGAGTGAGATAAAATATTTCAACTCAAAACAACATTTTGTGCCCAATTATTTCCCAGACGTAGTTTTAGTATTGAAATCAAAGTTAACTTGCCTTGCATTCGCCATAGCTACAACAACAGTGAGTGATGGTCACACAGGACGACTCGGCAGATTTGAAGTGTTTACCCCTATCGCAGTGACTTTTTTTGTGCATGTTCTGCAGACAGGGTGACCATCCTCGATTAAGTTTCCCTCAGGATTTTTGTAAAAGCCAAAATATGACCACACCTCAGATTTGGTCCTCTTAATAGGCTGAAAAATCTCCCGAGCACGATCACAGCTTTTAGCCATTCCTTCTCGAAAAAAAAAAAAAAAAAAAAAACATTGCGCGTTGCATTAGACTGTTGCTGGCTGGACAGGATTTATAGTGAGTTATTAAAATCGCGATAATCAAACACGGTTTTAATGATAATTGAATTTTAAAAGATAATACTAACCGTCAGTACATTTTATTGTGGTTTATAGTGAAACCGGTAATCGTCCCATCCCTATTAGCAGTACACCTTCAGACACCTGGGCCGCTTCAAAATGCCGCTACAAGGCAAGCATGCATTGGTCCATACGGACAGCACTGCGGCCGTTACGTACATCAACTGCCAGGGTGGTCTATGCTCCCGCCGCATGTCACAACTCGCCCGCCATCTCCTATGGAGTCAGAAGCATCTGAGGTCGCTTCGTGCCATTCACACTCTGGGTCTGCTCAACCGTGCAGCCGACAAGCTCTCATGGCAGCAGAGTGGAGACTCCATCCCCAGGTGGTCCAGCTGAATTGGCGCTTCGGGACCGCACAGGTAGATCTTTTGCCGCCCCGGACACGTCGCACTGCCAGTTGTTTTATTCCCGTGCCTAGGGCTCCCTCGGGCACGGATGCACTGGCACAGCTGGCCCCCAGTGAGCCTTCTTGCACAGACTCTGTGCAAAGTCAGGGAGGACGAGGAGCAGGGCTTGTTAGTTGCATCTTACTGGCCCAACCGGACATGGTTCCCTGAACTGGTGCTCCTAGCGACAGTGCCTCCCTGGCCCATTCCTCTGAGGAAGGAGCTTTCTCAGAGACGTGGGCACCCTATGCGACCCACGTCCACTCCAGAACCTCTGGAAAATCCATGTCTAAAACGAGAACAAGGGTTACATACGTAACCTAGAGGTTTTCATCATTGTTAATAAATGATTCTTGAGCATCAAATCAGCATATTATAATGTTTTCTGAAGGATCATGTGACACTGAAGACTGTGTTATGATGCTGTGTTATGAACGGTAGTTTGTATTAGAAAATGTTAAATTAATCCTCAAAAAATCCTAATTAAGTTTGCCCATTGAAAGAATATTGAGATAATATGGAAATAAATATGCTAGTGTTAATTTCTAATGGGCTTCTAGAGGAGGGAAAAAATAAGTGAAACAACTACTGCGCTAACTGATGCTATAAATACAGCGGGAGGATTTAACGGCTACAAATGCAATATCCTGCCTTGCATCCTATAATAGCACACTATTAAAATCACTATTCCCATCATGTTTTATCCTCAAATGAAACCCCAGACACACATTTTGAAGTCAAGGCAAACAGGATGTCTCTGTCACACACACACATGCACACACCAGGGGTCTCCCTCTCCCAGGACTGATAACATCCAGCCAATTTCCCCTCCGTCTGTGAGAAATTATCCACTTTATCTCAACCATCCATTTACATATTCTTTTATTACATTCCTACTGCTATATTGCCCCCCCCTCCCCCCACTGGTATTGATTTAGGCAAATCATGGATTCGCCACACCTCAAACAGATTTTATTTTTATTTCATCTGGGTCCCCAAACCTTATAATGTCAGGAAATCTTAAAATTGTGAAGAAAACATTTGCAAAATTAGTAATATCTTACTAAAGTAAAATTAGTAAAAACTGTAGTAATTAGTAATATTTATAAATGTAATTGTTTTTTTCTTCTCGTTATGCTTATCTCTAAATCTTTATACTTGATAGAGATTTTATAGAGAATTATTTTATTATTAATTTTTTTCAATAATTATAAACCAGTGGATAAGTCAGAAATAAACTTGTCAAAAGGTTACACTAAAAAGTAATGTCCATTAGGGGGCTAACATTACTGTCTTGACCATTTTTTTCCAGGTATGTGAGAACAAGAAGATCTGTGTGCAGCCTCAAGGTAGATTTTATTAATACTGAATGTTTTCTGATGACATTACATTGAAGTGTTGGGCCAAAATACATTTTTAAATGCCTCTGAATATTTTTGAAATGTATATCATTTTTAAAACGTCTGCATATGTTTCCAGGGATCGAGACCAAAGTGGCATTCAATTTCTGCTGGAGCGACTTCTTACACAGCACAGGTGCAACACCTTCACAATTCTCCTCTCCACTTAATAGCATACATCATTAACTATACGATAGACATATAGATAGAACAGCATTAGATACATTTTTAGACCCTGTTTGATTAATACCTTGACATGTGCATTCATCATCATCCCTCTCAAACACTGTGATAATTTTGATAAGAAACAGACGTTGCCCCATTAAATATACATGTGGTGTTCAGGCCTCAACACTCTAAAACTCAAATAGGCTCAAGAGCACTCAACCTTGATTAGAGACAACCTGAGTGCCTGCCAGGAGCGAAGAGGTTGTGCGTGTCAGTGAGTCTATACATGTATAACATGCATATTCATTTGAAGATGAGGCAACAGAGTAAAGGAAAGAAAGACAACTTTAGAAAGAACAAAGCTGTATTTGTACTTTTGATATAGTTACATCGTTTGACTGTTTTTATTTTCAAGAAAAGAACAAAAAAAAATCACCAAAACAAAGTTGGAAATACCTTTACAGTGATATACTGTTTACAAACACCCGGACACTGCCCACTTTGCTGTGAGCGGCGTTTAGATGAATATGCAAATATGTGCTGCACACTTTCCTCTCAAAAACAAAATGAACACAACAAAAATGACAGTGGTGAGAAAGCAGCAGTTTAGAAAGCATCTAATCATAGCAATTTGGATATGCTTGCATCAGCTCTGCAATTCACTGGCATCATGACTACAGATAAGGGTTATTAAAATTATGCTATTATATAATATACTATGTACTAGTATACAGGTGTTCATAGGAAACCTAATGCCTGGTTCAGATTACACGATTTTGGCACGATCCGTTTGACGTAGGGTGTTGTGGGGATTCGTAAATGACAATGGGCGTCGGGACGCAAGATTCGATCGTATCATCTCGTATAGTGTGTCATAGTGGGCGACAACCTAGGTCGCGTCTGCGATGCTTCACGACATCACGACAAAAAGCCGTAAAAAAATTTTTAACGGTCGTCCACAACGGGGTCCGTCACATGTATGAGGTTGACCAATAGGAGCACAGAAGCTTTTCCGTACACAACTTTCAAAAATGGCGAAACGAAAGAGAGACGATGGTGCTACTAGGTGGAGTTATGACATGGAGGAAAGGTTCGTAAGAAAACAATATTTTACCTCAAGTTCTCTTTGGAGGATTGACAGCCCATACTGTCCTCTTCGAGCAATCCAGGAACGTGTCCATTGTCGGGTTTTCTTTCTTTTTTTTACGTTTTTCTGAACACAGGACAGCCAATACAACACTCACCGCTTCATCCATTGTTTGTTTACGTTCTTTTCCGGAAGTCACTCGCTACTAGTTTCCTTCTCAATGACATCACGCGTGTCGTTAAAGACGGCACGTGATGACTGGTCAGGAAGCAACGTGTAGTCTGACATGTTTCTTGTCCACGACACGACAAGATTTTAGGAGTCAAAATTGCGTAATCTGACACAGTGACTATCGTAACAGACAAAAAAAATCGTGTAATCTGAACCAGGCATAAGAAGTCTGGGAAGGTCTTGATTTTTTAAGTTTCATTACAATCTGTTCACACATTGGCAATAAAAAAGTAATACATGAAAAGTCATACATACAGCTCCTTAAAGCTTTTAATCAATAATTTCCCTATGATTCAAAGCAGAAATGTGTTTTTAGTCACTTTCACTTTCTTCGCATTTCATTTGATGATAGTTGTTTTTTTTATAGAAATTTACATATGTCTTGAAGGGATAGGACACCAAAAAATGAAAATTCTGCGTCTCTTCTGAAGACTTAAGATTAGATTAAGTGTTCCGAAGATAAACGAATGTCTTATGGATTTGGAACAACTTGAGAGTGAGTAACTGATGACAGAATTTTCATTTTTGGGCGAACTAACCTTTTAAAGGATTAGTACACTTCAGAACAAAAATTTGCTGATAATTTCCTGACCCCCATGTCATCCAAGATGTTTTGTCTTTTCAGTCGAAAAGAAATTCAGTCGAGGAAAACATTCCAGGATTTTTGTCCATATAGTGGACTTCACCGGGGTCCAACAGGTTAACGATTTATATACTTTTTAACCACAAATGCTCGTCTTGCACTAGCTCTGTGATGCGTCACACATTACGTAACCACGTTGGAAAGGTCACACATGACATAGGCGAAAAACATCTAATTTTCTCCTCCAACTTCAAAATCATCTGACACTGTTTTACCTTTTATTTCATTTTTTTTTTGTAAAGGGCTTTCGACTTGTGAGTCTTTGCACGTTCGCTTTGTAAACACTAGGTCGGTACTTCTGCCTATGTAACTCGTGACCTTTCAACGTGATTACGTAATGCGTGGTGCATCGCATAGCTAGTGCAAGATGAGCATTTGTGATTAAAAAGTATATAAATGTTGTTCTTTTTTTGTTTGTTTTTTAAATGACTGATCGTTTCGCTATATAAGACACTTATTCCTCAGCTGGGATCGTGTATAGCCCTTTGAAGCTGCATTGAAACTGCATTTTGGACCTTCAACTCATTGGTCCCCAATGAGAAAAATCCTGGAATGTTTTCCTCAAAAACCTTAATTTCTTTTCGAATGAAGAAAGAAAGTCGTAAACATCTTGGATTTTCAAGATTATTTTCACTAAGACTGCATTAATTTGATAAAAATATATTAAAAACAGTAGTATTGTAAAATAGAAGTATTATTTATAACGTTAGTAATTTAAAATGTTTCCTGTGATTGTTATTCCTGTGATGTCAAAGCTGAATTTTCAGCATCATTCCTCCAGTCTTCAGTGTCACATGATCCTTCAAAAATCATTCTTATATGTTGATTTGCTGCTCAAGAAACATTTTTTTCTTGTTATCAATGTTGAAAACAGTTGTGCTCCTTACTATATTTTGGAAACCGTGAGTTTTTTTTCAGGATTGATGAATAGAAAGTTCAAAAGAACTGCTTTGATTTGAAATAGATTTGTGTAATATTATAAATATATTTACTGTCACTTTTGATCAATTTATTGCATCCTTGCTGAATAAAAGTGTTAATTTCTTTTTTTTTTAAAGTACTGACCTCAAACTTTTCTACGGTAGTGTCTATAACATTATATAACAAAATCAAACCAAATGGCATTTTGTTTATTTAATAGACAGTAGAAATAAACAAACATGCTTTTCAAGCAAAATATTTCATAAAAAGAAAGTGGTTGTCAAAAGTTAGTTCTCAGAAAAGATGCAGCATCATTTGTTCGCATGCCACTTGATTTAACATTTTGTATGCAATGCAGTGACATTCAAATTTATAAGTGTCCAAAAGTGTCCAAATACTTTTGGGGCTGCTGTATATCGGCCCATCACTAATGAAAGACCCAATTCCTATGAATATGCTGCTTTACTCTATAAAAAGCTAAATTCAAGGCCCAGAATATCTAATCCATTCTCTTGAGCTCATGCGCTGGCGTGTTGGAGTAATCTGCTCTAGTGCGCCCGCTGCTCCGCATTGAAGACTGATCTCTACATAAGCCCATGCTTGTTTGCGGAGACCCCTGGGGCTGGTGCCACCGCTCTGAGATCAGTCGACACAAGCCTCGGCAGCTCCATCAAAGCAGGTGCTCTGACCTCCTACCACGCTGAGTGGATGCTGAAGTGGATGATGGGATTGCGGAGATGTCATCTCTTGATCACACCTAGGTTGGCGGTCTATAGTTGTGAAGGAGTTTTTTAGGTGGAGCAGGTTTTCACATGACAGAGAAGATCTGGGTGGTCCACTGGGATTGTGCAGTATAGACCCCCTCATAGCACTGGGTGATGATGAGAGTCACACCTGCAGGGGCTCATGGGAAATGAGGTCCTGTTGCAGGGATGATTTAGTGCTCTCAGGGAGATGTGAGTGGCAAGAGTGAAGTTGTGTTTCTTTTATTCTTCTCTGAGGCTTTGAGCTGTCTGGAGGTGTAAGTATTGCTTGAGAGGTTGACAGTCGAGGGAAAACATTCAGAGGAACTTTTGACTAGGTCATTGAGCTCCTCATGAGTCTCTGTGTTTTCTGCCATAATAGGCAGCAAATCACATTTTTTTTCTGTGACAATTAATTTGAAATAGTTTAAGTTCCCCTATTATGCTATTTTAAAGGTTCCTAATTTTGTTTTTGGAGATCTCCTACAGTAGATTTACATGCATCAAAGGAAAAAAAAAATACTTTTAATTTTATCATAATATACGTTGCACATCACCTCTTTTCTCACACTGTCTGAAACCGTTTGATAAAGGAATTCAGTCTCTCTAAACCCCTCTTCTCTGATTGGTCAGATTGCCCAGTCTGTTGTGATTGGTCGACCGTTTACAGCGTGTGTCGGAAATGAAACGCCGATTACCAGATCTGAATTTCAGCTCAGCAGGCTTCCTCAGTACTTGTATACACATGAAACGTACTGCAACCATGGCATCAGTTTTACCAGATATCAGTTTGAGCCCGCGTCCTCATCATTTGGAAGTGCATGCGAAGTGGATTTGCATCATACTCGATTATGCATCATATTTTGCAATATCACATTATGATTGCAATAACACCTGAAAATTATGTTTTAAATGGGCCCTAAATAAGCATTTTCTTAACTATCCTTTATTTCAAATATCTATATCTACAACTAAATGTGTGTGAGTGTGTAAGCATGTTTAATGGAGTTAACATGGAAAATGTGTCTTGCTTTAGTGGAGACAAACTGACACTTTTAAAACAGACACTTTTAAATGAAAGCAAGCTAATGAGTGGTCCTCTGCTGATTATAATAGTCTTTTTACTACTTAATAATGTGTTTAGTTAATATGTCTATAATTCATATTAAGACATTATAAAATCACTATTATAACATTTATAATCATATTATTCCAAAATCCATCACTTCATATCAATTGAAACATTAATTTTGACAACTGTGCTACATTATGAGTGATGTGAAACCTGTGTGGATACTGTCATTCGGGATCACAGATTCTACTTTTTGAAAGTATGACCAACATAAGAATTTTCGCTGGAAAATGGTAGCAACATCCACTTTTGTTCGGACCAACTAAGGGGAAAAAAGCATTGCAGTAAATCGCGCTTATTAAATCTAACGATCACTTATCATATCACGTCAAACCGTGCAAATTATACTTTGTTCTCAAATTGTTTATGTTAACAACAACAACATTGCGTGACTTCATGACTTCATTTAATGTGTATTAGGGCTACCTGTAGTTCAGTTTCCATTTCTGTGCAGTCTAATTTCTAATTGTCATACCAACAAATTTAATACTTTAATACAAATTTAATACAAATACTTTAAATGGCCTTTAGATGAGACTGACCAAATGTGATGTTGATCTGATCAAAACTCTAGGAGTAGTTTGTTAAAGTACTGGACAAAAATTGCAAAGAAAATAAAAAATGGCTGACTTTGTGTTGAGTTTGGGGTTTGACTGTAAGAGACTCTTTTTTTGTTGTTGTTGGTATTGGGATGGTAAATGTGCCCTTTCAATTTTCATAGACGTACATGAAACAGTGTGAGGGGCAATTTGTTGAAATTTCAGAGAAGAAGAAGAAATAAAGAAATTCCAATAGGGCCGTAAACATTACTATTTTATAATCAGGTAGATACAGTATATAATCAAGTAGATATAGGCTATATTAAAAATGTTGTCTAAATTGTGCAGCCCTGCAAACAAGCACAGCAAACCTTATTCCGGCCACTTAAAAAAAAAAAAAGAATAATCGTTTGCATATTTGGCTTAATTATTTTTCCATATACTGCATATAAAAATAAAATTAACTTTGATTAGTTGGTTTATTATTTTTTAAGACTGTGTTTTTCTTTTTAAGTGGATTGTTCTTGGCCAGAACAAGCTGCAATGTGGACTAGACTTTGACCATTGGGTTCAAACTTTTTGTGTGTGTGGACCAATATTTGTAATCAAGAATTTTCGTGTACCACCTCATAATACACATAATAAAATGTCTACACACAGTCCTACCTGAATTAATCCGCTCCTCTAAATAGGCTTACTAGCACTAAAACTATAACTGGTCACATCAGTACAACAGGCTTGTTAAAAGAAAGTTTACTGCACACAACGGCTGCCACATATTTAATTTATTTATTTACTCAAGCGCCCAAGGGCATAATCAAGTTCATTTGAACAACAGGCTTATTTCCATAGCAATGAAGTATGAAATCTATACAGTAATAAGAACACTTGGATATAGCCTAGTCAACATTTCAAAACCTTTAGCGATTTTAGGGGATTATTAATCTTCAGAGTTTTACAAGTCCTTAAAAGGTAGGCTTGAGTTTGTCCACTTAACAGCACATCCGCAAAACATTTCAGAAACGCGAGATCAAGAAACTAACTGAAATAATAACAGGCCTTATTCATTCCATTTATAAACATTTCTTTACCTCTGCCTCTTTTCTCTTCAGAGAACCTGTTGCTATTTACTTATCCATGTTGTGGTTCTAACGGCACTGAACTTTAACGTCACGGCCGAGCGCCACTAGCCTATTTTAGTAATCACACAATAACTTGACAATTTAATTAAAATTTTATATCAATATAGGCCTACATATTCTTTTTACTTTTAATTTTTTATGGGAATTTCCTGGTAAAATGAAAGTAAAAAAATATATAATATTTTGCCTTTCTACAGTCCACCTGCAGTACCCTCACGGACCACTAGTGGTCCGCGGACCACAGTTTGGGAATTGCTGGGTTAGACTTATGCCATTAGTCAAAAGTTGCTACATACTGCTTTAAAAATGCTTCTGATTCCATTCTCAAATCAGTTTAGAATCGCTCATGTCTTCAACTAGAGATTGTGTGTCTCACAAGTGTCTTATATTTATAAACTGGGTTGTGCACAACTGCACACTTGTGATTTTGAAATGCCGCTAGCACTGCTTTTAACTCTAGGTTATGAAGCCGTTTTCCAACACTGCTTTTGTGAGATGAACTGTAAATTGTGATGCAAAAGTATTATGGCAGATTGTTTAACAATAGACAACCAATTGTAAACTGCCTAGATGCTCATTAAATATGCATGTGCTTTAAACATTCATGTTGTGCTTTGTTTCCATATCTGAGGGAAACTTGGTGACATTTCCACAGATTTACAATCAGGGCTGGACTGGGGCTAAAATTCGGCCCTGGGCAAATCCAGCCCTACACAAAACAAGATATTTTGAAGAAAAGAAAAAAAAAATTCACTCTATGTTCCACAGAAAGAAAGTCATACAGGTTAGGGTGAGTAAATGATGACATTTTGGGGTGAACTATCCTTTAACAACAATAACATTGGTAAAGAGATGATACCTAATTTGTGGAAGGCTGATATTTATATTTCATCAAGCTCTAATTGAATTAAAATTTTACTTCAATTAAAATGCATTAGAACGATTAAAAAGTTCAACTATTTCTAAGATCATGGTAGTCACAGGTAAAACCATGCTCAAAATTATCATAGAAATGGTTTGTAAAGTAAATAATAATAAACTATGGAATTTGTAATAAAAAACTTCAAAAGCAAACTCTATGAAACTTATTTATATTCCCCAATATTTAATGTAAGTACTAACAGCAAATGTATTTTTAATAAATACATTTATGCCAAAACACCATATTTCTACAGTGTTTATAGGTAAATCATAATAAAGATGCTGGATTGACATGCAGTTTACATGGTCGTGACTGTTTTCAGTAAGATTCATCACACAACTGTATAACACAAAATTATACAGTTGATTACAGTTAATACAGTTAATTAAACGATTTGTGGACAAATCGGTCCACTACTCAACCGGCCCATCGGGAAAGTCCCAGTTCTCCCTATGGCCAGTACATGCTTGTTTACAATCATTGTTATTAACCTCATACTTTAGACTGTTAACCCAGCGTTCACAAATGCTTAAAATGTGTTGTACCATTTTAAGGCTGATCATTTTAAACGATGGCTTTTTTTAGAGGGAGAAATACACCCATGTGTTTTTTTGTGGTATAAATCCCCCACTAAAAACATTTCACACCAACAAAAGTCGCTCCTTATGATCAAAGGCAGGCTAGAAAAAAAGAGTGAACCCAGGAAAGAAAGGTAAGGGGACGAGGAAGACAGGTACTGGGTAAAACATGTTGAGCACAACTATTGGTGTGTCCAAATCAGTTTTATGTGGAACGTGAAGATGAATTTTCTCCTCCCTCTGAAGAGATGTGCTGCTTTTGCCTTTATTTGCCTTTAGTTTTTCCCTCCGCCTTCAGTGACAGCCCTGTTTGTTTATATCCTCCTCTCTTTCTTTCATGTGAACGCTTAGATCTAAAGCTGTAGAAAAGACACTTGTCGACTACTGCACTCGCACAAATGGGAAAGCCCACTAGGTTGTCTTTATTTTTTAAACCTTTTGAGGTGTGATTCATCCTACAGTAATTATATTTGCCTCTCAAGTTGTCAAAGCAGATCATAACTGATCCTACGGAGAGACGGCAGAAAATTGACAAGCTTGTCTACGATTCAGCCACTGCTTGAAGGCAGACGAATGATAAAAGAGTATATAGACAGACCTTCCATATATCAGTCCATCCATCCATCACGAGTCTAAAAAATTGGACAGAAGTGATATGGATGGCGGCTGTTTACAGTGAGGTGGAGGACATGTTCCCCCTGCTTTCTTGTTTAAGGTTGGCTGTAATCCGCCGTAAACCACTCTTGTGCACAAATCCTCTAACACTAGATTAGAGTGCACGATCAAAGGCATTCGTGGACTTACTTCAAAGTTAAAGTACTGTGGGAAAGAGTTTGCAAATTCACAGCATGCAAGGTGCCTGGAAATGTTTTAGACATCAGACATGTTTCTGTGGTGCATATAGTCAATAAAAAGGACAGATTTAATAAAATTATAGCTGTCACATGCAGTGTCCAAAATTGTATATGGTTAGTTAACAGTAAATACATAGAAATTGATATAATGAATATGTATGTTCTTATGACCACATATTAAGGGATAAATGAAATATTTGTACTTTTTAGAATCCATTTATTATACCATATAGGGCTATTTAAAGTAAAAGAGTTAAAATAAAATTTTAGGTAAAAATAATAATAATAATTTTATTATTATTATTATTTATGCTTTTTTAAAGATCCATATATATATTATCCATATCATATTTAATAACTCGAGCTGCTGAGTCTGTAGCCATTTTCAAGAAACGACTGAAGACGTATCTTTTTCAGCAACGCCTGATCCATTAATATGAACACTTTCTTTTATTTTATTTTCTATTCTATATCTATTAAAAAACGAAATTGCTCTGCGTTAGACTAAACTGGGAAGGGTCATAGCACTTGCATATTGTTGTCCTATTGTTAGTTTGATTGCTTCTATTGCTCTCCTCATTTGTAAGTTGCTTTGGATAAAAGCATCTGCTAAATGATTAAATGTAAATGTAAGTCAGAGGAAATAATAAGCCTGACAGGTTTAAATTTAGGTCTTAATCAGTGTATCATTACTAGTTCATTTGAATTTGCCATCTACACCAATGCAAGTCCCATAAATATTTCATTTTCTTGTGTGTTCAGAGTTTCTAGAATATAGTAAAGCCTATTTTCCCTGCAGCCACATGGTGGAGTGAAGTATTTGCAGTCTCTGGCGGTGAAGACCAATCTCTGCTGAACTACTTTTAGCATGATTATTAGACTTGCCATTACTTTCTTTAGGTAAACATTTAGACTGCACCTCAGTGCAGCAGAGCCTTTGAAATCAGACATCACACTTTATCTTCAGCTGTATCTGTTTGATCATCTGTTCACATTCAGATACTGTTGCAGTGTCAGTACCCTTCAGGTTGACATGCATACACTTTTAGATTCATAATGAAGCATGTCGGTGCCTCTTGCAGATAAATGAATGCACTTCAAAGAAGAAAACATTAATCGCAGAGTCCCCCCTGAAAAAGTCTATTCTTCTCACTCATCTGCTCGTCTATGTCAGATATGTCTGATCAGAATTACAGTACGAGTGAGCTGTGCCGTGCAGCCGCTTACATGACGTTGGACATTCATCCGAACTCTCAGATGACACGAGATTATGTGTTGTAATCAAGCACTATCCAACCTGAGAATAACTGCAGATTTACTTCAGATAAACTTCATTTATGCTGTTGCATTTATAATGTAGCAGAATTCTCCTGTAGGTTTTTTGGGTTGTTTTTTTGTATGTGTGTTTGTTTGGTTTTGATGAACCCTCTTTCTTTTCTTTTTTTTTTTTTCGATTGATTGAAATCCGTTAGTTGAGTTTTGGATTTAAATATTTGAAAATATTTTGCCCATGTCGCATATTAACTGACCCTAATCTTTAGTGTAGGTCCTCTGTTCATGATATACCCTTCAACAAGATGTGATATCAAGTGCACTTTCATGTTGGAAAACCTTAAGACTACTTTAAGTGTGTCTTCGTCTTGAGTAACTGCTCCAAGATTGATATTAAACCCACAGCTAAAAGTAAAATATATTCAAGCATTGTGAAGTTTTTTCTCTCTGTCTTCTTGTGTAGGTCTTTATGAATAAGAGATGTTTAATGGAACAGCTCTACAGAGCTACAAAGTGCTGCATTACAGACAACCACTTTCCAAAAAATGTTTGTTCTAAATTAAGCTCATTGCCTCCTATTCAAAATTAAATAAATGTACCAACTTTTATACCATGTAATCAGTTATAAGCTGTGTTGAGAAAGAAGTAACGTGAGTTACATAATCAGATTACTTTTTTCCAAGTGTTACTTAACGCATTACTTTTAAATTTACAACAAAATGTCTGAGATACTCTTTCAAATAAGTAACGCAAGTTCCTTTTTTTTCCCCATTTATTGACTGAAACCTCTCCTTTCCCCGTGTTGAGAAAATGGTGACTGTGCATACAAAGACGTTGTGTGCGCGGTGTAAACAGTGGTTATTTTAGTTCTAGACTAAATGTGAGCATACATTTACTCATCTCACTTGCACAACAACAAATTCAGTATTCCTTAAAATGAATAAAAAATTCTAATGAATAAAAACTGCATATTGCACAAACCTTCAATAATTTAATAGGTTAATACAAATATACTTTATGTATTTATTCTTATTTATTCATATTCTTCTGCGATCCTGAATGGCAGCACATCTGAAATTTTAGTTTGAGCTGCGCCCTGTAATGTACAGGCGTGCATTTGGATTTACTTCAGACTGAGACTTATTCATTTCACTTTAGATGTGAAATGGCCTTTACAATTGCCAAAACTTTTTTGTTGTTGTTGCTGTTTTTAAAAAACAAACAAGCAAGCCCAACCTTAGGTTAGAAAAAGTAACAAAAAAGTAGTGTAGTGCATTACTTTCCATAAAAAGTAACTAAGTAATGTAATGTTACTTTTTTTTAGGGAGTAACGGCTGTTTCACACCGCAAGCGTGAGCGGCGCTTGATCAGCGCGTCAGCGTAACTACATCGTCACTGCAGCTGCAGACGTGCGAGAGTATTCACACTGGAAGCGTTTGTACAGTGTCACAGTAGCGGCTCCAGAGCTACATATAAGCGGACAATTATTTACAAATACAACTATAAATTTGATTTTAGAAGTTGGTAAACCATATAAATGGTTAACAACAAAACAACCAAGAAAACAGCTCCAATCTTGTCGTTTCAGTCATAGCATATTTTCGATACGTTTACAAGAATGAAAACTCCGCGGATAAAACACACACACACACACACACAAAACCGCACACTCGGGTTTGATTTCGGTTGTGCTAGCCTAAGTAGCTGTCTGTGTATTTCATAAACTAAAAGAAAGTTTATATATAATATTTTCTGGCTAGTTTACTTAAGTTTTTTTTTTATAATACAACATACTTTCACACTTTCAAGTTTAAATGTGTTGCTTAAATCTTCTATAAATATTTTTGAGTCTTCATTTTCTTTTTTTGCCTACTCCAGTTCTTGTTAAAACTCACTAGACATGCTTATTCTGTGCATTTTGGGCACTTTTTGTGTGAAATCAAATTTATTTTGTCCATCAAAAGTGTGCTTTCACTTTAATTGAGCGTGAGAAGCGCAGCAAAAATAGACTCGGTGCCAAAACCCCCGCTTCACTGCTCGTCACTCGACGCTCACGCGCTGCTCCTGCTCGCAGTGTGAATGCACTCGTTGATTTAACATGCACACCGAAAAAAATGCGTGCTGCTCGCGTGCCTCTGACGCTTGTGGTGTGAAACGGCCTCTACGCAATATTGTAAGGCATTGCTTTTAAAAGTATTTTTCACCAATACTGGTTATAAGACACTAACTGTAACACTGGCAGACACGAAGGAAAGTTGATTTATTACAAAATAAATGCAAAGTAGCTTTACAATACAAAATAGCCTGGAAAACAACTAAATAAAACTAAGAAAACCAATGATACATCCAATAAAAGACATGACCTGACCAAGAAAAAGGAAAACATATATACGGAAAACGGAAATACACAGAACCATAACACTACTGTAACAGTAGCCGTGTTTCCATTACCCTTCAAATTGCGCAAATTGAAAATACGCCCGATGGAAACATGTCAATTTCGCCAAAAACATTTATGCTCCCATGAAGTGGTTTTTCAGGCAGTTCAAAAAAGTAATATTTATATGGAAGTAAAATAATAACAAATGTTTTTGAAACAAAAAGCCTGTTGAATTGCACTACTTGAAAAAAATATGCATTGCATTAACCATGCTTGCATGTTAATGCTTTGTATTTTTAGGACTTGCATTTTTTTTATTGGCTCAAATTCAACATGGTTGAATATTTAAGCTGTGAATATTTCAATTCAAAACATTTCAAACACATTTTCATTATTAAAAATTCAATAATCCATATTCACCTTTCATATTTCATTTCCAAAATATTAAAACTGTTTAAAAATACAACCTATAATATTCAACAGGCAATTTATGGTCCATTTTATTTCGCTTTACAAATTCGCTTCCACAAATTCAGTGGTTCAAATTCGACAGTAAATTCAACATTGACATCCAGGAACTGCAGGAAAAGCAGTAGATTACCGATCATAATCTCCATCTGCTGTTAGTCGACCTCACCAGCAGGGGGTGCAAGTGCAAGCGTGTGTTGTTGAGGAAGACCGAACAACAGTTAGAGCAAGCCATTCATTCATAAAAACATATTTATAGAAATGTAAGTGTATTTGTGATTATTATGAGGGCTGTTTTTATGTTTAATTCACTGTCTTCATGGTCCCTGTGTAGCCTACATGCATCTTTCTCTACCGTGAACAAGATTATAATGTTATTCCCCCGATGCTGATGTACAGATCAAATGGTAGGCCTACATTTGAGGTAGACATATTTCTCTTGGTTGTTTAGTTGCCTTAACTTTATATCGCGGCGATGTGCTGCAGTACTAGGGTTTCCCTCAATACTTCAGGATTGCTGTAAATATAAAACGTGTAACGTAGCTTAACTAATACAGTGATATAAAAGACCAAACTCGCACCTTGTTGAGAAGGCTGTAGGCTACTATATGGTTATAGGCAAGCAGATTGACTCAGAATATGAACTTAACGCGCAAAGTTTCACACTACGCGTTTCCCAGTGATATACTGGCATAAAGTTGGCTTGACATTGGACATTCGCAAATTTAGGGACCGTCTCTAAAGTTACATATACATTGGTACACAAGTTTCTAACTTCAATAGCATTGGGAGATAATGACTTACAGAAAAGTGGTAGGTGTCAGGAATGATGCACACCTTTTATATTTTTTATATGTATTCAAATAAATTGAAGTTTGCTATTGAAGTTAGAAACGTGTGTAATGTCGTATATAACTTAAGAGACGGTCCCTACGCGCGAATGTCCAATGTCAAGCCAACTTTATGCCAGTATATCCATAGGCGTAATTTGCGGGTTGGACATGTCCCCACCACTTTTTGCCATGGTTGATATTGTCCCCACCACTTTTGAAACCACTTCTCGCAGAGCATTCATTTCGTTCGTTTGTTAAATAAGAGGCGATCTAACGCTGAAATGTGTTGTTTATGAAATCAAGTGCTCGTTGCCACTGCGATCAGTGGCACGGATACAGTATTTCTCGTGCGCTTCAGTCGGTTGCGGAGACTCTCTTCTCTATTCGTTCCGGTGAAATCACAAAACAAACTGCACACAAACGTGTCCCTGCTTGATATACAACCACTGATAAATATATTCGGTTTGGATGAGGGAAAAAAAACTATACGAGTGCGGAATAGAACCAGGAACCTCTGACATGCATGGCAAAAGTTCTGCCACTCGACCACTACAGTACATACGTAAATCAAAATTCTCGGCACTAACTACATATTAGATCTCATTAAACATGACAGATGAAACCCAATGTACTTTTTAAATCGATTGCTGGACATCGTAATGTTATTGTACATAGCCTACGTCTGATTTATGATTTAACATTGTATTAGCAACACACACACACACACACACACACACACACACACACACACACACACCTGTCCCACCCACTATGCCACTGAGTAACTTATATCACAGGGAAACGCTGCGTGAAACTTTGCACGTTAAGTTCATATTCTGAGTCCATCTGCTTGCCTGTAGCAATATAATAGCCTGCAGCCTTCTCAATAAGGTGCGAGTTTTTTATATCACTGTATTAGTCCATTAAGCTACGTTAAGCATTTTATATTCCAGCAATCCTGAAGTATTGAGGGAAACCCTTGTACTAAAGCACATCGCCGCGATATAAAGTTAACAAAAGCCCCTTTCACACAGCGCTTTGAACCCGGCAAATTGCCGGCAAATTGCCAGAAAGCCTTCTGTGTGAACGCAAACTCGACCCGGGATTTATCCGGGATCGATGCCGGGTTGGGGACCTAGTAACATTGCCGTGTTCAGTCCCGGAACGCGCGCTGTGTGAACAAAAGCCGTAATAATGCCGTGTCGTAGTGATGACGCTGAAGCCGGGATCGTTCGCCAGCTGTGAAATGGTACGTAAAGCGCAAGTTTATGTTCGAATCAGAGAAAACATGCAGAAGCGTGGTTTCACGAGAGAGAGATCGCAGCTCATAAGCAAACTTAAGACGCTGCTGAGATTACAAGTCACATCGATGTCACGTGTCTTTACGGGATTTTTACGGGTTGTGTGTGAACGCACTCTCTGATTCCGGAAAATCACTGGCAGTGTGAATGAACCAAAATCAAACGAACCCGGGTCAAATCCCGGGTCACTTTATCCGTGTATTTTCCGGAATCTCTGTGTGAAAGGGGCTAAATACACTTTCATGTCTATAAATTAGTTTTTATCATAGACCGTAAAAGAAATGGACACAGCGACCCCCTTGGTATTTATGAATGAATGGCTTGCTCTAACTGTTGTTCGGTCTTCCTCAACAACACACGCTTGCACTTGCACCCCCTGCTGGTGAGGTCGACTAACAGCAGATGGAGATTATGATCGGTAATCTACTGCTTTTCCTGCAGTTCCTGGATGTCAATGTTGAATTTACTGTCGAATTTGAACCACTGAATTTGTAGAAGCGAATTTGTAAAGCGAAATAAAATGGACCGAAAATTGCCTGTTGAATATTATAGGTTGTATTTTTAAAAAGTTTTAATATTTTGGAAGTGAAATATGAAGGGTGAATATGGATTATTGATTTTTTTAATAATGAAAATGTGTTTGAAATGTTTTGAATTGAAATATTCACAGCTTAAATATTCAACCATGTCAAATTTGAGCCAATAAAAAATGTAAGTCCTAAAAATACAATGCATTAACATGCAAGCATGGTTAATGCAATGCATATTTTTTTCAAGTAGTGCAATTCAACAGGGTTTTTGTTTCAAAAACATTTGGCATTATTTTACTTCCATATATTTAGCAGAACTGCAATGGAAACAGTTTTGGCGCATTTACAGGTCACCTGACGTAGATGGTGCGGTATGTTTGGACAGAAGACAAAAGACACATTTTTTTATTAAGACAAAAGAATTAGGGGAATACTGGATTCTAAACCCCTCAGAAATGCTACAATCAGGTCTTGTAAATCCAGTAAAGCAGATATGAGGGAGGAACACCCATAAACACCTCATTTGCAGCCACTCCCAAGTATAAGGAGCGTTCCTTGGCATTAATGCTTGGATAACATGCCTACGTCTCCTTCGATTAAAAATAATGGCTAGTGCGGTGGGTGGGACATACTGAACATAAACCTACCAACATTCATTGCCATAATTGTTGGAATGACTTATCGCGAGAGGAAAAAATAGTTTCAGTTGCATAACATTGGTCAATGGAAACGTCGTCATTTCGTAATAGTTTTTTATCAATATTTAGAAAATGTCGCAAAAGTTTTTCGCAAATCTGTAACGGAAACGAGGCTAGTGAAAAATCGTTTATGAATTTCATTGATTTTTTATTTTTAAATCTACTTCCTTACATTTAAATTCTAATTGCAGTTCTGCCTCCTGTTTTCAAAAAAAAAAAAAAAAATTCAAATTAGATTCTGAAACTGGAAATAATAAGGCCCTAAATAAACATCTACTATAATATGATAAAATATTAAAGATTTTATTTGGTGCTTGACAAAAAAATATTAAATTAAAAAAAGTATTTGGAATTGTATGCATACTAACATGAAGAGGGTTAAATGTCTAAAAGCTGAACTTTTCAAAGTAAAACAAGAGAAATTGTATAAACTATAGGTGTGAATGTTGACTCCTTTATATACAGTAGAGCTAATGTGAGTCTAGGTCCGGCAGCTTTTCCAGCTATGGGGTAAATAAGGTGAAACCTTCAATGTCTTTCACTTTCCAGGTAAAAAATCTCTCAAAGCCCTTGTATGTGAGTTAAACCATTGTAAGCATGTACCCTTAAATCAGTCATCTAATCCCAGAGCTTTACCTCACATCACGCACCTTTGTGACCTTCCCCTACTATGTCTAAGAGTGGAAGCTGTCCTCAGACTGACATCTGACCAGCCTTGGCCTTGCCGAAACTAACATCATTCCAGAAACTGATTCCAGTTCAGGAATAGGGAGCAATTTCTCAACTTTAAGCAGCTTGTGTACGGGTTGTTTGTAGCCAAAAGAGTAGCACAGTTCATTTGATTTATCACTCTTGTCCTCAGGCGTATGGCACGGCGCTCTTGCTTTACCTGCCCAAAACAGGCAAAATAAAGCACTGTGAATATAAAGATATTGTTTCTGAAAGATAGGTAGTGCTAAAATTCATAGGTTTTTCAATTTTAATGCAAAGGAGCCTCAAATATGTTGATCCCATTTTGAGGTAGTGGCTGCTTCAAATTTCAAAGCAACAATACACAGTATTTTCATCTATAGAAACCCATTTATACTGTGTATGAAAAATAGTATGTGTAATACTACTTTAACCCTAAAGGCCCTTTCACATGACTTGTGTCAATAATGCATTGAACTATAATGCATTGACACAATCTGATGTGAGTTTGGGGCAGGACTTTCTGTTTGCTAAGGACAGTTGGAGCATTATTTGGGGGGAACCTATGGTTATTATTGAATTTTCGTTTGGTGACAAATCACCATTTAGTTCTGCTAAAGTATTTCTGCATTGTTTGTATTTGTCCAGTAAAGACAGTTTATGATAAGAAATCTGACTCTGAGCAAACGTCACACATATGCACTCATGCGTACACTAACGCTCATATTTTTGTGGATAATCTGGAATAGGTGGGATTTAAACGAGGGATGATCTGGGGCAAAGCACAGATTTGGACTGAACATTCCCACATATACCAACTACTGACAAAACAGAGAGGACTCTGTCACATGGACATGGAGCATCATCATGAGCACATAAGTGACTGTGTTTTTTTTTCAAGACTGTTAAAAAAAAAATCTGTTGCAATCCATATGCCTTTGAATTCAAATGCGTTTTTGTGTGAATGGTACTTTGGTGAGGATAATTTGCTACAATGGTTGAAAAATTCCTTAAGACATTTACATACCAATCAGGGGAGTTATATATAACTGAAATAAGTTGTAATAATGTGTCAAAGTGACAGCCTTTCCTAACCCTCCTCAGTTATTATCAAAAATCCAGTGGTCGTTCAGTGATCCAGATGTTCAGCTTTAAACCAAAGAATATACATAAAGATGGTTGTTAGTCTTTGTGTATGCTGTGATCCATGCCATATATACATGACATACTTACTATTTATGTATGCCATATTGATAAAGTACTCGTCACGCACGCTTTGAGCATGCAATCAGTTTTGCGCTCATTGCATTTCTGACATCTCTATGACCTTGTTTGATGGATTAGCCTCATTACAGATGGAGGTACAGCATGCTTGCATTGATTTATGTCACATTACATTTCAGTGCTCAGAAACACTTAAACATCTGATTCAGGGTCAGCAGTTTCTCTCCACATTAGGTGTTTCTCAAATTTTTGGAATAAAATGGCAGACTCCTTTACTCAGCTATGGTTAGTTTCATAGCGTGTCATTTAATGTATCCTAAACACGCACAACTAAATGATATTTTCACACTTTTCAGCATAATTTGATGAAACATAACTTAATTGGAAATGGATTTTTGTTTAGAAATCTCTAAACAAACCATTTCAATATTCATTGTATGTTATTTCACTCTTTGTTTTAAACTCTCATAAACTGATATTTTTTATGATGGAATTTTATAGTTTAAAGGGGTCATGTCATGGATTTAAATATGTTCATTGAGGATAACATACTTACAAGTATAACATACTTATGTTAATAAAGTTTTTTGCACAAAAAAACAAACAAATATATACGCGTAAAAAAATATTTTAGACCCTCTGTCTAAAATGATCCGCTTTTAAAGGGGTCATCGGATGCAAAATTCACTTTCATGCAGTCTTTGCAGTGTGTGGACACAACCACCATACAAAAAAAAAGGAGTAAATGGATTTTTTTCAATCCTCAAAAAGCCTAAACACTGTCAATAATCAAGCCGTTTGGATTTTCTGAGCAATATGATGTCATATTGCTCATGCTCCGCCCATGACCACTGATGGACTGTCCCGTATTAGCATATTTCCGCCCTCAGTCAGTTGTATACTGTCTGCCAGCGGTGCGTTTCCCGTACAACGACGTAACTCGCTGCTGCTTCACTTCCATAGTATGATGCATCGTTGGTGAAATCAACTTGCTAGTCACGACTGTTTCCCGAAACCATATTGTCGCAAAGTGGTCGTTCAACCACCTTGGTTTATGATGTCACGCACGTGGTGGAATATTATCGCTAGTAGGAACGCTAGATGTTTTGTTATAAAATGACTTTTATCAGTTATTTTGCTTTATTTCCAGACTTAATCATAGGCTCGTTCTTACATAGTAGAGCACGTATACGGACATGCGTAGTCTTGAAAAACATAGCTTTAAATCTCTTGACAAACTAAAAGACGTAAATGACATTTGTATGTATTCTAAATAAAAGACAGGTTGTACTGAATGTCAGCTTGCTTATTTTGCTCAAGATAAGGATTTATTAAGTCCACATGTCATGCAAACTAGAAACTATGCTTTTAACCACAAGTCGAGAACTGTCGTTCCAATCTCACAAGTTTGCGATGCTGTTTGCAAATGTACGTTGGAACGATGGTTTCGGGAAACACCGAATTGTTGAACTATGCTGATAATGACGGAACCTGCGAACATAGTTGGCTAACGATGCTTTTGGGAAAAGCACCCCCGGGCAGCACTTTATATTTCTTGTGTCGACACCCCCCCATGGAAGAGAGGGGTGGGGTGAGCAGTTGCTCATTATCATTTAAAGAGATATGCACCGAAACGGGTCGCTGTGAACGGAGCTGTTTTTGAGGTAAAAAGGGTGTTTTAACAACCATTGAGGAATTTTAACCAAAGCATGTTCCAAACTTTACATGAAGACCCTAAAGAATCATACCAACTTGTGGAAAATGGGCATCCGATGACCCCTTTAAGGGGCGGTTCCTTTAAGGGTTATCAGTAAACGGCCACAGTTATGATTGGCTAACGTCATTGCATAGGAAACCGTACACTGTGCCTTGTTTACAAAACAAAATGCTCTGAACAAACGTATAATCATCCGACTCGATTGAGAACGCCATTAAAATAAACCATCCTGGGATCCTTCTGAAGTCTGTACAGAGACTCAAACGGACACGTCTAAGCGAAGATTTTTTCACTCTTACATTTGTCCTGTTGTCAGCTGACTCAAGTACTCTACTGTATCCAGTGTAGACAGCCTCAGCTATTATAATGGGTTTTATTTCCTTTTGATGCGACGCAACGCTCACATCTAGTGTAGGCAAATGTCAGCCATTAAGCAACTGAACTGTTATGAGGTTGGCGGATGAACCCAGGCGCAGACAGTATGCAAACACAGAACGTTTATTGCAGACAGAAAACAGGGAAAACAAAAGCCCACGAGGGGGTAAAACAAGGACAACTCTGACGAGGGAAGACTAAACTAGACTAACACTTGACAAACTAGACTGTAAACTAATAACAGAAACAGGATCAATAAAACACTAGACAAAACTCTCAAAAGGGTACTCACAGGTAAGTTTAGCAATAACTCACACAACGTATGACAAGTCAAACAATGAACCGACCCAGGAAAGCAAACACAAGGGGATTATAAAGGGAACACTAATGACAAGGACAGGTGAAACTGACTAGACAATAATGACGAGACGAGGATAACAAGGGGGCGGGGTAACGAGACAACACAAGCACATGGCCCAAGCAAAAGGCCATGTGCTTGTACACAAAACATGGGTCTGCCATGATCCTGCCACAAGACTAGAGAAATCAAAGACATGATGGCAGAATCATGGCAGAATCATGACAGAACCCCCACCTTAAGGAGTGGCTTCCAGACGCTCCTCAAAGGGAAACTAAACACAAGACAAGACAGACCGTGACATAGATAAAAACCAACAAAACATGGAAAACACTAATAATACACTAATACATGAAAAAACTATGACAGGGTTGGGATGAAACATCAAAAACATACAAGGCAGAGGAGGTGGAGGAAACACAGAGTTCATGGGGGGAGGTCCAGGGAAGAAGGAAGACTGGGGGTCTTGGGTCCACGGGATGAGGGCTGAGGACAAGGACTCTGGGCAGGTTTAGACGGAGACACACGAGGAAAGGGTCTTGGGGGAAACAGTCCGGGGGTTAGTGGAGACAGGGAAAACAGTCCGAGAACTAGTGGTGACAGGGACAAACGGGGAAACAGTCTGGGGGCTGGTGGAGACAGGCGCGAACGGGGAAACAGTCCGGGGACTCGTGGAAACAGGGACAAACGGGGAAACAGTCCGGGGGCTGGTGGAGACAGGGACGAACCGGGAAACAGTCCGGGGTACTGCTTCAGTGGTAGCAGCAATAGATTCAGACACAGAGGACACAGAGGATGAGGAAACAGGACTCCTGACGGGGGACATAGCAGGCGAAGGGACAGGACTGGGTGCAGCGCTCTGTGGCAGACTTGGGTGCAACTCTCACAGGGACAGGATCGGGGGCAGCGCTCACAGGGACAGGATCGGGTGCGGCGCTCACAGTGGTAGGCTTGGGAATAGAGCTCACAGACACAGTGGGCTCGGGACAAGGCATGACGGGCACATCGAGGATCTTGACAAGCTTGGCAAGGTAGTCTGCTAGAGTCTCGGCAGCAACAATGATAGGCAACCTCTTATGAGCAGAGACCGCTTGCAGGACTGCTTCTGCAGCTAAATCGGCCGCAGCTCTCTCTGCAGCTAACCAGGATTCCGGGCTCTCAGTTGCAGCAGCTGGCTCTGGAACAGCGTTTAGCGTTGCAGCTTCCGGAACAGCGCTTAGCGTTGCAGCTTCCGGAACAGCGCTCGCAGTAGCGGGCTCCGGAACAGCGCTCGCAGTAGCGGGCTCCGGAACAGCGCTCGCAGTAGCGGGCTCCGGAACAGCGCTCGCAGTAGCGGGCTCCGGAACAGCGCTCGCAGTAGCGGGCTCCGGAACAGCGCTCGCAGTAGCGGGCTCCGGAACAGCGCTCGCAGTAGCGGGCTCCGGAACAGCGCTCGCAGTAGCGGGCTCCGGAACAGCGCTCGCAGTAGCGGGCTCCGGAACAGCGCTCGCAGTAGCGGGCTCCGGAACAGCGCTCGCAGTAGCGGGCTCCGGAACAGCGCTCGCAGTAGCGGGCTCCGGAACAGCGCTCGCAGTAGCGGGCTCCGGAACAGCGCTCGCAGTAGCGGGCTCCGGAACAGCGCTCGCAGTAGCGGGCTCCGGAACAGCGCTCGCAGTAGCGGGCTCCGGAACAGCGCTCGCAGTAGCGGGCTCCGGAACAGGGCTCGCAGTAGCGGGCTCCGGAACAGCGCTCGCAGTAGCGGGCTCCGGAACAGCGCTCGCAGTAGCGGGCTCCGGAACAGCGCTCGCAGTAGCGGGCTCCGGAACAGCGCTCGACGAAGGATGGGAGGCTCCCCTCTTCCTCCTCTTTCTCCTAGGTCGGGAAGCAATGGTTACAGCAGGACTCGTGATCGGCTGGACGGGCTCAGTGGGGGACGAAACAGGAACAGAGAAGACACTTCTGGTTGGTTGAGCTCAGATGACGATGACTCCGAGGGGGAATCCCAAGAAACCCGTCTCCCTCATTTACCACGGAGGTCAGCGGGTGTGGAAGATGCCTCTGGAGTCGAAACAAGGTGACTCTGGTCACGACGCCAATCATACGACCCTCCGGGATGACAGGAAGACAGGCAGACGAAAACCTTGAGGAACCCATTGACTCTCTCCGAGACAAGCAGTCCACCACTGATCGAAATGGGCGAAGAGTAAGCGACTCCCGTTCAGACAGAGGAGGTGGAGAGTTGAGACCGGCAATGAAGTAGTGAGAAACCAGGACCTCAGGCAGGAAGAATCTCTTCTCCTCTACGACTTGTGCATACCTCTTCAGGGACAACTCACCCTGGGGAGGGAATGGAAGTCTTCCAGCTCTACTATCAGCGATGGCCGACTGCCACCATAGTTCTTGGTCAGTCGGTTGTGGTCTAGCGGGGAAAGACATACAGTCTGCTGGGTTCTTCTGTGGTCGGTTCATTCTGTTATGAGGTTGGCGGATGAACCCAGGCGCAGACAGTATGCAAACACAGAACGTTTATTGCAGACAGAAAACAGGGAAAACAAAAGCCCACGAGGGGGTAAAACAAGGACAACTCTGACGAGGGAAGACTAAACTAGACTAACACTTGACAAACTAGACTATAAACTAATAACAGAAACAGGATCAATAAAACACTAGACAAAACTCTCAAAAGGGTACTCACAGGTAAGTTTAGCAATAACTCACACAACGTAAGACAAGTCAAACAATGAACCGACCCAGGACAGCAAACACAAGGGGATTATAAAGGGAACACTAATGACAAGGACAGGTGAAACTGACTAGACAATAATGACGAGACGAGGATAACAAGGGGGCGGGGTAACGTAACGAGACAACACAAGCACATGGCCCAAGCAAAAGGCCATGTGCTTGTACACAAAACATGGGTCTGCCATGATCCTGCCACAAGACTAGAGAAATCAAAGACATGATGGCAGAATCATGACATGAACGCCAGTGGGCGATGATGTAAAACTATTTGTCGATATCTTGCTATGGAGACATATGCACATATATTTGCCCGTGTGACTTCACAAATCCCTCAATATAAATTTTACAAGTCATGACCCCTTTAAGATTAAAAGTCATGTAAATCATGGATAAAACTGTCAAATCTATACATAAAAGGCATTTGAAAAGCACCAAAAACTAAATCATGATACAATGTATAAAGATTCCAAGACTGTCTTGATGTGACATTCTTTGTCTTGTGTTTTAGGTGTGCTTACCAAGCAAGTGGAAAATCTACATGTTTTTCTGCTGGTATGTGGGCTCAGGCGAGTTAAGGATCCTCTGTATCTTTTAGAAGCTTTTGCAGGTATTGCGGCTCTATAAAATCAGTTTAACATCATTCTTCATGGAACATAAACTGTATCATTGAAATGTTTTATTGTTAATAGACATTATTATTATGTGTGTTCAATCAAATTTGTTGTTTTTCTCTCTTACAGAATGGCACAGTCAGAACCCTCTAGTGGTCCTCATCATCATTGGCCCAGTGGTAAGAAAGATTTATGATGATTTTAGTAAGACATGCCTCGAGTTCAGGGTGACAACTACTGGTCACCTCGCAGGCCAGATTCTGCTTGTCAATATATTTTTTATGACCCTTTGATTTTCTTAAATTCCTTGCTCTTCAGACACACATATTTGATTAAAATAAAAGCTGTTCTTTTGAACTTTTAAAACCGTTTCCACAAAAATATTAAGCAACACAACTATTTTCAACATTGATAATTTGAAGAAATATTTGTTAAGCACCAAATCAACATATTAGAATGATATCTGACAGATCATGTGACACTGAAGACTGGAGTAATGGCTGCTACTAATGGCTGAAGACTGGAGTAATTCAGCTTTACCATCACAGGAATAAATTACATTTTAAGTTGTAAAAATATTTCACAGTTGGCTCTCGTGACTGGGATAGGGACCAGGCAAAAGTATAGGAGTCGGGTGGTGGAGGGGTGTAGGAAAATTGTTGAGGAAAACTCGTGCCGATTAGATGGATAATTTGAATGTGTTCCTCCCGAACTTTGTTATTAAAACATAATTTACTGGTTTATTGCATTTTTTTTTTATCAAATACATACAGTCTTCTTTCAAAAACATTACAAATCTTACCGACCCAAAACTTTTGAACAGAAATGTAGTTATTTATGTCTCATTATACAAATGACCTATTACAAAAAAGGTTTATCCGATTATTTTATTTAAATCGTTTAAAGATTATTATGAGCACTGTATGTTTGATAGATTATTGTGTTTGTTTGACTGTTCAGTGATGTGTAGAGCTACTCGACTTTAAAAACATCAGGTTACTGAAAAAGAAAAAGAAAAGTAGCGTTGCTACTTTTATCTTGCCCTCCACTAAAAAGTGTACGTTGTTGTAAATTTAGATAATCTATTCCTCGAAAGAAAGAAAGACCTTGACAAGCCCTGGTCTAATTATTCCAGTTAACACCTATTCCTGCTGCCATCACCACAGGTAAAGCTGTGAAACGCTTCCACACGTGCTGTATATCCTCTCCTGATTAGTTAACATCTTCAAAAGCCCATAACACACCCTAACATCCTTTTCAAAGGAGCTGTGTCAGTGTTTGCGCATGTGAGCAACATGTTTCTGTAGATTCCAAGGTAGCGCTAATTGGATGTAGCAAAGATAACAACATTAGCATGCATTAAGCTGGACTTATCAGAGGCATTTAGAGGCTCACTCGAGCTAGAGCAGTGGAATCATGGAAAGGATTAGGGCTGCGGGGGACTAGCATAAGCTTTGGACTATTAGTAGGCCTGCAGTGCTATATGGTGCTAGGGGAGTCTTGTTAGCTGCTAGGAGCTAATGGCTAGTCCGTGGCAGGCCATCTGCCACTCCTGATTATGTGCCAAGTCTAGGTGCTGCCATTCTGCCAACCCCGTAGAGGGGTCACCCTCCCCCTCTGGGCAGTATCAAGACTAGTCACAAACATGGTCAAATATTTTTCGAAATAAAGAGATTTTAAAAGATTGAAAAAAGGGAGGAAACAAACAAACAACAAACAAAAAAAAGTTTGCGAAGTGTGTCTGGGGAAAAGGATAGAAGAGAAACTGGAACAGAGCAAGTCAACATAAGACCTAAAGCCCAAATGACTTCCTTTCTAATCCATGAAAGTTTTACTATAGAAGTCTGACTGCATATGTTCTATTTGGGATCAAGCACCAACTGTATTTTTGTTCCACCATATTTGTATTCTTTTTCTGGCTTAGTGTCTAAGACAGCCCCTGGAACCATATGGTAAAAAGTTGTGAAATTTGGCACACTGATTGGATGGGGTCTAATGGTGTGTTCAAGTTGTTCTGGGAAGTTTGTATTAACAAGTTGAGAAGTTGTAATTACGAAGTCAGGTGCATTCAGATCATTTTGGTCAGAGCCAGATGGCATGTGCTTTTACTGCAATATAATACAACAGCCATTAAAATGAAAAAGTTCTCTTATAGTGAGTGCAATTGCAGTATGTAAAATCAGTAGCATGTTGGAATGAATAGTATTCATAAAACTGTAGGCAAAAAGTACCTGAATGACCTACTACTACTGCAGAGATTCTGAAGTGCTCATCCACTGGACACTTTACTATCCCATGAGGGCACGGAAGAGGATCTGTAAATCCGAATGTATATTTGAATCATACTACACACATTCATACTTTATTGAACATACTTTTTAATGGTCACAAAATGCTTTCTCTAGTCTCTACTAGATTTTTCTAGGTCTGTCGACTAAACCGTAGTCAAGATGAAGAGGCTTAGTCAACCAAATTTTAATTAGTTTTGTAGTCACAGAAAAAAAAAACAGGAAGTCACGCAGTCCGTGATGGACAAATCATTAACACGGCTGGTCCATGTGGTAATTACAGTATTTTGGGCAGTAAATCCAAATGTTTGCCTATCAATCACTTACCTCAAATGGCTTATCATTTGAAACATGCAAGTAGTAGCCTAACGTTAGCCACTTTACATGGCGGATCGCTCTAATGTTAACCTACATAAATGTGCGCTATTATTAAAATCTAATACTCATGTCATTTTTCGTCATACAGATGCATCATTCGAAACTGTAAAGGGTCTACTTTTATTTGTGTACACTCACAACAACAACTCTTTTGTAAAATAAAGAAAACAAACAGGATGCGCTTTCTCCATGAACTCCTTCTGGAGCACATCACAAAAGTGAATTGAAACTCACTCATACAAGCATAAACTTGTCTCACATGAATATTCTATATATCTATAGAAAGCTTGAAATTGTCTTGTTTTAAATTAACCAATTTCAATATTCTCTGATTATGTAATCCATATTAAAAAAAGCACATTTCTCTCTATATGTGCACTGTACTCCCGAGATGGCAAGTCGGCATCGTCAACTTAATTTTTGCAGCCGACACTGACTCAGAAAACACTAGTTTACCAATAAATTAGTAAAATGTTCAGTAAGTCTCCTTGCTGTTTTTTCAGACACATTCATAATCATTACTTTTGCCAGAGCACTGCGGCAAGCTTTATGTGTTTGAGTGCCTCATTATTATGGTTTAGGATTTATCTGCAAAGTAGAAGTTAGCAATGTTACATATATAACATATGTAATGCATATATTATATATCACATATATATATATATATATTATATATACCCCCCCCCCCCCAGTATTTAAGTAATTACATTAATAAACATGTGACTAGTCAACTGTTTGCTTAAATGAACGACATCGTCAACTAGAAAACTAAGGGCAACCCTAGTTTTTTCTATAACAAATGCCCTAGTTTTATAAGCTATAAAAGGAAATAAATGTTAATGTTGCCAGAGGATCATACAAATACAATATTTGTCATACTGCTGTTTTGTTCTTCCCATCTCTAAATATTTTCTCATTCCATCCATTGGAAAAACTACACATAAAATTGTTGTCTGAAATCCTCTTAACAGCCAAACTTTTTGCACAATATGAGCACCAAAAAAAAAAACAAGAATTCCTACGCTATTGGCTTACATTCTTCCTTCATGCATTTGAATCAGTCCCACCCAGTGCCTGCCGACAGATCCTGTCTACCAACCCGTGGTGACTTCACTGTTCCTTCATTTCTTCCTGAACTTCAGTACCTTGAGTATTTCAGTGTGGCCTATTTCTGCAGCCACCCATCCTCAAGCCCCAGTGATTTCACCACAACGACGTGATGCTTCCTTCTGCCACACTTTGACTTTTGTTTATGTGCTGTGATGTTTCTTTTGAGATTCACACATCAGGTGGAGACACATTTTCTTTTTTCTTGTCTATTTGCGTCTCCAGTGATGTTCAAAGGCTTTCTTGTTTGAGTGTGGTTGGCTCCGGGCAAACCGATGACACTGCCAGTTGCTAACATGTTCTTGTAAGCTGTGGTGTGTTTTTGTTTGATAAGAATATCTGGAGAGTGGTAAGACTCATTGTTTCTTTGGGGAGGGGAGGGTTCATGTTGATGACATCAAATGGATCCCAGATGTCTTGTGTCTTTTCCGCCTCCTTTTGGTTTGATTTGTAAATATTATTTAAAGCTGCATTCCTAAAACATTCTGAAAATTACTGTACCTGTTTGTAGGCTTTTCTAATTCACAGCAACTTATACATTTAATTTAAATTGGTTTCTCATTTCCAGTAAGTTTATTTTAAATGTGATTCAAGATGTAAACTTGTTGTTGAAAATACACAAATATGCTAACTTTTTAATACATTTACATGATTATTTTCTTATATTTAAGTGTTAGATAACCAACATTGAGAACATTTTTAATTTGTAATTGTTTTCTTTTGCTTTTTACAAGTACAACCGTGAAAACATAATATGGGTTATGAATATACAGTTTTGCTCATAAGTTTACATACCCCTTGCAGAATATACAAAATGTTAATAATATTAGCTAAATAAGACAGATCATACAAATTGCATGTTATTTTTTAGTACTGTCCTGAATAAGCTGTTTCACATTAATGATGTTGATGATGAACATATAGTCAACAAGACAACATAATAACCAAATTCACACAAATGAACCAGTTGAAAAGTTTGCATACCCTTGAATCTTATGTTACCCGGATGATCAATGATCATGCATTAGAATCCTCTAGATCCTGCACATTCCTTCGCTTTCCAGTATCCTCTGCATATTTATATACTTTCCTAACTGTGGCTATATTATTTTGTGATCTATCTTTTAACACCAAGGGATTCATACACTATTAAAAAAGATGAAACATTCACTGATGCTCAAGTAGGCAATACAAAGTAGGCAGTACATTTTCCTTATTTTGTGTAAAGATATATATATTTTTCATTTAGCACTGCCCTTTAGAAGCTTTATGAGATATTTACGTTTCCCTGAATACAAAATATGTACAATTTACCCTGATCATCCAATTCAAAAAGTTTACACCCACTGGCTCTTAGTTCACCCAAAAATTAAAAACTTTCTTTATAACTCATTCTTTACTCACCCTCATGTTGTTCCAAACCTGTAAGACTTACATTCAAAACACAAATGGAGATGTTTTAAACATGTTTTAAAACCTGTCCCTTCATTGACAGTCTACGCAACTACCACTTTGACACTTCAAAAAGTTCATAAAGAGATCGTAAAATGAATTAATGTGAATCGAGTGGCTTAGTACCAATTTTCTGAAGAGACACAATCGCTTTATATGATGAACAGATTGAATTTAGGCTTTTATTCACATATAAACATTCATCCACACACACATCTGTTATGATAGAGTGTAAATGGAGGGACAGAAATCACTCAGATTTCATCAAAAAGTTTTCTTAATTTGTGTTTTGAAGATAAATGAAAGTCTTACGGGTTTGGAATGACATTAAGGGTGAGAGATTATTTTTTTTTTCATATTTTTCAACTTATGATCAGAACTATATTAACATTGATAAAAGCACAAAGTTTTGCAAACATATTTTCATATATCTTTTTAGGATCTTGGATTTTAGGGATTTGATCCATGTAATGTAAAACTATATACACCCGTTGACCTATTTTCAGTTTTTCATTTAAAATCTAATATGAGGATCATTTAAAAGCTTTATTCTGTGCTAAATTGCTCTTGCATATAGTTATTGACCTTATATACTGTGCTCCTTTGGGGCATGATTCAACAGCATATCCTGTGGGAAGGACTGATCACACGGTTTGCTCTTATCCAGTAGCTTTATTTTAAGCAATAATCTCTAATTTTGCTATCACTATTGGATTCAAATGTGCATCAAATATCACATTTCACTTAGAAAGAATGAATAGGCAGATAGTGGAATCAAAACAAACAGGATTTGTAGAGAGGCTGTGCCACGCTCACACGCTCATATCATCTTTGACCCAAATTGCATGTGCTGCAACCGCCCCGGCCAGCTAATACACGCAAAGCCTTCATCGTAATGAATCAGATTGAGCAACAACCCCGCCCTGACCCTAATCTCTGGAAATCTATGGGATTTTCAAAAGCTTTTTTTTTTTTCCTAGGACAACTGGCCATGTAGGAAATTATGATCAGTATGAAACGTTGTCTTGTCCACAGGCCATGATTTGGTATTATTGACAGGATTTTACAGGCAGGCAGAAAGAGCAAGAGGGAAAAATCAACAACATGGGATTTGTGCTCTTTATTGCTTATAAGCAAAGATAAGCCACAAGAACTTCTGCATAATAACGAAAAGACATTCATCTAATTTCTCATCACAACGTGACCTTAAGTTACTTTTCATGTTGCTTCTACAGGACATGGCCCCTGAATCTTGTGTGGAAAAAATGCGAATTAAACTAGTTTTAGGATCGCTTCTGTTTTTATTACCAATAGGGTACTGATACAGATTATTTTGAAGTGTGTTTAAGGATTTTAATTATTAGCTGTAATAAAAATGAATAATAACAATGATGGTTGATTTTTGATGGTAAATGTTGGTGTGTATTTAGATACACATTTTATATTATATTATATATTTGAATGTTTTCTGAAGGATCATTGTGACACTGAAGACTGGAGTAATGGCTGCTGAAAATTTGGCTTTGCCATCACAGGAATAAATATTACTGTTTTTACTGTATTTCATATTTTTCTGTATTTACTGTATTTGTATGGTTATTATAAGAGACTTATTTAGAAAAATATTTTTTTCAATTTTTTTTTGTTCAAAACCCAATATTCAAGAACAGAACTACAGATTTTGCGTAATATTGCTTGGAGACCTTTTTGTTTTGTATTTGGTTTTATTCAAAGTTGAATGACATTTCAAATAATTTATTTGTAAATTTTCTGCAGATCTTACCAAATAAAGCATATTTTAGCACTTGGGTGAATATATTTGTAAATGTATTTTATTAAACCTGTGATATCTCATTTTAGATAGATCCAGTGTTTACCGCAGAGGTTGAGGAGAGTGTCAAGAGGTAAATATCATCTCATATCTTCATCTTCCCTCCGTGATCTGCTCTTTTTTACTTTCATCTCCTTCCTTTCAATCTCAGGTACTTGATCTTCAAAGTCTCAGTTTCCTATTACTGCCACTAAAGACCCACACATACACACAGAAACATTCATCTGCTTTTTTTCAATATTTCTGTATCATTAATCTTTCCAGAATTTTTAAAATTCCCTTTTTAAAATAAGGAAATGCCCCCTTGTAAACTGTTCCTGGATGTGTTATAACATGTTCATGAGGTTGTGTGTGTGTAGGTCTGTTGGAGTGTTTCTGGCAGCTGATTTGAGTCAGGAGGAGCTGCACTCTGCCATGCAGAAATCATTTGCCCTGGTCAACTCGTCTCTCTCAGAGGGAATGTCTGCTGCCATCCTAGAGGTTTGTCAGGAAGAACTCATTTAATAAAATCTGTTTTATAACAAATTCTGACCATTGGAGTGAAATGTCAATATTATCTATAGTGACATTAAATTGATGTTGATAATAATACTAATAGTAATATGAAGAAAGTAACATGTACAGTATCTTGAGCAACACTGAAAGTGAATAGTACATACAGTAGCAGGCACACACCAGTATACACATAAGCCACTCTTCCACTATCGGGCCGAGTGATTCTAAGAACGTTAGGAAATGGTTCAAATTATGTTTCCACTTGAGCTTGGTTCGGCACGGCAATATTACAAACCGTTCTTGGCCTGGATTTCTCATGGATTTCTCTGGTAGAACGCATGTAGTGACGTCGCCTCTCAGGATTGGTCACTTGTCTGTTACCTGGATAAGTTTCTCTGTAGCTGGCCAAGCATGCTATTTAAAGCTCCAGTAGGTAGCTTTTGTAAACAAATATTTGTTAAAACTGTCATTATGTCCTCACAGTAGAATATGAGACAGATAATCTGTGGAAAAAATCGAGCTCCTCTGGCTCCTCCCTGTGGTCCTATTGCCATTTGCAGAAATACACCGCTCCCGGTCAGAAACAACCAATCAGAGCCAGGAGGAATGTCTTAGCAGTGTCAATCACGCTCGTGTACGCGCTGATCACCCCTCTCTTGCACAGCGCGAGCGCGTACCGTCGTTCGTGACTCTCCTGTTCGAACTCGTTCATCCAAATGAACGAATCTTTTTTCGAGTCATTTCGTTCATTCAACGAACAAAATGACTCCCAAAAAAGATTTGTTCATTTCGAACGAGTCTTTTTCGGAGTCATTTCGTTGATTCAACGAACGAAATGATTCGAAAAAGATTTGTTCATTTCTATGAACGAGTTCAAACAGGAGAGTCACGAACGTGCATCACAGAACAGAGCAAGGCGAGCATTTGTGCTTATAAAACTTAAAGTTTTTTATTTATTTTTGAAATGACCGATCGTTTCGCTAGATAAGACCATTATTCATCGTCTGGTATCGTTTAAAGCCCTTTGAAGCTGCACTGAAACTGTCATTTGGTCCTTGAAACGTTTGTGTCCTATTGAAGTCAATTATATGGAGAAAAAGCCTGGAATGTTTTCATCAAAAACCTTAATTTCTTTTCGACTGAAGAAAGAAAGACATGGACATCTTGGATGACATGGGGGTGAGTAAATTATCAGCAAAAGTTTTTTTTGAAAGTGAACTAATCCTTTAACGTTATCTTACTAGCTATTTATAACTTATAGAAAGAGTGCAACGTTATAAAGTTACATGTATTGCAAAATACATAATGATTTGAGGACCAAGTTTGTAGTCAAAGTATGGGCAGGCCATAGTCAATGTAAAGCATATTGTTGATGTTTCGTCCCTATTAGTGAATGTTCCATAACTGTTTATAATCTGCCGTCATCGGTGGTCCTGTTTACTAGCCTGCGCGTTCACGGCAGGCTCCGCTGTGGGGGAGGAGCTGTGGAGGGAGGGCTGTAGCGCAGCAGAGAGCAAGGGGGTTGGACCTGGAAGTTGTGCTTGTTCAAATTTTCAGGCTAAGTCAACATTTTCTCAAAACTCCCTACTGCAACTTTAAGTAGTGTAAACACAAGTTTATAATAAAATTAAAAGAAATATCTGATCATCCTCCATAACGCGGTCACTATTTACATCTGGATACAATGTGTCTCGTGACTAAATGTGTCATTGTTTTCAAAGTCCACAATATTAAAAGGAAATGGCATTTTCAAATGTAAGCACTTGGTAGAGCGTCTTTAAAATGCTGAGTTTCAGTCTCAGTGTGGGCAGAAGGCCAAAACACAGAAAACGATGCATTTTCGGGTGTATCCAGATTAGTGTAGATGTATCCCTAGTATTTGGTTTGTCCAAGAGAAACCAGTCTGAACGATCATTA
The DNA here is from genome assembly GCA_026230005.1 of Gila orcuttii. Taxonomy (NCBI): domain Eukaryota; kingdom Metazoa; phylum Chordata; class Actinopteri; order Cypriniformes; family Leuciscidae; genus Gila; species Gila orcuttii. The sequence continues at coordinate 16,868,184 of JAPDVR010000015.1, read as the reverse complement.
TTTTTGCTATTGATTTTGATCTCAACACTAGTGCAGGAATCATTTCCAGCAGCTTTGAATCTGTTTGTTTTGCCCGTTATTAGATAGGATTTTATGACCACAATATCATTATCTGGATCTAGTTAATCTGTGTTCAAACTGACTAGATTAGTTCAACCCCCAGTGGGATTAATGTGCTAAGTAGCTGTTATCATATTTTCCTCAACAGTTCCACATCTTTTCATTATCCCACAAATGTGAACAAGCCTAGATTGAAATGGCCAATGTATCTACAAAGAATTGAAGTTAAAAAGGTTGTTGCAATTTACAAGAATTTAAAAATAAAAAGGAAAAGCTTTGTAAATGCAATCATCTAGCCCATAATGCTTGATTGCTATCTTACAGTGAATGATCCTGGAGTTGAAATGGCACTCACAATGTCACAGTAATGGATTGAATTTCCAGGGAGCACAAATACTGATAGAAAACCTTGAATGCTCTTAAGGCGCTTCAGATAAAAAGCACCTGGAAAATGAATAAATGTAAATGCATTGTGCACAAGGCCAAACAGAGTTAATGTATTGCAATCTGGTGTGTTTTTAGGCAATGGATTTAGGTTTGCCTGTTCTAGCGAGGGATGTTCCTGGAAATGCAGCAATAGTTGAGCATAAGGTCACAGGATTGCTGTACTCAAGCCCTCAGGTAAGATTTACAAAGGTTTGGATTATTATTCAGAGTTTAATTTTAATACAATGAAATCATATCACAGTGTTTTTGTCTGTTACCTCTTTTCCATAGCATGTAAGTGATTGTGATAACAGTTTACAAAAGTAAAATCTATATATTCCAAGGGTCAGATTTACTAAACAGGGCAAATTAGCACCGTTGGGAGTGGAAAGTCCTGCGTGTGATCTACTGACGACACACAAATGAAAGAACACAGACGCAGCCGGATCATTTCCATAATGACCAACGCAATCTACCAAGAGCAGCGCAAATTCAGCGTCTGGTTTAAGACGTGCTTTTTTGGCCGGTAAATAACGGCGCAAATACCAGTAAACTGACTAGCGCAAACCTTAGTAAATCACTTTGCATGATTCATTTAAATACTCTCCTCCCATAAATTTTGCGTCTGAAAGGGAAACTCCTACAAATGCATATGCAATAAGGTCAGCCGCAAAAATAACCCTGTCCACGTCTGTTCGGCGCTAATTTTTCACTGTGTGTCTTTAGTAAATCCAGACAGTAGTTTTTTAACTCCAAAAGAGGGTTTGCGCTTGCGCAAACTGGTAAGTAAATTAGGCCTCAAGTCTTCGGAAGACACATGATCGGTCAATGTGAAAAACGCACTGAAATTTGGTTTGACTATGCGCAGATTCAAATTTGCCACGTTCTGATTGGTCACGAGATACACAAAAACCAAAGATGTTTGGCATTATTGATGTCAAACCTGATTTTCGATGCATTACATTTCAATATATGCACACGTGAATGAGATGAAAGGAAAGATTATCGGTGAAAAACAAGCCTGTTAGTCACATAAGGCTATCATGTGACTTTAGAAGACTTGGAGTATATGAGAAGAAAGGCATACAGGTTTGTAATGCTTTGATTTGAACCTTTTTATTCTGTTTTTTCAAAATATTAATACTTCAAACTTTATTCTAAAAATCTTTTTTGGCACTAAAACGCTGCTGTAAAAGAGAGAGTAGTGTTGTGTTTTGGTGCCGTCTCTATCTGCTGGTGACTAAGCTTTAACCTGTTTTGGGTCTTTAGGGAGAACAGACAGAATTAGCGTTTATTGTACCGCCGTGCTAAACGGCTGAGAGGAGTTCAAGGCAGCTTAAAAGGTCAAAGGGCAAAACTTCTATCCCTAAAGCAATCTGCTCCTCTGAGCAATTTCCAACCAACCATTTATCTTGCTTATCTCATCTGTATTAAAAGTGAAAATCGCAAGTCTCTGGAGAAACACAGGAAATTGTAAATGAAAGCATTGATATTTGTTTGCAAGTCTGGGCGACTGTGAGCATGTGGACGTACCATGTGACCTTCTATATTTGTGACCTATGCTAAGCTTTGACCTCTAAATCAAAGAGCTGTTCCATGACAAAGCACAAGTACAAGCTTCTCTTCCTCTCGGTAGACTGTTCACTCTTGTGGTTTGTATGATGCCATTTGGAGGATTAAATGCATTACTGTAGTGGTGAAATGCACTTACTGTTGTCCCATAGTGATTATTTTCACACAGATCGAATACAGAGAAAAAGTCAAGATTACACTACCATTTAAATGTTTGGACTTGGTATGATTTTGTAATGTTTTTGAAAGAAGTCTTCACCAAGGCTTCATTCATTTGATCAAAAACACAGTTAAAAAACAAAACAAAAAACAACAATAGTAATATTGTGAACTATTATTGCAATTTAAACCAACTGTTTATATATATATATATATATATATATATATATATATATATATATATATATATATATATATATATTATTAATATCATATATCTAATAACACAAGCTGCTGAGTCCTTAGCCATTTTCAAGAAACGACTGAAGACGCATCTTTTTCGGCAACACCTGATCCATATGAACGCTTTCTTTTCTTTTCTTTTCTCTTCTATTCTATATCTATTAAAAGACTAAACTAGTTAGACTAAACTGGGAAGGGTCATAGCACTTGCATATTGTTATCCTATTGTTAGTTTTTTAACTCCAATACATTATATCTTTTTCAGAAAGTGTGTGTTCTCCTCTCTGCTGCCATCTTGTTACTCCTGACTAGGTTAATTTAACTAGGTTGAAATCATTTTTGATTTGACGATTCTGATTTTCTGCTCAAGAAATATTTCTTTTTATTATCAGTGATGAAAAGAGTTGTGATGCTTAATATATTTGTGGAAGCCATGCCCAGTTGTTTTCAGGATACTTTGATGAATAGATTGTTCAAAAGAGCACTATTTATTTGAAATAGACATTTTTGGTAATGTTATGGTGTATGAATGAGTAAATAAATGGGTGAATGTGAGGCAATATGTAAAGCGCTTTGGTGGCCATGGGTCTGTTAAAGCGCTATATAAATGCAGTCCATTTACCAACTTTTGGTCAATTTAACACACCCTTGCTGAGTAAAAGTTTTAATTTCTTTAAATTAAAAATACTGACTCTGAAAAACTGTTTAAACTGTTATATACTCTCTTAAGGGCAACATTGTTGTCTCAAGTGTGTCAAAATTCTAAGAATGACGTCATTTTACTCCTATTCCTAGACTCAAGAATAAGTGTGATTCATAAAGGTTCCTAAGTGTCAAGATTAGGTCTCAGCTCCTAAATTATTTAAGAGTGCTGGAGAGGTTTCCTAACCTAGTTACGAGTAACAAGATGACAGCAGAGAGGAGAACACACACTTTCTGAAAAAGGTATAATGTGTTGGAGTTATGTATATGTATATTATAATAAGATGACAGAGAGTTAAATAAACGATACAGGCTTGATCGTAAAGGTATTCTTTGTAAGAAATGTAATAACTTCTACAAATCAATGCTCTGACTGCAGTATTGAAAGAAAGAATGAGATTTTTTGGCAACTGGAAAAATGCAGCAGTGGACCAGATGAACCCTTCAGTCCACAGTAAACAGGGTCTTAATAGCAAGGTTATAATATTGTGGCACTAACCACACCAAAACTATATATATATATATATATATATATATATATATAATTTTTTTTTTTTTTATTACAGCAACAGGTTTTAGAAAAACAAAAAAGCTCATAGGAAAAAGAATACACTGACAACAACATAATCAGTTATTAAAATGTCACTGGTTCTCTCTTGCTTTTGCATGTGCGCATGATTTTGCATGTTTATCACAAATAAAACAATTTACTAAAAGCATAACTACATAATATGCTTTACAAAATCCTTAACACATTTTTTAATAATATTTGGATAAAGGGTGAAGACAGGGCTCTCAAGTTTTAGCAAAAGTTTAGAGTGAGATCTGTTAGGGGAGGAGCCACCCAAATATTTGCAGCAGCGGTCCCTCGACCCAACCAAATTCGCTTCAATTTTTGCTAGCAGTTCAATTTAGCCTATGTTCATAATTGACCAGCACAAATGGAAATTATAACAATTGGTAAATCTGATAAAAGACAAATTCATCCAAATAAAATAAAGTTATATTTAAAAAATACAAATTTATTGAAAAATAAAAATAAATTTGACCCCAAACAAGCCAACTGAACATCAGTGCTCAATGTACATAACATTGTGTCATAACAACTTGCCCTGAGCATGCATGTCAACACCCAAACCGGTCACCTTTACAGGGGTCATCGGATGCCCATTTTCCACAAGTTGGTACGATTCTTTGGGGTGTACGGGTGTTCATGTAAAGTTTGTAACATACTTTGGTTAAAATTTCTCAATGGTAGTGTAAAACAACACCCTTTTTACCTCCTCAAAAACAGCTCTGTTCACAGTGACCCGTTTTGGTGCATGTCTCTTTAAATTATAATGAGCAACAACTTTTTGGCTTTTTGAGGATTAAAAAAAAGTGAATGGATTTTTTTCATTGCATGGTGATTGTGTCCACACAATGCAAAGACACATTATGCAAACACCATATAAAAGTGTATTTTGCATTCAATGACCCCTTTAAAAGCAGTTGGAGAGTTTTTGAATGCATCAAAAATAATTTAGCAGGAATTTGGCTATACTCCTCAACATCAGCTCTAACTGTCTTTGATCACAGTCAAGAGATTTCGTCCAGGAATCGTAAAATCAAAATGCTTAAAAAATTAAAATAAATGAAGAGGTCCGCAAACCGCATTCATTCATCAGATCTTGCTCGTTCAACTTCCACTCCGTGTGTGCGCGTGTTGTCTAGTAACGGACGTGCTTGCAGCGGGAACACATAATTTACCCGGAAACAACTAATTCTGATTTCTGATTGGCTGGTAGCTAGCATTAAAATCTGTATAACTCGAGACCATCGAGACAGATGCCTGCGCCTCGTCCATGAATTGTATAGCGGGACAAGTTCCCTTACTCCTCTGCGTGAGAAATACAAGGTGTGGCGTGTGAGCGTGTGAACGGGTTGAAATGCGTGTGTCTCACGCCCAATGCGTGAGACTTGAGAGCCCTGGTGAAGATGTTAATCATTTTCCTAGGCTGGTCAACACTTTTGGCCACTACTGTGTGGCAGTTCATTGACTTTCCAACTGATCTGCAAACCATCCAGCAAAAGCAAGACACTTTTATGAGTGGCACTTCAGTCAGCTCATAAGAATCAGCCTAAGACTTTGCTGAAAGTTGCTTTTAGAGTCTTTATAAAAGTCTCCTACTCTTAGACAAGTCATACTTTTTACTGAGAATTTTTTGACACTTCAGTCAAAAGCTTTAGACTTCTTAAGAGCATTTCAGAGAAGTTTTATACATTGCAAAATCTGCTGAAATGTCTTGTCATTTATTAAATTAGTCTTGCAGCATTTTTTCCCCGCTGTGTTTTCATAGTGGCAAAGATTTGTTTAAGCATGTGCAGCATAAGTCACACCTGTGCACTGTTCTAAGCCTTGACCTCTATCTTAGTAAGTAGCTAAATGAGAGGTTTAAGACTGGATAATATATATTCTCGAACAAAGAGTATCGTTGAGGCTTAAAAGATCTCTGATGATTAGTTAGGCGCTTCACTACACTAACAATGTCACAAAATATCTAGTTAAAGGGATAGTTCACCCAAAATTGAAAATTCTGTCAGTATTTACTCACCCTCATGTTGTTCCAACCCCGTAAGACCTTCGTTCATCTTCGGAACATGAATTAAGATATTTTTGATGAAATCTGAGAGCTGGATCACTCCTCCATACTAGTCCATAGGCTTCTTCAGGGATTGAAACTTGCCAGCCCCGAAAAGTTATTAAAGACATCGTTAAAATAGTCCAAGTGACTACAGTGGCTCAATCTTAAGTTTATCAAACGACGAGAATACTTTTTGTGCGCAAAAAAAACAAAAATAACGACTTTATTTCAACTATTCATTTCCTTCTCTGTGGGCCTCTAGTCAGTTAACTTAGTGTGATTCCGTAGAGCTACGTCACAGGTATCACTATTGGTCGACGCTGGTCATGTGTGTGATGCGTGTGACGTACAACAACAGAAGCTTACGCTGTTAAATTAGTGAACTGTTCCAATAGGTTGGAACAACATGAGGGTGAGTAAATACTGACAGAATTTTCATTTTTGGGTGAACTATCCCTTTAATCAAAAGCGACAGTAAAGACATTTATAATGTTACATATCATTTCTATTTCAAATAAATGCTGTCCGTTTTAACTTTCTGTTAATCAAAGAATCCTCAAACATTTTTTAGCACAATTCACACAAAAATATTAGGCAGCACAACTGTTTTCAAGATAATGTTACTGGAACACCAAATCAGCATATTATAATGATTTCATATTTAGAAAGAATGTGACACTGAAGACTGGAGTAATGCTGCTAAAAATTTGCCTGCTATTTTTGATCCAATAAATGCAGCCTTAATACTGATATTTAATACTGAGCATAAAATACTGATAGTTAGTGTACATCACACTAAAGTGGTTTATTTGGTAGCAGTGAGCAACTGACTCCATTATCGTGCATATTACACGGTTATACCAAATAACTTGACTCGAACTACACCCAAACTCAAGTTTCCCTCATAAAGAGCCCAGGCACTTCCCATCAGGCCACATCTCTGTCAGATTTACTCATTTACACTCTGGTTTCATCATGGTATTGTGTCAAGGGCAGAGGCCTCATGTTGTGGACGGCTCTTTCATATGACACAAAAACTGTTTGCCTTTTCCACATGGCGTCTGTAACCCTGCTGAGCTGAAAGAGAGGTTTATAACCCGACTATCCTTTCAGAGTGAAGCCAACTTTAACACGAGTAGTGTCCCATGATACCCGTGGTTAAGAGTAAATAGCAGGGGGTCACTGGAAGCTAAAGGTGTTTAAAGTCGGGTTTAAAGACAAGTTGCAACATGGGCAATTGACATGACGAGTAATTTTACTGTTCTCAAAGAAAAAAAGTTTTTATATTTTCATCATTTGGATAGGCAGCAGTTTTGTCCGTAAATATAAAATGTTCTTCATTGATGTTGCTTCATTTATTGATCTCTGATGCTCAACCAAGGCTGCATTTATTTAAACAAAAATACATTAAAATCGTTAATATTATGAAATATGATTGCAAATAAAAAAAAAAAAACGTTTTTCTATTTTTTCTGTGATGGCAAATCTGAATTTTCAGCATCATTACTCCAGTCTTCAGTGTCATGTGATCCTTCAGAAATCATTCTAATATGCTGATTTGGTGCTCAAGAAACATAACTTTTTATTATATTATTATTAATATTATTTTTGTGGAATATGTGATGCTTGCCGATGTACCCATAATTCACCTCACTAAATAAACATACTAAACAATTTTTCATTAAAATGTAAAAAATGTTAACTCAGTATAAATATCATTACAGATATGGAATGTCCTCATAATGATAGTTGTACCAACGTGTGTTTGTGTATGTGTGAGTGAATAAACTCTTTGAAAATAGGTCATTTTATGGAATTTCATGGATAACAAATGTTTTATATATACAAATCCATTGCCGTTGCTTAAAATCTAGTGTAAATTCAAAAAACAGCTGTGCCATCTGAAACCTTTTTCAGAGAATTTCAATTTTCTTGTTTCCACAGGAATTTGTAAGAGAATTTCAATTTTCTTGTTTCCACAGGAATTTGTAAGCATGTCCAGAAAACTTCTGGATGACCGTGAGCTCCAGGAAAGACTGGTGAGAAATGGAAAGAATTACATTACAACATGCCACAACCCAGTGAAGGAGAGATTGACCTATCAGAAACTGGTGGAGACTCTTCATTGACAGTATAATGGGATTAACATTTGTCTCAGGTCTTTAAGAACTTTTAAAAAGAGGAGGGCTTTGTGCTTTTTTTTTCAAGAGCATTGGAGTCTGTATTACATATTTCAATTGGAAATGCAAGCCTCTCCCATGACTGTAAAGATAGCGGTGGCCATTTGTTTATTTATATGTTGTATATTTATAGGAAATGTTGATTTTTACTAGGAATGAAAGGGACACACATTTTACTATACCGTACATGTACTCAGTGCTTAAATTGCAATTTATGAGGTCTTAGAACAAGGACTGGTGATGGATCTAGCAGTTTTTCTTTTTTTGGAGAATTGTGCAGTCTTGCTGTGTCCACAGACAGCTGTGTGTTTGTTTTCTTTCGTTTTGTCGTGATGCTTGTTGGTAGTGAAGATTGGGTATAAAAGTGCAGTGCCAGTTTCTACAGTAGTTGTTACTACAGTTTTCTGGGTTATTCTAGCAAGAAACAGTCCTCCTTTTAGGAGGATCTCAGCTTGAATTAAACAGACAGCTTGCATTCATTTGTGCATATGTAATATGAAGGGACAGACTAGACATATGACAAACTAAAAATGGCTAAAAATTACTATACTTGATTTCTCTTAACAAATGTAAAGGGAATAGCATTTTCCAGAGTCTTGTGGGAGATCCACTAAAATAAATGGCGGATCCAGCTTCAGAGGTGCCACATCCAGCTTGTTCTGGCACAAACTATGCCCTGCTTTTAACTGTAGTAAAAAATTAAAGCAGTTTAAAACATTTTAAACTGTGAAGGCCAAGATTTTCAGGCTAAATAAACTCACAAGACAATTATCTGTCAGTCATACGCTGATTCAGCTGCCAAACTCTCTAAAGCTCAAATAAACAATAGTGATGTTCTCCTTATAATAAATGAAACACAAGATGGTACTGATGGACACATTTTACTCTTGGTAGGATTTTTAATTTATTCATTAATGTATGTTTGTTCAGGGATTAAGGTTTGCGTTTGAAGGTTTTGCTAAACATATAAAATATTTATTAACTAAGACTGTATGTCTCATATCTTAAACCATGACTTTGCATGATTGTATCTTTGTTTAATTTCATATATGGCACAATAAAATGAAATATAAACATTTTATTCAAACATCTGTTGTTTTTCTGTTCAGCAAGATGGATAACATATATACATTAGTGGTGGACATTCCGATGGACATTTTTTGCATTTGTGGGGTCTCAGCTAAATGTGTGCAGCATAATATCATCAAACCATGTTAAATTGTGGTAACATTGGCCAAATCAAACTTTGTGGTTGTGTGGGGGTTTTATTTTGACCACCATTTTCATTTACCTCCACATCTGGATTTACCACAAATGTCTTTACCAGTATTAAAACCTGCAAAGACTGCTTTACATTTAAGTATTGAAAGGTCACGGATTACAAAAGATAAAAACTACCATTCATTTATAATGAAATGGTTTCTATTTCTTATCTTCTCAGCACCAATCAATGAACACATGGCTTTATCATGTGGCTTTTTAATGGAAAATGAAACAATTGACTGTACAAATGCAGGGTGGTAAAATATCTTCAAACAAAGTGAACTTATCTATACAACATATACATATCACATGCGCTTTTGTATAAAAAAAATTGGAAGGATGGAGAGTAACAAACAAACAGAAGATAGTGACTCAGTGTTTGGCTCAAGAGAAAGACCATTTATCTTAAATCTTTACATTTTCTCAATGAAAACCCATTGAAGAAGACAAACAATTAACTTGGCCAATTACCTCAAGGTAGTTGTCGTTTGGGTACTTTTATTAATAATAATAGCAAGATTGTGTTCTATCCCTTTTACCATGATCAGTCGTTGAGGCAGAATCAATTTAAGTATTTCAAGTCACACCTTGGCCATATGAAAGCCATGAAGTTGTACTGATTATCTTGACCATAATCCTGTGTAGCACGGGACAACAGAACAACTTTCCCAAAGAAAGAAGGCATTCGGGTGATGGTATAGAGCAGGGATGGGCATCTTTGGCCCTTGAGGTCCAGTGTCCTGCAGAGGTTAGCTTGAACCCTAATCAAACAAACTTGAAAAGTCCAACCAAGGGCTTCAGGAAAACTTGAAAATTACAGACGGGGGGTTTGATTAGGGTTAGGACAGTGGACATTGAGGGCCAGAGATGCCCACCCCTGGTAAAGAGATATACTGTACACTATGGGTGCATAAATCAGGCTACATGTGAGCCTACAATCACAGGTGTTGCAATGACTCGGCAGCTGACACCTCAGGTGTCATACAATTGTCCTCCTTTCCCACCCAGTTAATGCCATGTCCATTCTCTTGTGGTAAAGTTTTGGGAGAAGTTTGTCGATCCAAGGATGTGAAGGTGGTGAACTGGACCCTTTTCCTCTTACTAGTGGGTGAGTGTAGGGACTCACTTCGGACTGGTCTTGCTGCAAGGGATCCTACACAACCAACACTGGAGTCATTTGACACAGAAGACACCTGGCAAGAGGTCCTTCGAGTGAGAGTGCCACAGGGCTCTGTATTGGGTCCTATATCGATTACAGACGTGTTGTGAGCATCTTGCTGTAAGGGATTTCCAGTGACGTTCATAACCAGCTCAGCATCTGTTCCCAGCCATACCCAGTCATGACGGTGACCAGTCTGCTCAGAAACTTGAGCAGGCGTCTGCTTGTGTCGAAATTTAACCAAGTATGATACACAGTTTACCATAAACACTATGATAGCCAAGCAGAAGACTCCAAGTAAAGCATACATCCCGATCTCCAGGTCTGTAAGTGGACGGTTTGATAGTGGACCCTCAATGTCATCATCATCATCTCCATAGTCATTTTTTGGCTCCTGATTGGTGGTTTCCACTTGGGGAGGGTAGTTATTGTAGTTCACTAAGTTCCCAGAAGCCTTCCCAGTGCTTAACATTGAACCCTCAGGAACTTCATTACTACTCCAGGAAATTCCTGGGCGATCATCGCTGCCAGCTTTTCCCGTACTAAAGAAATTTCCACTGTTTAAAATATTCCCAGGTTTACTGACTCCAGCCGAGGCATCATTAGCCCGTCCCATTCCTAAATCATTTGCGATGCTACCAATGGTCGAATCTCGTGCTGTTGACTTGGCTGTGGTGGTGATCTTCATCAAGGCACTTTCCTCTCGCTCAGACTCTGAATTTCTGCTCGAAACCTGTTCTGGCGGCTGCAGCTTCTTCTCAGTTTCCGCTTCTTCTCCGTCTTCACCTCGCTCACTGCTGTTATCTTTCCCAGTGACACCAGCAAATAGTCCTGTGCTGTTTCCCGTGTCATTATTATTGATACTGCTGTTTTCAGGACGTCTGCTGTTTGTCTGAAATTTTACAGTTAAGCTCCCACTGCCAACAGCTAAAGTGCTTTTACGCTTTGATTTCTGACAGACCTCACAAATGGTCATCTCAGCTCTCACCAGTGTTCCTTGGCCTTCACCTTCTGCCACAATAGTCATAGACGACTCCTGCACAGAGACCACGCCCTCATCCAGCGATTTCACAGTCAGGCGATAGTGAGTAGGGTCATAGATGTCCAGAGGAGTGAGGGAGCCATCGCTAAATTGTAGCCAGGAGCTCACCACTGCCTCCTGCAATCAGAATAAAATTGAGTTTTGCATACTAAGTAGTTGGTCAGTTTAATTCCTGAAGATAGGAGCTGCTATTAAGCCCATTCACTATTTGAATACAATTTAAATGTTCCATGCTAAGTACACTGAATGTTCAGGATTGGCAACCATATAGTTAAATTAAATAGGTAAAAAGTTCCAACAGCTTTTGATGTGGTGCCGAAATTGGTATAGAGAACTGTGACATAATACTGGTATTGGTACCAACTACTGAAACTTTGGTATTTTAACAACACTAATATTCATTTTGGTTACACTTTAGATTAGGGTCCAATTCTCACTATTAACTAAGAATTTTGCCAAAATAAACTCCTTATTAATGCTTATTAATAGTTAGCAAGAAAGTTTAGGTATTGGGTAAGATTAAGGGATGTAGAATAAGGTCATGCAGAATAATGCATTAATATGTGCTTTATAAGCACTAATAAACAGCCAATATGCTAGTAATGTGCATGCTAATAATCAACTAGTTAATAATGAGAATTGGACCTAAACTAAAGTGTAACCATTAAGTTATGCAAAATATAAATGTATTATTTACAAAATAGCTAGCCCCAAAAGGGAAGCTTCATTTTAGATAAAACTGCAATCATTTTACTTTCAACCAGTTACCAAATCTAATTCTAAGGTTCTACCAATTCCAGAGTAGTTTTTAAAACATAAATATGACAAATTTATAATTTTAAATTGTATTAAATATGTATTGCTTGAAAGTTATAAAACCAGACAAATCTATATTTTTAACTGCATTTACACATGCCCCAAATTTTGTTTAATGTTGCAGTAGAAAGTGATATTGAATGACCTGTTTAGGATTGCTGAGCACTTCCTGTGTGGTTGCCGTGGCGCTGATGGCTCGGTTACTTCCTGTGCTGAGCTGCAGACTGAGTGTGAGACCACTGACCAACTGTAGCCCCAGTTCAGTGATGGTCACTCGATCATCCACAACCCTCACTGTCTCCTCTGCCAGGATGGAGTCTGACAGTGGGGAAAGCACCTGAACAAAGAGAGAGGCCAGGTTAATAAGGCCTGCATGAGATCAATATTGATTTATTAGTAGCCTGGTCCATTACACTTGTCGGATGTAGGCCAATCTCAACAGATCCAATTGAATTTTACCTTTATAGATGTGGTGCCCACATCTTGTCCTGACAGCACCCTGCCTGCCTGCAGACGGGCAATATTAGGGTCCTCGACCTTCATGAAGTACCGGACCAGCCTGGTCACATCCACCTGCCAGTCAGAGCCCAGGAAGAAGGCTTGTGGCTCCCGGGGGTCTGATTGCTCTGCCACAAAGTGGGTGAGTACTCGAACCAAAGCATGCTGGAACTGCAGCATACAGCCCCGGCCCTTACGCTCTTCCTCACTGTTCCAGCCTGGTTTGCTGTCAGGGACATACAGGCGTTACTGATAACCCACTTATTCATAGTCATGTAACTCCATCTGTCACCTTTCATTGTTTTCATAACAGCTTAGATAAGGCTATATTTGAAAAAGAAACCACATGCACACATTTATATAATTCAAAACATTTTCAAAATACCTTCAGAGAAGTGGTGAGCACAAATCAGACACTCACTTGATTGGATCAAACAGTGAATTAATGAGAGGAAGTTTCTACCCAATGTAATCCATTATTTAACCCATTCATAATATTGCACAATTTTTTCACAATTCATAATCCACTTGACCCTGTCTAAAAGTAAAAGTGGATTTACAATTTGAAAGCATTTTCTGGCTATAATGTTACAACGCGAGATGATGACAATTGTATCACCGTTTACCGTTTCTACAGTTTAAATTGAGCAGTGCGTCAAAATAAAGGAGCGGGTCACACCACAAACACTCAGAGTCGTTTATGGTAATGATCATTCAGTGCTATATCCACTAATATTTTTTTCTAGCGGTTCAAGCCCTTTCTGCTCCATGCACATTGTTTCTCTCTCCCGCTAAAGACGCCAAAGTGTTACAAGAGTTGCAGATAACGTGGTTATTTTAACATTAGCAGAAACACGTGATCAGTAAAATAGATTGATACTTTTGCTGAAGAAAACGAGAATGGAGCAAATATATATTTATTTTTATCTGTCATACATATGACTCTGACCGTTCAAACCAGGCTTGTGACCAGACGTTTTTTAATCTACATTTAGCATTATTAATCAGCATGCTAAGAGCATTTCATAATAAACAATACTATAATTGGGAATATTTGTGGATGGCAAGGAAAGAGAACTTAAGTTTTAAAATAACTGTCCTGCCCATGATGAGAGAACTATTTTTCAGAATAAATGCTATCACAATTAAAACATTAATTAGAATGCTGTCATTGTGTTTGTACCTCTTGGTGGACATGATAGGGATCCTCCAGCTCTTGATCTGACTCAGCTCTGGATCAGACACCTCTATATCCAATGGCAGACGAGGGAACCAAACCTTCATCTCCAGCTGAGCGCTCAGGTAACTGTAGGTGAAGTTCACCAGCATCCTAACTCGCCCCTGGGTTTCTTTTCCATTCACGTAGACAAAGTTGCATCTGTCAGACACCTGAGGGCATCCAAAATTGTTTTATGTTATTTATAACTCCTAGTGTGCAGGCTGTTCACACTGTAGTTTTCATGTTTTGCTGGATTTGAATGCACTTTTGGCTGTGTAAGAGGATTTGTTGGTGCTTAGCCCCAGTACAAATATGCATTCTTGGGACCAAGTATAATTTAGGTTCAGATCAGCATTCAAAGTTTTATAACTACTTGAGATTAAATTGCTTTGAAAGAAAGAAGTAGTGGTTGATCTTTGCTAACTCCATGGCCCTTACGCTGCATTTTTGATGTAACCTTTAGATGTTTACTGTCACTTTTGAAATATAAAGCATGACATCTGGAGTCTCAAAGACACTTAACCATTCAGCATGGGCTTACCAAATGCATGCCACCACATGATTAAATCAAACGTATAATTTATGATGCAATTACATTTTAACAAGATTGAGGAAGGCATACAGGGGTGACTTTGACCAACATTCCTGGTGTGGAGAAGCAAGTTAGCAGAGTAGAGTATTTAATGTATTTATGAGTTAATATGTATAGTGTTTGTGTCACTATGGCTTGTGTTGATTGGCAGTTTTACACATGCGCAGCTATAAACACCATGATTACTTACATATAGAGGGTTTACATGGATTGCAAATGACATGTTTATGGATGCATATGAGGTTATAATCCATAATACAGTATTTATGGTATTTATCCTATTAGTTGACTCACATTGCAATCCAATGCTGCAAATAGCTACAGAATGATTTATTAAGGTCCATGTCAAAAATGTTCATTTTATTATTAATATTGTACTGATTGTACTATCAGTTCCAAGTGAGAGTGTACCCGATTTAGCTGTGTATAAGATATTTTACCATGTTAAGATCCATCCCACAGGATCCATCCCTCAAAACCAGTGTAGAAAATGCCACAAATATGAGTAGATTCCATCTAGGCCTAGTAGCAGTAGCAGTGAAAAGCAGCAACATGACCTTATCTAAGGCCCTGTTTACACCTGGTATTAAGATGTGTTTTGGTTTTGGTCGATCGGATCACAAATAGATGATTTACACCTGGTGGAAATTTAAATATAAACGTGAAGGGAGACGACGGAAATACAGAGAGCAGGAGCTTTCGTTTCTGCTCAGACAGCAGCAAAACCACGCGTGTCAGAAATCAGGAATGGTGAGAGAACATTGTGCTTGGGTACATTTTTCTTCTTCAAACCAAACTTGGGTCTTCAGCCGTCAAAGTTTAAACCCTGTCTGGCTACCATGCTTCCCATAATGTTTATGCAGTAGTTCAGTAGGCGGTCTACTATGTCTGTTTGAACACATGTATATGTGTATGTTACAAAGCGGAATCAATCCGGTCGAATGCGTTTTCGACTGCCTCTGGTAGTGGTCGAAAGTGGAAAAGCTCAAAACATTTTAGACCCTGTTTACACGAGTATTTAGCATCGTCCACGTATGATCAGACTGACAAAAACACTTAATAGGTGTAAACAGGTCAAGTTAGTAAACGAATGACCAGTAGTTTTAGCAGTCACATTTGTGCCGAATGTAATATAAATACTGAATGTAATATACTGTACTGTATTGTTTATGTGTCATGTTTTCATGAAAGTATTTTGCTTTAAAAATAAAATGAACAGTTGGATGCTGTCTAGAATGTAAGTTTGTGCTAGACAGCAAGTGAAGCCTTTGTTTATGCTTGATACATTCACCCTGAAGCGCAGCACACACACCTCAGAGGCTCTATATATATATACTAGCATTCCAAAATGACAGGCAGCAGCATAAAACAGCGGGGAGAGGAAGTGAATTTTTTTTTACTTTTACCTACCCAGGTAAAATATTAATTGTTTACTGGTACAGAAGTGGCATAACCTGAGGAGACAGTAATGGATAGATGGCCTGGCAGATTTGAAGAAAATAGTAAACTTTTTGTGATCACCATTATTTATTACGTCTCTTTTTTAGAATACTTAATTCTGATTGCTCAGCCATGTTATTATTTTTTTTTTTTTTTTTAAGTCAATGAGTTTTTAAAAGTCCAAATGTAAGTGTTTTCTCTCACTCCACAATTGATGCATTTCACAAATGTTGTTGTTACCAACATACTTCAAATATGTGTTTCCCGAAAACATAGTTCTGAAAACCATCCACACAAAAAGCATCACAAAGTTGTTCACTTAGAACTACAACTCTCGACCTGGTTAGAAGCATACAGTAGTTCTTTTTTTAGTATGACATATGGACTATATAAATAGTTCATGATTTTAAGTACGATAAGCAAGCTAACATGCAGTACATTCTAAATTTTGTCATTCTTCCATATATATATATATATATATATACAATTTTCATTCTGTGACTTTTAGTTTGTCAAGAGAAAGAAAGCAGTGTTTTTGAAGAGAGCGTTTGTGTGAATGCTCCAGTACCCCAAGGGAAGCCTGGAATAAGATGTTACAGGGAGCCTGCAGTGGGATCAAACATCTGTAAATAAAGAAATACAATGGAGAACAAAACTTGCAAAGCAGTCCTCAGATGTCATGTTTGTTATTGTTATTTACAACAATAATCTGACATTTATTCGATCTTGAACCAAATAATTAGCAGAATTACTCTGTTTGATGTAATTAACGACAGTTCTATGTTGTTGAACCAACGTGGTTCAAAATAAGTATGTGTGACTTCTATGATATGATAGTTCAGCAGCAAGTTGTGCCTTTTGAATAAGTAATAACTTCACGATCGCTAAAATAGTGTGTACAATATAGTATGAATGTGTGTAGTATGAATGTAATCTGGATATACTACATTCGCCATGTTGTCATTATCACATGATCTACCAGCGTCAATTACGCTTCACTGCCATTCATAAATCCTCTTCCGTGGCCTCATGGGATAGTAATGTGTCCATCGTATGCACACTTCAGAATCTCGCCCGAAGAAGTAAGTCATCTGGGTAATTGGTACATACTTATTTTGCCATATACTGTTTTTTAGGGAAGTATGTGATTTCAAATGCAGCCATTGAGTGAAAGAGGTCAGTCCACTTGTATAAGCTTGTTTATCCAGAAAGATTTTAGTTTTTTTGGTTTGTGTGCTGCTTGCAGAGCTTGATTAAATATTTGCATTGGTGGAGAAGAAATATACTAACTAACCTGTCTTGATATAAATTAAATTACATTTTTAAGCAATATTAAATGTTGTTCCAAACCATATGCTGTTATTGTTTTGCATGGAAATTTCCAAAAGTAGAAAAATACAAATACACAGATTTGAAGATTCTGCACACAGCTTTTTTACGTACAGCAATTTATACTGTCATTGCTTTGTGAAGAAAAAAATAAATAAAATAAAACAAGTGACCCATACAATCTGTGTGACATAAAGTGTTCTGAAGCCATATGATATATTTCAGCTTGTGTTCCTCTGTAAAAAACAAAAAAAAAACACATTGGTTTGGAACAACATGAATTTTCATTTTTGGGCAACTATTCCAAACATGAGTCTCATCATGTTTGTTGCTCATGTATAATCTATTAATCTTGTTTTAAGTTTGGATATGTTTTTTACTGAGGACATCAAAGTAAATGCATTTCTGTGTAATTCTAAGAAATCAGGCCCAGAAAGCAGTGTTGTCCTTGAATGAGACACGGCTGAAGTTCTTTTAAGTCTCTCGTCTTGGCTGTAGTCACAGTCTGGTGCTGAGCTGTCCTTTCAGATTAAGTCCTCAACAAAGAGGATACAGCCTTCCTGAGTGAGGTCAGAGCGTGGCATAATGACTTTGAGAGGACTGTCACAAGAACACTCTAAGAGTGACAGAGGTTGCATACACAAGAGAAGACTTTGAGATGTTCTTTTGAGACACTGCATGTCTGACAGTAGCCCCTTACACACATACAGTCTTAACTGGTAAATTACTAGTTGTGTGTGAACAGGTTATGGCAATTTTCTGGCATGAGAGGTTGTAATTTACCAGTAACTTACCACTATGATGGTATGTGTGATCAAAGCATGAGATTATCCAGTATGAGCATGCATGCATTCAGAATGCACTGATGTGAGAAATTTTCTTTGGGCCAATCAAAGCTCTGTCAGAGGGGTTTACAGTAAGCTCTGCTGCTTTTCATTGTTTTTCTATGTAAAGATGCACTAGACGGACTCGTACCGTTGTGATATATGACTGCGCTCGAGACCCTGCCTTCTATTTTATTCATCAACTCTGTGGTCACTACTGCCAACAATAGTAACTTCTGCGTACTATAGTAACTTCAGCATTATAGCAACCATTAACTCTTCCTTTCCCCACTAGTGTTCACTAAAATGCCAGCCAGCGCCAGCTTTTTTAATCATATTCTCAAAACTTTTATGGTCCCCAGAATATTTTGTTGTATTTATATGTAAACAGTCAATATATCAAAAGAAAGAACAGAGCATTTAATTTTAAACAAACAAAAATATTCTTCATGCGTAATAGCACACCCCCTACCATATAACAGTGAATACACGGATTGCCGGAAAAACACGCCAATGGCGGGCACACGCAAAGTGTTTGCAAAGTGTTATGTCAGAAATTATGTAAAATTCTGTCAATGGGAGGGAAAACAAAAATATGTTCTGTGTGATTATCCCCTTACGCATGTCATTTGTCACACCTGGACAAACAGTGAAACTAAAACGCTTCTCATCCAGGTGGATATATAAAACTGCGCAGCTTTCAAAGATAAATTCCAATTATTGACATTACAGAGTTTACCAACATTTATGTACTGAAGTGTGAATGTTATTTTATCGGTAAAAAGACAAAACGCTGTTGCTTGGGGCCAACAGCATATTTGTAAAAACACATATTCTATACCAGAAAGTCAACATGGCAATTTTAAAGTAATTGATCAGGTTTAATGTGTGAACGGGGCTCATGACATGCATACACAGACACTCCATCTTTCACATCCATCCATCTTTTGCCTTTAGGTTAGTGAAAAAAAAAAAAAAAAGTTTAAAACGCATGTGTGCCAAGTTCTTAGAAATGTGTGGTTTGTGTTCATGTAGGTTTCATGTGATTTTGACAAAAACTCAAGAAATAGCATTCAAGAATATTTTTTATTTATTTCCAAAAAATGTCATGGTGTAGTAGAAAGAAAGTAGAAAGAAAAAAACATACTTTTAATACATTTTAATGTACATATCTGAATCATTATTATCATTATTAAATACACTTACCGTGTGTGTGTGTGTGTGTGTGTGTGTGGACCACATAATTTTTATTTGTGGACATAAGTTTTTCAAAGTTTTTTATTTTGTTAAAATAATGTACAGTATGAATCTATGAAATAATAATACTAATTATGGCAAACTCTTTAATACGTTTTTCTTTTCAATAATTTCATTATTTTAATGAGGCCTTTTTCTGCATTATGATATTGTTATTTATATTTTTTTTACTAAATGCCCCAAGGAGAATTTCAATTAAAACATGCTCATTATAGGAGAGGTGCATTCACGTCATTGCATGAATTTAATTTTTAATGTCTTATTGAATAAATTAATAGATCTGGTCAAAAAAATAAGCATCACGTTATTGACCTCTTACTATCTCGCATGCACAAAGAGAATGAGAGTTTGTTATTAGCTTGATATGACTTTCAGTAGATTTTACAATGGCTGTATCTAAGCTGAGATAAAGAAAAAATAAAAGCTGAGTAAATAGAGTATAATGAACTGTACCTTTAGCACATTTTCATCTGTGGAGCTGCAGTCAGCAAAGTCAGAGACATCCGTTACAGAACCATCCTGTTCAACAGCAATGGTTCGCACAGCCACCGTAACCCTCTTACCAGTCAGCACGGCAGTGTTCAACAGCTCTGTGTCCTGCACAGGGGACAGAGATCAAAGTTAAATGTTGGATCGTGATACTGAGCTAAGCTTCAACTTTAGCAGTGGAGGTCAGAGATTTAACAAGTTACGTTTACACCATGCAATCTAGTGATGCATACAATGGCATAATATCAGTGCCTTTTTCAACACATTTTACTGGTAAAATAGTATGTTCAGGGACACAAAGGCGGATTTTAGGTTGGAACGGCCTGTGTCAATCTATTTAGATAATCTGGGCCAGAGATGCACTACCTTTACTAATACAACTTTATGTAATCAAAGTAATTTTTTGATGAGAAGTGAAAAGCAAAAACGGATTATTTTATGGGTCACAACCCCATTTGCCAATATTGTCTATAGTGAATGGGAAGCACCAGCTTAGTGAGGCAGACCTCTGAACTTTAAAGTGCAAAATGCCTGCTCACATAAATGAAACAGGTTTTCAGGAAACAAAGGTCACTTTATTTACTATATGCAATGCATTAAAAATAAGCATATCAATATTGTTTTACTAAAAATAAAAATAAAAAAGGATTTGCCATTACACTTAGTTTGATCAAACAGCATTGTTTTTTTCATGAACTAAAATAGTTGGATTAATTTCTTATCTAATATAATACACTTTGAAAATCCTCACCCTCTAAAAAACACCTAAAGCCGACTAGAAATAGCAAGGTGCAAATCATGGATTTCCCAGGCTGTGACAAACTTATATCTATTGGATTTGTTTAAAAAAAAATTGTGGCCAATAAATATACATTCTATTTGAATAAGCATTTCATGAGTTCTTTAGTTGCAAGAGCCTTAGTGAGAACGTCCTTTTAGCAGCTCCATGTGCTATTGCTCAAATGTCCAAAAACAAGATCCCGTACAAAAAGAAAGTACATAATACTTCAAAGTTCTTACAAAGCAAACTTAAGTAAAGTTCAAGAATATTTTCCAAGCATAATTTATGTAGTATTCTAATATTACTGTATACTTGTAAGTTTACCATTTCAGTACTTCTTGGGACTAAATTGGCCCACATAGTTTATAAAAATATACATTTAAAGACCCTCTGTGGTGAAAATCAAGTGTTTGATTTAGTTCATATGTCTATGTGCTGTTTTTAATGTGCTTTAAGACACATCATGTTCAAATTCATGTCAACACCATTGCTGAGTATTTTTACCTTAAAACTGCAGTGAAAAAAAGACGCGGTATGAAATCACTGGTGTTTTATGACGTCACAAACTACCTTGTAACCAATCAGGTCAACATGCGGGCAGGCTTTAGCATATCATTAACTGTCTCAAGAGAAGCCAGGCTATCCTGGTATATTTTCCTGTTGATATGAAAAATCGGGTACATTTAGCAATATAGCGGGTGAATTATGTATATGATGTACATTACGATGTTATAATGAAATATATGCCTTTCTCCACTAATGTTCTAAGTTGTTCAAAGCGTTTCTGCGGATGCTGATTTTTTGATGGCAGCTGTCTGACTCTGAGATGGTGAACGGGAACATGGTTTGTATAACATTAGCAACACATTATTACTGTGTCTGTTTGATAATGTAGTCAAGTCAAAGGCTAATCATATTAATTACTTTATGTGTCCGACGTTGTAGAGAGCGATACATAAAACCCATTGCCATTCTGATACATGGACTTGTAGACAAGCTTGTGTGAGTGAGTGGAGGCGGGGCTCATTTGCATATTCATGTATCCGCATATACTAAATGAAGCAAAGGTGTAAAAGTTACATTCAAGCTATTTTAAGGCATGAATAAAAAATTTTCCACAGGAAAAAAACTTTTAAATATGTCATTTTGGTGATCAAAGATGAGTTTTAAGGGATAAAATGATTGACTACAGGGGGACTTTTAGTGTCTTTTAAGGGTAAAAGTAGTAAACTTGGAGTACATCAAGTTTACATTTAAGTTCTTCTTCTGTACTGTAACTATACTACAAATAAACTTATATAATGTTACTGTTTACTTATGCAACCTGTTCCAAATTGGTTGGAATTACAAACCGGCGACAGACGGGATGGGAGGTGGGCGCGCTAAAACCGTCGCCTATAGTGAACAGACGCTAGTGTGCATGTACTAGTGTGCATCTTGAGAATGTCAGTGCAAGTTGCTTTCAGTTAAGACTGTTCAAACATGCATTTTAGTCTGGGACTGGCTTAGGCCTGGTCTGTAACTGGGCATATATCTTCTGGTAATTGCTTATAGTAAAATCCCATTTGAATCAAGTCTGTTGCTGTTCTTCAGTTTAAATCAGCCAAATTCCAATAATTTACTATTTACTCTGTTATTTCACCTCAAAGCTGACTTGTTACTATAAACCTGAACATAGATGAAGTACAAATATAGGGCAAATATACTTAGACTTTTCTGTATAATTGTCAGTATAAGGCAAGCTTAATTTTGACTATTTCTTAAGTACTGAAAGAAAGACTTAAATACTGAATGTATACATTTTAAATTATACTAATAGCACACTTTTTTTCGTAAGAGATCTGGCAAACATATTAGGAGTTTTTGGCCATTCTCTGCCCTGTGCTGTTTTCAGATTTCCGGGACGGTGTCCAGCTGTATATTAGAGCTGCTACAGAAAATCTGATTGATTATGCCTAAATCTGCTCATGTTTGGACACAATCCAAAGGTCAACATGATCTGTCTTGCAGATGAAGCTTGTCGCATTTACAAGCTCTGTCACAGTGCCGAGCCCCTGGTACCCTGCTGGATCAATTCTGTCTTTCAAATGCCAGTGAATAAGTCATGAAGATGCTTTACTGTCTCAGATAGAAACATCGGTTTTGTTAAAAAGTTGTCTGCCATGTCTTTTAAAACACAAAGTGGTAATTAAATCTAACACCACCCCAGATATTTGAACTTTTTATCATTTGATAAGTAAACTGGGTGCTATACATCTTGAAATGGTGTTGTGTTTTCTTGCAATGCATTATTAACAGGCCAATCAGATTATTTCAAAAAGTGAAAAAGAAATGTGGAATATGCACTTGTAGTGTACAAATCTTAAGGCCTATTAAGTGAACTTAAAGAGAATACACTTTCATAACTTTCATAAAAATGTTTTTTGACATACTTAAGTACATTTATTAAAAAGGCATTTAGTATTATTACATTTCAAATCACTGTTTTAAACAAGAAGACAATTACAAATACATATTAATAAATTACATACAGGTTTCAATAGAAATTACATTGAAGTATATTTTAGTTTACCATAGATGCTTCTATGTACATTCGGCAGAACATAATAAACATAGGCCTGATTATAAAATGACATAAATATGTACTTAAGTCTAACTTAAAGCTCCAGTAGGTAGCTTTTGTAAACAAATATTTGTTAAAACTGTCATTATGTCCTCACAGTAGAATATGAGACAGATAATCTGTGGAAAAAATCGAGCTCCTCTGGCTCCTCCCAGTGGTCCTATTGCCATTTGCAGAAATACACCGCTCCCGGTCAGAAACAACCAATCAGAGCCAGGAGGAATGTCTTAGCAGTGTCAATCACGCTCGTGTACGCGCTGATCACCCCTCTCTTGCACAGCGTGAGCGCGTACCGTCGTTCGTGACTCTCCTGTTCGAACTCGTTCATCCAAATGAACAAATCTTTTTTCGAGTCATTTCGTTCATTCAACGAACGAAATGACTCGAAAAAAGATTTGTTCATTCTGAACGAGTCTTTTTTGGAGTCATTTCGTTCATTCAACGAATGAAATGACTCGAAAAAAGATTTGTTCATTTTGATGAACGAGTTCGAACAGGATCACGAACGTGCATCACAGAACAGAGCAAGGTGAGCATTTGTGCTTATAAAACTTAAAGTTTTGTATTTATTTTTTAAATGACAGATCGTTTCGCTAGATAAGACCATTATTCATCGTCTGGTATCGTTTAAAGCCCTTTGAAGCTGCACTGAAACTGTCATTTGATCCTTGAACCGTTTGTGTCCTATTGAAGTCCATTATATGGAGAAAAAGCCTGGAATGTTTTCATCAAAAACCTTAACCTTAAGACATGGACATCTTGGATGACATGGGGGTGAGTAAATTATCAGCAAAAGTTTTTTTTAAAGTGAACTAATCCTTTAACGTTATCTTACTAGCTATTTATAACTTATAGAAAGAGTGCAACGTTATAAAGTTACATGTATTGCAAAATAGCCTACATAATGATTTGAGGACCAAGTTTGTAGTCAAAGTATGGGCAGGCCATAGTCAATGTAAAGCATATTGTTGATGTTTCGTCCCTATTAGTGAATGTTCCATAACTGTTTATAATCCGCCGTCATCGGTGGTCCTGCTTACTAGCCTGCGCGTTCACGGCAGGCTCCGCTGTGGGGGAGGAGCTGTGGAGGGAGGGCTGTAGCGCAGCAGAGAGCAAGGGGGTTGGACCTGGAAGTTGTGCTTGTTCAAATTTTCAGGCTAAGTCAACATTTTCTCAAAACTCCCTACTGCAACTTTAAGTGGGTAAAAAACACTAAAGTTATCTAAAGCTAATTGCATTCAATATAAATGTAATCTATAATACACTTTCATTTTCAACAGAATTAATGATGCAAACTTCATCAAATATTACAGAAGTAGCAAGATAATAGTGTCATTATTTAGTTCAGTTCAGTGTTGATTTAGTTCTGTTCAATAACGGTTTAACCATTATAAATAAGTTCAATTCAGCTAAGCTGAAGACAGTTATGTAGTTATTCAGCTCGAGTCAGTTCAGTTTAATAACTTCAGTTTAATAACTAATCAGTTCAATTGCTGAATAATACGTGTCCCCAATTAAGCAATCCAAAGGCAACAGTGGCAAGGAACCCAAACTCTTATCGGGTGACAAATGAAGAGAAAGTGGAGCTAAAGTGTACTTCTTTCTTTTTTCCTTTACAAGGGACATATTAGTGAAGACTTTTTTACTATCTTTAATGAATTACCTACCATAACTAGAGGAGCCAGGCCTACAAAGTCCCTCTGAGTGGTGTAGATCCTCATGGTGCCTTCAGACGCCCCCATCATTTTGACTTCATCAGGAAGAGTCAACTCCCACTTAATCACCTGAATCTCTGACTGGCTGCTGACATCCTCCACTTCAAAATCCATCTGAAGAACTGCTAGGAGTTTGCTTAATCTGAAAGAGAGCGTGCCATTAAACACCTCATGCCATATACCGTAAACCCTCTTAATCTTTTATGATCAAATTGTCAAACAAACTGCATTTGCAAGTTGCTCTGTTTGATTTTAAATAACTGAGAGCAACTATTGACTGTAAGTCTGTAAAAACTAAAAGTGGCTCAAATATCCTGTCGGATACTCAAGGAACTTCAAAATGTAATTTAAGTGCCTCAAAGCTCTTTCTCCTATAGTAGGGTTACTGGTGGAGCATTGACAATCTTTGCGGTTCTTGGAACTTATGGGATCCTTTAAGCACTTTTGTATTCAGTTCAGAGGTTCTGGAGTCACCTTTTCATTACCATGAGACCTTGAAGTGCTTTGGGGGAAATTAGAGCAACTTGAATGCTATAAAAGGGTTATTGTAAGATCTTTTAACATTTAAGTGGTTCTTGGGAGATATCTTATGTTAAAGCCAGCATCTGGAGGAACCCAATGATTCTGTGAGCCCAGAATAAGATTATTATTATTATTATTATTATTATTATACTTAAGTTTGATTCAGTGTACATAGGCTTACATTTATTTAGTATAGGCCTATTTTATTGATTAATTTTAAACCTTAAACAACAACAATAAATAATAATAATAATAATATGAAGAAGAAGAAGCAGGAGGAGAAAAGTTTTATTCTGTCACGAAACTGCTGCTCTGCTGTCATGGCTTCAGTGATCCTCGCGCGCAACAAAGCTCAGCTGATCATCACTGGATTTGAAAGTAACGGCTCCCCTCATCAAAGCTCTCCGTTACAAGGTTTGTAAACTCGCCAAAGAAATATAAATTCATAATATCAATACGTCTACTCACTATATATTCAAACACATACATATATAAACTAAATGTATTATACCTTACTACGTTTTTACAGTGTTTACCACTCGTTTATTGCACAGTAGCCTATGGTATGAAGGTTTTAGACGCAATGCTAATTAATATAATGAACTATTGAACAAATGAAAATCATTGACTCATTGTCTTAGATTGTTTTTGTCATTCAATTCAACGTATTGTGTACAACTGTGTCTTCAAATTGCTGATATAACTAATTAAAAGCTGATTCCTGCTGTCGTCATTGGCGTTTGTTATGAATAACACAAGAGGTAAATATAGTTTGGTCTGTTTTTGTTTACTTACTACAGATGCCCTCATTCTCTCAAATACCATTTTAAAGCCCTTTACTGGCCAATAAATATTATGTTGTGAATGGATATAATCAGCTTTTCTGTGTGAAATTGTATTGTTTGACTGTGTACTTTTTTAATCAGTTATTCTCTGAAAATCTTCCCTCATGTTCTCAAATCTCATTCATGTTACTCAGAAAAAAAATATCACAGGTTTGGCGCCAGTAATGCTATGCATTTTTTCTTATACCTTAATCATTTGCATTTGTATATGAGGCATTTGAACTCTGAATTATAACTTCATAACTTCATTTGAACTGAATTATAACTGAATTATAACTTTAGTCTTTTTAGACAAAATGCTATTATATGGCTTCAGAAGACTTACAACACAACTCACACATTTTGGTTGTGAACTCATTTTTTTTTTTTCAATAAAAAATACAAGTTTGAACACAAATAAAAATCCTCCTGTAGACCTGAAAATCATTGAAGTGCCTGGACCATCCACTAGAAAAATGAAAAACAAACGGAAAACGAAGCTGCTGCACCTTTTCACTTTTCTAACTCGTTAAGTTCCTCACATAACCCTTGTGAATATTTTATTATTGATTGCATTTTATGTTGCAGCGAGTAAAGGTGCGTCGCATTTGTGAATTTTGTGAAATTACACAGGCAGAAGGTCTATTGACCATTATCAGCAGTGTAGCGATGTAATGTATGAAGCACAGCTCACACTGGAGTCACTTTCAAGCAGCTTTCTGTTGGTCAGTTTCTGCTTTCCAGTGACCAAAATGGTCCCATAGAGATTTTTTTGACCACACGCGAAATTGCTGATCGTGTGGATTCTTATTGAAATTACTGGAATTCACCAGTGAAAATTCACAGAACAACAAATAATTTTACTGCACCTTAACACCCCATACTTAACTCTGTTAAAATGGAAAATGTTTTCTGCTTGTTGTGACATAAGGAATTCTGTTTCCGGGTCGAAGCCTCTACTTCTACTTCCTCTATCTTGTTTCTAGTGAGAAAACTCTATAACCATTTATGAGCACTGTTGATTCAAGTCACACATTTAAGCTTTTCAAAAGCCATAGTGTACATTACAGTCTCCAGTCTCACGGCATCACAGACTTCAGCATTTTATAATTCAAAATAGCTGAATAACTAACCATCTGAGAATTCGGTATAGAGATAAAGCATAGGATCATAATTTTCAGGAATATTACAGCACAATGAGTGTATATTAGCACCGTTTGTTGTTTGTTTTTGGCATCTGATAGAGCTTTTGGACTTGGAAACAGTGACGTCAGACTTAACAAGCGGACTGAAACACAAATGTTTTAAAGTTAAGTGAACATGGACATTTTTAATTAGTCAAAATTAAAAAAAATTACATTGATTTATTACATGGAACATATGAGTTTCCATACATTTTGTTGAGATGTCTTTTGTATATACATGGTTACTTATGTATTATACTGTGTACATTATACTGTAAGTGCATGGAACTGTATGTATTAAAATGGATCTAAAATATGTAATAAACAAATCTTATTTTGCATTTGGTTCAGTTTGTTCATTATAATGGAAGATAATGGTAACCATAGTAACAACATGAAATTAAATTTACATTTTTTTTTTTATTTGGTTCCTGGAGGCACCCAAAGTGGTTCCACACAGCGCCTTATATAAGAGTTCCTCAGGAAACATGGGTGGTTCCTCAGAGAACCGCCCCTTTTTAAGGGTGCCTAGAGGATCTACAGACCGTTCCGCTGGTGTGGCAAAGTGAAGAACCCCAAAAGGTTCCTCCAGGCAACAGGATATTCAACAGAAAAAAAAAAAAAAAGGATAAGATGTGAATTTGTTCATAGAGAATTGACTGGGTGGTAAAAAGTAAATAGGGTCAATTTGATTTCATGTTGACTTTTTAAAGATACATCAACCTGATGGTATCAACCTTTCAGCAATCAGCAAGCCATATCTTTTTAACCTCTTAGTAGTGCAATCCCATCAATGCCCTGCATAATGCTTTCAATAGGACATGGGATCACCCCTAATCTGATGCATCTGTTTCAAATCTTAGCTTTAAAATACACTGCTTTCAAGCTCTAGGAATGAACCAAAGAGTTCAGATGGCTTTTTTGTGTGAACAGCTTTTTTGTTTTAATGCATGCAATGGATCTCTTTCTACAGCCAAAAGGGCAATTGTTTCAAAAACTGGGATTGACACAGAAATGACGGATTGGTGAAGAAATCCCTGATAAAATAATCCAGTGATCCAGTGGCTAGTGGGACCTCCATGTGTTTCACAGGTTCATTATTTATCAAGTATAAAACAGAGTAAAACCAACAACAGGCACAATGGGTGTAAATTAGTGAATTACGGCCAATATCATTCCACAAACTATTTAATTTCCATTTATTCATAGACACAGAATTATTGGATACATTTGGTGGTCCCCTTTAGACATTGTTTACTATAAGTAACATTGCACCTACATGTCAACAAACTCTCATTAGAGTATTAGTTGAGTATTAGACTGTTAGGAGTAGAGGTAGGGTTAATATAATGTGTGTTTAAGGTTAGAATAAGTTGCTTGACATGTTGACAAAGTTAGTTGACATGTAGATGCAACGTAGCTTATTATAGTCAACAGAATGTCTAAAGGGGACCATCAAAATAAAGTGTTTCCGAATTATCTATTACTATTCTTTAGACTTATTACTTAAATATAGTGGTAGCAGCACCGCGTCTTTGGAATAGTCTCCCTTTACACATTAAATCCTGTGATTCCATTGAGTGACATACACAAAAGTAAATACTCATAACTCCAAAACTATAGCAAGGGGAGTCAAAAGGTAGGCATTGTTTGTTAGAAAACAAATTTTTTTGAAAAAATCACTGAAAAAAAGGGTGCACTCAAAGAAATATTACACATAGCCTATTTCTTATTTGACATGCAATAACTCAGGAAGGAAATAAGGTAGGAAGTTCCCCTATATGTAAGCTGCATCTGGATCAAAGTTTGTGGTGATAGCATAAATTAATCAAAAGTTACAAAAACGGGAAATAAATGGCGCATCCGTATATTATTTACATATGGGTCTGGGGTTTAGTCAAAAGCCCACGACAAATTTAGTCAAAGCCCACAACATTTATGCTTGTATTATACTCTGTGAGACCTTTCAAAGAAAATATGACACATGACTATCTGAGCTGTATGATGTTTTGTACATAGTACAAAAAGATATTTCATAAATTCTAAAAAAAAAAAATTTTATTTATCAGCAAATATAACTCAGCACTACTTAGGAGTTAATCAAATTGGCAGCTGTCTTCTCTGGCAAACATGAAGTCATCTAATGCGTGAATCAAAGGCTGAAATCCTAGAATTGTTCCTTCCATCAACCATAAATAGTGAGGAGACTTCAGGTCAGGCTTTCACTAATAGGATTCTGACACACACCTCTGTACAACCCTGACCTTTGTGCTACCATCTAATACATGCATAGTAAACCATACATGCAGTCAATGTGTTACATGTGCATGTGTTAGCCATTCTTAGGTGTTTCTGTGGTTAATTCACTTTGAATTGAAAGCATAAATACAGAGAAAGATCTTTTATTAAACAGATAAGGACTAATGAATGAATTGAAAGCATAAATACAGTGAAAGATCTTTTATTAAACAGATAAGGACTAATGTACCGAATACAAGAATAATTACAGGAATCCACTTTGACCAATCTGCTTTATAGCATGTAAACTCACTGTTTCCATGGACAATAGTTCCTGCCTGGCACCAGTAAGACTTAGTTAATCACCGTCTAATCATCTGATTAAAAGTAATTAATTAAATTTTCCTTAACAGACACTTACCTTTTCACATTTGCCGTTGGCTTTCTCTGACAGATTACTCCAACACTTCCATCTGGGCCTGTGTCCAGGGTAATGTCCCATAGTAGAGTGTTGGTCGGCGTGGCACTACGGAAGGACACGCCTTTTTTTACCATGGCTCTGTTAAGTGTAAAAAAAGAAAAAATGGAAGAGATTTCTTGATTAGATTTGCCCTAGTATCACTTTAAGCAAATGCATGAATTGTGAATAGATTGCAGTCTTTATTATAAAAAAAAAATAGTGGTTAAACTAGTAACACAACAGGTTATTAAGGTCATCTCATAAACTGTTTCAAACAAAAAATTCAAACAATACTGGTATACTGTGATAATGTGGTGTCCCCCAAGGCCTGATTCTGGGCCCTTTGTTTGTTTAACTTGCATAGGTTCCCACTGGTGTAATTAATCAATGTCCTTTTTCTCACTTAGACTGTATGCCCACAAATCAATTTACAAATTTATTTGCCTATCCTCTTCTGCATAGAGAACGTATGTATGTGGATTTTGGCCTGTTTTTTTTTTTTTTTTTTGGCAGGTGGTTGGGGGGTGGGGGGTTATGGGGGGGGGTAGGGATGCAGTAAATTAAAGACTAAAAGGTATGCTATTTTGATCGTGTAACACTTGTGCAATTATAGCCAAACATACTAGAAAGATTCAATATATATTTTATTTATTTTCTTAATATGAGATCTGAGGAAATTGTAGAGCAATGAACACTGTGTGCAGTGTGGCCACTTCAATCAGGGAACACCATTGTTCCATGATTAACCATCATTACAATATTGGTGAATTGTGTCCTCGTGCATTGATGAGCCTTGGGCACCCAACACCCGGTCTCCGGTTTGTGTTTTGTCCATCCTCGGATCACTGTTGGTAAATTCTCAGTACTGCTGACCGGGAGCAACCTACAAGCCTTTGATGTTTCAGATATACAATGACCCAGTTGCCTTGCCATAGCAATTTGGTTTGTTAAAGTTATTCCTGCCCATTTCTCCTGCATCTAACATGTTGATTACGAGAACTTATTGTCTGCTTACCATCTAATCTACCCAGACCTTAATATGTGCCTTGTTATGAGATGATCAACTTTATTCGCTTCACCAGTGACTGGTCATAATGTTTTGGCTCATCAGTGTACATTCCCAGGAAATCAAACCCATGACCTTAGTGTTGCAAGCACCATGATCTGTTGTTTAAGCTACAGGAACACCGGTCAGACCGTTTGCCTTTCAAGCACCATAGATACAAGTGATATCTTACACAATTAGATGGATTTCCAAATTTAGTTTTGCATATCCCTAGTATGGATGGTTTAAAAATGTATTATGTAGATAACTCTATTATTTTTTCATTTATTACTAGTTCAATCCTCATTGGAAGCAATGCTCATGTTTCTATTCATAGCAGGTTTGCATGTGTGGGTGCATGTGTATGGCAGGGGGAGATAAGGCCAAGGATGGTTTGTTCAAGGAGTATAAAGCTGAGGCTGACAGTGTGGTTTCCTATACAGGAGCGAAGAAGAGGATGTTAGTCTCTGTTCCCTTACAGGGGACAGGAAATCAATGACATCCACATCAGACCCAGTTAGCCAAGCCTAAACAGTCACGACAACCCCGACCTACACACAGTCACACACACACACACACACAAGCACACAAAACCCAAACAACCTTAATTTCAAGCAACATTCATTATTTAGAAGCTCTGGCAAAGAAACAAACAACTGAAAGTTGACACTTTGGCCATGTATTGCACGATACAGATGCTCCACGGGTCAACTTTAGCTGTTCTTAGAAGTTCCTGTGAGGTCTTATCCTGTGAGGTTCCTGTGAGGTCAAATGACTACAGCTAGAGTTCCTGTTCCTCCCAAACCTTTACAAACTGTCACACTGACCCCTTATCACACTATTATCAGAATAATGTATCAATATAATTGAACATTCAACTGCAACATTATGTACCCACAGGGCAGAGGAAGTTCAGCAGCTCAATAGGGTCAAAATCCTGTTCATCCCTAGGGACCATTAGAGCTCTTGGAACAGAATCTAAAAGCTTCCCGAGGTCCAATACAGCCAAACAAAGTGGCATAGAGGATATCAATATGAGCATAATTATAAAAGATTGTTAAAAAAAATACACCTTCCATATTCCAGCACCCTCTAAATCTTTTGTAATGTCGAAGCCACACTGTAAAAAATTATTTTTTGGTGAAGTAAATACTACTGAAAAAAAAACAATGTAATTTACATGAAAAAGTTAGTTCAGGCAAGAATTAAAAAAACTAAGTAAATTCCATATCAGTACTTAATTCAAGCGAGTAGAAATGAAAGTGTAAATATCAACTCAATAAAATTAAGTAAAAATTACTCAACTTTTCTGATACTGGGGTTCCCATCATGCACTGGACCTTGAATAATTAATGAGGTTCATTTTTCACTGGTTTCCAGCTGTATTTACACTGTTTTATCATTGATTTTTGTTGTCAGTATTAGTAACTTGCCATTTTGTGACATTTCGAGTAATTTTTTTGCTCAAAATGACACATTCAAACACAAAAACGACCCATCAAATGTTACCGCCATTGTGTATTGTCTACCAAGTATTGAGGTCTTTGCATTCACATGATGCTTAACATCTGACATGATGTAATATAAATTACTTAGATGATCTAAGTAAAGCACAAGCACATACTACAAATGACTAATAAAATTCAATATTATTGTTGTAGTGAAATGTAATGCAAAGGCAAAGGAAATTTCAACTAAATCGATATTAATCAACCTTTTACTAGCCAAGTTAAAATTACTTATTTTCTTTGTTACTTTCACTTAACTAGGTTAAGTAAAGTTTACTTAATTCCATATTCCAAGTAAATTTAACTTAAAGGTTTCTAATTAAAGCTACTGATAAATATGTTTAGGTTTTTACTTGGCAAATCTTTGTAAATTTACTAGCATTTTCTGAGTGAAAAAAGTTGCCTAGCTTTTTTCAAGTAAATCCTACTCCAATTTTTTTTCAGTGCATATTTGTGTTTCTGAAGGGTCTTTTTTCTCTCCATGAGTGTCTGTCATATATATTGGGGTTATAAAACGCCATAGGGCACAATATTAGTGTCACAGGGGCTGTATTGTAAGACCCTAGATGCCTGCCTGCTTGGTAATCTGGTCAGATTTGTTACAAGGCAGTTGAACGTACATACATTATCATGTTTGCAAACATATACGCACAGGGAAGATTGCATTATGTTGATTTTAAGGAAAACAGTAAGATCTGTGTTTCGTGCTTGTAATACAGGGTTAAGGTTATGTTTAAAGATACACGTGTGTGTGTGTGTGTGTGTGTGTGTGTGTGTGTGTGTGTGTGTGTGTGTGTGTGTGTGTGTGTGTGTGTGTGTGTGTGTGTGTGTGTGTGTGTGTGTGTGTGTGTGTGTGTGTGTGTGTGTGTGTGTGTGACCATCTGTGCTCTCTGTTCTTGTAAGATGTAATCACTGTCTCGAGTGAGGGCTCATGGGAGCACTAATCTTGGCATTGACTGAGAAGATTTTAGGACTGTTCAGACATGAGACCATAATCGACCCTCCCTATCTTGACCGAAATGTTTCAATCTATCACAATGTCTCTTTTTCTTTTGTCATTTTCCCCCTGCAATTTCTGACTGTGCATTTACCAGTACCAAAG
The DNA here is from genome assembly GCA_026230005.1 of Gila orcuttii. Classification (NCBI taxonomy): domain Eukaryota; kingdom Metazoa; phylum Chordata; class Actinopteri; order Cypriniformes; family Leuciscidae; genus Gila; species Gila orcuttii. The sequence continues at coordinate 16,834,288 of JAPDVR010000015.1, read as the reverse complement.
GCATCAAATGAGGCAAGCAATTTTCAAATGCAATGTATTTCAGATTCAATTGGAATGGTGTTGTTATAAACAATACTCTAATTCCTATTGTGAAACACTAGATGCTTACATTATATTTAAGTGTTTGTGCATTAAAACGTCTTTGTAAACACACATTTTCATTTTATTTATGCCATGTATGATACATATTCTGTGACCCCAGCCATAAAAGTGAAACCTATGTTATCATCAAATCATTTTTGATGACAGGTGTTAAGTCCACACTTAACACCCGTCCAAGACCGACATTTAACATTCCTAACCAAATCAATGTATTTGACCTATGGAGACCAAACAACTTGTGAAACATCCATGCCAAATCATCTTCTGTCTGTCACTGTTGAGAACCTCACAGCATTACGGTACAGGGTATATCAGAGCGAGCTGATATCACAAGTCTAATTGTGAGCCCTTTTTCAATTATCCGTCAAACATCGCTGACATTTCACATAATGAATGTAGGCTTTGAAATGTCATGCACATACTCAAACACGTACAGAAAATGCCAAAGCACCATATTGAGAATATTAAATGACCAAGTAGTGGAGAAAACACACAGGGCCCAAAATTAGCATGCACCAAGTGCCAAATGTAAGAAACATTGGGATAAACAAAATGCGATTGGCTTATTCTCAGAATTTGTGGTCCATTTGTGCTTGCATTTCTGAGAAAATGCTGATTTTGATTACCTCCTCCCCCTTTGGAAATAATGGTTTGATCTCTTGGCATCATAATTGAGGGAGTGGATTTCTATGACAGTGTTAAAATATGCTTTAGGGTTGTAATATTGACTATTGACTACTCAATATGGGAATGATAGTGTGAATCAAAGATTCAAAAGGTCTACAAAAAAAAGTTTTTCTGAAAATGTTCTCGATTTATTGTGCACATGCTCAGAAGTTCACAGGGATCCAGGTTTGAGCCCAACCTAGATAATTTTTCTGCGTTTTCTGTCAACAAACTCTTCCTGGATACTTAAAAAGCCCATTCCACAGCATTTACTGAGACAATCAGATGAGAAACTCAAATGAAGATTCTCAAAGCATTTGAATTATGAAAAGACAAGTCTAAATTATGAAGATTCACTCATTTAATCGAAACAATCACTGAAGAACAGTTTATCTTTCCTGCCTCACAACCTCCTAATTTATGACCAGCTGAAATGAAACTGTGACACGTGTCACTTTCTGTCTAATAAATTATGAGCGTGACCACAGGTGAAATTTATCATGGTGATTCCTAACGGGCCTCCTGACACATTTATGTGTGACGAAATTCAGATGAGCAGGAGGAGCTATTTTTTACAAGGCTTGATTGGGTGAAGAGTTCACAATGATTGATCCCTGTGTGATTTAGAAACCAAAATACAGGCTTGAGAATGAGAAGTCCGGCTACTGATTTCAGTAACATATCGAATACATCATCCATGGAAATATTAAATTGATGGCTGTACACATCACTGTACGCATCAACTTAATAAATGTACCATTGCGAAAAAGAAGAATCTTTATATGTTATTTCATCATTTTATTTGTCCTTGAAATATGGTTGAAATGAACTACTGAATGTATTGACAAGCATTTATGGTAACTAAATTATACTTTAATGCCATTCATATTAAAACTTGTATGTCATGTATTTAAATATATTTGTAATTACACATTTGTAATGATGAAGTTGCAATTTATACAACTGTATATTTACTGTAATATTGAATAACACTGCAGTTAAAATTATAATCAAGTACTTTGCATGGGATTTAGTGTGATAGTCAACACAAGTGTAATTTGGAGCACAACAAAACATTACAAAGTGCTGTTTGTACAAACAGTTATGGAAATGTATTCTCTTTAAATAAACTCACGTTTTACTTCATTAATATTATATATATTAATTTTATCTACAACTAGTTTTTTTTTTTCTTAAAATAATTGCACTACACGAGGGCATTCAATACAATTAAGCACACTTCCATTTTGCAAACGTAATTTGTCACAAGCATTGGGTCAATTAGAGCCATTTTGAGCAGATGGCAACAAAGCATACACATGTATACTTTAAAATAAATACACCACTAATAACAGTAATAACCCACACTATACAAGACTAGATAACACAATCTGTATGCGTGCATACGTTTATGTTTTACGTGTTCACTCAATAAGAATGCTCTATAATGCTCTAACAATGCTCTACTGCTATTGCACCAGTCAGCTACCATAATTATTAAGTGGTCATGTCTATGAGAACAACAACAACAACAACAACATTAAAACAAATCCATTAAACACAATACTAATGGTATATTTTCCATTTCTGCTACGTTTTCATCACCATTTAAAGCAACCAGTGTGATATCACAGAATGATATATCAAACCGCACATCTGTTAACATTTCAATGCTTCAAAAGCAACTGAGCAATTGTTCATAATTTGATAATAGTGTCAGTTAATGAAAAGTATCAATTGACCATCTAGAACCATTTTCAGATTGATTAATGGACATCAAACAACTATAATCATGTTTGTGTGGATTTTAAATGTTTTGGGATTAGGCTACATATTGGAGAGAAGAGAAGAGAAGAGAAGAGAAGAGAAGAGAAGAGAAGAGAAGAGAAGAGAAGAGAAGAGAAGAGAAGAGAAGAGAAGAGAAGAGAAGAGAAGAGAAGAGAAGAGAAGAGTCTCTTGGGACAGTTGTCGTCACTGGATTTGCAGTGACTGATGTGAGCTGTATGGAAGAGAGCTGGCCGTGGACAGACTGAGATTTAAGGCGACAGTGATTAAGTGGCAAGAGCAACAGGGCTTAGAGAAAGAGAGAGATGGGATATCAGCAGAAAAAAGCTCACATGCAGGGATAGATGAAGAAATGTGCTTCAGAGAGGAACGAACTTCACCAGGAAAGCCTGAGACAACAGAGATGGATGTTAAGAATGAAGGGGATTTGGGGGAGGAGTAGGCAAGGACAACAGGTCCATCTATCTTAATTACACAACCTGGCATGTAAATATAAAATGGTACACAAATGAAAAAAGTGCACATACGTGATCATAAATCACAGAAGTAGAGCACCTTTACAGGTAGACCATGCTTTCAGAAGGCACAGGAAATGGGCGTTTTCTCCATCATGATGGACACACAACTGAAAGTCTATAAACTGGCATCTCAAATCTCCTCAGTCTTCCTAAGCTTCTAATTTAATTTTCTGAGATTTACCAAATTTCCCCAGTGATGAAATCCACTAAATCGCAAGCTCTTTCAGGTCTCAAATGTATTTCTTTGAAGAGAAGGAATTAATGTTTAGGCATCAGTGATGAGTGACATTCATTTTTGTTAGTACTTTCGTACTATTCTATGATGATCATTTTTGAATTTTTGAATTAAAATTAAACTTTAAAATAAGGGCATAAAGTCAAAATATCAAAGTGTTACAACACTGCTTAGATAATCATTTTAAGTTTTTTTAAAGGTCATTAAAAAGTAAAGTCCTAAAAATACTATTATACACAGTTTTAAGATACTAATATTTGAAAGCGATCATATCAAGGTAATCAGATCAATACGTTTCTAGAAAAGATCATATTATTCTACTTTTTTGACTAGATGGCAAGGATAGTTCAAGTTGTTAAATGGAGCAATCATAGCGAAAAAAACAAACAAACATTTTAATACTACAAAATCAACCACCTTCTTCTAAATAATTTTACTTTCACACCCAAAGAAAATTTGAGAAAAAGTTAACATAGGCACAGCAAGACATGGCTAGCATGACTTTAGCACAATTAAATCCAAACATTTGTTGAAAATATGATAAAAAAAAAATATATTATAAAACAGTATAAAATATTTATTCTAAATTCTCTGCATATACATTTTAAACAAGTGATTGCACCTTGAGTAAAGGTTCTGGCTAAACCCTTTCTGACTCCTTACCTTGTCTAACCAAGCAGAAGCTCTATATTTAGACACGCTTTTTAAAGCACAGCACAACAATGAATGAGGAGCCAAAGCATTCAGAGAGCGAGAGAAGCAACAATAATCTGAGAGATTAAACGTGCATGTCTGGGTTCAGCCATATAGCTAGATGCTCAAATCTGCACAATGAGCTTCTCAGACTATGTTCTCAGACTTTATGACCTCGGGGTTCTGCAGTCAGAATAACAGCTCAGAATATCATTGAGTGTATTTCTCCACTTAGCACTGATGATCTGCACTGCTTCCAGAAAGGATGCTAAAATTACTGGAATTTTCAGGAAAAAGGCATAATCCATTAAAAATCTTGTTTCTGTTTAGTAGTTTAAAGGGTCATGAACCCCCCCCCCCCCCCCCCCCAAAAAAAAAATTGAGATGTGAACAGATATGTAAAGGCGGCACATCACTGAAAACACTAAAAGCACTCATACATTTTATCAATGAATGGAAATTGGTTATTTTTGCATTTTTACGAGCAATTTTGTTCTTCCGGGTTGAAAAGCAAAGTCGAAGCAACGTCACGGAATGTGAGGTATAAGCGTGCCTTCGGAGTGTGTGACTGGCTGCAGGCACGATTCTACGTCAGCTGGACATCGAGCTATTCTCTGCATTTATTCATGAGAAAGAGTTCGTTCAAGCTAATCACAACGTTGTATTACGCATGAGATTGCATTACAGCGGAGAATTCAAACAACATGCGGAGAGCGCATGAGAACGGTGCAGAACAATGCAACAAGTTTAACAACGCACGCAACGCGGATCATATAGTTCAGGACCGGAGTAAGCGCATTTCATAAACTTCTAGTTCTCTAAAGTTTCATATACTCTAGTTCTCGCACATGTCTTATTCAAATTAAAAATATATATGCAAATAAGGACACTGATGCAGCTGTACATCTGGTCATGAACGTGATGACACGATGGATTATTCTAATACACAGAAGATAAGGATGTAGACTGAAAAATCAAAGAACAACTGACAAAAAAAGTAACTATGCCTTTATTATTTCTGTTCAGAAGACTGTTTGTTTGTTCAGAGACTTAAAGTTTGCTTGTGAATGTAATGAATATATTATTATTACACCTTTTAAATGTTCTTCCGCATTTTTCGCATCCCTCATGTTTGTGAGTGTGTTATAGGGTTATATTTTTAAAATGGATGAAGGTGCCCTGAGATCCGTTGTTTTTTTCTTGTTTTTTTCATGGTCATATTTTAATATTCATGTGTCTGTATAATGAATGTGTTGTAGGTCTGTGATTTATTGGTTGTTTCACCTCTTCTCACCCTCTACACTCCCACTTTTTCACAGTTTACACGCCCATTTCTTGAGACTTTCTGAGCTCTGAGGTTTGAACGACCAGGCTAAAACGAGGGGGCTGGGTTCATGGCACTTTAAAGAGCATGGCGTCAGCAATTGTGGTTTTGATTTCCAGGAAAAGTTATAAAATGCATTAATGTCTTTTTTCAGGACTTACCTGAGAGAGAAAGTGTCCAGGTTGGCTGAGCTCTTCACGTAGACATAAAAGGAAGCGATATCAGTCTTCTTAAGGGGTTTAGAGGAGGTCTGGATGACCACAGACTCTCTCAGTCTGAGCACGGACACTGGCATGGCCCCTTGTTTGACCTGCAGGAGCCGAACACTCCCGATTCTCTGCATGGGGGTCACAGGCATGTACTCAGCCTGAGGCTGCCTGGCATTTCCACTGCCCAAATCCCACCTCTTGCCCTCCTCCCCACTGGCTGTGCACGGGCCGTAAGCACTGGGACGGGCCTGGTAATAAAGCTCCACTGGGTTCCCCTGAGTTGGCCCTTGTCTTTCCCGACTGGAGCTGCCCTCAACCGGGCTGAACCAGCTTGCAGGAGGGTCAACCTCTGCCATACAGGTTCCATGCTCGTTTCGGATGACACAGGAACCACGGACCTCCTGAGTCTGCCAGAAGGCATACACAGTCACGCACGGCAGCTCATCTTTTGTTCCTTTCTCCTTCTCTCCTCTGTCCCAGTCTCTCCCAGCCACGTAGAACAGGACTCGCACTTTGGGAGAAGACGAATAGACCCACCGGGTCAGGACGAAGGACTGGACTCTCCAATTGAGGGTGAAAACTGGTGGTGAGGGCCGGAATAACTGCACTGACTGCACTAAGTCCAGGGGGATCTCCTGTTTGGTTGAGAGTGGGCCGTAGCTGGCATTGATAACTGGGAGACGTCCCGCTCGGAGCATGACAAATGGCTGCGTGTGGCTCTGCATGCTGGAATTGCGCATGATGTCCTGTCCTGCTTCTTTTAGTAGGAAGTATTCAGCATCCCATACCTGATAAGTTACGGGAAGGAACAACGGATATGGGATGGAGGATTTGGTGGCATCAGAGATCTCCTGACTGTCCAGCTCTGCAGGAGAACAAAGAGACAATTTAATAAGGGAAGAAATTAGTTTAAGAGAGATGTGTAATGTTGTCTTCATGCCATACAGTGTGTCTACATAGTCCTGTGTGTGCACCACCAAAATGTCTCTCAGTAGCTATATTTGATTTTTTTATTTGATATTTTTGGGGGCTTTAATTGTTTTGGATGTTGCTTATGACCCTACAACCGAAATTTCTGATCTCGGAAGCTAAGCAAGGTTTGTCTTGGTTAGTCAAGTCAAGTTTTAAATTTTATTTGTATAGCACTTTTCACAATGCACATTGCACGAAGCAGCTTGACAGAAAATAGTTACATTAATGTTTTAATGTCGTCATGCCTTACAGTTGGATTAAGCAGATTAAAGATGGTTGATTATATCGGTTTTTTTTCATGATACAAGCAAACTGTCACATTTTGTTTCTTGTCATTGTCACGTTTCTGCATCTTGTCATGTGATTCCCTGTTTGTCATGTGATCCTGCCATGTGTCTTGTCATTGGTTAATCGTCTGATCATTGTTCACAGGTGTTCTTTGTCTTGTAATTAGTCTGTGTATTTAAGCCCTCATGTTTGCCCGGTGTATTTGTCAAGTACTGAATGTTTCCTGTAATGTCGTGCAAGTTTATGTTCTTGTTTTGAGTTCCATGCCTCGTCATGCCTTTGTTTTATGATTAATCACGTTTTTGAATAAATTGCATTTGGGTTCTCACTACTGCTTGCCTCCCGTGGACTTCAAGTGTTACACAAACAAGCAGATGAGATATGCTATATATTATATATATATATATATCCTTACATTAATAAACTGTATGTATGCAAGTCAAAGCTGGAACACTTATAAATCCAACTTTATATAAAGAGTTGGGGGATAATATAGTTACATTTGGCAACAAAAAGAATCAAGGAGTTGAGATTTGCTCTCTCTTTCTATACAGCAGCTGAGATTTGCTGTATAGTATATACAGTATGCTGCTTTACATGAGTACATGAGTAAAAGGTAAAGTAGGATGTGTTATATTTTTTGACTATATAACATTCAAGCAGTTCAGATTTGCTATATAGTACAGTACATACAGTATATTAGTGTGAGTGTACTATATTTATCTGGGTAAGGTTGGAAATACAGTAATTTATAATTATGAAATGTGAGGTTTTGTTCAATTTATAACAATTTGTTATAATGACAAGACTAGTGAATATGTGGTGATGTGTATCACGGTTAAGCGATGCATATAAAAGACAGGTTAAAAAAGTTATTGGATGGGATGCCGCCATGAATACCAGGTGCTGGAAGTCTCTTCATTCAGCCAGAAATGGCAATGTTTTTTCGTATTAAATTTACACTCTTTTCAAGTTTATGACTTTGTACCATTATATCACATACTGGCCCTTTTATGACACTTAAATCACACTAAGAAATGCACACTAAGTGTGCATCATAGCAACATTTCTGGCATGAAAATATTCTGAATCTCCCAATTTAAATCTCCCAGCATGCAGCACTGCCACTCTGCCTACACCACTGACTGTTTGGATTAAATTTAGCAGTCTTTTTAAGTAAGGATTTTGCATTATTTTCAACAGTTCTCAACATGTTTAGTGATAGATGACATTCCATTATCCCACAAAAATCTGTGTAAATATGAGACTGTTGTCCTGACTATATTGTATACAGTGGGGGAAAATTATTTTTAATGTTATTCATGCAACAGAGTTCATTCAGGTAATTATAGATAATTTCCTCAATTTCCAAAATTATTTATAATATATCCTAATGAAACTTTATTGAGTGTGAGAACTTTGCTCTGAGATAAACAATACTGTTTGACCAATAGAAAATGTCCAAATATGTTTTTCAGTAATTCATCCTTTCTGTTGTAATTTGCAACCAAGCAAACATATTTTTATTGTTTTACATAAGTGTATTTGCACAACATATTTTTAAAAAAATGGCACTTAGTTTGATACTTTGCCATATGGCAAAGGCTCATTCATACATTTTTGAGGCCACTTAATGCTAGCTTGCCACAGTAAATAAAAAAAAGAGCTGTCATTAAAAACATCTCGTCATCAAACATAGAAGAGCTAAAATAAAATAAAAAGTGCAATAGAGATATGGTTAAAATAAAATAAAATAAAATGTACTGTATGAATGATGATTTTCAAAGGCAATACTATCTTAAATATTTCTGATTCATTAACAAACTTTACTTGACTGGGCTTGAGCATGAGAGGCATGTACTATATGTTTGTCAAGTATAAAATAAAGAGAGCTGTATTAATGCCCTGGTCTGCTACCACATATGGAAATATGAATATTACATTTTACTAAGATGCAAACCAAATACCAAATGTAAATCTGCAACATTGCACCCAATGCAGCCCATTTTAATCCACCCAAGCTTCAGCCACTTTCATCTTATAGGCACAATATCAATTTAATATTCTAGTAGATCCATGAAAAACTCCTGCGGATTGGTGAACTCAGAGAAGTCTAAGATCCAGCATAGTGTATTATATGCCAATAAAATAAAATAAAATAAATAAACTCCAATAACAAGGATGAGCTCAAAAGAGACAGTCCAAAATTCCTGGAAATAATAAAAAAAAGCAGATTGAATGGTAGGGTCATGCAGTGAAAAGCCAGTTGACTCAAACTAATCTCAAACTGAACTCATGGCACATGACAACTCCTACACTCTTACACACATTTACAGCTGATGCAGTCACAGAACATGCAAAGGAGGAAGATTAATCTGAACTGGATAACATTCTGCCTGGCTGACATTGTCATTTACATTATTATTATTTTTCTGTGCACAGTTGTTGGGGGAAAAGTAAGTGAACCATTTGGACTCAAATTGTGAAATTGTGTATGACCAAACACAGTACAAACATAGTTCCAAACAGACAGACAAACAAAACATTCACAGTGCAAGAAAAAGTATATAAACACTTTTTTTTTTCACAGAACACGCACGCACATTTCTACTTTTTTTTTTTTTTTACTTAATTGAACCTCAAAAAATGGTGTAAATGATGACAGAATTTTCACTAGTGTAAACTATGCCTTTGGCTGAAAAGCAGATCATATTTCATGATCAGTTAAAGCCACAACCCACAAAATGTGGATTCAGACCATCAACTGCTTCAAAGAAAGAAAAAAAAAGAATATCTTTCAAAATACTATTTTTTGGAACCGAGACTCTGAAAACGCACATATCTGACCCTTTCCTTTATTGCTTTATCTATTTTCACCCACTTTTAAACAGTTAACTTTCTCCTAATCTCTTTAGAAGGAACTTCACACTCGTTATGCTACTACTACTTCAAAACGTCTAAGAGCAAGGTTACATTTTTTAGCACAAAATTTGAATTATGCTTTTGTAAATTTAAAGTTATTCATTTCATTTAGCTGACGCTTTTATCCAAAGCAACTTACAATTGCTATATATGTCAGAGGTCGCACGCCTTTGGAGCAACTAGGAGTTAAGTGTCTTGCTCAGGGACACATTGGTGTCTCACAGTGGATTCGAACCCAGGTCTCTTACACCAAAGGCATGTGTCTTATCCACTGTGCCATCACCACCGTTTAAATGCTTCTTTCATGTCAAAATATCTGAGCAGATAATCTGTATATGTGTTTATTGTTTATTATATTTTTGTATTTGAGAATTTATGTGTGGTGAGTTGTTTGTTTCAGATGTTTTAAATTGAGATTGTGTAGTTTGTAGCATTTGGCTTTGAGTTCACATAGAGGTCTCTCTGCTAGTCATCAGCAGGACTGGATGCATTACCATTAGCAGTTGTGCTGGTCAACAGGTCAACATCCATTCTATTTACCCTCCATTTCAGCAGATGACATAGATAACATCTGGCTGGATTCAGCTCTAAATCCGTAGGTATGATGGGATAATAAGCCTGCTAGCCACACTATGGGGAAAACAGTGTGTAGGATGCGTGCTAAACACTGAGATACATGCTCAATACATTTAATGTGCGTTTTTAAACACTGGTATAAATTCTTAGTACATTTAATGTGCGTATTAATTGTATAAATGGGGAGTTACATTAGAGTATTTTAAAATAAACTAGGTATGACTATAAAGTCATAAATAGCATTTTAGCAATTAGATGCATGACTTTGACAGGTAAAAATGTTGGCATTGTCATGAGAAAGCCTGGTAAAACATCATGATAAGGTATCATTTGTTTACTAAAATGCATTAGTTAACATGACCTTACAATGAAAATTTACTCAAAAGCATTTATTATTCTAAGTTAATATTAATTTCAATGAAAAACCAAAGTTGTATCAAAGTTTGTGAATCTAAAAGATTCGCAAAGTTTTAAAGATCAAAATGCATGACAAATAAAGCTATTGTCTTCTAACAGAAAGAATGGATTCTGAACTGATTTAACGCGAATGACATCTACTTTGATCTGCCCTCAAACACTGTAGTTGTAGCTGAGGCCTGGAAGAGTTTGGTTTGTGTTGTCGACATGTTCAGAAGAAGCAGTTTTCAGCGCTGCAAATCCATTTTACATGCAATTCAAAAGGATGAGGGACTAGAAAAACCGGCGCCATCATTCATATCACTGTGTATTCAAGTGCCGAGGAAGCCTCAAGAGCTGAAATTCAGATATGGTTATAGGCGTTTCCTTTGCGACACACGCTGTAAGCGGTAGACCAATCACAACAGACTGGACTGTCTGACCAATCAGAGTAGAGTAGGCTTTTGGAAAGGGGTTGTTTAAAGAGACTGAACGAATGAACTCTGACTCTTTGAGAAATGAGGTGATGCACAATGATGTATAAGAAAATGAAAGCGATATTTAACTTTGGATGCATAATACCAAAATTGCAACAAAAAATGTCATTAACATATTATTATTATATTATATTTATTTAAGCCAATAATTAAACAATGAATTATGCAAGATAACATGGCTAGTTGGATTGTATTATTTGCATTTCGTTTTACTGTACTAAGGGTTTACTGTAGGTTTCATAGACGTTCGGACAAACCTAAATTGTGAAAAAAAAAAAAATTAAACAAGAAACTCTTGAGTAGTTTTGGAAACATTGAAAAAAGCAGTTGTTTCACCACCATGCTCTGAGAATACAGTGAAAAGCCTCAAAGGACTACAAACAGTAGCTGACAGCACAGATGTGTTTCCCTTTGAGACACATCAACAGTTGCTTCTCTTTATCCAAATACCTCAAACTTCTTCAGATAAAACTGAAGATGACACTCTTTCTTACTATGACACCTTAAAGGGATAGTTCGCCAAAAAATGAAAATTCTGTCATAATTTAATCACCCTGAAGTCTTCTACTAAACAGAAAAGAAGATATTTTGAAGAATATTGGAAACCCAACAGTTGATGGAACCCACTGACTTACTACTATGGAAGTCAGTGGGGTCCATCAACTGTTGGGTTACCAATATTCTTCAAAATATCTTCTTTTGTGTTCAGCAGAACAACTTGAGGGTGATTAAAAGATGACAATTTTTTTTTTTTTTTTTTGGGAGAACAATCCCTTTAAAACCCCCAATCATCACTTTATGTCTAAAAACTGATTAAAAACTGATTTCAACTTATCACTTTATTTAGTTAACAGTTTGACACATTCAGTTAGCTTTGGTTTAAAGATAACGATAACTATATTAGCGTCCACACCAGAGGATGTTGTCTTCTGTCACTTAAATGCTCAAGCTCTTTAAAGCAGGATGGATTCTGATTCGCTGTCAACGTTTTTATCATTCATAAGCTGGAAAAGATCGTTCTGACAGTGATTCCAACAATATCGTTTCTCTGTGCTGTTATCTTTATAGTTGTGGGGTGGACTCTGCTATTCTTTTATATTTAGAAAGATTTTTAGAACTATATCCATATTGTTATCGTTATTAGTTATCTTCCTTCCTTGGTGTGAACGGGCCTTAATTCATATTTACATTTTCCAAACAGTTTAGAGTTCTGTAATGTTTTGTTTATCTGTGTGTGTTTATCAAACATTTTGTTCAGGTAAAGCAGGGAGATTAGGCAAATACAATTAATTACAAATAATTCAATGCATCAGTTATAGCCACATTTATGCTCCATGATGTACAGGGACAGATGGCAGAGCAGAGTCCATTTACACTGACCAATTGGGGCCTTTATGCTGGATGACTGTGGTACTGATGACATAAATATAATGTTATGACAGCTGTTAGTTTAAAGCAGATACTTACGTGATTATACTACATTATCATATTGTCAACAAGCAAGCTTGCATGCTACCTTTTAAGTCAGCACAAACCTTTATAATACATCCTTAATGCCAAATGTCACCACATTAAACTCTAAGAAGGAGATTTAAGGGCATCCTACTGCTAAAGGCTTGAAGTGGAAAACTGATGGGGACTAATGAAGTCTTACACAGACAGTTAACAGCTTACAGTATATCAATAGACAATATTGAAATGAATGTAAAATATATGCCTAGGTATAGGCACATACAGTACGTATACAACTATATGAAAATTTAGCAAGTCATCAAACTGGGTCTATTGAATGCAAGCAAGCCTTTTTAATTTCATCCTTTCTCTTTTCCAACATCAATATTAATCCTGAATGGTTTAATTTCTTGAACTTTTAAAACAAACCAATAAAATTCTGCATGAATTTCAGTGAGTGAAGCTGTTGCACTGCACCACGATACTGAGTTGAACAAACGGTACTGTAACATCGAAATTTTGATTGGCCAAGAGCATTTCCGAATGGGCTTGATTCTTGTGCTTGTTTTGGAACTAGTTTTGTTGGTAGAGACATAAAATATATAAACTAACTGGACAAATTTTGTCTGAAAACTTACTCAATATTAACTTTGTTAGAGTTGTTGTATAAAAGCATATATTATGTATATTTAAGAAGTACAACAATAGCACAATTGCTTGTGTGATATTGTTTAAATTTCTCGTGTGCAACAACACAGAAGTGATCTTAAGATGTCTTAAAAAATATTAAAGAGAGAGGACACGCACAGCACAGATGTCTCAGCAACTGTGAATGAGTGAAGTAGAAACTGTTTCTGGGACAGGATGAGCACTAATCCTATCCAGACCATGCCTTGAGAAACAAGCACTCACTGCAAAAAAAAAAAAAAAAAAAAGTACAGAAAGGACTGACACAGATGAGAGGAATGAGAAACTAAAGAGTGAGAAGTGAGCAAAGACCTTTGAGGGATGATTGGGAATGATCCTATATCCAATAATTCCCTTAAAACTTCTTTGATTTATTTTTTATCATGCTTTTATCCAGAATGTTTAACGTCTTGAATGTAAAGTAGTTTCTGCAGATAAGTATACAGATACAGATTAAATATAGATTCATGTTTGTTAGAAGGATCGTGCCCATTCATAGGCACGTGCCAATGCCATGGAAGAAATCACACATTTTCATGTCTAAATTTGGCTAGTTGCACCAACTGAGTCACTTTCTGTGGATCATTTGCTTTAATAAGAATTTTTTTCAGCCTCTACCCACCATCATGCCACTTAAAATGTGCCCCCCCCCCCCACCCCCCAATCCATGGAACATATCAGAATATATGAGTAACATCTTAAGAAAAAGTACTATACAGCCTTTCCTTTATGAGTTATTTTTCCATCGACACCAAGAGAACTACGAGTGACCCCTCTCAAAAAATGTGTATGATGCATATTTTCCATAAATTGAAGAACAAATGCATGGTTAATAGTTTTAATTAATTTAACAGCCTATAATTTCAACTAATTATGTAAAAATCATGACACTGTTGTGCAATTTTAATTATACAAACTGTAGCTATACTGTACTGTTTTAATCTGTATAATGTACTGTAAGAATGTTTTGAAGTGTTTAAGACATTTAATTTGATTTAAACCATGAACTTTTCATGCTACATTCATTTTATGAAAGTTTAAAATAACCTATGGGATTTGTGTCTCTAAAACTGAAAGAAAAAAAAATGGAATGGAATGGAACACAGTCAACCTTAAAGTACAGACTACTGTAACATTTCTGTTCAAGATTCTGGCTGTTAACAGAATGACCTGTCTAAAACGAGACTGCATCTCGGGTCACGCATTAAAGATAGGTTACAAGATAGGTTATTCAGGTTACAAACCCCTTACACTGGTCCTAAATACACTATGCTACTATTTACAATGACCCAAGCATTATGATTCGGCTCTTCCAACTTTTAGACTTTAAGAAATCCACATACCTTGAGTGACAGCCGTGATTATCGTTGGCAATAATATCTGCAGAATCCGCCATAGGTGAGAATAGACGCTCATTTTGGCCACAGGGGTTATCTATGATATGTCCCATTAACGTTTCTGACATTTATGAACCCTAAACAGGAGAGACCGAGGAGCGCATTTGGTCCGTCGGCATCATGATGCTGTTTTACCTGTGGAATCTTCACCTGTGCACGCGCTCCACAGATTCACTATGAAGAGCTGCACACTTCTGAATAATTCATTCCAACTGGAACAGCGGCACGTGAGGCAAAACTTGACTGGGAATCTTTAGCGAGATGTATTAGTTTGGAACCCATTTTGTTGATATTTTCTAAGTTAATGCACAGCTTTCCATTATAATCCAAGGAATGAAAGGTAACATTTCAGTTTTCTCTTGTTTGATAGCCTAACTCGTCCTATTGTGGTCTCGTCCGTGTAGTAGAAAGTGTCCTGACAGCGCGAAACACCACGATCATCAGTCTGCGCGTCACCCATCGCGAGCTTTAGATCCTCATCAGTCCTGAGCACGAGCGACGGGATTTACCGCTAACAGTGAATTAAACACAGACAGGTATTGAGACTGAGTCATGCGATTAACCGCTCAACGCAGTGTTTATAAGACCACAAAGAGATTAAATATGCTTGTGTTATATATTTATCACATTGCATGATACAATTTGTAGTGTAACAGTGTGAAATCGTACACGTAAAAAACGGCAAAAGTTTCTTTGAAAAAAGAATCACCAAATCAGATCACCAAATCTGTCATTAAGTCAGCCTGTGCTTTGGTTGTGCGATGACAGTGACATCTCGTGGTCTTGTTTGAAACTACATTTTGGTCAGTTTTTTGTTTCAAACTTTTTTACACTCCTTATACACACTTTTTTACACTCCTATATATATATATGTGTGTGTGTGTGTGTGTGTGTGTGTGTGTGTGTGTGTGTGTGTGTGTGTGTGTGTGTGTGTGTGTGTGTGTGTGTGTGTGGCTATTATAAGATTTGATCTTTTGTTTCCCCAGAACAACCAGTAGATTTATGAAATAATTTTTAATTTGCCAAAGTCTACAATGTATTACAGAACCAGCACCACATGCAACAGTACTTTATTTCTGGACGGACCTTTTCTGTGTGAAATTGAATCTTGGACTTGTGTTATTTATAATTTTGTCCCCTTTACCTATACGTTCTGTATATCTTATTTTTATGGAGAGTTTATGAGATATTCAGAATCAGAAAGAGCTTTATTGCCAAGTGTGCTTGCACACACAAGGAATTTGTTTTGGTACTGAGGCTTCCAGTGGACATATACAGATACAAATACAACAAGAAACATAATACTACAAATTACAAGAATAAAAAATAAAAATATAAATATATTCATTCATAACGTTAGACAAGGTGATATAATGTGGTGAGTTTTAGAAATAAGGGTTGAGGTCTAAATGAGCTTTAAGTGGCTCTTGTCCACTCATCAAAAGTGATTGTGAATGGAAGCGATAAAACTTCAAAATTAACTTAACACTGTCTATACACTATATTTCTAGTTTTTAGAAGCATAGCTGTGTGAATAACAGAGAGTTCCCTTTCGAGACGTCTCTCCTATTGCGTAAGTAGCTTAGAATATTGAAGTCTTTATGTAAAACGCATTGCAGCTGCACGGCTGACAGCAATGAACGAAGGAGCTCGGTCATTGGCTGTGCTGCGGCAACTTGCTCGAACCAATGACGGGGCGACTCTGAATGCGCGACCAATGAGCGCTTCGCGCCCGCGCGCGTCAGAGCCCGCCAAGATGGGCGTGGCCAAGAGCTATATATTGGGCGCCCCGTCATGAGAGTTCTTTAGATTTAATCTCCTTCAGCGAACACCTTCTTCGCTGGATCCTCCGGATTATTGAAAGCCTTCGCCGCCGTGGAAAAGCATACCAGCGGGATTGCTACGAGGACGTCGGCACCTTCAGCCGCCTTCGAGCACCATCCTACTGAGCCATCCGGCGCGCCACACACGCAAGTATTTTACATCTGTTCGCCCCGCGACATTTGTAAAAGAGCAATTTTCCTGAGGCGTTGTTTCAAATGCCTTCCTGCGCGTCGTGCAGAGACCTTCTCCCGGACGGGGATCGTCACATCATCTGCGCTCGCTGCCTGGGCCGGGACCACGCAGAAGCTGCATTGACCAAGGGCGGATGCCCGGAATGTGATGACCTGGGTCTCTCCACACTACGGGCTCGCCTCGCCGCTTTCGCCGTGAGCGAGCCCATCGCCACCCCTCTGTTTGAGCCGCGCACTAAGAAAAAGCGCCGCTCACAGAGGCTTCCTGAACCTGAGCTCAGTGACGTCACGCCGAGCCAGTCTCCGCGTGCTTCACCGCCGCTCTTGCCTTCCCCACCGCCGGTTCAGTTCACCCAGCCGGACCCACACCCCTCTAGCAGAGCGGTGGGCCTTGTGACTTTCGGGGCGTCCGAGGACGACGGGGGAATGGATGACAGCTTGTCCATCGACGCTGCATCGGACGACTGGCCGGGCTCCACTCTCGACCCCGCCCCGTCGACGCTAGCTAGCACAAGCGGGGGCTCCACCATGGATACCGAGATTATCCGTGTCCTCTCTAAGGCCGTGGAAGACCTCGGGCTCGATTGGTCTTCTCCCGAAGAACCAACCAGGAGCCGACTGGATGAGTGGTTTCTGCAGGGGCGCCAGCAGGCCCCTCGGCAAAGGCCTTCTCCCTTCTTCCCGGAAGTTCACGACGAACTCACCAAGTCGTGGAAAGCCCCCCACTCTACGAGCCTAAAGCCTTCTTTTTCTTCTTCGCTCTCCTCTGTGGACGGCGCGAAGGAAAGAGGCTACGAGGGAACGCCGCCCCTCGAGGAGGCCGTGGCCAATCATCTCTGCCCGCCCTCCACCACCGGATGGAAAGCAAAAGCTTCCCACCCTTCGAAGCCCTGCCGCACTACTTCTGCTCTCGCCGGTCGCGCCTACGCCGCCGCCGGCCAAGCTGCATCAGCGCTTCACTCAATGGCGGTACTTCAAGTGTTCCAAGCCAAGCTTCTCCGCTCTATGGACGAGTCTGGCCCCGAAGCCTTTAGGGACCTACGCAGCGCAACTGATATAGCTCTGCGAGCCACGAAGGCCACCGCCCAGTCTATTGGCCGTGCTATGGCTAATTTGACTGTTCTCGAGCGCCATCTGTGGCTGACTCTGACTGAGATGAAGGACGTGGATAAGGCGCCATTTCTCGATGCGCCTATCTCCACCAGCGGGCTGTTTGGACCGGCGGTTAAGGGTTTCGCCGAACGCTTCACTGAGGCCCAGAACGCTTCACAAGCTATGCGTCATTTCCTGCCAAAGCGCTCCAGCTCATCGCAGAGCAGACAGAGACCGCCACAGCCGCAGCGGGCTAGAACAGCTCCCACCGCCTCTCAGCCCGCGCCTCAGGCTGACGCTCGACGCCGCTCGCACTCTCACAACCGCAAGCCGCCTTCTGAGCGACGGGGTCCTCGGCCCAAGATTGTGCTGAACCCTGAGCCTCGAAAGCCATCCTGGCCACAGGAATGAGAAGAGAGAGTGCGTGTCTCGCAAAAGCCGGACCACTCTCCCTGCAAAAGCTCAAACATTACCCAGTCCCCTTACAGGCGGCTGGATACGTCCATACAGCAG
Organism: Gila orcuttii; assembly: GCA_026230005.1. NCBI lineage: Eukaryota > Metazoa > Chordata > Actinopteri > Cypriniformes > Leuciscidae > Gila > Gila orcuttii. The sequence goes on along the minus strand of JAPDVR010000015.1, from coordinate 16,815,949 downwards.
TCAATGGGCCAGTCACAGAGCTCGCTCACCTGCAAACAAACGCCGTTTTTACGGCGACGCACAGAAAACACAAAAAGAGTCTTTTTCTGCCTGCGTCACAAAGGGTTCACATGTCCACAAAGTGTGCATTCCCAGATACTGTCAAAACAGTGCCAAATTCATTCCCAGCTCAGGCTGCGCTTCCCATGAATGTAGATCACGTGCCTACGGTCATGTACGCACCACTACACTCAAGCACTGTTCACACAGGTATAAATTCATCCCCAGTAAAAGCGGGAAACATTATAAAAGTGACGCGTGTGCCTACCACTGTTTATGCACCCCCACTTATAAACACTGTCCTTACAGTGTCAAACACAACCTCAGCTCAGGCTGCGAGTTTTACAGACACAGCGCGCGCTGTTGTAATCACACACGCGCCCATTCACTCAGCTGCTCAGCTCGCGCCCGCGCCTCTGAGAGCTACGAGCTCAGGCGATTCGCTGGACGGGTCCCTACGTCACAGCGGCCCGCCCCTAGCCTGTATTCAGCCCATATCTGTACACGCAGCGGCATGGGAAAACATTCCAGATATGCCGAAATGGGTATTGAATATAGTAAAGCACGGATACTCGCTCCAGTTCGCTCGCAGACCACCAAGTTTTACGACTGTGGTCGAGACGAAAGTGAGAAAGGAGTGTTCACATGTTCTACGCACCGAGGTGCGCAAACTAATAGAAAAGGGCGCTGTGGAAACTGTTTCCCCCTCTCTGAGCGGGACAGGTTTTTACAGCCGCTATTTTCTCGTCCCGAAAAAAGATGGCGGTCTCCGCCCCATCCTAGATCTCAGACACCTGAACAAAGCACTAATGATTCGCTCGTTCAGAATGTTAACAACCAAGCATATCCTCGCGCAAGTACGCCCAGGAGATTGGTTTCTCTCAGTGGATCTGAAAGATGCTTACTTTCACATTCCAATAGCGCCTCATCACAGGCCGTTTCTGAGATTCGCTTTCGAGGGACAGTCATACCAGTACACAGTACTTCCGTTCGGCCTGTCCCTGGCTCCCCGTACATTCACGAAATGTATGGATGCAGCACTTTCCCCCCTAAGGCGAAGGGGAGTGCGAATACTGAATTATCTCGACGATTGGCTGGTTCTAGCACAATCAGAGTCAGTTAATAACACACAGATCTTGGATTATCAGCCATTTAGAATGCCTGGGTCTAAGAATCAATTTTGCAAAAAGCATACTATCTCCCAGCCAGAGGATTTACTTCCTGGGAATAGTTCTAGACTCGATGCAAATGACAGCGCGTCTCTCATCAGAGCGCGCGCTCACCATCCGGCGCCTTGCAACATCATTCAGGGTGGGCGCGCGCGCCCCCGTCAAACGGTTTCAGAGGATGCTAGGTCTCATGGCCTCAGCATCGGCCGTACTCCAGCTAGGATTGTTGCATATGCGCCCTCTCCAACGCTGGCTCAAGAGCCGCGTCCCTACTCACGCGTGGCGTTCGGGCCACTTTTTAATCAGAGCGAACCACGGCTGTATAAAAGCCCTGACGCACTGGAAAGCCGCCGACTGGTACCAGTCAGGCGTGAGTCTGGGTGTGAACACAAGGAGAAAGATGATGAACGACAGATGCCTCCAAAATAGGTTGGGGGGCCCTTTACGAGGGCAGGCCTGTCTCCGGCTTTTGGTCAAACCCGGAGAAGCGCCTACACATAAACTGTCTGGAAATGAAAGCGGTCGCTTTGGCTCTCAGAGCCCTGCTCCCACATCTAAAAAACGAACACGTCCTGGTCCGAACGGACAACATGACGGTAGTGTCGTACATAAATCGCCAGGGTGGACTCAGGTCGAGCTCCATGCATTCAATGGCCAGGAGACTCATTTTATGGTCCCAGCACAACTTGCGCTCGCTGAGAGCAGCGCATGTGCCAGGCGCCCTGAACCAGGGGGCAGACATGCTATCCAGAGACAAGATTCTCCCAGGAGAATGGGCTCTCAACCCGCTGACGATTCAGTGGTTATGGAAAACCTTTGGCAAAGCGGAGATCGACCTCTTCGCCTCCAAGGAGAACGCGCACTGCTCTCTTTTCTGCACGAAAAGCACGGACGCGCTCGCCCAGAGCTGGCCGAGCCGCCCCTTATATGCCTTTCCCCCGATCGCGATGCTGCCACAGGTCATCAGTCGGGTCAGAGAGGAGAAAAACGCAGTGCTGCTGATAGCCCCACTCTGGAAGAACCAAACATGGTTTCCAGATCTGATGCAAATGCAATCTGCACCACGGCCGATTCCACTGAGGCCAGACCTCCTCAGTCAGGCCAGCGGGATGATATTTCATCCCCGCCCCGATCTGTGGGCCCTTCATGCATGGCCCCTCAACGGGTTCCCAGGAACCTCGCGAGCGGAGCACTAAAAACCATCGCTGAGGCGCGGGCGCCCTCCACGAGACGCTTATATGCCCAGAAATGGAAAGTGTTCAGTGACTGGTGTAATGCCAAGGGCCTGAACCCTGAAACATGCGAGATTACGAATGTACTCGCTTTTCTACAAGGGCTTCTGGAGGCGGGCCGCACCCCCTCCACGCTCAAAGTATATGTGGCGGCCATCACAGCGTCACACGACCATGTAATGGTACGTCCATTGGGAAGAAACGACCTAATTATTCGTTTCCTAAGGGGCGCTAGGAGGATGAACCCTTCACGCCCCCCCTCAGTGCCGATCTGGGACCTAGCTACTGTCCTAGACGCTCTTAAAGGGCCCCCGTTCGAACCACTCCGAACCGTGCACCTTAAACAGCTCTCGCTCAAGACTGCGCTCTTGCTGGCACTCGCCTCAGTCAAGAGAGTGGGCGACCTGCACGCGCTTTCGACAAGCGCTGCCTGCCTAGAATTCGGACCTAACGACTGCAGGGTCGTCCTTAGACCGAAACATGGGTATATTCCTAAAGTGCTCACCACTCCCTTCAGAGCACAGGTTATCTCCCTAACTGCGCTTTCGTCTCCAGCAGACGAACACGACGCTAATCTACTCTGCCCCGTTAGGGCTCTCAGAGTGTATTTGGAGCGTTCTGCCCTATTCAGACAGACAGAACAACTGTTTGTATGCTTTGGCGGCCGTACGAAAGGTTCCGCCGTTTCAAAGCAGAGAATCTCTCACTGGATAGTTGAAGCTATAGCGCTGGCTTATGAAGCTAAGGGACTTCAATGCCCCTGGGGAGTCAAAGCACACTCCACCAGGAGTGTGGCTTCTTCCTGGGCATGGTCGAGCGGGATACCGATCGAGGATATTTGTGCGGCGGCAGGCTGGGCCTCACCGTCCACATTTATCAGGTTCTACAACCTACAGGTCCCGACATTGCATTCCAATGTGCTATCAGCATGATGCTAGTTGAACTGCGAGTTCGTATCTAGATTATGTATGTGCTTGTGTCACACTGAGCGCCTTCTAGCCGCTCTGTATTTTTTTCCCACATATAAAGCTCGCCTCTGCCGGCTAGTTGGATGATAACTTTGCTTTTCAGCTCAGGCACCTGCCTCTGGCTATCATAAGGCGAAGTTCAGCACGCACGGCGTTTTGCATGGTGTTCCCATAGCGTAAGCTACTTACGCAATAGGAGAGACCTCTCGAAAGGGAACGACTCGGTTACTAACGTAACCTCGGTTCCCTGAGAGGAGGGAACGAGTATTGCGTAAGCTGCCGTGCTTGTGCTTGGTTAGTTCGTTTCAGTCGTTTTAACCTAAAGAACTCTCATGACGGGGCGCCCAATATATAGCTCTTGGCCACGCCCATCTTGGCGGGCTCTGACGCGCGCGGGCGCGAAGCGCGCTCATTGGTCGCGCATTCAGAGTCGCCCCGTCATTGGTTCGAGCAAGTTGCCGCAGCACAGCCAATGACCGAGCTCCTTCGTTCATTGCTGTCAGCTGTGCAGCTGCAATGCGTTTTACATAAAGACTTCAATATTCTCGAGAAAAGGAGTTTTCCCATAGCGTAAGCTACTTACGCAATACTCGTTCCCTCCTCTCAGGGAACCGAGGTTACGTTAGTAACCGAGTCGTTATCCATGAAAATCTTCCTCCTGCTGCAGTTCTCAAATCTCATTTATGTTATGGTATTCTCAAATAATTACAGGTTTGACGTCAATGATGCTTAATCATTTGCATTGTGACATGTTTGAATATAAGATGTTTATTCTCTGTAAAGGAGAAGATTAATGGTGAAGAACTTGAATTGTAGTCTTTTTTTTTTGGTTTGTTAAAAAAGCTATAATATGGCTTCAGAAGACTCTTAACACAACAATAACAACAGAATAAATCTATTCACTTTCATAAGGCCTGATTAATGAAACACATTTATTTTTATGTAAACTGTTGCATTGAATTGAATAAGACAGTTTACGGAAAGAATGGATATTGAGTCAGGTTTGGAATGTCACAAAGTGAAGAAATTATTTTTATTTTCACAACTATCACTTTAATGTAATGTTACTCTGAGATGAGAGAGGAGATGCCAGTTGCAGGAGTTTATTCAAGAAAACACGATTAAACAGGGAATGCGTGAGATGAGCAGGGATAAATATCACATATAAAATACAGAATAGGTTCACAGGTAAATATAAGCACAGTCTTTTCAGCGATGAACAGAACTTAGGACAGATAGGCCTATTCACCACAGGTTTGTATTCTCACAGACTTTCTGGCGATGAACAGAATTCAACACTGGTAAGTATTCACAGGTTAGTGTCATCACATCACAATCTTTTGATTATCCAAAATAAATACTTCTCAAAACAGATTAACATAAAAGTTAATAAAAAGTAATAAAAACAGCCTCTGTAGGTGCACAAGGTATTTGCATCTTCATAGGTCAGAATTCATAAACTAAACGTATGAGTCCATTCGGAGAAACAAACCACATCATGGAAACAGAACAGAGCATCAGGTCCTTAATGAAGCGTGAGAAGAGTAACCATTACCACATTCATTCATGCATTCAAGGCCAGACCAAGACTGATCCTTGCTGCTGACTTTTCAAAAAGAGAACCAAACGTTCCCCTAATAAGCATTAGGCATTCCCGCCCAATTGAGCTTCTTTTGAACTGCTTTTGGACTGGAGAAAAAGGCATCGGGCGGTTAAAAAAAAAAAAAAAAACTGGCAGTTTTTTTTTTCTCCTCTTTTAAGTTTAGTCATGTTATTTTAATATGTTTGATATAATAACACGTGTATAATAAGGAAAGTATCACAGAAAAATAATGTGTAGCCTAGTGTACATCAACAAATTTGTATCCTTAACACAACCCTTGTTGGTTCACTTTAAATCAGGGTCGGGTAGGAAGTCTTTGATGTTGGTGAGACGTGATGACTCATGAGTGACAGGGTTTTTACGAAGCCCCTAAAGGGACATGGTGTTGGGAAAAATTTGTGATGGGAGAATTTTTTTTCTTTTGCGTTCCCCGAGAAACTTTTCGTTCCCTCGCAAAACTTTTGCGTTCCCTCGTGAAGATATTTGCGTTCCCTTGCAAAATCTGTTGAGAGCTTGGACAAACACTTCCTGTTTTCTGCACTTTTCAGGTGGTCCCTTAATCGGACTTGTCAGCCGCCTGTTCAGATTTATATTAAAAATGTATATTATAAAGCTCGTTTTGAGGAAAATTGGGTTGTAGCTTGCTGTCTGCGTTACTATGATTGTAAATAGGTGTCATTTGTGTTTAACGTTTAGCTCACGAATATATTGATCCGGGAAGTTCGAATCTGTGAATATATTGGCAACTTCACTGAACTCCTTGAGTTAAGCACTGACCGCATTTCTGTATATTTGAGTCCAAGTTCAAACACTATGAAACGCTTCAAGTGTTAACGTACGGAGATCTGAAACACCGCTAGCGAACATTAAACAGGAAGTGTCTGTCTGAGCTCACAACAGTTGCGAGGGAACGCAAATATCTTTGCGAGGGTACACAAAAGTTTTGCGAGGGATCGAGAATTACACCTTTGGTGGGAGATGACTCGAAGGCGCTTTGTAAATTATAATTGTAACTCTGAAATCAGAGCACAATTGAAAGATTTACAGTAATCAAAATATAAGACTATTATACTACTCCTGTCCAGCATCAGGATATCTTTTAAACTGTCCAGGGCTGCGTTTCCCAAATGCATTGTAAGCCTTATCGCAGAGACCATTGGTGGCAATTGTTCTACGATCAATTTAGGCTTACGATGCTTTTGAGAAACGCAGCCCTGATTAATTGACTACTTGACAGTTGCTGGACTTGATAGTTTTAACTGTGCAAAGTTCAACTACTAATGTAGTTCTGTCCGAAGTTGAAGTGCAACACAAAGGTACAGTATAAGCACATTGTTGTTGTTTATTTTTTTGTTGTCAGATTATCATACATTATGTATAATGACACGTCTTTTTGCTGTCATGGTGTGAAATGCCTATTACGTTGCTTTTCCCGATCACTTTGGGCACTTTTTGCACTAGAAATTGGCTTATTCTTACGGTTGACATTGAAAATGATGCACACTCATCCATTAACAAAGCCTGAGCATGATAGGGTAACAGTTCTTTTGTTTTGCTGTTGATGCATAGATGCTACTAAACATTTTCTCAGATGGTAGAACTACTGTAAGGCTGAACAATACAAAGCTTCCAAAATGGTTTTCACAGCTTTTCAGTCAATACTTCTTAAACTAACCTTTTTTTTTCTTGGTAAGACTTTAAGTACAGTTTCATTTGTTATTAGTTAACAATTAACTTACAAAAACAATGAACAGTACTTCTAAAGCATTTATTAATCTCAGCTAGTTTAAACATTTACTAATACATCTTTTAAGTCCTTTATATTGTTCAATAATACAGACCAGTGTTTTTTTATTTATTTATTTAAAGACTTGAATGAGGGACACACTGGTGGGACAAATAGCCTTACACAGCACATTAACTAGGCATTTTGATTTAATTAGGTTACATAAATAATACATTAAGTTTGGGTTATTTTTGTTAGAAATTGTCACTGTGAACATTAAAAAACGCTTAAAATTACTATAGAGTAACAAACTGCAGATGTGCATTTAAACCTGTTTTTCCACAATGAACCCAATTTTCTTTTCAAATCTTAGAATAGAGAAATTATACACAAAGTATTAAAGGCCCTGCCGTTAGAGCAGCGTTTCTCAAAGTGTGGGGCGCGCCCCACTGGTGGGGATTGGAAACATGACAAGTGGGGCGTGACAAACTAAAGAGAAAATTTGGTAATGTTTGTGCCCATCTCAGTCCCGGCGCCATGGGCGGGCATTGGGGGGCCTGGCCCGCCCTGTGAGTCACTAGTGCCCGCCCTGGACGAGCCTGTCTCCCTTCATCAACTCTACGTCACGTCCCACATCTCAGTTCATCGCGATCTCACAAAGCTCTTTTATTATCAATGAAGCTGACTGCACAATGAATCTTTCATAATGTCAACCCTTTGTTTGGTATAATCAGAAGATTTGCCAGCATGCAGAATTCAGCACTGAATTAAAACTCCGACGTTTAGAGCGATGAGTGGATTTTATCAGAAATGCATCTGATTGGCCATTGCGTTTTAGAAATCAACACATATGTCTGTGATTGGCTACATTGCACAACGCTGCAAAAACGCGTTATAAATAGAAACTCTACCTATGCTTGCAAGTTGCAACTGTATATCCTTATTTTGTTTCGTTGTTCGTATTGCTTTTGTGCAATAGATGAATAACAATTTATTTGTTTTTGGATGTTTTATTTAGATAGGGAGTCCCACGAATCGTTTTATTCTCCCGCAACCCATTACCGCCCGCGCCCGCAGTCGGCCATCAAATCTAGTCGGTAAATGTTAGTACTCCCGCCGCGGGAGTCCACCAACCAACCACCAGTCCTTGCTTGTTTGCACTTTTATTTATATATTTTTTATCAATAGGCTACTGTAACTGTCGTTTTGAAAGTTGAAAAGTTGTTGTTTTGTATATACATGATGAATAAACTCCTGAATAAAAATAAAAATGTGTTTGGTCTGATTTAAAAAATAATCTTTTTAAACGGATTTGATTGGTTTTCCGATAGTGAGCGCGGGAATGTTTGTTTGTGTCCTAAGCATAGTAGCGCTTAATAACGATAGCTGTTTTTTTTTTAAACAACTGCTGACCTATTTCGTGTGAAAGTTACCATGGATATACGGCGTTTCTTTAATCAAAGACCACCAAAGTTGGCAGAAGAGAGCAGCGAGGTAAGGGGAGAAAACCCAGGGTGTAGCAGTTCACAAGAGGTCGATCCAACTCACAACACTGCAGAGGCTAGCCATTCCAGCGATACTAGTAATGTTAGGTCTAACGTTACTTGCCACAGCCTCAAGCAAGGGTCGTCATGGCCACAGGATCTCGGAGTTGAGAAACCCAACCAAGTATTCTTGAAAAACTTTCCTGCACGTGTTTTCTCAGGCAAAAAAAGATCATTTAACAGCTCCTGGTATGGAAGCAGAGACTGGCTAGAATACTCTATTCATGCAGATGCTGCATTCTGCTACCCATGCAGAACGTTTCGAGCACCCTCCTCTGCCACAGACACCACATTTACGATGATTGGATTTTGCGACTGGAAGCATGCAGTGGAAACTGGGAAAGGACTTAATAAACATTCAGCATCAAAAGAACACCAGACTTGTGAAGCTATGTGGAGGGACAAGGAGAGACGGATTCAGACCAGTAAAGAAATCACAACTTTAATCAATGCAGAACATTTGGAACGCAATAGATACTACTTGTCATCAATAATCGATGTCGTCGAGTTCCTTGCAGTGAAACAGTTACCTTTTAGAGGTGACCATGATGCTTTTGATCGTATGGATGAAGATGGATGCGGATTATTTTTGTCCTTATTTCAATATACTTTGAGGAAAGATGCTGTGTTGGCCAAGATATCACAGACTATCCCACACAATGCTAGGTATACTAGCCATGACATTCAAAACAGTTTGATTGAGATTATGAGTACTTTGGTCACGGAGCACATAGTGAAAGAGGTTGGCGAGTCATTTTATACGATAAAAGTGGATGGAACTCGAGACCCAACAGGACGAGAGAATATTTCGATAGTTGTGCGTTTTGTGAATGAACTGTTTGAGCCAACTGAACGTCTTCTTACAATTGCCACCGCTGACCAGGGAGATGCAAAAACACTGACTGACACGATCATTGAAGAATTAACAAAAGCAGGACTGAGTTGTGGGAAAATCATCAGTCAGGTGTATGATGGCGCCTCGCTGATGTCGGGTAAACATGGAGGGGTGCAAAAACGTCTCCAACAAAAACTGCACAGAGACATACCATATGTCCACTGTTTCAACCACCAATTACATTTGGTGGTCACCCATGCTTTGGCAGCAGAGCAGGCCTTGGTGGACTTTTTCACTATGTGTAGCATGCTCTACAAATTCTGCAGAAAGCCTACTGTTGCCATTCTCTACAAGGGAGAGACATTGAAGCGCCTCCTAGACCAACGCTGGACTGGACATTTTGGCACGGTCTCAGTTATTCTGAGATCATTTGATGACCTAGCCACACTGCTCCGAGAAATCAACAGCAGCCCAGCCTATGGAGCAGATGTGCGAGTTGAAGCAGCAGGTTTACTACGGGCCATGTCTGAACCCAGCTTTAGGTTCATTGCCGAGATGGTCCACAAAATCTTATCGTATCTCGACCCCCCTAATAGGATGCTACAGGCAGAAGACATGGATCTGTTAACAGGTGTGCAACTTGTAAATTCAGCATGTTCATGCATTGAAAATCTCCGTTCTGAGATGGAATTTGGACACTCTTGAAGCGTTGCAAGGATGCAACAATAGAGCCTGTGCCAAATAAGAGACGACGAACACTAAACACATCCTTCGCCATGTATGTAGTTGAGGAAAGAATTACATACGAAGATCTCAGCGATGAAACAGAGTTACGCAGGATGTATTTCAGTTGTATCGATGCAGTTTGTGGGGAAATGAAGGAGCGCTTTGGGGAACGCAATTGTGTGCTGATGGATGCGCTCAGATCTCTTGACCCAGAGGATTCTACTTTCTTGGATGTGTCCAAAGTGAAACCTTTACTGGACCTTACTAATACACCCATTGTGGAGTCTGAATACACAGTGGCTCACCAATTCCTAAGTGTGCAAATGAAGGACTCATCTCCAGCCAACAGGGGTAAATGGACAATGAAAAAAGTTCTACAAGAATTTCAGAAACCTCTCGAAGCAATGCCAACCGTGATGACAGCGCTCAAACATGCTTTGACCTTTGGTGCAAGCACGGCACTCTGTGAGAACTCTTTTTCCACACTTAAGAACGTCCTTACAGAGCATCGCCTTAGCATGCTTCATCGACGCAAGGCCAATTTAATTAAGTTGGCATTTGAAAAGGACCTAACGAAAAAGTTCAGGATGGAGTGGAAGGAGAGCGTTTTAAGAAGATTCCACTCTGTCGTAAAACGTCGCCTACCGCTCTACTAATGGTGACGAGAAGCCTATTTTATTTTACGCAGGTCCTTTTCTAGACATTTTGAAAAATGTCATAAACCCTTCAAATAAAACATATGGTTATGTACAACATAAAATAGCTCTTTGAGTAGACCTAGTTTTATATTAGTTTTTTTATTTAATCTTATTGGAGTTGCTTTTTTTTATTAAGTCCTTGCCTTGTAAAAAACAAAATGTAACAAAAAGATATTGACTAATGAACAATGAATTTAAAAAAAGGGCTTGACATTGTGACAATTGTGTTGTATATAATTTGTTATGAATCAGTATTCACATCAGAGTTCAATCAGCTTTGACATATTTAAATCTGCATATTTGTGATATTTTTACCTGTGTAAAGGACATTTGCCCTAATCTTATCAAATATATGCTTAATGATTCCTCTTTCATTTTAAATTCTTTATTTGATCAATAAATTAAATTAAATAAGATACTATAGGACTATTACAAATCAAATTAAATCATTTACACTAAATAATATACATTAAATAATGTTATGAGATTGTTTTAAATCTTTTTTTTGAGTGTGTATTATATAGGCTACAAATAAGAAAAATTGAAAAGAATGGCACTTTTAAACATGAAACTACCGCCAGTAGATGGCGGTAAGTGATAAGCGGTGTAATTAAGCGAGTCATTGAGTCATTTGTTCAAACGATTCGTTCAAACAACTGATTCATCAAGAATAAAGTAGTCGTTTATGAGTGGGTCATTGAATCTTTGACTCAACCGATTCGTTTAAAACAATGAATCATATTTAGTAATGAAAACACGGTTGACTGTGAGATGCGTTCTGTTTCTGCTGGGATCTTTGTTTGGATTGGAATTATTTTCGCTGCTAAAATAGATCAAAAAGTCAATATTGCATTTAAAATGTAAGTGACTTAATATTAATTACTTGTTTATTGAACTGTCGAAATCAGTGTCACATTTTCAATCGTGATGGTATTCAGCACTTTGTCGTGGTGTTGCTTCATTTTATAAATATAAAAACAATCTTAACGTTTCACATTTTTAATTTTTTACCGCAGTATGCTAGTTTCTTTGTGTGAGCTGCAGTTAGGCCTATTTGTTTCATCGAGAGGAGGCTGCGCGAGCCTAAACCCTAAACAGCACAAATTGTTAGCGTCAGTAGCTACATTATGTATAGGCTACATCGATCATTATCATTGTATCATTTCATATTCAATTCATAATCGATCATATCGTTTAATGTTATTAGGCAATTAGGAAATTAGGTTTATTTCATTTGTGCCCCCCTGAAAAAAATGTAATGCCCGTCCGTGAATTTGTGTCTGGCGCCGGGTCTGGCCCATCTCTATTAATTCCTTTATTTATTGACCATACACTCAAAACAAAACAACGACACATTTAAATGTAAGCCTTACTTAACATTTTCACACGTAAGTTTAAAAGTTTTTCAAGGCGACCGTTATTAGATCGTATCCCCTTATGGTTTCCTTGGTGACGCGTCATTGCTTGTCACACCGCAGCCACAATAGCACTGAATGACAGATTATCTGCTTTTATTTCATTTTTCCTTTTTTATTCAAAATTTCACAAATTTGTTGCTATAGCAGGAAATATCTGATATTCCCATTGTCAAAAATAAGCAAGTGGATGTGTTTTGTTGTTTAAACATTAGTTGAGCGATGGGCGCCACCATGTTAGTTTATGCCATAGTTCAGAGAATTGGATCTGTTGGATTTACAAAACGTCAATTCATCCACTTCTCCCGAAATACATGAAAGTGGCCGGTGAACTGGGAGAAGCATAGAGTAAACTTGAAAGTTACTTACACGATGTGTATCTGATATGAATAATATGTGTTGTCTAATTATAATGGAAATAATTATTATTGCCGCTTCCATAGACATAAGTGTGTATTTGACAAACTCTAAATGTATTGATTTCTTAGTACTTATGTGAATTTAAGGCGAGACACTACAGGTGAATAGGGTAATTTTTTTAAATAATATATATCACCATGAAACTTTCTCAGTTGATTACTTACACAAGTATATAAAAAAAATGTATTACAAGTTTTGAAATTTGTATGTTTAATTATGCAAATTAGGCATTATCTCATTAAATATGCACAGTTTTGCATATATTTTCGGTAGATAGATCTGACCATATGATAAAGCCAGGTGCAAAATTATTTTTTCATTTTGTTTACACACAAGATGAAAAAAGAATTTCAGAGGGATTTAAGGATATATGCTTTCATTACCTAGAAAATCAAAATATACTGTCCATAGCCTTAAAAAAATCAATTCTCGCCATATTTTTTTTATTAAAATGTCACATAAATCAGGCCAGGAATGATTTATAAACAAATCCCTCTGAAAATATCTTCAGAATACTGCTAAGTGTATAACTGGAAAGTTTGGTGTACATAGGTGCTACACAGGCTGAGAAGTTTCTACTGGAGAATTACAAAAAACTCATTTTGAGAAAACAGCATTTAAAGATTTGTAATGTAAAAATTCATACTTTTTTTAGTGAAACAACTATTTACAGACACAATATCTTATCAAATCATTAGCAACAACAATACAAACCACCTAAATCACATTACAACTTATAACACAGCATTTATGGCCTTCAAATGAACAGAAAAACAGTCAAAAACAAACATCTAAATGCCAGAGCACGTCACGTGATGCATCTGAACGAATCACGTTGTCAGAAATTGACATCAGCCAATGAGATTTCGGTTTTAGAGTTAAATGCCCATTGTACTTTCACGATTGGTTGCTGATTAAAAGGAAATGACCATATTTGGATTCGACAACAATGTAGAGGAGAGAGAGCTCTTTCCAACGGTGTGTGTGATGACAGGGTGCAGATCGCGATCGCAGAGCAGCATGTTGATTTAGAACGACAACATTTTGTTGAATTTAGGAGAAATCTACAGACGCAAACAGACAAAGTGTAGTAAAATAAAGACCTAAATGTGTATTTTGGAATTTTTTTCACCACAAGTCTGAAAGAAGACATGTTATTGAAGACAAATAGCCCACAATCTCAAAATTGACCAGTGAAAAAAAACGATGTTTTTGCCTGCCGTGTCTCGCCTTAAATGTCTGAAACCTAAAATAAACATTATGTGGTTGAAAACGTCTCGGTTACGGATGTAACCCTTGTTACGTCGGATGACGACGAATGGGGTTTCCAAAACGAGCCAATGGCAAAGAAATGCCATGGGTTTGCGGAATTTCCATAGCGTATCTCCGCCTTACCTCGTGGGTATAAAAGGAGGACGCCGGCAACATGCAGATATGTTTCTTAGCTGAGGAGCCGAGACTGAACTCAGGCGATCCCCGCGGTACAGCGGAAAGTGGCAGGAAGAAGTAACATCTCCGTTCCCTACTCAGGGAACGAGGGTTACATCCGTAACCGAGACGTTCCCTTTCGTTGTCACTCCGAGTTACGTCGGATGACGACGAATGGGGTTACCAGTCTAATCACGCCACCTTCACAGCTGTCTTCCAGTGCCCTGCGTAAATCTGAGATCCCCGTCGTGAGACTAGCACGGACGAAGGACTCCTATTTAGCACAGGAATACCAAGGTACACTGGGGAGCATATCCCATATCTTGGACAAAATATGCAATTAATGCCAGCCCAGAGGGGGGATGCATATGGAGAACACTGGGGTGTCCAGCCGCAGGTGGAATATTTCAACCCCAGGGGTGGCAAGGTGGCTTGCCAAGGGAAAGACACATGCTCAGAGAGGCTTACAGTGGAAATACACATGTGGGGGTCGCTCAGGGGAGGGACCATGCACACGGGAGGCACCTAGCCGACGCGCAGGCAATAGACACTGGCGCTGACTTCAGCAGTGCTGGAGGAACTCAGGGCTTTCGGAGAAGCTCACCTGAGGAGAATATCGCACGTATCCAGTCCGTGGAGTGGAATGGCGAGCAAGCGAAGACACCTGAGCGGGTCCAGTACTAGCTGGTTGAAGCGAGTACATGAGAGGACACTGGCTCCACTCGGAGATTATAGAATCTGGCGAATGTGTTAGGTGTCGCCCAGCCTGCAGCTCTGCAGATGTCTGTTAGCGAGGCGCCATGCGCTAGAGCCCAAGAGGACGCCACACTCCGGGTGGAGTGGGCAGTCACACCAAGGGGGCATGGTCGACCTTGCTGCTGGTATGCCAAAGCAATGGCGTCCACTATCCAGTGAGACAACCTTTGCTTGGAAAGAGCTTTTCCCTTCAGCTTCCCACCATAACAGACAAAGAGCTGGTCTGAAGTCCTGAAACACTGCGTTCTGTCTACATAGGTGCGGAGCGCACGTACTGGACAGAGCAGTGCCAAGGCTGGATCTGCCTCCTCCAGGGGCAGCGCTTGCAGGTTCCCCACCTGGTCCCGAAAGAGAGTGGTAGGAACCTTGGGCACATATCCAGGCCGGGGTCTCAGGAACACGTGAGAATAAGCCGGCCCGAATTGCAGGCACACTTCGTCAACGGAGAATGCGTGCAGGTCCCCTACCCACTTGATGGAGGCCAATGCAATCAGGAGCGCTGTCTTCATTGACAGGAACTTAAGCTCCACTGATTGCAAAGGCTCAAAGGGAGCACTCTGCAGGGCAGTTAGAACCACTGAGAGGTCCCAAGAGGGAACGAGAGAAGGGCGAGGAGGATTCAGTCTCCTCGCTCCTCTCAGGAACCTGACGATCAGGTCGTGCTTTCCCAAGGACTTACCTTCAACAAAGTCATGCTGTGCGGCAATGGCGGCGACATAGACTTTTAGGGTGGAGGGAGACAGCCTTCGCTCCAACCCATTTTGTAGGAAGGAAAGCACAACACTGATCGAACATCTCCAGGGGTCTTCTCGCTGAGAAGAGCACCAGTTGACGAAGAGGTTCCACTTCAACGCAAAGGCATGTCTCGTGGACAATGCTCTAGCGGAAGTTATGGTAGCCACCACCGGTGGTGGTAGGGTACTTAAACCTGCCTCGACCTGTCCAGGAGCCACACGTGGAGGTTCCAAAGATCGGGACGAGGGTGCCATAGGGTGCCCCGTCCCTGAGAAAGGAGGTCCTTCCTCAGAGGGATCTGCCAGGGAGGTGCTGTCACGAGGAGTACTAGTTCGGAGAACCAGTTCCGGGTAAGCCAGTGTGGCGCAACCAGAATGACCTGCTCCTCGTCCTCCCTGACCTTGCGCAAGGTCTGCGCAAGAAGGCTCACTGGGGGAAACGCATATTTGCGGCCCCGCGGCCAGCTGTGCGCCAGAGCATCCGTGCCGAGCGTGCCCTCGGTCAGGGAATAATACTGGGCGCAATGGGTCGAGTCGTGAGAGGCAAACAGATCCATCTGTGCGTCCCCGAACTGGTCCCAAAGCAGCTGAACTGACTGGGGATGGAGTCGCCATTCTCTCGAGAGGGACTGAAGCCGTGAGAGCTCGTCGTGCTCCACAGTTCAGGGCTCTGGGGATATAAATGGCACGAAGCGACCTCAGATGCTTCTGACTCCATAAGAGGAGGTGGCGGGCGAGTTGCGACATACGGCGGGAGCGCAGACCACCTTGACGGTAGATGTATGCTACAGAGGCGGTATTGTCTGATCGGACTAGAACGTGTTGACCCTTGAGCACGGCCCGGAAGCGTCGCCAGCAACTCGAGGCAATAGACATGCCATAGGCGCTGGCCCGTGGCAGCACGTCCATTGCACATGGCGCCCCAGCACGTGGTGGAGGCATCTGTCGTAACAACAACATGCTGGGAAGCTCGTTCCAGGGGCACTCCGGCCCATAGAAAACTGAGGTTCGACCACGGGGTGAAGGTCTGATGGCAGTTTGGAGTAACTGGTACTTGGAGGGTGCCGTATTGCCATGCCCACCTCGGGACTCGGTCGCGAAGCCAAAGCTGAAGCGGTCTCATATGAGCAATCCAAGCGACGATGTTGCAGCTGCGGATGCCATATGCCCCAGGAGCCTCTGAAATAACTTCAGTGGAACCGCACTCTTGCGCTTGATAGTCTCAGGCAAGTCAGCAGTGGCTGAGTGGAGAAGGCGACCGAGTCGATACCGAGAAAAGAGATTCTCTGCACGGGGAAAAGTTTACTCTTCTCCCAGTTGACCCGAAGGCCCAGACGAGCTAGGTGCCGGAGCACTGGGTCCCTGTGTTCGCAAACCTGGTCTCGAGAGTGAGCTAGGATAGCCAGTCGCCGAGATAGTTCAGGATGCGAACCCCGTGTTCCCATGGAGGAACAAGGGCTGCCTCGACAACCTTCGAGAAGGCGCGAGGAGACAGGGCTAGCCCGAATGGGAAAACAGCGTACTGATATGCGCACCCGTTGACAGCAAACCGCAGGAACGGTCTGAGTTGGAGACGGAGACATAAAAGTAGGCGTCCTTCAGGTCGATCGCTGCAAACCAATCCGGTGGCCGCAGACATCCGAAAATGCTTTTGGCCAGGAGCATCTTGAACGGCAGCCTGTGAAGGGGGCGGTTCAGATGCGCAGGTCCAGGATTGGCCGTAACTCACCGGACTTCTCCGGGACAATGAGGTAGGGGCTGTAAACCTGGACCTCATTTCAGCTGGAGGGACAGTCTCGATCGTACCCTTCGCCAGTAGGGTAGCTACCTCCGCTCTCATGATAGGGACATGGCCACTGACCATAGTGGAGCAGACTCCCCTGAAGCGGGGAGGAGACCGTGCGAACTGAATCGCATAGCCGTGGCATCCCCCCGCGGCCTCCAGAGCCAGCCCGAGTGAACGGGCGGGGTGGGAGCCGCGGGAGGGCCCCTTCAGCGGTGGGCAGACTGAGGGATCTGAGCGGACGGCGGGGCCGTCGGGGCAGAATATGCCTCAGTCTGTTCATGGGCGGTTGTACAGCCCTCAACCGCACCGCCAAAGGGCCAACCTGGGATATGAGGGTGTCGAGCAGACAGGTCCGCCCGACATCCTGCACATTGGACAGTTTAAGCCACAGGCTTGAATGGTGAACATCACCTGACCCAGGGAGCGTGCGGCCACTTTCGTCGCTCGGGGAGCAAGGTCAGTGGCGGCGCGCAGCTCATTGAAGAGCCCTGGGTCAGTCCTGCCCTCCTGCATGTCCATGAGCATCTGGGCCAGGTAGACCAGCAGAAATGGCCATAGCATGCAGTGAGGCGGCTGCCTGTCCTGGGCGCTATAGGATTTCGCCACAAGTGTAGACGAAAAACTACAGGCTTCGGACGGGTGCTTAGGATCGCGCCGAGAAGAAGCACTCTGAGGACACAGTTCTTTTAGTATCGCAACAGAGCATTCAACTGGGGGACCCCAGTGTACCCATAGGCAGCGGCCCCATGGAGGGGAGGAAGGGCGGACAAGATCAAAGAGGGATCACTGGAAGACATGGGGGTCTTCGAGGATTTCGAGATCTCCTGATGCACATCCGGGAAGAAAGGTATTGGAGTGGACGCTGACAGGTGTCAGCGGCCACACCCAAAAACCAATCGTCCAGCAGCGAGCGCTCAGGACAGGGTGGAAGGTTCCACTCTAGTCCGATGCTCGCGGCGGCCCGGGAAAGCATGGCCGTCATCTCAGGATCTGACTCGACAAATGCCATATGCACACCCGAAAGTGGCAGCACTGTCGAATCTTCACTTCCTGAAGATTCTTACCTGCCCTGTGATGCTGCTATGGACAACACATCCGATTCTGGAACGTCAAGGGAAACCCGCGGGGGGTCCGAGGACGAGCCCGCGGGCGTCCCGTGATCACTCACGGGTTGCGTCAATGAAGAGGGGGGCGTGGGGCACGGATGGATAGTCGGCGCCTTTGTTCCACACCATCACCCTCAGGTTACCCTGGCCACCAGCCGAAGTAGCACCTCACGTGGAGAGTGTTAGATCGGGGTGTGGATGAGGGGACTCTCTCTCTAACGAGATCATTGAGTCTCGACCTTAATGATGCGATGGTCACGTTCCCGCGGGGAGAACGTGAGTCCTCCACAAACGCTGCTCTAGCGTGATCAAGCCCAAGCACGCAGAGCAGAGAATGTGCCCATCAAAATCGGAAATGCACGGGCGAGCCGTCTTTAAAAAGACGTGCCGCGTGCAAGCTCTTTTGTGAGAGGAAAAAACTCCACGATGTTGAAGCGAGCAGGGAGAAACACACTCACTGGCAGATCACTGCACAGATCAGCAGGCAATGTGAACTCGCTGCAGATCACCGTCACACCAACACCGGAGAGTGGCTCGTCTCGTAGAGTGAAGTCAGGAATAGCTGTGGAGTGAAGAGATTCTCTTGGCTCCGAAGCGAAAACATATCTGCATGTTGCCGGCGTCCTCCTTTTATACCCACGAGGTAAGGCGGAGATACACTATGCAAATTCCGCAGACCCATGGCATTTCTTTGCCATTGGCTCGTTTTGTAATACTCAAAGTCGATAGGCTTTCTAAGCGAAACCCCATTCGTCGTCATCCGACGTAACTCGGAGTGACAACGAAAGGGAACACTGACTAGTTGTGATATATGAAAAGCGCTGAGCGCGTCCATCTCTGGCTCAGAAAAGATGTGTAGCCTACTACAAAACAGGCTCATTGCAGACACTAAATTAGGTAATCATTTAATTTTGAACTTTTCAAAGTACACCAGATTTATGAATTTATCTTTAAAATGTACAAACTTTTCTTCCGGGGGAGCATGCCCCCAGACCACCCTAGAGGTACCGAGGTCCACAGACAAAATACTGTGGGAAACACAGTAGCTAATATGATTTAGTATTCGAAAAAATACTAAATACTCTTATTATTAAAATACCTAAAATACATATATTATTAGTATTTTACCACCTCCGGCTGAGAAAACCCTGAGATTATTAGTATTCTTTTTCAATTTTGTTTGTTCTTTTTGCATGCAGTTTGCGAAGTGACAAAATAAAGCAAAGCACAACTAGTCCACACTTTTATTTTCTCCGTTTCTGAATGTGATGTTATCAGAGGCAAAATACAAACACAATTGCATTATTACTTTCATCTACTGTCATGTTTATGTTTTTAAAATGTCATGTTAATAAAATAAATTTTAACTTAAAGCCTAGTTTATTAACATTTTGTTGGTGCGATTGGGGACAGGTGGGGCACGGAACCCTTCCCTACCTCCAAAATGGGGAATGGCAGACACATTTTGAGAAACACTGCGTTAGAGCATCTAACTTTATTCAGCAATACACATTTTCAATGTACAATTTCTTTTTATGATTGCAAAACACAGTATGTGATAATCAATGTTTGTCCTGTGCTAACAAAAGATTAAAAATACAGTAATGTTCAGAAAGTTGCATTAGACATTGATGATGTGTTACCAGAATCCTCCCTGTCAAAATAAAAGATGACTTATTTTTCATAATGATAAATTACTAATATATATCAGTAAGATTTGCTCTTATCTAACTGACCTGCTGATTTTTTTCTTGTAGTAAATGAATCCAGCAGTTGCAATGATGATTCCCAGCACCAGACCAGAGGATCCAATAGCGATTTTATACCTCTCAGACTCAGAGATAGAGGGGTCTGTGTAGTGCACATATCAATTTATTACCATAAATTTTAAAGTATGTAATGTCACTTCAGTTTGTGTATATATATCATATTAAATTTCACTTTTTATCTGAACTAAGACTGGTTGAAGTTAAGGAAATTAGACACTGTTACCCCAGTCGATGATCATGGGTTTAATTAAGCTGCCATGATCCACCATACAGGAGATCTTCTCTCCAGATTTGGGAGTATATTCAAGATGGGAGTGGATCTGGTAGTACCAGTCCCCATCAGCCAGCTCCTCAGTGGACACTGCATCAGTGGTCATCTCTTTACCGTCTCTCAGCCAGGACACTTTAATTTGTTCGGGGTAGAAGTCATATGCACTGCATACCAACACAGCAGGAGAGCTTCTACCAACCAGTTTCATTGACCTCAGCTTTATCTTGGGTTGCACTGAACATATAAGAGTAGACATTCAGAGTTCATTTTAAACAGGAAGCTTAAGACAAGATATTTTTTGCCACTTACCAAATTTATCAACAATGGCTGGGTAACCAATTTCTCCATAATGTTCGCACACATTTACCAAATTGCTTATATCCGACAAGATTTGTGGATCGTTGTTGTTCAAGTGTGCATGTTTCACTCCAATCTCAGTAAACCCTAGAAACTTTCCAAAAGTGCTGTTGAATTGTATTTGCACAGCTTTATTAAAGGAATCTGAATAAATGAATTCCACATCACTAAGATCACGAGAAATGTAGGTGCATTGGAACAGTATAGAGGCATAATAACCATCTGGAAGGGGGAAAAAAAACAATAAGATCATTATAAACATTTTTTTCCTCACATATATAAAATATACACACACAAACACAAATCCTTTATTGGTAATAACAACACCATTAACAATAATCAAAATGAATTAAATCACAATTAAAATAATACATTTGTTTTTACCTGTCCCAGTGATCAGTATGATAATAAAAACTAAAAGCTTTGCTAAAAACATTTTATCTACTCTGAGTATCCACAGCGAATTAGACTGAGGTGCGTCGTTGCCAAATTGTTAACTGTTGAACTGGCCAATCATGCATTACTGTGTAATGGGGAGGGATAAATACTTCCTCTTTTAAACTGTGTGTGTTTGCTACTTAGGTAACTGTCCCACTGATGAAAATGGAGCTGTATATATTCTTTCTCACCCTCACTGCGGTTTTATCCATCGAGAGTAAAAGTAAGTTTATTTTAGAGTACAAAACATAAGAGGGACACTCTCTATTTAATGTTTAAATTATTACATTTTATTTATGATGTCTATAATTAACTGATAAAATTTATAATGTTTTTGTTTATATTGTTCTTTTTTAGTACATAAGTCTTACCACTTCATTGGATGCTCTGATACAGAGAAAGAGGACATGTATGGTCTTGATGGAGAGGAAGTATACTTCTACAACTTCAATACAAACAAAACAGTAGTGGTGCTACCAGAGTTTGTAGATTCTGAGCGTTTTGTTTTTTCTGAATATTTTGAGATAGGTATTCATAATTCACAAATATGCAAAGAATACCTAGCCATTGATACTAAAGCTTATAAAAACCAAGCAGAACAAATGGGTAAAGCGCACACACACACTTTGTATATTTAGATGATGGATCAAGTTAACCAGTGGAAGCTGTTATGCTGATTAAATGTACTACTTAATGGAGAGATTGTTTAATAATATAAAACTCAGTGTCATCTGCTATGTTCACAGACCCCCCTCAAACTTCCATCTATTCTAGAAATGATGTGGTTCTGGGTGTAGAAAACACCCTCATCTGTCATGTGACTGGATTCTTCCCTCCAACTGTCAGAGTATCTTGGACTAAGAACTATGTGATTGTGACAGAGAATGTGACTTTAAGCCAGTATCGGCCCAATAACGACGGCACCTATAACCTCTTTTCCACGCTGAAAATCATTCCATTGGAAGGAGAAATTTACAGCTGCACTGTTGACCACAAAGCCCTCTAGCAACCTCAAACCAAAATATGGGGTGAAGTTTTTTCAAATAAGAATTGATTGATTGGTGATGCAAAATAATATAATATCAATATCAACATTTCCCAAATATTGCACAAATAATAATCATGTTGTTGTTTATGTTTTACAGATGTAGAAGTTGTCCTGCCCGGGATTGGCCTATCAGTGTTCTGTGGATTCTGTGGACAATTTCAGAGTGAATATGTCTGACAAAAGCTATTAGCTACAGTATACATATTTTGTATAATTGTTCACAGGTGTCCCTTGTCTTGTCATTAGTATTGTGTGTATTTAAGCCCTCTTGTTTGCCCTGTGTCTTTGTCAAGTATTGATTGTTCCATGTCCAGGCTCCTGTAGTCTTGTTTTAGTTTTGAACTTTCATGCCTTGCCATGTTTTTGTTTTATGTTTGATTGTGTTTTTCTTGTAAATAAATTGTGTTTGGGTTCTCACCTCACTTGCCTTCAGTGGACAAATCATTACAGAATACTCGACCAAACATGGACCCAGCAATTTGTCTCTTCCGCCTCAGCCAAGGTGACCGTCCTTGTGGAAGAATTTTGTGAGCTTTGCCATGGGGTGGACTCAGGGGCGTTGCTAGACATTAAGCTCTACTGGGGCACAGGTCTCCCATTGTTTGTCTGAGATAGCAACAGTTAACTAAGGAGGGCGGGGCTTACCGATAGGTCAATTAAATATAAATTTCATATCCAAAAGAATGATTCATTGTTATCACACAAAATCAAAGTAGTACAGAACACAACAATATGTTTATTTTCTGAGCTATACAGTGCTGCAGGCAGGGGCATTTTTTTCGAAAACACCGGGCTGGGTAGTTAGGTAACTTGGGGGTTCGGGGGCATGCTCCCCCGAGAAAATTTGGATTTTACATGTGCATTTTAAGGTGTTTGAAGGCTAAAACATTGGATAACAATAGCGTGTTAGTGGGCAGCAGTAGCATAAATTATTTGTCAAGCAGATAACAGATTCTTAAACATGAGAATGAGGATAAATGTTGCAATGAATGATCCACACTACAAAATGTTAATGTGTATTGTCAACATTCAAAACTATTTTAACTTATTGTTTTTGCGTAGTAACTCTACACACAAACATAAAATGATTATCCCACATACACACCAAACTAAACACAGATATGAATTATGTAAAACACTACTATCTTGTGTCTTTTGCTTGTTCAGTGTGCAGTGGAGTGTAGGCTAGGAGTTTGTCACATGTACATGTATGTGCACAAATACACTGTATATACAGTATGTTTGATGAATGTTACAGTTATTGAACTGAACTGACTCAACACTGAAGTGACTATTAACTGAAAATTGACACTATTGGCTTGTTGGCCAAGCTGCTTCTCAGGCGATTTTTTAATTTGTTACTATTGTGAAGCTGCTGTGAAACAATATATTGTAGCTCATATATATATATATATATATATATATATATATATATATATATATATATATATATATATACGGATCTACATACACACACACACTGAATATGCAAAAATGCCAAGTCAGAAACTCAACTCGATTTCTAAAGCGCTGTGTAAGTGTGTATGCATGTACGTACACACACACACACACATATATATATATATATATATATATATATATATATATATATATATATATATATATATGCACTATAAACAGAAATTCAAGGGGGTAAAAATAATTTCTTTCTTTCTCAAAACTGAGTTTTGATTTTTATGTGATCAATTTAAATGGCTTTGGTGGGACCTTGATATCGGGGCTCCACTTCACGCTCACTACTGTGCAGACTCGACTTTGGCGGCTTCACTTTTCATCAATGGAAGAGAGTAAAGGGGCGTCGTCAATCTTCTTTTACAGTCTCATCGGAACAAATATGGGACTTATTCCGCCATATTGCACGCTGCACTTTCTCCCATTCATAGTAGGCCAATGCGAGACTAGAGCACTGTTCCCTTTCGTAGTCACTCCGAGTTACGTCGGATGACGGAGAATGGGGGGTTTCGCCTAGAAAGCCTATCGACTTCGAGTATTACAAAACGAGCCTATGGCAATGAAATGCCATGGGTCTGCGGAATTTGCATAGCGTATCTCCGCCCCACCGCGTGGGTATAAAAGGAGAGACGCCGGCAAAGGCAGATCATGTTTTCGCTTCGGAGCCAAGAGTATCTCTTCACTCCACAGCTATTTCGGACTTCGCTCTACGAGACGAGCCACTCTCCGGTGTTGGTGTGACGGCGATCTGCAGCGAATTCACATTGCCTGCTGGTCTGTGCAGTGATCTGCCAGTGAGTGTGTTTCTCCCTGCTCGCTTCAACATCGCGGAGTTTCTCTCCTTTCACAAAAAGAGCTTGCACGCGGCACGTCTTTTTAAAGACGGCTCGCCCGTGCATTTAAAAAAAAAAAAAAAAAAACAGAATGGTTGCGGCAGCTTGGTATCAGACTCTGATGGGCACGAGCGTTGTCTGGTATGTTTGGGCTTGATCATACTAGAGCAGCGCTCGTGGATGACTCATGTTCTCTCTGTGGGAACATGACCATCGCGTCATTAAGGTCGAGACTCGGTGTACTCGCAAGAGTGAGAGTCCCCTCATCCACCACCCGATCTTCGGCTGGTGGCCAGGGTGACCGGAGTGTGTTGGTCTGGAATAAGGCGCCGACTCCATGTCCACGCCCCAGCCCCCCCTCCTCAATGACGGTGCCCGCTAGTGAACAGGTGATTCCCACGGGTCTACCTTCTGGTGGCCCGTGTGTTTCATTTGAAGCTACAGAGGATGATACTATGTTTGTAGCAGCTTCACTAGGTGGGTTTGATTCTCTGGAAATGACCACTCGTCACAGCCGCCACCTCCTGGTGTGCATACGGCTGTGCTTGAGTCCGATCCAGAGATGACGGCCATACTTTCCAGGGATAATTGGTTTTGGGTAAGGCCGCCGACACGTCCACGGCAAACCCCAATACATTCCCTCCCTGCTGCCATGGTCATTCTGCTGGTCTACCTGACCCAGATGCTCATGGTCCTGCACGAGGGCGGGACTGACCCAGGCCTCTTCACTGAGCTGCGTGCCGCCACTGACCTCGCTCCCCGAGCGACGAAAGTGGCCGTACGCTCCCTGGGTCAGGTGATGCTCACCATTCTGTGGCTGAACCTGTCTGATGTGCTGGATGTCGCGCGGCCGACATTCTGTCCGACATTCCCATATCTCAGGTCTGCCTCTTCGGCGGTGCGGTTGAGGACTTTGCCCAACAGCTCTCAACCGCCCATGTGCAGACTGACGTTGATTCTGTCCCGACGGTCTGAGGCACAGACTGTGCCCTGCCGTCCGCTCAGATCCCTCGGTCTGCCCACCGCCGAAGGCGCCCTCCCGCGGACGCCACAGCCCTCTCCAGCCCCGCCCCCCGCTACATGCCAGGTTAAGCGGCGCTCTTGAGGCGGGCTCCTCAGAGATGGGACTCGGTTCTTTCCAGGAGTGGGTAGCAGGACCACTCCTTTCCCCGGTGGAGGGTCGGGGGAGAATCTTTTGTTCTCTAGAAGGAACTGAAACTCCCATCACTGAGCACACAGAGTCGGGTGACAGTACGCGATGCCTCCGTGCCTCGCTGCTCTCATCCCCCTCTGTCACAGAGTTCTCGGACCGCAGTGTGCGCCGCCCCTGGGCCTCGCCACTCCCGTCCCCCTCTGTTCCAGAGGGCGCAGACGACAGTGCGTACCGTCTTCGGACCACACCGCTCTCGTCCCCCTCTGTCGCCAGCCCCCTGGCAGAGCAGACCCCCGTGGAACGCTGGTCCTTCCCTGGTCTCCTCTGTCAGGGCGCGGAGTCTGACCACGCCCCCGCACCGGGCCGCTATGCCACCCTCGCCTGGGCTGGTCACTCCGCCTCGCTGCCCCTCCGGGGGGACGTCTGACGTTCGCATGACCCCGCTGGTTCAGTTTCTGGCAGCTTGATTAGAGCTCCCCAACCTGTCCCGCTGGGTCGCCCGAACGATCAGGCGCGGCTATGCGATTCAGTTCGCTCGGTCTCCTCCCAGCTTCAGGGGAGTCCGCTTCACTATGGTCGGTGGCAATGCCCCCATCATGCGAGCGGAGGTTGCCACCCTGCTGGCGACGGGTGCAATCGAGACTGTCCCTCCAGCCAAGATGAGGTCGGGGTTTTACAGCCCGTACTTCATCGTCCCCAAGAAAACCGGTGGGTTACGCCGATCCTGGACCTGCGTGTCCTGAACCGCTCCCTTCTCAGGCTGCCGTTCAGGATGCTCACGGCCAAACGCATTTTCGAGTGTGTGCGGCCGCAGGATTGGTTTGCAGCGTTAGACCTGAAGGACGCCTACTTTCATGTCTCCTTTTTACCTCGACACAGACCGTTTCTCCGTTTTGCTTTCGAGGGGCAGGCATATCAGTACGCGGTTCTCCCATTCGGGTTGGCTCTGTCTCCTCGCGTCTTTACTAAGGTCGTCGAGGCAGCCCTTGTTCCCCTACGCGAACACGGGGTTCGCATCCTGAATTATCTCGACGACTGGCTGATTCTAGCCCACTCTTGAGCTCAGGTTTGCGAACACAGAGACCTTGTGCTCCGGCACCTAGCCCGTCTGGGCCTTCGGGTCAACTGGGAGAAGAGCAAACTCAGCCCCGTGCAGAGGATCTCTTTTCTCGGTATGGAGATCGACTCGGTCGCCATGTCCACGCAGCTTACGAGCGAGCGCGCACACTCACTGCTGACTTGTCTTCGTCAGTTCGAGGGCAAGAGTGCGGTCCCACTGAAATTATTTCAGAGGCTCCTGGGGCATATGGCATCTGCAGCCGCGGCAACGCCGCTCGGATTGCTTCATATGAGACCGCTTCAGCTGTGGCTTCACGATCGAGTCCCGAGGTGGGCATGGCATCACGGCACGCTCCGAGTCCCAGTGACTCCCACCTGCCGTCAGTTCTTCACCCCGTGGAGGAACCTCAGTTTTCTACGGGCCGGAGTTCCCCTAGAACGAGTTTCCAGGCATGTTGTCGTCTCCACAGATGCCTCTTCCACGGGCTGGGGTGCCATGTGCAACGGACATGCTGCCGCGGGCTCCTGGACAGGACCCCAGCGTCTTCTGCATGTCAATTGCCTCGAGTTACTAGCAGTACGCCTTGCCCTGCATCGTTTCCACACATTGCTCAAGGGTTAACACGTACTAGTCCGTTCAGACAATACCGCAACAGTAGCGTACATCAACCGCCAAGGTGGTCTACGCTCCCGCCGTATGTCGCAACTCGCTCGCCACCTCCTCTTATGGAGTCAGAAGCACCTGAGGTCCTTCGTGCTATCTACATTCCGGGCGATCGGAACCTTGCAGCCGACGAGCTGTCTCGGTTCCGTCCTATCCCCGGCGAATGGCGACTCCATCCCCAGTCGGTCCAGCTGATTTGGGACCAGTTTGGGGACGCACAGATAGACCTGTTTGCCTCCCACGACTCATCCCATTGCGCCCTGTATTACTCCCTGTCCGAGGGCACGCTCGGCACGGATGCACTGGCGCACAGCTGGCCGCGGGGCCTACGCAAATATGCGTTCCCCCAGTGAGCCTTCTCGCACGGACACTGTGCAAGATCAAGGAGGACGAGGGGCAGGTCACTTTGGTTGCGCCATACTGGCCCACCAGGACCTGGTTCTCCGAACTAGTACTCCTTGCGACAGCACCTCCTTGGCCAATTCCTCTGAGAGAGGACCTCCTCTCTCAGAGACGGGGCACCATCTGGCACCCTCGTCCCGATCTCTGGAGGCTCCACGTGTGGCTTCTGGACGGGACGAGGCAGGTTTGAGTATCCTGCCACCTGTGGTGGCGGCTACCATCACTTCCGCTAGAGCTTCGTCCACGAGACATTTCTATGCGTTGAAGTGGAACCTCTTCGTCAACTGGTGCTCTTCTCGCCGAGAAGACCCCAGGAGATGCTTGATCAGTGTCGTGCTTTCCTTCCTGCAAGACGGGCTGGAGCGAAGGCTGTCTCCCTCCACCCTGAAGGTGTATGTGGCCGCTATCGCTGCATATCACGAAGCAGTTAGTGGTAAGTCTCTGGGAAGGCACGACCTGATCATCAGGTTCCTGAGAGGAGCGAGGAGACTGAATCCTCCTCGCCCTCCTCTCGTTCCCTCTTGGGACCTCTCAGTGGTGTTAAATGCCCTGCAGAGTGCTCCCTTTGAGCCTCTGCAATCAGTGGAGCTTAAGTTCCTGTCTTTGAAGACAGCGCTCCTGGTTGCACTGCCCTCCATTAAGAGGGTAGGGGACCTGCACGCATTCTCCGTTGACGAAGCGTGCCTGGAATTCGGGCCGGCTTACTCTCACGTGATCCTTAGACCCCGGCCTGGATATGTGCCCAAGGTTCCTACTACTCCCTTCCGGGACCAGGTGGTGAACCTGCAAGCGCTGCCCCTGGAGGAGGCAGACCCAGCCTTGGCACTGCTCTGTCCAGTACGCACTCTCCGCGCTTACGTAGACAGGACGCGGTGTTTCAGGACCTCAGACCAGCTGTTTGTCTGTTATGGTGGGAGACTGAAGGGAAAGGCTCTCTCAAAGCAGAGGTTGTCTCACTGGTTAGTGGACGCCATTGCTTTGGCTTACCAACAGCAAGGCCGACCGTGCCCCCTTGGTGTGACAGCCCACTCCACCCGGAGTGTGGCTTCCTTTTGGGCTCTAGCGCATGGCGCCTCGCTGGCAGACATCTGTAGAGCTGCAGGCTGGGCGACACCTAACACTTTCGACAGATTCTATAATCTCCGAGTGGAGCCAGTGTCCTCTCATGTACTCGCTTCAACCAGCTAGTATCGGACCCGCTCAGGTGTCTTCGCTTGCTCGCCATTCCACTCCACGGACTGGATACGTGCGATTATTCTCCTCAGGTGAGCCTTCCCTTCTGAAGCCCTGAGTTCCTCCACCACTGTTGACGCTGGCGCCAGTGTCTATTGCCTGTGCGTCGGCTAGGTACCTCCGTGTGCATGGTTCCTCCCCTGAGTAACCCCCACATGTGTATGTCCACTGTAAGCCTCTTTGAGCATGTGTCTTTCCCTCGGCAAGCCACCTTGCCACCCCTGGAGTTGAAAGTTGCCACCCCACGGGCTGGTTACTCCAGTGTTCCTCCATATGAAGCCTTCCGGCCATATGTGTATTTCTAAGTCCTCCCTACGGGTAGGCATGCTGCGGCATATCTCCTCTGAGATATGCTTCCCAGTGTACCTTGGTATTCCTGTGTTAAGTAGGACTCCTTCGTCCGTGCCAGTATCACGACAGGGGGATCAGACTTTCGCAGGGCACTGGAAGACAGCTGTGAAGGTGGCGTGATTATACGGGAACCCCCATTCTCCGTCATCCGACGTAACTCGGAGTGACTACGAAAGGGAACGTTTCGGTTACGTATGTAACCCTCGTTCCCTGAGTAGGGAACGGAGATGTTACGTCTCCCGGCCACTTCCGCTGTACCGCTGGGCAGACGCCTGAGTTCAGTCTCGGCTCCTCAGCGAAGACATGATCTGCCTTTGCCGGCGTCTCTCCTTTTATACCCACGCGGTGGGGCGGAGATACGCTATGCAAATTCCGCAGACCCATGGCATTTCATTGCCATAGGCTCGTTTTGTAATACTCGAAGTCGATAGGCTTTCTAGGCGAAACCCCCCATTCTCCGTCATCCGACGTAACGTCTCCGTTCCCTACTCAGGGAACGAGGGTTACATACGTAACCGAGACGTTTTTCTGTATAAAAAAGTCTTTGCTTATAGTAAAGTGCGATTCCATTTCTTGGCAGAGGTTTTTCATATGGGTTTTCTGAAGCTTGATGCTTTTGCATCTGATGTCTGATGATGTAAATTGTTTATCAAGTCTTAACTTACCTCCCTCAAACTCATCATCTCCCTGCTTCCCTGTCCCTGTCCCTGCTTCGTACAAAAAAAAAATCTGATGTCCATCTATAGAAGCCAATAATAAATAAAAATAAGATTATTTGTATTATTTACAAACTTTTTTTTCGTCATGTTTTCATACCCCCAATAGCGTGCCAACACTGGACTTCGGTGTGCTCAGATGTGTGCGCGCTGCAGTTGCTAGGAAACACGCGCGCAAATTTCTGTCGTGCGGTTCAGCTTCTGTTTTCGGTTAAACTGCGTTGCTTTTACAAGCGTTGATTGGTTTATTACTGTGTTGCAAATAGATAATTTCTATTACCCTATAATATAATTTCTATTAAATACACTGACACTAAAATAAACGGTTAAACTCAAACTTCAGATTTACTGGGGCACAGCAGATTAATACTGGGGCACGTGCCCCAGTAAAAGGGGTCTAGCAACGCCCCTGGGTGGACTTTAACGATGCTGTCTTAAAGGACATGTTCCGCCATGGGCTTAAGGACATGCTTGAATACCTTATGCCAGACAACACCCCTCAATGAACTTTAGTTCAATATATAGACCTTGCCCTTTTGTTGAGCGGCTCGTCCTTTACTGTGGGTTATGCCGAGCCTGAGCTTCACGTCAGCCCTGCCGAGCCTGAGTTTCTTCACGTCAGCCCTGCCCTGTCTTCGGACAAGATGGTCGCTGCACAGTTACGGTTGATACGCCTGTTCCTGTTCCTGTTCCTGTTCCTATTCCTGTTCCTGTTCCTGAGCCTGAGCCTGAGCCTGTTCCTGTTCCTGTTCCTAAGTCTGTTCCTGAGCTTGAGCCTGTTCCTGAGCCTCTTCCTGAACCTTAGCCTGAGCCTAAGCCTGTTCGTGAGCCTGAGTCTGAGCCTGTTCGTGAGCCTTAGTCTGAGCCTGTTCCTGAGTTTTATATTATTGTTGCTCTCTGCTCTTGTTAATTTTTTTATATATCTAATTGTATATATTTTTGGCACATTTATGTATATAGTGTATATTTAAGTTCTGATCACTTAAACAGTCATAGTTTGTGCAGAATTGTGTTCATTGTCTGTTGGCAATGTTGGATGTAATGAAGGATTTGTGCAATTGAAAAATATAATTTTCTCTTTAACTTATGTTGTTATAATAAAATATGACTGTTTGTGGATAATGTGTGTGTGTGTGTGTTTTTTTTTTATTATTATTTATTTATTTTGAGGCGTGCGTCCGGGGGGGGGGGGGGGTGGGGGGGGGTCAGGGCGCTCAAAGGTGGTCTCACCCAGGGTGTAATTCAATGTAGAACCGCCACTGGATGTGCATACAACATTTTCAACCAAGAGGCAAAGGTATTACCCAAATCAAATTCTCTAGTCACAGCTCAATTAAAATATCATTCAATTTGGTCAAACACCTTTTCTGCATCCAAGGCACGAATTGCAACGCTAGCTTGGGATTCAAATTGGGTATATAAGATATTCCTTAAACGCCTGACATAAAAAAGGAGAGAAACGGCCAAAACCACCTTGATCAGGGTGGATAATTTTACCAATACGGTTATTTAATCTATTAGCCAGAATCTTGGTAAACATTTTAAGATCAGAGTTCAAAAGAGCTAATGGGTCAGTATGACAATGGATCCGTTTTTTCTTTATCTTTATTTAAGAATTAAAGAAATATTTGCATCATAAAAGGACTGAGGGAGTGTTTGCTAAATGAGTAATTAAACATCCTCAACAACAACAACAGAGTTCCTGCACATATCTTTTATAAAATTAATTCCCGAAGTCATCTGTACGGTGGCCGAGATAGCTCAACAGAAAACAGAAAAACATCCGCAATTTAAGAAACCATCTTCACCACACATGTGTGCTCCAAATACTCAAAACACAAGCAAATTCAAAAACGTGCTGCAAAAGTTCACAACACAACCAAATATAGAAACGCTGCAAATAGCACAAACTACAACAGAAATGTTTCCAGGGGACCCCAATAATTGACGAACCCGGCTGGGACATGCTTATTGCTTGTGAGCATCCCTATGCCCTACTCCCTTTGAAGGGCAGAGCCCTTGAAGTGGGGATTTTGGAGTGAGCTGGACAGTGCCATTGTGTAGCTGTTTGGAATGCACTTGGTGAAGGGAGCAATGAAAGACATCATAATTTCCTAATTTTCACCTGTGATGTTCCCATGAAAACACAGCATGGTGTCCATCAGCTGAATAGCTGTTCTTACGACAGAAATTTCTTATTATTGCTGTTAACATAACTGTTGAAAATAAATATACATTTTATACAAAAAGTTTTTAAAATATGCGTTATATATCTGTGTGTGTGTGTGTGTGTGTGTGTCTCAACTTTAAAACTTGATGTCTCATCTTTGGAACCTGCATTGCCTAACACTTCTTATGAAACTTATTTAAACATAACATGACAAAAATTGTACAACGTAACTGATGTATAGTTTAATATCTTACACTCATGTTCTTGGTCTCTGTCTTTTTTTTCTGCTCATTGTTAACTCTTATTTTCTCATTTTAATTCTAATGACATTGAACATATTGTTAATATATTTTGTATATTGTATACAATTTATATGTCAAACATGTCATCTCTGTATGTTTTGCAAAAAACTTCAACTTCTTCACTTATTGGGGTCCCCTGGAAACATTTCCGTTGTGGTTTGTGCTATTTGCTGCGCATTTCTGTATTTGGTTGTATTGTGAACTTTTGCAGCGCGTTTACGTATTTGGTTGAGTTGTGATTATTTGGAGCACACGTGTTGTAAAACTGATAAAGATGCTTTCTTAATTTGCAGATGTTTTTTCTATTAGCATGCGTTTTCTTCAGTTACAGCGCGTTGAGTTCTCTCGGCCACCGTACACCAAATTAAAGAAAATACAATTAAATCAACCAAATAGAAAAATAATTCAATACCAACTAATCTCAACACGTGCACACACTTACACACACACAAACACGCGTTCACACACAAGAGCTCACTCAAACACACGCTTGCATCAACACACACTCACAAAAAGTTGAGTTCACATAAAAATGCGCACGTGATTACGGATAGCTGATTGAGATATGGAAGGCCAAGAGGGCCAAAAATGCGTATTTCACGCGTGAAATACGCTTTAAAATCAGTTTGAACGGGTCAGTGTCATTGGCTGCTGAAGACTTGGGTCTAACCATTTCTGTGAGCTTAGAGGGGTGTACCTTTCATAGACTAGGCTACCACCAGTTTACATGCTCAGCTTATTCAGCCTATTTATTTAGTCCTTTTTTGTATAACCTATAGAAATAATATATTTAAATTGTAGTTTTATGAAAATTTAGATAAAAATAAAATTGCCTTGTTTTTCTCCACTCATGCCTTTTTGTAAATAAACACATTAGTGGACATTCTAGCTTTAACATCAAAGCATTAACATTTGTGTGTGGAAATCAGTTACAGTGGAGGTAACCAATCAATGCAGGTTTAAGATACAGACCATTGTAATCAATATCTGTCTTTGGAAAACAACGTGAGCTTTTGTTGTGCTTACATTTACAGCTATGGCAAGCAGGTGGCGCTATTTGAAACCTTTTGTTCTGAAATTGGACACTCATCAGACAAACAGTAATTAGGTATACAGGTGATATCAATTTAAAGGAATTTAATGACTTAAAGTATTTAAATATGGTATTTAAGGCTTTATATATAAGTATTTAAGACTGATTAGAATGAGAGCTTGTGCTCAGGTCAGGACAGGTATAAGAACTTGATTTGGCTTTCCTGACAGCAGAAATATTTTACTGTACTAAAGTCTAGGCCACCTTGATAATTGGTATTAAAGCAATTTATCTGTAAAAATTATTAGGCACTTTGTTAAAACACCATATAACATTTAAGTAAACATATAAAAATACTAAGTAGCTTATTATGCGTTTTTATTTTATTTTAGAACCACACAGTTAATCTGCAAGTAATCTGGATTGTTGCTGACAAGCCTATTGTACACTTCATAACAGCTAGAATTAATTTTACGGCTGGTTTTGTGACAGTTTATATGCTTGTTTAGCAATGTGACGGACTTGATTGGCTTACTGAAAGTATTAAAAAGCTAGGACAGAAGACTAATTACACTGCACACAGCTCAAGGACCTATACCATGAAGGTAGCTGAACAAACTAAGGATTAGTTTTGAGTTGACAAAACCAAATCAAAGCAATCAGGCTTTGTTGGACAACCATTCAATCCTTGTTAACTGAGTTGTTGTGGTGACAAATAAACAGGTTACTCTTACATTTCCAACATCTTTTCACCAAGTCTCTTACCAGACACCCTGTGGCAGATTTCAAACCTAACCAGCAGTTTACTGAAATGACACTGCTATTAAAGCTAACTCGGTTTTTTCAGTTCCCCACTTACTTTACCTTCCTCAAGCACTGACAGAACACATCCAAGCTTGTGATCATACATTCATACAAATCATAAAATAAAATAAAATAAAATGATAAAATGTACAGTGGGTCAGTTTGTTAACATATGTATTACTATTTTAAATCAGAATTGATGTCACTGAACATTTATTACATTATTAAAAATGAAATAAAGCTGAACTCTGCAGGGCAGAGGGCATTGACCCTCCAGGACCGAGTTTGCTGGGCCTGCATTAGGAGCATTCCAAGTGAAACCTGCTGTAAAAAAAACAAAACAAAAATGTGTAAAGGGTTAAATTAGACATTTAAAAGGGGAGTCATTGCAGTGTCACCTGTCAATGTATCTTTGTTAGCTATTTTATTAAAGCCTTCTATGATGGACAAAGTAGATAAATGTCCATGTAATGAAACTGTGAATGTACCCCTGCTGTGTGAGGCCCACCTTGATATATGGCTGCATACATGACCACACACAAGTATATACTGAAAATAAATAAATAAACTGGGTTCCACTTTATATTAAGTGTGTCCTTAAAGGTGCTCTAAGTGATGTCAGGCCAAAATATTTTTTGTCACATGTTTGTCACACAGCAAACATCTCCTCACTATCCGCTAGCTGCCTGTCCCCTGAACACACTGTAAAAAATGTGGTCTCTGTAGACACCACAGGCTCCACAAACGGCAACAAAAACAAACTTGGCTTACCCGCACCACGAAACATAATAAATAGTGTTTGTAACCCCGTCATCTCGCAAGAGAGGAGGAGAACTCAAAAGGGCCACAACCACAGTGTGTTTCGTTGCAAAAATAACAAAGTTTATTGTACAATATTCACAAGGATCACATGGGGGTAATCAGAACTGGCAAAGAGAAAAAAAACAAACAAAATTGTAACCGTTCCAGACAACAGGGTTCCCAATCCTATCCAATGGAAATTGCTCTGAAACTGTGTGCACACTCACAAGTTCACCAAACACAAATTCACTCCAACTTCCACAATTGTAAATTAAATCAAACCACTACACTCTATTCCCCAAACCTTAACGGAGTAAACCATATACAAGAAAATGGGAACCCCACCGTCAGTTGTAGGTCCAGAACAAACAAAACAAAACAACAAAAAACAAAAACAATTTCATAAATTAAATTAATCACTTTGCCACTTTCATACACCAGACTCAATTCAACATTTAAAATAATCTCTCCAGACACCCATTAAGCCACCAATGCTTTCACTAAAGTAAACGGCAATCATGCATCATCTGTAAATAAAACCAAGAATACAAATTGATGATTGCCCAATAAAATATTTACAAAGATTAAAAAACTTAAAACATAACACACAAATTACCATTATAAAATGAAGCTTAAAAACAAATCCCCTTATTCAATAATTCAATGAAGATCAGTACCTGTATTCTCAAATATATCTGCTTAATTCTCTGAGGCACCAATCAACACCATTTCCATCAGAATACTAAAACAGAAGACAAATACAAACATGTTAAAACTAGACAAACTCACTCTAGTCATCATAAATCACAACCCTTACCTTCCCAATTCAGTTATGCTGCTCATTAATCAACTTAGTTTTTCATCTGCTATTACACAGCCTTGAAAGACACCAAACAGCTTTTCCTGCTTGCCACATGGTACCACAAAGAGGAAGTCTAAACAGTTTGGTTTCCCTTTATTGCATCTCAAATCATGGGATTTGTAGTCCATCTAGTTTGTAGTCCATCTTCTACCCCATTACAATACACCCCACTTAATTTTAATCGACGTCCCGTCGATCGAATTTCTATGACCAAGGTCGAAAAAACAGGGTATTTTTACACTTGGAGTGCTCTGTCATAGGGAGAGAGGCATGACCATTTGACTGGACTTCTCTACACACTGCCGTCTGAGGAAGGCGATATGGATTTGTATGCTGTCCCGCTGTGGACCGTGCCGTTCGTCTCAATGGGCCCACCTCTAGCTGCAAAGGTGGTTCATCTTGACATGGCTCTAAAAACAACTCACGATCAAGGCCACGATCTTCTGCTAAAGGGGGCATAATGCATTCATCATCCTCAATTACACCGGGCAATTCAAACGACACCATGACCCCTCCAAAATCTTCAGAATTGTTGTTCGAAGGGGGCAACCCCAGATACTCTGCTTGGCCATCTGATGGGACATAAACTGGTCGCATCTCACTACGGTGGATATGTTTCACTTTACCACCAGCGACTGGGACAATAGAATATACGGACCCTTGACCTTCAGGGAATCGGACAATTCTGTAATGGGTTGGATCCCAGGCATCCTGGATTTTACTTCTACCTTTATGACCATGAGCTCTCTGATATACCAGCTGGCCTTCTTGTAAGGGCATATGACACACCTTAGCATCATTTGCACGGGCACGCTGAGCTGCAGCCTTTTGGAGGCGAGCTCGGGCACAGTTAAAAATCTTTTCCAGATTCTCTCGATGGTCAGCCATCCAATCACAATTCGTTTGACCGTAGTCATCCAATCCTAATATAACATCTACAGGTAAATGTGGTTCTTGTCCAAACATCAAAACAAAAGGACAATAGCCTGTAGACTGGTGCTCTGTAGTATTATATGCAAAAACCACCTGAGACAAATGTGACGGCCAATCGCATTTTTTCTCAGCCGGAAGGGTGCGCAGCAAATCGTGCATGGTTCTATTGAACCGTTCACACTGACCATTCCCCTGTGGTCGATATGATGTAGTATGAGTCTTGGTAATTCCATAAATTTGACACAGTTCTTGGATCAAGCGGCTCTCAAAACACTTTCCCTGATCTGAATGTAACTGTCGTGGGACACCAAACATATAAAACCACCGTTCCACCAGTACCCGAGCCACTGTCTTAGCAGTCTGGTCTTTAGTCGGGATTGCCTGGGTAAATTTTGAAAACACATCTGTTATAATTAATACATTTTCCATTCCATTGGATGACGGGTCCAGCAGTGTGAAATCAATAGCTAAGATATCTAGCGGTCGATCAGCTAGCAAATGCCCCATGAAGGTACGCACCTTTGGTCTAACAACTTTTGACAGGGTACAGCGCTGACATTTCCTACACCAATCCTCCACATAGCTATACATCCCTGGCCAATAGCACGGAGCCCCTACTAACCTTGCTGTTCCCTCCATCCCCTGATGACCATGGTCATCGTGAAGGCAGGTGAGAACCTCTTCCCTAAGGGCAGATGGTAACACCACCTGTCGAACTTCTTTATGACCTTCTTGTGGCCAAAATCGTCGGTACAAGACGCCATCTACCTTCTCAAATTTCTCCCACTGACGAACTAACTCCAAGACCTCGGATTGTTCAAGGATCCGCTCCTGAGATGTTGGTGGCTGCTTACGGTCCCAGTAAACCATGAACCTTCCTATAACTGGGTCAGCTTCCTGCAGCACACCCAAATTATCTTTCGATGGTCTAGGAAAGACAGATATGCTATTAACCTCTGCTACTGGACCATGATCAGAAACGGACTGCCGTATCTGTTCAGGCACGACTGTAATTGAAGCCAGTCCCACCAAAGGGGCGGCGCTTTGTCTAGACAAAGCATCAGCATTGCCATTATTGCATCCAGGCTTATATTTTATGTCCAAGTCAAATTCTGCGAGTTGATTGACCCACCTTTGTTCCAGTGCCCCCAACTTTGCTGTCTGCAAATGGCTAAGAGGGTTGTTATCAGTATATACTGTACACTTATTGCCCAGCAAATACTCTCTGAATTTTTCAGCTACGGCCCATTTTAGAGCCGCAAATTCCAACTTCATTGAACTATAATTTCGCATATTACGTTCTGATGGCCTCAACCCTCTACTTGCAAAAGCAACTGGTCGACATCTGCCTTTTAGTTCTTGTGACAAAACGGCACCCAAACCCTGAAAACTTGCATCGATCTCCAAAATGAATGGCTTGCTGAAATCAGCATAGGCCAGCACAGGGGCACTGGTCAAAGATACCTTAAGGGACTGGAATGCGTTCTCACAGGCTTCCACCCACTTATCCCCCAACTCAACTTTTGGCCGCTTGGTTTTCAGATCCCGAATGACCTCCGCTACTAACGTATTCAACGGCTTTGCAATACACGAAAACCCTTTTACAAATCTTCGATAGTAACTAGCAAAGCCTAAAAACGACCTCAATTCTTGAAGAGTCTGTGGCCGTTTCCAATTTTCCACCGCAGCTGTCTTATCTGGATCAGTACTAACTCCCGCAGAGGAAACTACATGTCCCAAGTAACGCACTTCTGATCTAAAAAAACAGCATTTACTAAGTTTGACTTTTAAATTTTGCTGTCTTAAACGACTCCGTACCAGTTCCAATCGCTGCAGATGTTGTTCTACTGTTGTTGAAAAAATAATCACATCATCAAGATAAAGCAGCAGGGACTGAAAACTTTGGTCACCAAAAATTCGCTCCATGAGCCGTTGGAAAGTACTTGGTCCATTGCAAAGCCCAAAAGGCATCCGGAGAAATTCAAAGAGTCCAAAAGGAGTACAGAAGGCAGTCTTAGGACGATCAGCTTCAGCCACTGGCACCTGATTGTAGCCACTTGCTAAATCTAATGTAGAGAACCACTTTGCCCCAGTCAGTGCGTCTAAGGACTCCTCAATTCTAGGAAGAGGATAAGCGTCCTTCCGAGTCTTCACATTTAGCTGGCGATAATCTACGCACATTCTTAAGGAGCCATCCTTTTTCTTTACCAGCACAATCGGGGATGAATATGGACTACAACTCTCCCTAATGACCTGGCTCTCCAACAGCTGTTTAATGTGAGTTTTCACTGCTTCAAACTGACTAGGGGGAATCCGGCGATAGCGCTGACGCACCGGGACATCATTCAACAAAGGGATTTGGTGCTCTATTAATTTAGTACAACCCAGGTCACCATCATCCTTAGCAAAAACATCCTGATATTTATACAAGAGGTGCTTGACTGCTTCCCTTTCCGACTCTGAAAGCCCCGGTAACTCAACCCTTCCCAGCTCACGGTGGTTTGAAATGGAAGCTGACGTTTGGCACTGAATAACTATTTCACTACCATTACCTTCCGAGTTTTTTTCAAAGGAAATTTCTTGGTCAGATTGATCAATCACCTCAGCGCTAACCAAACTACCCAACATAGCCTTTTCAGGTAAATATACAATCTCTGTGCTGACATTAACCACGGGTACACAGATTGTATTTTGGGAAGCCTGTAACAATGAAGGAGAAATCAAAATTCCTGCAGGTAATCCACCACTACCATCACTGCTCATAGGTTCTAGTAGAGTGACTACATTCGAAACATTTCTGGGGCAGTAAGCCGTAACTAACCTCATTGTTCCAGCTGGAATCTGCACTGGATGCTTAGCTTGCACTCGTACATGGCCAATGAAACCAGGACAAGATGGATCACTAGTTCTCTGGCACTGCAACAATGCATCCTTCCAGCCTGATTCTGCCTGCTTGACCTGTGGGACTGAAAATAAGGCTGAACCATGTTCTTCAAATAATTCATTATAACACTGCCCTATTATATTCATACCCAAAAGGCCAGGAACCAGTTTTTTCTTCTTGGACATAATATTTTCTGGGTCTTTCACAACCAATACACCTTGTTTAGATATACTTTTCCCCAACACGTTAACATCCGTTTCAAAATACCCCACATAGGGAATGTCCAAACCATTGGCAGCTTTTAACTGAAGCCAACCACACTCCTTCAAATCGTCTGGTGATAGCTGTCGAAAATGTTGGTCAAAATAAGACTCTGTTATTGTGGTCACCATTGACCCAGTATCCAGCAGACATACCACAGGAACACTCCCCATTTGAATGGTAACAGTGGGACATTTGCCAATAAGACGCTGCATCACCGTAGGACAAACAAGACTAGAGGTCTTTAAACCTCCACTGCCCACTTCGGTAGTCTGACTAGAAGCAACAGGGGAGGTAGGTTGATGATTCTCCTCTACAAGGGTTTCTCTTGTCATCACCCTAGCTGGTCTAGATCCAGACTCAACAGGCCATGGTTGCCTACAATATCGAGCAATATGACCCAGTTTATTACAACGTAAACACCTTCGAGAAGTATCTTGCCTTGTCAGAACAGAGGAGGGTTCATTACTCAAGGGTTTAAGATAATCGAGACGCTTGGTAATCTCGTCAATTTGAGCCTGTTGTTGCTTTAACAGCTCCTTGATTTCTTTTAACTCAGTAAATTCCTTATGCATCTGTGATTCAATTACTCTACCCTGAGCAGCATTACACCACAACTGAGCAGCAGAGGGAATAACTTCCCTCTTCCCTTCCTCATTCCATCTTATAGCTTCGCTTCGAACATCAAGTAAAGTACCGTGTGGAGTTTGTCTTACAAAACGTTTGAGTTCGCGTTTAAGCGCTACATCATTAACATGCTCCACAAACTGATCACGGAGAACTTGGTCAGCATTTGGGACACCATCTGGACGACTTATAAGAATAGAGTCCATCAAAGACATAAGTGCATGAGAAAATTCAACAAGGGATTCACCCTCTCTTTGTTTTCGATCATAAAACCCCTTCTGCAACTGCACAAATGTTTGTTTTGCACCATACATACTTCTTAACAGGAGTTTCTCGTTCAGCTGTGGGTCGGAGTTTGATCTCTCTTCTGGCTTCCCCTCCCAAATAATCCATCAGAAACGCTACCCTTTCTCGTACAGTCCAACTCCCATCCCCAATGCAGGCCTCAGCCTCCTCAATCCAGTCCTCAATGTTCAAATTAGAGTCCAAGTCCCCGAAGAACCGGCGACACTTCCGCTCCCGAGGAATATACATCACCCTGCTGAAAGGCACAGAAGGTGGAGCATTAGGGTTGGAAACAGGTTGATTAGTATCCGGGTTGGATTCGGAACGTTCTTCCATTAACTGTTGATTCGTAGCGCGTAGACTACGTATCTGCTCCCGCAACTCTGTCAACTCCTGCTCCATTGCGCCAGTTTTTCTTACACGATTGCCGTTTACTTATACAATTACCTGTTAGATACCGACATAAAAGAGTGGCTATCAACACATCAAAAAAATGAAAAGAGAAAAAAAATTTGCACATTAAACACACTGCAGTGCTGCCCAAAAAATCAAACAACCCTGTCGACTACGCCATTTGTAACCCCGTCATCTCGCAAGAGAGGAGGAGAACTCAAAAGGGCCACAACCACAGTGTGTTTCGTTGCAAAAATAACAAAGTTTATTGTACAATATTCACAAGGATCACATGGGGGTAATCAGAACTGGCAAAGAGAAAAAAAACAAACAAAATTGTAACCGTTCCAGACAACAGGGTTCCCAATCCTATCCAATGGAAATTGCTCTGAAACTGTGTGCACACTCACAAGTTCACCAAACACAAATTCACTCCAACTTCCACAATTGTAAATTAAATCAAACCACTACACTCTATTCCCCAAACCTTAACGGAGTAAACCATATACAAGAAAATGGGAACCCCACCGTCAGTTGTAGGTCCAGAACAAACAAAACAAAACAACAAAACAAAACAAAAACAATTTCATAAATTAAATTAATCACTTTGCCACTTCCATACACCAGACTCAATTCAACATTTAAAATAATCTCTCCAGACACCCATTAAGCCACCAATGCTTTCACTAAAGTAAACGGCAATCATGCATCATCTGTAAATAAAACCAAGAATACAAATTGATGATTGCCCAATAAAATATTTACAAAGATTAAAAAACTTAAAACATAACACACAAATTACCATTATAAAATGAAGCTTAAAAACAAATCCCCTTATTCAATAATTCAATGAAGATCAGTACCTGTATTCTCAAATATATCTGCTTAATTCTCTGAGGCACCAATCAACACCATTTCCATCAGAATACTAAAACA
Organism: Gila orcuttii; assembly: GCA_026230005.1. Taxonomy (NCBI): domain Eukaryota; kingdom Metazoa; phylum Chordata; class Actinopteri; order Cypriniformes; family Leuciscidae; genus Gila; species Gila orcuttii. The sequence goes on along the minus strand of JAPDVR010000015.1, from coordinate 16,773,706 downwards.
GAAGACAAATACAAACATGTTAAAACTAGACAAACTCACTCTAGTCATCATAAATCACAACCCTTACCTTCCCAATTCAGTTATGCTGCTCATTAATCAACTTAGTTTTTCATCTGCTATTACACAGCCTTGAAAGACACCAAACAGCTTTTCCTGCTTGCCACATGGTACCACAAAGAGGAAGTCTAAACAGTTTGGTTTCCCTTTATTGCATCTCAAATCATGGGATTTGTAGTCCATCTAGTTTGTAGTCCATCTTCTACCCCATTACATAGTGTTCCAGCCAATCACTGGCAAGAAGTATTTGAGGGTGGGTCTGGGGGGTTAGTGCGCGTGCACATGAAGGGGGTGTGTGAAGGAGACAGAAGCATCAAGAGGGAAGTTTGAATAATGGCCGACACACGACCAAAGAGACGACGTTCCGATGATCAACTTACAAAGAAGAGGGAAAAGGATAAAGAACGCGCAAAGTACCGAATTTACATCGGTAAAGCATTCGAAAGATGGCGAGAACTCCGCCGGCAGAAGGGCTTCCAGTCCGACATTCAGGTTGCTCTGTTTTTGCTGGACAGGTGGGTAACGTTAAAATCCTTTTTTTTTGTTCTAAATTGACGGAATAGCACGGAAGGGAGGGGGAGGAGACGAGATGCGGAGGAGGGAGGGTCTAGCTAGCCTCCGTTTTGTTTGACAATAGTTCGAACGTCAACAAGAAGTGACGTCGCCCAGGATCGCTTAGAGAACCTTTAACTATTATGTTCTAACATTTAAATAATGAAATAATTTGTTACAATGCCCTTATTGTGTACATACATGTTTTTACATTGTACTTGTATTTTAAAAGTTCAAGTTCAAGTTTTTATCAACTTCGTCTGTGGTCTAAAGTCAAACCTTTCCTTAATAATAAAACTCTAGAGATGGCGGTTCATGCTTTTATCACGTCACGTTTAGACTACTGCAATTCACTTTACCAAATTTCAGAACAAAAAGGTTTGAATAAGCGCCACCTGCTTGCGATAGCTGTAAATGTAAGCACAAAAAAAGCTCACGTTGTTTTCCAAAGACAGATATTAGGCTTGTTTGAGATGCGCCTTGTCTCACCTGAAATATAGGCGAGAGTAGGCGGCTGCAGTGAGGGGAGGGGTAAAAAAAGTGCAGGCAAGCCAGACATTTCTCTCTCCTCGTAGTGGATCTGGCACCTGCGAGATCAAAGACGGATCGCGGGATTCATGCTCGTGCAGTGTTGCTAATAAACTGGATGTAATTTTAAGTTATGTCGCTTTTATATGAAAATAAATATAATGAACAAGACACCCAAAGTAGCCTACTTGTTATTTAATTCCATTCCAAATATGTTTATCAATCATTTTTTCTTTAATACAGATGTGTTTTTTTTGTGTGAGTGTTTTTATAAAAATTACATTGCATGACCCATAGAGATCGCACTGTCAGAGAGTTTGGGAATATTCACACATAACGTATACACATAAAACAGAATATCAGGTTTTAAAATCAAACATTTTAAAAGATAACAATACATCACAGTTGTTTAAACCAATGAGCATTAAGCTGTGTCGTCAGCAAGCCGTTTTCCATCGTGCTTTTGATCAGTGCAGTCAGTGGGGAACAACTGCGCCCGACTGCAGAATCCGACACGTCCGCCTTGCGGTCCGCCTTGCTCGGATGTCTTGCTCGGACCGCACTCGGACACATTTCTAACCGGCATGCATCTCGCACTGATCACCGGTGATCGGTTCTGCGCAGATTTTTCTCATCTCAAACAAGGCTATTGATTACAGTGGTCTGTATCTTAAACCTGCATTGATTGGTTACCTCCACTGTAACTGATTTCCACACACAAATGGTAATGCTTTGATGTTAAAGCTAGAATGTTCACTAATGTGTTTATTTACAAAAAGGCATGAGTGGAGAAAAACAAAGCAATTCAATTTATTTTTTATTTTTTTTAATCAATTTAAATATATTATTTCTATAGCTTATACAAAAAAGGACTAAATAAATAGGCTGAATAAGCTGATCTATAGCATTTAAACTGGTGGTAGCCTAGTCTATGAAAGGTACACCCCTCTAAGCTCACAGAAATGGTTAGACCCAAGTCTTCAGCAGCCAATGACACTGACCCGTTCAAACAGTTTTTCTTTAATTATGTCACGCGTATTTAACGAATGAAATATGCATGGAAAGGAAACAAGGAAAGTGTTCAAAACTAAAAAAAAACCAGGTCACAGTCCCAATATGGAAGGCCATGAGAGCCAAAAACACGTGAATTTTAACACGCGTTAAAATTCACGTGTTTTTGGCTCTCATGGCCTTCCACATTGGGACCGTGACCTGGCTTTTTTTTAGTTTTGAACACTTTCCTTGTTGCGCATTGCCGCGACGTTCTGTCTCGCCTCATCATTTGCGCCTGTCAGACAACCCCGCATCAAGTGAATTGGACATCGGGAGATTGTGAGACCCAAGTATTAAACCATTTGCCCGCTTGGCCACCCCTGCACTGCTTTAACTGGAAGACTGTGTGTTTGGTACATTTATTGTTGTGTGAATTAACTCATAAGTTGATGCGAGTTGTTTGATTGTATTGGGTGTTTGTTCACTGTTGGAAGTGGCTACGTGTGTGTATGTGTGTGCGTGTGTGTGTGTGCGCGCATGAGAAAATAAGTGTTAATGCTTGTGAGTTTGCATTATCTTGGAGTGTAGGCTATATATTTTGTGTGTGTATATGGTTAATGGATCATGGTCTCATATGTCGGTGAATGTAATGTGATTGCATCTGTTATTTTGTTCATGATCATGATCATGATATAACTAGTCAACTTAGTATTTTCTTTTGCTTTTGTGCTTATTGATTTGATTTGTGACAATTTGATTACAAACAATTTGTTAACTTTGTAAGACTGGCTAGGAAGGAGTGCTGACCACTATCAGTCCAAGCTAATGGGTACCCTTGTTCACTGAGTGATTTGATTCTAATTTTCTGTCACCTGAATGCATGTGTGGTGACGTGAGTAGCCTACATTAGTGTACGTTTGAAGTGCGAAGTGAAGTGGAATTTGGGTAGGTTTGTTATTTCTCCCTGCCATCTGATATGTTATCCTTGATTGTCTTATTGGTTTGTTTATTTGCCTTTAGTTTTGTTCTTATTTTGAAGCCTGATCCATTCCTTGTGTGCTGACTTTTTATTCTATTTGTAAATAAAATATTATTGTTATTTGCTTTATATTCACATCTCCGCTGTATCCTTGTGGGAACAAACCTGTGTGTCTTTATTGGACCATTATTTCCCTGTGTGAAATTCCCAGGGTGGCGTAGTCGGTGTTACGAGGGGTCAGGTGTCCAGTCGTCTCTTGGAAATCCTGATCCACCTCCTTTGTAATTACAATTGAGTCTAAAATAACGAAAACCACTCCTTTGGTGCCACAAAGTTTCTGAATGCAAAACATTTGCTAGAGAACTAAAAAACATTCATATGAATGTTTCCTCCCATCTGTTCTTTAGAGTTTCTGTAGCCCCTTGTGTGACCCACAAAAAAAAACTAATAAAATATACATAACGGATGCAATTGTTAGAAACTACTTTTGACTGGTTCATCTCTGATGATCGTGCCAATGTAGATTATATACAGTGATTAAAAAAACACTGAAAATTAAATATATATATATATATTTTTTGTTTTATATCTACAGCTGTTTGGGGGATTATTTTATGGTGATTAAATTTTATTTTATTTGATTATTAAATTACTTTAAGAAATTACAGTAACAGAGATTGTTTTGGCTTTACAGCAGTTCTAGAATAAAGTTATTGTCCAGCTAAAATTAGTTTTGATTAATTGTTTCACTTCCGTTGCAAAGATCATTAGTTATTAACTTAGGGGCCGCTAACACAACACCGTTCTAACAGAAAACACTCAACGACGCGCTCCAGGCTCGCTTATTTGCACAAAACAGTGCGTGCACATGCGCAGTGTTTAGTCCATATATGTGTTTGAATATATGTCAAACCCTCTGATTATGGGTTGCACAGCACTGAACTAATAAGAGTAGAAATGTATCTCACTACTACTCACAATGCATGACAATACATATTGCAGAAGACCTCAAGATAATAATCCTTTTGTAATTATTTTACAAGCGCAGTTTCTGTTAAAGTTAGAACCTAAGACAAGAGGTTTTCCCAGCTTACCCAATTTATCAACAATGACTGGGTAATTTCCATTATTTTGCAGAATGTGTTTACCACATTTCTAAAACCCAACAAGGTATTGTTGTTCAAGAAGTGTGTATAACCCACTCCAATCCCTGTAAAACCCAGAAACTTTTCAAGAGTGATGTTGAATTCCATCTTTACAACTTTATTAAAGGAAATGTAATAAATGAGTTACACATCACTGAGATCATGGGAAATGTATGTGCATAGGTACAGTACAGAGACATAAGCATCTGGTGAAGAAAGAAAAAACCCAGTAACATCCTTATTACTGCATCTTTCTCAAAATTGCTTTAACAGCAAATATCAATAACAAAAACTGCATTGACAATAAATAATCAAATCAAAATAGTTGGATATATAGTTGCATTTGTTTTTACCTGTCCCAGTTATCAGTATGATAAAATAAACGAAAATCTTAGCTAAAAAAACCTACTCTGAGTTTCCACACGAAGCAGATTGAGGTGAGGCTGTTGTCCAATTGTTCTTTGCGTTTAAATTAAAAGGGCCAATCAAGCACCGCAGTGTCATGTGTTAACAGGATTATTCTTACTTTGAGATCTAACAACCTATTTTTTACATCTAGACTGGCAGCCATGTGTTATGTGGATACTGTTAAACATCAGTAACATCAGTACATGGCTGCCAGTCTAGATGTAAATTGACTGCTTAACATACTGTCATTATTGTCACTGTATCAACAGGCTTGCAGATGCCAGCTCAGCAGCATAAATATATGCTAGGCAAGGTCAACCTACAATTGTATTTGCATCCATATTTAATCTGCCGATGTGCATTTTAATACAGAATAAGCTCCAGTCAGTATAAGCCTGTTGTTTATGCCTCTTGGGGTGCGTCATGGTCGAAAGCCCACACCTTCCTTTCATGGCTGCGTACTATGGAGGTATATGTGTTTTTAGCTGAGTAGCCTAGTTGTTTGACCATCGTGTTGTATAATTCAAAAATTAAATAAGATTCAAAAATAAAAAAGTGTAGTAGTGCCACAGTTATTGATAGTCGCTCTAATGTTTTGTACTCTAAAATAAACTTTTACTCTCAGTGGATAAAACTGCAGTGAGGGTGAGAAAGAACATATACAACTCCATTTCCATCAAGGATGTACAGAACAAGTGCCTTGCACACATAAGAGAGGAAGTATTGACTGATCCCTTTCTATGGGCTGTTCCTTGTTCTCTGTGTCAAGAGGTTTCCTGTTCTGTAGCTTATGAGGAGGTTGGGCTAAAGTCCTAAAGTTCCCTTTCGAAGGGAACTCAACAATACGTCAACGACGTTATGGGGGAACGCCTCAGGCGTGACAGGTGTCTGAAATCACTATCAAATCACGTCAATCATATTGACCGGCGACAGCCCGTGAATCATTAGCGTGAATGATTAACGTGCGACCTGGAAGTATAAAGGAGCGCCTTGCACACATGACAAATCATCTCATCGTCTTCAGGGACTGTCTGTTTGAAAACGCTACTCAATGAAACGGTAAGAAAATTAAATGTACAGCACACGAGTGTGCTTTTCCTGCCTGGGAGAAGAGCGCGCACGGGAGATTCTCGAGGGAATCCTCTGTGTGAACTGTGAGCGTTTTTCTTTTAAAACGCTCGCTCTCGTCTGGCCCTCTTCTCGAGTGAAGGGGGTTCAACGTCTGGTTCTCGTGGTCCCGCTCGTGCCGAGGCAGAGCGGCGACTTGCATCATGGGCTTCCAGATAGAGCTCGTCGATCATCTTGAGAGTGCTGTAAACCTCTCAGATGATTCGACGGCTGACGAGGGCGAAGCAGGTGCTCTTGCTGCTCTTCAGGACGAGCAGGAGATGGCTGAGGAGGTTTATAATCAGGTAGATCCTGAACCCTCTCAGCCACCCTGCCCCGTGTATGCAGGTCTGGTGGATGTTGTGGAGCGCGCCGCCAACAGGCTGTAGCTGCCATGGCAACGCACTAGAGGAGAGACCGCTCGCGGTAGGCTCCGCGATCGGTTTCTCCCCGGCCATACACCACCAGCTCAGGTGAGCCTAATCCATTCCTTCCTGATCTTCACACAGAGATCTAGAGGGCATGGAAGAGCCCATTCTCTGCCAGTATTCACTGACATCAGCGGGTTAATTTCGCTGATGTTGAGGGGATCGCAGAGCATGGATATGTGTCGATGCCGCCCATTTGACGAGTCGTTTGCGAACTATCTCATGTCTGGGCAGGCGTCGACACTGAGAGCTCCATTTCTGCCATCCAAACCGCTAGAGACAACAGCGCGTTTGAATGGCAGAGCATACACGGCAGCAGTTCAGGCTGGTGCTTCCCTGCACACCATGGCGGTGCTGCAGGCATACCAGGCCGACCTGCTGCAGGATCTCGACCAGGGGGCAGGGATGTCCCCTGAGGCGGTTACTGAGCCGCGCCGAACCACGGTTTTTGCGCTCCGGGCCACCAAACAGACTGCTGCCACGATCAGTCGGTCGATGGCGGCGATGGTGGCCACGGAGAGACAGCTTTGGTTAAACCTGGCTGACGTTGAGGAGAAAGAGAAGGCCTTTCTCCTCGATTCGTCGGTTTCGCCCTCTGAACTCTTTGGCCCCTCCGTGGAGGCGGGGCTTGGGAAGTTCAGGGAGGCGAAGGCGCGCTCAGCTGCTTTTAGGAAAAAACCTGCATACCGCTGAGATCCGGTTCCACGCCCAGGCAGGCGGGAGGGCCTGGCCCTTCACGGTCTGAGGACCATAGACAGGGCCAGAGAGCCAGTGTCGCCTCTCGTGCGCCCCCTCTGTGCAGGAAAGGCGTGACTCCCGCTAGAAGAGGGATCTGAGGGAGGTTATCCAGCACAAGCGCATACAGCGTCGCTGATGGATAATCTCCCCGGAGGGCTTCATTAAAAAGAGAAATCCAGCCCTCTCCTCTCTTCTGACTCCCCAGACGTGCATTACATCAGGCCTGGCGCTGGGCCTATGATAAGAACGATGTTCCGATGGCCCGCCTAGGCTTGGTTAGTAGAAACGCCTCTTTCAGGCATGTAAAGTGGTGGACCCCAGGTTCATAAAGAACTATCTGGCGAGTCTTCACTCCGCACGCCGCAGGTGAGCTGTCTGGTCTTTTCAAGAGTCAATTTTGTGAATTAAAATTCCGAAATGTATCTCTCTACAGACCTCGTTCCCTGTATAGAGCTATGGGGTCATGTCATTTGCTATGTCATCAGGTAATAAGGTAAGAGAAGTTTCCTGGATTATTAGGGCCCTGAAGTTCCCCATTAGGTGGCCAGAACGATAACTATGTTAGCCTTCGGGCTGTTAGCCACCTCAGGGTAGAGTAGTTGGTCTCTCTCTTAGAATTTTTTACTTAGAGTGTTGACTGACGCTAGAGCTTCAGATAGATCTTATGTCCGGCCCACGGGTCCGTTTGACTTCTTCCTGAGTATTTCGCCCCTTGAGCTCTGTTTGGGTTTTCATTAGGCTGAGCGATCATGCAGCCCTTTGTATGGAATAATACAGACTATATTCTTTAGTAAGGCTGTGGCTCCTCCGAGCCCTCAGATAGATCTATGCCTGCAGGCTGGCCCTCACCAGGGCCGCCTCTGTAGCTGGCCTAGGCTGTGCCAGGGATAATAGAAGTGCTCTGCTAAAATTTAGCATTGCTTCCTCTGAACCTTCACTTTGTGAATGTAGGTTTCTAGCATCCCTGTATAAACAGCCTCCTCCCATGGGAGTCGTTAGGCCAAGGCCCGCCCCCTTCTCTGCATTCTGGGGTGACTAGAGTAATGCAGCATGGTGCAGAGGATGGTTTGTAAGGACATGGTAGGCCTCAAACAGGCCTCCGTGGTATATATGTCTTTATTGAGCAGGGTTAGGCCGTCTTTCGCTTCACGAAGAAGACTGGGTTTCCTGCCCGACCCTGCCATGCAGAACTGGCCTACGGATTTAGGCCACCAGTTTAGGCTTCACTCACCTCGCTGAGCTACTGCTCGAGCGCTAGGTTGTAGGTGGATGGCTTTCATTCAAGCCCCACTCCCCTAGGTTGGGCACAGATAAATTTCTGTCACCCCTAGAGCCGCTGGCAGGCCCGGACCCTGGTAACCTCAGGGTGAGGTGTGAGTATCCCCCTGTGATACAGGGTAGGTCTGAGCACTTCACTCCCAGTTCTGTTTATCCTACCTCGCACCACTATGGCTCGGGTCGAGTATGAAGTAAGCTTCACTTCTTCTTTGGTCGAAGTACGCTCCCCTGAAGCCAGAGCATTGCCCTGAGCTGACGCCCATGCATAGATGGTAGGCCCCTGACTAATGGGGCCTCCGTTGAGGCAGAGTGGCGTATGTTGTACTCCCCTTGTTTTAAGGGTGCTAGCTTTTTTGCGGAGTACACTGCCATGGGCAATGTGATTAGGCACCAGGATGCTGTAGGCGCTGCGTAAACAGCTTTGCTGCCAACGAAGGCTGCGCCATTAGGTAGTAGGCCTCAGCAGGCCTCCTTGATTGGACAGCCCCCTAGAGGGCACTGTAGGCAGCTCACTTTACGTGGTTGGCCTTGGTGGTTCGGGCAGTTGACTCACTGATGGGTAGTAGGCCTTAAACAGGCCTCCTCGGAGGTGAGTCCCAACATTGTGGGACATACCTTATAGCGCTACTGGAAGCCCATTAGTAAATTATGCTTGTGTAGTATGGTTCCCAACAGTGTACTTTATAGCAGAATATGACTTGCTATTAGCTAGTAGGCCCGACCAGGCCTCCCTGATAGGCGAGTCCCCAGCTGGCTGGCCTTAGCAGGCCACCTTATACTATCACCCGGACTCAGGGCTCAAAGCTAACAGTGGTTATCAGGTAGTAGGCCACTCAGGCCTCCCTGAAGGTGAATTCCCACTTAAGATGGTTATCAGGTAGTAGGCCTCAGCCGGCTGCCCTGAAGGCGAATTCCCACTTAAGTTGGCTATCAGGTAGTAGGCCTCTCTGGGCCTCCCTGAAGGTGAGCTCCCAAATATTGTGGCTGTCAGGTAGTAGGCCGCTCTGGGCCTCCCTGAATGTGAGCGCCCAAATATTTTGGGTGTCAGGTAGTAGGCCTCACCAGGCCTCCCTGAAGGTGAGTTCCCACATGCTGTGATTGTCAGGTAGTAGGCTCCTCCAGGCCTCCTTGAATGAGTACGGTCAGGTAGTAGGCCTCACCAGGCCTCCCTGAAGGTGAGCTCCCCACATACTGTGGTTGTAAGGTAGCAGGCCTCACCGGGCCTCCCTGAAGGTGAGTTCCCACGTACTGTGGTTATCAGGTAGTAGGCCTCTCTTGGCCTCTCTGAAGGTGAGCACCCCACATACTGTGGTTATCAGGTAGTAGGCCTCTCTGGGCCTCCCTGAATGTGAGCGCCCAAATATTTTGGGTGTCAGGTAGTAGGCCTCACCAGGCCTCCCTGAAGGTGAGTTCCCACATGCTGTGATTATCAGGTAGTAGGCCTCTCCGGGCCTCCCTGTAACGTTCCCTAGTGGTGCTGGGTTTATGAAGCTAGTGGTCTCTTGCTATCAGTTTCAGCTAGCCTTAATAGGCAGCTGCTGAAGGCGAGCTTGCGCCCTGGCTCGCTAAAGTGTTCATTCTCTGCTATTGGTTCCCTCCCGGAACTTTTTCTGCCTACAGCCTGGTTTGCCTACCAGGCAGACCTGCGCTCCCCTCACCGAGGGTCTCTATGAGCATGCGGCTTCCTGAGTCTGGTCAGACGGTCGTAGGCCTCTCGTGAGGCCTCCCAGTTAGATCAGCCCTTAGGCCTTCACAGGCCTCCTCAGTGTTTTGAAACACAGACACTGGGTTGATCCGTGGATAGAGTAGAGAAACTCCCCTCGCTAGCAAGGGTTGGAAAGCACTATGCTGAGTCATACTCTCCGGGATATCCCGTCTCTGAGATCCGGGCCGAGTGGTTCACTGCCAGCTTCGCAGTCCCTCGGGTTGGATGCCTTTCTTAAGGCTTTGTTGTCCAGAGGCTCTGTCTTCAGACAGACAGGATTTGGCCAGACTAGTGTCTATGTACTGACGCCAGGTCAGGCCGTCCTGGTGGCATTTCGGGGTGAGTACGTTCCCCTGAATAGTGACTGGCTGGGGTTCCTTCGGGTTCCCTAGCCACATTCCCTAGAAGGGACCCCTTCTAATCGGAAGCTGTGGTTCCAGGCCCGGAGCCGGCCCAGGTAGACCTTTTTATTTAACCATGTTTATGAAGGTTTTTCTGTGAGGCTGTAGCTTGGGCTATGACCGTAGGGAATGCTGTCACTGACAGCCCAGTGTGACCTGAGGGTGAGTGGTTCTAGCGTTTCATTTGAAGTTGCTGGTTCTGACAGTTGTCACTGCCACTTGGCATGCACTCCCCTTAGCATGGCGGAGTTGGTATATCGTTCCCCATAACGTCGTTGACGTATTGTTGAGTTCCCTTCGAAAGGGAACGTCTCAGGTTACGACTGTAACCTATGTTCCCTGAGAACAGGGAACGAGACAATACGTCTCCCTGCCATGCCTCGGGGCTTGCCTACCGTACAGTCCCTTCAGACGATAAGGTGATTTGTCATGTGTGCAAGGCACTCCTTTATACTTCCAGGTCGCACGTTAATCATTCACGCTAATGATTCACGGGCTGTCGCCGGTCAATATGATTGACGTGATTTGATAGTGATTTCAGACACCTGTCACGCCTGAGGCGTTCCCCCATAACGTCGTTGACGTATTGTCTCGTTCCCTGTTCTCAGGGAACATAGGTTACAGTCGTAACCTGAGACGTTTGGCCCTAAAGTATGTGACTGCTACTGCAAAGCGTGTTGTAAAAACATGGTTATGAATCACGGCAGTAGCTTGAGTTGAATGTTTTTGCACAACCTCATGCAATTTCTTTTTGATTTTGCCGCTGGTATGAATTGCTGTCACTGATGTTGTTGTGTTAAGATTGTCTTTACTATGGCTCATCTTACCCGACAGTCCCCTCTCAAAATTGTCTAGACATTAATATAGAGCACAGAGATTGCTTGTTAAAAAAACTTTTTTAACAACTAACACCAATAGTGGCTTCTGGTTTTGTAGTCAATACTTTGAAAAAGCTTTTTTGGTGAAATCAGTTGTGGTCCTGGTTACCGATATACAGGATAATGTGATAATTTTTGGCATGATCAGGCCCAACAGATACATTAAATATTATATTCAGTAATATAAACTCAGCAAAAAATGAAATGTCCTCTCAAATTCAACTACTTTTATCTGTATTAATATAAAAAGTTCAACAACTGAGATTGAACAACTGAGATTGGACACATTTGCCCCTGCAAGGTAAAGTTACTGTAGCTGTGACTTTAATTGTCTACCACCTGTAATCTGTTAGTGTCCACAGGTGCATGTGCAATAATTGTTTAAGGTTAATTGAACAAGCATGTAAAACTTTGTTTAACCCTCTGGGGTCAACAAACACATCAGCGGACTGTGGTGTATTTTTTCGCATATAGCAGCAAAAATCTATTTAAAATACTAAGTCATTTATATAAGTCATTTATGGTCATAGATAAAACCAATCATTCGAAACTGTAAAGGTATACTTTTATTTGTGTCAACTTACAATCAAAACAAAACATTGTGCTTTTGTAGAGTAAAGAAAACAAACAGGGTCTGCTTTCTGACATATCTCAGTCTCTTTTTTGTGGAGTGCATCACAAAAATGACACAAACCTCAGTGAATACTTGTCACGCAGACATGAGCAATATCTATAACATTTAAGTGTCTACATTTAAATTATCTCATTCAAAACAAATATTCTCTGTTTATGTAATCTGTATGGAAAGAGAGCGATGTCCAGTCTGTGAAAGGGGTCTATGTTTGTTACTGTATATGAAACAATAGGAAGGATTGTTCAAATCTGATTAAAACTTCCCCATAGTTCCCCCAAAACTTCCCCATGACTACAAGCACCAGTGCTCCTGTAAAATAACCTGTTTGTATGTTTACAACAATCATGTTAAACCAGTTTTAAAATACCAGAGATAAAATACCACAAACACAACCAAACCTGCACTGGAAATTTAGGTTTGTGATACTTCCTCACAAAACCTTATGGAGGTCATGGAGGCTCAAGCTCATTGAAGGTCCTTTAATCATGTGCAACCTTTCATAATATTTAGTAACACCTCAGCATTTTAACATTTGTTAATCAACAACCACATTAAACACCACTCAAAACTCAAAAACTCAACCTTCACTTGGATTTTAATAAATGCTTGCTGCAAGAACAGTCAGAGGGAAGTATGAAGGCGCTGGGGGAAAAATAAATGAAAAATATGCTGCACAAAAAAAAAATCATAACAAAAATTTCCTGTTTAAACTGTATCGCCCAGACTTAAGAGAAAAGTATGCACTATGCATACAACAAATGCTGCAACAACTGTGGTAAAATAAACCACTTCGCAAGGTGCTGCTAGTCTATGCCAGCACAGCCAGTTGGTGCTAAAATATTCCTCCATCAAAGGGATAGAATACATGAGCTAGAAGCATGAACTGGTAACAGTGTACAGGACACTGTTTTTCTGTCCACAGGACAGCATCGCCATGGGACTCATCCACCTGGGAACTGACACACATGGAACATTTGACAGTATTAAAAAGCTTTCACACGTTTCAACATTTTCACTGAATAGCGCTTTTGACACATTTTTTTTATAATTATGGATGAGATCATGAGATGAAGACTCATTTCAGTGGAAATTTTTTACTTTTTATTTTTGCAGTTAATCTCTAACTGGCCAACAACTCCTGTCATCTATCCTTTAACTTCTGTTCATTATAGCTATTTTTCAATAGCTAATAGAATTAGCTATTTTTAATTTGTAATAGAAAATATCAGAATGTCAATGGATGACAGCTAAGTTTTTAATATTACAACTCTAAATCAATATTAGTTTGCTTAAAACCACGTGTAAAGAAAAATGTGTTTGCTTAAAACCATTTGTAAAGAAAAAAAGGCAGAAATGTACATTTAGAACATGAAAAACAAGAAAATGTTTATCTCAACTTTTTTAAAGTCAGCCTCATTAGGGACATAGGGGACAGTTTCCTAATAAACAGTTTCCTAAGACAAATTAGATGCAAATTTACACATTCACTTCTAATCAGCTTTCTTAAAGCAAATAAGAGTTAAAAAGGCTCATCAGGAATGATTTAGTTGTTGCATGTATTCAGCACAGCAACAACGACTTATATCTTAGTTTCAACATTCAAACTTTTTGCTTCTAAGTACATTATTGTGTACAAATAGAGACAAACTCAGCTAGAACAATTATCTCTATTATCTCTGTATATTATATTTCTCAATAGAATTTATGCTATATTTATATCATTGTTGTTTTTCTTGTTTTAAATTTTAGAAACTAAAGGATCATCAACTAAAGGATTGTGGAAATAAGATTGTGTATTATAATTGTGTTATAAAGGATAAAAGCTTCATTATCTGACCTTGCAGTCAGAATGACAACCTGAAATATGTATACTTATTAATAATGTTGTACAAGTTATTAGCATTTATAGAGAAATATACCATCATCAATGAGGCACTAGGATCCTCCCTGTCAAAAAAAAAAATAATAATAATTATAATGCATGTATACAGGGATGATGTAAAAATACTAATAGCTAACTAAATTATTCTAAATCATTTTAACTAACCTGTTGATTTCTTCTTGTAGTAAATGAGTCCAGCAGCTGCTATGATGATTCCCAGCACCAGACCAGAGGATCCAATAGCGATTTTATTCCTGTCAGACTCTGGGAGAGACGGATCTGTCGGGTACACTGGTGTGTTAAATTATTATGCTGCCCACAAACATATTACTAAAATGACAGTAGGTAAATATCTCCTCTTACCCCAGTCATAAATCATGGGTTTATTGAAGCTGGCGTGCTCCACCACACACGAGATCTTCTCTCCAGATTTAGGAGTGTATTCCAGCTGAGAGTGAATCTGGTAGTACCAGTCTCCATCAGCCATCTCCATTGTGGAGGTCTCTTCAGAGGTCATCAGTTTACCATCTCTCAGCCAGGACACTTTGATGTGTGGAGGATAAAATTCATATGCGCTGCACATCAGTACAGCTGGATGTCTGCCACCAGCCTGTGTCACTGAACTGAGCTTAACATTTGGTTTCACTGAATTAAGAAGAGCAGCATCCTTAATAGGTGTGTACAGTGTGTACAGTATATATATATTCTCTACATGTTGACAGTAAAAAAGAGAGAGGAGTCTTGTGCCACTTACCTGATTTCTCACAGATAGCGGAGTCAAACACTTGAGCATTACCTTTGCAGTACCAGTCCACAATAGCTCTTTCTTTCTTCACTAAAGGGCCACTGTTCCAGAACTCCGCAAGTTTCATTCCATAATCATTAAACCCCACAAATCTACCCAGAGTGCTGTCAAACTGTATGAATAGATATTTATTGAAATAATAGTTGTCAAAATACACCATGTCACTGATATTAGAGGAGCTGTAGATGCATCTTGACATACGGTATCGGTAATATACATTAGCTGAAAAAGAATGAAGACAGAGAACACAAACTGTCAGATAAATGTCAAGAAGAAAGAAACAGAAGAACGTGGATGCATCAGTCAGTTGCAGTACAGGGTTGTCTTTATTAAAAGTACTTGTCAAGTAATATTTCCCTTAGAAGGTCCATCACCATTAGAACGAGTCACCCTTCTTAAGATAATGTTGCACCACTACCACTACTTCTACTACTTCTACTACTACTACTACTACAACAACTACTACCACCACCACTAATAATAACAATTATAACAATAATAATGCAATTATTGTTGATATTTAATTATATTACTTCAATATAGCTCATGTTACTTACCACTTTCTGCTACAAGGAATGCAGCCAGTGTCCATATGAGATGAAAACACAAGAGCTTTTGCAGTGACATTTTCACTCAGACTAATTCCCTGCTGAATGCTTCCAGTGCTTTGTTCATGTTCATGAGATGGATGTCTAAGATAACTATTAGTGTCAAGTGTTGCTAGGCAGCATACTGCTTTTATTTTACAACAGAAACAATGTCAAGTTATCAATCCGATTAATTATTACATTATTCAGTGACCAATTTAAATAATCAGGTGTCCAAGCACCAAAGTGTAAAGGGTGTCAAACTGTTAAATTTTATGTCTTTTTCATGATAATATATTCTAAAAGTTCCATAAAGACATTTATTGTTGTGGTACATTATGAAAAATAAAACATTTGTATTAAACTACAAGAATATGGTTAGGAGGTGACATTAAATAAATTCTGCAAATAAAATGGGCCTTAAGATAAATCATTCAGTTAAATAAGGTTTTGAGCAGCAAATGATCTTCACATTCATTCGTAATTGTCCTGTGACATCCTATATGACATGAGATTCATATAAATGTAAATGTTGATATGAGTCCACACATACTCCAGTCCATACATATTATGATCAAACCCTAATTTTCAAGTGAAGATTCAAGATGGACTTTGCTAAAGAAACCACATAGGACCCTGGTTATGCAGGTTATGTTGGACCCTGATGATTTCCACAGCCAGAGTCACAAGATGTATATCAGCTAATCATTTTAGCTAATAATTAAAGCCATTTACGGGATGTGCTTATCAGTCATACAGATATGCTGCTTCGCCATCTGGAGTCCCTAGGTCTGCGTGTGAATATGAAAAAAAAACATGTTCACCCCGAGTCAGGCTATATCATCTCTCTCTCTCTCTCTCTCTCTCTCTCTCTCTCTCTCTCTCTCTCTCTCTCTCTCTCTCTCTCTCTCTCTCTCTCTCTCTCTCTCTCTCTCTCTCTAAGAACCAGACTTTACGCATTCCCTCCAGTAAAGATTTTGCTTCTGGTGTTATGCAAAATCAGGGAGGAGAGAGTGTCTGTGATCTTCATTGCCTCATGTCTCAAGCGAACAGCACGATATGGCACCCCAGCCCGGAGTTGTGGAGCTTTCATGTGTGGCTGCTTCAGGGGTCTTAAAGCTGGGCCTTCCCGCTCACCGAGTCTCCTGCACCTTCTACTAGGCGTCTATACACTCTTAAATGGAGAGTGTTTGTGAACTGGTGCCTTAAAGTCCCAGTCGGCAAGTCTGGCAGATTGAGTGGACTTAGGCAAAATTTTGAATGTTTACAACTCTCATGCCCCTCCCCCACTATCAACGAATACCCTTCCACCGAGTTCGTGCTCGTCAGTGCGTGTGCAACAGATTTTCTGTGAAAACGCCCGTCTCATCAGCATCCATCAACACCATGGAGTATTTGGAGCTAGTCAGATAGCACATACAATAACAGTAGCTATACTACTGTTCTTACTCTCGTAAGAAAGATAGAGTAGCATTGATTCTTTCAAAAAGCCGAACTTTATCCCTTCATCTGGACATGTTTATCCACCTAACGTTACATTCACACGGATTTCAGTGCAAACAAAGCTAACGAACCTGCCCAACAAGTGCTAACGTTAGCTATCCATACCAACACATTTGGGCAAACATACTTAGATTACTAACATAACACTAAGAAATAAAGTAACTGGTTGATAAAGCACAATTACCTGTCGAGAAGAAATGTTGCAAGCTCTGCATCCAGCTTGAACCCAATTAAATCACGTAATCTCCACCTTTCAAATGCCGATCCGATGTTGATCCTGTTTTATTTACGGGCAGGGTCGCTTTCTTTCTTTACTTCTTTCTTTTCAGCAGGTGTTCTCTTTTCCTGTGTTGTTTTTGACCTCCTAGCTCTTGAGGTTAACCGAGGAATTGGAATCTTTTCCGTCATCACTCTTCATTACTGCGCGAACTTCAGGCGTGTGCATGTGATTGTAACGTGCGCGAAGGGTGGCGTGTGTACTGTGATTGACAGTCAGATCTCACACCCCCCTTCGCTGATTGGACCCGATGATCCGGGACGGGTGGATTTTTGCAAAACAAATAACACGCTCTAGGTGGAGTTAGAAGCTCGGGTTTTTTCTAAAACCTCTTTATTTATGTCGTTCTGTCGGATTATAGTGTCGATTTCACTGAATATGATAAAAAAAAATGTTGCCGACGGCAGCTTTAAGAATGATATCAACCCAACGAGCGGTCCCTTGTCTGACATTTTAGATTTCCTGCAGCACAAATTGGTTAATGGGAGCTATTGCCTCATTTCATTCCCCGGTTGACGGGCTATCGATCAGTAGGCACGCGCTGGTGGTGAGATTTCTAAGGAGGCAGGGGAGACTACATCCCCAGCGCCCATCCTCGGTACTGCCATGGGCCCTAGCGCTGCTGCAGAAGGCTCTCTCTCTACCCCCGTTTGAGCCCTTGGCATCCATTGCTATAAGGGAGCTCTCTCTCAAGACTGCTCTGCTTCTTGCCCTTGCTTCAGCTAAGTGCATTGGAGATTTGCATGCATTCTCAGTGACCGGCAATTGTATTCGCTTTGGACCTAGTGACTGCAGTGTCACTCGCTGGCCGAGACCGAGCTACGTGCCTAAGTCTCTTTCTACCCCCTTTAAAGCGCAGGTCATGTCTTTGTCTTCCGAGCAGTCGACCTCGCATGACCCCAACGCTCAGGGTGCTATGTACCGGTCAGGGCTTTGTGGATTCATATCGACCACTCGGCTGTCTTTCGACATTCTGTCCAGCTCTTCGTGTGTTACAATGGCTGTACAAATGGACAAGCAGTATCTAAGAAGAGGCTTTCTCACTGGGTAGTGGACGCTATCGCTTTGGCTTATGTGAGCCAGGGACAGGAATGCCCTTTCAACATCAGAGCTCATTCGACGAGGGCTATTGCCTCTTCTAAAGGCAGAGGTTGGTCTGAAGGCATGTCTATTTGGGATAGAGCTAGCTTTTGTGTGTATGCACACTTTTAGGATGAAATCTGCAGAAAGTTTTATACATGAGGCCCCTGCTCTTTTCCATACACGAAAATTATCACTGGCAGTTGAGTTCAGTTGCAATATTGCTCAGTTCGTTCTAAAAATATATATTATATCAGGAATTGAATCCAGCCCCAGTGCACAGGGCCATTAGGGCATTCCTGGTTCTGTTTATTGTGTGCCACCTTTTAAAAAAACAAAAAAAAAATCATTATTTAATGAGGTTTGCCATTATTAGCATATGAACTACACATAGGCCTATTATGTTTAAGAAAAGATTTTTATTTTTGTTTCAATAAAAAGCTTGTAGTCTTTTATAAGTCTATTAAAAGTCTATCAATAAAAGCATGTCTGGTGTTACATAGCAAGAAAAGTTGATCATGCTTTTAAGTATTTTAGAGTCAGTAGAATGCTAGAAAATATTGAATCCAGGTTTATGCATTTATTTATACCTTCAACATCAACAATGATATCTGTCATGAGAATGACACACAAGTGTACGATATAGTGTGGGGGAATTTACAGATAAGAACCGAGGACAAGATATCAACAATAAAAACCAGGAGTCAGAGATGCAATCAATTGTAGAAGATTTTTACTGAAGATTATTTTGCCGTTTCATCAGCAGAAGTCAGCTTCAGCACTCAGCAAGAAGTTTGTAGGCCGCTCTGCGTACACATTTAATATAGCAGCAATTGTACTCTAACACAGGTCACACACCATTATTTCAGGTTGAATGATTCTGATTGGTTAAGGCGTTGATAAACATATATTGGCTGTTCACATTTGGGCTGTTAGTCAGAAGCATATCTGCATTGATTATTTTGATGACATCCAGGATCTCTGAGGTTACAAATCTAAGTTTCCAGGCTCCCGTTTTAGCCATCCTGGGTGCCATTTGATCACCTCACAAACATCAGGGGCCTCATGTACAAAGACTTGCGTTGAATTCATACTAAAACATTGTGTACGGACAAAGCTGTAAATGTGCGTACGCACAAAAAAAAACAGATGTATGAATCTCTGCGTACGAAGGATCCCACGCATATTCTATTTGTACATCCCAATTAATGTAAAAATGAGCGCACATGCACGAGCACAACGCCCCACCCAGTCTCCTCCCTTAATGAAATACATTTAAATATGGTAATGAGTCATGGTATGGTAAGGAGTAAGAAAATGGCTAAAGCAAGCGGCAAGAAGCGAAACTTTACAGAAATTGAATCGGAGGTGCTACTATCGGATGTAGAAACGAGAAGAAAAATATTTGGAACTTTGTCCTCCGGAATTAATAACAAGAGGAAAAAATATGAGTGGGAGAGTTTGGCTGATGCCGTCAATGCGGTGGGATCTGAAAGTCGCACTGTAAATGACCTTAAAAAAAATGGTCTGATATAAAGGTGGACGTTAAATGGAGAACTGCTGCGCACCGACAAAGTGTGGGCAAAACAGGCAGTGGTAAAGGGGTCGATGAACTTACACCCTTTGAGCAGAGAGTTGCCTCAATTATGGGTGACACTTTACTCTCTGGAGTAGTATCCGCTGCTGTGGGAGACTCGGATTTACTAAAGGACTGCCACGAAGGTAACCAATATTATCTGCACATTTATTGAATGGAAATGTTTCCGATTCACATATGCAAATTCTTCTTCAGATGGTGCCTTTATAGCAATGTGTGTACAGTCGATCGCTCCGATTACATTAGGAAAACCGGCTATCGCTGCAAATTGCGTTTTAATGTTTGGCTGGTCAACTGCATCATATGGGAACCTTATATACCTGGTAGACATGCGGATGATCCCGACCCATACCGCTGGCATTGCGCGGCTCAAAGACGACTGGCTTATTCCTGAGCGGTCTGCCAGTTCCCTTTGGAAAGAACCAGTTGCCAGGAAACCAAGTGTTGTCAGCACCTGTAAGGGAACGGGTATTGCGTGGCTCCTCGCTGTCTCTCTCTCTAGATTCGGACCCAACTCAGCACAGAGCTCCAAGAGGATAGCCCTTGGAAATCTGAAACGGCTGATAAGCCAGTCATCATCCTGGGCCAGAAAATCATTGTGGTCCCTAAAAACTCGTTCTCTTCGGATTCTGCCATTAGCAATGCCAAAAGGCCAAAGCTGCCATTGCCATAGACTAAGGGTTGTATCAATTTGCATATGCTTTTATATGTTCTTACTTAATTGCATAATTGATAGAATATTCCCATTAGGCTCGTGTGACAATATATGTAAATTATTTTATAAATTGCAAATTAATAGCAATGCTTCCCACAGGTGGTAGTGCGATAGACTTGTAGAACAATTCGTTGTGTAATGTTTGCAACTTAACTTCATTGCCTGTAAGAGTCGCCAACGGACAAAAACTATGAGAAATGTATGTACGCCAGACATGAAATTGGCGTGGAGGAACGCACATTCTCACGTTAATTTCACTGTTAGTACATCCGACCGTGAGCGTGAAAGCTGGCGTACGCAAAGTTTTTGTGCATACGCAAGATTGATACATGAGGCCCCAGGTCCTGTAACAAAGGGTACTAAACACACAGATACACAGCTTCTTCGAGGTTGGAGTTGGTCGAGCTCTAGCTCTGATCAGGAAACTTTACCAAAACATAAGGTGCGTTCCATTCGACCGTTAGTGGACTGCGAAGTGGACTTCACAGGGTATTTCGCCATCTTAAGTGAGATTCCAATCCGAAGGGAACGAACATGTTCAGTTCGAAGGGCACTGCAAACAGCGTAGGGAATAAGGGAACATCGATACATCACTTCACAGGAAGTAGAGAGCGATATCACCCAACTGTCATTGCGCGCCACGTCATCACCAGTCAGAGCGGTCATAAATAACGATGGAGGAGTTTATGTATGTGTGTAAGTATTCATACATTTTGTCATTATTATACAAATTACAGTATTTTTAACGGTTATTGTGGTGAATATTACATTTGATATGCTATTTTTTGTATGTCCTAGTGACTTTATAAACGATTATCATAACAATTTACCTCAGTGAATGTAGCCAGCTTAGGTAGTTTGTGAAGTATTATGGATTATAAATAGATATGACGAAGTAAAAGCGGCGAGAAGTAGCTGAGGCTCAGCCATTTTTCTTCACTTTATTTACCTCAGCAGTGTTTACTATACATCAGTGCGCGGGAAGGCGGCGCACCAGACCGCTATGTAATTATGTGACCATTGATTAAAAACACATACACAGATAGTTGACCAAATAAAGTTCATTTTCATATTGCATGACAATTACAACAGAGCTTCAATTCTGTTAATAGTCAAATAATAGCAGTAGTCAAGTGTATAAACTGTTTTTCATTATATTTATAGTTAAGCTACTTAATGTTTTTTTTTATTTATTATTGTATAGTGTATATATTTTAAATGTGATATTAAATTAAAATATTAATGTAAGCCTATATCTATTTATGTTAATATCATAATCTGCAAAACCCCGCCGTTAACTTTCTTTGATGACGTTTGCAGGGCATTCCAAATGAGCGGTTATTGTCAGCGAAGTCCACTTCAACTGATATACCGTGCTCAGGGAGTAGGGAGCAGTGAACACTTGTGTAGGGACCCTGTCGAATGGAACGCACCTATACTGTATACTTCTCTTAGTAAGTGGTTCAGACAATATTCAACATTATTCTCTAGTGATTGAAGACGAAAAGTAAAGTAAATGCTCTGACTGTGAATTGGTCATGTAGGAGACCGACCTGAGTTACCCCAGTGACCTAGGCTACCCATAGTCAGCTAGAAGATTAAATATATGATTTAACATGTGTTGAGTGCTTCTTCCAAAAACAAAGATAGAGAATATGTTCCAGTGATTATATAACTACTTAAATACCATAAGCTTGAAGAAGATAATTTATATTTAGAAGGATAATTATTTATTACAATTTATTAATATAAATTGATTAACAACCACTCAAAGGATATATATTGAAGCGGCAGTGGATTCTGTAATCCACCCCTTCAAAAGCATAGTTGTCTAATTGGCCAGTTCCAATAAGAGATGTTGTCACTTTGCTTCCAAGTCAGTTGCAGTTGTTCCCTTTAATGAGGAAGAAAGTTCCAGCAGCGACTCCCAATAGTCCAAGAGTCAGACCCACTCCACAGAACACAGCTGGACCAACACTTGGGAGGGCAACATCAACATCTGAAAAAAAAAAAAAAACAGGAATAGAATATTGGAGGCTGCGTGAAATATTAACAGAAAGAATATATATATTTTTTTTTTATTAAGCTGCACTGAAATCTAATATCGATACCTTCGATTTGAAAATGACACTCACCCCATGTTTTGGTCTGAGGTTGACCCTGAAGGGCTATGTGGTTCACAGTGCAGGTGTAAATGTCTCCTTCAATAGGTGTAATCCTAAAAGTAGAGAAGACGCTGAAGGTACCATCTGCCCTTGGACGGTACTGACTTAAACTCATGCCCTCTGTCACATTAATATTATTCTTAGTCCATGAGATGCTGATAGATGGAGGATAGAAGCCGGTCACATGACAGATGAGGGTGTTCTGAACACCTAGTTGTACATCATCCCTTGGATAGATGGATGTTTGTGGTGCATCTAGAAACAAATATATATATATATATATATTTATTTTTATTTTTTATTTTTTATTAATTCAAACAAAAAAAGATATCACTGTAAACTTTTGAGGCAAAACTTGATTACACTGAATTCATATGTGTAACTCTAATTTAATTTCTGTTTCCAGATAGATTAAAAGTGCACTTCATGCATCATAGCGTAAATCATGAAATTGGTTTTGAATAAATTAAGTTCTAAATGTAGCATTATTATTAAGAATAACGATTCATTACGAGAGTTAAATTGTTATGTTGTTATAACTGCCTATCACTGAGTTTTAATGCATTTGTAGATGGGATATTAATTAGTAATGATCCTCTTTATAAAGAGTTACCATATCCATATGTTCATATGCAGTATTGATGTTCATTCAAAAATGTAAGATTTAATAGCACATTTTCACGCCTTACCCATTTCTGGTGGTGGGCTCTTGAAAATGTTAGTCAAAAAGGCTACATCACTTTTGCACCCTTTCATTTCAACAACACTTGTTTCATAAAAACCAGGAAATACAAGAGGATTTCCAAAATCAGGTATTGTTACTACTCCTCTCTTCTGATTATAGTCGGCATGCCACATTTCCTCTCCATCAATTCCATGCATATCCTCTCCATCGGTCTCAGAGCATCCATGAATTCCAAAATATTCATGAAATACTGAAATAGAATGAGCATAAAAAAGTCAATATAGTTATACACATGAAATAGCTATGACTCTGAGTCAATTATTTCGCTTCTAGCGTTACCACACCTCAAGACATGATTGTTGATGTTTTATTTCAAGACAATTGTAAGGTTTTTGTCTTTAAAACAATATTTTGTGTAGAACTAATTTTTTACACATCTCATCCCAAGCCTCCTAATTCCAAAACATCACTTTGTTTGTGTGCGAGGCGTTCGCTTTGCATAATTTTTTTGGATCTTTGCGAAAGGTATGAATTTGATTTAATTGTTATTAACATATATGCTGATATTTAATATAAACCAAAGGTGTTCTTTACAGTATGTTTTTATATCAGTTCTACAGAGCTCATTTATTTATCTTGTTATTTTGAGGTTTTTTTTTCCTCTTCTTCTTTTGTTTTATTTTTGTCCGTCCTGGGGCTTGAGCTGGTAATTGGGCCAAAAGACTTGTGAAAGGCCTTTAGGTCGGACTAGTTTTTCTTTCTTGCCTTTGTTATGATTGTACATTGTTTGTTCCCTCACATACACCTTTAATAAGGATGCCATCCCATGATGTTTAAAGCAGAATTGGGCAATTTGAGATTAAAGGAGCATTGCGTAAGTTCTGAAATTTCTAACCGTTACTGACACCAGTGGCCGTTAAAGAAACTGCAGCCAATCTCATGCTCGTTCTCGGTGCGCACGCTGGTATGAGCACGACCACAGCAACCAGAGAGTTGTAACTATGTCTTACCTTTGCAGTAAAAAGAAAGCCAGCTTGGGGCTGTTTTTATACCCAGCGCTGACCGGTGCTCTCTCCTAGAATCAAATGCTGCTCTGATCTTTACTCTTTACTCTTGTCTTTGCCCGACGCCGGTCACTCTCTATTTTGGCCGCACTAGATATGGCTTTTTTTTTTAACTTACGAGGAGTTTCCGTGGGTGTCTGGATTGTGCTGGAGGCTGGTAGCTTCTTTCCGTCCACAGAGTCCATTTGAAACACGAATAACGTTACTGCTAGCGATTGCCGCTGCTTACTAATGGCTGCCGTACGGATGTAAGCCCAAGTAGACGAGAACGCGCATGACGTCACATCTTGTGAATTTTCGCGCCAATTCGAACCCGAATCCTCCCCACACAATTGAGCCTACAGGCTGATAGAGGCAACCGTGGTGGACATTAAGGTGTCATTCTTTCTATTACATTATGGTTGGCTCATAAATGTACAAATGAAAACTCTATCTTAAAGATTTTTTTAAGGCGAGACACGGCAGGCAAAAACACTGTTTTTTTTTTTCACTGGTCAATTTTGAGATTTTGGGCTATTTGTCTTCTATAACATGTCTTCTTTCAGTCTTGTGGTGAAAAAAAGTCCAAAATACACATTTAGGTCTTTATTTTACTACACTTTGTCTGTTTGCGTGTGTAGATTTCACATAAATTCATCAAAAGTTGGCGTTCTAAATCATCCTGCTGCTCCGCGATCGCTGTCTGCACCCTGTCATCACACACTCCGTTAAGGCCTCATTATGCTTCTGCGTCAACTCCACGGCGTAGCTACGCCGTCACTCCTACGGCGTCGTGGCCGTTTTATGGTTCTGCGTCAGGTTGAGTTGCATCGCGGTGCATCTGACCAATCACAGCCCTTGTGGTCTGCGTCGCCTCGACGCGTAGTTACTATTTTTTGGAGGTGCACGTCGAGCTACGGCGGAGGGGTTCGCGGCGACGCAGAGGGGTCTGCGGGGGTACGCCGTCGATTCGATGCAGAAGCATAAAACAGGCTTTAGAAAGCTCTCTCTCTCATTTACAACGCTATCAGATCCAAATATGGTAATTTCCTGTTTATCAGCAACCAATCATGAAAGTAAAACCGGCGATTTAACTCGAAATGCGCATCTCGTTGGCTGATGCCAATTTCTGACAACGTGATTCGTTCAGAATCGTCACGTGACGCGCTCTGACATTATATACATGCATCACATAATACTATACTTTACACGCTATATATACAAAACAATTACATTACACAACACATTTCAGTTTTTGTATAATATAATTACTATATAATACTAAACAAATCTGTAATTGTGGGATCCTAAAGTGGTTGTGAGTCCCTCAGGCAGAAACATATTCCCCTGTGTGATGGACTGTTGATGTGTTGTTTTGATGTGTTGAAGTGTTGTTTTGGATGTTATGATCAGTGATGGATGAAGCAATGATGAGTTTTGGATGTTAAACAATGTGATACATTGATTTTACTTGGACCTAAAGCATATTTTGTCTGTAATTCATGGCTTTCAATAGAAATTAGTGGAATTTTGCCATACAAATCTTTAAAGGCCGTTTTCTCAAAATGAGTTTTTTCTCACACTCCTAGTGACGATTTTCCACTTCAGTAGCACCTACATACACCAAACTTTACAGTCCTATTCCTAACTATATTGTGAAGGTTTGTTCAGAGGGATTTGTTGATATATCATTCTTGGCCTGATTTATATGACATTTTATGCCTAAAAATAGGGCGGAAATTTTTTAAGGCTATTTGCAGTATTTTTCTGATTTTACAGGGTAACAAAAGGAGATATTCATAATCCCCTCTGTAAATGTCTTTTCATTAAATATATCAACGAAATGCAACAATAATTTTAAACCTTGTTTTTTTCATCTTCAAAAAACGTCACTTCAAAATATAGGCAAATTAGCGCATATTTAATTAGATATAGCCTGATTAGCATCTTTAAACAAAAAATTACAAAAAACTTGCAATACATTTTTTTCTCCTATTCATGTGAGTAATCAACTGGTAAAGTTTCATGGTGATCTCTGTAAGTTAAAATTTTTACCCTATTCACCTGTAGTGTCTCACCTTAAGTAAAAACCTACACATTACCCCTTTAATGTATTATGTATTTTTATGGTTTAAAAGCTCATTCTGTACCTATGATGTACTTTTGTGTGAAGCCATCAATAACTATTCCTTGTTATAAACTGTTACAAACCTGAATTATGCTTCTGGGAATTTAAGGACATGGGTCCCTTTCATATCTGTGAAATTAAGCATTAACTATCCAACTGCTTTATGTAAGCTATTCATCAACTCATTGTGTGTGCCTGTTATAATCTGAGTATACATGAAATTAAATAAATCTCAATCATCTTGAGATCTTCTTTTGGGGTAGCAGGGATCATTTGGGGTAGCAGGGATCACTAAATGTGCGATCACCCCGTCCCTGGCCAAGTGGCTCCTCTATGGGGCCCGATCCGTTATGAGTCCTCTGCTTAGGCATGATGCTTTCGGATCAGGCCATGTATGCACTGATTTCCTGCCGTACTGCTCAGGTGTGTAAAATGGGCACAGGGGTTAGCTCCCCCTGTGCCGTCAAACTTCTGCTACAAATCTAGAAAGAAAGCCTCAAAACAATCGAATTACCCAATGTCGACCACTGCATGGACCACGATTACGAATTAGCGAATCCGATTTGACTATCCTTGAAGTGAACATCAGAGGACTACGGTCCAATATTGGGGATCTTGCCAACTGTTGCTCAGTGAAGAAACCCTCCATAGTCATCACAGTCGAGACCTTTCTTGACTCCACCACTCCTGACGGGGCTGATTCCATCCAGATCCCTGGCTACTCACTCAACTGTCACAGAGATCGCACTCGAAAAAACTGTGGTGGTATAGCAGTATACTGTCTAGAAGGAATATCCATCTATCACAATCCATCTAGAGACCCTGATGACCTTGAGCTTATGTGGTTTACTGTTGCTCTGAAAACCAGGACACTCCTGATAGGTGCTATTTACCGCCCCCCAAGTGCCTCCTGCGATATCATAGACTACCTTGACAAGAACACATTCGCAGCGATGGACGAATACAGAGCACAGTCTGTAATGCTCATAGGCGACTTCAATGTACACCACCACGAGTGGCTGGGCAGTAACAAAACTGACACTGCTGGACGGCGACTCCTACAACTCGCCAATTGTCTGGGACTAGATCAGACTGTTATGGAACCAACTAGAGGAGATAATATTCTGGATCTAGTTCTCTCAGACATACCAGCAACTACTACCACCTTAGCACAAATGGGATCCTCTGACCACAATCCTGTTCTAATACAGCTACAAATTCCAGTCTTTAGGGACCAGCCATACAAGAGAACAGTATGGAGATACGATAAGGCTCACTTCTGGGAAATGAGAGGTTACCTTACCAACATCAACTGGCCCTGTATTCTTAAGGATGAAGATCCTGAAATCATCTGCACAATCTTTACCACCATACTGCGAGACGCCATGGCATTATATATTCCCAACAAGACAATCACCAAAAAGCCCGGGGATAAAGCCTGGTTCAACGCAGAATGTAGAAGATTAGCCATGATAAAAAGAAAGCTTTATTACAACATACGGACCTCTGATGACCCGGCTATGAAACGGAAGTTCCTCAAGGTAAGAGCAGCTTTCAATCAAACTGAAAAGAGGGCAAAAAGGGAGTATTACTCCAAATTGAGGAATGAACTTGCAGATAACTCACTAAGCTCAAAAAAATGGTGGGGTATAGTAAATTCACTTTGTGGCAGAAGTGGTTTCACAGACATCCCGGTCATTGAACACCAGGGTATCACCCACATTAGTGCCAGAGCAAAGGCTAACATTTTCTGTCAAACTTTTGCAGAGAAGTGTACTTTGCCTGATGCATCTGTGCATTCGCTGCCTCGGTGCCAGCAACCAACATCCTCTTTTGCCAATGTGCACTTTAAACCCAAAGACATTAGAAACATTCTTCGTAACCTTGATCCAGCAAAGGCAACAGGACCTGATGAAATACCAACAAAAGTCCTAAGAGAATGTGCAGCGGAATTGGCCAGCCCCCTCAGTCGTCTCTTTCAAATTCTCTTCTCACATGGCGTGTTCCCCAAACAATGGAAAAACGCCAGAGTGATACCAATACATAAAAGAGACTCTAAATCAGATCCGACAAATTATCGTCCCATATCCCTCCTTTCAGTCCTTAGCAAAGTGATGGAATCCTCAGTTCATAAACAGCTCCAGGCCTACCTCTTCCGTCATAAATTAATTTCTAATAAACAGTATGGATTTAAACCAAACCACTGCACAGCAGACCTCCTTACAGTATTGTCGCAGACGTGGAACAACATCTTAGACAAAGGAGGTGAGGTGTATATTGTTGCACTAGACATTAAAGGAGCGTTCGACCAGGTTTGGCACAACGGCCTTCTGGATAAGCTTTCTGCTAAAGGCATAACTGGGCCATTACACTCTTGGCTAAAGAACTACCTGGAAGGAAGGTCCATCCAGGTCGTGCTCTCTGGTCAGTCCTCATCACCTCAACCAATCAACGCCTCGGTGCCCCAGGGATCCATTCTCGGCCCGCTATTATTCTCCATCTTCATTGACGATGTTGTAGAACAGTGCAATAATAGCATTTTTCTATATGCGGATGATTCCACCATTTATGCCCCAGTAACGACACTTAATGGTCCCAATGTGGCAGCATCCCTAAATAAAGACCTGGAGAATATTAGCAGGTGGGCAGATGCTTGGAAGGTCACGTTCGAGCCCAGCAAATGCAAGGCTATGGTTCTGTCCAGAAAGAGGCCTCCATCCTGCCCGGACCTGTTCTTTGGGGCAATCAGATTTGACCTCTTTGAGCAGTTTAATATTCTGGGACTATGTATCGATAAGAAGTTGCTATGGACTAATCACCTGTCAAACATCGGCAAGCGTGCTGGACGGTGTCTTGGAGCTCTGCGCAGGTTGGCCAACAAGCTTGACGTCAAAGGTAGGGCCAATGTCTACAAAGCACAAGTCAGGAGTACCATGGAGTACTCATGCCTTGCCTGGATGAACGCATCACAGACCACCCTTGAGCAGCTTGACAACATCCAGAAAAAGGCACTGAAAATCATTGGGGAGGATGGGGACACTGCCCTAAGGAAATATGCAATCAGCCAGCTCAGCCATCGTAGAACTGTTGCAGCAACAACTATGCTTTTTAAAATGCACACTGAAAACTGTCCAGAAGATCTCAAAGCTCTGCTACCTCCTCCGGATCTCTTTTGCCGAACCACTCGAAGAGCACGACCAAGTCACGCCCTAAAACTCCCCAAGTCTAACACCAAATGCTTGGGGAGGAGCTTTCTTCATTCGGCTGTAACAATTTGGAACTGTCTCCCCTGTACTGTAGTAGGTGAAATCACCTCAAAGAATGTTCAGGCCTTCAAGAAGAGACTAAACAAACATCTTCTTAGCAAAAAAACTGCAATTTCTTGATGCTTAATGTCACTTATTCCATATTCCTAGTTCTGAGTAGCCGCAGATCACGATAGGCTCTCGGGTCAACTGTTAAAGCCTGTATCTGCTAAGCATTAATAAAAAAAAAATAAAAAAAATCTACAATCATTGTAAAATCATTTTAGCTGCATAACTGGCAAATTAAGAATCTATTGTACATGTATACAAATAGGTAATGTGAGGACTTGAAGTCAATGTGAGTAATCGAATAGCGACAAACAAACAAACAAACAAACAAACAATCATTCACTTTGATTAATAATTTTAATTTATCAATTGATGATAATGACTTGCATAGCTAACAATTTAACAAAGGCTAAAATGGGTATACAGGAATTTAAGGGCTGTTACAGTGATTCTGGCATGTGTAGTAAGTAACACACATGAACTAGGAATATTTTAATACAACCACCCCGAGTACCCTAAAACCACCCGGAATACCCTAGCAACCACCCCGTGTACCCAAGCAAGCATAAGGCAACCACACAGAGTACCTTAGCAACCCCATAGCAACCACCCAGATACCTTAGCAACTGCATAGGAACACCCTAGCAACCACCCAAACTTTACTGGAGTAATTATTTTTCAGCCGACTTTTTACTTCTACTCCTTACATTTTCCACGCAATTATCTGTACTTTATACTCCTTACATTTTAAAAATAGCCCTGTTACTCCTATTTCATTTCGGCTTGTTTTCATTCCGGCTTGTCATCGTTCAAAAAAAACAAACAAACCTATCCAGATATATCGCGCCATCCGGATAGAGTGAATTTGATTGTGGTTGGATGAGAAGTATAAACATATACCATTCCGACACCCTATTGGTTTGTACGCAGTCCATCGCACCTGCAATGTGACATTGTTGCCATTAGCTATAGAATTGAGGATAGTACATATAAGGAAGGTATCGATCAGGAAAGTATCAATCAGGATTATGAGTTATTTTTATTTTTTGATTAATCACTTGGATTGATCATTCATTTTGACAGCACTAATGTACATGTATATAGACAACCATACAAGGGTAATTGTTACTAAGCCTGCCCTGGGTACACCAATTTTCTTGTCCATTGCCCTCACAGATTCCTACAGCTAAGCTTGGATGTACATTTATGTCACAAGGTGACAAATCCAGCGGAACCAATTTCCGCTGGGAGTGTGTTTCCCCCCGGGATGATTTCACTGACACACCGTGCGGGTTCGTTGTTGTCAGTTGCCATGACAGTGGCAGCTGATTAGCTAAGCGGTACCAGGTGCGGGCGTTTGGTGTGGGGATTTGTGATTGGGAAACACGGCTTAGAGAAGCAGTTAAAAGGAAAAGGAAAACGCATTCGGGTGTGGTATTTCCCCGGGAGAAATCGATTCTTTTGGCAGTGGCTTGGATTTGCTGGGATTTTTGGAGCGGCTGTGAGGATCTGACTGGAAAGGGGTGCAACGGTGGTTGTGTGAGTACAAGCTGGAACGTGAATGGGATGTGAAGTGAATGTACTGTGGAGATTGAGTCAAAATTGGATAATGTCATCACTCGAGAGAGAAAGATAAGTAATGAAACACTGGATCCGTGTGAATGCATGCTGTGTATTGAACTGAATAAGGAATTGTGAAGTGTAATGACTACAAATATAAATTCCACCAAGAGTGTGAACTGATTCATCTGTGAAACCTTGATATCTTCTGCTGAGTGTGAAAGAGTGGTGAAGACGCTGTGTTCCATGTGGTGTGAAGTCCTCTGCATCTCTTCAGCTTCTGAGTATTGATTCAGCGCAACAGTGGAGGGATTAAACAGTGGGTGAGTGCTGGCCTTATTGCACGAAGGTTTGAGAGTGGATTGCGGTGCCCGAATTGAAGTGTCACACAGTATTGGACTTGAAGTGAAGTTGCAGTGTGTGGATGTACACGTTTATTTAACCGCTAGTATTCTCCAGTCCACGTCCTCGCCCAGTGTTGCGGAGCAAAGCCCTCAGGTTGAATGTGCATGTTCCATTTTGGCCACCAGGTCCAGTGATATGAGAGAAGAGTGTGATTGTCCTGTTTAACTTGTCTTGTCTATTTAAATAGAACGTTCTTCTGCCGCTGTCTTCGCGTGTACTGCCTGTTTGGAGGAGAAACACACCCCCGCCTTAGTGTTGTCGTGGGAACCACCCAGCCAAGCCGTAAGCCTGAGTCTCCATTATATGAAAGGATCATGTTCGCTCTTGTATTAAACGTTCCGTCTATTTAAGATTCTCCTGCCACTGCCTCTGTGTGTGCTGCCTGGTCGGAGGAGAGACACATCCCAGCCTTAGTGCTTGTGTGGAGCAATCCAGCCCAGCCATTGCCCTGCTTAACTTGTCTTGTCTATTTAAATAGAACGTTCTTCTGCCGCCGTCTTCGTGGGTGCTGCCTGTTTGGAGGAGCAACACACCCCAGCTTCAGTGTTGCCGTGGGAACCACCCAGCCCAGCCATTCTCCTGCCACCGCTTCTGTGTGTGCTGCCTGGTCGGAGGAGAGACCCATCCCAGCCTTAGTGCTTGTGTGGAGTAACCTAGCCCAGCCATTGTCCAGCTTAACTTGTCTTGTCTATTTGAATAGAACGTTCTTCTGCCGCCGTCTTCCTGTGTACCGTCTGTTTGGAGGAGGAACACACCCCAGCTTCAGTGTTGCCGTGGGAACCACCCAGCCCAGCCATTCTCCTGCCACCGCCTTTGTGTGTGCTGCCCGGTCGGAGGAGAGACACATTCCAGCCCTAGTGCCTGTGTGGAGTAACCCAGTCCTTACTTTACTGAAACAAAATTGAACCTATAAACTTCTCACATCTGCTGCTCAGTGACGTGACGGGGGAGAGCACCCCACACGGAGAGGATCTGCCTACCCGACTACCTACCTGGCCGGCAGCGAGTCCCCCCTCCTGGACTCCATCGCCCCCTGTGCCGGTCATCTACCGAATAGTGACGCTTGGGAAAAACTTACCTGCTACCCACCTGTCCTGTGGAGAGTCTCCTCCTGTCCCGTGGCCCCGGCCCTGGTTTGCACGGGTCGCCGCCCGCCTGTATTACGCCGAAAAGGGTCTACATACCCCGGTACTTACCTGCACGCCGGACGGGCGTTTGATTCCTTCCTCCTCTGTGGCAGCCAGTCACCCGGGCCCTCGCAGTGAACTCCTCGGCCTCCTCCTCCCTGGAAAGA
Source organism: Gila orcuttii (assembly GCA_026230005.1). Taxonomy (NCBI): domain Eukaryota; kingdom Metazoa; phylum Chordata; class Actinopteri; order Cypriniformes; family Leuciscidae; genus Gila; species Gila orcuttii. The sequence goes on along the minus strand of JAPDVR010000015.1, from coordinate 16,740,835 downwards.
GAAACTAAGCCCGCATCAAGACTTTTAATGCTTGCTTTTATTCAATAAAGATTGTTACTTTTAGAAATTCTTCGTGTCTGCCTGGTCTCTGGTACGCTCCTCGAGGTGGTCCTGGGTTTGAGGGGTGGGTGCAGTCTGGCTTGGCCCCCCCGACCTGTGACATTTACATACCAATAAAGGTTATTGATTACATGCCTCTGAAGTTTGACTTTTTGCACAATTGCAATACTTATAGGCAACTAGTCATCATATCTTCCGCTCCATGAAACACGTTAATGCTCAGTAGTACACATGGTTCTTTAATGTATTTGCATTGTACTAAAATGTGTTCATTTTCAATGGGCATACATGCGGCTGAAACAGGCATCCCACATTTTTCAACATTAACATTTTAATATAACATTATGGAAAATGTTTTTTTTGTTTTTTTTTGAGGAGGTGGAATAGTGCACTATTAGGCCCCTGTGGCACGGCCTAAGCTTTTTTCCTTAATGGCATTTTTTTTCCTTACATTACTTTAACTTTTATGCTCGAAGTAGTTTTGAAACCAGTACTTTTACACTTTTACTTGAGTAAAAAGCTTGAGTTGATACTTCAACTTCTATACAGAAGTCTTTTTAAACCCTATACTTCTACCTGAGTAATGAATGTGAATACTTTTGACACCTCTGCACTATGATGGAGAACTATAACATTTCTTAGCACTACTAAGGGTGATTTAAAACATGTATCAAATGCTCTCATGAAAAAGTTTTTTGTAGAGTTTTGAACATTACTTGTTACTTGTGGAAAATAGTACCAAGAATAAAAAACGTACAAACCAAATTTAAACAATCTTATTGTTTCAAACAATTGTTGTGTGAAAGGAAACATGTAAAACCCTTAAGAAAAACACTAGCAGGTTTTGAATGAATGACTAATGGTGTTACACATGATCAGTTTTGTAATTTTACCACATCCTGATTATAAAACTTCAACTTACATTCAGCATCAGTTGGAAGAACAACAACAAGGGTGAGAATGGTTATGTACAGCTCCATCTTGATAGACGAGAGTCGAACAAACGTCAGAGAAATATTTAACAGAGGTGAAAAATCAGGTATTTCCTCTGTAAAGGCTTTTGCATCATCCACTCTGAGTTTGACCCACAAAGTGACATGACTGTATCTAGGAGGAATACAAGCTTTTCCTCTTTCACCTGTCAGGCAGCTTGCTGAACTTTTTCTAACATGATTCCTTCAGTCTGCAAGTGTAAATACAAAACTCCAGAGACAAACTGCTTTATTTTTAGTTATTTACTGCTAAATAGAGTAATGAGCTTTGGATGACCCTTAAAAATATTGTCATTGTTTTAGTGTTGGTGAGTAACTCACTCAGTTCTGTGTCAAGATATTGGGTTATTTTTGCATGTCAGAATGTTAATATGAATTTTGAACCTTACATTTTAAAGCAATACACAGTCACTGTTTGGCCAGAGTCAAAATGGTAACCATTAGTTGTTATTTCAAGGATGTGTTGTTACTTGACCATTACAATTACTTTTATGTAAACTAATTTGTCAGATTAATATAGTCAGATTAAATGACATTTCTAACTTAAATAAAACCAGTTAAATTAGTTGTTTCCTCAAGAAGCACACCTTAAGCACACTAAGAAAAACATTCATTGTTTCCCACAACTGTAAATACTTTTATAAGGCCTGTGCATCAGATTGTAATGGTCTGGTCTGCACGCAAGAGGCAGAATATGAACTCAGAATAGTCTTAATTTAAACCTAACACTCAGAGAAACATATGAGAAAATCACAAACCGCTGAGCACATACGAGAACCGACAAGGGACTGGACATAACAGGGAGTTTAAATACAAGACGAACAGAATAACTGACAGGTAATAATTATACATAACATTAGAAACAAACAGGAACAGGAAATAAGATAAACTAAATAAAATATAAACGTCCTTAACAGTGACACAAATATTCTGGGAAATTTATATTTCAATACATTTTAAACCATATTTAATGATTCAGATGCTCAATTCAATAGCTAATATGTTTTTGTAAAGAGTCACAGTATGAGTAAAATAATTCTAAAGTGAAAGTGGGATGTTCATTTTTAATTTTTGAAAAATAAAACTGGTCATACAGCCTATGGAATTAGTGCCATCTTCCTGCGAAAGCTCAACGTCACAGTAGAGCTGGTTGTGGCAGAGGTTTTTTTTTTTTTTTTTTTTTTTTTCACAGGGGACTGACACCCAAACAGACTGAGGGGCAGCCCACCAGTGACTCAGTGAACACATTGTGGCAAGCTTTTGGTTACCTCAGCCTGCTTTTGAACTGCGGAGAACCGCTGGGCACAGTCTCCAACAGTGTCGCCGAAAGGCCACCTCGTGAGATGGGAGCATCGAGAAAGCGAACTTTGGAGATGTCTCACACCTCTGCAAGGTTAAACCAGGGGGCGCTTCTGGACCACTAGGCTGGACATCATCTGGCCGAGGGCCAACGCTGTGACTTTAAACATGGTCAGTCACCAGGCGCAGCTCAACCCCGACTCAGAAACTACCCTCATGCATTATAATAGACCTTCCACAATTTAATGTATTTTTTTTTTTTTTTTTTTTGCAGGGTGGCTGTCATATGCAGGGAAGATACGGTCTGCAGTAGCACTGCCGCACCACCATTGTAGTGAGAAAGGAAAAACTTTGTGCAGCTTTTGGCATATTTGGTTTGCCATATTAGCACCAAAATGCTTCTATACTGCAAAAATGTTTTCACACACATCCGGGAAGGCACGGGGGCGGGGCAAGGCGATTACGCGTCGGACTGCGCCCCCAGTGTAACCCAGGCAAGCATGGCTGTCAAGTCTGAATCTGATTCAGCATGAGCATGCACACCATTATGTGGAAGCTCAGCATCATCTTAATTTCCAGAGCGTACTAACCCTCTCTCTGATGCAGCGATCGACATCTACACTGTACCGCGGCTACACAAACAGGACGATAGTGCAAGCCTGATGTGAGCACTCACATTCTCATTGAAGGCGCAACATTCTGAGCTGTGAAAACGTACTCGGTTACTAACGTAACCTCGGTTCTCTCTAGAGAGGGAACGAGTACTGCGTAATAGCTTACGCTAGGGGAAAAACTCTTTTCCGCGAGATATTGAAGCCAAAAATTATCCTTAATTTTTTATTAATGTAAAACGCTTTGCAGCAGCAAGCAAACATAGGCGAAACAGCTCGCGCGCCTATTGGTTGCTCTGCAGCAAATGCAGCAGCCTATCGAGAGAGACTCTGCGTGACGTAATGACCAATGGGGGCAATTCGCGCCCATATCGTCACGTCCCGCCAGAAGGGGCGTGGTCTCGCCCTATAAATATGCTCGTTAGGCTGATACAAGCTGGTTTTTATCGCTGAAGCGAACCAGAGCGTATTCCACGCACGGCAAGATACGCAGTACTCGTTCCCTCTCTAGAGAGAACCGAGGTTACGTTAGTAACCGAGTACGTTCTCTTACGAGAGTATCTCTCGTACTGCGTAATAGCTTACGCTAGGGGAACACAATGCAACACGCCGTGCGTACAGGGATCCAACACCAAAGTCCCAGGGGCCGAAGCCCAGGGCTCATGTAGTGCATAATCACCATAAACTCACATAGAGTAGAGGAAGAGAGGCTGGAAGCGTCATTCCCTATAAAAAAGCACCCAGCGGGGCTATTATATGACAATCAAACGCGCAGCCAGGGTGAAAGCATTCAGCCTGATCTGGGTGGCCATACGTGAGTCAATACTCATGGGGCTGCAGTAAACTCAGCATCTGGGCCGCACAGCGGGGCAGATAGCACTGAATTTAGACCGCCAAAAGCTTAGCTTGTAAGGCGGGTACCTCCAGGTTATAGTATTTTATAAATGTAGACGGCGAGGCCCAGCCCGCGGCCGTACAGATATCTTGCAGGGAAACCCCGCTAGACCATGCCCACGAAGAGGCCACACCTCTCGTGGAGTGCGCCCTGACACCCAAGGGGCACTGTAAGCCCTTCGCAGAGTAAGCGAGCGCAATGGCATCCACTATCCATCTGGATAGGCTCTGTTTTGAGGCGGCGAGTCCCTTGGAACGCCCGCCAAACAAAACAAAAAGCTGCTCCGTCTGTCTGAAAACAGACGAGCGTGACACATAAGCTCTTAATGCCCTGACGGGGCAAAGGAGACTTGCATCCTCCTCCTCACTGAGAACCGGAAGGGCAGACAGGGAAATTACCTGGGCCCTGAACGGCGTATTGAGGGATTTCGGGACATACCTGTGCTTTGGTTTGAGAATGACCTTCGAGTCATTAGGCCCAAACTCCATACACGACGCGCTCACTGAAAGCGCCTGTAAGTCCCCTATGCGCTTCACTGAAGCGAGAGCCATGAGAAACACTGTCTTGAACGACAGGTGTTTCATGTCCACCAGCTGGATTGGCTCGAACGGGGCGCCTTTCATGGCCTCCAGGACCGTGGAAAGGTCCCACGTCGGGACTGAAGGGGGCCTTGGAGGGTTCAGCCTCCGAGCTCCCCTAAGGAAACGCACGACTAAGTCGTTTTTCCCCAGCGACTGGCCAGACACCGGTTTTGCAAACGTTGCTATGGCCGCCACATATACTTTGAGCGTGGATGGGGTCCTGCCCTTATCCAGTAGCTCTTGAAGGAAGGAAAGCACTTCCGAAACCCCGCACTCCACAGGTGAAAGGCTCTGGGCCTGACACCATGCAGAGAAAACAGACCATTTCGAGGAGTAGAGCCGCCTGGTAGACGGAGCTCTAGCCTGCGCGATCGTGTTTAACACTCCCTCTGGGAGGCTAGCGGGTACCCGTTGATGGCCCATGCGTGCAGGGACCATAACTCCGGGCGAGGGTGCCAAATCGAGCCCTCCGCCTGAGAGAGGAGGTCTCTCCTCAATGGTACAGGCCATGGGGCAGTGCTGGCCAGCTGCATCAGGGCAGGGAACCACGTCTGGTTCGTCCAGAGCGGGGCTACAAGCAGCACTGGGCATCCGTTCTCCCTGATTCGTTCCAACACCTGAGGCAGGAGCGAGACAGGAGGAAAAGCATATAGGGGGCAGCGGGGCCAAACATGAGCCAGCGCGTCCTTGCTTTTCGAGAAAAACTCCGGGCAATGAGCGTTTTCGTGGGACGCGAATAGGTCCACCTGAGCTCTGTCGAACGCTTTCCGCAGCAGCTGGACCTTCTGCGGGTGCAGCGACCATTCCCCTGCTGGAACATTGTTCCTGGACAGTCTGTCTGGTCCCACATTCAGGTGACCAGGCACGTGCGCTGCTCTCAGTGAGAGCAGGTTGTGCTGAGCCCAAACCAGGAGGCGTTCCGTCAACCTGTAAAGGTTTCGTGACCTGACGCCACCCTGGCGATTTATGTATGCCACCACCGACATGTTGTCCGACCGGACCAAGACGTGGTGGCCTGTTATCTGGGGACAAAAACGCCGTAGCGCTTTGTCGACTGCTATCATCTCCAAGCAGTTTATGTGAAGGAGCTTTTCCCGTTCTGACCACAGGCCAGCTAGCGGTCTGCCCTCGAGCAGCGCTCCCCACCCCGAGGTGGAGGCGTCCGTAGACACCACCTTTACACTCGAAGCGGTCCCCAGGCTCACACCTGACTGATACCAGTCGGTTTTTCTCCAAGGTTCCAGAGCTGACACACACTGAAGGTCGACCCTGAGGCGAAACAGACCCGCTGTCCATGCCCTGGGTGGAACCCGCGCTTTCAGCCACATCTGCAGTGGGCGCATGCGGAGCAGGCCCAACTGGAGTACAGAGGCTGCTGAGGCCATCAGCCCCAGCATTTTCTGAAACCTTTTGAGCGGGACTATCGCGCCGTGGCGGAAGGATTTCACGCCGCGCTGAATATTTAGTACGCGCTCTGGTGACAGGCGTGCTGTCATGGACAGCGAGTCCAACACGGTTCCCAGAAAGGAAATTTTCTGACTGGGAGACAGTGAGCTCTTCGCCCAATTGACTGTGAGGCCCAGCTTCTCGAGGTGCTCGAGTAATGCGGCCCTGTGTTCTATGAGCTCCGATCGCGATCGAGCTAGAATCAGCCAATCGTCCAAGTAGTTCAGGACTCGCATGCCCTGAAGTCTCAGGGGTGCGAGCGCCGCGTCCATGCACTTCGTAAATGTACGAGGTGCTAGGGACAGGCCGAACGGCAGGACTGTGTATTGATATGCCTGGCCCTCGAAGGCAAATCTCAAGAATCGCCTGTGATGGGACGCTATTTGTATTTGGAAATAGGCGTCTTTCAGATCTATCGACACAAACCAGTCCCCGTAGCGCACCTGCGCGAGGATTTTCCTGGTCGTAAGCATTCTGAACTGGCGTTTCACAAGCACTCTGTTCAGCTGTCGCAGATCTAAAATGGGTCTGAGACCCCCATCCTTTTTCGGTACCAGAAAATATCTGCTGTATAGGCCCCCTTCGCTCTGAGCCTGAGATAAAGGTTCTATAGCCCCTTTGCTCAGTAGTTTCGCTATTTCGGCACGAAGTAGATGAGATACTTCGTTTTTCACCGTAGTTTCGACGCGCGCCGTATAACGGCGCGGGCGTCGTGCGAATTGTAGCGAGTAGCCTCTCTTTATAGTGTTCAGCACCCATTCTGATACCCCGGGAAGCTTTGACCACGCATCTGCGTGAATAGCTAGAGGCAGAATGAAATCCGGGCTCTGGCCGCGACAAAACGGCAGCTCGAGAGCCCGTGCATACTGGGAACACAACACCGTATTTACAGCGTTCGAGGCGGGGGGCGCGCTGATCACAGCGGGCGACCTGGCCTTGCTCAGCTTCTTTATGGCAGATTGTGCAGAAAAAGCGAGCGGGGAAGATCCCGTGGGAATCGGCGTGTCTGTGAGAAAATGTGGGCGCGGGGCTGCGGGCACATTTAATACACTGAAAACACTGTCGTTCATGGCCGACTGAATGTGTGTTGGTTTCGTTTTTACAGAAACCATGGGACACGCCGCATGTAGTGTGAGCGGGCATGGTGACATGGGTGCTTGCACTACATTGTTTGCACAATCGACCGGAGTCGATTTTATTTGTGCTAGCCCTGCACCGTGGCGGGCTGTGTTTGTGTGTGGGAATGGGCACTGGGTGGGCATTCTTACAACACTCATAACACCTTCGGCCGTGGCCGGAACACCAGACAATGCACTCTTTATTGGATTTATCTGGGTAGCCGTAAGAACGGCTTTTGTGCGCAGGCAAACGGGCTGTGACACCGGCTGACTCTCTGCGAAATACACTGGGACAGTCGCGATGTTTGGAACTGACCGAGCGAGAAGTTTCAGTGAAAATCCGGCCGCAGCGGGATTTGAACACCGTCGTTTTCCTAGAATGGCTAGGAAGATTTTGAGGCCTCGGGCTTGATCTCAATCCTCGGCCGGGGCCCGCGCTGAGGGGGGCGGCGTCCAGCAGAGCGAGAGCGCGGTCTTTGGTCTCGGGCGTGGCGGCGCTGTGAAGCGGCGGCGGCGGGCGGTGCAGGCTGCGGCTGAGAGCTGCGAGCAGGCGGCGGTTTAGAGCGACCTGCAGCGGAGCTCGAGCGCTTCGGAAGGAAGTGCTTCATGGCCTGCGAAGTTTTTTGTACCTCCATGAATCTGTCCGCGAAGTCTGTGACGGCAGATCCGAAAAGGCCCGCTTGGGAAATGGGCGCGTCGAGGAACACAGAGCGCTCGGCTTCCGTCATCTCAGACAGCGTCAACCATAAGTGTCTCTCAGCCACGGTGAGAGAGGCCATGTTTCGTCCTATGGCCTGTGCAGCGGCTTTAGTAGCGCGAAGAGCGAGGTCTGTAGCGCTTCTCAGGTCCGCCACGCAGATCGCTCCGGGTCCTTCCTCGTCCAGTTTAAGGAGAAGGTCGGCCTGGAAAATCTGCAGGATAGCCATAGTGTGCAGCGCTGAAACTGCTTGCCCGGCGGCGGTGTAAGCGCGACCGTGCATGGATGACGTCACTCGGCAGGCTTTAGAAGGAAGCGTCGTGTGCGCGCGCCGTCCAGCGGAGGGCGGGCAGAGATGAGACGCTACAGCTGGTTCCACAGGAGGAACAGAAAGGTATCCTCTTTCCTTCGCGCCATCCACAGAGGAGAAGGCAGCAGAAGCAGAGGTACGCAGCCTGGCGGAGAAGGGGGCGTTCCACGATTTCGTCACTTCCTCGTGAAGTTCCGGGAGGAAGGGCGCGGGCCGCGATTTCGTCGGAGCCTCGTCATTTCCGAGAAAGCGTCCGTCCATTCTGTTGCGCGGCGGCTGCGCGGGCGCCTCCCAAACGAGGCCGATGCTTTCAACGGCCTGAGAGAGCAGACGCATCAGCTCAGTCTCAATGCCGGCTCTCTTACCAGTGGTCTGGCGGGAAACGCTAGCGGAGGGGAGATCCACAGAGCTCGCCCAATCCTCACTATCGGACGCCAGAAGAGAACACGCCTCGGAGGGTTCGTCAAGCTCGTGGATGGACGCGGCGGCAGGCGGCGGCCGTTGTCCGTCAGTGAGCGACTCGAGCGAAGCCGGCGAAGCTGGCGGGCGAACCGGCGAGCTTTGGCGGGCTGGAGAAAGCTCGGGAGCGCGCTGGGCGCGGCGCTTCTTGCGGCGCGGCACCACGGCGGGCTGCGGTGAAGGCTCGGAGAATGATGCCAGGCGCGTCCTCAGAGTCCCCATGGACAAAAGCTCGCAATGAGGGCATCCGCCGTCAGCGAGCGCGATAGCCGCGTGATCCTCACCCAGGCAGGAAACACAGATGACGTGTCGGTCTCCATCGCTGAGCGGGGCGCGGCACGAGCCACAGGAAGGCATCTTTAAAAAGACGCTGCTCTTTTGAGAGAGAAGTGTAAGTCGCGTCAAGTAAGCGAACAAACACTTCTCAACAGAGAAATACACAGAGTGTGAAAGGATATATAACGCCGGAAAGCGCAGCAGGTACGGCAGTTGAAGGCGGCGAGGCCAGCGACTCCAGAGCTCGTCCCGCTGAAAAGCTTGCTTCGACGGCGCGGCTTCTCACTCCGGATCCAGCGATGCGTGTGCTTCGCTGAAGAGGTAAAAATCAGCTTGTATCAGCCTAACGAGCATATTTATAGGGCGAGACCACGCCCCTTCTGGCGGGACGTGACGATATGGGCGCGAATTGCCCCCATTGGTCATTACGTCACGCAGAGTCTCTCTCGATAGGCTGCTGCATTTGCTGCAGAGCAACCAATAGGCGCGCGAGCTGTTTCGCCTATGTTTGCTTGCTGCTGCAAAGCGTTTTACATTAATAAAAAATTAAGGATAATTTTTGGCTTCAATATCTCGCGGAAAAGAGTTTTTCCCCTAGCGTAAGGTATTACGCAGTACGAGAGATACTCTCGTAAGAGAACAGCTGTTTTGCTCTCTATGAGATCGCGGCCAGCGCTGTCTGCGCTGTAACACCAACACCAGCTTTGAAGAGGCGTTCTCCTGAAGAAGCAGACTCATTTTCTTCTTTTGAAGTTTAACACTGTCAGAAGATTGTAGAGCAGGAACAGTAGAACCGCTCATCTCCGAAGCGAAAAGCAAATATGCGACGCACCTGCTACTCGTTATATGCTCGCGCTGCAAGCAGAGCAGCTGATGCAATTATCAAATGCCAATGTACATTGGCTCGTTTTAATACTCTCGAAGTAGATTGGTCTCTCAAGGCGATCCAAATTACGTCGTCACGTCGACGTTACGTTGAACGTGAGCGACTGATAGGGAACTGTTTTCATGGAGTTTTTGTATATTTAACTTTTTTGTGGGGGGAAAGATGTTTTGTCGGCTGAATAATATGCTGTTGAACAACAGTACAATCCATTGAACACACTGTACTTCTATCCATCACAGCCTTATTTTCAAATTAAATATAGTGCTCTCCTGACTAAGGTCTATGGCATTGAATACAAAAACTCATGAACAATAATAAAAAATAAAAAAACTTTGATCACTGGATTTAAACCATACCAGGTCCCAGAATACATTTTTACAGATATCAGGTTAGCACAGATCTTACTAAATAGACAGGAGGAGTGCAGGGGTGAGCATTTGGTTTTAAAACCACAAACAACTTAAAGGAAATAAATAAACCAAACTGCAAAATAACCCTTTTTACCTTTTTTATATGAGTTGGAACTTTACTCATTTGTCAAGAAAGTAAAAATAATAATAAAAAATATATAGGGTGAATTCAGGTTGATTAGGACACTTTTTCCATTTTTCCAGTCATCTCAATAGCAAAAAATGTCCCATTCACCATAATACTTTTACAGCATTTATTTTAAACTGATAACGATAGTCTTTTCTTCCCTATTGTGACATACATTGACTTGATTTTGTCTATTGATTGGATCATTGTGGTTTGCTTTTGATATGATGTCATGTGAGTGACAGGTTGTGCAGACCTCAAAAACACTGCAAGAGGGTGGGGAAGTTATTTTGATTAAAGATTGAATGAATTGTGTGTATGGATAAATAATTTATGTAAAAAAATATAAATATACTGCAATATTCCATAAAATTTTAATTTTTATGGTAGCTTTAATGTGTTTGAGACAAGAGCCTGTAATTTGTATTTATAACCTATAGGTGACAGTATTATCCCAACAGTAAATATCACAATAATTAAAAATCTAAGGGATTTGATCTTGGGTATGTGAAATATTAACAACCACAAGATGGCAGTCTAAACTCTGTGATGTACTGACATCCATTCAGGAGATTTCCCTGTCTTTAACCTGAGATACTGAGATATTCTCCAGTATCCCTGCAACCCCACAAATTAAAAGCAGTCTAGAGAATGGATAGATTGAAGATTGCAGTATAGCAACTATTGAAGTAATTCTGTTTTTATAGATAGATGGTATTTAAATTAAATTAAAGGTTTGCTATGTGAACGGTTTTCATAACATTGTAGAATCTCAGACTTAAACGTCCTGTTTTGTGGCACAATTGTTCATCAAAACAAAATTATTGTTGTTATAACATTATTATGAAATTAAAAGGGTATTTTTGGTTAGATTGGCAAATCATCATTGTTTATTTGATGTTTCAGCATTCAAGTAAAAGGCATCAGAGCCCTTAATTATTAACTTTAATATTGATATTCTGTCTGTGGTCTTGTGTATCTGGTTTGGCCAACTCATCAGAAAAAAAGAAAAAAAAAACGCTGATATTTCTCCCACAGAATGCTAACAATAAACTCCCTGTGGTTTCGTTTCAGAAGCGTGGCATTTGACAAACAAAACCACAACCATGAACTCGTTATAGCATGTTTTTCCTAAACCACTTTCCAAACCCATCCAATTACAAGAGAGACATATCTAAATATGTCACATAAAAACAAAGCAATTTTCTAGTGTTGTAAACAGTTAAGTTGCTCACCACAAATAAGAAAATATTTTATGTTCAGAATAAGGTCTTTACTTGGACTAATGACATCAGACAACATTTGAATGTGGGGCCCATATGGGGCCCATGTATGATTGTCCGTGGACCGTGGGTTACATAATGGCCCCATGTTAATTGACCAAATTAATTTTATGTAGAATTGCACTTGGAAGGTGAGACTCAAGTCTTGTGCAGCATGACCCATCTCGGTCCCAGCTTTAACACAGCCGACATTTGGTTAAATGGTTATATATACTGTATATATATATATATATATATATATCATTAATATAAAATGAAACCATCAGATGTAAAAAATATAATATTAATCATATCATATAATAAAATTTCACATTTATTTTTTACTACTGTAAAGCTATATTAAATTGTTTTGGGATCTCCTTCAGTGCTTTCAGAATCTACATTTTTTTTTAAATAATTGTATTCCTGTATTTTTAAAATTAACATTTTAATGACAGTATATTTATTGAACAAACATGAATTCTTCAATGTATCAAAATAACCCGAAAATAGTTTTGCTAAAGTGATTGCTTTGAACAAGTATTAACTTAGATATTATTAAAAACATTATTTTAGCTAAAGTATCTGTATCAATACTGTGTGCCTTTTGTCCCATGCTGGTTTTACTCAGTGAGGTAAAAGTCCCACCTTGCCACCTCATACATTTATAAGATTTTTATAAACAAACCACTTTTTATGATTTATTTTCACACAAAATCTGTTGCTCCAGCAATGTTCAATACAAGCATATATATTTGTTCTGCAATCATACACTATGGGAGTAGTGAAAAGCAAATATTTCTTATGCATTTAACCCGGTTGTAGGCTAACTCATTTAGTACATTCATAGTATATTACCTTTTTAATTACTGTATGTATACTGTTAATATGTTATTAATAAAATATTATAAATATGATGTATGTTATAGATATTAGCATCAACTAGGACAGTTGATTATAATGGGAAATATACTTTACAGGAGTAAAAGTGTGACAAACTGCTAAATATTCTATGTGATGATTTACCCGCTGACATGCTGGATCTCTGAATCTCGTTTGCAATGTTAAACTCTTTGCTCTTTCTCACTGTCTTCTTTTCTGTGAAGGTAAAGTTTTTTGTTTACAAGGTGTGCTGACAACAGCAAATTTGGTGTTATTTATATCAGATCAGCTACAGTAATTTGATTAGACAAGAATTCTTATCTTCCTAGAAAGTGGATATTTTCCACAAGTTGTTAGCACTAGAAGATCAGGAGCAAAAAGAGCAGTGGCTCCACCAGGACACTCTGTACACGGCCCTGGTCTGAGGAGAGATTCACTGACCACTGCCTGCATCACCACCAGTGATTTTAATATGGGCTTCAAAAGCCATAACTAAATACCTACAATTCTCTTTCTTATTAAAGGGACAGTTCAACCACAAATGGAAATCCTGTCATCATTTACTCAACCTCATGTTGTTCCAAACCTTTATGACTCACTTTCTTTTGTGGAACACAAAAGAGGATGTTTTGAAAATTGTCAACAATTTGTTGCCCATGTAACTCAGAGCAACATAGGACCCCACTGACTTCCATTGTATGGACAAACACACACTCACACACATTTTTCAAAATATCTTTTGTGTTCCACAGAATATAGAAAGTAATACAGGCTTGGAGTGATATGAGGGGAATGATGATTTCCAGATCTGTTAAATTGAGAGGGCATTTCCGGGGCACGGCCCTAGGACCCCCATAGATTTTCTGGATTCATCTTTCTTTCCTGAAACCATTCTTTTGTTGGTTTTGATGTGAGTTTTCGATCATTGTCTTGCTGAAAAATGAAAGTTCTCTTAATCGTCAGAAGGTGTGCCAAAATCGACTGGTACTTTGAGCAATTCATGATTGCGTCCACAACTGATTCATTTATTTTTTTTTTGTGTTTTTTCAAAGTTTAGCCGGATTTGGAATCTTCAGAGTTTTTTTTTTTTTGTCAGGAAAGGCTTGCTTCATGCCACCCTGCCCCATAGCTTAGACAGATGGAGAATACGAGAGATAGTTATCACATGTAGGGAGCAACCAGTACTTGGCTGTTGTGCCATATGCCTACTTTCTTCACTTGTTGAGGACTGTCTTCATCATCTGAATATCTAATGCCTTGGAAATTGTTTTATAGCCCTCGCCTGAGCAATACAAAATCCCGTTGATCCTTAAGCTCTTTGTGGCCCATGGCTCTGTAGTAGCATGCACTAAATCAGTCACTGTTTAAATATAGCTCCAAGAGCAAATGCTTATACATCAGAATCAGTTCCTTTAATTTCTAAAGTTCCAAAACATGATCTGTCACCAAGACTTGGAGCGATGTGAAAGAGTGCTAAATAAGTCTACAAACCACTCGTGTGGTTTAATGAGAACACAGACCATCTGTTAAAGTAATCTGCTGAACACAGTAAAATAATACTGTTAATGCAAGTTTGACTTTATCAGTATGCATTTCATGTTGCAAGCAGTCTTGTTGTCTTTTTTCATTATTATATCACAACACCAAGCCTGTTTTATTTTAGTCAGAACAGGCCTAAGAAATCCCCTCAAAAATCCCCATGAAAAGCACCAATCATTTTAGTTAATTTTAGCTTCCAGTAAAAACTAAAGGTGCCTCAAATATCCTGTCGGATACTCAATGAACTTAAAAATGTAATTTAAGTGCCTCAAAGCTCTTTCTCCTATATTAGAGTTACTGGTGGAGCATTGACAATCTTTGCGGTTCTTGCTGGAACTTATGGGAACCTTTAAGCACTTTGTATTCAGTTCAGAGACCTCGAAGTGCTTTGGGGGAAATTAGAGGAACTCGAATGCTATAAAAGGGTTATTGTAAGATATTTTAATATTTAAGTGGTTCCTGGAAGATCTCTTATGTTAAAGCCAGCATCTGGAGGAACCCAATGGTTATGTGAGGCTACGATAAGATTTTCATTATCCTATTATTATTACATTTACATTTAATAATTTAGCAGACGCTTTTATCCAAAGTGACTTACAAATGTGGAAAGCAATAGAAGCAGTTAAACTAACAATATGACAACAATATGTAAGTGCTGTCTGTGACCCTTTAGGGGCAATTTCCAGTTTAGTCTGACGCAGTATACATTATTTTTTATTTATTTTTTCTACAGATATAAAGTAGAAGAGAAGAGAAAAGAAAGTGTTAGTATTAATGGATTCAGTATACATAGGTGTCACGATTAGCCACGCACTCCCTGGGTGATCACGGACTACATTTCCCTTCATGCACCTCCCTGGACTGATTTCACTTTACATCATACACCTGCACTGGCTGATTACACACACACACACACACCTGCATCTCATTCACACAGGCAGGCATATAAACCACTTCCACGCACCACACTAGTGTGAAGTCATGACTTTCCTGGTTGTCATTTCTGAGTGTTTCTTCCTGTGGATTTTTTGTTTCTGTTACTGTACCTTGACCTTGGATTGTGTATCCTGTTTCTGCTTGTTCTCTGCCCGCTGCGACTTGGAATGTTTACTGGACCTTGCTTCTCGCTGCCTACACTGTCAGAAAAAAGGGTACGGTTGGGGTACATTTGTGAACACTTAGGGTACAAATGGTGAAGTTGTACCCTCAATGGGTCATAGTTACACCTTAGGGTACTAATATGTACCATTTAGTGGTAAAAAAGGTACAAATATGTTTTCAACTGTCAGAGGGTCCATGTTTGGACCATTTAATCCCCAAACAAAGGTACAATCTGTGACAAGCCAAAGTGTATGAAATGGTAAAAGCTTATTAGGCTCTGCATCCACAGTGATCTCAATTCAGTGAACACATAATTGTCAATCACACAAAATAGATTAAACATAGAGCAAGATATTTATGTTCATGAGTTGTTGGTTATTTAGAAGAGATGTGCACAATAACCAAATATATTTAATAGTCCTTATTGGCTCTTATTGGTTCTGAACAGTGAAAGCACATGACCTTTTATTGATTATGAAGAGCATTAAGATGATAAGTTTTAAGTTAGAGTTAAAATAAATACACATGTACTAATCTTTTTTAGCAAAAGCAATTTTTAAAAGCAATGTAGACGAAAACTATTCAACGTTTATTTAAAATTATATGGGGTACTTTCACTTTGCCTCAAAGTACAAGTACGCGCATTTGTCCAGCCAATGGGATTGTAGCCCGCGCAGTGCACGACTATGCGCGCGAAGAAGAAATTGGGAGAGACCGTGCGTGCACAAAAAAACGACAGTTATTCCAAGATGGCTGTCTCACTCCTGACGCTGTCGACGGAGGATCTTCTTCAGAAAATGAAAGAAGCCGGAAGAAATATCACCGAAGACGAAGCACAAAAATTCAGAGGTATGTTTAGTTTTAAGTATTACCAGTTTTTACCAGAATTATCTTACAACTGGCTTTATGCCCAGCTGCACTACTTCCTGAACTTCAGCCAGCTCCTTGTTTCCTGTCTGCCATTATTGGGCAAAATTGATTAATTCAGGTGTGTCTGATTATTGTTGCCATGACTACTGAGGTCAGGCACACCTGAATTAATCAATTTGACCAATAATGGCAGACAGGAAACAAGGAGCTGGCTGAAGTTTAGGAAGTAGTGCAGCTGGGCATAAAGCCAACTCTAACCTAACTTTACCCGTGTTCACCCCGGACGCGAGCGATCGCGTGGCCTGCTTCTATTTTAATGGTTCTTAGTCTGGAATTAAACAATTTACGAATATCATCCGTGTGAGTTGATTTATATCCGTTTTATTTAGTAACGTTACATATTAAATGATGTTGTAAACGTCAGTCCATGAGAGTAATCATTTAGTCCTGTCAGTCATCACGAGCGAACTGTGTAAGTTAAGCAGCAGTCAACTGAGGCTCGGAGATCGAGGCATGTGTCAGCATCTAAGTTTGTTTACCATTTATCAAAACTGGTAAACTCGTGAAAAAGTTTCTAGTCTTTGAGCTGCTAATTTAAACAAGTTGCTTCTAAATATACACTCAGAAAAAAGGTACGTTAACCGTTACTCCCTGTACATTACTTCAAGTGTACATTATTGGTACCTTTAGGTTTTATACCTTAGGGTACTGCCCCAGTGACAGCTTTGTACCTTTTTTCTGAGAGTGTATTTTTCTAAATTAAAGTAATATTGTATACTGCTGTATTTCCATTGTAAGTTTAAAAGTTATTTTTAAAAAGACATTGATTTTATTGTTGCTGTTAAAACCTCAAGCTCACATTGATCATTCTTTCTTTTTTTCAGAAAATTAGGTTGACGGGGAAACAACAGAGTGTGGCCTCACAGAGAACATGATCTCATATTTATTTCAAGGCCTAACCCTAACCCTAACAGTCCAAGTTCAACAAATTTGTACATGAGATGGAGGTTCTAACAATGGAGCCAGTGCCAGCAGAATCCCACCAACAGACTTCAACTACAGAAATGCAAGTATAACATTGACTATTTTGTATTATATTTGTCCTATGTTTAGTGGTCGACCGATATAGATTTTTTCTTTTATGCCTGATGCTGATAATAAGTGTTGATGTAAGCAAAAAGTATGTTAAAATTATCATTTACAGTTATAACTCTTTTGTAAAAACATTGTAATTTTCTAAACCGTCAGGTAAACAAATATATGTGCATTCAAGTGAATGATTCACTTTCTCTTTCTGTCTATTTTCAGTTGTGTGATGAAGTTGACCGAATGCATTCATCAACTGTCATCTTAAGCCAGCACTTCAAGGACGGCTTTACCAGTATTGTGCCGAAGGTGCTTGAGCTTGTTCAAAGAAATGCTCCATTAGCCAAAATCTACAAAGAAGCATGAGAAGAGATGCTTGCAGAAGATCTACCAGGTATTGACATAAAACATAGCGGTTTTGTGATAATCTATTTTCAAACTTTAAGGACTGATAGTTTTGTTAATTAAAAGTATAGGTGCTCAACAAATACATTTGTTGAAAATGTGTGCTTAGTTTCCATACAGTATATCCTTGAGAAACTGTGATCTAGCGCTGGGTGATATGACAAAATTTTCATATCACGATATGAATAATTTTATTTCATGATAATGATATATATCACAATATAAATAAATTATAAAAAAAAAATGCTAGTGTAATGTAGAGTAAAACATTCTCAAACTTATTAAAGTAAACGGTTATCAAATAATGTAATTACAAGCCATAGGGAAAATAATTACAACAGGAAAAAAGATAAATTAAATGTAAAAAAAAAAAATTCAGTTGTGGATTATTAATCTCCTGTCACGTTAAAGGCTTAGTTCACAAAAAATGTCATCAATTACTCGCATTATTCCAAACCGTAAGATTGTTTATCTTCGAAAACACAACTGAAGATATTTTAAATTAAGTCTGAAATCTGAGAGGTTTCTGTCCCTCCATTGACAATACCATTGTTAATTTTGACAGCAAATTTTTATTTAGTTTTAGTCAGTCTTTTGAATAAAATGCCATTTAGTTTTAGTCATTTTAGTCATCTGAATTGTTTTAGTTTTAGTCTACTATTCGGGCCAATCACAATGCACTGGATCGCTGGCCAATCAGAGCACACCGTGCTTTTCTGAATGATGAGCTCTGTAAAAATCGATGTGTTTCAGAAAGGAGGGGCATAGAGAAGCAACAATAATGTACAGTATGTGTAAAATAATGATTTTTTTTTTTTTTTTTTTTTTTTTTTTTTTTAAACCTAAAACCGCGTAAACACATTGCATCAAACCAAATACACAAAATAATGTTCTTTTTATGACCCCTTGACCCCATTCTCTTTCCTTCTCACAGTTTGATGCTGATACTCCATACCCAACCATACAATTGGTAGAAACTGACTGGAAAATGGCTTTCTCCAAGAGGCTTCAAGTCCTTGTCAAGTGGTTGGTGTGGAGCTATGCAGGGGAATAGGAGTTGAAGGGATAATTGAAGAATACATTGACCTTTCTGCAGCATGCCATAGCAAAGATTACTGAGGTGGGTGACAAGCCCCTTCCAATAACTTTTAATCCAAAGTTGACTTTGAATGGAGTATTATGAAACCAGGGCAAGAGATGGACTTTCAGGCCCTTGACACATACTCTGCTGATGATAAATTGTTTGTGATCCTCAAGAATGTTTAAAAAGTTTAAATTAAATGTGTAGTACTGTGTTTGGTGAAATGTGTTTTGCTGATTTTGCTGTTTTAAGGATATAAAATTACAATTTATGAAATGTGTACTGCTAGAAAGATGGCCTTGTCATTCTTGATGTTCAAAACTGTTTTGAAAGTATAAAAAAAATCTTAAAATGAGATCTAGTACTGATTTGGGGAATCAGTGACAAGCCATTGTACCCCTGAAGGTACAAATTTTGCAAATTTTTTCTGACAGTGTACCCCGACCATTGCCTGTTATCTGGTTTGTCTCTGTCTTGTCTCTGTTGCCCTGTTTGCTGTTGTTGATTCCTGTCTGTTTGACTACTCTAGTAAATGCTGTGAATGGATCCCCTTGAGTCTGCTGATTCATTACAATAGGCTTACATTTATTTTTTAGTATATTTTATTGATTAATTTAAACCTTAAATGATGACAACAACAGTTAATAATAGTATGAAGAAGCAGGAGGAGAAAAGTTTTATTCTGTCTCGAAACTACTGCTTTGCTGTCATCGCTTCACTGATCCTAGCGCTGCTCGCGTGCAACAAAGCTCAGCTGATCATCATTGGATTTGAACGAAACGGCTCCTCTCATCAAAGCTTCAGCCGTTTGTTCGGCTCTCCGTTACAAGGTTTGTAAACTCGCCAAAGAAATGTCTACTCGCTATATATTAAACCAGGGCCAGCCCAAGCCTTAATGGGGCCCTAAGCAGAATTTTATTTGGGGGGCCATGGTGCCGCCAATATGATTGACCATTGTCCATGATTGACCATTGACCATGCTTGATTATTCGCAGACTACAAAACTCACCCATTATCAATTTTATTAGTTGTAGCTGTGTTGCTAACATCAATGTCTGCTTAGCATGTTTTTACCCTTATACGGTTTCAAATTGAAACGGTAGCAAACCCACAAGACTGGCTAGGTCTTATTTTCCACTTTAATATTCAAAGTCTTATAGTGCTAAGTGGTATAATCATTGTGATGTACTAAATAAACCAGCAAACCTGCTTTTGGTATAAAAAAATGCGTGCAGAACAATTAACTAGATACCTTTAGATAAACAGTAGGCCTATCTCTTATAAAAAATAATTTAATTACAAAACGGACAGTATTAAATTAAATGCTTAAGACATTAAATGTACAGATCAGAATCAGATGGACCTGTAACAAGATAATACATTTAAAGGGGTAAGTATAGTCCACCCATGAAAATTCTGCCAATTACTCATTCGCCATGTGTCGATTTTCTTTCTTCTGCTGAACACAAAAGATATTTTGATGAATATGTGAAACCATATTTTGGGTGAACTATCCCTTTAACTATCCATGTATATTATAGGCTGCTGTCCCGCTTCTAACAAAGTTAGACACAACTGAACATTACTTTCACTTTAGACATAACCAACTGTGTTTATGTAAATGTTATTTAGCAACTGTGTATTTGACAGTATTTGCACAATCAGATGCAATTTAGATAAAGTCCAGTAACCGGGTGCTGTTTGACAGGTTTTTAGTGTGCGCACACTCAGTGTGTACGCACACGGAAAAAAAATGCATGTCAGAACAGCACACGAATGAAATGTTTAACCGGCAAGGCTTTAAAGCAAATGCAAATAATAAATGTTTGTGATTGCGAATAAGTGCAGTGTCCCATGAGTAACTCCCATAAGTTCTCTCAAATAACCTTTTAAAACCCTTTACTTGCCAAAAAATATTAGGTTGTGAATGGATATAATCAGCTTTGTTCTTTTGTTTCCCCAAAACAACCAGTAGACCTACATTTCTAAAATAATCTGAACATTTCAGAGGCAACATTAAATTACAGTAAGTTACCTGCACCACGTGCAATTACTTTACTTTTCTGTGTGAAAAGTATTGAAATTGTATTGTTTGACTGTCTACTTGTGTTTTTTAATCTGTTATTCTCTGAAAATCTTCCCTCATGCTCTCAAATCTCATATGTTATTTTTTAAATGTAATCTAATATCACAGGTTTGGCGAATTGGTGCCAATAATGCTATGCATTTTTTCGTATACCTTAATCATTTGCATTTGAATATAAGACATTTGAACTCTGAATTATAACTTCAAGTTTAGTCTTTTTAGATGGGAAAAAAAACTATTATATGGCTTCAAAAGACTTACAACACAACCCATAACGCATGAGTTTCGGACTCATTTGATTCTTTGTAGGATCTTTTCTGGGACATTTTTGGAGCTTAACGGAATATTTATCCATTTTTACATAAATTGTTGCATTGAATTGAACTAGACAAGTGTACATAAGAATGGTTTCATGAATGATTTACACTTTTTTTTTCTTTTTTTTTCTGCTTGTTTCATGCAGTGAAAGTGAACGGTGACTGGGGTTGCATTATGCCTGAAATCTGCTTTTGGGTTCCACAGACAGAAAGTCAAACAGGTTTGGAATGTCACAAGGCTGAGGAAATTATTTTAATTTCACAACTATCCCCTTAATAACATTACTAACAGTAAATGTTGTACTTTGCAGGGATTTCGGTAAGCTGAAATACAAATTTGAACACGAATAAAAACCCTCCTGTAGACCTGAAAATCATTGAAGTGCCTGGACCATCGACTAGAAAAGAAGAAAAACAAACGGAAAACGAAGCTGCTGTATCTTTTCTAACTTGTTAAGAACCTCATGTCCCTGAAGATTTTATTATTGATTGCATTTTATGTTGCAGCGAGTAAAGGTGCGTCACATTTGTGAATTTCGTGAAATTACACAGGCAGAAGGTCTATTGACCATTATCAGCAGTGTAGCGACGTAATGTATGAAGCACAGCTCACACTGGAGTCACTTTCAAGCAGCTTTCTCTTGGTCAAATCCAGCTAATTCCAGTGACCAACTTGGTCTCATAGTGGAATTTTTTACCACACACAAAATTGCTGATCGTGTGGATTCTTATCGAAATGACTGGAATTCACCAGTGAAAATTCACAGAACAACAGATAATTTTACAGCACCTTAACACCCCATACTTAACTCTGTTATAACGGAAAATGTTTTCTGCTTGTTGTGACATAAAATGAATATTGTTTCCGGGTCGAAGCCTCTACTTCCTCTATCTTGTTTCTAGTGAGAATACTCTATAACCATTTATGAGCACTGTTGATTCAAGTTACATATTTAAGCTTTTCAAAAGCCATAGTGTACATTACAGTCTCCAGTCTCACGGCATCACAGACTTCAATAGTTTACGATTCAAAATAACTGAATAGCTAACCATCTGAGATTTCGGCATAGAGATAAAAGTTAGGATCATAATTTTCAGGAATATTATTGCACAATGAGTGTATATTAGCAGTTTGTTGTTTGTTTTTGGCATCTGACAGAGCTTTTGGATTTGGAAACAGTGACGTCAGACTTAACAAGCTTAACAAAACTTAAGTTAAGTGAAGATGCACACTTTTAATTAGGGTAGTCAAAATGTTAATGTCCTTTTTTTTTTTTTTTACATTGATTTATTACATGGAACATGTTTCCATGCATTTTGTTGATATGTCTTTTCTTGTATTTTTTCAGCCGTTTTTTTACTGCTAAATAGAGTAATGAGCTTTGGACTGACCCTTAAAAATATTATGTTTTTAGTGTTGGTAAGTAAATTTTTAACCTTACATTTAAAAGCATACACAGTTAATACATAGTTTGGCGTGTCAAAATGGTAACATTAGTTGTTATTTCAAGGATCTGTTGTTACTTGGCCTAACCCATTACAATTACTTATATTTATGTAAACTAATTTGTCAGGTTAATATAGTCAGATTAAGTGACATTTCTAACTTAAATAAAACCAGTTAAATTTGTTGTTTACACAAGAAGCTCACCTTAAAGCTCCAGTCCGTAACTTTTTTGGGTTCAAAATTATCCAAAATAATTTTGAGCAAGTACATACCAGCCAGTGTTTAAAACTTTCTGCTTGCCTCAGCTCGATTCAAAACGGTAAGCTTGTAATAATGTTTTCAATTCCATTGGTAGTGGTGGATTTCCGCGGGAAATTCGAGCATGTCTTTGCGTCATTACATAACATCTGTACACATAAAGGTGGTGTCTCGATTATGAATATGAGGATGTTGGATGTGGAGATTTATAGCCTTTTTTCACAGCACTTGATATAATTAAACTTATAAATGTGATGGCGGATCCAGAAAGGTTCAAACGACAATCACCAGTGACAACTGGAGATTCACCCGTTGTAAAATGCAAAAGACTTTGGACTGAGAATTTGTAAAAAGAGACTGCAACCGGGCCCATGCTAAAACAAGGATAAATATCTGAAGGACTTTAAATGTAGTCATGCAATGCTGATGTTGTTACCATTTTTAATTTGAGAACAAAGTATAATTTGCACGATTTGATGTGATATAAGCGATCGTTAGTTTTAATCTGACAGGTGATAATTATACGTAACATTAGAAACAAACGAGGAGATAATCAGTAACAGAATTATCCAGGAACTAAGATAAACAAAATATAATATAAAAGTCCTTAACATTGACACAAATATTCTGGGAAATTTATATTTTAATACATTTTAAACCATATTTATTGATTCAGATGCTCAATTCAAAAGGTAACATGTTTTATAACTATGTTTTGAAATATGCAAATTGGTTAAACAATGTAAAAGTTTTTACTAATAAAAACCATATCACATCCATAACACTGAGATTCAAATACATTTGTTTGAGGTTTAATTATTATTCCTATTAACTTTCATTTATTGTGCTACCGGGGCCTCCTACTGTAAAGATGACCCTACTGCCCATGCAGACTTTTCCCAGTACATTGACAACAAAATTTTCGAGAATTTGGCTGAATTTACAAATCAAAGAGAGGTACAAACTAGAGGAGTGTCTCTAAATACTACTCCATAAGAAATTAAAATTTTCTTTGGCATTTTGATCCACATGGCCTGCCTAGGATGTCCCAGAATTAAAATGTTTTGGGTCAAAAAAACAAAAGTGCCAGTTATAAGCAGCAAAATGACAAGGGATAGGTTTTTCAAGCTGAGAAGCTCACTCAATATTGTGGATGACCTTCTTTGGAAAGTTAGGCCATTACTTGACCGCGTGAGGCAAGGCTGCCTCAACCTCCCAAAGACAGAGAAGGTCTGCATTGATGAACAAATCAGCCCTTTCACAGGCCGCTGTCCAGTCATACAATATGTTCCAGGCAAGCCAAACCCTACTGGCCTAAATGTCTTTGTCCTTGCTTCTCCAAATGGTCTAATGCTTGATTTTGAAGTGTACCAAGGGAAGAATACATTCAATGGCCAAAGACTTGGAGTTGGACAAGCAGCAGTCCTACAATCCACTCCTATAAATGGAGTGCATTTATATAGCGCTTTCAACAGACCCATGGCCACCAAAGTGCTTTACATATTGCCTCACATTCACCCATTCATTCACTCATTCATACACCAACGGCGGTTGAGTCTGTTCCCACTGGAAGTCACCTATTCTTCGACCAATACTTCACAACAATCAATCTCATTGATGCATTGCCGGCAAAGGGCCTTCCAGCAACAGGAACCATAATGAAGAGCCGAGTCCCAAAGCAGAGCAAACTGCCAAGTGACAAGGTGATGAAAAAAGAGGGGAGAGGAGCATCAGTGTCTATGGTCAGAAAGAGTCCTGAGCTGGCAATCACAAAATGGTATGACAACAAAACAGTGTTAATGGCCTCCACAGTTCATGGGAAAGATCCTGAAGATGTCTGCAACAGATGGTCCAAAAAAGAAAAAGTCCATGTCCCAGTGAGAAGACCAGCAGTGATTAGGGAATATAATGACAACATGGGTGGCGTGGACCTGTGTGACCGCATGCTGAGCTTTTATCGAATGTCAAATAGGTCCAAGAAATGGACATTGCGTGTAATTAATCACTTATTTGATGTGCAAAGCGAAGAACACCAAACAGTACCTGGACTTCAAATTGCACCTGGCTGAGGAGCTGTTGGAATGTCCAGAACTTGATGACAGCATTAAAACAATTGAAGAAGAGTATGAGCCACAGGGCCGTGCACAGGGGGGTGGCCCGGTGGCTAGAGCCACTGCCCCTCTGACCTCATCGACTGAGGTGCCCCTCTTCCCCACCCCCGCCGCTCCACTCAAAGCATTCCGCTGATTCCGCTAATCCGCTAGAGGTTTTCCTGCTCGCTTCGCAGCATCACTTACATGTGTGTCTGCGGCGCTCTCTTGAAACTGAGAGTGAACACAACAGTTCACGAAAGCTGTCGCATTAACAGGTAGGCTATGCAAGACAGTCGTTGAATCTGCGAAATTATTCTTTTTGTGAATAATTTTTTGTGTATTTATATCGGTAATATTTTGCTCTTGGTCTTCACTAGCTAGTGCTAACAACTTGTTCAACATATCCACGTTCTTAGAATTAGCTGCTTGACTAATCAAATTATTGTAGCTACACTCGATCAGATCTAATACAAATAACTAAATTTTCAGTTGTTAGCACACTTTGTAGACAAAGTTCAACACTGTAGACATGGATTGAAAGCTCCAGCAAGCCAGCAGGTAAATAATCATATTGAACAGTTAGCAGACAGTTTGTCAGTTTAATTCTTGTAAGTATATTTCCCATTTTAATCACTTGTCTTAGTTGAAACTAACGCATCATAGGCTCTAAATTAGTTGTATGTTAGCATAGTATATAGATTTATGCTGTATGCTAATATGAAATTAAATGTCTATTGCTTATTGCTCTATTGAAGATGAGGCAGAGGCAGGCTCAGAGAGTGAGGGAGAGCCCATTGAGCATCAGCCAAATCAGACACTTACAGGTACATATAGGCCCTGTTTACACGAGAACGATTTCGGGTGAAAACGTAAAAATATTTTATCGGATGTGCCTTTCTTTTACACGGCGACGGAGTTTTTGGGGCTTAAAAACGCAAAAAAGTGAAACCACCCTCCTGAGTGGAAATCTTAAAAACGCTCCACCGTCGCGTTCCCGTCTAAAGGGTAAAAACGCAAATCTGCTCGCGGTGGCTCTCGTTGCGTACGTGTTTACATCACAGGCATGCGCCAAACAGGAAAATAAAAACCAACAAGTCGGATTATTTTCATACGTCGGACCTTCAAGTTGCCCTAGCACCCTAGCAGCACTGATAAACGTACAAGAGTCTTTTTGCTGTTCGCTTCACCATGTTTTGATTTCGCGCTACTAGGGAGAGAAGTAGAAGGAAGGCTGTACGCAGGCGCGCAGACTTGGTGTTGTTGTGTGGCAGTGCTTCACATAGCCACCTAGCCGCCTGGAGTGCATACTACATCGAATTTCACACACTTTTGCGTCACCATATGCACGCAGATTTCCCCCCCATAACGCTCGCCTAAACGCAGAATAAAAAGTGATAACGCAACGCCACTTTTGCGTTTTCTCTTTAGATCGTTTCTGTGTAAACATAGCCTTAGACATTACATTTAGTCATAGAGTACGCTTTTATCCAAAGCGACTTACAACTGAGGACTAAAGACAAGCCAAGTCATTGTGAAGAGGCAAAAACAAATATATATATATATATATATATATATATATTTTTTTTTTTTATGTTAAATGCTCACAGGTAAGTGTTGTTAAACTGGCTGACAGTAAAGGATTCTAAATAAGCTAGAGTTTGATAAGAAAGATAGACATTAAATTATTTGAATGGAAGAGTAGCCTAACATAAACTAAATTAGCCCTAAGCCTAACAATTGTATTTAAAATATGATTGAAGTTGAAGCTGGTGAAAACTAAACTTCTTAATGTTTGTGAACAAGAACGACTATCTGATCTTCTGCTTCTGGTCATTGAAAAAGACATCCCAATCATAAAAGATGAAGTTATTTAGATCTTTCAGGACATCGTACCAAAATAGAAAGGTTTTGCTGTAAAAGGAAAATACCACAATGTAAAACGGTAAATAGTTTCTGTTATTACCACCAATGTGTAATTGTGAATCATAAAAAAGTGTGTGCTGTTACACTTTTAATTGTATATTTTGTAATAACTGAATGATTTGTGTTAAGCAACCACCCCCTTAGTGCCCCTTTTTTTGGTTTAGGCCACTGCCCCTCAAAATTTCTGTGCACGGCCCTGATGAAATGAGGATCTTGCAACCCGAACCATCTGTGCGCAGACTAGGAGCCACCCACATGCCAGAGATGGTAGAAATCAACCATGCAGAAAGGTGCAGAAATAAGGGCTGTAAAAGCAAGACGTACATGAGGTGTACCAAATGCAAGATGTTTCTCTGCATTACCAAAAAGAGAAAATGCTTCCAAGAGTATCACCACTAAGCAAGTGAAACAATCCAGAATAATAATAACTTTTGATTTTTTTTTATGTTGACTTTATTCTTGGATTAATTTCACTCTATAGCCATATTCTGTTCATTTTTTTTTTCTGAGTTCGGCTTTTAGAACTAAACTGTTCCAAGACTATCACTGCTAAGCAAGTGAAACAATCCAGTATGATTTGGGCCAAATGAAAGGCCAAATTTGCTTTTGTTTTATTTTGTATTGCTGGATTAATATCACTCTACAGCCATATTCTGTAAATGTTTTTGTTTTCTGAGCAGCTGTCTTTTCAAAATAAATTGGTCCTGTGATCCACTACAGTGGACATGATGTAAAATTAAAATTAAAAACTCTAAATTGTAGAATTGTTTTTACCCCAAATAAGTAGGAAATCACACACACACACACACACACAAAATGGTGACACTTTTTTCCCTTGGGTCTCAGGAGGATATTGTCACTTTGACATCTGTCTTGGACTTTGTTTTGTCTTCTGTGTTTGTGCACCATGTGTTTTCTTGTTAATCAGTTTCACCTGTTACCTGTCATTATCCTCATAAGTCATCATCACTCACCATGTAGTGATGGGAAGTTTGGATAATTTTACTGACTTTCCTGTTCGAACTCATTCATCAAAATGAACGAATCTTTTTTCTGAGTCATTTCGTTCATTCAAGTGGCTTTAAACATTATACTTCTAACCGCCAAATTCCGCCGAACACATCCACCTATGCAATCTTGATCATATTCTGAATAAAGAAATCATTATAATGCGGTCAAAAATAATTTACAGGGAACATAATTAATTTACCTTCCGAGTCTTTCGTTCATTTGTCACGTGACAGACGCAATGAACGGATCGTTCATGAACGACCCATCACAAGTGTGCACCTGTTGTCACTTAGTCTA
Source organism: Gila orcuttii (assembly GCA_026230005.1). NCBI lineage: Eukaryota > Metazoa > Chordata > Actinopteri > Cypriniformes > Leuciscidae > Gila > Gila orcuttii. The sequence goes on along the minus strand of JAPDVR010000015.1, from coordinate 16,713,010 downwards.
CGCATTTGTCTGTCTGCATAGTCTCCCTAGTTTCAGTTTGTCCTGTTTGGTACGTGTCTTGTTCATAAATAATAAATAGAGTTTTAATGTTTTCTGTCTTCCTGAACGTGCCTCACGCAGCCAAAGTATGACAGGAAAACCGACCACACCTAAAAAGTTGGTAATTATTTGACTGACTGTACAGTGTGTGCAGAATTATTAGGCACGTTGATTTTCTGATCATATTTTATTCCCAGGCACATTTTGCCAATTCCAAAACATATTAATCTTAATAACTACTATTCATTTTGTATTTAATCATTTATAAGTGATATATAATTGTTCATTGTGGCGAACAGAACGGCCGAGGGACGTGAGAGAACGGCGCGAGGCCGGTGGTGCGATTGCTAATGAGCAGCACTTGTGAGCCACACCGGTCTCGCATCTCTCACGGAGGAGCGGAAGCATAAAGGGGGAGCGACGACGTTGACGATCGAGAGAGGAACAGGCCTGATTTTAGTTGTTTGGTTTTTGTATTTGTGTTTTATTTTAGCCAGCAGTCGTCCGCGAGGGGCTGCTGGCCGTTATGTTTATTTTTGGTAAGCCAGCAGTCCTCCGCCAGGGGCTGCTGGCGGTATTTTGGTTTGTTTGTTTTATTTTTAATAAAGTGTGTTAAATGTTCGCCGGTTCCCGCCTCCTCCTTCCCTGAACATTGTTACATTCATGAAGGCTGGAAATGAAAAACGCCTTATATTCAGGTGTGCAGAATTATTAGGCAAGTTTTCTTTTACAGATAAAATAAGCCAAAAAAGAGATTTAACTAAGACTGAAAAGTCAAAAATTATGAAATGCCCTTGAGAAGGATGCAATACTAATGCAATACTATAAATGGCAGTTGAAGCATGACCATTGGACAGTGAAATGCTCTTGGGTCAGCAGGGTCAGACAAATACAGGGGGAGAAGAAAAGACACATGCAAAACTGCAAAAGAATTAAGAATTAAGGTGAAGAATTAAGTGTGAAACCATCAGGAACCCTTAAGTCTTCAGCGCCACCATTTTCCAGACCTGCAACCTACCTGGAGTCTCCAGAAGAGCAAGGTTCAGGGTCTCAGAGACTTAGGTTGGGTAAAGAATCCTAGAAATGAACCCCCTCTTAATAAGAATCACAAGCTGAAGTGTTGTGAAATACATGAAGACTGTTTTTTTATAGGCTTTATAGACAGACAGATTGAGAGTGACTCTTGAAGGACCAGCACCACATCCTCTTCTACCACTATTTGAAGAATTCCTCTTCCAGAATCTGACAGTCAGTTTTGGGAGTTAATTTTTAGTCCATCTCTACAAAACAGACTTCAGGGTAGGAGATGGACTAAAAATAAACTCCCAAAACTTATTACAACGTATTCTGGAAGATCAGAAGATTCTGGCCAGTTTCAATCCCTGAAGAAGCCTATGGAGGAGTGAGCCAGCCCTCAGATTTCATCAAAAATATCTTAATCTGTGTTCCGAAGATGAACGAAGGTCTTACGGGGTTGGAGCAACATGAGGGTGAGTAAATACTAACAGAATTTTCATTTTTGGGTGAACTATCCCTTTAAGAGATGATTCAAAAAAGAACTCCCAAATTTTTCACAGTGGTTTTGATACAAGAATTTAAATAACCACAATTAATATTTGGTTTTGCTTTTCCCACAGAGGGCCCAAAAACAATTGCTTCAGTCTTACTCTCATTTAAATGCAAGAAATTGTAAAGACGAGGCTGAGGCAGCATTAGAATCCATTTGCGGGTGTTTATTAGCAGCAGGTTGTAGTGAAGGGAATGTTAAGCCAGGCAATAGGTCAAAATCACAGTAGCAGTCCGATCTAGCGACATACACAAGGGTAATCCAAAAGGCAGAGATGAGGAAACAGGCAAAAGGTCCAAACACAGTCATCAGTCCGAAAAACAGGCAATCAGAACAGAAGGGTAATCCAAAGGGCGTGAATCAGATAAACAGGCAGAATCATAAACAAAGTCAGAAGGCAGAGAACAAAGGTAACGCTTGGTAAGGCAGATGAACTGTTTAGAATTTTGAAAGGACCAACGTACCTAGGGCTGAGCTTCCTGCTCGGTAGCCGCAGCTTGAGGTCCCTAGTCGAAAGCCAGACCCGCTGTCCTGGTTGGTAGGGAGGATGTGGGCAACGTCGCCTGTTAGCCTGGAGTTCTTGAACTCTTACAGCTCTCTGAAGACGGACGTGTGCACTGTCCCACACCCTCTCACTACGCCGGATCCAATCGTCCACTGCAGGGACTGATGAGGGTTCGCCAGACCACGGAAACAAAGGAGGTTGATACCCAAGGACGCACTGGAAGGGGGTCAGGCCAGTTGAGGAGTGAGTTAAGGAGTTTTGTGCATATTCTGCCCATGGGAGGAATTCCGACCAGCGGTGTTGTTCTCGGCTGCAGTATGTTCGAAGATATCTGCCTATTTCTTGGTTTAATCGTTCCACTTGTCCATTAGACTGAGGGTGGTATCCTGACGTGAGACTGATGTTGATGTCCAGATGCTTACAAAAAGCTCTCCAAACTTGAGACGTAAATTGGGTTCCTCTATCGCTGATAATATCATCTGGTATACCATAAATTCGAAAGACATGGTGAAATAGTGCTTGAGCAGTTTCCATGGCAGTGGGGAGACCTTTTAGAGGAACTAACCGACAGGACTTGGAAAAGCGGTCAATTATGACAAGGATAGCAGTGAAGCTATTGGAGAGCGGTAGATCGGTCACAAAGTCAATGGACAGATGGGACCAAGGACGGTGTGGGATAGGTAGTGGTTGGAGGAGACCAGAAGGTAACTCTTTGGGGGTTTTAGATTGGGCACAGACTTGGCAGGCTTTGACATAAGTAGCGACATCCTTGGTCATCGAAGGCCACCAAAATGAGTTCCTTAGTAGTCGAAGAGTGCGAGATATACCCGGATGGCCAGAGCTGACAGAAGAATGGACCCATTGCGTTACTCTGTGACGTAGATCATGTGGTACATACTGTTTGTCAGGAGGGCAGTTATTAGGTGCAGGCTCTTGTAGTCGTTCCCTTTGTATTTCCTCCATTATGTCCCAGGTGACTGGGGCGATGACAATAGAAGGTTGGAGAATACATTCTGGTGTGATGTTTTCTGTGGGAAGATCATATCGCCTAGATAAGGCATCTGCCTTGCCATTCTTACTGCCTGGTCGATATGTTACTGTAAACTGAAACCGTGTGAAAAACAGAGACCAGCGAGCTTGGCGTGAGTTGAGACGTTTGGCACTCTTGATGTATTCTAGATTCTTGTGGTCGGTTATTACTTGAAAGGGATGGATAGCTCCTTCGAGCCAGTGTCTCCACTCTTCGATGGCTGCTTTCATGGCCAAAAGTTCTTTGTTCCCCATATCATAATTCCTTTCTGCTGCACTTAACTTTCTTGAGAAGAATGCGCATGGATATAGTTTACCAGGTTGGCCGTGACGTTGGGAGAGTACAGCTCCAACTCCACAGTCTGAAGCGTCTACCTCCACCACAAACGGGAGATCAGGATCAGGATGTTTTAAGATGGGGGCTGTTGTAAACCTTTCCTTCAAGGTATTGTATGCCTGGTTGGCCTCTTCAGTCCATTTTAGTTTCGAGGGTTTTCCTTTTAAGAGGGATGTCAAGGGGGAAGCAATCATACTGTAATTTCTGATAAAGCGCCGATAAAAGTTGGCAAACCCCAGAAACCTTTGAAGCTCCTTTACAGTGGATGGTTGTGGCCATTCTGTGACTGCCTGGACTTTGGATTCATCCATTTTAACTCCTTGGTGACCGATGTTGTAACCCAGGAATGTAGTTTCCCTGACGTGAAATTCACACTTCTCTGCCTTGACGTATAGTCGGTTTGCGAGTAGACGAGAAAGGACTGTCTTGACATGGTTGATATGTTCATCTTCAGATCTTGAGTAGATTAAAATATCGTCAATATAAACTATTACATACTGGTTCAGAAGATCTCAGAAGATCTCATTGATGAATGACTGAAAAACAGCTGGAGAGTTAGCCAGTCCATATGGCATCACCTGGTATTCATAGTGCCCTCTAGTGGTGAAGAAGGCCGTCTTCCATTCATCGCCCTCTTTGATTCTGATCAAGTTATAGGCACTCCGTAGGTCAAGTTTGGTGTAGATGGTGGCTTCTCTGAGCTGTTCCAGGGCTGAGGGAACCAATGGAAGGGGGTAGCGGAATTTCACTGTGACGTTGTTCAGACCTCTATAATCAATACACAGCCTTAATCCGCCATCTTTTTTCTCAACGAAGAAGAATCCAGCTGCAGCTGGAGATGTGGAGGGTCGGATGAAACCTAAGCTTAATGCTTCTTCGATATATTCCTCCATGGCTTGGGTCTCCTTCCTGGACAGGGGATAGACTTTACTTTTAGGGGGCATGGCATTGGGGAGTAAATTCATTTCACAGTCCCAGGGGCAATGGGGTGGTAATTGCATAGCTTTAGTTTTACTAAAAACTTCTGCCAGATCATGATAACACTTGGGAATATTCACAGTTCTGTTAGTTTCTGGGCTTTCAATGGTAGTTGTGAAACATGGTTGGGGAACTTGGGAAAAACAATGGTTTTTACAGAAATTAGACCAATGGGTCAACTCACCATAATGCCAGGAAATAACGGGGTCATGAATGGATAGCCATGGAAATCCGAGGATCATTTCGTGTTTAGGAGAGTCAACGATGTACAGAGAGATCGATTCTTTATGAAACAAACCTACTTGGAGTGTCAGTGGTTTGGTCTGATGGGTAATCCCCTCTCCGATTGTGTTGTCATCAATTGCTTTGATCTTGATAGGAGGATTACATGGTTGGGTGGGAATATCATACTTTGTGATAAGTTCCTTATGTATGAGGTTCAAAGCTGCTCCAGAATCGATCATTGCTGTTAATGAGATACATGCATTTTCAGTCTTTAGTTGGATGGGGAGCTTGAATGATTTATTAGAAGTGAAAAATGTTCAAGATTTACCCGGGAGGTTGTTTGGATCTTATGTGGACACCCTTGACTGCGGTGGCCGGCTTCACCACAGTAGTAACATAGACTGAGTTGTCGTCTTCTCATACGTTCTTCCTCAGATAATCTAGATAGACCGAGTTGCATAGGTTCGTCATTAGGCTTGATAGTAAATGTAGTCATCGGTTGTGAAATGGCAGGCGTAGAGTGTTGAAATTTCCCCACACTCCTTCGTTTGGGTGCTTGTCTCATCAGATTATCAATCTTTATAGCCAGGGTCACAAAGTCAGAAAATGATAAATCCTCTCCTTTACAAGCCAGCTCTGCTTGCAGATCAGGGTTGAGGCTCCGTTGAAACACAGCTTTCAGTGAGACATCATTCCATCCACTTTGGGCAGCGAGCGTTCTGAACATGATGGCATAATCAGCAGCAGTACGGTTACCTTGTGATATTTGTAGAATTTGTGCTGATATATCCTTGCCCCCAGCGGGATATTCAAACACTTTGCGCAGTTGTTGGATGAAATAATTGAAAGATGTTCTAAATCGTACAAACTGTTCAAACTTGTTTCCCAAACTGCTGCAGCCCAGTCCAGAGCTCTGCCTGATAATAACGTCATCATGAAAGCGCATTTCTTTCCATCTGATACAAATCTGTCTTCTTGGTTATCAAAGTAAATCTTTACTTGACGAATAAAGCCCTTACATTGCTCTGCACATTCATCAAATTTGTCTGGTAACGCAAAGCTTACCGTTTTCGGCGTGGTCGATGGGAGAGACTGGATGTAAAGAGTCAGGTGTTCGTTGACTGACTGGAGCTTAGTGAGCTGATCTTGGTATCCCTTTAACACTTCACTTTGATAGGCGAAAGCTGCTTGCAAGTTGGAAACTTCCGCTGGATTCAGTTGTGGTGAAGTATTCTGTAAAGACGAGGCTGAGGCAGCATTAGAATCCATTTGCGGGTGTTTATTAGCAGCAGGTTGTAGTGAAGGGAATGTTAAGCCAGGCAATAGGTCAAAATCACAGTAGCAGTCCGATCTAGCGACATACACAAGGGTAATCCAAAAGGCAGAGATGAGGAAACAGGCAAAAGGTCCAAATACAGTCATCAGTCCGAAAAACAGGCAATCAGAACAGAAGGGTAATCCAAAGGGCGTGAATCAGATAAACAGGCAGAATCATACACAAGGTCAGAAGGCAGAGAACAAAGGTAACGCTTGGTAAAGCAGATGAACTGGCAATACTTCGCAATGTGCAAACACACAAACTCTTCTGAAATACAATCCAAACAGGAAATGAAAGTAGAAGCAGAGGGAGCGGTACACAGTCAATATTCAGGAGAGGGCTCCCTCTGCTGGCGTGGCATTACAGAAATTCAGAGACATCCAAGATCGTACATCAGCTAAACATCCAAGCAAGGTTTCTAGGCCTTGCTTGTCAATGTTTGTACGATTAAAAGGTGGCTAATTCGTACGAATTCATACGACCTCACTCGTACGAATTTGTACGAGAGTCAATGTCTATGTTTTAAAGGTAAATAGATTTGGGTGACATCTGCATAAAAATGAAAAGACACTCCATGCTTCCTGAAAATTTAACCTAGTGGAAGCATCTAAAGTGAAAATAAAATGGGCGCCAGAATAGAGCCTTGAGGGCCACCACAGGTAACACATGCTACAGATGAAACAGCGTGACCAATACCTACGGAAAAGGTTCTATTACTAAGATAAGATCGGAACCAGCTAAGGGCAGTTCCTTGAATGCCCACACACTTTTCAAGGTGTGATAAAAGAACGTCATGATCAACTGTATCAAATGCCGCACTCAAACTAATAGCACTAAAATTACTGAGTTCCCAGAGTCAACTAATAATAAAATATAATTTAGTACTTTTAAAAGTGCTGACTCAGTACTATGTTTTTTCATAAATCCAGACTGGATTTTTTCTAGAATACTGTTTGTTGCCAGAAACCTCTGCAATTGCACAGACACGGCTTTCTCTAATATTTTTGCAATGAAAGGTACATTTGAGATTGGCCTGAAATGCGATAAGATAGTTGTATCCAGGCTTGGCTTTTTCAACAAAGGCTTCACCATAGCATGTTTGCAAAAGGATGAAACAGACCCTGAAAGAAGGCTTTTATTTATAATTGCTAGTATCCCATCCCCAACAAAATCAAGTACCAATTAAAAAAATTGGGTTGGAACAATATCAGATGCAGAGGTGCCAGGCTTCAGATTAGCAAATGAATCCATTAAACCCAGCAAAGTGCTCGGCTCAAGTGAATTAAAAAACCTAGTGAGAATCAAAAGATCTAAAGGGTCATCAGTACAAGGAATAATGGACTGTCTAATTGCATCTATTTTATCAAGTCTTCACACAAAGTTGAGGACTCTGCTAAATATATATTGCCATTTGGATTAAAAACAGAATTCAAGAAATTAAATAAAGTCCTAGGACTATTTGTGCTTTCTTTTCAAATTATCTCAGAAAAATAGTGAGATTTCACAGCTTTCACTGCTTTTTGGTATATAATTAAATTAATTAATTAATTATAATTAATTTACTTGGAGTTTATCCTTTTTCCACCTGCGTTCTGCTCTTCTGCAGGCTTGTCTACTACAAGTATTGCTGTTTAGCCATGGTTCAACTTTGTTTTTATGTTTTTTTAGTTTATAGGGGCAATAATATCTAAAACAGAAGCTAATGCACATTTAACACATTAACAAGATAATCCAAAGAACCCAAATCACAGGCCTCATTGAATGCCACTGAAAAATTATCCACAGAGGTTGGAGCAAAAAGGCCAACACATGACCATTTTACAGGTCTAATAATTTCAGTAGTATGACAAGAAATATCAGCAGTAAACATAATAGGCTTATGATTAGAAAAACTTAGGAAATTAGGAAGTTTCTCACAATCAGATTCTCAGTCCATGATGGAATGGGCCAACAAAATGATGCATAATAAAGTATTTTAATTATTTTTTTATTGCTAATGATTTATGATTGCTTTTAAAGTATAAATATAAACATATTATTATTTGTGTCTTTGCAATATAAATGAGGTGATCACAGGTGTGGATGATTCTTAAATTTCCAGGATGGCTCGACTTAAGAGTCACAGTTAGTATTAGGCTAAAATAAGAATACCGATTATTTTAGTGTTTCAGACAGAGATCACGATTCTGAACAGACAACTAAACAACATAACATGTCATTTACTAGAGGTTCTGACAAAATGTTAATTTCTGCAGTAGATTTAAAATGTTTAATCTGAATGAAAAAAAAAAGTTTGAATGAATGATTTAATGACTAAAATACTTGTTTCATTACTGGATGAATCAGCGTTTTTGAACAAATCTCTAGAATGAATGAATAAAAAATGACAAATACAATTGTTTACCAGTCTCTTGTCACCACATGTTTGTGTAATAATGTGAAATCTTTATCTTTAAGTGTCAAGTTTCTTGCAAAAGTTGATTTACTCTATTTTGATTGCTACTGTAGACAGTGTTATAAACTTTTATCTCAGTACTTCTGTGATCATTTGAATTACGAGCTGATGTTGTTGTAATATTATATAAGAATATAATAAATGACTGTTGTGTCAATCTAACATCATCATTCTGTGAAGTGGTGCAGGACAACATTATCCAACAAGTGCTTGTTTCAGACTCTCATCTCATCTTGTTTTGGGCATCTGGGCATCATTTTTTTTTACTGCTTGATTAATATAAGCAGCACGGCAATGCTTTGTGTGCTCCTCTTCTCATAATAAGGACCTGAAATAGGTAAATATAAGTCTGCTTTTTAAAACATAAAAATACACATAGTATTAAAGGAGTAGTTCACTTTCAAATGAAAATTAGCCCATGATTTACTCACCCTCAAGCCATAGGTGTATAAGTCTTTCTTCTTTCAGTCAAATACAATTGGAGTTATATTGATAAACACAGACGCTTCCAAGCTTTATAATGGCAGTGGATTGCAACCAACAGATTGAAGCTCAAAAAAAGTGTATCCATCCATTATATAAGAACTCCACACGGCTCCAGGTGGTTAATAAAGGCCTTCTGAAGCAAAGCCATGAGTTTGTATAAGAAAATTATTAATATTTAAAACTTTATTAAATAAATTAACTAGCTTCCGGCCAAACGAGCATACGGATTGCACTTAAGTGTAAAGCGCAACTTATGCGAGTAATGCAACATACTGCTGATATTTAGGCCTACACTACACCATGACGTACTACGCTACTTCTGATGTCACAAATTGCATAAGTGGCTCTTTAGGCGTAATTAGACAGCGAATGAATGTTTGGCCGTAAGCTACTTATTTTACTTTATAAAGTTTTAAATATGGATATTTTTCTTACACGAACCCCTTTTTAACCCCCCAGAGCCGTGTGGAGTTTGTTTATGATGAATGGATCCCCTTTTTTGAGCTTCAAATTGATGGTTGCCATGCACTGCCATTATGAAGCTCGGAAGCGTCAGGGTGTTTATTAATATAACTCCGATAGTGTTTGTCTGAAAGAAGAAAGTCACATACACTTAAGATGGCTTGAGGGTAAGTAAATCATGGGGTAATTTTAATTTTACTCTAAATAAATTACGTAAAATCTAATTTTGTAAAATCAAAACACCTCACACATAACTAAAGGTTAATGAATCCATACCAGAAGTGTCAGTGCAGTGTAGTAGATAAAGAACAAACCTTCATCATATTGCCAGTACTCATCTGGATCCTTGGTCAACCTGGGGTGGGGTGGAGTGGGCTGATAAGTCCTTAGAAAGAAAGATTTAACTTTTACAATTCCTTTAAACAATATTAAACAAAACATATTTAAATTGTACCAACATTTGCCATTATAAAACATTCAGACAACATTAACAAATGGTCCCCAATAGCTCCCCGGGCACCGCAGCAAAAACGGCTGCCCACTGCTCCGGGAGTTCACAGTGTGTGTGATTGTTCAATAATCACTGCTGTGTGTGTGTGCACTTGATTGGGTGAAATGAAGGACACCATACTTGGCTACATGTCACGTCACATCACATCACATCACACAATTGTAGCTTTAAAAAAAGCAAATTAGTACATCAAAATCAAACAAACCATCTAATAATTTTACATGTAGCCGCATTTATCCTGTTATGACACGTCTGAGGGTCTTTCCCTTGATGTTCTTAAGTTAACTAAATAAAGGACTGATGATGGTGACATGTTCTCCTTTCTTTGTATCTTTAGAGAAAGAAAGACAAAAGGAAAAAGATACTCATATTTGTTACTGGTAGAGGAAATGACTGTTGTGATGATGCGTATAATATTTTCAACTACACAATATAATAATCCCAATGTAAGATTTAGAAGCAACGGCTAAAATTGACTAACATCTTACTGAAGTTTATAATCGTGGTGGATTTGTCTCTCTGTTGGGTGCCTGTTCTCCCCAAAAAATCTTCTTCCAGTGCTTGATATATATATAAATATATATATATATATATATATATATATATATATATATATATATATATATATATATATATATACTAGCAGTTACCAGTTTTTGACAACCCGATCTCACGGCAATTCGTACGAATTTTACGAGGTGGCTAATTCGTACGAATTCATACGACCTCACTCGTACGAATTAGTAAGAGTTTTGCTAAATCGTACATATTTTACGAGTTGCCCAATTCGTACGAATTAGCCACCTTTTAATCACTCGTACAAATTCGTACGAATTGGTCGTGAGATAGCGTTGGTTTTTGAAGAGGTGCTGTAAAAATACTCAGAAACAGGCATCTACAAAAAAGAGATTTAGACCAATAATATTCGCTGTACTCTTCTGTAGATTTTACCAGTCACTTTAGTCATTCGGATGCTCCTTCCCAAGTAAAAAAATAAATAAATGAAAAACCTATACCAAAATATATTTAAAACACATTTATTTCATACTTATTATAGGCCTACTTCAAATCCATTAACATAATTATTGACACATCACCTTATATTTAATTTATAATTAAACTTTATTTGGAGCATTTCTTTATTACACAATGCACATTTTTAATATTTTCATATTTTAAAAAAAAATGAATATCACTAATAAAGTGTACCTAGTTCCACTTTAGCACAAATCCACTTAACCTATTACCATCATTTTACCCATTACCTATTACTTTTGATACCATTAAAGCTGTTTCAAGTCCTTTCCAAATCTGGTTTTATTTCTTTCATCGTGTGTCGGTAACAAAAGTTATGGTTATCTGAATTCGGCTGATCGCTATGATTTTCAGGAACGGAATTTTGAGAAAAACAAGTTTAATTAACGTACTCGGTTACTAACGTAACCTCGGTTCTCTCTAGAGAGGGAACGAGTACTGCGTAATATCTTACGCTACGGGGAAACCTCTTTTCCACGAGATATTGAAGCCAAAAATTATCCTTTAATTTTGATTAATGTAAAACGCTGTGCGGCAGCGTGCAGACATAGGCAAGACGGCTCGCGCGCCTATTGGCTGCCCTGCGGCAACAGCAGCAAGCCTATCGAGAGAGGCCCTGCGTGACGTGACATCCAATGGGGGCGCTTCGCGCCCATTTCGTCACGTCCCGCCAGAATAGCCGTGGCCTTGGCCTATAAATACGCTCGACAGGCTGATACAAACTGGTTTTCATCGCTGAAGCGAACCAGCGCTGTTGTATGCACGGCAAGATACGCAGTACTCGTTCCCTCTCTAGAGAGAACCGAGGTTACGTTAGTAACCGAGTACGTTCTCTTACGAGAGTATCTCTCGTACTGCGTAATATCTTACGCTATGGGGAACACAATGTAAGACGCCGTGCGTACTGGGATCCCACACTAAAGTCCCAAGGGCAGTAGCCCGGGGCTCATATAGTGCATAATCACCGTAGACTCACAGAGAGTCGGAGAAGAGAGGCTACAAGCATCATTCCCCATGAAAGAGCATCCCACAGGAGCTAGTTATGTTAACAGTATTTCCCGCAGACAGGGTGAACGCGTTCAGCCTGAACTGGGCAAAAGTACGGGTTATTCAACACCCATGGAGCTGTTCTATCGATCAGTGAGCGATACTCAAGCAAAACTCAGCATTCTGCGCCGGCGCAGCGGGACAGAAAGTACTGAATTCTAGACCGACAGCAGCTTGGCCTGTAAGGCGGGAACCTCTAGGTTATAGAACCTTATAAATGTAGACGGCGAGGCCCAGCCCGCCGCCATACAGATATCATGCAAGGAAATCCCACTAGACCACGCCCACGAAGAGGCCACGCCTCTCGTGGAGTGCGCTCTGACACCCAAAGGACACTGCAGGCCTTTAGAAGTGTAAGCCAGCGCTATGGCATCGACTATCCATCTGGATAGGCTCTGTTTTGATGCGGCCAGTCCCTTGGAGCGTCCGCCAAACAAAACAAAGAGCTGCTCGGTCTGCCTGAAGACAGACGAGCGGGACACATAAGCTCTCAGCGCCCTGACGGGGCAAAGGAGATTAGCATCCGCCTCCTCATTGTTCACCGGGAGGGCGCACAGGGAAATAACCTGGGCCCTGAACGGTGAGTTGAGGGATTTGGGCACGTACCCGTGCCTTGGTTTGAGTATGACTTTTGAGTCATTAGGCCCAAACTCCATACAGGACGCGCTTACTGAAAGCGCTTGTAAGTCCCCCACGCGCTTCATTGAAGCCAGAGCCACAAGAAATACCGTTTTGAAAGACAGGTGCTTCATGTCTGACAAATGGATTGGCTCGAATGGGGCACCTTTCAGGGCTTCCAGAACCGTAGAAAGGTCCCACATAGGGACTGAGGGAGGTCTGGGAGGATTCAGCCTCCGAGCTCCCCTGCGGAATCGCACGACGAGGTCGTTTTTCCCCAGTGACTGGCCAGACGTCGGTTTTGCAAACGCCGTTATGGCCGCCACGTATACTTTGAGCGTGGACGGGGTTCTACCCTTATCCAGCAGCTCCTTAAGGAAGGAGAGCACTTCCGTAACCCCGCAGTCTACGGGTGAAAAGCCCTGAGCTTGACACCAGGTAGAGAACACTGACCATTTCGAGGAGTAGAGCCGTCTAGTAGACGGGGCCCTAGCCTGCGTGATCGTGTTTAACACTCCCTCCGGGAGGTTAGCGGGTACCCGTTGATGGCCCACACATGTAGGGACCATAATTCCGGGCGAGGATGCCAAATCGAGCCCTTTGCCTGAGAGAGGAGGTCTCTCCTCACCGGTATCGGCCACGGGGCATTGCTGATCAGCTGCATCAGGACTGGGAACCAGGTCTGGTTCGTCCATAGCGGAGCCACGAGCAGCACTGGGCATCCATTTTCCCTGATTCGTTCCAGCACTTGAGGCAGGAGCGAGACGGGGGGAAAAGCATAGAGGGGGCGTCGGGGCCAAACGTGGGCCAGCGCATCCCTGCTCTTGGAGAAAAGGTTCGGACAGTGAGCGTTTTCCTGGGACGCGAACAGGTCCACCTGCGCTCTGCCGAATGTCTCCCACAGCAGTTGGATCGTCTGCGGGTGCAGCGACCATTCCCCTGCTGGGACATTGTTTCTGGACAGTCTGTCTGGTCCCAGATTCAGGTGACCAGGCACATGCGCTGCTTTCAGTGAAAGCAGGTTGTGCTGAGCCCAGTCCAGGAGGCGTTTCGTCAGCCTGTAAAGGCTTCAGGACCTGACGCCGCCCTGGTGATTTATGTACGCCACCACTGACGTTGTCCGACCGGACTAAGACGTGGCGGCCTTTTATCTGGGGACAAAAGCGCCTTAGCGCGTTGTCTACTGCCAGCATTTCTAGACAGTTTATGTGTAGGAGCTTCTCCCGTTCTGACCACTGGCCAAAGAACGGCCTGCCCTCGAGCAGCGCTCCCCATCCCGAGGTGGAGGCGTCCGTGGACACCACCATCACACTCGAGGGAGTCCCCAGACTCACGCCTGACTGGTACCAGTTGGCTTTTTTCCAAGGTTTCAGAGCCGAGACGCATTTCCTGTCGACCCTGAGGCGAAACAGACCAGCGGCCCATGCCCCGGGCGGAACTCGCGCTTTCAGCCATAACTGCAGTGGGCGCATGCGAAGCAGGCCCAGCTGAAGTACCGAAGATGCTGAGGCCATGAGACCCAGTATTTTCTGAAACCGTTTGAGCGGGACTATAGAGCCGCGGCGGAAGGATTTCACTGCGCGCTGAATGTCCAGTCCTCGCTCCGGCGACAGACGTGCTGTCATAGACAGCGAGTCTATCACTGTTCCCAGAAAAGAAAATTTCTGGCTGGGAGACAGCGAACTCTTCGCCCAATTGACTGTGAGACCCAAATTCTCGAGATGCTCGAGTAATGCGGTCCTGCGTTCTATGAGCTCCGATCGTGATCGAGCTAGAACCAACCAGTCGTCCAAGTAGTTCAAAATTCGCATGCCCTGAAGTCTCAGGGGTGCGAGAGCCGCGTCCATGCACTTCGTGAATATACGGGGTGTTGGGGACAGGCCGAACGGTAGGACTGTGTATTGATATGCCTGGCCCTCGAAGGCGAATCTCAAGAATCGCCTGTGACGTGACGCAATCTGTATTTGGAAATAGGCGTCCTTCAGATCTATTGACATGAACCAGTCTCCCTGGCGCACTTGCGCAAGGATTTTGCTGGTTGTCAGCATTTTGAACTTGCGTTTCAGAAGCGCTTTGTTCAGTTGTCGCAGATCTAGAATGGGTCTGAGACCCCCGTCTTTTTTCGGTACCAGAAAATATCTGCTGTATACACCCCCTTCGCTCTGAGCCTGAGATAAAGGTTCTATGGCCCCTTTGCTCAGTAGTTTCGCTATTTCGGTTCGAAGTAGATGAGATACTTCGTTGTCTACCGTGGTTTCGACACGTCGAGCGAACTGTAGCGAATAGCCTCTTTTTATAGTGTTCAACACCCATTCTGATACCCCGGGAAGCTTTGCCCACGCATTTGCGTGAATAGCTAGAGGCAGAATGAGATCCGGGCTCTGGCCGCGGCATAGCGGCGGCTGCAGAGCTTCGGTGTGCTGAGACATAAACACTGTTTAAAGTGTGCGAGGCGGGGGGCGCGCCGATCACGGCAGGCAGCCTGGTCGCGCTCGATTTCTCTATGACAGATTGTGGAGAGAGAGCGAGCGGGACAAACCCCGTAGGGTTCAGCGTGTCTGTGAGCGAATGTGGGCGCGGGACAGCGGGCACATTTAGCTGCACTGAAAACACCGTCGGCTTGCGCTGACTGAATATGTGTTGGTTTTGTTTTTACAGAAACCGTGGGACACGCATCGTGTAGTGTTTGTGGGCACTGTGTCGTGGGCACATTCACTACGTTTGCACAATCGGCATGAGTCGATTTTATTTGTGCTAGCCCTGAACTGTGGCGGGCTGTGTCTGTGTGTGGGAATGGGCACTGAGACGTGGGCATTCTTACAACACTCATAACACCATCGGCCATGGCCGGAATACCAGAAAATACATTATTTTTTGGGATTTATCTGGGTCGCCGTAAAAATGGCGTTAATGTGCAGGCAAGCGGGCTGTGGTACCGGCTTGTTTACTGCGAAATACACTGGAACAGTCACATTGTTTGGAACTGAACGAGCGAGAGGTTTCGGTGGAGTCTGGCCGCGGCGAGACTTAAACACCGTGGGTCTTAGCTGACTGTATGTGTGTTGGTTTCGTTTTACAGAAAACATGGCACATGCAGCGTGTAGTGTTTGTGGGCACTGGGTTGTGGGCACATTCACTACATTTAATGCACAATTAACATGAGTCGATTTCATATGTGCGAGCCCTGCACTGTGGCGGGCTGTGTTTGTGTGTAAAAATGAACACTGGGCTGTGGGCATTTTTATTACACTCATAACACCATCGGCTGTGGCCGGAATACCAGAAAATACATTGCTTATATGATTTTTCTGGGTCGCCGTGGAAACGGCATTTGTGTGCAGGCAAGCGGGCCATGGTACCGGCTTGTTTACTGCAAAATACACTGGAACAGTCACATTTTCTTGGAACTGAACGAGCGAAAAGTTTCAGTGCCAGTCTGGCCGCAGCAAGACTAACGCGAGTGCTGGGATCGAACATGGGTCTCCCGTGCGATGGCTTTAGGTTTCGCCACTGAGCCACAGGGGGAAACGACAAAAGCTTAAAATAGCTCGAGCACATAATAGAGCGTCATCACAGTTTTGTGTGTGTTGGCGTTTGTTTGCAAGCGTGCGTGTTGTACAACAGGCTCATTGCTGCAATATTGACATTTTCAGCCGCTCAAACTAAGAGGAGCTGAGAAATGTTTGAGAAATGGAGATTGGTCCGGCCTCGGCGGGATTAAAAATACACTCTTTCCTCATTTCGCCGGTGACGCATCCCCACGGGGGGGCGGGGGCGGGGTAGCTTTCTTATAACGTAAAGAAAGCTAGCCGCGGTTTTGATGCTGGCCCGTTTCCCTGACGACTCGCAGGCAGAAGGGAGAGGTCCACAGAGCTCGCCCAATCCTCACTGTCCGACGCGGGGATAGAGCAGCTGGCCTCCTCTACAGATGCAGCTATCTCGTCGTCATTAATGGCGGAAGCGGCGGCGCGCGGCGGCCGTTGTCCGTCAGTGAGCGACTCGATTGAAGCTGGTGAAGCTGGCGGGCGAACCGGCGAGCTTTCACGGCTGGAGAAGGATCGGGGACCCGCTGAGTACGGCGCTTTGCGGCGCGGCACTACAGCGGGCAGGAGTCTCACTCACCATGGCAATAGCTGGCCTTCTCTACCGATGCAGCTATCTCGTCGTCACTAATGGCGGAAGCGGCGGCGCGCGGCGGCCGTTGTCCGTCAGTGAGTGACTCGATTGAAGCTGGTGAAGCTGGCGGGCGAACCGGCGAGCTTTCACGGGCTGGAGAAGGCTCGAGGACCCGCTGAGTACGGCGCTTTGCGGCGCGGCACTACAGCGGGCGGGAGTGCAGACTCGGAGAAAAAATGCCAGGCAAGTCCTCAGAGTCACCATGGCAATAGTTCCACAGGAACGAAGCGTCTTCAAAAAGACGCTGCTCTTTTAGATAAAGAGAGAGAGAGAGTGCGAGTGTGAGTCGCGACGGCGAACACACACTCTAGCAGTGAAAAAGGATATTAACGCCGGAAAGCGTAGCAGGTACGGCGGCTGAAGGCGGCGAGGTGAAGGCCAGCGGCTTCAGGCTCGAAGGCTCGTCCCGCAGAAGGCTTACTATCAGACGGCGCGGCTTCTCACTCCGGATCCAGCGATGCAGTAGTGCTTCGCTGAAGAGATGAAAATCAGTTTGTATCAGCCTGTCGAGCGTATTTATAGGCCAAGGCCACGGCTATTCTGGCGGGACGTGACGAAATGGGCGCGAAGCGCCCCCATTGGATGTCACGTCACGCAGGGCCTCTCTCGATAGGCTTGCTGCTGTGTCCGCAGGGCAGCCAATAGGCGCGGCGAGCCGTCTTGTTTATGTCTGCACGCTGCCGCACAGTGTTTTACATTAATCAAAATTAAAGGATAATTTTTGGCTTCAACATCTCGTGGAAAAGAGGTTTCCCCGTAGCGTAAGATATTACGCAGTACGAGAGATACTCTCGTAAGAGAACTGTCACGTCCTGCTAGCGGGATGATTAACGCTCTTTTTTTAATGCCTTTTTTCATATCACATATTTTAGTAATCATCATTAGGTATCATTCGAAAGCTTTCAAACTCAAAATTCATCATGTGAAAACCATTTTGAAATTGGACGATTGAGAGGCGAGCAAGATCTTTTAAGCGAGCAGCTACTTCAGACTCCGTTGATCTCTTGTGCTCCTCTCCGCATCTCACGATAACGTTGGATTAAAAAATTTAAAATAAAACCTTGCGCACCGTTGTAGTTTACACAGGACTGGTGGGAAATGCGCATTGATATACCTTTATTCTAGAGGTTATGTGGTTTATTTTAATAGGTGAACTGTCTTTGTAGAGAAGGAGAGCTGTGGGCGATTTTCCTTTTTCTTATTGCACCTCCGCCGTGCGTATTTTAAAGAGAAAGACATTTTCAGCTTGCCAATATAAATCGCTATTTTTCTGCACTAAACTAGAGAATTTTGCCAAGATATATTCAGAGATGATAAACAAGATGTTATCGAATATTAATTTAATGAAAACCCAATTTTGACAAAAAAACCTGACATTATTCTACCTATTTTTAGACCTTACTGAAAAATACTAGCGCGACATCCGAAGGGTTTTCCCAGATTGCATCACATATGGTTTATCAAAGTGGGACCCATATGTATTTCCCCATTCAGAACCCATCTAGAGATTACCTATGTGGGTACCACCTTTGGCTCATGTAGGCAGCCTATATAGGAGTGATTGTGTTTGCCCATGTCTGACCCATATGGTTTATCAAAGTGGGCCCCATATGTTTTTCCAATTCATAACCCAAATAGATATTACCTAGGTGGGAAATACATTGGGCCCATGTAGGCAGCCTATATGGGACTGATTGTGGATTGTGGTGTTTGTATTTTCATACTGAAATGGGAGGCAAATGTTGGATCACAATAATTAGGAACCACAGTTTCCACAAATCGCTTCACTCGATTGTGATGTTCTCTTTTATTCCGGATTGCATGGGCAGTGACTGTAACATCAAGCGTATTTTGCAGTATCAAACAGGTATTTATACAGATTTCATCAGGCTTTGAAAATTCTTCCAAAAACCCCCCACAAAGAATGGCCTTCTCAGCCTCTATAGTTGCTCTAACTCTTGCATCATCAGAACAGGGTGTTCAATGCACCACCGTTTCCGTTTAGACAACATTTAGCTACTTTTTGTCAGTTTTAAGAAGTTTCCTCTGCCAATGATCTACCAATGAGAGAAGGGAATTTAGGTGTCATCAGTATCTAGGTAGATTCAAGTTGGTGAAGACTGGAAGCCTTTTTTAAAGACAAGACTTTGAAAGGGCCTTCATGGAAAAAGATAGTAAGTGTGTCTAATAGTGTCAAAACATCAATGATATAAACAGTGAAGATTTGTACCATATCAATTACACAATCTATGACATAATTTATGCCAGATTTGTCTGTCAGACTGCTGAAATTAAAACACATAACAAACATCAATAAGTCAAATGGATGAAATAAAAATAAATAAAAAAAGGAAACAGAGGCTGTTTAAAAGGTAATTAAATCTCAAGTGTAAACAGACCACTGACCTAAATATAAACACATTACAACAATCAGCATCATCACAAAGTTAGGGAAAAGTGACGTTAGGTCCTTGAGTGGCTTCAGGGGGTAATTAATCATGGGGTAATTGTCATTTTAAAGTGAACTACTCTAGGTAAATTAAAATCTAATTTTGTAAATTTTATTTAATGAAGTAAAATCAAACACCTAACAAATAAGTAAAGGTTAATAAATCCATAGTAGAAGTGTCAGTGCAGTGTAGTAGATAAAGAACAATCCACCAATTTGCCAGTACTCATCTGGATCCTTGGTCAACCTGGGGTGGGGTGGAGTGGGCTGATAAGTCCTTAAAAAGAAAGATTTAATTTTTAAAATTTGTTTAAACAATATTAAACAAAACATATTTAAATTGTACCAACATTTGCCATTATAAAACATTCAGACAACATTAACAAATGGTCCCCAATAGCTCCCCGGGCATCGCAGCAAAAACGGCTGCCCACTGCTCCGGGTGTGTGTTCACAGTGTGTATGTGTGTGTGTGTTCAATAATCACTGCTGTGTGTGTGTGCACTTGAATGGGTGAAATGAAGAGCACAAATTCCTTGTATGGGGACACCATACTTGGCTACGTCACGTCACATCACATCACACCACACAATTGTAGCTTTAAAAAAAGCAAATTAGTACATCAAAATCAAACAAACCATCTAATAATTTTACATGTAGCCGCATTTATCCTGTTATGACACGTCTGAGGGTCTTTCCCTTGATGTTCTTCAGTGAACTAAATAAAGGACTGATGATGGTGACATGTTCTCCTTTCTTTGTATCTTTAGAGGAAGAAAGAAAAAAAAGGATAAAAAGTTAAAAATAAAAAGATAAAAAGAGGAAATGACTGATTTGATGATGAGTATAATACTTTTAACTACATAATATATTAATCCCAATGTAAGATTTAGAAGCAATAATTAAACTTGACTAACATCTTACAAGTTGATAAACGTGGTGGATTTGTCTTTCTGTTGGGTGCCTGTTCTCCCCAAAAAATCTTCTTGCAGTGCTTGATATATATATATATATATATATATATATATATATATATATATATATATATATATATATATATATATATATATAAGTAAACAAATCTCTTATCATTAGCAGTTACCAGTTTTTGAAGAGATGATGTAAAAATGCTCAGAAACGGACATGTACAAAAACATAAGAGATTTAGACCAATAATATTTCTCAACTCTTCTGTAGATTCCAGTGTTTCAGTGTGTAAATGACTGTTTTATCAGTCACTTTACTCATCTGGATGCTCCTTGCCTAGTAAAAAATCAATAAATAAATAAATAAAAAACCTGTACCAAAATATATTTAAAACACATTTATTTCATACTAATTAAACTTCAAATCCATTAACATATTTATTGACACATTATATACCTAAGACTTATATTTAATTTATAATTAAACTTTATTTGGAGCATTTCTTTATTACACAATGCACATTTTTTTTATATTATGACAATAATTTTATTTAAATATCACTATTAATAAAGTGTACCTAAAGTATACTTGCAATAGTTCCACTTTAGCACAAATCCACTTAACCTCAGCACTTCTTCCAGATAACTAAAGTGCATTAAGTACAAAATTTGTTGTTCTTATTGACTTTAAGTATATAATTTAGGATACCAACGTATAATTGCAGGGTATTTATATTAAGTACATAAATATGTAAATGTATTTGTAGTAAACTTAGCATAAAATAAATGTTTCAAATACAATTTAGTATTATTTTTCACTAAGGTTTTCATGTGTTTGAGTTTTAAACTAACAAGATTACCTATGTGGGTACTACCTTGGGCCCATGTAGGCAGCCTATATGGGACTGATTGTGTTTGCCCATGTCTGACACATATGGTTTATCAAAGTGGGCCCCCCCCCCCCCCAATTTATATCTGCATTCATAGTCCATATAGAGATTACCTATGTGGGTACTACCTTGGGCCCATAGGCAGCCTATATGGGACTGACTGATTCTTTTTTTTATTGCACCTCTGTCCCGCGTCTTTTCAGATTGCCACTATAAATCGCTATTTTTCTGCTCTAAACTAATGAATTTTGCCAAGATATATTCAGAGATGATAGACAAGATGTTATAGAATATGAATTTAATGAAAACCCAATTTTGACAAAAAAAACTGACATTCTACCTATTTTTAGACCTTACTGAAAACATACCAACGCGACATCTGATGGGTTTTCCCAGATCGCATCACAAATGGTTTATCAAAGTGGGCCCCATATGTTTTTCCCATTCCTAACCCATATTTCTGTCAGGACCACTATCGTCAAATACGATTGACAATTAGCACACAGTTTAGATTGGCGGTATGGTTCCGTTCTGGGCGAGAACTCCCTGCGCATCCATGCAGCCTACCATGGATAAGAGCAGGGAGTGCAGCAATAACCCCCCCTTAGGGTAAACAGAACAGAACCAACACAAATGTATGCAGATATCATTAATTCAAGATTTTAAAGTACAACATAATTCGAGAATTTATTCTGATTCAAGGGGAAATCCAAATCCTGACTGGGTGAGAGGAGAGCTGGGGATGGAGGAGGGTAATTAGCTCCTGAGAAACGCAATAGCTGCTGATAATACTGAAGGAGCTTATATACAGTATGTATACAGTGATAGGCGTCGTATTCCTATAGGAATGTAACGTGACCTGCCAGAACTGATGCTACGCTTGATAGAGGTTATATAATGTGGGTAATACCTTGGGCCCATGTAGCCAGCCTATATGGGACTGTGTTTACCCATGTATGACCCATATGGTTTGGCCAAGCGGGCCCCATATGTATTTCCCCATTCAGAACCTATAGAGATTATGTGGGTACCACCTTGGGCTCATGTAGGCAGCCTATATAGGACTGATGTGTTTGCCCATGTCTGAGCCATATGTTTTATCAAAGTGGGCCCCATGTGTTTTTCCCAATTATAACCCATATAGAGATTACTTATGTGGGTACTACCTTGGGCCCATGTAGGCAGCCTATATGGTAGGCCTGCACATTAAATCGTTATAAAATCGCGATCTCTATTCA
Organism: Gila orcuttii; assembly: GCA_026230005.1. Classification (NCBI taxonomy): domain Eukaryota; kingdom Metazoa; phylum Chordata; class Actinopteri; order Cypriniformes; family Leuciscidae; genus Gila; species Gila orcuttii. Next base: position 16,690,720 of record JAPDVR010000015.1, on the reverse strand, counting down.
CCCTGTTCACGATTTAATTTTTAAATGAAGCCTTTATTTTGAAGCGTGTATAGCCTACACAGTGTGTGTGTCCAGACAAAGAAACACTCATAACAGAAAGTAGAATGGGGATAAAAAAGAAGGCTGTCTATGAAGTAAATGTGTCTTATTAGTGGAATATTAAACGCAATGTAGTACTGTGGTGCGCGAGCACTAGAAACGCGCAGTGGATTGAGCGCGCAGCGGCACAGACGCGCGAGCTGGTCGAGCACATCCCTTTAAACAGACATCAGTGGAAAGTTTGTAGTTCAGTCGGATGTCAATGGCAAATAGGATTAAAGTGAGTAATCAGTAGCTAGTTATTATTACGTTAACTGACGAGAGAGAGAGAGCGCACTTCTGTTGAATGCTCCTGATCGTTTACGTGTTATTTGGATGAAAACATCCTATATGTAAGTAAAGTAAAACATGACTTGTTACCTGATGTATGTATAACGAGTAGTTCTCTTCATTATTACTGGACGTTTGCAGGTCAAGAAGTTCAATGAACGCAAACATCCAAAGCGCGCGCACCGCAAACCAGCGTCTCAGCGCGCGAATACTGAATTAAATTGTCTTTCACGTCTTGCGCTTGTACAGACGAATTTACACAAAAGAATTATGTAAAAACGCTCGTCTTGGCGAGTATCCTAGCAAACAAAGTCGGTTATATCTCAACTGAACGTAGTTAGCCATGTACAAATGGGGTCCGTGCGTTCGGTCTTAAAGGGAAAGGTGTTTAATAAACCTGCTGCTGCTGTGTTTTCATATTAATCAAACAAAGGACAAAGAAATTACTCACTGATCTAGACTAAATAGTCTACCCTTTTCAACTTTACAAAAATATCCATCTATAATGAATTTATACAGTAATGAATATGCAATTTTTTCACATTTGATTACTTTATTCAAATGTAGGCCTATACCGATCTACTCTAAAAACACTGTTTATTTCATTTGTAGCTTTTCTTTGTTCTATTTTTGTATTTATTTGTCCTATTTGTAATTCGATTATTTGTTCTTATTTTGTTACTGACTGCTTGTCTGCTTCCTTTTCTTTAATAATGTTTTAAATTCACATAAATTGGGCTAGTAGTTTTTGTTGTAGTATCAAAATTGGATTAAATAACTGGTATTTCACTGGTGTCTAAACATTTGTACCACTGACCCAATCCTCAGCACTGAGCCCTGCTGGAGCTGCTCTAAATATGTGCTGTGCTATTAAATGAAAGATAAAATATGATAGAGTAATAGAATTAACAGTGACAGTAACAGAAACAGAAACATGCTTTTTAGCAGGATTAATTAAGCATGAAAATATCTGAAGGAAATATATATTTGATGAACAAATTAAGCCAACTAATATGATTTATATTCTTTTGGTTTATCTACTAATACATTTAAAAATTACAAATGCAGTTAAAATTCAGGGATCGGTTATTGAAGTCCTTGAAATCCAAAAAAGTAGTGCTGAAAAGTCCTTGAAAGTCCTGGAATTTCATTTTACAGAATCTATACAAACCCTGATTACACTTCATGAGAAAAAAATCGTGATATCAATTCTAAGCTAAAAAATCGTGATTCATATTTTTCCCAGAATCGTGCAGGCCTACTATATGGGACTGATTGGGACTGATTTGCCAATGTCTAACCCATTTGATAAACCCAACTGGGCCTCATTTGTGTTGTCCATTTTGAGCCCATGCACTTATTTCCTATTAGTGACCCAGCTAGGACCCACCCACAGAGGGAGCCCATCTGTTTTTACCCATGTGGGACCTACTTAGCTGACCCAAGTGGGCCCCAGATTAGATGCACATTTTGGGACCATGCCCACTTGGTACCCACGTAGCCCAAGCATAAACCATGTGGGGCCCACATATACATGTTGGCTGGTATTAACGTTAATCTTCTTAAAATGCTGTGAACAGTATTACACTAATATCACTATCCACATTTTACTGAAAAAAAGCAATTTGGGATTTACGTGGAGTTATTAAAAGTACTGTCAAACCATGATTCCATTCAATAAAAAAATAAAACTTAAAATAAAATAAAATAAAATAAACTTTAAGGGGATACTAACAAACTGTTCTACAGCTTTCAGTTTCATTGTTCATGTAAAACGTCAGCCACAAACCTGAGTTCAAGCTCAAACTGGTGCGCTGCGATTTCTGGGTTGAACGACATGTTTCCTGGAAACGATGTGCAACAGGGTTTGAGATACGTTTTCTCTTGTTTGGTGGGTGTGTCAAAAATGTCAGCCCAGTCAGCAGAAACCACACGGTATTAAAGAGACAGTTCACACAATGGGTCCAAATAAAGTCGTTTACAAATGTGTCTGCTGCAGTTCGGCATACGCAACCATTGAAGATATTAGAAGTCATGTTTGTTGTTTTCTATTTCTAGTAAAAATATAGCATATCAACAGTGGTCAGCAATAATGATAAGCCTAATACTCACGATAAAAATAATAAGGTCATATAGATCATAACACAGTCTCAGAGGTAAGGAGTTGATTATCCTTCACCTGAAATGTTTGTCTTTTCATCCTGAAATGGGAGGCAAATGTTGGATCACAATAATTAGGAACCAGTTTCCACAAATCCCTTCACTCAATTGTGATGTTCTCTTTTATTCTGGATGGCATGGGCAGTGACTGTAACATCAAGCGTATTTTGCAGTATTAAACATGTATTTATACCAGTGTTTCTCAACCCTGCTCCTGAAGAACCCCCAACACTGCACGTTTTGTTTGTCTCCCTAATCAAACACACCTGATTCAACTCATCAGCTCATTATCACCTGGGGATATATGTGGTATTGAGCTGATGAGTTGAATAAGGTGTGTTTGATTAGGGAGACAAAGAAAACGTGCAGTGTTGGGTGTCTTTCAGGAGCAGGGATGAGAAACACTGATTTATATCGATTTCATCAGGCTTGAAAATTCTTCAAAAAGAACACAAAGAATGGCCTTCTCAGCCACCATAGTTGCAACTCTTGCATCAGGGTGAGATGCAGGGTGTTCAACGCACAACAGTTTCCGTTTAAACAACGTTTAGAAACTTTTTGGCCGTTTCAGGTTCACTGAAATGCCAAACACTCCCCCTTCGAGTCACATACAAGCTGTCAGTAACAGTATTCCCTACGGCCACTGCCCAAGCTATAAGCCTCAAAGAGGCCTCCAATACAATGAAGGCCAACCAAGACTGCTCAAAGGCTTGGAACCAATTACATCCGTGGAAGGGGTTCTTTTAAGGGAATATGGCCAGGGGGTCCAAAAGGTGTCCTGTCCAGTAACTTTCTGAGGGGGACATAAAGTCAACCCCACATGCCACCAGGGAGGCTGACCTGGTCTTATTTTACTTCCCTATTCTTGACAACAACCGGTCTGTTTCCTAAACAGAGTCTCTAACATTATTTGCCTCAATTGTGGAGGCATCCGATAGGGAGGACTGCAGATAGCGGCAGTAATCTCTCACAGACCGGATCATAGAGATGGGCATCCTGGAGAGTAGAACTCAGTTTTCTAACCCTTGCAAACGAGGGGAGTTACTCTACTCGATCCTGGATCTACACAGTGCTTCAAAGCCCTGTGGAGGCTGGGCACTCTTAAAAGGCACCCTAATAAGGCTAGCGCCTCAAGCTCTACGACTGATCTAACAGGGAGCCCTCATGAGTGTCCTTTGACCTTCCGACCAGACTTTTTGGCATGATCTGTTTGACTCAGGGTGTCGTGGGAATTCGTAAATGACAACGGGTGTCGGGAAGCAAGAATCGAACGTTTCATCTCGTATAGTTTAACGACAACCGTCACCGCGTCTGCGATGTTTCACGATATCACGACAGAAAGACTAGCATGTTTCATTTTTTTTCAGTCCTCCACGACGGGTTCCATCACGTGGGTAGCATTGACCGATAGAAGCACAGAAGCTTTTCCTTCCATAGCTTTCAAAAAAGGCGAAACGAAAGATAGACGATGGTGCTGCTAGGTGGAGTAACAAAATGGAGGAAAGGTTCATGGAGCTTTGGCAACAGTACTCATGCCTGTATGATGTTTCTTCGAGGGACTACCATGACAGAATAAAAAAAGAAAAATGCTGGCGAATGATAGCTGCAGCGCTTCAGCAACCCGGTGAGTACTGGAATTAGCAAATCATTCATTACATTCTCCTTCGCTATAAAACAAATTGTGTTTGTGTGAGTGCGCGTGTCTGTGCAAGTGTGTGAGAGTGTGCGCTTGTTTGTGAGAGTGTGCAAGTATGTGTGTGTGTGTGTGTGTGTGTGTGTGTGTGAGAGAGTGTGTGTGTGCATGTCTGAGTGTGCGAGTGCCTGTGTGTGTGAGAGTGTATGAGTGCACGCGTGAGTTTGTGTGTGAGGGTGTATGTGTGTGTGTGTGTGTGTGTGTGTGAGTGTGTGAGGGTGTATGTGTGCGTGTGTGAGAGTGCACAGTATGTGTGCGTGTGTGAGTGTGCGAGTGAGTGTGTGTGTGCGAGTGTATGCGTGCGTGTGCTAGTGCGTGTGTGAGTGTATGTAAGTGTGCGCATGTGTGTGTGTGTGTGTGTGTTTGTGTGCGTGTAAGTGAGTGCGAGAATGTGAGTGTGCAAGTGTATGTGTGTGAGAGTGAGTGTGCAAGTGTGTGTGTGTGCGTGTGAGAGTGCGAGAATGTCTGTGTGCCTGTGTGAGTGTGTGAGTGCATGTGTGCGAGTGTGCGAGTTTGTGTGTACGTGTGATTGACAATTAAAGAGACAACAATTGGATGTGCTAGATTTGTAATATGATTTTTTACCTTCAGTCGGTGAGGTCCAAACAAAGGCTGCCATCCTCTGAACACAATATGCAACCCATTCTCACTCCCAAGGCGTCAACAGCTGAAGCATGGTCAAGCGCCCAAGACGTCACATAGCAGGCGCCCCTTGGCGTCACTTTTCTGACGCATTAGGAACTCCATTGCTTTCAATTGGAAACCTGTGGCGTCAAAAACAGACGTGAATTTTATCAGTAGGAAATAGCGTCAGGTCACGTGTGCCAGATGTTGGTAAGTAGTCGTAAATACGCTGTCCAAATAATGTTTGTTATAATGTCTTTTCTGTTTGTCGATATTAATCAGATTAGCTCTCTCATGTTCAGTCACTGCATTATATCTGTCATCTCCACGGAGGCTTTGCGTTTCATTGGTTTCTAATTCAAAACACATTACTAAACTAACGTGATTAAACACTGTCTGTCACGTGACGTGCTATAGGCCTAGACCTTCAATCAGTTAATCATATATGACATATATCATATATTCATATCAGGTTCAAAGTAGTACAATTAGTTCCAAAGTGGTATTTGTAGAAGAAGCGCAGTAAAAACAACACTTACCATGCTCTTACCACAGTAACCTTAGTTTTACTGTGATAGGTAACTTATAGTAAAAGGACAGTAACCACAACACTTACCATGCTTTTACCACAGTATTTGCAGTTTTAATGTGTCATTTATTGTAAATGCACAGTAACCAGAAAACTTACCATGCTTTTACCTCAGTATTGGTAGTTTTAAAGTAATATTTGTTGTAAATGCATAGTAACCACAACACTTACCATGCTTTTAATGCCTAATAATTTAAAATCCAAAAATTGTAAGGTAAATCTGTAATTTTTCCTTTAAATAATCCTATATATTATACATAATGATATTTTATTTTCTCTTTTTTCAGCTGAAAGACCAAAAGGGCCTTTCGGACTCAGTCAGCTCATTATTGTTTGAGGAAAAGTAAACAGAGGAGACGAAAAGCTGCAAATGCGAATATTCACAATGGTATGTATTTGTTGGTTTTAACCCGTAATCAAATCTTTTATCAAGCATTTGTTGTTTCTTAAACTTTTTCTTACAAAACCCATAGCCCAATCAGTACAAACATAGTCTCTAAGTCTTAATAATTATACAATTTATAATTTAATAATTTAACAAGTTCTCAAATTCATACAATGCTCATACATATTTGTATACTCCTACATAATCCTGCAGCTTTTACTCCCACTGCTGTCATTGGCTACTGCCTCAATTCCTGTACATGTTTATCGCGATATTTGCAAATCAGTTCCGCCCTTTCTTGGAAAGTAGTTGGATGTCCCACACACTGTCTGAAAGTTTATATTAATTGCATTGTATTATTTCAAATTATTACAAATTGGACCCTGTCTGTTCATATTCCAATGATACATGATGTCTCTCCACACCTCATAACCTTCCTCTGTTTGCAAGAGTGGAAAAGGTAATCTGACTTGTCACACGACATCAGATACTCGATTATTTTGTCATGATCAGATCGGTTACACTGCTGATAACTGTCCCGTTTGCATGCAAATCGTGTTATTTTTAAACAATTCATATGATTTTTGCTTGCTATTAATGACATACTTTTAATGATGCCCACATATCAGTAAACGTATTACATAAATGCATTTAACATTTAATTATGCAACCTCTTTACAGAAAAATATCCCACAGTTATGGATAAATTTACAACATCATCATCATCCTGTTCTGGGCACATTGGGCAACAAATGTCCTCCAGCATATTCGATCCGTGGCCAAGTTCTCCACATCTTCCCCTGGGACACTGACATTCTTCAGGTCTTCGTGAAACATCTGTCTCCATGTCTTCCTTGGATGACAGATATAATGCAGTGACTGAACATGAGAGAGCTAATCTGATTAATATTGACAAACAGAAAAGACATTATAACAAACATTATTTGGACAGGGTATTTACGACTACTTACCAACATCTGGCACACGTGACCTGATGCCAAACATCGCGATGTGTTCGAAGTGAGACTTCTTCAGCGCTATTTCCTGCTGATAAAATTCACATCTGTTATTGACGCCACAGGTTTCCCATTGAAAGCAATGGAGTTCCTAATGCGTCAGAAAAGTGACACCAAGGGGCGCCTTTGGCGTCTGCTATGTGACGCCTCGGGCGCTTGACCATGCTTCAGTTGTTGATGCCTTGGGAGTGAGAATGGGTTGCAACTGATTGGTCTCGCTCACGAGATCCAGTGAGAAGCGCTTGAATTCAGCGAAGAACACAAATGTCTCAGTGATTTAAACCAGTTTAAAGGCAGATGAAACAGCACTGACAAACAGGAGAAACACTGTGCGCAACGATACAGTCAGAAGGCTTTTCCGTCTACAAATTCCCATTATTTACCATGGATTTACTGTAACGTTAGCCTAATATTAACTGCACCATGAAATGTGGGATATACTTTGTTTGAGCAGGAGGAGGCCGAGGGCTGTGGGAGAATGGCCACCTTGTGCCATTCTCCCACGGCCCTCGGCCTCGTCCTGTATTATATTATTAATGTAGACAATGTATTAAAGGACTAATGGAATATAATCACAGTATTTAATAATGTATTTAGGCTACTGTTTTTCATAAATACCATAGAAACCATAAAGTTAAATTTTGCCATGATAGTAGTGAGGTAGCCTGGTTAAAACCAGACCATTCTCAGTTGTAATTGAGTTAGGGTCTGGCAAAGCCTCATAGACAAATCATTTCCTGAGGGGCGTCACCAACGGTTGTCGCGGATAGACCTAAAACCAATCAGAGTGATAAAGGAGATGACTGTAGCAATGTTTACGATTTAGGGAAGGAGGAGGCGGGAACCGGTGAACGTTAAACACTTTATTTAAAATAAAACAAACAAACTACAAAGAACCGCCAACAGCCCCTCGCGGACGACTGCTGGCGACCGAAAATAAAAATCAAACATAAACAAAACACAGGCCTGTTCTTCTCTCAATCATCCACGCCGTCGCTCCTCCATGAGAGATGCGAGACCGTATGGAATGCCAAAGCTGACTTAATTAAAAATAAATAAATACATAAATAAATATACGAATAAATGTAAAAAAGCAAAAATGCATAAATAAATACATAAATAAATATACAAAGATGTATTTATACTTTTATTTCCTTATTTATGTATTATTGTATTTTTTTCACACATTTATTTATTTTTTTATTTATACATTTATTCATTTATTTATTTCCACTTTTATTTATTTCCACATTCATTTATGTATACATGTTTTTATGTCTACATTTATTTATTTTCACATTTATTTATTTCCACATTTATTTATTTCTACATTTATTTATTTCTACATTTCTTTGTCCGTATGCTAATGAGGGGGGCGTGTTTTACCTCAGACATCAGCAATCGAGCTCAGAGTGGCAGTGCTGAAGCTTTGAGGCCACAGTGACATCTTGTGGTGGGTGGCCAAACGAAACGCAAGAGGTGTGCGGAATATCACATTTTAAGTCATGTACTGTATATCACCCTAACTGTATGTAGGGTAGGCTATATAGGGTTAACACACATAGCACACATGAACAGAAACTGCACTTCAACGGGTCTGATAGCAGACACTTGGACATGGAAGTGCATGAAAGTATTCACTATTAACAACAATGTAAACGCGGTGGATAGGGCTGATAAGAGCTTGCGTTTATTGTCGATGAGACTCGCACACCAGCGCAGAACGCGGAGAGAAACCAGCGCACATTTCACTGACTCCTACGCAAGCATATTGATCAATGAGTTTGAAACGCGACTCAATACACAGTTTACATTCGCGTTTCATAATTTCTTATGCATAACAGGTGACAATTCAAATGCTTAAAACACAACCCATATTTCATAGATGCTGCTCTAAGATACTGATTAATCACAAGTCATCAATTTGGAATTATTCTTAAATCAAACAAAAGGGGCTCATATGTAAACGCGGCTTTAGTGAGTCACGCATCTCACCCCATGCAGTGGAGTACAGAAGCATCATCATGCCCATTCAAACAGCACCTGTCGTGCCCATGGTCGTGGTGATATTTCCCCCATAAATTGATTTTATATCTAACCAAACCTTATTAAATAGGTAGAAAGTAAAAGTCGTTATGAGATTAATGTTAAAAATAAATGAATGAATATAGAAATATGAAATGATGGAATCAATTAAATTGTATGTTTAAATATGAAACTAAAACCGCCAGTAGGTGGCGGTAAGTCACTGTCTTAAACGAGTGAGTCATATCATTAATCTCATAACGACTTTTAAGCAATTGTAATTGCAGTGTAAAAGCATTCTCCTCTGTATTAAGATTTTGACTTTTAATGACTTATGACTTTTGTTAATTTTATTTTACTGATAACAGTATATTGCCTTATTATAATTATAACTGAGTAGTTTATCGATTAATATTAAGAACTTGACATATATGATGATGTATAGCCTTGGATTGGAAATGGGTTTGAATGAGCTCTTTGCCAGACTAACTTTCAGAGCAAATCTAAATTTGCCGGAAGTTGTCTGGGTTTTCCCAGGCTAAGAATAAGTAACCCTTAGTTTTATAATACTTACAGTATAAATAATTTGTTTGTTAATGCTCCTGGTTTTTACCTCTTTATTCTCCAAACTATATTCCCGTATACTTACATGTACGTACTTTATCCTGTTAACCTTCTAGAGCACTTTTGAAAAATCCCCAGAAATGGCATAACCAAACTGAAACAGATACAGTTCATGAACCCTTTGCACTAAAAGCACAAGTATGATCTCATTTGAAAGCTGACACCTAGTAGTTTATTGTAAATGTAGAATTTATTATTGCCATAACAAAATCTCTCTCTCACACACACACGCGCACGCAAACAAACTGTTTTAAAAGCAAAACATTTATCCAACCCCATTTCAAAATAGTCTGTGGGTTCCATCTTTTGGATATTCATCATATCGCATTGGTTTTCATTTCTTGTCCTCGGAACACTAATCTGTTTATTTTTAAGTTACACATTCTACATTGATTAAAAAAGAAAATCAAATGCGTTTTTAATGCTAGTATTATTTTATACGGAAATCAATTATTTATAATTCAGATGAGAATAAAGTTAGGGTTAATTAAAATTAAGGAAAACAAATATATTGATTTGAAATATAGCAAATTAATTTTAAATTAATTCAGGTACAATTACCAAACATATCGCAAAGTCTTTTTGTATTTTTATTAATTTAATTAATAAACTAATCATATAAAACTATTGTCAGTGCACTACAAATAAACTGGTTCTATGCCTTTATTAATAAAACTTATTTAAAAAAACAAGGCTTAAGACATTTATAAAAAATGCCTTCTGCATTTTTGTTTTGCTTTTCACTCCATTGTACCGAAATCGTACCGAACCGTGATGTCTGAACCGAACCGTGACTTCTGTGTACCGTTCCACCCCTTTAAACTATATTTTTATGTTTTCAGAAATTTTATTTAAACATTTTGTTTATATTCGTTATTAAGCTAACAATGAATCTGATAGATTAGCATTTGTCCTTTTACTGTTTACCATTTATTTTAAATGTTCTTTAAACTTATGGTATTTTTCATTCTATGCACTTCAACAGGTTGATGGCAGCAGTCTGTACATTACAGATGATGCAAACACCGCAACATTTCCAGAGCCATCTGGACATTTTTGCACCCTCAATCTTATACATCGCGGTCATTACGAGGTCCACGGGGATCCAGATCAAAGTCAGCTTCCTGCAAGCAGAGCCCTACCCACTGCTGCTGTTCCTTTTGCCTTCATGCGCCGCCCCGCACCTGCCGCTTCTGCTTCCACCGAAACACCACGACCTTGCCCTGGAACTCCACGAGCTACTGGCCTGTTCCCTGCAAGATCCTTCCAAAGGTTACTTGTTAAATTTGCAACTGAACTCTGCTGCTAAAATGTCATCCTATAGATAAAATATTAATATAATTTTAGGCCCACAGGTGTGATTTTAAACAGTCTGGTTTATCCACAGGTCAATCCATGTTGCTGAAATAGTGAATGACAAGCTCAGTACTTCCAGGACAGTTGTCATTCGCTTTTTGGAAGCTGATGCAACTGTTGAACGAATAACCGCAAAGGTGAAGGATGCATTAGGCTGTGATGAGCCAATTACCCTGACAGACAGCCAAGGAAATGAAATAGTTGACTCAGATGGCACAAGAAGTAAGTTTTATGATCAAAATGTTGCTTCTAATTTGTGTTTTGTAATTAGTGTTGCTTTTAAAGGGCACCTATTATGCCCCTTTTCAAAAGATGTAAAATAAATCTCTGATGTCCCTAGTATGTGAAGTTTTAGCTCAAAATACCCAACAAATAATTTTTTACAGCATGTTTAAATTGTAATTTTTTGGGGCTCAGAAAAACGAGCTGTTTCAGTGTGTATGTCTTTAAATGCTAATGAGCTGCTGTTATGGCCCAAAGGCCAGGACAAGCTCATCTGATAATATCAAAACAGAAACTCTCAGTAGCGGTGTTCATTTCGAGTCGGACAATAATGCCTAGTATTGCCTACAGAGCCAGAGAATATATGCTGTGTGGAGATAAAACGGGTATAGTTTAGTTGAATTATGATTATAACTTGTACGGTTTTCTTAGCTCACTATGCTATGTCTATGCTCAAACTGCAGTGTCAATCAACAGTCGTGGGCGGGGCTTGTGCAATTCTACGTCACATTGCAATGATTCTGAAAACAGCTCGATCTGAGACGGTGCTTATGATTTATGGGGATTTAAATAAAATAAAATAAAAAACACTGGTTGGATTTTAATCATTATAGAGTGGTTGTATACACACACTGCCAACAAACATTTATGTTCAAACACCATGTAAAAGTGAATTTTGCATTATAGGTGCCTTTTAAATACAAAAGTGAAGTAAATATTTTCTGATTCCTAAGGTTCCCAATACTGGAAACAGAACTCCAGAAAAATCTACGCCATCTCTGAATATGACTTTGTAGAGTTCCAGAATGGAAGAAGAGCTAAAGCAAGGTAATGCATTTCATGTGAAGGCAAAATCATATGAATGTAAAAAATTTAATATTTGCGATATGCGAGTTACATTGTGTTGCAGCTCTTTTTTTCATTACATGCATTACAAGAATCAGTTTTGAGTCTTGGTCATGAATTTATTCATTATGATTTAATTATAAGACTATTTACAACAACTAAGAGAATATATCTTAGGTTGACTATTACGGAGTAAAATATTCAGAAATATGTTTAATCATTTGTTCATACAGTATACACCATTTGAATACTTCTAGAATCATTTCTTTTCTGATCCCACATTTAAGTCGAAGGACTGAAGACAGTTTGAGTGCACAAGAGGTCATTGGTAAAATTAACCAACTAAAGCAAGCTGCAGAGAGCCTCCAAGACATCACTACAACCATAAACCAGCTGTCTGAGCTTGCAAAGTCCAAAATGCCAGATGCTTGTCTGTACACTTTAAAGGACGCCTTCACCTGTCTAATTTGTAAAGGTATGTTTAAATTATGTAACAGTAGGTACATATACAGTACATGTTAATTTCATTTTTATATTGAAATAAACTATTAAATGTCATTCTGCATATTTTTCTTTGATTACAACCTTGCAGCTCTAATGGAAGAACCCATGTTTTCCACATGCTGCGAGTCTCTGGTTGGATGCCGAACATGTGTGGAGCAGTGGCTGTTAACCGCAGATCACTGTCTGAAATGCAGAGCTCAAGAGTTTGACTCCAAGGTGCACCAGGTTAAGGGTCTTTCTGCTTTCCTGTCTTCTTTCAAGGAGATACAAACAGAGTAACTCATCTAACATTGTTTCAGCAAGGATGGCATCCATGTTACTGCAAAGCTACAGAGGCTGCAAAGTTTGCATTTTAACAAACACCACAGCTGTTGATTTTATTAATCTGTTTTCTCAGAGGAAGATGAACTTGTTAATAAAATCATCTGTTGTGGTGTTATGTTGGAATGGAAACCTGCAGCTTTCCAGAAACATGTCTAACCATCTCTGGTTTGCATTTTTCATCATCACATCTGTTTGATATGTGGTTATAATGTTTAATACCGTTTGATGTTTTATAAAACATTTTGGAATGGAGCAGTTCTTCCTAACAGCAATTGACCTCTTAAAAGAACAGTTTAAAAAAGGTAGTTAAAACAGATTAACTGTTATGTTCTTTATTGTGATATGGTGAACTAGATTTCTAGACAACAGCTCAACTTTACATGACAATTACATTTAAAACAAAGACTTTATAAATAAATAAAGATTGTAAGTGCTGTGTATTCATTGTAAACAATCAGAATTACTGCATTGTTAGTGCAATTTAGCTTGTTATGGACTGAAACCACTTACAGTTTCCTCTGTAATAAATTTTATTTTTGGAAGTATACTGCTTCTTTATTGACCACTGCAGGTCACACACACCTTCTGGTGAAATCAATAAGAGACCTAACTGCATCTTTAAAAGGGCCGTAGTTATAGTGAACCACATTTTCGTACAGTGATAACATGTCAAAGTGAGAACCAAACTCAGTTTCAGTCCATTGTTGGGCCTCTTCAGAGGGAAAAGGATCACATCCAAAAATGGATTCCCTTTTCAACGCGGATCCCATTTCCTGCTGATACAGGTCAGCTGCAACAGAACCAACAGGCAGAAGGTCCTCAGGAATTTTTGCAGGACACCCTTCTTTAGCCAGTTCGTTTGGTATTCCCTTTCCTGTAAGACCAACACAGTAAGACATAACATGTTTTACATGTTGAATCTGCCCATATACTGTAGTTTCAATAATTCATTTGTAGCTAATTAAACTGAAAATGTATAATTCAATACAGATTGAAATCTATAATAGAACAGCAAAAATTATTTAAACTGCTTAAGTCATGACATTAATGTAGCCAGAAAAATGAAATTATACCTGGGATCCTGTGTGCATTCCATGCCTCTGTGACTTTTGTGATGCCAATCCTAGCCATCTGGCATGTCAGGTTTGACACACAATACTTTGATGTGTTATCCTCCATGTTCAGTTCATCTTGGTCCACCAGCTCTACCAAAGCTGTCTTCAAAGGGTAGTTGACTCTGGCATTCACCTCCGACCACATTCTCTCGATCACATGGTTCTGTGCAGGTTTTTAAGGATAGTGTTAGTCTGCCTGCCCTCATTAGAAATACAATTGCAAGAAACCTGGATTAATTTTTAACAAAACATTTATTTCACCCTTGTAGAAGGAGTCTGAAGGTAAGGCTGCCTTTGAGTATTGTGTCTGTGTTCTGCCAGCTTTTCCTGTATGAATAATGCCAGATAAAACTCGTTTCCACAGTCAACTCTGACCTGATCCCATAGTCCATAGGAAAGTACAGCAGGTCTGAGGACAAATCACAGACAAACATGAAAAATAATCTCTACACATATACAGCATTAGTCTAGACTCTAGACTCTAAGCCATAAATCCCTAAAGTGCAAATTAAAAGTCCAAAACACTTTACATTTTTTCCAGCTGCACTCCACACACACACACACACACACACACACACACACACACACACACACACAAGGTGGTGTGACACCAAAATCTGACCCATCAGATTCTGTGACCCAAATTGGAAGTAAAGCGCTCAGGGTGGTTGACGTTGTAAATTGGTTGCAGTTTGGTTAGGTTTGGTTAGGCACCAAAACTACTTGGTTAGGTTTAAGAAAAGATTGCGGTTTTGGTTTTGAGACAGAATCTGATGGCAGAATTTGGTGTTACCACCAACAAGCTACCACACAACCAAGACAATTTGGGCACAGTGTCTTGCCCAATGACAATTTGAAATGCAGACTACCACTACTACTAGCACTAACAAAGTTATTTTACCTGTACACTTCCTCATAAATGATGATGTTGTTCTTTATTGGCATTGTGGAGTGACTGACAATCTTCTTGCTGAAACCATCGATAGCCATTACATGGGTCACTCCAAACATAACAAGCTTTTCATTCTGATATACATGTATCTTGTGCCCCATGTATTGTGCATTGTAGGGTATGGGGTTCAGATTTCGGGCACCCTAAAATATAAGATCGACATTATTATAAAATCTCAATAATCCTTGATTTGTATGATAAGATTCACCTACACCCAAGTTACAGTGGGGTCCAAACATCTGAAGCCCTATTTCAGCAAGCAGGCTTAACAGACAGTTTTTGGTTCCAGAATAGTTGATAGAATTAGTTCAATCAACTCCTTGAACTGGTTGGGAGCACGTGAGTGGGGATGAAAAAAAGCTATCATCAATGAAGCTCCGATACTGCTATTTACCATGGCAACGGGTGAATAAAGAGCAGAGCCTCCAATCTAATCCAGTGGCACAAGAAATATGAATGTGTGCCAATACATTCCATGACATTTATCTTAAAAAAGAGGAGTGGAGGAAGGATCAATAAGTTAAAAATATAAAATTGTTTTCAGCGTATTCCACTCGTGGAAAATGTTACTTCCATCAGGTTCAACATACTGAATATTGAACTAATTCTATCAGCTGTTCTGAAACTGTTTCTCAGCTCTCAGGCTCAGTCAACTCAGAGCTCAGGGTAAAGCTCAGAGTTTGTTAAGCCTATTGTTCTATTGAAACGCAGAAAAAAAAATGCTATGACCTTACCTGCTGTCTTGCAATGTGGTAGGGTTGATGAATACGTCTCAACACTTTGCCCACTCTGCCCTCAGAAGCTTTAACCCCTTTTGCAGATAGATAGCCTGTCATCATTTTTCGTCCGAAAGACGATCCAGTCTGGGAGCAGGAGTGCAACTTAGTTTAAATGTTAATTGTTATGCCTAAACATTCTACTTAGTAATAAAGTGATTAAGGCATTTTTTGAAATACTGATTTACAGAGGAGGAAAGTAACGAATTACACTTACTCACGTTACTGTAATTGAGTAGTTTATTTGTGTACTTGTATTTTTTTTAAATCTGTACTTTTACTCAAGTATGTTTTGTTGAAAGTAGTGTACTTCGTTACATTTTCAATCACATCCGTTACTGAGAAAAAAAATACCATAATTTTTTTGGGCCATATCGCCCAGCCCTAAGTTAAAGCTGTAAGGTCATTAAAATGCAGATCTGTGTCACACAATTGAATTGAACACGTAGGTCACGTAGGTACACCTTTCTAATTCAGTGTATAACCAAGGATAAATTATGCTGTGGGCTGACACCTGGAAACAGTCCACTGCAACTGTGATATACTGTAGATTAGTGGTTCCCAACCAAACCCTAATCCTGGAGTAACCCCAGCTCTGCACATTTTGAATGTCTCCCCAATCAGTCACCTGATTCAGCTCATCAGCTCATTGGTAGAGACTTCTGAAATGGTTTTGTCCGATTAGAGATAAAACACTACTGTATTTTCAACTAATTAAAAAAATATGCAAGTACCTTATTGATGTTGCATAAAATGTATTATACCATTGATATTTACTGGCTAGATGAGATGAGAATGCACATGGAGATACTTTACAAAACAATTTGGCACATCAGAAACCATAATAATGCTTGCTCATAGGTTACTGGTGTTAATAAGGCAGACTAGTCAGTAATATAAACGATGTCTTGTGGTGTGCCCAAACCCTGGGTGGAAGATAAAGTCCCCAAATCTCAATCGTATCATATACACATTCAAACCTGCATAAAGTATTTAGATCTGTGATATTTCTTATTTCCTCAAATGACAGTGAACATGCCAGCCAAATTTCCTAAATCATGTGGAAGAAACTCTCATTTTGGTTTACATTCATATGTTTTTAAAATTACAGCAACACACAATACGGTAAAGAAATATAAATTAAGTATTAACTTCATAGATAAATCTTCTCTAGTTCAATATGTAAGGACTAACTTTATTAATTATAGGCTAAACCAATTTGGAAAACTATCCAGCTTTTCCCACAAAACATTGTTATTGTGTTGTCCATTTAATGAACATTGGCCATACTTTAAATTTTTCTCAGGCTAGATTTTGTTTTGAACAGACATGTTCGCTTGTACCTTGACATAAAATAAGCATGTTCTTTATACAACATGCATCTTTCTATAGAAAGTGCTAAAAAAAGGAGAGGCAGCAAAGGCACGTTGAACTGGAAAATGGAAGGTTTATGACATAAACTCATAAGCAAATCCTTTCCCTGCCAATGGAGGTGGCATTTCCTGTGTATTAAGTAGTAGAAGAAATTATCGGATTCAGACTAGAGGCAAGAGGGTGATTCTAAATAGACATGATTTCATGTTATTTATATATTGTTTTAAATAAATATTTAAAAAGAATACAGTGTTTCATCATGCTGTGCAATTAAATTGTTTTAAAATGTATTAGCTGACAAAAACTTTAAATGGGTTTTTCATTTTGAAGAAATATTTCCATCATGTTTAACTTAAAATGATTTAGTGAATAACTTTTTTACACTGTCAGGACCTTAATGAAATTTGTTTATGGAATAAAAGATTACTCTTCTAACCTTTTTTAATGTTGAGAAAAAATAGATAATGAGTGACTTTAATCTTAGTTTTATGGAAGTAAAGATGGAAGAAAAGATTGCATTTGCCGCCTTAAATGATTTATCATTTTAAAAAATCTATTTAAAAAAAAGTGTTTATAATGAGAAATTATTACATAACTCTTTACTCTTTTTTGTATTATCAGATGTTTACTTGTATTCATGCATTTTTTTTTTTTTTTGCAATATCAGAACTCAGGACTAATGTTAAACCTGCTTCTTAATAACAAAACAATTATGTAAAAGAACAGTACTATGAACCAACAAAATCCTAAATAGACTTCTACTGGAACTTGGGCAGTTTAATGAACTTAAAGATGCACTCAGAAACATTTCTCAGCATTATTTTATTTTAGCCATTCCTTCAAAGATCAATTACATGTACATTTATACATTTACTTTTTTAAAGATAAAGAAAGAGGAGGAAATATGTTCATCAGATGCTTTATTTGTTTAGATGCAGAGATTGTTTGTACAGGTATATTTTTTTCAGTAACAATAAAGACTTACACCTTATGAGTTTCCATTTCAACATTATCAAATATTTGCTTCTGTACATTATTGTGAACTTAAAAAATAATCTTTATTATCTCTATCACATAATTTTCAATCACCGCCAACATTGCATAGTGTAAGATGTTCAAAAATGTTCTTCATGTAAAGCTCACTGAAAAATAAATATCAGATTTGATGCTATATTTATGTCATTATTGTTATAAACTTTTAGAAATGAAACATCAAGGATTGTTAAAATTAGGATTGTGTATGATAGTTACATAAAGGGTGAATGCTCCATTATTAGTCCACTTGCAGTCAGTATGAGGATCTGAAATGTGAATAATTATTAATCATGTGACTGAGTTTGACAACTGAGTCTGAGTTATCAAATACACAATGAGAAACCTACCATCATTAATTAGGTACAAGGATCCTCCCTGTCAAAGCAAAAATAAATACATCTTAAAAAAGAAATATGCATGTACATGAATGGTGTACACACACTAATATCAATCTGAATGATTTAAATCTAAACTGACCTGATGATTTCTTCTTGTAGTAAATGAGTCCAGCAGCTGCTATGATGATTCCCAGCACCAGACCAGACGATCCAATAGCGATTTTATTCCTGTCAGACTCGGGAAGAGAGGGGTCTGTACACACATCACTTTAAATTATTACAATATTTACAAATATAAGTGTGTTTCCATAATAAGAGGACCATTTCATATTTTCTGTTTGATCCTTCATTAGCGTGTCCAAATATACCATTCACAAATGTAATACTAATATGAGAGTATCTCCTCTTACCCCAGTCATAAATCATGGGGTTATTGAAGCTGGCGTGCTCCACCACACACGAGATCTTCTCTCCAGATTTAGGAGTGTATTCCAGCTCAGAGTGAATCTGGTAATACCAGTCTCCATCAGCCATCTCCATTGTGGAGGTCACGTCTGTGGTCACCAGTTTACCATCTCTCAGCCAGGACACTTTGATTTGTTCAGGGTAGAATTCATATGCGCTGCACATCAGTACAGCTGGATGTCTGCCACCAGCCCGCGTCACTGAACTGAGCTTGACCTTTGGTTTCACTGTATTAAGAAGAGTAACATCCTAAACACACAGTTTCCAATGCATGTCTCATACGCATGTGTGTGTGTATGCGTCTGGGGGAGGGGGGCGTGGGGGGTTGGAGATTTAACAAAAGAAGCACTTACTAAAGAAGCATCTAAAGAAGAAGATGCATACCTTTCACGTTAAAATAAAATTTCAAAGTGCAATGCTGATGTTAAAACATTTTTCATATTTAATATTGGCATATATGCTTCTGTAAAAACAACAGCAATGTTAAAAGCAAGAGTTATACGTGTGAGAGTAAAGATCAGAGAAGAGTCTTGTGCCACTTACCTGTTTTATCACGGACACACGAGTCAAAGATTTGAGCATTATATTTGCAGAATCTTTCAACATCACCTATCTCTGCCTGCAGAATGCTGGTGTCATTGTTCCAGTACTCTGCATTACTCATTCCATACTCACTAAACCCCACATACTTCCCCAGAGTGCTGTTGAACTCTGAGAGTAGATATTTATTAAAATAATAGCTATCAATATACACCATGTCACTGAGATCAGGGGAGCTGTAGATGCATCTTGACCAACGTCTTGTGTAATATTCATTAGCTGAAAAAGAATGCAGAAGCAGAACATTTGGTTTTGTCAAATAATTATGTAATCAATATAGAAACAGAAAAACTTTGATTCAGTACATCAGCCTATTCAAAAAGTACTTTTCAAGTAATATCTACTTTAGATTGAGTCAAACGAGTCGCCATTTTTAAGGAAATGTTGCAATATAATGTAAATAATTTTACTTTTACTACTTTTGAAATTATTGGAATTATTGTTGATATATAATTCTATAATTGCAATACCTCTTATTTTACTTACCACTTTCTGCTAGAGTGAACACAGACAGTGTGAATATGAGATGAAAACTGAAGAGCTTTAGCAGTGACATGTTCACTCACACTGAATTCCAGCTGAATGCTGCCAGTGATTTATGTTCATGTTCATGAGATGGATGTCTAAGATGACTGGCCAATCCGTCACTGCATGTGTAACTGTCAAGTGTTGCTAGGTAGTATCCTGCTTTAATTTTAAAACACAAACACTGTTTAGTAGTATCAATCTGAACAATTATTACATTATTTTATGGTATTATTTAATTAATAAATTAAACAAAAGCTGTAGTGTGCAAAAACTCATATATTCCTTACTAGAGAAATTATGTAGGCCTATATATTGTTCATCAGTAATAGCACAGATTATACACTTGACAATACAATTGCTACCTTTAAAAAATCTTATTCCAAAACCAATCATGTTTTGTAATTTATTTATGAGCTGTTTAGTCAGAGCCTGTTCCCAATAGGGGAAGCCTCCACTGTTCGCAGAACAAAACGTAATGCAGTGGTAAATTGATAAGAAGACGAGATCCCTTTTTGAATGGATGTCAATGGAAATGTTTCAGTATTACTGAATAAACTTTTGTGTGAAAACAGCTCAATAGATCATAAATTGACTGCCTGGGTGCTAATCCTCAATATGTTTGCATGCCTTGTTCAGTTTGGACTTTTGGACTTTTACTTGGGGTCTGCAACAAAGAGATCACTGTTTTACAAGAGAAGTCACAGACAATTTAGCACACAGTTATTATTCATTTTGCAACATTACCTGGGCTGCATTTCCCGATAACGTTGTCTCTTAGCGCGCTAGGAAGACTCTTAAGGTATAACTTAACTAAAGGTATACCATTTCTAGGCGTGTTCCCCGAACCATACCTTAGGAAGCTGCTTAAGATACTGTATGTGACGTTACCAGGTGCAGTCCGTGGCGATGGTGCTGAATTGGTTGACATTGATCGCTCGAGAATCAATTATTCACTCGTGCAGGGGCTGCTTCACTGCATTATGTGAGAAAGCGGTGTTTTTTTTATTTTTATAAAAGAAGCACTTCAGAAATAGTTGAAATTGCATTTATTAGGACTCATGGGATATTATAAAAAATATAATAGCCAATAATAGCCTAGCCTACATCTATATTTTAAATTTGTATCATATATTGCTGCCACAATACATTTTTAGGTGCTTTCTTCTCTTTCCCATTTTTGTTCACTGAGGTGGAGCTGCAATTAAATATTGTTCTTGTAAATACTTTCCAGCCTTTCAGTAATAAAAGTGTACATCTTACGTACAGTGCTTGGCAGTGATCAAAAATGATTTAAACAGTGAATTTTGAATCTCTTCTTGTAAACTCAGAGATGTGGATTCAGAAGGCAATTAAATTACCACACAACCTGTTTGTCAAAAAACAGTAAGTGATTTGGCCAGGGATTTTTACACGGGTTGGGTGAGAAAAACACTGACATTATGGATTCGGATGGCAATAAAATCACTACTTACTCCTGTAAATGTTTACCAAACATTTAGCGTCCGAATAGGACTTAACTGACAGTATGCTTTCACTGACCGTTAAAAGCGTTCATAAGACGGCGCCGTCTTATAAAACAACCATTCGCTGTATCGCTGCCATAGTTTGAGCAAACTCCCCACCACAATCATTACCTTTAAATAGACTATTAAGCCTGGTTTGCCAGCTGATGTACCTTTGGATAATATAATTAAAAATCTAATAACAGTCAGTGTAATGACAATTTTAGCCTATTATTTGCATGAAAACACTTGATTTAGCCTAACTGAACACTCTGAGTGTATTAAAACTTCAGAATTATATTCGTATAGACCTGCAACAGTGATAAGGTAAAGCTAAGAGTGGTCCAGACCAACCTTCCGAACGTTTGACTTACAGAAGGTATACTTAAGGGCGCTTTCACACTAGCACTTTTGATGCGCACCCGGGAATGACGTCAGAGTTAGGTTTGTTTGGATGATGTGAACGCTAGTCTACATTTACATTTACATATATTCATTTAGCTGACGCTTTTATCCAACATCATAGTCCGCTTAAAAAGGGTGGTCTGGGCTGGGGTACGGTTCATGTGAACTCCAGTACGGTTCGCTGCTTATATGAACGCAATTGTACCAAATTGCGGAAGTGAACCGCTATTGATGACGTATAATGTATAATGTAGCCTATAATGTGGTCGACAGGACAAGTGTGTTTCTGTATTTTTGCTTTGAAAAAAAAACCACAGGTTAAAAAAAAGAAGAACAAATGTGAAGCGAGCAATTCTATCCATTTTGATGCCTTTTCATTCATAGCGTCGCCGGTTACCAAGCAACACGATTACGCACCAGCTGCAGCTTGATGACGCAAGCATACCGCGGTTCAGATACAAATAATATAACATGAACACAGTCCATCGGGGGCAGGGGAGGGGGGAGCAATCGAACTCGGTTTGGAACAGGCAATCGAACCAAGTGTGAAAGCGCCCTAAGAATGTTTTGGGAAACACGTATTAACGATAAGGTACAGCTTAAGGTGTAACTTAAGAACGACGCGTTAAGAAGGTTTCGGGAAACCCAGTCCAGATCATTTCAGTGGTATTCACAAACTGTGATTGACTATTGTAAAACTCTGAAAGTGATTCAGTGACATGAACCATGATCCAAGTTGGCCATACACTTTCTGTAGTGATAGAGCCATGGAGAAAGTTATGTTCTCATAAATAAGATGAACTCTGGCACTCCTACACATTTATAAAGAACAACTTTGCTTTAACCATGCTGGGAAATACGTGCTACAATGTAATTGTACATTTAAGTACTGAGTAATAATAGTTAACTGTACTTACTATAGGGTTAGGATTAGAGTTTCGGTTTAGGGTTAGTTGCATGTAATTATGCAAAATGTAACTATGTAAAATGTGTAACAAGGACCCTACTACTGAATTAATTACTCAATTATAATCATACACAAAAAGATATTGAGCAGACATTTGCCATTTCTTCTTTATCTACTTATTCTACTACTTCCTGATAATGATGATGATCATGATGCAACTTGCAATTGGTGGATTTACTCATGCCAAAGATGTATCCTTTTTCTCCAAAAGGGATCATCATCATTAGCCAACATTGTTACAATATTTATCTTAGCCATTACATTTGGTTAGGGGTTTCATACAGTCATTATGTGTTGGAGTGTTGATCTTAAAACACTGTTCCAAAATATAATTCTTCCAGATTTGTGTATTAATGGTATTAATTACTAATGGGTTACCATTTTTAACTTTAGAATACTGTATCAGATTGTTATACTTATTCCTTAAAATTTATGTAAATGCTTTATAAATTGTTTTCACTAAGAATTCTGTCCCACTTTATAATTCCCCCAGATGGCCAGCAGCTATTTAACCTTAATTATTAACCCTATTACATTTACATTTATTCATTTAGCTGACGCTTTTATCCAAAGCGACTTACAATTGCTATATTTCAGAGGTCGCACGCCTCTGGAGCAACTAGGGGTTAAGTGTCTTGCTCAGGGACACATTGGTGTCTCACAGTGGATTCGAACCCGGGTCTCTCACACCAAAGGCATGTGTCTTATCCACTGCGCCATCACCACCCCTACAACCCCTATTAACCTTAGCCCAAGACTAGTTGCCCACTGAAGCTAAGCAGGGTTGAGTCTGGTCAGTACCTGGATGGGAGACCTCCTGAGAAAACTAGGTTTCTGCTGGAAGAGGTGTTAGTGAGGTCAGCAGGGGGTGCTCACCCTGTGGTCTGTGTGGTTCCTAACGCCCCAGTATAGTGACGGGGAAACTATACTGTAACAAGCACCGTCATTCGGATGAGACGTTAAACCGAGGACCTGACTCTCTGTGGTCATTAAAAATCCCATGGCACTTCTCGTAAAGAGTAGGGGTGTAACCCCGGTGTCCTGAGCAAATTCCCTCCATTGGCCCTTGCCAATCATGGCCTCTTAATAATCCCCATCCACTGAATTAGCTCTATCACTCTCTCTCTCCTCTCCACCTGTAGCTGGTGTGTGGTGAGAGCATTGGCGCCGTTGTACTGTGGCTGGTGTTGCATCATCCAAGTGGATGCTGCACACTGGTGGTGGTTGAGGAGAGATTCCCTAGATTCCCTGATTGTAAAGCGCTTTGGGTGTAAAGTAGTACATATGAAAGCACTAAATAAATGCTTCATTCATTCACACTATCCAATAAAGGCACTAATGCCCAAAGAAATACATCTTAAAAAAAGGTTAAAGTTAGGTTTAAGGGTAGGTTCAGGTAGTTATTACCCAGTTATTATTATTACTATAATAAGTACATGTGACTGTAAAATAAAGTTCTACCGCATGTTTTATTAAAATTAGGGACCCAATTACACAGACGTATCATAGTCCGTAATGTCAAGTGTTTAATGAGGTTTTGCATAACATGAAATAATGCAATAATGAAATAACCGTTTTTACAGACACATAAAAGAATATAAGATATCTATTATATTCTTTTTATCAACAGAACACAGGAAGATAGTACAAACAGCTCCAATTCTCCTTTATTCGATGCATATCATAAAATACAAAGGCCAATATTTACTACTTTTCAAATTCACCCAGAAAGAAACTACATTTAGTAGGAAAGGAAACATTGAGAAAGTGTTTTCAGTACAATATTTGTGATCTGTAAATGTAATATCCACTGACTTTTTATTTCAATTTCAATTGCATTTATCTATCTTTAACATTAACAATAGTTTTCTGCCATGAGTGACACACAAGTGTACAATAGTATTGTTTTTAAATTGCTTTGCTGCAATTCAATTAAAAGATCTTTGCATAGTTTGCTTCCATGATTCCATAGTCAGTTGCAGTTGTTTCCTTTAACAAGGAAGAAAGTTCCCGTTGCGACACCCAGCAGCCCCAGAGTCAGACCCACTCCACAGAACACAGCTGGACCAACACCTGGGAGGGCTACATCAACATCTAGAAAATGAATAGGATATTTGAAGATGCATCAATATGATAACAGAGGAAGAGATCATTTTAACAGAATGAAGAACTGGAAGAGTACTGAAATGCAGTGTCCATGCATTAAATCTGAAACTCACACTCACCCCATGTTTTGGTCTGAGGTTGACCCCGGAGGGCTCTGTGGTTCACAGTGCAGCTGTAAATGTCTCCTTCACCTGGTGTAAACTTAAGAGTGGAAAAGATGTTGTAAGTACCATCATTCCTTGGATGGTACTGGCTTAAACTCATGTCCTCTGACACTTTAACATTGTTCTTAGTCCATGAGATGCTGACAGATGGAGGATAGAAGCCGGTCACATGACAGATGAGGGTGTTTATAAAACCCAGCTGTACATCATCCTCTGGATAAATGGAAGTCTCGGGTGCATCTAGAATCACAGATAACTATTCTTTAATGCATTAGTTAATCCAAATAAATGTAGTTATTGTAACTTTATTTCAGTTATATAACTTGATGACACTAGATGCATGTTATATCCAGCAGCTAATTTCATTATTTTTTTTTTCAGACAGATTAAGTGATAACACTTTACATCAATGTTCCTTTTGGGTTCATTAATCACTAAAAAAAAAATAGTTTAGGCAACACAGTAAAGAACATAAACACAACACCTATCAATCTCAATATAAGATTCTATTTTTGTTGGATCATGGCATAAATCAGTTGGTTTTGATAAAATTACCATGAAGCATCTTTATTAAGCTTGTATAACACAAATTTAAAATGGCTCACAGATATTGTGTAAATGTTAACTTTTTTGTTTATGCTATTAGATCAGCCTATCAATGAGTTATGCATTTGTGAATATATTTTAGTCATTATAAAAGTCCTTAATAAATCTTTATCAAAAGGAACATAAATGTAAGGTTTTACTCATATCATATGTTTATGCAGTGTTGATATTCATTTAAACATGTAAAAGTTCATAGCACATTCTCATGTCTTACCCATTTCTGGCGGTGGGCTCTTGAAAATTTTAGTCCACAAGGCTAAATTATATTTGCAAACTGCCATTTCACCAACACTGTATTCATAAAATCCGGGAAATGTAAAAGGATCTCCAAAAACAGGCAATGTTTCCACTACTTTCTTCTGATTGAAGTCAGCATGCAAAACCTCCTCTTCATCAAATCCAAGCATTATTTCTTCTTCCGTATCAGAGCATATTGTAATTTTGAAATGTTCCCGAACAACTGAAAAAGATTAAGCATCATAAAACATAATTCTCAGTGTTAATAATTTTGTTACATTGAATAGCTGAGAAAAAATGCATATTTGATTATATTGTTCATAAACTGGAAGGGCACGTTACTGCAGATATATACAGGTCCTTCTCAAAAAATTAGCATATTGTGATAAAGTTAATTATTTTCCATAATGTAATGATAAAAATTAAACTTTCATATATTTTAGATTCATTGCACACCAACTGAAATATTTCAGGTCTTTTATTGTTTTAATACTGATGATTTTGGCATACAGCTCATGAAAACCCAAAATTCCTATCTCAAAAAAGTAGCATATCATGAAAAGGGTCTCTAAACGAGCTATTAACCTAATCATCTGAATCAACTAATTAACTCTAAACACCTGCAAAAGATTCCTGAGGCTTTTAAAAACTGCCAGCCTGTTTCATTACTCAAAACCGCAATCATGGGTAAGACTGCCGACCTGACTGCTGTCCAGAAGGCCATCATTGACACCCTCAAGCAAGAGGGTAAGACACAGAAAGAAATTTCTGAACAAATAGGCTGTTCCCAGAGTGCTGTATCAAGGCACCTCAGTGGGAAGTCTGTGGGAAGGAAAAAGTGTGGCAAAAAACGCTGCACAACGAGAAGAGGTGACCGGACCCTGAGGAAGATTGTGGAGAAGGACCGATTCCAGACCTTGGGGGACCTGCGGAAGGAGTGGACTGAGTCTGGAGTAGAAACATCCAGAGCCACCGTGCACAGGCGTGTGCAGGAAATGGGCTACAGGTGCCGCATTCCCCAGGTCAAGCCACTTTTGAACCAGAAACAGCGGCAGAAGCGCCTGACCTGGGCTACAGAGAAGCAGCACTGGACTTCAGGCATTTTGGCATTTCCTTTTCCCCAGTCTTCCTCCGGACTCTGGCACCTTGATTTCCGAATGACATGCAAAATTTGCTTTCATCCGAAAAAAGTACTTTGGACTATTGAGCAACAGTCCAGTGCTGCTTCTCTGTAGCCCAGGTCAGGCGCTTCTACCGCTGTTTCTGGTTCAAAAGTGGCTTGACCTGGGGAATGCGGCACCTGTAGCCCATTTCCTGCACACGCCTGTGCCAGACGGTGGCTCTGGATGTTTCTACTCCAGACTCAGTCCACTGCTTCCGCAGGTCCCCCAAGGTCTGGAATCGGTCCTTCTCCACAATCTTCCTCAGGGTCCGGTCACCTCTTCTCGTTGTGCAGCGTTTTTTGCCACACTTTTTCCTTCCCACAGACTTCCCACTGAGGTGCCTTGATACAGCACTCTGGGAAAAGCCTATTTGTTCAGAAATTTCTTTCTGTGTCTTACCCTCTTGCTTGAGGGTGTCAATGATGGCCTTCTGGACAGCAGTCAGGTCGGCAGTCTTACCCATGATTGCGGTTTTGAGTAATGAAACAGGCTGGGAGTTTTTAAAAGCCTCAGGAATATTTTGCAGGTGTTTAGAATTAATTAGTTGATTCAGATGATTAGGTTAATAGCTCGTTTAGAGACCCTTTTCATGATATGCTAATTTTTTGAGATAGGAATTTTGGGTTTTCATGAGCTGTATGCCAAAATCATCAGTATTAAAACAATAAAAGACCTGAAATATTTCAGTTGGTGTGCAATGAATCTAAAATATATGAAAGTTTAATTTTTATCATTACATTATGGAAAATAATGAACTTTATCACAGTATGCAAATTTTTTGAGAAGGACCTGTATACCCAGTGGAGGGCTACATTGGGATCCAGCGGTTTTACCTTTGCCGGCGCTTTGCCACATAACAAGAAAGGAGTCAACAAAGTTCACCGCTGTCGATCAGTAACATTCTCTTCCTCCATAGGCCAAGTGATTCATTATTTAATTAATTTGTTAAGTATATTTAATGGTTTTTAGTATTGTTTATTTTCTTTTTGCTATTATGTTAATTACAGCCCAGGCTGATTACAGAAAAACCTACCTGTGGCTACATTTTTGCAAAACGCAAAATACATTTTGCGACAGTTTCAGTCCAGTGAGTGGCGCTAAAAGTGTGTTTATTTTTTTCCGGAATAGATGTACATGAATATGGCAACGTTTTATTACGCTGGTTTTTGTAACCATCACCGTAGTTCTGAATTAAAATGTCTGGTGAGTGGCACTAAAAGCGTAATGCTCCATCACGTAAAATAACGCACTACCTACACTAAACCCTTATACCTACCCGACAGTGTTAAGTGATGCAAACTCCAAAATGTATTTGTTTACAAATCATGCACTATGGTAAAAAGTGTTTTAAGGTCATAATATAATATTTTTCAATTGCCTTTCTTTATTAATCTATAATCTGCCTTATTCACGTTTTGTCTTTCTCATTCTTGTTCTGTTCATCTATGAGTTTATTTGTTTTACTTCTAGTGTGTTAATTAGTTCAGTTCTTCTTCATTCTCTCCCTGTTTGTTTCTATGGTTACAGATTGATATGTCAGTTCTCAGTTCAGCTGTTTGTTAATTATCTAGTAAGGTCCTTTGTTTGCCCTTCTACTTGAGCCTTCCCTTTCTGTTAGTCTCTTGTCTTGCATTGTTTTGTGTTAATGTGTTTGTGGTTGAGTTTTTCTCCAGTTTATTGTTTTGATTAAAGTTTGATTTGATTAAAATTTGATTAAAGATTATTTCATCATCTTGTGCTTTCATCTCAGCCACCTACCAGTGACGGCCTTGTAATCATAATTTTGTATGAAAAGGATTAAAAGTGCTTGCTGTTTTACTGCCTCTAGTGTTCATTTCTGTTGGAAACTGCAGTGATATGTAGGCCTACGTATTGCTACGTATTTTGTGTTTTGCAAAAATGTTGCCACAGGTACATTTTTCCATTGAGTCTGTGTTTATAAATTACTGCATCATAATAGAGGTGATGTTTTTATTTCCTATTTTTTTTTTTGTTTTTGTATTTAATTTATATATATATATATATATATATATATATATATATATATATATGTGTGTGTGTGTGTGTGTGTGTGTGTGTGTGTGAGAGAGAGAGAGAGAGAGTGTGTGTGTGTGTGTGTGTACGTTTAAATATGTTTTTAGGCTTTGATGCTTTGCTTTAACAGTTGATAGAGTTTTATAAGGCTAATAAAAAGCTGTCCGAATGTGTTTATCATTTGTGGTGCTAGCATAACTTTATCTTAAGGTCCGTTTAATTAAACACAATGTTTAGCATAGCCCTAATGTTGGTGTATTTTTTTCACAATTTCAACCAAGCAACCAATTGCAGTCTCTGAGAATGACCCCGCTCCGTTAACCGAGTCATAATGCAGGCCAGTTGTTTGAGAAGCACAGTGTCACAATATGTGGCTGTATTAAAGCATACGACGAAAAAAAAGGAGAAACATATACCACATACCCATAATGTTAACTAAAGCTTGACAAGTAACAGACAGAAGAGGGCTTATATACATGGAAAACAAGGGGAGCTAACGAGACAGATTAACAAGACACACCTGAACTAATTAACTGATTAGAAGATATCAAACTCAGACATGAACAGAACGGGAAACACATAAAAAAAAAAAAACTAAACAAACATAGCCCTGAAACACACAGCTGAATTTGGGATTTTTTTTTTTTTTTTTACTTTTTATATTGGAGTATGTGTGTTGTATGTTTGATGATGTCATTGTTTTTAACAGTTGTAAGTGTTTTAATTAACATTTGTTATATGTCCATCATAAATTGTATTTATGTTTCTTTTATTTATGTATGATTGCCGATTACTGTTATTGAGAATGTTAGTGGGTTTTCCTAAGAGACGACTTCAATGTTAAATTGGGTTTGGTGTACTGAACTGTTGGGTGATTGGATTGATTTTGATATTGTTTTCTTTGGTCTCTTTTTCTTTTCTTTATTTTTTCCAGCCTAAATGACAACAGGGTTCCAATCATCTTATGTGTGGTTTAATCTTGTAAGGTGGGGGATAACTGAGGGTTTAATTTAAGTCTCACTTTGCTTTAGGATTTGTAGTAAGAGTTAGTTTATTTGAGTGATTAAATGTGTTGAGTTGCTTGTTTCCTTTTCATCTTCAGTCACATCAGTAATGTTATTGTATTTTAATATTGCCTAACAAACCTTGTTACATTTGCAAAGAAAGACTGTTGTTGCCTTCAATGTCCTCATTGTTGTCAGTGAGTCTGGCCAATAGTGAAACAGCTGTGTAGTCATTAGACCTCATGCGACTGCTCTGGAGAAACTACACCGACTGAACCAGCCTTCTGCTCTCAAATCGCTCTCGAATCACTCTCGCAGTATATTTGATGACGTACCATTTAGCCAGATTTTGTTCAAAATGATGTCACACAAGTTAGTTATTTGATTTCGCCTGAAGTTAAAAAAAAAAAAGTTGAAGTGTGACCTTTACGGCAGTGCTCACTAATGTGCTCCACCAATTCAATTAATAAATTCAATATCAACAATTCAGTAACTTTCTTCTTGTGAATATATTTGAGTGATGTGATCTTATTTTTAAATTGGCGGAGTAAGAAAGGACACAAAAAACACCCTCCTCTCTACACCATACTACCACAAAACCATACTACAGTTCCATAGACTTGGGGTGTATATGGTGTGTTTTCTTTGAAAGTGAATCGATCGTTTTTTGTTGATTTCTTTATTTTGCTTTTAAATACATTGTAAATATGCCGATTTTTTTAAATTCTGATATTCTCATGTTTATGTTTAGATAAGGAGTTGAGGAAGTTTTATGTCGTTTCTTTTTTTTTCAGACTTGTAACCCGAAAGTCGTGAGTGAATGAACAGCACTCTCTTCCACTCTTCTCCATAACTGAGGTGCTCTTGAAAAACAGCTGCCCACTGCTCCAGGTGTGTGTTCACGGTGTGTGTGTGTGTGTGTGTGTGCACTTGGATGGGTGAAATGCAGAACACAAATCCTTTTCACTTTTACTTATTTAAATATTCCCTGCACTGATTTTTTGCATTGAGGCAAAATATGAATACATCCTATTCCTCTCAATTGATTGTTAATTTTCCATTAATAATTTGTATTTTGTTACTTGCTCCCAATCCTAGAAGGGGAGTAATGCAACATGCATCTTGCATTTTATTGCATTTCTATTGAATTAATTAAATTGTTCATTCATTTTCACAATTTAAGGAAGATTATTCAGTTCATATCATTTAAAGTTTTGTACAGAGAGTTTTGGAAATAATTTTTTACTTATTTGTGGAAAAATAGTACCAAAGTGAGTAAAACATTTATAAACATTTACAACCCTAATAAATGCACAAGCAGGTTTTGAATGAACAGTTAGCATTATTACAAGTGATCAGTTTTTCCATTTACGCACTTATGAAAACAGTACCAAAATGAATAAAAAAACGTTAACTTACATGCAGCATCAGTTGAGAGAACACCGGTAAGGGCAAGAATGATTATGGACAGCTCCATCTTGATAGAGAGTCAAACAAACATCTGACAGATATTTAACTTGAGGTGAAAGAAAGAAAGTGGTACTCCCTCTTTTAGGGCTTTTGCATCATCCAATCAAAGTTTGACTGACACTGTGACATTGCTGTATCTAAGTAGAATGAAAGTTTTTTCTCTTTCAGTCCAATCAGGCTATCCTTTAATGTTACTCTGTAAAAGACATGCTGGGTTTATTATTTTACCGTAACTTTTATTGTATGCAATGTTGTTGTTTTTGTTATAATAGGAGCTGCTGGTTTAAAATGTTTGTTGAATAAGTTAAAAGTTTACTAACCAAGTTTTAATTTGTATTGTAATGCACATTTATAGTTTCAGGTTTAATGTAATTCTTTTTGTATTTTTTTTTTTTTTCAACAGTGTTTGTAAGGAATAAGTCAGCTATCAGCATCCATAGAGTCAAGGTTTAGCTGGTTAGCATGATCCAGGCACCACCTCCTGGTAGATGCTGTAACTACACCATTATAGATGCAAAGAGCATTTTTCTCCTTTGACATCCATTTAGAAGTGGCCATGAATTTTGACTAAATATTTTCTTGCAAGCAAAAAATCATTCACTATAGGATATGCTGCAAATTCTACAAAAATGGGCTAACATACTTTCCCAAGTGTAGTTGCACTCAGACAGTTCTTAACCCTGCCCGTTACCAACTTCGAGGGCGAGAGATCCTTCTCTCAACTTAAAAGAGTGAAGAATGAACTCAGGACAACCATGACAGAGAAGCGGCTGTCTGCACTCTCCCTGCTGGCTATTGAATCCGAACTAGTCAAGGGAATGGACTTTAAGAATTTAATTGACAATTTTGCATGCACAGTCTAGAAAAAAGATGTCCTGGTAAAGGTAAGGCTTATTTACCATTATTTATGGACAAATATGTGACGCTGTTGTCGATTTGAAATTGATTTTTTTTTTCTTTTAGCTGGTTGCTTATTTATTTAGAGATGCTTTTAAAGTTAAGTGTGTTTGTTTTGCTGCTGTCTGTCTGTGTTGCTGAATTCAGCTGTTGATATGGTTTTCTTGGGCTTGCTTATTTGGTATATGTTTGCAATGTTCTTTTTAGACGTATGGTTTTGCATGTAGTCCTCATACATGTCATTTATGATGGAAATAACGATATTTAGTATGTCATGTTTATGCTGCACTCCTGAGATCATCCATGGGAGCGTCAAATTCACCACAAACATATCCTTGATAACAGAAATAGTATAATATAATATATTAATTATATAAAGCCATTAAAACACCAAATAAATATATGTATATATATGTATAAATATATAATGTCAATATACTGTATATATTTATATTTATTTATTATAATGTCAATTAGTGAGATTTTATGGTGATTTGCTAATTTGTTCACAGTCATGGTCAACAAAGAAACAAAGTACCTGATTCAAAACTTTGGGGAAAAAAATCACATTCTATAGGGGTTTAAATTGCTGGGGTCAAATTGACTCCAGTGGGGAAATTGTTTTGTAAACTTGAGGGTAACAGGAGGATTAACTCATGTTGCATTCCAAGTCTTCTGAAGCCATAATATAAGAACAGAGTGGATCCTTAAATGTAAATAAAATTATGCTCGCTGATTACATTGAGAATCACACTCCAACATGTCATAATGGCAAAATTATAACCCAATATATAATTTCATCATGATGAACATCCCCATGTTTAACGCGTGTGTGCGGGTTGTTTCTTAGTCAGTTTCTTAATCAGTTTGTTGAAATATTGTTGATTGTGTTAATTTCTCTGAGTGTGTTCTGTCTAGGTGAGAGGGGGGAAAGATGTTTAAAAGGATAGGCCACCCCTGACAGGAGGGGTGCGCTGGTGCAAGAGCATACAGTCTTTTGACCGTGCACAAGGAGGTAGGTTGGCATGGTGCAACAAACCTGCAAGCGGCCTAAAAGTTGTTTGTTTTGTTTTAGGCATCTTTATTTTTGATTTAATAAACTTCAGTTATTTGTTTGAAAGATCAACAGGCCTCTCTAGATCTATTTATGGCACTTTGCATGCATCTGGATCATAGCATCAACATCTCCCACAGTGGACAAGAAACAAGCATTGAAAATCACAAACTTGTTTTAACCACTACATCATCACCTTGGAATTATATGGTTCTATTTGACATTTTATTCATGTATTATTTGATGTTTTATACAAGTTGTGTGAAGGACCAATGAGCCGAGACTGTTCAAACTCCAACTATCTAATAATTTCCATCCATCCATCCATCCATCCATCCATCCATCCATCCATCCAAGGCTTTCTCAAGCCAACATCAAAGTTTGTCTAAAACTTTTCAATCCATACTGATCTCTGTAGAGAGAAAGTCGTTTTACCTGACCACTTTCTGTGGAATTGAGTCCAGGAGCCGTATTCACAAAGCATTTTATCTTACCACTAGGAGTACTCCTAAATCGCACTAAAAGATTTTAGCTAGGAGTTTTCTCTTAAAAGTTATTCACAACGCCTTTCAGACCTACTCTTAGTAAAGACAAATGACAACTCCTAAATTAAGAGTGAGTCTTTGTTGCTATGGATGACGTCATTACTCATGCACGAGCTTGACTGAAGTGACCACCTTGATTGGCTGATGATTGTAACGCGGGAATGATTCCAAACACCTCCCCTATGATGATGAGTGACAGGTGACAGGTCTGAGAATGCGTGCGCTACACAAGTAGTGCGAAGGACGGAAGATGATGAATAACTGAATAAATAGCCTAAATGAATAAAGAGTAAGGGAAAACAAATAGCCTAGTAGCCTAATGAAACATATAGATTGATGCAATATCTTTGCAACATTATTGAATTAATCTGTCACTATATTCCTCTGCCTACGTTTGTAAAGTGAAGAACATTTTAATTTGATTCAGAATGAAACGTTACAATTAGTTTACATGCAGTGAGTAGCCTAGTTTTGGTTGTTGTCGGTGGCGATTGCATCCCTAGTTATGCCTACAATGCAAAATTGTTCCCTCGCGATTGGAAGCTGTAGCCTCCGCATACGCATTTCAAAACATCGCAACGTGAAATGCCACAAAAAGCGGTTTGTGAATAGGTCTTAGTGAGTTAGGAGTCCTCTCCACTTCTTTTAAGCTGTCCCAGGCTTAGGTGCTACTTTTAGGGCTAAAATGCTTCGTGAATTACGGCCCCTGACCGT
This sequence comes from Gila orcuttii, assembly GCA_026230005.1. NCBI lineage: Eukaryota > Metazoa > Chordata > Actinopteri > Cypriniformes > Leuciscidae > Gila > Gila orcuttii. The sequence goes on along the minus strand of JAPDVR010000015.1, from coordinate 16,655,932 downwards.
ATTCACAAAGAATTTTAAGGCTAAAAGTAGCTCCTAACCGGCGAATTTAGGAGCAACTCCTAAAAATAATGGGTGTGTCACTCGTAACTTTAGGACTCTTAGTTTTTTTGACTAAGAGTAATTCACGAAGCATTTTAGCCCTAAAAGTAGCACCTAAGCCTGGGACAGCTTAAAAGAAGTGGAGAGGACTCCTAACTCACTAAGACCTATTCACAAACCGCTTTTTGTGGCATTTCACGTTGCGATGTTTTGAAATGCGTATGCGGCGGCTACAGCTTCCAATCGCGAGGGAACAATTTTGCATTGTAGGCATAACTAGGGATGCAATCGCCACCGACAACAACCAAAACTAGGCTACTCACTGCATGTAAACTAATTGTAACGTTTCATTCTGAATCAAATTAAAATGTTCTTCTCTTTGCAAACGTAGGCAGAGGAATATAGTGACAGATTAATTCAATAATGTTGCAAAGATATTGCATCAATCCATATGTTTCATTAGGCTACTAGGCTATTTGTTTTCCCTTACTCTTTATTCATTTAGGCTATTTATTCAGTTATTCATCATCTTCCGTCCTTCGCACTACTTGTGTAGCGCACGCATTCTCAGACCTGTCACCTGTCACTCATCATCGTAGGGGAGGTGTTTGGAATCATTCCCGCGTTACAATCATCAGCCAATCAAGGTGGTCACTTCAGTCAAGCTCGTGCATGAGTAATGACGTCATCCATAGCAACAAAGACTCACTCTTAATTTAGGAGTTGTCATTTTTCTTTACTAAGAGTAGGTCTGAAAGGCGTTGTGAATAACTTTTAAGAGAAAACTCCTAGCTAAAATCTTTTAGTGCGATTTAGGAGTACTCCTAGTGGTGAGATAAAATGCTTTGTGAATACGGCTCCAGGCCTATATAACAATTGGACTGTCCCACTACCAGTATCAAACATACCTTTTTAATTTTATTATTACAGAGGAGTATTTGCCTGGAATTGATTTTTAACAGTATTATGAGCATTATTCTTTTCTAACCATTCAAAAATATTGCATGACATCCAATTATGTCAAATAATTCAAATTCATATTAAGGAAGATTAATATACCCCCTTTCCCTCTTGACTGAATATGGAGAAATCTGAGATAAAAGAATGTCCTGCCAATATTTTATATACATGGGGATGACAAACTGATCAAAACAAGAACTATTAATCCCATGATTATTCATTCAGTTCAGACTTGGTATAAACTGCGGTCTCTGTTGGGACAGGGTAATTTTTTCCCTAAAACATATTTATGGGGAAACAGATTGCTACCAATGTCTCATCAAAACAAAAATTTGAAGATATGGCCAGATAAAGGAATTACACTGTTGGAGCATTGTTTTGATGGTGATATTTTAATGTAGTTTGAACAGTTAAAAAAAATAGATAAAATTTGAGTAATAAAGAATTCTTTAGTTATCTAAAATCACGAGATTGTTTAAGGGTCAAAGCAAAAACTTATCCTAAGATACCAGATTTGACACTTATTAAGCAACTCTGTTATTCTGATAAACCAAATAACAATCTTTAGAATATATTAAGCTCTGATCTCAAATCACCCTTTAGATGACCCAGATAAATCCAGAAGGAGATGGGAGCAGGATTTGGGGGCAAGAATAGATGGGGACCTGTGAGGTCAATTATGTAAAGATGGGGTCACTTCAACCTTGAATTCTATGTGAAAACTACATTAAAAACCTGTAAAATAGCAACAGTAAAAGACATTTTAAACCAAAATAATGTATCACTGTATTTCATACAATAAATTATGATTTAAGAAATGGTACATGACTTTAATTTTTACTCTCCTAATATGTAAAATAACACGCATTCTTACTGTGAAAATAGATTTATTTTTGTAAAATTAATGGGAAAATACCATAAATTCACAAGCAAGTAATTACCCTAAAATCAAAGGTATTATTTTGTGCAAATTACACATTTTGTTGATGTGTGCTAAAAATTTACAATATAGAACCTTTCAAAATTCAACAAACACATACCCTAAACTCTACAGTAATTAGAATTTAGAAAAATGCTATGTGTTTGTTAAATAAGTCAATTTTAAGGTAAAACATGTTTAAATAGACTGTAATTTACTTTACTTTTGTGTAATGTTCTTTTAAATGTTCTTTTGTGAAAAGATGTGCAACAACCAGGGGCACCTGGCAAAAAAAAAAAAAAAAAAAGGCTTAGGCCTATCATGTACCTTGCATGTTAATTGTGAAAATTTGTGAGGTTAATTATTAATAATAGTGTGCTTAATCTGCATGCAAGTGGTGAGTGCAGCACTAAAAAATGTACTCTTAAAAATTGAAAATACAGGGTAACTTTCAAATTGTGAATGTGAGGAGAAAGAGATAATCGTTCACTTCTAACACTGTGTACTTCTGATGCCATTTTATCTTTATACCTTTTATGCTCATTTTCAAGAGTGCATGGTAATTTACGTTACTAATTAAGGAGGAGGGAGGAATTGCGCCCACTGCTAACGCAAATTGTAATTTTAATGCCATTTTAACTTGAATTTAGCCCGTTTTTATGATTATTTTAAATTTTCTTAAAGGTGCTCTAAGCGATGTCGGGTGACGTCACTTCTTGTTGACGTTTAAAGTATTGTCAAAACGGAGGCTAGCTAGACCCTCCCTCCTCCTCATCCACGCACTAACCCCCCAAATCCTTCTTGTCAGTTATTGGCTGGAACAGTTTATGTTTCGTGGTGCGGGTTAGCCCAGTTTGTTTTTGTTGCCGTTTGTGGAGCCTGGGGTGTCTACAGAAACTGCGTTTTTTTAAAGTGTGTTCAGGGGACAGGCAGCTAGCGGATAGTGTGGAGATTAGGGTTGCCAACTGTCCCGAATTAGTCAGGACATCCCGATTATTGGGCCTAATTTATTTTTCCCGTACGGGACCTCACTTCTCCCGTTTATGGAGTGCTAAGCTGATCTAACCACTGACTGATACAACAGCAACACGACACTTTAGAATGATCACGACACCAGTCATCATCCAATCACAGCCCACACTCACGCGCATCAGACCATACGAATAACAAACTCTAAATTGAGAATTAACTATTCTTTTGGAACAAATCATGGTTTGATTTGCGAACAGAATCCTCTGCTGTCTGGTCACTCCCGGTTCGATCCGGACTCACGTTAACGGCAAATCCTTTTCACTGTCCGGCAGGGTTTTGATTTCGGCAAATCAGTTTTGGTGAATTCAAACAACGTGATTATTGTTCATGAGTCCAATGATTCCAAGTCATGTCATGAGTCATGATTTCCAAGAAAACACGAAATCTTTCTGAGGGAATAATATGCTGATGTGATTTGCTGCCCAAGAAACATTTCTGATTATCATTGTTTAAAAAAAAAAAGTCAGGATTCTTTAATGAATAGAAGGTTCAAAGGAGATTTATCCGAAATAAAAAAGCTGTAGTAACATTATAAATGTCTTTACTGTCACTTTTGATTAATTTAATGCGTTCTTGCTGAATAAAAGTAAGCTATTACTTTCTTTAAAGCTCCAGTAGGTAGCTTTTGTAAACAAATATTTGTTAAAACTGTCATTATGTCCTCACAGTAGAATATGAGACAGATAATCTGTGGAAAAAATCGAGCTCCTCTGGCTCCTCCCTGTGGTCCTATTGCCATTTGCAGAAATACACCGCTCCCGGTCAGAAACAACCAATCAGAGCCAGGGGGAATGTCTTAGCAGTGTCAATCACGCTCGTGTACGCGCTGATCACCCCTCTCTTGCACAGCGCGAGCGCGTACCGTCGTTCGTGACTCTCCTGTTCGAACTCGTTCATCCAAATGAACAAATCTTTTTTCGAGTCATTTCGTTCATTCAACGAACGAAATGACTCGCAAAAAGATTCGTTCATTTCGAACGAGTCTTTTTCGGAGTCATTTCGTTGATTCAACGAACCAAATGATTCGAAAAAGATTTGTTCATTTTGATGAACGAGTTCAAACAGGAGAGTCACGAACGTACATCATAGAACAGAGCAAGGCGAGCATTTGTGCTTATAAAACTTAAAGTTTTTTATTTATTTTTGAAATGACCGATCGTTTCGCTAGATAAGACCCTTATTCATCGTCTGGTATCGTTTAAAGCCCTTTGAAGCTGCACTGAAACTGTCATTTGGTCCTTGAAACGTTTGTGTCCTATTGAAGTCCATTATATGGAGAAAAAGCCTGGAATGTTTTCATCAAAAACCTTAATTTCTTTTCGACTGAAGAAAGAAAGACATGGACATCTTGGATGACGTGGGGGTGAGTAAATTATCAGCAAAAGTTTTTTTGGAAAGTGAACTAATCCTTTAACGTTATCTTACTAGCTATTTATAACTTATAGAAAGAGTGCAACGTTATAAAGTTACATGTATTGCAAAATACATAATGATTTGAGGACCAAGTTTGTAGTCAAAGTATGGGCAGGCCATAGTCAATGTAAAGCATATTGTTAATGTTTCGTCCCTATTAGTGAATGTTCCATAACTGTTTATAATCTGCCGTCATCGGTGGTCCTGTTTACTAGCCTGCGCGTTCACGGCAGGCTCCGCTGTGGGGGAGGAGCTGTGGAGGGAGGGCTGTAGCGCAGCAGAGAGCAAGGGGGTTGGACCTGGAAGTTGTGCTTGTTCAAATTTTCAGGCTAAGTCAACATTTTCTCAAAACTCCCTACTGCAACTTTAATTTCTTTAAAATGTAGTGTATAATGTTTCAACAGCTTTCTACTTCAGATAAATGCTATTATTTTGAACTATGGTTTGTGTGTAATGTGACTTTTTTGTGTGACCTTAAAATTCATTTTAGAATAAAATTGTACATAAATAGGTTAAGCAAAACAAATCTGAGAACCTTTTAAACGCATACGAACCTGAAATGACATGTACTGTGTGATACAGTACAAATATTTTGAGTGCCCCTTATTTTCCTGTAAAGAAACGCAATTGTCCCACATTTTTCTTTTCAGAAGTTGGCAAACCTAGTGGAGATGTTTGCTGTATGTGACAACAAATGTTTTGGCTTAAACATTGCTTAGACATCACTTAGAGCACCTTTAAGAGTACAAGATAACTAATGTAGAAGGTGCTGGAAAAGAGAAGTGATAACACTGCTAACACGAGGTATACTTATTTCAATCTGCTTTTAACCCATTTCTATGCTTATTTTCAAAACATAATACAGAATAATGTACACAGCACCGCGCTAATTTAGAAAGAGGGAGCAATAAGACTTGTGCACTGCTCAAGGAACGTTAACTGTCGATGTCGTTTTATATTTCAGTCAGCGCCATTTTAGCACGCATACAATCTGTGGGAATACATGGTGGCACAACACAACTTCTGGGGACTCAACATTTCTTTTTGAGGTAAGCCTGACAAAATTGATACAGACTAAAAAAAAAATATTTTATTGTAGTTATTTTACCAAGATTGGCTATGTTTAGTTGCAGTTTCTGTGGTTTTAAAGATATATTTTATATAACTTTTAAAGATGTATTTTTTTTTTTTGTCAGGGCGTTTTCACACTTTAAAGTCCGCACCAAGGTCCAAACCAAAGTTCACGTTTTGATACATTTTATACTTTCAGAAAGTTTTGGTTTGGTTTCTGTCGGATCAAGATCCATGGGGTGGAGATGGGTAGGATTAGGGTTGGGTTTAGGGACTAGGGGTGGGTTTAGGGATCAGGGGGCGGAGTTGGGTAGGTTTAGGTGTATGTAAGGTGGGAGGAGTCGGATCTGGATCCGACTCCTCCCCGTGGATTTCATGTTCCGCAGTGAGAACCATCTCCGCCGAATTGACAACACGCTGACGTCAGACGCACGTCCATTTACAAACCAATCCTGTCGTCATCATCTATGTGGGCTGCATCTTGACATTGATTGGTTTGTAAATGGACGTGCGTCTGACGTCAGCGTGTTGTCAATTCGGCGGAGATGGTTCTCACTGCGGAACATGAAATCCACGGGGAGGAGTCGGATCCAGATCCGACTCCTCCCACCTTACATACACCTAAACCTACCCAACTCCGCCCCCTGATCCCTAAACCCACCCCTAGTCCCTAAACCCAACCCTAATCCTACCCATCTCCACCCCATGGATCTTGATCCGACTCCTCCCCGTGGATCTCATGTACTGCATTGAGGTGCTACTGATTCGGCGGGTAACTTTGACAACATGAATGAACAGACGCATAGCCTATCGTTGCAACTGTATTGTTATTTTTTCGTCGTGCAAACATTTTATCGTCGCCGGCAGGAAAGGAGGAGAAGACTGCAAGCAATCATGCGATTATTATTATGTCATCAGACCATACTTCAATTAAAAACCTCGTCTCCTCCTCTCCCCATGTGCTACCACGGCTCATTTTTCCTGCCACCTTCTGTTTTTTCGGCTATGCGGGAACTTCCTGTAAAAGGTCTGAAAGTCCGAACCATACAGAAATGCTTTCACACTAGAAACGAACCAAACCTTTGTTCAGTTTGATCCGGACCGAGACTACCTCTTTTCGTCGGACCAAATTTCATCTGTTTGGTGCGGACCGTGGTCCGGGGGAGGTTTCACACCTGTAATTTTGATTCGGACCAAACAAGGTAGGTGTAGCACATAACGTTATATTACGGTGTGTATGCACCGGTGTCAGACATTCCCAATGAGATAATTAGTAATTTTTGGCGATCATGTGAAATATCTGAGAGAGCAAGACAAAAGGGACTGCAGTATGCATTCGAGGGATATATCCACGACATAATATGCAACCGATTAGAGAATAATTTCATAAAAATTGAAGCTCAAGCCTAGTCGCCGCAGCAGCGCCTCATATGCTGACCATTCACATGGGAAAAACACAAATCGAGGAACAGCTATGTTCGTGCACAGCAGGCAGGGTAAGTGAAATGTGAAACTAAGCTAATAATTATAAATCAAACAGTTTATCCATAAATCTTGTGGAGAGCACTGGGAGAGCCGCGATCGGATTGGGATAAAGTTACTCAGTCAGGAGTAGTAGGCCGTCGATTAACAAAATGCTGAAATATATTTTAAAGTATGTCAGTGAGCCTCCGTCTTATCTTTAATCGTCTTATTTTACGTTAAAACATGTGCATTATGAACAAAGAACCGTAATTATTTCCAACTTCCAAGCAATATGTGTTTTTGTTAATCCTGTCGACACTTAGTTGTGAATGGGGTCTCCCACACTGCTTGATCCACGCACATCATTTCTCACCTTGGCTTTTAGATTTTCGGGAAGGAAAAAAATTCCTCTCCCCCGTCCAAACTTTTAGGATACCGGGTATCAGATTTGCACAATCCATACGCACAACGCTTTGGCATGTTTCCCTCGCTCGAAAGCTTGCCAGACCTCCCGCGCCTAGTTACGGTTGCTAAGACACGATTGGCCAGTGGCGGTTTTCGGGCGTGGCTTAGCGAAGAGTCAATTCAGTGCTGCCAACTTTGCAGAAATGGGGGATGGTCAAGTCTCTGATTTTTTTTTAGTTTAATTTATAAGCTTTAAACTGGAACTGCCTTGCATCAATATTTGTCATATCATACGTGTTAAGTTTTGGTCACTTGCTCATCTATTTTAACTCTATTGTCATTGATATGGACAAAATAGTCAGAGTCTTTCATTGCAATCACAATCTTTTCATAATCTAAAACAGGGAATGTCAAATTTCCAAATGTTTCGAATTTCTTAAGACAGAGGTCCATATGCTTGATCTCAACTGTTTAATAGGTTTATGTTTATGTTAACAATCTTGGTGTACTTTCTGATCAGATTCTTAACTTTTAACATCATTACTAAAGTTGTCTTGCACTCGGACGAATATCAGTTTGGCAATATTGCTAGAAAATTCCGTCACCTGCAGTTTTCTTGGCTGATTCAGATTAATGATTGTTTTTTGTAAGTGTGACCTGACGATTCCGATTTTCTTTCTAAAAAATGAATACACCTTATTCAGCACAACGCCATGACGGGTATAAAAACGAGGCTGTGAGGGATAGGCATACCGTGTTTGCTGTGGCATCTGCTGTAAACCAATCATGTTAAAAATCAAAGATGGCACTGTGAATAATGTCTTTTAACAGCATAAACAAACAAAAATCTAATTTCTTCAATGCAAAAAAAAAAAAAATCTTGTTTTTTTCTGCTTGCAGAGAGGATCATGTCAAAACACAATGAACACAACAACACCTGCTCAAAATTCTTCAAAGACTATGTCCCACCTCTCTTCAATAAGTCAGGAGCCAATTATTCAGACACCAGTTTTAAGGATAATTGGTAAGTAATGGTATAGTTCAGTGAATTTTCACCACCTTTATGTATTTGGCTGGTAACTGGTCTCATCTGATGATCTGTAACAAATATGATGATTGTCGGATTGCTTAAGTGGAGGCAACTGTGTATTTAGGCTGCAACCTGACAGATGTGAAACAAATGTTTGTGATAGGTGCTGAGATTTCTTTCAAGCTTTTGCCCTGATACTCTATTGATTATCAGTGGCGTTAATTGAAATTCAGTTCAACAAAAGAAGACTTTATCTCTTTGTATCCATAATGCTCATGGGCTGTATTGTGTCTGTTTCCTGCAGAGAGATAATGCCAGTCCTCAGGTGGCACCCGTGACAATGCAAGCTTTACGTTTCCAGTTTTTCGAACCGACACAGTCCCATATCTTCAGTCAAGTGTGGACTCATTACTATTGTTCAACCAGAGCAAGTGTCGCTGATTGATGTTTATTCCACCATTGGTTATCCTTCATTTATTATGGACACATGCATTTTTTCCAATATCAACACATCTTTGTGGGTATACTGAACAAGTTATTGGATCAGCTTTAACTATTATAACACAGTGCCTGTATGAAGAAGAAAAAAACAGTTTCTTTAAAGTCTATTAATGATAGTCTGTGCCTTGATTTACAAGGGGTGGTATTTAATAGTTAATTTAGTAATTTACAATGTCCTGACTGACTGTTGACTTTAAAATCTATGGCAACTAACTGTAATAACTTATGTGTTGTACTGTATTTTTTGCGGTGAAATTCTGGCAACCACAGCTGCCGGTAAATTTTTGTAAAACTGAACTTTACAGTAAAATTGTCAGAGATCAGCCAGGCTCCACCACCACACAATCACAGAGATCGCTGTCACCTGAGTTCTAATCACCCTGCACCTGGACGTCATCAGATCCTCATCACAGTCAGCACAAAAGCACTCGTCACCCACAGTCACATTGTCTGGTCTCGTTTTCAGAGTCAGGACTCAACCCCGATTCCTCTTACCTGCTACTCGAAGTCAAGTATATTCCTCTCCAGCGAACTCTCCACTGCATCCACATCCTCATCTCATCACCTGTAAGGACGTTCTGTCAGTATACCCTTCATCCTGCATCAATCACCTCTTATCATTCATACTTCCCATCGTCTGCATCAATAAACCTGTTTACACCTTTACCATCTTGTCTTGAGTCTCTGTTCCGTAACAAAAATACTATAAAATTTCATACAATTGTATTTATTACGGAGATAGACTGTACGTAGGTTTAAAGTATATTTGTGATTTGTTAAAGTGGTTTACTGTAAAACAAGTTAACACTTACAGCTGCTATTTTTAAAGTAAATAACTGTGAACAGGTTTTCATTATATCTGTTTTATTTAAGAGTAATTTACCGTAAACAACAAAATTTACAGTTGCCAAAAAGCAGTCTGTAAAGTGTTATGCATTGTCCCCATATATTTTACGGTGAAGTTCTGGCAACCACAGCTGCTGGTATTTTACACACTTTTTTTACACCAGCTTTACTACACTCCATTTAGTTTACATAAACTTAACCACAGTATTTCACCCGTCTGCTTCAGATGTGGTACAGAAGAAGGAACATTTTTGCATTCCACCTGGTTGTGTTCTAAAGTTAAGGTGTTTTGAGTGCAAGTATGTGATAGTATACCACAGATTCATGGAATTGATTTTTCAATGGATCCAGAGGTGCAGGGATGTGCAGAGAGTTCCTCAGGGGCAGGGTCTCAAATGTAAAAAAAGGGCATATATATACACACACACACACATATATATATATATATATATATATATATATATATATATATATATATATATATATATATATTAGTATTATAAGTATAAACTACTATTTTTAATGCTTTTTTAAAGAAGCCTTTTATGCTCACCAAGGCTGCATTTATTTTATCTAAAATAGAGAAAAAAACAGTAATATTGTGAAATATTACTACAATTTGAAATAATTGTTTTCTATTATAATACACTTTATACTATTATAATATACTAACCTTTGATACTTTTTTCAGGATTCTTAGTTAAAAAAAGAACAGCATCTTAAAATAGAAATATTTTGTACCAATATACAAATACCGTTCAGAAGTTTGGGGTCAATCATTTTCTTTCTTTTTTTTTTTTATAAAAGAAATTAATACTTTTATTCAGCAAGGATGTGCTAAATTGATATGAAAAAGTGACAATTGAAGACTTATAAAAGAATTTCTATTTTAATTTAATGTTGTTCTACTTAACTTTTTATTCATCAATGAATCCTGATCCTGAAAGTATCACTTCACATTGTCCAATGAAATTTGAACTTCTTGTGCACTGCATGTGCCTGATGACGATTGGTCGGTGTATTATACATGACAAACAGGCTTCAATGAATTATGTAATATTTTAAAATATGTAATATTTTAAAATATGTGATATGTTGATTTTTATTTGAATTAACACACTATCTTTTATTATTGAATTTTTTTTTTTTTTAAATTGCCGTCGTGCCATATAGGCCTACTCACTGAAATAACCATATTTGGCTCGACAGCGTCGGTTGCCGAGCAGTCTGTGGAATACGTTTTACACAGTGCATTTTCATTTTAAACGCATAACCTTCGCTACGGTTGCGCCTGCTGTCCACACACACTACTCCGGAGTTTTCGACCCTCGAAGGGAGACTGATCTCTTCTGTCAAGTCCGAAGCAAGACAGTCACACGCAAGTGATGCAACCCATAGCAACGCGTTATGGCAACGACACCTCAGACTCAGACTGAAGAAACGTAAAAACATAGCCTACGAGTGTGCCACTGCGCAGAGACGCAGAGGGGAGAGATAGAGAGCACTTCAGAACTCCTGACCTGATATTTAGATACACTATTCAATAAATATATTTGTTTGACAGGGAAGCTGTGCGCAAACAGGAATATATATTATTTTTCAAAAATAAAATAAAAAGCACCCCAGAAAAAAGGGCACTTTCTCTCCAGGAGTAAAAAGGGCAGGTGCTCAAGCCCCCTTTGATGTCTATGTGTGCACGTGCCTGCAGAGGTGTGTTTATTAGGGAATTTTTACCAACTCTAACCTCCACAACTTATTAAGCTTACTGAAATGTTAATAATAGACAAAAAATGTATTGCTTTGAAATGGAAAGCAGACACTGATGTGCCAATTGGATTGTGGTTGTCGGAGATTTGCTGCTGTGTACCCTTAGAGAAGATCACATATTCAATGAGAGGTGTGGGTGAATTATTTTATAAAATCTGGAAACCCTTTTTGAATTATATAAATATAGAGCCACATGACTTGATTTGATAAAAAAAAAATCATCCTTTTTTTTTTGTTGTTGCCTCCTGTGTGTCTTGTCTGATGTTTGTTATTGTATTTGAAAAAAGCTAAATAAAATTAAAAAAGGAAGATTAATATAATGTAAGACATCAAAGGTCAGACTGCAGATTAAAAACTAAGGGAATTTACTTTGCTTAATACTTTTTTTTTAATTTCAGGAGTACTCTAAATTCATTAAATGAAGCAGAACTTTTTATATTTATTTATTTATTTACCGATATAAAGTAACCACCCTGCATCGTTCTGGGAACGTTGTTTTATGGTTAAATAAAAATAAAACCTAAAAAGAACGTTCCCCTAACGTTAGTATTTGGTTTCCAAAAAAATAACCAAACGGGAACCAAACGTTAGGGGAACGTTCTGTGTTAACTGGGGAGTAGCTTCGCTGAGGGAACTGTGTTCAATCCCGCCGTGAGAGCGTATTTGCATATTCGATCAGAATGAGCTAAGGCTGCACTGATACAGGGCAGACACAAAACAGTAAGCACACATAAGAATGCATGAGGGTATACACAACAAATAACAGCAGTAACAAACTGTGTCCAGAAGCAAAAAGTAAACCGTTCCTTAAGTGGGGTTATCTACTCACTGAAAGCACCTGACGGTAGGGATGGGAATCGAGAACCGGTTCTTCTTCAGAACCGGTGCCCAGTGAACCAATTCCTTGGAACCGTTAGTGTGCCTGCTTAACGATTCCGCTTATCGGTTCCGCTCGTTGCAAATGTGTCATGACGTCACACACGCGCTGCCTTGTTTTGGTTCAGAACGCAGCAAACATGGCATCGAGGCAGAAGCGCTCTAAAGTTTGGTTATATTTTACGCGAAAAGACGACAATATGAGGCGCCGTCTAAGGCTTAAATCAAACTTCATTCACGCACACATATATGAAACACTTGCATACACGTATACTAAGTAGTCAAACATACATGTACACTGCTGAATGCTCAAACAAATACATATGAAATGCACAACGACACACCTAAAGTCGCTCATGCACATACACGCAAACTCTACACACACGAGATGCTCGGAACTCTCCAGGCACATATTCATATGAGACGCGAGCACACACACACACACACACACACACACACTCAAACTCGCGCACATACTCAATGAGAGTATGACGGCGCCTCATAACAATATGGTCACTTGCAACACTTGTAAAATTTCCATTTCGTCAAAGGGGGGGAACTACCTCCAAAATGCAGAAACATTTGGCCACACAAACAGCATGAACAGACTTTAGTCCGATGAAACTTAAACTGGAATGTCACTGTTTCTGTCACTGCGACTTCACGAACAGGCGAACACGCACACGCGCACACATCACTTTTGAAGTAAAATTGAAAATTGAGGATGCAGTGCATGTAATGCATCGAGATATCAAATTGAACTGAATCGATGACATGATAATCGTAATCGAACCGAACCGTGAGACCAGTGTAGGTTCACACCCCTAATACTCTGTGCTGTGTCAGCGAGTTAATAATAATTAACAAACAAATAAGTTAAGTTATAAGTTCAATAAGTTAATACAAACAAACAAATTTGTACTTATTCCCTCACCCAATGAGAATCGATAAGAGAATCGATAAGGAATCGAATCGATAAGCAATATCGATAATGGAATCGGAATCGTTAAATTCTTATCAATTCCCATCCCTACCTGACGGCACATCTAACTTATGAAACCTGGCCAAAGTGTTCTGTGATGACCAGCCAGCTGCAAAGCACATACTGAATAGACATACCTCTAGACCAGGCCCAGGAAGAGGCAATAGCCCCCGTCGAGTGAGCTCTGATGTTAATTGGGCATTCTTGTCCCTGGCTTGAGTCGGTTCACCATCACCTCGATCATACGAACCTTTAGGGAGAAAAAACAGGTAGGTGTGCTTCATACTGCATTCTACTGTAACTTTTGAGTGCTGAACTCTTTGCTGTTACAACACATACATGTACTGTAGCTGTTGTACTGTTTTTCTCGATTGCTAACACCCTATAACTGGTTCAGTTGGCCCAATTTTCCAAACCATTCATTCAGTCCTAGAAACAAAGACACGTTTCTTAAAACATTTAACAGTTTTCATCTGTTTTCACACACGTTCATATTTTCTCCTTGTTTTCTGCAAAACACTACACAAAAATGCCATCATTTTGCAAAACATAATATAATTAACTCAAGTGTCACACTGAGTTAATCAAAAAACTATAATGCAAAAAAAAAAAAAACCCGACCTGTCACGGCTATATGCGCCTGTCACCCGACCTGTCACGGCTATATGCGCCTGTCACTCGACCTGTCACCGCTATATGCGCCTGTCACTCGACCTGTCACGGCTATACGAGCCTGTCACCCGACCAGTCACGGCTATATGCGCCTGTCACCCGACCTGTCACGGCTATATGCGCCTGTCACTCGACCTGTCACCGCTATATGCGCCTGTCACTCGACCTGTCACGGCTATATGCGCCTGTCACTCGACCTGTCACGGCTATACGAGCCTGTCACCCGACCTGTCACGGCTATATGCGCCTGTCACCCGACCTGCCACGGCTATATGCGCCTGTCACTCGACCTGTCACCGCTATATGCGCCTGTCACTCGACCTGTCACGGCTATATGCGCCTGTCACCCGACCTGTCACGGCTATATGCGCCTTTCACTCGACCTGTCACGGCTATATGCGCCTGTCACTCGACCTGTCACCGCTATATGCGCCTGTCACTCGACCTGTCACGGCTATACGAGCCTGTCACCCGACCTGTCACGGCTATATGCGCCTGTCACCCGACCTGTCACGGCTATATGCGCCTGTCACCCGACCTGTCACGGCTATATGCGCCTGTCACTCGACCTGTCACCGCTATATGCGCCTGTTACTCGACCTGTCACGGCTATATGCGCCTGTCACTCGACCTGTCACGGCTATACGAGCCTGTCACCCGACCTGTCACGGCTATACGAGCCTGTCACCCGACCTGTCACGGCTACATAGACGTTCGAACAGCAGCCAGCTGTTTTTTTTTGTTTTTTGTTTTCTGTTTTTATATATATATATATATATATATATATATATATACAGAATCTGTGTTTGATTTAAGCCTACATTTAAAAATTTTGTGTCATAAAATTTATTGTTTTTAAGCCTTTCGCACGTTCGATCACGGTGTAATCAGGCTGGTCCCTGGAGTGTATGATCACACCAGTGTTTATGTATACATTTTTATATGCCTATTCCGCATCTCAAAGCTTGCCACAAAAAAACGGCCAACGTACGGATTATGCATTAAACATTTGAATTGTTTATTAATAAACCGGTGTTTCCTGTGAGTTTTCGGTTAATTTATGAGACGCGCTCCAGTTCACGCGCTGGTGCCTCCGTGTCTTAATTATATTGTCTACTATATTTGCTTCTTATTTATTAATCCAGTCAATTTGTTGATGAAACATTGATTAAAATGAAGATGCAATTTATACAAAACGAAATTCACTTAAAACAAAACTTAATAAGTGGTCAAAATTATGTCTGACCCATTCCAAATGTTTTCCGGTATATTGGGCAACTTATGATCCTATCTTAGCCTACTCATCTCATGCGGTTCCCTTTTCATATAATAAACATAGATGAAATAAATAAAATAACATTATATTATTTAAACATAGGCTATATATGAAATGTTTAAGTTTTTTAACTTATTTATATATTTAAGCGTCACACGTACAGACTCCATGTAGGCCTATGATTCGCTCTTCTGTTGTTCTGTTTTCTTTCAGGATCAAAAATACAACAAATGAAAGCGTTTATCTGTATTTCCGACTGATGAGAACTATGCATATACATTCATAAATCAGTCAATTTTGTATTTTATTATGAGATATTTTATTCTAATGTGATCAGTGACTCAAGCACTGATGGACCAAAGAGTGCGCATTTCGACATTTGCAGTAAAAACTTGAAATATAAATTCTCAGAAAATGCATTTAATACCAATATATTGAAACGTCAGTTTATATAGCCTACTCCATTAATAAAGGAGTCCAGAGTGACATTGGAAAAATATCAGTCCACATGCGTTTTATATTTAATATGAGGGAAATGAACATGCATGCACGCGTGACACAAAAAATCTTTAACTTTTAGGTAGCAAAATATTTTTTTAGAAAATTCTACTAGACTAACGTCACTCATAAATCATGAAATTTCACACATCCACCATCTCTTGAGTTTTATTAAAAATCTCAAAAAATTAGCATATTTCATCCGACCAATAAAAGAAGTGTTTTTAATACAAAAAAAGTCAACCTTCAAATAATTATGTTCAGTTATGCACTCAATACTTGGTCGGGAATCCTTTTGCAGAAATGACTGCTTCAATGCGGCGTGGCATGGAGGCAATCAGCCTGTGGCACTGCTGAGGTGTTATGGAGGCCCAGGATGCTTCGATAGCGGCCTTAAGCTCATCCAGAGTGTTGGGTCTTGCGTCTCTCAACTTTCTCTTCACAATATCCCACAGATTCTCTACGGGGTTCAGGTCAGGAGAGTTGGCAGGCCAATTGAGCACAGTAATACCATGGTCAGTAAACCATTTACTAGTGGTTTTGGCACTGTGAGCAGGTGCCAGGTCGTGCTGAAAAATGAAATCAGATGGAAGCATGAAGTGCTCCAAAATCTCCTGATAGCTAGCTGCATTGACCCTGCCCTTGATAAAACACAGTGGACCAACACCAGCAGCTGACATGGCACCCCAGACCATCACTGACTGTGGGTACTTGACACTGGACTTCAGGCATTTTGGCATTTCCTTCTCCCCAGTCTTCCTCCAGACTCTGGCCCCTTGATTTCCGAATGACATGCAAAATTTGCTTTCATCCGAAAATGTACTTTGGACCACTGAGCAACAGTCTATTGCTGCTTCTCTGTAGCCCAGGTCAGGCGCTTCTGCCGCTGTTTCTGGTTCAAAAGTGGCTTGACCTGGGGAATGCGGCACCTGTAGCCCATTTCCTGCACACGCCTGTGCACGGTGGCTCTGGATGTTTCTACTCCAGACTCAGTCCACTCCTTCCGCAGGTCCCCCAAGGTCTGGAATCGGTCCTTCTCCACAATCTTCCTCAGGGTCCGGTCACCTCTTCTCGTTGTGCAGCGTTTTTTGACACACTTTTTCCTTCCCACAGACTTCCCACTGAGGTGCCTTGATAAAGCACTCTGGGAACAGCCTATTTGTTCAAAAATTTCTTTCTGTGTCTTACCCTCTTGCTTGAGGGTGTCAATGATGGCCTTCTGGACAGCAGTCAGGTCGGCAGTCTTACCCATGATTGCGGTTTTGAGTAATGAAACAGGCTGGCAGTTTTTAAAAGCTTCAGGAATCTTTTGCAGGTGTTTAGAGTTAATTAGTTGATTCAGATGATTAGGTTAATAGCTCGTTTAGAGACCCTTTTCATGATATGCTAATTTTTTGAGATAGGAATTTTGGGTTTTCATGTGCTGTATGCCAAAATCATCAGTATTAAAACAATAAAAGACTTGAAATATTTCAGTTGGTGTGCAATGAATCTTAAATATATGAAAGTTTAATTTTTATCATTACATTATGGAACATAATGAACTTTATCACAATATGCTAATTTTTTGAGAAGGACCTGTATTTCCATACTATTCCAAATATTTATGAAGTACACATCCTATTCAGAAGTAGTTAGGGCAGTAATGTTAATATTTGATTTCAATTCAAACACATATAAAAATGTATGGAAAGAATCATGCTATAATTTGCCTAAATCTGTGGGTAAATCTGTCGAAACGCACGCTTTTGACGGGTCAGTGTGCAATCAGACGCCTGACCAGGCGAATACTTTGGCTTGCCATAACAGGCGCATATAGCCGTGACGGATCGCGGGACAGGCGCATATATCCGTGACAGGTCGAGTGACAGAGGCATATAGCCGTGACAGGCCGAGTGGCAGGCTCGTATAGCCGTGACGGGACGCGGGACAGGCACATAGCCGTGACGGATCGTGGGACAGGCGCATATAGCCGTGACAGGTCGAGTGACAGGCTCGTATAGCCGTGACGGGACGCGGGACAGGCTCGTATTGCCGTGACACAGGCGCATATAGCCGTGACGGGACGCGGGACAGGCACATATAGCCGTGACAGGTCGAGTGACAGGCGCATATAGCGGTGACAGGTCGAGTGACAGGCGCATATAGCGGTGACAGGTCGAGTGACAGGCGCATATAGCGGTGACAGGTCGAGTGACAGGCGCATATAGCGGTGACAGGTCGAGTGACAGGCACATATAGCGGTGACAGGTCGAGTGACAGGCGCATATAGCGGTGACAGGTCGAGTGACAGGCGCATATAGCGGTGACAGGTCGAGTGACAGGCGCATATAGCGGTGACAGGTCGAGTGACAGGCGAATATAGCGGTGACAGGTCGAGTGACAGGCGCATATAGCGGTGACAGGTCCGGTGACAGGTCGAGTGACAGCTGTCAATAGCGGTGACGGGTGGAGTGACAGGTCTCAGTGGCAGCTGCCCCTGCCACGGAAAGATTTTACTCCCTCTCCAGTAAAAGTGATTTTCTTTACTCAAACTCAACTGCTTTATCACTGCTGATAAAATTAGCCATCTTTTAACAAGATGAGAAACCTAGTAATGTTAAGTAATGTTACCCTAGTGGAACCTCTGAATGCATCAAAGATGGACCAGACCTTCTCAATGCGAAGATGTGAGATTGTGGATGCAGATGGAGCAGTGGCCAGCTCTTTTTACAGAGAGACAAGTAAGAACTTATTCATATCCCTTTTTCCACCATGAGAAACCA
The DNA here is from genome assembly GCA_026230005.1 of Gila orcuttii. Lineage (NCBI taxonomy): Eukaryota > Metazoa > Chordata > Actinopteri > Cypriniformes > Leuciscidae > Gila > Gila orcuttii. The sequence goes on along the minus strand of JAPDVR010000015.1, from coordinate 16,637,416 downwards.
CATTCTGTTTAGGTTTGGCTTGAGAATTGGCCTGTAGGCCTGACCATGCATTGAAAAATTTCCACACTGTCCCATGCCTTTTTTTGTGTGCCTGTGTTGTAGGTGTTTGCAGAGTTTGACAGGATAGTCACTACAGATCTGCAGACTGCAGAGTAACTTTTATGGTGCTGTGGATCGCTACACACCACGTTTTGTCACAAGTCTTCAAGAAGCATTGGAGAGAAATTTGATGATCTTATGCAGCAAATGAATACAGGGGTGAGTTTACTGCAGCCTTAATTTTTTATTATTATTCTGAGTTGATTATGGTTTTGCTTACAATCTATTTAGCTGTTGTCTAAAGTGTTGTGGGGTTTTGTTGATAAACCCTTTAACTGTGGACTGTTATCTTAATAGTCACTTCTCCACTTAAAGACATAATGGTAATGACACTTTTTTTTTTTCATCTTCAGATCAAAAAATTATGATACTTTTAATAAAATCCGAGTCCTTTCTGTTCCTCAATAGGCAGCAATGAAAGAAATCATTAAAGTAGCTCATGTGACTCCAGTGGTTGAACCTCATTTAATGAAGCAACATGAGCGCTTTTTGTAATAATATTTATATAAAATAATATAAAAATAATATATTGGCCTCTCTCGATCTCTACTGTCATCGCTCCTCCTTTATGCCTCTGCTCCTCCGTGAGAGATACGAGGCCGTTTCGTCTCACAGGTGTCGCTCATCAGCAATCACGCCAGCGGCCTAGCGCTGCTCTCTCACGGCCCTCGGCCTCGTCCTGCTCGCCACAAACTACATTCAACAATCTCTTCTCTTCCACGTCATACTCCTACACTGTTGACGTAGTGTAAACGGCACAGTGCTTCTAGGTTCTATGTCAGAATGTAGGCTTATTATTGGCCAGCATCACATGACCAGCGTCGGCCAATAATAAGCCTACGTTCTGATGTAGAACCCAGAAGCGCTGTGCAGTTTACACTACATCAACAGCGTAGGAGAATGACGTTGAAGAGAAGAGATTGTTGAATAATGTCGTTATTTGGCGGGGTTTTTACACACAAATACTATTCTCGTCGCTTCATAACATTAAGGTTGAACTACTGTAGTCACATGGACTATTTTAACGGTGTCTTTACTACCTTTCTCGGCCTTAAAAGTCGCAATGACGTTATTCTTTGGAGGGACAGAAAGCTCTCATATTTCATCAAAAAGGTCTTCATTTGTGTTGCGAAGATTAACAAAGGTCTTACGGGTTTGGAACGGCATGAGGGTGAGTAATTACTGACAGAAATTTCATTTTTGGGTGAACTAACCCTTTAAGATGCTGTCAGCGTATTCATTTCTAATGTACATGTGTGTCAGAGACATTGCTTTTTCATTGTTTAGGCTAATGAATGTAGCCACTTTTTTGCACTTCCATATACCAAGTTTGGTCTCCGAAGTGTTATTGATTAAAGTGAGTAATTGTTATTTATTGAATTGTTAAAGCTGTTTGTTGAGGATGTGTTAGAGTCAGGGTATGGTCTCAAATTTATTTATTTTTATTCAGATTTTATATAAATTTTTTTATATTATTGTACTGTAAACGGTTTTTGGGAAACACTTAACAATAAGGTTAATTAGTTAACATTAGTTAACATGAACTAAGAATTAACAATACTTCTACAGCATTTATTAATCTTAGTTAATATTAATTTCAACATTTACTAAAACATCATTAAAATCAAAGGTTGTATTGGTTAACATTAGTTAATGCACTGAGAACTAACATGAACAAACAATGAACAGCTGTATTTTTATTAACTAACATTAACAAAGATTAATTAATACAATAGCAAATGTATTGCTCATCGTTAGTTCATGTTAGTTAATACACTACTAATGTTAACTAATGAACCTTATTATAAAGTGTTTCCGTTTTTGTTTTACATTTTTTTTTAAACCTAAAGTGATTTACATAAATTGTATACCCCAATGCAAACTTGTGTGGACCACCCCTGTGTCAGTTTTTAAGAAAACAATACAATTAATTTACCTTTTAACTGTATCATTGCCTTAACATTTACAACTGGACAAATAAATGTATCTTTGTAAAATTGTGAAACTATTCTCAATGATTTATAATAGATGTGTACACGTGTAAGTGTACACTACTAGACATGGACTTGTTAGTACTACATATTTTTCCTATTTCACTTTCAAGTAAGGTGTACTAATTGGATTTTACATCAGAATTAACACAACTAGCATAAATGAGTACATCTAAAGTAAAAGATCAAGTATAGTATACAAATTATTTTAAGTTACTGGAACTCTCTTGTAAGTGTACACTACTAGACATGCACTTGTTAGTACTACATATTATTCCTATTTCACTTTACTCAGTTTTTTGAGTGCAATCGGTTTGCATGCTTTTTTCAAGTAAGGTGTACTAATTGGATTTTACAGTGTACAAAATAATAAGATTTAAAATAATAGTTTCTTAAAATAATAAGAAAATGTACACCTGTGCAGTAGAGGGCACCGCTCAAACAAACCTTTCAGCTGTGCTGCTGTTCTGGATTAAAGAACAATAGGATACAGGAGAAGGAAGTTCAACACTCTTTTTTTCTAAATCTATAAAGTAATTTTTGCGTATTAGTATGGTTGAATTAGATCATTGAAGGTCAGCAGCAAAGACATTGTTTAATAAAGTGAGATTAAATACATAATGTATATTTGTTTAATTTAATATAGTTTTAATATAATACGTTTTGCGTAAAATTCTGAGATTGCATTTCACTGTTTTTATTCATTTTCATTGAAAAAGTAACTTGGATATTTTGTTGTAAATTGAAAAAGTAATGCGTTACTTTACTAGTATACTTGGAAAAGTATTCTGATTACGTAAGTTACTTGTAATGAGCTACCCCCAACACTGGTGGTGGGTGACGAAGAGGAGGAGGAGAGGGGAAAAAAAGGAAAGGGACGGGGTCAAAGGACATTTGTTCCTGATGAAATACAAAGCACTGTAGTTGACAATGTTCTTGTGCAGGAATGACCGTGAGGGAAGTTGTCCTACAGGCTCATCTACATTGTTTTTATACTGCGTACACATACTGTATAATTACACCACACAGTAGCAGTACTTTAGATGAGAAAACTTTGACTATTCTATATGTACAGTAAATACTGTAGCTGATTTTTTACACCCTCAAACTCATAAATGTCAAACTGAGAAATGAGAGATGCTGGCTAGGAGTGGGAGAGAAGGTCTTTTGAGAACCAAAAGCAACATAACTTATTACCGTTTTTTGTATTGTTTTGAATTGATCTTATCAGTGTGTAATCCTATGTTGTTGTGTGTGTGTTTTTGAGGGCTTGTGTGTCATGTCTGAGAGCAAAGTTTGGTTTTTCAGATTGATAGTTTTTGAGTGGAGAGCTTCATTTTGACCTGAAAATAGTAAGATTGGGTGAGAAGTTATGGATTTGTGTTTAGAGTTTCGAGAAAAGGAGGCATCATTTCAAGAAATGTGTTTAAGCAATCGAGAAAAACTCTAATGATGATTAAAATTTGGGTTTTACAGACAGGTTACTTTTATGTAACCTTTCCAGCTTTGAATTTTATTCATTTATATATTTATTTTTCTTTTAAAGATTTTATAGATGCGATAAAATAAGTAATTTGCTTTGATTGCAAATATTTCAAAGATCAGTGGCGTGGACTAGGGGGAACACTTCATATAAAACAAATAGAAGACAACAGTTGATCACAAATAAACAAATAAATAAATAAACGGTTTGAAGAAGATGACCAATCTAATAATCTAGCCAATGAGAGTAGATTTTTTTTATTAATTTTTTTATATCACTGGCTTAGGTAAATTGGAGTTGGTCATTCGTTAACATGCAGAAAAATACAAGATCTGAATTGACCAATTGTTTTAAATTCAAGCACACTACAAAATTAAAGTGGTTAAAGCTGTAAGTCCATTAAAATGCTGTAATGGAGTCTATATTTGAATTGAGCTCTCAGGTCATTCCTAACTTTAGAGTCAATGTTGGATTATGAACTGATTTGACCAGGAAACAATTCACCGCATCGAAAAAGACAAGACAAACAGTGTTTAAATGTGTGCCAGTAATCACTACAACAATGTGAAATAAATAAAAAATAAATGCATCTGATCTTGGCCCATCATCATGACTGATAGTTTGATGTGTGATAATAGGTACATTGTTTCCTGTTTTGTGAAAATTGTTTCCTAAGCAATGGTGTGTTTGCCAATTTATTCAGAATGGTAGGCCTAATCTATTTATTGTATATGTGACTATATGTAACGTTTATTTCCTGTAAATGTGACAGGGATGTATAAATAAAAACACATTATTCTTTTGAGTATAAGCATGTGGTGAAACCAGGTCTAGCTACCGGAACAGTTAGGTTAAACCAGTTTGGAAAAGTCCCAAGAGTCATAAAAAACAGCTGAATCAAAGTCAGCATGCGTTAGATCGCCTTATAATTAAAAAGTAACAAACATTATTAAAATAACTCTTAAGTTGCTGATAACATGCCTTTTTTATATTTAACTATCCAAAATATACATACAACATAACACTTGGCAACAGTGCTCGAATTGAGTCAAGTCTTATGGGGGGTCCCCAAGTTTTTTTTTATTGGGGGGGCATATGCATATTATAATATGCATATATTTATGCATATCATAATATGCATAAATAGATCTTATTTATTAAAAACAATTGATAAAGAATTATATAGGCTATATAGCTATATATATATATATATATAATATATATATCTGAGATCTTGTCGCTGCTAACCTGTGCTGAGCTCCTGCCACTGCCCTCTGCTAAACTGGAATGGACTGTGCTTGCCTTGGAGGTCCTCTTTACCTGCACACTAGACAATGCCATGTTTTGGTTTCAATATTTTTATATAAATACACATAATGAAAATGAAATATACACTACCATTCAGAAGTTGAGATCGATACAATTCTTTTAATGTTTTTAAAAGTCTTTTCTGCTCAAAGCTGCATTGATTTGATAAAAAAAAACAGTAATATTGTGAAATATTGTTTTCTATGTGAATATATAGTAAAATGCGTGATCAACGCTGAATTTTCAGCATCATTACTCCAGTCTTCAGGGTCACATGATCCGTCAGAAATCACTCTAATATGATGATCAACAAACATTTATGTAATAAACATTTATTTTATTTTTCAGGATTTTTTGATCAATAGAAAGTTCAAAAGAACAGTTTCTATTTGAAATAGAATCTTTTGTTACATTATAAATGTCTTTACTGTCACTTTTGATCAATTTAATGCAACCATACTGAATAAAAGTATTAATTTCTTTCCCAACATTTTTTAAAAGTACATTCTTACCGACCACAATCTTTTAAATGGTAGTGTATAATGCTACAACAGTTTATATTTCAGATCTGAAGGATCATGTGATGAAGACTGGAGAAACGATGGTGAAAATTCAGCTTTGATCACAGAAATAAATGATATTTTATTGTATTATTATTTTAAATTGTAATAATATTTCATAAAATTACTGTTTTTACTGTATTTTGCATCAAATCAATGCAGGCTTGGTGAGCAGAAGAGACTCTTGAACTTTTGAACAGTAGTGTACATCCAACAGAATGATTCTAGCTTTTTTTTACCAATGTAGTTTTTACCCTAAAAACAACTGGATGATTAATGTGGATTATGTGACACTGTGATAATAATGTTTGTTCCAAAAGACTCGATTAAATGGATGAAACTTGTTTATTAGATATTAAACATATAGATTGTGACAAAACAGGCTGTCAGTCTGTGTGTTGGTGGGGATTTTTCAACTATTTCAGCACATGCGATTTTGACATAGTTACTTCCAGTAGGTGGCGGAAAAGCACTGTTATGAGTGAGTAAGTCAGCAACTATTCAACGACCATTTCAGTGAAAAGGCTGCTTTATAGGGGTGGGCGATACTCAGGGTTTCCGCGGGGTCTTAAAAAGTCTAAAATTCTGGACTTTAAATTTAAGGCCTTAAAAAGTCTTAAAAACGGCCAGATTTTCATCCTAGGTCTTAAATTTCATTTAGTCAGGTCTAAAAAAGTGTTTACCCTCGTTCATTTCCAGAAACGCTGGCCGCAGAAAGTTATTACAAAGTAGCAAAAAAGTATCGAGTTGTAGCCTACAAAGCGGAGCTCTAGAGCAGGGGTCTCCAACACGTCGCTCGCGTGCTCCAGCAGCTCGTGGCTTGATATGAGCTAGCTCGCCAGAGGCCGTTCACATATCGCGTCTTTTCCGCGCTCAAGTTTGTTCAAGTGTAGGCGCGCGGCTAGCACGCTCATAATTGAAGCGACCCGTTAATTTTTTTTTACCAGGCGCAACGAGATGGAAAAAATCTAAACTTTTCAGAATGCCGCAAATGCACGCACCGCAGGTCATGTGACAGGAACCAACCAATCACCCCTTTCCATAACAACATTGAAAGCTCCGTCGACATGAAGGATGGGGGGTTCACCCAAACACTACTAATAAATATAAGCTAATGTGTAAATGTCAGTAATTTATCTTTTTGACTCATTCTTTTTATAAAAAAATATTTAAAGGCTGAAATATGAGGTTTATCTTTGTATAAAACCTTTTTTGTCAAAACTTTATTTGAACTTGAACATGTTAGTAGATGACATGTTGCAAGACACTCTTTTAAAATCTAGCCATCATTTTGAATGGTATTTTAATGTTTATGTAAACAAAAAGTGCATATTGATGCTAATCAATTTATTTGCTGTTTTTCGACATAAAACTAGTTGAATTGACTTCCTTCCGTAGTATTAGTACTTTTTGAACAGGATTCTGTGATAACCTTGATAATTTTGGTCACTTTAATCATCTCATCATTTCCTCTCTAGTTATGATCAACTATGATCAACTAAAATCAACAATAATTGTGTTTTTACAGTATAATATGCAAAAGTACAATTTTATATTAAAAAAATATCTACCTCTCCTTCTCTCACACACACACATAGATAGATAGATAGATAGATACTCTAATGATCCCGAGGTAACTATCTATCTAACTTGGATAATGCGTCGTGTAGGTCTTAAATTTCAATCTTAATGGTCTTAAAATGTCTTAAAAAGGTCTTAAATTTGACTTACTGAAACCTGCAGAAACCCTGGATACTGCAAACTTCGGTATCGATCCGATACCAAGTAAATACAGGGGCAGTATCGCCGATATCGATACCAATACTTTTTAATTTTAAAAGCATGCACTTGAACTTACATGCACTTTCCTGTGCTAGAGCAGTGTGTCATGATTTATGAGGTGAATGCATCATTAATATGCTAAATCTGAATACGTTTTCATGACCACTAAATATTTTGTGATTTGTGCTCTCAACTCGCCTGTAATTAATCAGTGACTTCTACCAAACTACCCTAATTATAGTAAATGCACTATTGTACACTAGCCTACTGTTCAAAGGTTTGGGGGCTGTAAGGTTTTTAATTCTCTTCTGCATTTATTTGATCAAAAATACAGTAAAAACTGTAATATTATTACAATTTAGCATGGGCTATTCTGTCATTTATTCCTGTGATAAAAGCTGAATTTTCAGCATCATTACTCCAGTCTTCATTATCCTTCATGATGAGAATTCATTTTAATATGCTAATTTGCTGCTCAAGAAACATTTCTTATTATTATCAATGTTGAAAGCAGTTTAACTTTTTTGTGGAAACCAAATAATTTTGCATGAAATGTATCATGATGAACAAAGTTGAAAGAACAGCATTTATATGAAATAGATTTTTTTAACAGTGTAAAACACTGTCACTTTCGATCAATTTAATGCATCGATCCTTGTTGAATAAAAATATTAATTTCATTAAACAAATCTTACTGACGTCAACATTTTGAACCGTTATGTAAACTATAACTTTAAATAACTCCTGATTGTTTCTCTGTCATCTAAGCAAGGCTTCGTTTCCCAAACGCATTGTGAAAGAAGCACCACCATCGAACGCTCTCTGTGATTGATTGGTTTCGTCTTGTATCCAGATGACTAGGAGAAATAGTTCTACCCTACACAATTATTCGCTAACATTCGCTTATTTTTAAACTTAGAAGCTTTTTTATGCACTGAATTGCGTTCTAAACTAATAAAAATTACTGGTAAAAAAAAAAACCACACATTTGGATCGATATTTTTATGTGAGGATCGATCCTTTTCGATACCACGTCAGTATCGAAAGTATCGATACTTCAGGGTCGATCCGCCCACCCCTACTGCTTTATTCAGAAACAAACAATGCCATGGCAATCAATGTCAGTTATTGCTATTTCAAGAGTGAATCCCGCATAAATGCGTATGTAATTTCCGAAACTTTGTGTTTACGTGGCCATTGGTCCTGGCTGGCAGCATGAAAAACAAGTTTTATACAAATTCTGAATGGAAATTAGAAAGCACACAACGATCGCTCCCTTTACTAAAAAGCTGTTATCCCTCTCCGTCGAGATCTCTAGCACTCCCGTAGAACCAGGACTATTAATAATGAAAAAAAAAAATTGTAACTTAAGCCTAACGTTAAATGTTTCCAATTTACGCAAGGAATACAAAAGCCCCGATATGGTGTGGGTAGATATAGGCCTAAAGTAGAAAGATATATAGAGAGAGACAATTACCCCTCAAAAAAGTCGGTAAGAAGCTTTCTCTTCCCGACCTTCGAATGGAGGTTTATTTTTCTCCATTTTTTAAAAGTTAAAATTAGCTTCAACGGAGCGGCGCCAGTCAAACAGTCATGCGCACATGCACGCATGGCATGAAAGCATGCGCTCAATTCACGATATTTACCGTATCCATTGCATGCATTTAATCAGATTTGTTATTATTATTTTTTACTAAAATAAAAATATCTGAGGGACCCCCCCAAATCTATTTTTTACTTCTTATGGGGGGTCCCGGATCCCCCCAGCCCCCCCTCAATTCGAGCACTGCCATTCACTAGACAAAACCAACAATCTGTGTGTGTGTGATTGGTCCAGACGCTACACCAATCACAGCGCTTGCAGTTCGCATAGAACTGACCCGGGGCACGTTCAAGTTAAAAACGGTGCGCAATGTTTTGCTACGGTTTCCGGGTTGAACGTTATGTTTCCTGGAAACGGCGTGCACCGGTGTGCACCGGGGTTTGAGATACGTTTTCTCTTGTTTGGTGGGTGTGTCAGAACTGCAGTTCAATCAGCAGCAACATGTATATAAAGCACGCGGTATTAAAGTGAACTCGCACAATGGGTTCAAGGAAAGTAATTTACAAATGTGTTCGATGCAGCTCGGTATACGCAACAACGGAGGATATTAGAAGACATGTTTGTCGTAAGTTTTATTGTAAAAATATAGGATATCAACATAATGATGTAGTTGTTTATATTTTTTGCTTCATTGCAAGTGTATGACATTTGGTATAGAAATAAACAATGGTAATTAAGTGCTTTTCCTAAAAATGAGAAAGAAAATACAGTGTATTAAAACAGTATGAACTACAAATAAAGTCAGTATTGGGTAAGATGTGTGCTTCCATTTCAGTTTCCACAAATCCCTTCACTCGATTGGGATGTTCTCTTGTGTTCTGGGCAGCAAGTGCAGTAACTGTAACATCGGGCATATTTTGTAGTATTAAACACATATTTATACCGACTTCATCAGGCTCCGAAAATTCTTCACAAAGAACTCAAAGAATGGCCTTCTCAGCTGCCATAGTTGCAACTCTTGTGTCATCAGAACAATGTGTTCAACGCATCACCATTTCTGTTTAAAAAATATTGTGCAACGTTCAGCCCCGGTGTTACATTTTTGGAGAGGTGCACATCAGGGTACACGTGCTATAGCCTACGACGTAGCTAGCTACAGGGGGAATTTGGGCAGATGGGAGTTTTACTTTGGGCCCTACTGTACTATTTTTGTGAAGAAAAAGTACATACTTTTAAGTGTGTAGCAAAAGAGTAGGCAAGCTTTGGGACATACTATCACGTCATCTTTAACGGACAGATCTGTAAACTGCCCTGTCAATCATCTTATCACAGTTAATATCCTCCATTCAATGTAATTTGATTTCCTACCGTTTCGGAGAGCACGTTCATCTGCCAGTCGTGGGTCTTTCATGCGGACACTCTCCTCGTGTGTTTGCAATTTGAATATGATGCATTTAAAAGGTACATATCTTCACAAAAGTTCACAATGCTGCTGCAGATGCAATATAATGTAGACAATGTTGAATTAATACATTTTCGTCAGGTTAGATACTGATAATTAATCACTTAACGTTAAACCCCTTTATCTAAACCTCTACATAACCGCCGGACTCGCGCATCCTCGTCTGTAGATTTTTAACACTTTGCACGAGTGTTTGTAGTTCTAACCGAATAGGCGTCCAACGCGCGATGGGTTGTGGGCAATATTTGCCGTTAGAGCGTGCCTCGATCTGCACTTCGGATTCTGAGCTTAAATAGTAGACCATCCGGGTATCTTTGGAACACTCATTTCAACATACTACGATTTGGGACGTAAGTTACTAATTCTATTTTTGAATACTATTTAGGACGGATAGTATGCGAATTGGGACTGGGAGGGCAGAAAGGAAAATGATTGGTTTACAGCTTTAACCAATGAAACTGAAGCAAAGGCGGGGTCAAGACGTTTGAACGTACGGAGGAGGGATTAGTCGGAATACAAAACAAACAGATGTTCGTGGGAGAAAGCTTTTATTGCTGGGTAAGTTATTTTACTATATATTTTGTTAAAATTCATCATCTTTTAACGTTTATTAAGATAATCAGCGAACATTGAAATGTACAGAACTAATAATCATTGTCTAAATATCGTATTGTATGCATTTTGATTCGACTGTTTAATCAGTTGACCGCAACAAAGCTGCTTAGGGGGTAACTGGCCTAAAACATGCTTTTCCAATGCTACCTCGCTGTGTGTGAAAATTATATGCAACAACAGAACTCGTTCAAATCTCCGCGACATTTCAACGGTCAAACTGATAAAGTTACAACTCCCGCCCTAGTAGGCTACTGCTCTCAGGGCAGCAGTACTCAATAGATTCAAATCGCTGTTATTTTAGTGTATTATGCGCTGCTCTCAGGGCAGGAGTACTCAATAGATTCAAATTGCGGTTATTTTAGTGCATTACGCGCTGCTCTCAGGGCAGGAGTACTCAATAGATTCAAATTGCGGTTATTTTAGTGCATTACGCGCTGCTCTCAGGGCAGCAGTACTCAATAGATTCAAATCGCTGTTATTTTAGTGTATTATGCGCTGCTCTCAGGGCAGGAGTACTCAATAGATTCAAATTGCGGTTATTTTAGTGTACTATAGTGATGCACTGATGTGAAAATTGTGGCCAATACCGATAACCGATATTAATATTGCTGTTATGGCCGATACCGATATTTACCAATGTCGATATCTCTGTATAGAAAACACATTTTTATGATAATCAAATAAAGAGCTATTTTCCAAAACACTTTTTTTTTCTTTTGTAATTTATTTTCAGAAATGACTGATATTGGGCACCTTTACCTGTGTGCAAAATATGTCATCAGAATTTCAGAAGAAAAAATAAATATTTATATAAAAATAAATTTGTATAAAGGATACAAGTGTGTCCTGAATTCACACTATGAATAAGCCAACCCTGAGTATTCTCAATAAACATCTAACTTACTTGAGACCAAGTCACTGTATTCTGTGAACATTGTACAACAGTTCAAAACTTAAAGTACAGTACTGCCCTACTAAGGCAAAAAGCCTTAACTCACCAGAGTGTGAAACTGAGAAAAATTACTTTAAAGTTATCTTCATGTCCTGACAATTGAGTTATAGGTATAATATTGTAATTTTCACATTTTGTAGTGTATACCTGTATTAACCTATCTACAAAAAAAATAATAATAATTGAACACAAATTTAACCTTTGACCCTTTTTCGGAAGTTACTGTATTCTGCCTTAGCATTGCCCACAAAATGACAATCGGTCATACCAAGGCAAAAGACCTTACCTTCTATTTTATAGCACAATGTTATGATAACACTTAAAATGTAAGCAATATTAACCCTCTTAGACTCACTATGATAAAAATGGCTTCACATGTATAAAACAAGAAGCTGAAGTAGTGAAAATAGTTGGAATGTCCTGTATGAACAAAATGACGGAGTATGTTTTTATGTTTCCACTGTTCGATCGCGCCCGCGCCTCTCTCTCTCTCACACTTTATTTACACTGCACACGTCTGCAGCGCGTTATGGCTCCGACGAGGTTTTGTTCAGTCCTCCGCGCGGTGCCAACTCACACCAGGAGCATTTCAGAAGCGAAGCGGCTGGATGTGCGAGACCACGTGATTTGCCTGTCCGACGTGGTTTTTCTTGATTTTTGGGTTTCTGCCTTACAGTCTATGGTTTCTACCAAGGTTATATTGGTGTGCAGTACAATTGGGAGTTTGCACAGGGTGTTTATTTTGAAATTGACAGGATTTTCTTACTTTTATTTTGTATTTACGGTGCGGCTTGGACGCGGCATCCATCAAAAATAGACTCGGCGCCTATCTTTAGCGAAGCAGCGCGTAGAGTCGCTTCTGGGACGCACCGCGTCGCGGCTGGTGTAAACACAACCATTGACTAGAGTGGCCGCGATCAGCTCCGGTAGCCGTGTCGCAGGCGTAATGCGCCGCAGACGTGTGCAGTGTAACCCCTTATTTACACTGCACACGTCTGCGGTGCATTGCGGCTCCGACAAGGTTTTACTCAGTCCTTCACGCGGTGCCAACTCACACCAGGAGCATTTCAGAAGCGAAGCGACTGCATGCGCGATACCACGTGATTTGCCTGTCCTACGTGGTTTTTCTTGATTTTTGGGCTTCTACCAAGGATATATTGGTGTGCAGTACAATTGGGAGTCTGCACAGATTAGGTGTCCCTAAAGAACTGTATCTAGTTGTTCCGCATTGTAATGGATTTGCTTTCTCGTCGGTTGTTTGACATGGATTTTAACCAGGGTTCAACAAAAGGTAGGCTCTAAATCTGGGATCTCCAACCCTGCTCCTGGAGAGCTACTGTCCTGCAAACTTCAGTTCCAACACACATGCATGTAATTATCAAGTAACCTTGAACAGCTTGATTAGCTGGTCCAGCTGTGTTTATTTGGAGTTGGAGCTAAAATCTGCAGGACAATAGCTCTCCAGGAGCAGGGTTGGAGACCCCTGCTCTAAATTACTATTTTCCTGCTGCTGGTGTATAGCTGCTGGTCGGCTCCAACCAACCAACTTGCGTAGTTTTTCAGTCAGTGGACTGTCATTGGCAGGCGAGAGCTAGCACTCTATTTCAGTTGTAGCCTACATGTAGCCTTGTATTACGGGCTGTGAATTAAGATATCCTACAAGCCTGCTCTAATGCAGCGCTTGTTACTGGATAGGGCTGGGCGATAAAACGATAATTATTGCGATATAATTTTTCTCGATAAAACGATATGAAGAGTTCAATAAATGTTCGATAATGTTTATGCGCCAAAAGTGGAACAAAACTCATTTGAACCGCGCGCCACACGGACCATTTATCCGCTCGCCTCAATGTCTTAACGGCAGCGCGAGCTCACTAGAGCAGATGCGTTTACCATAGACATCATATAGATAGACGCCCTATCGACCGCTACTGCCTACTGGCGCGGACGAGCCGTGGGGCCGCCATCTTAAACCGGTCACACGCTCCGCTCAGTTTAATCTGTTTGGCAGGTGCAATGAGCTGCCAGCGCATTTAATTAATCATATCTCACTGAATACCGAACTGATTTTCACGCGGGGTTTTTTGCTGCAAAGGTCATACACATAGCTACGATACAGGACACATTGAATATTTTGTTCACAAAATACAACCAATAGTACGGTGATGTTAAATGTTAAATCTTACTTGTGAAAAGTAATCCCCGAGTGATGGTCCGCCGATTTGAGCAGGAATATGCTGCACAGTGCTCTGGCATCTACTGCTGCTATGCAACGCAAATAGGAGTATGACCGGTTTAAGATGGCGGCCGCATTTCTTGCACCACAGCGGCCAATAGGGCATCTAGTCTCTATATGATATCTATGGCGTTTACTCTGATCTGCCTCGGTCACGAGATCCAGTGAGAAGCTAGTGCTGGGCGGTTTGACCAAAAATTTATATCACGTTTTAAAAAAAAAAAAAAAAAAAATTCTCATGCATAATGAGGTGTTCAAAGCATTTTCTACTGGTTGAAAGAGGAATTACTGCAGTAAATTGACTTAGGATGGTCTATTTTACTGTCATTAGTGAATATTGTAGAATAGAATAGCTAATAACGTTCTACGTTCTTATAACCACGAAATAAGGTTAATACAACGTTTATATAACGGGAGAATTTAACGTTCTAATGATGTTCTTATAACCAAGCAAGAACGTTAATACAACGTTTATATAACGGGAGAATTGTCCCATCTTAGCTTAATCTCCTTCTTGTATGATTTGTTACTAATTGCCGTTTTCTTTTAATTCAGAACCACAAATGTCAACATCAGGCCCATCATCATCAACACCAGTTGAAACACAAGACAGTTTATGGGAACATTTTGACAATCATATCCGTGAGACCCAGATGATACACAATCCTACAGCTGATGCCACAGTGGAAGTGAAAAAATACCTCAGCGATGCGTTTTTGCCCAGAACTCATGATCCTCTAACTTACTGGAAAGAGAGAGCAGTAATCTTTCCTCATTTGTATGTCCTAGCTAAAAAATATCTTTGTATGCCAGCAACAAGTGTCCCTTGTGAGAGAATTTTTTCAAAGGCTGGAGAAATTATCTGTAAAAAAAGAAGTAGGCTGAGTCCTTCAACAGCAGAGAAATTAATATTTTTGAATAAAAATCTATAAGAAAGGGAGACATTGTGGCTTGATTTATTATTAATATTCATTTTTCATGACCAAAATCACATTATGCAATGTGAAGAGACTACAGGTTACAAGCTTCATATATTACAAAAATACAATAATAAAAAAAAAAAAAAAAACACATTTTTTTATTAGCTCTTTGTAAAGGTTGTTTCAGATCAACACCTGCAAGTGACCACTAGATGTCACCGTGGAGACGGGTTTCGGATTGATTCGAAGCCTCGAAACAAAATGGCACATTTGCTTCGACTGTTTCATTGCTTCACGAAGCCTCGATCTGCCCATCACTACTTTCTCCTCTCTGTGTTCTATTTCCGTCTTTTTCTCTTGATCTGCGTCTCTGTATTTTTTCCAATCTACGTTGCTCACAGGGCGGAGTTAATGCTGCGGCCTGTTTTCCTGATTGGAGGCCTAACATCTGCAGTGCTATTCCCAATTCTCATTAGTTGAAATCTGCTGCAATAATTTACATATCACTATATGAATAATAAAATATATGATTTACATATTAAAATAAACTTGTACATTATCACAAGATTTCGTTTTATTTGCTGTCCACTCACATATTTAATTAAATACGTAATTAAATAGATGTATATCTTGAGTTTCTTTAATTGTTTTAGAACAATTTACTTTAATATAGACTGCAAATGTACTAATTTGTGTCTGGGTTACACTTAAGTAAAACATTTTATTATTATTAAGGTAACGTATGTTACATAATACAGATTACCACAGTGATATTTAACCGACCGATTTTGCTGTGGAAAGATGCTATTTGGGATTATTCATGGTCTGTTGAAAGTACCTTGTTGATGCTTTTAAACTTTTAAATGTCCTTTTAATGTTCAATGGTTGGTGAGTAGAATAAAGGAGCATTTCACCCCTGGGAACCTTGATCTTCATTGAAAGTGGGTCATATATGTATTCGAAATCTGTCAAAATTTTCAAATTTGGTGCCTTTTTGACCGAGTTATGACAGAAAGTAACTTTATAGCGCATTAGTTTGGTAAACCACATTTCCCACAATGCAACGCGTTTGAACAGCTCCAGAAGCCACTCCCACTACCTGGAACGCGGCATTACTGCACAAACAGTTCACTGTTGACGTTACGTTTTAAACGGGAATCATAACGTGACAATGCTTTAAGATCTTGTTTATATTTGACGAGATTAATCATATATACATGTAAAACATTTACTTTACAGTCAGGCGTCCATTTCTCCCTGCTGGCTTCGGCTGTCGTTTCCCAGTTAATTTTCGGGATGCGGAAATATGTATCTAGGACGCCTCTGTCCATATGCGGTGCGAAACTCGGATGGTTCACAACACAACACTCCATGCCCGTGTCTGCCTCTGACATTTCTTCTAGAAGGAATTGGCATTTTAGAGATTCTTTGCAGCAGACAGACTCTAGCTCGGTGTCCATAGGCGCACAGTTACAGCACGAGCACCACCAATTCGCTACAGCGCGAGCAAGCCCGGGCTTCTCGTCTGCGCCGGGCTGGTCTCCTGCAGCGGCCGCAGCCGACGCCGCCACCTCTTGTTCCTCCATCAGCCTCAGCTGCTCTTCGCTATATTGTGGCTCGTATAAATAGCCACGAACATCAGTTTCGAGCAAAAGATTTTCAATATCCTCGTCTTCCATATCGTGTGTCGTAAATTCAGGCATTATGGTAAATCTAACTCTTTGAGCGCTTGTTAGCTTAGCTTGCTGTCTTCCAAGCAAGATGGCGGATTAATAGTTTAGTTTCTTCAGGTTTAGTCCCACCCACTGATCTGTAATAGGCCGGTGGGGTGAGTGGGTCCCACGCCCTTGAATAATAATGAGCTAAAGGCTGTAGTTTTCTTAATATGCAATGAAATTTATCTTCCGTCCTATCGTGACGCAAAATGACGATATTTACGTCACGATAGGACGGAAGTAAAACACTTAAATCCTTTTTTCTCCCATCTCAGAAAAAAACAAGCAAAATTCCACCATCATTATAATATATGACTGGGTTTCTAACAATACAAACCTTAATGCAAATGGGTGAAGTGACCCTATAATGTAGGCTAATGTCATCGTACACGGTTTAAATATATATAAATATTATGGCGTCCATAGAGCTAGTCTTTCACTGATTGTTTACAGCTTAACGGAAGTTACACCCATAATTCGCGCAAAGCGTCATGGGGCGCATGAATACTGTGGATAAACCTATTTTTTACAGTCTATGGGATAAACGCACAGAACCGGAAAGGATGACAAAATGGCTACAAGCAATAAATAGTAGTGTAATACTTCTGTGATGTTCTGTAATACCTCTAGTACTTCTATAGTATGTCCCAAAATACTATAGTATTCCTATAGGATTACTATAATATTTTGTCCTAAAATACTACAAGATTCCTATAGTTGTTTTTCATAAGGGATGTCTCATTCACATTAGCGTTATCAGCTGAAGGCTCGCTTGATAGGCCAATCGCTACGGTCTACACTCAATACAGACTGCGAGTCTGTGAGTTAGGATAACTAGCAGCACAGTCCCTCGGCAACCTCGTACTACTGATCACCGTTTTACAAAAGGATTAATAGTTTGGAGTGAAGCATACGTACAATTGGTAAGTGACAAGGTTTTATGGAGTTATAGTATGCAACATATGATTGAGTTATAGGCTAATGTTACCGGTAGCTAAGGATGGCTGGCGCGAAACAGACGTTCCGAAGCTTTGCGAGATCCCGAAGCAAAGATGATTCGAAACACTGATCCGAAGCGTGATTCAAAACACCCACGTCACGTGACAACGGCTAAATGAAGCGTCTAAGTGTTTCATCAGGTGGAGTGCTCCGCCGAATCAGGGTTTTATTGATTGGTCGGTTCGGGAACAAATCACACAGTATAAAAGTTTTGTCAACGCATTTTCATATCGTGGGTTTTTGTGAGAGGAGTTTGGTTTTGAGATAGCGGATTTTTGGTGATATAGTGACAGTTATAGTGCGATTTGTTTAGATAGATAGATAGATAGATAGATAGATAGATAGATAGATAGATAGATAGATAGATAGATAGATAGATAGATAGAAATGGAGGCTCCACAGAAGAGATGCCGTACATCTGTGGTGTGGGAGCATTTCCATTTGGAAACCCCAAATAAAGTGAGATGTGTGTATTGTGATCGGCAGCTAGCCTACTGCAACAATACATCATCCATGATGCGCCATTTGAGGAGCATTCATCCTGCCATTCTGCAGGGTGCAGAGGATGGTAGTGTTCCCCCTGTACCAAGGCCTGCTACTGACACTGCTGGGCCATCTAAGCAAGGTATGCATTGTTTTATGATTTGTTACTAATTGCTGTTTTCTTTTAATTCAGAACCACAAATGTCAACATCAGGCCCATCATCATCAACACCAGTTGAAACACAAGACAGTTTATGGGAACATTTTGACAATCGTATCCGTGAGACCCAGATGATACACAATCCTACAGCTGATGCCACAGTGGAAGTGAAAAAATACCTCAGCGATGCGTTTTTGCCCAGAACTCATGATCCTCTAACTTACTGGAAAGAGAGAGCAGTAATCTTTCCTCATTTGTATGTCCTAGCTAAAAAATATCTTTGTATACCAGCAACAAGTGTCCCTTGTGAGAGAATTTTTTCAAAGGCTGGAGAAATTATCTGTAAAAAAAGAAGTAGGCTGAGTCCTTCAACAGCAGAGAAATTAATATTTTTGAATAAAAATCTATAAGAAAGGGAGACATTGTGGCTTGATTTATTTTTATTAATATTCATTTTTCATGACCAAAATCACATTATGCAATGTGAAGAGACTACAGGTTACAAGCTTCATATATTACAAAAATACAAAAAAAAAACAAAAAAAAAACACATTTTTTTATTAGCTCTTTGTAAAGGTTGTTTCAGATCAACACCTGCAAGTGACCACTAGATGTCACCGTGGAGACGGGTTTCGGATTGATTCGAAGCCTCGAAACAAAATGGCACATTTGCTTCGACTGTTTCATTGCTTCACGAAGCCTCGATCTGCCCATCACTAGCGGTAGCTACCGCGATGTCTTACCTGGAGATTCAACCAGATGGCAAAATATGCCTGGAAACGACACCTCCGGCCATTTGGTCGGGCCATTGACCCAGTTTTTAATTAAATATGGGCAATCGTACCCTATTGCAGTTAATTTAGCAATATATCGTTGCCGGTCGGCAGGCGTCAATGCTTCGCAATAAGACATTTTGTCATTCAAATACCATACCTACACATGATGTTCGCGGTGTTTTCCCCCACGCCGACCACGCCCCCCAACTATGACGCGTTGCCGACTGTATGTATGAGAGAGACGCGCTTGCGGTAGGAGAATGATTTAATTGACGTATTTACAGGTTTAAAATATCTTTAAATCGAATGTAGATGAGATGTGAAGGACTGACACAGAGGTGAATCGCTTTTGTGTGCTTGTTTTTAGTTCGCTGCCAGTGTTTTACGGTCAGTTTACCGAGTGGGAATCGGCCGTCTGGTCGTATACAGACTGTGTTTAGTGTAACATGCACTGTGGATAGCAGTGCCTCTGAACGTTAACGCTATCACGTTCAGTATACAGACTGAAGACAGTTATCGCTGTTGTTTACGTTCAACGTGGGATCACTGAGGACCAGATAGCGCCCCAGATACCCTAGTTATTTGGGGTTCCTCTGGCGACGTGGGAGGAGCGTTTCGTTCGGTCTACGAGCGAGCGAGAGGACGAGGAGCTGCACGAGGCCTACTTCAGGATCGGGAGGATCGCTGCATCGTTTCCAGTGGAATTGGAGGTATTTGTTTTGTATGTGTTTCGTGCTCAGGAGAGTGAAGGGGCCATTTGTCAGTTTCCCGGCCACCACGATCACAAGCCACGTTTCAGGCCTGCTACGGGGTGGGTTTGAGTGAATGACTGGTGTGTGTGTGTGGGCCCACTGCAGTGAATATTGTTGCATATAGCCTTTCTCAGTGCACTGAACTGTAACTTTTACACTCAGTGTGTGTTTCTATATAATTTGTGAGGTATTTCAAAAGAGTATTTAACTGAGTTGATCGGTATCCTATACTGATTTTAAGTATAGATTATTCTATTTTTCTACAATAAACTTAATTCATGTAGTGCAATAGAGGGGCCTAACTACAACATCTGTAGGCATATAGTTAATGAATTTGGGGCGTTCCCTATTTAGTCACAAGAAGGACAGGTAGGGGGCGTTACATATTTAAAACAATCTCATAACATTATTTAATGCAGTTGTAAGTGTAAATTAATTAATTTGATTGGTAACAGCCATATAGTTTCTTATTATTTAAATTGAATTTGATCAAATTTAAGAATTTAAAATGAAAGATGAAGCATATATTTAAACCGATTAGGGAAAAATGCTCTTTATAAAGGTTAAAATATCATAAATATGCAGATATTAATAGGGCTGCAACTAACGACTATTTTAATAGTCGACTAGTCACCGACTATTGAAACGATTAGTCGACTAATCGAATAATTATTACATTTTTCTAAAAATTTAGCATGAGATTGCTTTAATTCTGTGGAAAATGATAGTAAACACAAGAAAGAAGGGGGTACTTCAATGAAAAATGCATATTTTATTGAACTTTGCTGCTGATAGGCCGATTCATACTAAAAGTAAATAAAAATGCCCTGTCTAAAACCAATTAGATACAGTGCTCGGTCAGTATAGACATAAATACATAAATAAACTATCATTTTTATAAAGGACAGGCACATTTGTTTTATAAGAAAAACTAAATTAAAATCAAGTAAACATTTTCTTCCTGTAAACCAGGGGCAGGCACTTTAGCAGCAATAAAATAGTAAACAAAAATATTAAGTGCATTTTGTGAGATACATTCAGTGGTCAATCTGTTGCAAAAGAACTTTACAACTCGTCTCAACATTATGAAATCTAACAGTTTTAAAATAAGCTTTCAGAGTCGTCTGAATTTAAGTTGTAAACATGGACTGTGTGATACTACCTGGACACAAACCTGTCATGGTGGAAAGACCAAGTTTAAAATCAACATGAGGCTCAGGCTATGTCGTTCAGTTTATTCATATTAAGGAAAGTCAGCATATCCACATGGTCTCGTGTGAGACTTGCTCTCTTCTGGGAGCAGATATTTCCTGCTGCTGAGAAGATTCGCTCTGCAGGGGTGGATGTTGCAGGAATGCACAGAAGAGATCTTGCTAGGTTTGACAGTGTGGGAAAACGCCCCTCATTTTCGCTCCACCAGCTGAGAGGGTCTTCTTTTTTGGCTATTGGTGGCTCTGTGAAGAACATCTGAACTTCCCTCCTTACCATTTGGATTTTTTTGTCCTCCTGGGTTTCCTCCTCTTCCTCACTCAGACTGTCAGTGTCAGACTGAAGCAGGTTATCCAGCGCTGACTTTCCCCCTGGGATATGACCCCTCTTCTTCTGCTGTAGCTCCTCAGGGTCGTCATGTAGCCCAGTCTTGGCCTTTGCTTCTTTGATAGCAAGAACTTCAACTGTACTTTGCACCCGTGTGCCATCTTCAAGTGAGATAAACTTCAGCTTTCTGAATCTTGGGTCGATGGCAGCTGCAAGAACATGTGGGTTGTCTCTCTCTGCAGACACAGTGTTAAGATTCTCCCATCTCTCACTTATTCCTTTTCCTGCAATGGCTTGAAAGGCTTTTCCTGAGCTTGTCTCAAACTGGGTTTGCTGTTCGGACCGTTGCAGCCCTTTGACCAGCTGTGGAAGACATGAAGCAGTAGCATACTCCTGCCCACTGAGGAAAACGGTAGCACATTCAAAAGGCCCTAACCCTTGCACCAGCTCTTCAAGTAGTACCCACTGCTCTGGTTTCAGGTCAGAGTAGTGCTTGCCTCTTGGTGTTACCTCAGGGTCTGAGAGAGTTGCAGTGACTGGCCAGCGCTGCTCCAGGAGTCTTGCTACCATGTAATAGGTACTGTCCCATCGCGTACTGACGTCCTGGATCAGCTTGTGCTCTGTGGTGTTCATTTGCTGCTGCTTCTTCTTCAGTTTTGAATTTGCCAGCTCACTTCTCCTAAACTGCTCAACTAGGTTTCTTGCAGCACCAGTAGCTTTGTTGATGCTGGGCTCTTTGAGGGCACTGTTGATGATAAGTTGGAGGGTGTGGCCAGCACACCCTCCAACTGGAATGTGGAATGTGTTCTGAGTTTTTACTTTTAATGGTGGTAAACATTTTAATTAACACAGTTGACCATATGGGCGAATACACAACATGAAACTATTCACAATACTGAATTTCAGGAGAAGGTGACAAGAAAGTATTTTAATAGCCTATTATTGTCAAGAAATCAACAATGACAAAATATAAGACAGGAAAATAGTCTTTTAATCACAAAATGCAAAACAATGTAGATGCATTTTCAAATATTCTAACTAGGGCTGTCAGTAACGATTATTTTATTTATTTATATATATTTTTTTGGTAATTAAGATCGATCTAAGTGAACAATAGACTTTAGTATGACTTAAATACATATAACAAATGAGGCAATAATAATTGGTTCAAATAAAGTATCAAAAGTGATTAATCATATTGTTTTATTCATCAACACTATTAAAATGCATGAAAAAATGTATAAACAATGAACTTATATATATTATGTATTATAACAAATGCCAGCAGAAGGCGCCAAGGCCTGACGATTGTTGTTACACTTTACATCAAGAGCAAACCATTGTTTATCTAATGGTTAATTGCACTTAATCTGTAATGTTTTGCTATAGCCAACAGTTTCATTTTGAGACCTCAAACATCTATTTGCATGTTTAGAAATCTATTGGTTCATTCTCTTGTGTTGTTGGCGTATGTTTTTAGGTTGCTAAATCAGTTCAACAGCACAAGTTTCGTCCATATTCCCAAATGCACGTTATTGTGGGAAAAGTACCGAAGCATGTAATAAAATAATACAATAATAATAAAATAATGTACATTTTTAAATAAATAAATAGAAATAAACTTAAATACAAAAATATAGATGAATGCAGGTAAGTTAACACATCTCATCACCTTAGCAGCTTGCAATAACAGTCATTTAAAATGCATAGATTATGTCAATACAATATTAAAGGTGCATAGCGCCAGTCTCTGAGTTTTTGCAGAGCTATGCCCCCTTCTGGCAACAAGCGAAACTGCAACCAGAGGTGTGTTTTCTTTGTCTTACGTGGAGTTTGCGTTGGGGTTTGGAATGGACTACAAGCCGGTCTCTTTGAATCAATCTTCTACTTTTGTCGCTCGAGTTGTCTTCGCTGATACGGAGAATGGCGGGGAATACACAAACCTGCAAGACATAGCCAGGTGAGCGTGAACGCACATGACGTCACGCCCAGTGATTCCGACCCGAATCCCTCTTATTTATTTTACTGTACAGGGTTTTAGAGGCAATCGCAGTGATCAGAGAAGGGCTCATTCAGCCCATCAGGCAATTGTTTATGCATGTATGGGTTAGAAAAACTGGTATTTTTATCATGAATTGTTGTGCAATGCACCTTTAACATTAAACATTATTTGAAATATGTAAAAAATATATATATTTCATCCACAGTCTGCTCTAATTCCAGACCTCCAGCTGAACCAGAAAAAATTTAAATATTGTTCCACCATCAAATATTAGCGATTCACATTTCACACATTTATATGTAAATTAATGATATACAACTTTACTGTCAGTACACAATAGTGAATCAATGCATTTATTTCCATTCAAAGGGATAGAAACCAAATTAATAACTGTAGACTTAAATGATTCCTTATCCTATAACGCCCTCTAGTGGGCAATGTTAATATAACAGCCTTTATATTTTAGTTGAAATAGCTGATGGTTTCGAGCAGGGGTTATAATACCAAAAATTTAATTATAGATGTATGAATTTCTGATGCTCAGGAGGACAGGGGGAGCTGAGCAAATATATATATATATATATATATATACATACACATACATACATACATACACATATATATATACATACATACATACATACATACACATATATATATATACATACATACATATATATATATACTATATTAATAAATTTAATAAATGATCAAAACTTGGCCACTCAACAATTAATTAAATTATCACAATTAAAGTTTTAATTCTATTGATTTGAACAAGCACAACATTCAGCATTCAATCAAATATTCTTAAATATTTATTTTATAAATAATGTTATTTCAACATATCTCATTATTTCAACATAATATGTGTGCGTATTATACAAGATATGCATTTGTAAATCAGGTGACAGGCGTGCATTAATTTCTATTAATAAGTCAGTGATGGCTGCAAAGATGAAGTTGACGATCGCCATCTCCGTAGTGAAGGCGCCTATAGAGAGAAATGCATAATGGATTACATAATCAGAGTAGCCTATTTATTTTCGTTTTGAATTGTTTCGTTTAAAGACATTTCAAGCACTCTATAAATATATTTCTCATGTCTGTGAGGCATACGCTGAGTTTAGGTTAATTTATATTGAGATGCGCACCAGTTTACGTGCAATGCAAGTGACCGTGCCTCCATGTCATGATTATATTGTCTGCTATATTTGCTTCTTATTTATTAAATACAGGCAATTGGTTGATGGAAAATTTGATTAAAATTAAGATACAATTTATACATAACGAAATTCACTTTAAAGAACGGCTTAAAATAAGCCCTCAAAATAATGTCTGACCCAATCCATGTCTCGCTATATATTTCGAATCCTATTTACTCATGCTGTTCACTTTTCATAATAACATAGAAGGTGGGAAAAATAACATTATAATAACAAATATGAAACTAAATGTGTTTATTTAATGGCTTCAACACATATAGTAGCCCAGACAGACTCTTTATTTGTACATATTGCTGCACATTCATTTAATTCTGAATTTTGCACACATAAGTTTAAAGGCATTTGATTGTGAATAGTAAAACATCTGCAACATTTATCAAGTTCACGGATAATTGTGCGTGCATTTATTAATCATTATGATACTAAAATCATATAGGCTATTAGGCTATATACAAAAAAAAAATCAGACTAGCTCAGAATATGAACTTAACGTGTTTAATTAAACGTTAAGCATTTTCCTCCCTGCATAGAAAACTATTATAAGGCTTAATGCATATAATGTCCCCATATTAAGTCGAAATAACAATGTATTATGTCGAAATAACGAGATATTGTGTAGAAATAACATATTATGTCGAAATAACGACTTTTAATGCCGAAGTATTATGATGATATGTCGAATAACGACTTCTGTCGAAATAACAGATATTATGTCGAATAACGACTTATGTCGAAATAGCGAGATATTATGCCGAAATAACGAGATATGTTGAAATAACAAATCATTATGTCGAAATAACAAGATAAGTTTTCTTGTTTTCTTCACAGATTGCTTCCAGAAATAATTTTTGGGGGTGTTATCGGTGTGCTTTGGTCTTTCTTGGGGGTGATGAAGCACTGCGAGCCCCTCCCGCGCCGGCCACATCAAACATTGAATATAGGGGTAGACTGTGTACAGTTGAGACACCTTAAATAACTTGCGTGCGCAGCATGCACAAGTTGTGATTTTTGCTGTGCACATGTTTATTAGTGTCCTCTTTGATCATGAGGGAATTTTAACAACGTAAACATATCCGATCCGAAGATATTAGCAAAAGTTTTTTTTCTAAGATAAAATTTTCACTTCACCATGCACACTCCACAATAAATAGCTTATTATCCTTATGTGACTGTTAAACGTAACTGGTATCATCACAAACGTTATTCTGTGCCCTAAAAACTGGCATATTTCATGGTATTGTGTCATGCAAGATTATTGCAAAATCTAGAGAAATGTGCAAGGTAACCAGGGCGGTATGGTTGAGACACATGACATGTGTATCTGTACCCCTGATAGAGTTCTATAGGAAATACACTGTTTAGTTGTTCACTGTTATGATAACAGGTTTAACGTCGTAATTAGCCAGCATGGGACACAAATGAAAATACAATTTGATATTTGTGATATATAAACTGTGTATTATTAATAAACAGGGCCTGAATTTGGTTTTGGAAAATAGGGGGGAAATCCCCCTTTAGGTCATTCTTATGGGGGGGATTTTTTAATTTGAGGGGGGAGTTTTTTTTAGACAATTTTTAAAAAATGCGTTTAGCTAAATGTTTGCTCACTCATTGTATTTGTGTTTTTACAATGGGGTCATTTTTTTTTAGTTTACACAACAAAAGGAAGCTTGATTTCAATCTTTGAATTAAATTGAAAAAATACTTGAAATAAAGAGAAAAGTTTAGGTCTAACACTAGTATTCAGAAATACTACAGAAACGGAAAAAAGTAATCAAATGTAAAATAACACGGAATAGTCTTTTAGTCCTGTATAATTTGAATACATAGGCTATTAATCCTGATTCCTTACAATTAATGCTATCTTTTGTTGTTTTATATACAATAATGACAGACACATTTTAGGCTACTCTCACTTTAAGAGCTAGTGCACGGATAGATTAAGGGGCCGTTTACATGTTGCGTGTAAAGCGCAGTCCGCGCCACTTTCTCCTCTTTTAAAAAGGGCTCCCTGTTGCTAAGCAGTCATGAGCCACGTTCTCCATGAAGACGAAGACGTTTCAGCAAAAGATGAGCGCGCAAAAGACGTAACGTGAACGACCCATACGGTTTTCATTATAGTGTCACATGCATTGCCTTTTTGTATTATTTTTTTAAGACATAACCGATTGTTTGTCTAAATTCCAGTCTTGGGGAGTATCCTCTCAATGTTGTGTGCTTTTGACCATTAAAGCGCTATAATTCGCAAAAAATAACTCAGTTTTGTTACTCACGAGCTGTTTATGCGGTTTAAAATCGCTTGAATGTTTAAATAGGTAAGACTTAAAAAGACGCACAAATTATAAACATTAGTGACGATGCAATGGCCCGATTGTGCAAGTGACATTTCCATCAAATGTCCCGAATCCTGAAACGCGAGAGTCTAGAATCACCGTCTGCAGCGCGATTGGCTTGCCTTGTGCAACCTATTTTAAGAGACAGAGAAGACGCGGTATTGGCTGAATCACTCACGCTGTTTGTGAAATTGCGTCTCGCAGAAAGTTTTAAAATGACTGATTTGATCTTATCTAGGTTAAATTTACTCATAGGCCTACATGCTAGATTGAATGAATGTTTGCGGGAATTTCCCGCATTATAAACGCAAGACCTGCGGGAATGATTAAAATGATGCGCAATACCCGCAATCCCGCACCGAAATTTGAGCCCTGAATAAATATATTAAATATATTGTTCCGGTTTTATATATTTTAACCAGTGCTAATTTAAATAAAATTAATTAATTTAAATGGATGAATAAATAAACATGTTGCCCAATTGTTTTTTTTATTTTTTATTTGTCTTTATTTATTATATTTGCAATGAACATTTAGTTACCTTTACATCATTAAAAATGGGTGTCTCAACTGTACCATGGTACTGTCTCAACTAGACCACATATGGGTACAGTTGACAAAGTTGAGACAAAAACTTATTTTTATGAGCTAATTGTGGAAAATATAAACTACTTATGGGTATTATTGATTGATAATATCTTAGTCTACAAGCTAATGAAATGTCATGTGGCATGTCATGTAGAAATTCACTTCTTTTCAGTAGCCTATCTATTTTTGTGTGAAAAATCAAAACGCAAAAAGTCTCAACTGTACTCCGTCTACCCACTTAGTTATTAGCACCAGTGGCCCTTTTTGGGAAATAAGCAGGGGCGGTTTCTTCATTAGGGCGATTGCGCGACGCACCACCAAAGTGTGAAAGGGACTTTTTCAATCACATTCACAATCTCATTCACCACAGAGTTACGCTAGCCGTCACTGTGCCTCTGGATATAGTCCATTCAGTGTCATGTCACGTTCTGTGGAGTACCGCCTCTTTTTGGGCGATTTCACTCTGGCTGAGAATCGCCCAGAGTGTTCCCATAGACTTACATTCAAATATGTTTTTTTTTCGAACTGCAGGCACTGCAATGCATTCTCTATGGGTTCCAGGAGGGCTCGCACTAACGTGCTTACGTCATCATACGTATCCTTAACTTGTGCAGCGATTGGTGTGAACAAACATACACTATTAAAAATCTTTAAGATTAAGTGACAAATAATATTTAAAAACAATTTTGAATTTGAACAACAACAAAAAATGAAACACTACTTTAATATCTTTATCAAATGTGATTTAAAAAATAAAAAAGAGAACGAGAGCGAGAGAGACTGTTGGGACATCTGCGAGTTGAGGCCAGTTGAACTTGAACAACGTCATGGCGAACGCAGTTAATACTATCGTGTCATTAAAAGAAATACCATTCAGCCGTCGTAGTAATCAGGACCAGAGTCAGGTGTTCAGGGACCAGAGCTCATTTCAGGAGCAAGTAACAAGTTAGCAACAGGAACAACAAGATGTAGGAGGGCCTTGGGAGAAGAAAGACAAGCAGAGGCTGTCTAAGGAGGTATTTATTGCTGCCCATTTAAATACTTGAGTGTTGGAAAATCTCACTTTGTTTTTACAATCAGTTTAGGAAAGGATGGTAGCAGTCTTTTTTACTCCTAGCATTGTACTTTGAAATTTGTACATTCCATTCGAACACCAACACAATAGTGATGTGTCGTTCATGAACGATTCGTTCATTTTGAACGAATCTTTAATATGACTCGGGACTACCGAGTTGTCTCAGAGATAGTGTTGGGCGATATGCTCCATTTCCATATCGTCCTATCGTCAGCCTGTGAGATCGGCGATACACGATATTATCGTGAGGGGGCGGGGCTTACTTAGGCTATTTGATTATTAACTTGATTATTTACTCATTAATTTGCTTGTTTTATTACTTCATTTTATACGAGAATATTTTTCTATTTTGCTATCAAAGGTGGAGTGTTTATTACTAGGCTAGATCAGGTTATTTCCAGGTATAGTGAGGTAAAAAAAAGATCCTAATCATTTTTGTATCTGACTCGAGTATTTCAACGTCAGCGGGAAATTTACGGACACACATTATCCTCTCATGCCATTAGATGCAGCATTTTGACTGTACTTCTGCACGTTTGGATGCACTTCACATATGCGCACTTCAATAAGCCCCAAGAACGCGGGTTCATGTGTTTTAAATGCCGGGAGAAATCAGAGTAAGGGGCAGAAATCTAGCTGAGTCGATCGGTTTATACATAAACGTATGACTTGACTCCGATAAAGGAAAACAGGTTAATGCATTTACATGACCACATGCATTGTCAGTTTATTCAGAATAATCGGGTTAAGAACGTGCATGTAAACGCGCTCATTCCTGAAAGTGAAAGTGGAAACGGACTGAGCTTTCAGCATCTGTCTCTGCATTAACGCCGCGTTCTCCCCGCAGCTCTGCAGAGACGACGATGGATATAACGGTATAGCGATATAATCTTAATTTACTGACTTAATATTTCTCTTGTGGACCTATATGATGACAGTGAAAAAATTACAAGAATAGTTCTTGTTAAACATGTGTTTGAAGCTGTTTTTGATTTTCACAGATGGCAGAGTTGTGCTGTGTTCGTGAACTAAAGACTGGCCTATCATTTTAGTGATATTATTATTATTATTATTAATAATATTTAGTAATTGTATTGTTTTTAGTGTTATTAGTGTCATTAAACTTTTTGTTAATGTGCTATGGAAACAAAATACTGACGACGAACAACGATGCATTTTTCATCTTGGATCTGTAGGCTATAAGATATGCGTGCGTCTGTTAAAACAAGCACTCTTGACAATTTGTGAATGGATCACCTTGCAATTCAATGTTGATGTGGGATGTAGGCCTAGTTTTTTATTCTGTTTTAAACATTTTCTTAGAGGAGTCCTCATACGCGCGTGTCGGTGTTGTCGCAAGTGTTAGGCAAGTGATGTCGTTATGAATTTAGGCAAGGCAAATTAATTGTAGTTCCTAATATTCATTTAATAACAATACTAGCTTTATAATAATAATAATAATACTAATAAAAATAATTTAATACGTTCATGGTAAAACGAGCCAATATCGTATTGATATCGTCAAAGGCATCTGCCATCGGCGAAATCTCAGACTATCGTCGATACACGATACTATCGTCTATCGGCACAACCCTACTCAGAGAGTGATTCGTTCATTTTGTGTTGACCGCGAATGCGCATTGCGCAACATATGGGTTCTGAATTTGTACTGGAAACAGGAATGATTAGTTCATCTCTCTCGAGTTTTCGGGTTCGGGACGGGTACGAGTCTTTCGTTCTTCCTGTCAGTCCCATTCAGACTATGCTGTCAGTACCGGAAAGAGAAATGATTAGTTCATCTTTTGAGTCTCGAGCTCGGGTTCGGCCGGGTCCGAGTCTTTCGTTCTTCCTGTCATTCTTATAGAGACTATGCCTTCAGTACCGGAAAGAGAAATTATTAGTTTGTCTGGTTCGGGTTCGGCCGGGTCCGAGTCTTTCGTTCTTCCTGTCAGTCGCATATAGGCTATGATTAGTTCATTTTTTCGAGTCTTCGGGTTTGAGTCCTTCGTTCTTTTGTCCCGTGACTTGTAAACGTATTGAATTGCCTACTAATTAGTAATTACGAATTAATTCACAACCTTTTTACAAACAAGCACGTAGTTAATGTATAATATATAATAAAACACACCACAGATGCACAAGAAACATTCAGAAAAGAGACGGACAGGGACAATAGGCTAATAAGATGGAACTTTTATTTTTCAGATAATGTTTATTGCACATATTTTGTATTTTAATTCCTAAATATAAAACAATATACAGTCAATAATACGAATCTAATGTTGTATTTGATGCGAGATACCAGCGGTCATGTGACAAAAGAACGAAGGATTTAAAACCCGAACTCGAGACTCGAAGAAAATGAACTAATAATTTCTCTTTCCGGTACTGACAGCATAGCCTCTATGGGACTGACAGGAAGAACGAAAGACTCTGACCCGTCCGAACCCGAACTCGAGACTCGAAAGATTGAACTAATCATTTCTCTTTCCGGCCCTGCTGTATCACACACGGCCCGGTCGGCCCAGCAGACAGATCAGAGTCAGACACTGACGAGTCGACAACTAACGTCTCGAGACACGAGAGGAGAACTAACCTGATAAATATGAAGTTGCAAAGAAAAAAACGTCTCGGATCAGGAGGTGAGGTGAACCAACAGAATCAGACTGCAATAGCCTGAACTTAAAGCCCAACAACTAATCAATTAATAAAACTTTTCGGTTTCTTATAATTTGGCTTTGGCTGCATTACCCTATAGTTTATTTTTATTCTTTTTACAAATGTAATCAACATTTTCGTAAGTACTAGATGTGTTGGGATATTTAATGTGCCATTTTAATTATATTATACTGAAATTAACGAAATGACTCGAAAAAAGATTTGTTCATTTTGCTGAACGAGACTCAAAGATCCGAGTCAGTAAAATGATCCAAACTTCCCACTACTACAACACAATCTTTATCCAACACGTCAACGATTCAGTCAACAATATTATTTGTCGCCACCTAGTGGAATCTTTAATAAAAGAAACTATCTGAGTGGATTGAAAATGCGTTTACTGGTCAAAAACCCTTGTCAAACTCCATTTGAGCTTGAATTTTGGTAAAATGTTAGTTAAAGTTGCAGTAGGGAGTTTTGAGAAAATGTTGACTTAGCCTGAAAATTTGAACAAGCACAACTTCCAGGTCCAACCCCCTTGCTCTCTGCTGCGCTACAGCCCTCCCTCCACAGCTCCTCCCCCACAGCGGAGCCTGCCGTGAACGCGCAGGCTAGTAAACAGGACCACCGATGACGGCAGATTATAAACAGTTATGGAACATTCACTAATAGGGACGAAACATCAACAATATGCTTTACATTGACTATGGCCTGCCCATACTTTGACTACAAACTTGGTCCTCAAATCATTATGTATTTTGCAATACATGTAACTTTATAACGTTGCACTCTTTCTATAAGTTATAAATAGCTAGTAAGATAACGTTAAAGGATTAGTTCACTTTAAAAAAAAACTTTTGCTGATAATTTACTCACCCCCATATCATCCAAGATGTACATGTCTTTCTTTCTTCAGTCGAAAAGAAATTAAGGTTTTTGATGAAAACATTCCAGGCTTTTTCTCCATATAATGGACTTCAATAGGACACAAACGTTTCAAGGACCAAATGACAGTTTAGGTGCAGCTTCAAAGGGCTTTAAACGATACCAGACGATGAATAAGGGTCTTATCTAGCGAAACGATCGATCATTTCAAAAATAAATAAAAAACTTTAAGTTTTATAAGCACAAATGCTCGCCTTGCTCTGTTCTGTGATGCACGTTCGTGACTCTCCTGTTTGAACTCGTTCATCAAAATGAACAAATCTTTTTCGAATCATTTCGTTCGTTGAATGAACGAAATGACTCCGAAAAAGACTCGTTCGAAATGAACGAATCTTTTTGCGAGTCATTTCGTTCGTTGAATGAACGAAATGACTCGGAAAAAAGATTCGTTCATTTGGATGAACGCGTTCGAACAGGAGAGTCACGAACGACGGTACGCGCTCGCGCTGTTCAAGAGAGGGGTGATCAGCGCGTACACGAGCGTGATTGACACTGCTAAGACATTCCTCCTGGCTCTGATTGGTTGTTTCTGACCGGGAGCGGTGTATTTCTGCAAATGGCAATAGGACCACAGGGAGGAGCCAGAGGAGCTCGATTTTTTCCACAGATTATCTGTCTCATATTCTACTGTGAGGACATAATGACAGTTTTAACAAATATTTGTTTACAAAAGCTACCTACTGGAGCTTTAACGTAACAACACACACACACACACACACACACAAATCATCGCTGTCGGACAGAAGCCTTATGTCCAAAACTGTTACTTTTCAGGAAACGAAAGAAAACCTGTTTTAAGTTGATTCCTGCACATCTCAAACCCTAAAGTTAAATCTATTAAAAAGTCTGCATGCCATAAAGTTGATCTGAAACATTTGCCCCCCTGTGAGAGATTTTGCAGGAGCCGCCACTGGAAATAAGTTAACTAATTACTGTAAAAGCAATAGCCTATAATAAGTACATCTAATGCAAACTTTGAAATGTTTTAAAGGTGACACAAATGGGGACGACGTGTTTATCAGGCGTCTTATAATCCGATGTACAGAGGGACGACGTGTTTATCAGCCGTCTTATAATCCGATGTACAGAGGGACGACGTGTTTATCAGGCGTTTTATAATCCGATGTACAGAGGGACGACGTGTTTATCAGGCGTTTTATAATCCGATGTACAGAGGGACGACGTGTTTTTCAGGCGTCTTAGGTGACGTGCCTAGTTCAGACGTATGATTTTTTTTATGCATTTCTCACATACGCCGTCAGGTATACGTTCCTGCTGTGACGCCGCCGCCGGTCTGTCGTCTGCCGTCTCTATCAATCCCATTCAAAAATAGACACGAACTGACGGCGACGGAAGGGTAGACTGCTCCTTCTTCTTCAGAGTAGTCTTAGAAATGGCATTATACACTCGTCATTCTCTCTCTCTCTCTCTCTCTCTCTCTCTCTCTCTCTCTCTACATTACTCACCGATCAAATAAGACTTTGGCGGGACAAAAATTCACTTTGGCGGGTGCTAAAAAAAATTTCACTGCAGAAAAAAACCCTGTTATTGCAAACAGGAAACAGCATAATTTGTCTCGTTTAGTAAAATAAAGCCAAGCTTTAGATCGTCTTTTCCACTCCATGTTTACCTCCTCTGCTCAAATTGCTTTGACATCATGACGCACAGATGCGTATAGATAGATTTACGATGACGTCACATTTCTCCCGCAACTCCTTACAACGCCATCTTGTGTGTCAAGTGGGTCAAGCGTTTGTGTTACGGAGCATGATAATATCCTGAAGCAATGGGTCACACCTGTGTTGTGTGGGGCTGTACGAATCGTGCTGATCCCGACATGACGAAGAGACAATGTTTCGATATTCCAAAAGTGATTTATCTCCAAGGAACAGAGACGGAAAGGCTTTTGTACAAGAGACATAACGTATGGCTGGCGAGAATCAACAGAGAGCAATAGCTTCAATCCTTCAATCAACGGCTTCGATCCTGACCCAAACATAAGACACTATAAAGTCTGCTCCGATCATTTTATCTCAGGTAAATTGATAAACAGCTGAGTTCCTTTAATTCTACGTTGTTTTATTTTCATGATTACCATGCACATTACGATGATGTGCACCTCTTCTCCCTCCACACTAAAAAGAACATACAAAGTTAAACTGTAAATATTCACTCTCTTGTGTACATTATAATAAAATGTGTATTGTATGTACCTTGTCGTCAGGTTTGGAGGAATTTGTCATCGTTATCTCAACACAAAAGAGTCAAAAATACTTGGGTAAATGAAAAGGCGGTAAACATGAGCATGACAGCTTTGACACACAACATGGCGGCGCGCCGCAGAGGATAATGGGTAATTAGAGAAACGGAAACCCATCTATAGGACGTCGCGCTACGGTGCCCGATAAAGGACAAAAGGGAAAGTTGTCTGTATATTATGGCTGGGACTCGGAGCAGGAGCATCGATAAGACATTTACATTTATTCATTTAGCTGACGCTTTTATCCAAAGCGACTTACAATTGCTATATTTCAGAGGTCGCACGCCTCTGGAGCAACTAGGGGTTAAGTGTCTTGCTCAGGGACACATTGGTGTCTCACAGTGGATTCGAACCCGAGTCTCTCACACCAAAGGCATGTGACTTATCCACTGCGCCATCACCATCCATAAGAGTAATCGTTAACGTCGAGGGCATACAATATCGATGGTTCGTAAAACTTTTAACTGGTTCTCGAGTGGAACCGGTTTTCAATTCCCATCCCTATATAGGATTTTGTTTAATGGATGGGAGAGATGCGTGATGTTTTTTTTTTTTGTGTTGTTGTTGGTGTGGATGGGTATTGGGTGGGTGATTTATTCTTTGATGTTATTAGTGCTGATTATGTGTTTTGAAGGACCCTATTTATAAGCCGGCATGGCTTCTGGGAGGTCCCTCTTTAAATCAGCAAATATGAACTTGTTGTGTTCTGTGAATGAATTTCTTAATGCTGATTTAACGTCCTTTTGGGTCAAAGTGGCGGCAAACCAAGGGCGTAGGTTTGGTTTTGAGATTGGTGGGGACATCCCCAGAAGCGTTTTTTAGTCTATATTGACCTTAACAATACGTTAATGAATTCTGTAATGTTACAGGTAACTATTAAAGACAAGAAGGCAGTTTAAAAGAGACTTAACTTTAATCCGTTCATAGTGCAATGCAATAGTGCAATACGGTCTTGTTCCTGGCTTTTTGAAGAAGCCAAACACGTCTGCATCTGTCATTAAAGGGATAGTTAAGGGCATAGTTCACCCAAAAATGAAAATTCTGTCATCATTTACTCTCCCACAAATTGTTTCAAACCATTTTGAATTTCTTTCCTTTACTGAACACAAAGGAAGATATTTTGAAGAATGTTGGTAACCAAACAGTTGATGGACCTCATTGACTTCCATAGTAAGAAGTAAGACTATGGAAGTCAGTGGGGTCCATCAACTGTCTGGTTACCAACATTCTTCAAAATAAACTGGTTTGAAACAACTTAATGATGTCAGAATTTTCATTTTTTAAGTAAACTATCCTGTTAACAGAAATGAACTTTTGGTATATTTGTTTCACATCAATACTGTCCAGTTTGTCCTCTTGGACATGACACACAGGCAAGTTGTGCCAATTGTTCTGAGCCATGTTTTCAGTGTCCTAAGAGCAATGAAACTTATTTCAGCCTCAGCTGATTAGACTGGGATGACAAGGGTTTCAACTTGATCAGACAGACCTCACATTTCAACAAGACCAAGCCTTCAACAGACCAAGCAATTTTGTGTTTAATGTGGACTTTCCATAGTCATGATTTTTATACTGTACAAACTGTGTATTCTATCCCCCTACACTAACCCTATCACAGATAATTTTCTGCATTTTCAAAAAACGCCACTTAGTATGATTTATAAGCTGTTTTTCTTTGTCCCTACAAAAATGGCAAATGGGTAAGTGTACCCATTAAGCCCATGTACCCTTTAAGCCCACTTTCAACTTTGAAGTCAAATAAAAAAAAGAGTGAATCATATTTTATGCTGCTCATTATTTTAATCAATCCAGTGATTTGTTTCTTCCCGGGCATTTTTTATTGCATACCAATCAGATTTGGCAATGTCGAGTTAGCCCCACCCATGTGCATACTGTCTCAGGGGACCTCACACAAAGTCACCCCAAAACTTTGGTGTTTCGGGACCCTTCAGGTATCAATACATTTCTACAATTTTCAGCCATTTATTTGGTAACTACATTGATATTATGTCAAATAAGAGACAAATGTGCTGTTTTTTGTGTATGAACAAATAGTACTTTATCATTTTATATAATTTTCCTTTAAATGGAAAGAGGAGTTTTATTAGCTTCTGTTTAAAGTTAATCTCTAGGTCAAACCATTAGCCTTACAAAAAGATTGACTGCCAAAGAATTAAGCATGTGAACTGCAAACAATAAATGTTTTGTGATTCATTTTACATTAATTTACAAATAAATGCATTATAAATTGTTTTGTAGAGAAGATTATTTTCATAAATTAACTTTTTTTTAAGATGGGCTTAAATGGTACAGTGCCACAAAACGCATGCAAACTATAGCCAATACAAGCTAACCTTGAATGAAAAAAACTTAACATTCCTCAATGTGGGCACAATGAAAATTACTATGATACTTAGTCCACAGTATATTCAAGCTCCATGCATGTATTTGTAAACATATCTTACATTTTTAAAGGAAAACATTGTCTTTTTTCACCATTACTCACTGTGGAACCATTTAAGCCCACCTTATGTGTTTCAATGAGGAATCCCTCTAATTGCAAACTTTGATACATTTTCTGAAAGTGTTTAATGATAACATTTCTTTGTGTACTTTTACCTTACTAACCTTTTAACCTTACCTTACTTACTACCTTAATTTACAACTATATTTAGATAGTTCTACGTTCTAGGCCTACAAATTACACATTTTCATTCAAATGAGATAGAGCCCGTTTTGTCCTAAAGTCGTTTATGTATAACCTGGCATAATTTGGGAGCCAAGCCGAGTTAAGGCTCCAGACTCCCGGTGTCTGGGGCCCACTAGGAGGCCCCCCTAAGCCCAGAGTATAGAGCCCTAGCTCGGCTTGGCTCCTGAGATACACCCGGTCAAACTTCCAGCTTGACTCCAGCTACAACTCCAGTCAAGCCGACTTTAGGCTCCAGACCACCGTCCACTAACACCCACCCATCCCACCCAGGGCTCTAATCAAACATTAGCAAAAGGAATTTTTTTAATACTTCCCTGTCACAGAATAAATATATTGATGTTTTACTTCTTTAAAATCAATAATTTTTTAATATTTTGTGAATAAATGATGATGTGGGCTTATTTGGAACACATGCGGGCTTAAATGGTGCCAAAAGTACCAATTAAGCCCATGCCAGACTTCTCACTTTATTCCTAAATTATCTTAATTTTATATTCAAAAATGTACATCAACTAATTAATACATTTTCAAATGAGAGATAAATCTTGCATTTTAACTAATTATTTTCCTTATAAACCTTGTCAATATCTATGAAAAAAACCTAGACTTAGATTTTGGTGGGCTTAATGGGTACACTTACCCTATATGAAATTCTTGTCCTTGTGGGGATTTTTTTTTTTCTTTTTTTGGAAAACGGCTTATAAATCAGTGATGTTTTTGCTAAGAAGTTTCAGTGCTATTTGCGTGCGCACACACTAACGATTATGTTTGCCACTTATCCCGTGATTGTCATACATTGTTGTAAAAACTGTGCTGTCCCCGAATCATTATTTGACGTGATTTGCCCTGTATTTTTGTGCACAGAACTGTAGATTACCCCCCTTGCTTACCACATCTACATGTAGGTTTCCTTCGGAGGAGCTTTGCCGCTTCGCACAACCAAATGTAGCAACAGCCTCCCACAAGTTAGAAGGAAAACACAAAGCCAATCAGTTTAGCGATGTGTGTTAAAGGATTAGTTCAGCTCAATTAAAATTTCCGAATAATTTACTCACCCCAATGCCATCCAATATATCCATGTCTTTCTTATTGATATTATCTTCTGTTATAATTATTATTATTGTTACCTATTATCCATGCAAAAGTACAAAAAAAATTAGTTTTGTTAAACATTTTGTTAAAGATTATAACATCTTTGACAAAAAAAACACGTTTGTGAGTGTGAGAGTTTGTGAGTGTGTGCGAGTGTAGTGTAGAGAACAAGTTCTGACGTTCAAGCAAATCCTGTTAAGTTTTCTGATTTGTATTTTTCTTTATTTTTTATAAATGATTTATTTATTTGACAGCTCAGGTCTCTTTAAACAAAAATATACATATTTTTGTGCACTTTATTTTTAAAAAGCCTATATATTTGGCAGATGTAAAGCATACATGTGTATGTTTTTTGTGTTAGTCCATTTTTTATTATTACTTTAACAGCTCAGGGATGTTAAAGGAGCAACCTGTTTGTGCACTTTCTGAAGATTTTTTGCACTGTCAGTTCTGTTTTTGAATAAAGGGTTGGAAATTAATGCTTTTTTATTTTATTTTTTTATCCGATTAATCGAAAAATTAATCGACAGATTAATCGATTATCAAAATAATCGTTAGTTGCAGCCCTAGTCCAAATCAATGCAGTTCCAAAGGTCTTCGATCGCAGCTGAGGAAGAGGGTCTTATCTAGCGAAACGATAGGTCATTTAAAAAATATATATATACTTTTTAACTACAATTGACCCTTCGCTAAGCCCCACCCTCCATAATTACTGTTGCTACGCCTGACAAGCTTTCGCGCCTGGCACGTCTATTACAGTGTGTATGCACCGGTGTCAGACATTCCCAATGAGATAATTAGTAATTTTTGGCGAACTTGTGAAACATCTGAGAGAGCAAGACAAAAGGGACTGCAGTATGCATTCGAGGGATATATCCACGACATATGCAACCGATTGGAGAATAATTTCATAAAAATTTAAGCTAAAGCCTATAGTCCCAGCGCAAGCAGCAGCGCCTCATACGCTGACCATTCAAATAGGAAACACACAAATAGAGGAACAGCTATGTTCGTGCACAGCAGGGTAAGTGAAATGTGAAAATAATCTAATAATTATAAATCAAACAGTTTATCCATAAATCATGTGGAATAACACTAACACCGGGAGATCGGATTGGGTTAAAGTTACTCAGTCAGGGGTAGTAGGCCGTTGATTAACAAAATGCTGAAATATATTTTAAAGTTTGTCAGTGAGCCTCCGTCTTGTCTTTAATCGTCTTATTTTACGTTAAAATATATGCATTATGAACAAAGAACCGTCATTATTTCCAAGCAATATGTGTTTTTGTTAATCCTGTCGACACTTAGTTGTGAATGGGGTCTCCCACACTGCTTGATCCACGCCCATCATTTCTCCCCTTGGCTTTTAGATTTTCGGGAAGGAAAAAAATTCCACTCCCCCGTCCAAACTTTTAGGATACCGGGTATCAGATTTGCACAATCCATACGCACAACGCTTCGGCATGTTTCCCTCGCTCGAAAGCTTGCCAGACCTCCCGAGCCTAGTTACGGTTGCTAAGACACGATTGGGCAGTGGCGGTTTTCGGGCGTGGCTTAGCGAAGGGTCAATTGTTCGGATTGAGCTTATCTGCAACGCGCCTGATGATGCAACGTCATCACATTGAAAGGTCACGCTCAATGTCGCCGGCGGAAGTACAAATATATATTTTTATTTTATTTTAAATGACCTATCGTTTCGCTAGATAAGACCCTCTTCCTCAGCTGCGTTCGTGCACAGCCCGTTGAAGCACTTCAAAGACCTTTGAAACTGCATTGATTTGGACTTCAAAACGTTGGTTGCCATTGAAGTCCATTATTCGAAGAAAAATACAGAAATGTTTTCCTCAAACTTATTTTCTCTTCCACTGAGGAAAGAAAGACATGGATATCTTGGATGGCATTGGGGTGAGTAAATTATTAGGAAATTTTTATTTTGAGGTGAACTAATCCTTTAAGCAGGCGGGACCTAGATCTATTAACCGTTTGTGTTCCAGGATTTGCGCATTTTTCTCAGAACGCTCTTTTAATACGAGATTTTAATCTAAATGAGATGTTTACTGGTTAAATAAAATAAGAAATGCATAACCACAAGACCCAACCAGGCAACAGTGGTTATATATAAATATATTAAAATTTTTGATCGAAATTATTGCTAGTGACAAATCAGTGTCCCTGGATATTAGTAGGGACACGTCCCTAGCGCCCCTACTAAATTCTACGGCCCTGGGTTTGCAGCACATCCAAGAATGATTTCCCTTTTTCTTCCTCCGTACTCTCCTTTCATCAACCCCATTGAGGATTTTTTTTTTTCTGCTTGGAGGTGGAAACTATATGATCATCGGCCACATGACAAAATGTCCCTCCTGGATGCCATAGATGCTGGCTGCAGAGACATCAGTTGAAGACTGTCAGGGGTGGATAAGCCATGCCAAGCATTTCTATCGGTGTATAGCGAGAGACAACATACAATGTGATGTAGACGAGAACATGTGACCAAATGCTGAAGATCGTATATATCTTTAAACCAAAGGCCATGTATGTTTGTCTTTTTTGTTTCATTTTGTTGAGCACTGACAGCAATTGTATATTGCTTATAAAGCCTTTACTGAAGCAATTATGTCACTTACTGTTTTTTTTTTTTCAGTTGTACATTCTATAAAGTATTGACTCCTTCACATTTAGATATTATGTTGTACACATACTATCTAATGCACCATGAATTCACACACACACACACACACACACACAGTATGAAATCCATTTTTTTTAATTATTCATTCAGCTATGTTCTATATACAGATATAACTGAAACATGACAAGTAATGCAGTTGTTGTAATGCCACCAACTGTTAGTATTTTGACAGTCATTGCGCTATGATTGACTATGTGTTGCTTTGATTGCAAATGTTTTGAGGATCAGTGGTGTGGAATCTGGGCAATCTGTAAGTGACCTTCTTCATATAAAAAAAATAGGGAACAGTTGATCACAAATAATAAAAAATAAATAAATACAAACGTTTGGAGAAGATGGAGAGCTTCTAGCCAATGAGAGTAGTTTTTTATGTTATGTCATTGGTTTCTAGGTAAATGGAAGTTGTTCATTCATAAACAGGAAAGTAGAAGAACTGAATTGACCGATGTTTAAATCTATTCAAGCAAACCACAAAATTAAAGTGGTTAAAGCTGCAGTCCATTCAAAATGCTGTTATGGAGTCTACATTTGAATTTTGTTGTCATTCCTAACTACAGAGCCAATGTTGTATTATGAACTGATAGGAAACAATTAGACAAGACAAACAGTATTTGAATGTGTGCCAGTAATCACTGTGAAACAAACAAGAAAAAAATGCCATCTGATCTTGGCCCATCATCATGACTAATAGTTTTGATGTGTTATAATAGGTACATTGTATGTTTTGTGATAACATTGTTTCCTATGCAGTGGTGTGTATACCAATTTATTCCGATTGGTAGCCCTAATGGAAATAAGCCTTTGGCTTTTTTGTGCATTTTATCCTCTACTTTTTTTTTTTTTTTTTAATGATGTATCATCCCTCTATGTACAAAGTTTCTGTTTCAATATTGTCTAAGCAATCAATCAATAACCTCTTTATTGTATATGTGACTGTATATGTCCAGTTTATTTCTTGTAAGTGATAGGGATGTATAAATCAAAACACATTATTCTTTTGAGGATAAGCGTGTGGTATAGGTAAACCAGGTCTAGCTACCGGAACAGTTAGGTTAAACCAGTTTGGAAAAGTCCTCAGTCATACAAACTGCTCAATCAAAGGCTGCGTTCACACTGCAGGGGCTTAATGCTCAATTCCGATTTTTTGAAAAAATTTGATTTTTTTGCAAGGCTATTCACATTTCCAGTTAAATGCGACCTTTTGTGATCTCCTGTGTGAAAAGAACGTGAATGTGAAATGACCCAGAAGTGACCCGCATGCGCAGAAGAGTACTCAACGGTCAACGACGTCCAAATATTAATTAAATCAGAAACCTTGCTTCCCTTCTATTGACTGGTCTCAGCCATAGACATCATATATATCTATATGATGTCTATGGTCTCAGCATCATCCGCCAGTTGTTGTTTATCTTCTCATTCCCGCCTACTTCAACGCAGAATTATGACATTTGTCGCATATCAATGACGTGTGGGTCGGATACATGTGACCTGGCCGTTCAGATTGAAGTCTGGGGTGGTGATGACGCAGTGGATAAGACACATGCCTTTGGTGTAAGAGACCCGGGTTCGAATCCACTGTGAGACACCAATGTGTCCCTGAGCAAGACACTTAACCCCTAGTTGCTCCAGAGGCGTGCGACCTCTGAAATATAGCAATTGTAAGTCGCTTTGGATAAAAGCGTCAGCTAAATGAATAAATGTAAATGAAGTCGCATTTAAAAAGATCGGATACATATCGGATTTGGACCACATACCCAAGTGGCCTGGGTCACATTTGAAAAGATCGGATCTGTGTCGTTCAGACTGTCATGAAAAGATCAGATACAGGTCGCATAGGGGCAAAAAAAAACGGAATTGGGTCGTTTCAGCCTGCGGTGTGAACGTAGCCAAAGTCAGTATGTGTCAAATCACCTTCATATTTAAAAAGTAACAAACATCATTAGGTATTTTGCAATAGAAAATAACTTTTAAGTTGCTGATAACATGCCTTTATTATATTCAACTATTCAAAACATACATAAAACATATTAACCCTTATAACATAATGCTATACAGTGGTAAACAATCAGTGTTATTGTCTTAGTCTGGCCTTTTGAGACCAAGTCTGTGGAAGTTAAACCAGTATGTAAAATTCCCAAATCTCCATGGTAGTCATACACACTGACAAACTGCATTACATATTTAGATCTGTGATATTTCATACTTCCTCAAACAATAGTGAACATGCCGATTTTGAAACCAAAGTTCCCTAATCGTGTAAAAGGAACTCTCATTTTGGTTTGACTTGTCTGCAAGTTTAGGATCTAATTCTTACTGTTAGTTGCTTATTAGCATGCATATTACTAGGATATTGGCTGTTTATTAGTACTTATAAACCACATATTAATGCCTTATTCATGACTATATTCTACATTCCTTAATCTCAATACCTAAACTTTACTAAACAACTACATTACCAACTATTAATAAGCAGTAATTAGGAGTTTATTTAGGCAAAAGTCATAGTTAATAGTTAGTTAATAGTGAGAATTGGACCCTAATCTAAAGTGTGACCAGCCTAATGTCTTTATTTATTTATTTTCTCTGTTATCTATAATATCAGGTAGTCATCAAAATCCTAATCAAAAGGAAAACCAATCAGGTGTTATACAAGAGATTTAACATATGCCCTTGTAAAGGCCTCCCGATGGCCCAATGAAGGAATCCAATGGTGTGGGCGAAGGTATAAGTGTATGTCTTTTCAACGCTCCAGTGAAGTTCACTTCATTTATTAGAATTTAGTTTCAATATTACTTTAGCTCTACGCTTAATCTGACTCTAATTTCAAATTATTATCAAATTTAGATTGTGTTTCTTATTAGAAAATAATCATAAATATTGATTATGGTTTAATTTAGATCTTTGATTATTGTGGGTATCCCATACTTTCAATTATTTTTTTTTTTAAGGGACTCGATGTCGCACAGAGTCACACGCCCTGGGTTTACGGGGATCTCGCGGACACAATCTTGACAGTAGTTCATGTATGGTAGCTTGTCTCACTTGTGATTTATGACCCTGTGATCCTATTATGACCATGTATGGCCATTTATGACCACCATGTGGTCTGTCTGTCTGTCTATCATCTATCTCTCTATCATAACTT
This sequence comes from Gila orcuttii, assembly GCA_026230005.1. Classification (NCBI taxonomy): domain Eukaryota; kingdom Metazoa; phylum Chordata; class Actinopteri; order Cypriniformes; family Leuciscidae; genus Gila; species Gila orcuttii. The sequence goes on along the minus strand of JAPDVR010000015.1, from coordinate 16,593,318 downwards.
TAAGCTTTAAAACTACTATAAACTTCAAACTTATCAGACTTTCTGGTCAGGCTTTCTCAAGACAGCTTTATTGTTTGTCGCAATTAACTTTTATTTAGTTCAGTACTGTAAAGTTTTTTTTATTTTTTATTATCCTCTCAAAAACCCCAGTGCATGCTGTGTAATGCTGGCCTGTACGGTTTCATTATGAACATTGGCTTGAATTAGGCATTATACTTGCTATTTTTTTTTTCTTACATCACTGCGGTTTGCTTTAAAATTGAAAATCACCTGCCTGTTTTTATGAAGAGTGACCTAATAATATATGCTACCTGTCAGAATGTTCCTCCAATGCTATATTCTCATAGTTATAACTTATAAGGTCTATCCATCCATTTTCCAAAACCATTGGAGGGTCATAGATTTAATGTGTTGGAAGCAAAACCAACGCACATGTAGTGTTTGATTGTAAACAGTAACTTCAACTATTTTGTGTATAAGTTCAATAAATCTTTAGCCGATCCTGACTGGAATCATGTACACATCTTTACATGTACATTTCAGCATATGGCTTTACATTAGTTGTCTGTTCATATTTTAAAAGCAAGAACCTTGGATCAGAAAAAAGTGTGAGCCAAAATATATAGAAAAATATGTATGGAATTTATTGAATACAAGAACATTTAAAAAATACAAGAACATTCTACAATAATTATGTGTTCAGATAACTGTAGGCTGTTAATTGTTTAGAGATTACCTGCAACTGTGTAGTCTATTTCTACTGTCAAATCTGACAGAAACTTGTCTTTCCATGTCTTCATTGTCTACAACTTCTGATAACAAATTGCATAAACATTCTAATCATTGCTGATTTTTAAGTGTTCATTGTGCTTTATGATGACAGTATGAGGGAGAACTATAACATTTCTTAGCACTACTAAGGGTGATTTAAAACATGTATCAAATGCTCTCATGAAATAGTTTTTTGTACCAAGAGTTTTGAACATTACTTGTTACTTGTGGAAAATAGTAGGGATGCACCGATATGAACATTTTGGCCGATACCGATAAACGATAATTCTTTGCATTTGAAAGCCGATAACCGATATATTGGCCGATGTTTATATACTTTGATAGCCTGTATAAACAAAAGGCTCACCATTAAAAGCCTAGTCTCAAACACTTTTAACATAAATCAAACATATACAATACAGTATAGCCTAGTTTGAACCAGTGTAAGATTCCTTAACTTTTAAAATTAATTTTACACTCCTATGGGCAACTTTCTTTATTAAAAAAATGGTAACACTTTATAATAAGGTTTAATTTTGTTAGCATTAGTTAGCATGTACCAACAATTTTATAAGACATTTTTAAGAAAGTTGTATCTGTTAACATTAGTCAATGCACTGTGAACTAACATGAACACACATATTTTATTAACTAACAATAACACAGGCTATTGCTCTCTGTTAGTTAATGCATTAACAATGAGACCTTATTGTAAAGTGTTATCAAAAAATCTATTGCCTAACAAAAAATAAAATACATAAATAATGCAAACAAGTCATTGGATAACATTGGGCTGCATATAAAGAAACAAAATGGATCAATAAAATGGAACCGCCTCTGCACGGACAATAAGGAAATTATTTTTATCAAACCATATCGTTGATGATAATAATACGAGAATAAAATAATGGTAGTTATTAATTATAACACAATGTTTTTGAAAAAAATGTAACATTTTTAATATTACAGTGATAGTAAACATCTTTAATAGCTTAGTTACTGTTGCTGTGTGAGCGCGTGCGCTGAAGCTGAAGAGAACGAACGTTAAACCGAATCGCTTTGCTAGAAGGTTAATCAACTCAACGGTTGCTGAAGAATGCAAACCCAAAGGATTTACAAATTTATTACAATAGTGGATACAATTATAATTATATGACAGTCCCACACTGTAAGCCCTAACAGGTTGATTGAACTTAAAAAATTTATGGAAACTCGTTGCCCTAAAAAAGTTAATTTTGTATTGTTGAAAAAACAGCATATTTTAAGTTTAATGTACTTAAGATTTCAAATGCATTTAATTGAAAACTTTTAGTTCATTGAACTAACAGTTTTTAATGCAGTGCAATTGAAACTTTAGGTACATTAAACTTAAAATATGTTGTTTTTTCAACAATACAAAATTAACTTTTTTAGGGCAACGAGTTTCCATAAATTTTTTAAGTTCAATCAACCTGTAAGGGCTTACAGTTTCCATAAATGTTTTAAGTTCAATCAACCTGTAAAGGCTTACAGTTATGCACAGACAACATGTGAAACCTACAATCTGGATGAATGTTGTGAGTAGACAGAACCCAAAACTTTAATTTAAATATAGCTATTTACTGTAAATGATTTAATAAAGATACACCTGCATTACAAATAAGGACAAAGGATAACAATAATTTTTTTGAACTTACAATTTATTTGAATTCACTTATCAAAATCAGTTTTCAAAGACTGACAAAAACAAAGAAATATCTTACCAATTACCAAATTTTAAATCTTTAAAACAGTATTTTAAAACTTTTCAAAATATTTAACAAGCACAGTGTTATACTGTATTATTAAGGAACATGAACATCTGTCCAACCCTAAGGCATAGTTCAATGAAAGGGAACGTTTTTAATAACGATTCTGAAAGAGAACCAGAAGAAAAATGCATTTACCTGTTTACATGGTAAGCTGATTTGTAACAGCCAGAATCTTGCCCTTCAACTCCTTTCCTAAACCTAGCAAAACTTGCTGAATGAAAAGAAAGGTGTTGCCCATACACTTTGGGTAGTCTAGGTGCAGTGCGTAAGTTAAACCAAAAAGAAGACACATGGCCAAGGGGTATGTTGTCTAGATTGTCCATTACAACATTTCCCTCCAAGATTATTCCCACCGAGGATGGGTGGAGATGGATGGACAGGGGTTGCAGAGGCACATCTTCATTTTCTAAGCTGAGGATTCCAACTGGCACATGTTGGTATGAGTCTCCATCATCAGAAGCCTGCACAAGAGATTGGAGATTACTAAAATACATTTTAGCAGTGTACAGTTTTTTTTCTAGATATTAATTTTATTGGACATTTTTTTGTTTAGTTGAAATCAAGCATATTTTTTTGTGAATTATGTACACAAGTGTATCCAGGAGTTCAGTTATATTTAAACATTAAGTATGTTTTTCTTTTGTATACAAATCTTTGCATACGACATGAATTACTGATTAAACTAAAACGTTATGAGATTAACCTTAATTGTATTTTAGTGTTTCAAAGGTGTCATGACATTCATTTAAATTTCTCCTGAATGATTTAAAATTAAAACTTCCTCCTCACTGACACTCATTTCATTCAACATTTATGTCAAATATAACTGTTAACAATATAATTGTTTTTGGTGTTTTTTTTTATTGTTCTTACTAACATAAATGCACAGTAAGGTTTACATATTTCCAGCTGAAAATATTATAATAAACCTATGACAGTAAAAATGCATTAATAATACTTACAAAGCATGCTTTGAAGAACTCAGTTGGGTCATCACCAAGAAGTACTGGAAGCCCTCTCATGGCAACACATCGCATGTCAATGAGATCAGAGTTCTGAGGTGTGGTGGTTGCAGAGAAAACATTGTATCATTTGTCAACATGAAAGGAAGGCAATTTCTATGAATCATACTTTTGACTGTTACTTAACAGTCTTAAAGGGTTAGTTTACCCCAAAATTAAAATTCTGTAATTAACTACTCACCCTCATTTTGTTACACACCTGTGAGACCTTTGTTCATCTTCAGAACACAAATTAAGATATTTTTGATGAAATCTGAGAGGTATCTGACTTAATAGATGATAAACAACAATTTAACCAGCACTTTCAAGGTCGAGAAAGGTAAAGACATTGTTAAAACAGTTGAAGTGCCTGCAGGGGTTTAACCTTAATGTTATGAAGAGACAAGAATACTTTGTGCACAAAAACTAAAATAACGACTTTATTCAACAAAATCCTCTCTTCTGTGTCATTCTCATACACTGTTTACATTCAGAGCTTCCAGGTTCTACATCAGAATGTTGACTCATTATTGATGTAGAACCTGGAAGCGCTGGACGTAAACATTATAAGAAAATGACACAGAAGAGAGGATTTTGTGCACAAAAAGTATTCTCGTCGCTTCATAATATTAAAGGATTAATCCATTTTCAAATAAAAATGTCCTGATAATTTACTCACCCCCATGTCATCCAAGATGTTCATGTCTTTCTTTCTTCAGTCGAAAAGAAATGAAGGTTTTTGGTGAAAACATTCCAGGATTTTTCTCCTTATAGTGGACTTCAATGGCCTCCAAATGGTTGAAGGTCAGAATTACAGTTTCAGTGCAGCTTCAAAGGGCATTTAACGATACCAGACGAGGAATAAAGGTCTTATATAGAGAAACGATTGGTCATTTTCTAAAAAATACAAATGTATATGCTTTATAAACACAAATGATCGCCGTACAAGTGCTTCTGTCTTCCGTATACTTCAAAAAGCTTACGTTGTATGTCCTATGCCTTCCCTATTCAACTTACGAAACGAACGTGACGCAAGTTCCGTTTTTTTTGTGTAGGACATACAGCAAAGCTTTTTGAAGGATACGGAAGACGGAAGCACTTGGAAGGCGATCATTTGTGTTTATAAAGTATACAGTTGTTTTTTTAAGAAAATGACCAATCGTTTCTCTATATAAGACCCTTATTCCTCATCTGGTATCGTTAACAGCCCTTTGATGCTGCACTGAAACTGTAATTTTGACCTTCAGCCGTTTGGGGCTAATTGAAATCCACTATAAGGAGAAAAATCCTAGAATGTTTTCATCAAAAACCTTAATTTCTTTTCGGCTGAAGAAAGAAAGACGTGAATATCTTGGATGACATGGGGGTGAGTAAATTATCAGGAAAATTTCATTCAGAAGCGAACTAATCCTTTAAGGTTGAACTACTATAGTTGATATGACTATTTTAACAATTTCTTTACTATCTTTCTGGACCTTGAAAGTGGAGGTCTATGGAACGATATCTAAAAATATCTTAATTTGTGATCTGAAGATGAACGAAGGTCTTACAGGTGAGGAACGGCATGAGGGTGAGTAATTAATGACAGAATTTTCATTTTGGGGTAAACTAACCCTTTTAAAAATAATCATATCAGACTGCATTTTAAAATTAAGCAAACAATGGCAACAACTTAAATGTACAAACCTTGGCTTGTTGCAGAAGATTGCTCAAAATTTGCCCGGCGAGACCTCTCTTTGACCTGAAGATCTGAATCAGTTGAGGACAGTGACGATCAAGAGACCCATAAAATTCTTGCTTAAGGTTCTTCCCAACCACCCGGTTGAATTCTTGATACACCTGAAATAGTAAAGGAAAAAAGCATTTGTTACGAGAACTGTCAAAAATGAACAAATTAATATCTAACCATCATGTTTATCAATACTCATTTCAATACAAATGTTGCAAACATAGGCATTTCCCTTTACCTGACTTTCTCTAAAAAGTGCTGGCCAACGTTGAAGTATTTGGCTTACAGGAGGCTTGTTGATCACAACATCCTTTCTCCTCAAGGACAGAGTCATGTCCATCTTCTGATTAATAAAGACAGCATCAGGGTTTTTTCTCTTCATTTCATCCACCAATTGCTGTCTGAGCATTTCAAGACTGGAAGCATCCTGCCCATCTGGGAGGTCAGGTAAGTAGTTGACCTCCCCTTTCCTTGGCTTCTTAATGTTCTTGTTAGGTGGATCACGGCTCGTAGAGTATCTTCCTCTTTTCCCAGCATTAACCATGACGTCTGTGTGTCCAAGGCTCCTCATTTTGGATCGGTAATTTCCCATTTTGTCTTTCAAACTGTTTGTCCATCCACAGTATCCAGAAGGTGAACCTGGTTCTTGAAGGCAGGGGTGAGTATTGACCAGTGCCTTTGCAACAGCTCGTAGATCCTCAGTAGTTGGGTATGCTTTGAACGAATACATGGTCTCTGCAAGTTTCTGAAGAATGTCATGTTTTAATTCCTTTGTCACTTTTAGGTGCGTTCCATCTTTCAAGTAGATTAAATTTGATTGACGCAGCCTAAATTCAACATCGACAGAGAATTTTGGAGTCAAAAAGATATCAGGCCATGGCATTCTCTTTTCCTGGGGTAATTCCAAGGTCAATACTGTCTCTGCAGTACTTGGAGCATCACTCAACATATCACTTGATGTCTCCATTTCACCTGAAGAGAGTGGCACCAATTCAATCACCGGTATGATTTTCACAGTTGGCTTCTGAGGGAGCTCTGACAAAACGGTCAGATTGCAAAGTTCGTTATCAAACTCGGGATCTTGAAACTGTAAAGTAAAATTGTAGTCCAGTCTCAAGAGTGTTTTTTAAACAACTAATTAATTCTTCAACTGAGCCTGGCTTTGATGTCAGCTTTACTTTTCTGATATCAGCTTCCGTAAGAATAACTCGCAAAGTCATGGTTTCTTTAGAAGCCATCTGGAAGGAAAGTACAAAAGATAGTTAATTTAGCAAAGAATAAAACGCTTCAATGTCACCATCAGTTTACCATGTACACTATAGGCTGATAGTGGAAGAATATCATTCAGGTCTTCAAGCTGAAGTATGCAAAAAGATGGCATATCTGGGCAGCAAAGCTCAAAAGAACGAAGGTGCTCAAAATACCATGATGTCATCACTTTGCACACAAAAAGTACCTCTGTATTCACTGCAACAATGTGAGTAATTTGCTTAAAATCAGGTAGCCCCGAACATGATCCAGCTGAAAGTATCATGTCTGTCTTATAATCAGTCCCATTAATACAGACAGATGGTGCAACAAGAAGTGCTTGAGCTTGAGGGAGTTTTTGACCAAGTGCTCTTTGAATGTTCTCTGGAAAGGTGGTTACTAACACTGGTGTAACCTTAGCCATTTCCACGTCCAGCTTGATAAAAGAACTGCAGTCTAGCTGATGGCTAAGAGCCCTCTGGTGTTTCAGTGCAAGTGTCATGGCAACATTCTTGAAGTTATGGGCATCACGTATAACCTTTTTGAAAAACTTATGTTTTCCTTCAAAACGCATTGTCCAGACTTCAGTAAGTGGGCCATGAACCCTAATCAGTTCAGCGTAGTGTTCAATATAGTGGTGTTTTGGTCGCAGTGTAAAGTCAGGGAAGGTTGACTGCAGAAGGTCCCTATGCTCTGCTACTTTGTAGTCAAGGATGTATAAAGACTCTTCATTAAACTGAGGTGCCACAACTAATGCAACAATGTCCTTGAGGAGCATGAGTATTTCCCATGTGTTGTCACCCTCAGGAATGTTATGGCCAATAAGCAGAGGAAGAAGCCTAATTAGACACCAATTCTCATGGCCATTTCCCCCAATTGTGCCCTTGGTTGAGAAGGTCTTTGAAATCAGCTGAGGCTGATCAGTTTTGTCAGCAAATGTATAAGGAAATGATCTGATAGCTTCATTCAACACATCTAAGGTGATGTATTTCTTTGCCATCAGGTCTTTGAGGCAAAGAGACAACTCAATTGGGACTATTCCCTCAAAGACATCATGCAATATATCAGGGGGATAACCACCAATGACATGAAAATGCTCCAAATTTGCTGTGAGTGGGCATTGTCTTCTCACACCTGTGTTTCGAGCTGAATTTGGATCCTGCAATGTTTCTTGCACATGCCTGTTGTGTTTATCTCGCTCTCTGAGTTGAAATGCGCCAGATATTACCTCTTGGTGTTGTGTGTCAATCCTGGATGCCATGCAAAATCTGCAAAACTTGTCCACAATGAAGCTTTCATAAAATCCTGCAAGAGAATGGGCACCGAGGTTATCTGCTGACACAAAGAGTACTGTCCCTTTAACACTTCTACCAAGATGCTAAATGTAGACCCCATGCTGTTCGAGAGTGGCTAAATCACAAAGAAGTGGGTACAGAACTCTTTCATAACCACACTCTTTAACTGTTTCAGTGTTGCACAGAAGAGCAAGCTGAATTGAGTTTAGTGTGGATCTGTATTTTCCATGCAAGTTTGCAATAACCCAATAAAGTGCACACATCTTATGTTTTCTTTTAGATGTTCCTAAAGGGTTAGCCACTTCGAAATCATCAATGTACAGACCCAGAGCGATTGTGAATTCATCACAACTAAGAAGTGCATTCTCTCTAAAGTTTGAGCCATCACTACATGTCCTATATTCATGTGTTTTATGTTCTTGTTTTGACATAGCCTTATCCAAAATATCTTTCTTGTTTAACAGTTTTTGTAGCATCTGCAAGAGGGGAACGTATGCTACTGTTTTTCTTCCTTTCTCAACAACAAACTCTATAGGCATTACCAGAGGAAAGTTACGCATTACATATGATGCTCTCCTTTTACTAGTAGCAAGACATCCATTTTTTCCACATGATTTGGACAATATGTCACTCTCTGCCACAGTCTCAACCACCTCTTTCAAAACTGACTCATCTACATCTCCAAAGTGTTTCTGAAGAACAGCCTTCACATTCTTGTTCAAAAGTGGCAGGGACAACTGAACTATTTGGCAAAGCTGTTGAAATACTTCCTGAACTGAGTTCTCTGGCATGTGAAGGATGGTTTGCATTTTTAAAAAAAGAGCTGCTAAATTATGTTCCAATTGTTCTCCTAAATCTTGAGATTGTGTTTCGCTTGCTTCTGCATTGAAATCATCTTGGCCAAATTCACCTGGAAGCATCTCCTCCACAGCACATTCCTGAGTGTCAGTTACACTGTCATCAGTTTCATTCTCATTACTCTCTATTCTTACTATTAACTCTGGTTTAAACATTCTCTCATTTTGATCTTGGTGATGCTTACTTTTGTGTGCACTGAACGTGGAATATACACTGCTTTCAAAGCTACAGCCTTGAAATGGACATTGAACTTTTTGGTGATCTTTGAGATGTCTACGCCGAAGGTGGGCAAAATATTCAGTAATCTGACAGGGTTCAAGAAAATCACAAAGTTGACAGCGAAACTTAGCTTCAAATTGTCCCTCCGATTGTTGTTTTTCAGTTGCTGTATGAAAACGGGATAAGTGTATTTTAAGGCTATTGAAAGACTTAAAACTACATAAACATTCTTGATATAGGCATGGAAAAGGCTGGCTTCTAGCATAGCTCCCATGTTTAAGTCTGTAATGTTTTAACAAGTATCCCCTTTTGTCACAAGCAAATATGCAATACTTACATTTCCAGATCATCTTGATTAGCCTTGCTTTGAACTTGAATCTGTAGAGTAACAAAAAACATTAGATTGCTTTTTACATAACAAGAAAAAAATTATATCTTTTTTGATCTGTTATCTACAAAATGTATATCCAAAATAAAGTACTATCTAGCTATCCATTTATTTATTTAGCATGCCATGATACACTAAACTCGCATTAACTGAAATGTACTAGCTAACACCACGCTGATGAGCACGAGGTTGCATTTCTTTGGCTTGACTACATAACTACATGGGCTAGTATTTCTTGCGGGCAGTCGAATTTCAATTTAAGCTACTTGTTTAATACTTCACTGACAAAGAAATGTAAAAAATTCTAAAAGGTTAATGATAAGGTTGCGCTGTATTTAAGCCATGTTGAACATTTCTAATATGGCAAACCGCCAAGATGCAAAAACACCATCGAAAAAAGATATCGTTTTACACAACAGACGACATTTTTGTTCATTTGTTTAATGAGAATTATTGATCAAAAAAGGTTAAGCATTAGATTTTAAATGTGACGATCCCAAAGAGCATGTCGTATCAGAACTAACTTATAAAAGTGTCGGTTGCGACTGATCGATACAACACGATGGCGAACGTTAACATGTAAACACAGCCTAAACTTACATATAGTTTTACTGGCTAAATCTTATACATCTCATTTATCTATGTTTTATAACGTATTCGCTGTTTCAGACCAAAATGTACTAACTGTTACTCACCAGCAAACGTGCATGATGAAAGTCCAGATGAACAGATGAAAATGCGCGCTCCATCCATGTCTGACGTCAGTTCAAAGAGCCAATCAACATCTTCCTTGTATTGCGTTGCATTGACAACAGACTAAAATAAGCTAAATTAAGTACATTCAATCTAAACAATTCAATAGAATGAAAAGTATCATGCAAATCGTACAACAAACTAAAAACATGGAGTAATTGTGCAAACATTTTGGAGTTTATGTTTATTGTACCTAAGTAGTTTGAATTAAAACAATTTCAGGGATAACAGTGCAATCATAGCTTTTAATGTTTTGCTTTGTTGTTTAATCTGCGCGTGCTTGAGCTGAAGAGAACGAGCACCGGGAAACTGAAGAACTTTTCTAGCAGGGTTTTTAAGTCCACGAAACGCATCATATGTGAGATTAATCAGATATTTATTTTACATCAACTTTATATTACGATTTATCTGCACAAAATGACGTGAATGCACAATCGAACTTGTGCTAATCTATATTAGATTAATCATATATATATACACAAAATAAACATTACAACTTACAATGGCACAGAATGCTGCGAATGCTCAAGAGAACTTGACTGTGCTTATCATGAAGGCTTAACTCCATAGATGCGCTCTTTCCACCACAACGCGCTCTTTAACGCGCCGAAACACTGGCGAACAAGAATTCACAACATTCTTTTACAGGCGTGTTTTTATTATAATGTTATGAAGCCTATGTGACAGATTTGTGCTGCACTTGTTGCACTGAACTGTATCTTCCTTTTCGAAGTGAATCCAATCATTCAGACCCATCATGGCGAACAGCGCGCGTCTCTCAACTGAAGTAAATAATCTATTATCTATCGGCTTTGATATATCGGCCATATTTTCTTATCGGATCGATAACGATAACATCAAAAAAGACCCATTTATCGGCCGATATCGATATGTGGTCGATATATCGTGCATCCCTAGAAAATAGTACCAAGAATAAAAAATTTACAAACCAAATTTACACAATCTTATTGTTTCAAACAATGGTTGTGTGAAAGGAAACGCGTAAAAAAGACGTTGAACTTACATTCAGCATCAGTTGGAAGAACAACAGCAAGGGTGAGAATGGTTATGTACAGCTCCATCTTGATAGACGAGAGTCGAGCAAACGTCAGAGAAATATTTAACAGAGGTGAAAAATCAGGTATTTCCTCTGTAAAGGCTTTTGCATCATCCACTCAGAGTTTGACCCACAGAGTGACATGACTGTATCTAGGAGGAATACAAGCTTTTCCTCTTTCACCTGTCAGGCAGCTTGCTGAACTTTTTCTAACATGATTCCTTCAGTCTGCAAGTGTAAATACAAAACTCCAGAGACAAACTGTTTTATTTTTTTGTTTTTTTAACTGCTAAATCGAGTAATGCGCTTTGGACTGACCCTTAAAAATATTGTCATTTTTTTAGTGTTGGTGAGTAACTCACTCAGTTCTGTGTCAAGATATTGGGTTATTTTTGCATGTCAGATTGTTAATATAAATATTTTAAACCTATACATTTGTAAAGACTCAGAGGCGGATCTAATCCGTGGGGGAATTTGCATATCATAATTAATAATTGGTAATTAATAATTATTCATACATGTTTGGATTAGATCAGTCTTACATGTTAATAAATCTCCCGCTAAGGGATGATGTGTCATTTTACCTGCATGCATGCATGTGTATCCCTGCAATTAACCACAAGTTGATTGTAATTAATTACACGGACCACGTCTTACAAAACAGGCAAAATTAATTAGCTCAATTGTCAGAATAATATTTGTGGGGATCCACAATATCATCCTACTTTATAGGATTTCAGGAAACGCAATTCTGTGGCCACTAGAATTGGGTTTTCTGCCCTATAAACCAAATACTCTTTAAATTATCTTTAATTTGTAAAGCTTGTAGCTTAAGTTAGACCTTTGGCACTTAAGGGACTTAGAAAATGAGCAGAGGCAGTACATCAATCAAATGAATATAATGAATTTAATAAGGCAGAACTACTTATGTATTTACTACGTTACAGGAATACATGTATTTACAAACATTAACAGACAATGACAACAACGCGGGGCGTTTGGACAATGGATACACGTGTGTGAGAGAGAGAGAGAGAGAGAGAGAGAGCATTGGCAACATTCACCCTGACAGTCACCTGTCTGTAACAACACGAAAACATCATCTTACTGCTTCTTAGAAGCTCTATAAAGAGATATACTTGCACAAGTTTCACGTCTCCCTGTGTAGCGGCATTCCTGCACGGCCCTGTCTGGCCGCGTGCGGAGTCCTTTAGGAAGCGTCACGTGGTGCTTCTTGGCGCGCGTGTTGAACGGAGGTTCAAAGTCTTTGGGGTAACATTACCAAAGGAAAATAGTTCGGCTAAGTTCGTTTCACTTCGTGGAAGTGAACAGAGTCGACTACGGAAAACAAAACTTTGACTAACAAAGAAAAGAAATAAAGATTTCTACGGTGAAATCACGCGGAGTTAACGTTACATCTTTGCATGGCTGGTGAAGAAGCGCGCGTGCGTCTCTCGGTCCGGCGCGTCACGTGGTCAGATGCGCGGGTTTCTCCTTCAAAGCGAGCGCGCGCTCGTTTAAAGGTCCCTTGTAGATGGATTTGCTGAAGAGATATGTCACGCGGTGTTCGTTTCACTCGTCGATTGGAATTAAACACGGAGACTTATCTAAGACTGAAATACACAAACTAAACTAGAAACAAATAAAAGAAAGGCGAAGAGCTCGCCCGGGGGCGAGACGTTACATTATGACACGAGGACGAGAGGTAAGAGGAGGAGCGGAGGGGGGAAGCCTCATTTATCACCTTGGAGAAATCCAGCCTCTTCCTGTTGGCTTGGCCAATTAGAGGGTTGGAATTTCACAGGCGGGACTTTGGTTTTTATTGCTCTTTGTCTAAGAGAGAGACATTTGAAACCCTAATTTCGTCGGGTGTTTAAGAGCAGAATCTTCACAATTATTATAGTCCTATGTGTCACAAAGTTTTAGCAAGATGTGATATAAATGGCTAAATGTGGAACGAAGATTGGAGCTCAGAGACTCCAAACTTGCCTCACATGGAGTTGGTTACTCATAGTTTGCAAAGTTTGAAACCTTATCCCATTAGAGTTTCCCAACAACATAGATCAAACACATAAAAGACAAATCGTAAGATAAGATTGTATACATTGTTCGTACAATTCAACAAACACACATAAAACACATTGAATATATCTGGTTGAATGTCTTTTAAAGAAAAGAAGTTTCTTTTCGCTTTGGAATCCACTTCCTTTGGGACATTCCGATCAGTCATAAAATGTCTTGTAAGCGGACACCACGCTCTGTCCTGAGTGTGGTCTTCCCTGGTGGGGGAATGTGTGTGTGTGTGTGTTTGGGTTAATTTACATTCAGAGCTTTTTGGGCCTGAAGGCTTTGGGATTTTCGCTAGGATGTATTTAGTTATTCAGATTCACCTCGCCCAGTCCCTACACATTTTAAAGCATATCCAGTTTATACACAATCACTGTTTGGCCAAAATTGTAGTCAAAAATGGAGTCAAAATGGTAACCAGCATTAGTTGTTATTTTAAGGATCTGTTGTTACTTGACCTAACCCATTACAATTACTTCCATTTATGTAAACTAATTTGTCAGGTTAATATAGTCAGATTAAATTACATTTCTAACTTAAATAAAACCAGTTAAATTAGTTGTTTCCTCAAGAAGCACACCTTAAGCACACTAAGAAAAACATTAATTGTTTCCCATAACTGTAAATACTTTTATAAGGCCCGTGCATCAAACATCAATCGTAATGGTCTGGTCTGCACTATGAGGTGGAATATGAACTCAGAATAGTCTTTATTTAGACCTAACACCAGAAAATTACAAACCACTGAGCACATACGAGAACCGATAAGGGACTGAACATAACAGGGAGTTTAAATACAAAACTAACATAATGACTGACAGGTAATAATTATACATAACATTAGAAACAAACAGGAACAGGAACTAAGATAAACAAAATAAAATATAAGTCTTTAACAGTGACACAAATATTCTGGGAAATTTATATTTCAATTCAATTAAATTAAAATTTTATTTATATAGCGCCATTACAACAACCAGAAAGGTGCACAAAGAGCTTTCCATAAAACACACAAGCTTTAAGACAGCAGTACTTAAAAGTTGCAAATTAAAACTAATTTAAGCAATTAAAACAAAATAGCTTACACAACAACTACAGGTTACATATTGAAAGCCTACCTGAAAAGAAACGTTTTCAACTGCGATTTGAAAACACTAAACACAGTTATGTTACGAAGGGTAGTAGGTAAAGCATTCCACAAAATAGGTCCCTGGATGGCAAAAGATTGACCTCCAAACTTTTTACATCTAAACTTAGGGATAATCAAATAGGTGTTCTGAGAGGAGCGGAGGGTTCTGGCAGGTTGCTATACAGTGACCAGCTCGGAAAGGTATGCCGGGGCCAGACCATTGATGGCCTTAAAAACAAACATCAAAACCTTATACTCCACCCTATACCGTACCGGGAGCCAGTGAAGTGAGCAAAGAACGGGGATGTGTGAGCGTTTATGGGTATTGGTAAGGAGACGCGCTGCTGCGTTTTGAACCATCTGAAGACGGTTAGAAAGTGATTGGTTAAGCCCAATATAGAGGGCATTACAGTAATCCAGCCTTGAGCTGATAAAGGCATGAATGGCTTTTTCTAGATCAGCGCGGGACAGAAATGATTTCACCTTACTGAGGAGCCTTAGCTGGAAAAAGCTAGTCTTAACAACTGCACCAATCTGTTTGTCAAAATGCAATCTATTGTCGAAAGCCACACCCAGGTTACGAACAGTGGATGCAAACTAGGGCGTGAGAGGGCCAACACTAAGAGGGCTACAAGTTAAGTCCGAGTAAATAATATATACTCAGTCTTACTAGGGTTGGGCCGATGGACGATATCATCGTCCATCGTGATGGCTGACAGACATCACGATGTTTAGTCGGCATCGCGATCCCCACCCCCATCGCACACACACGCACACACGTTTCCATGGTGACGCTTCATGCTTGGTACGTGATTCACCACAGCCAAAATAGCGCAGTATGAAAGATGAAGCGCTTTTATTTGTAAATATTAACAAACTTTGCTTACCATGTCATCAACTATCTTCTATTCCGATTCTCAAATATGTGTAAGTGAGTTTGTTTTGTTGTTTAAAAAACCTTTTATAAATGATCTTGATCTGTAATGCGAGATGGGCGCCGTCATGTTTGTTTGGGCCGCATGCAGTTCAGAGATTCCTGTCTGTTGGATTTATTACAGCGCGCAAATTCATCAGTTTCTCCCGAAATACATGAAAGTGGCCGGTGAACTGGGAGAAAAATAGTTGACTTTATAGATATTTACACTGTGTGTCTGATATGAATAAAAACCGTCGTCAAATATATTTGAATGGTTTGTTATTGCTGCTTCCATAGACACCATTGTGTATTTTACAAACTATAAATGTATTGTTTTGCTATTAATTATATGTATTTAAATGTCTGAAACCTAAAATAAACACTATGTGGTTAAAAACACTGAACAGTTGTGACAAGCACTGAGCGCGTCCGTCTTTGCTCAGCGCCAGCCATAGCGCGAAAGCACAGTTTGAATCTGGCAGTTATGTCACGTCACTGTACATTCGCTCCTTAGAGCTCAGCTGCTGCAGAGTTTGCCGAAATCGAAATTGCTGATGAGATATAGAGGAAAATATCTAGTGGGAATAAATACTAGATTAATAAATCCCCCCCCCGATATCATCGTCCATCGCGATGTTTCACTGTAGACATCGTCTGATACCAAATTGGTAGACATCGCCCAACCCTAAGTCTTACCTTCATTCAAATGAAGAAAGTTTTGAGAAAGCCACCGTTTAATGTCCTGGATGCAGTTATGGATGGGGTCTAATGCCGAACGATTGTTCAAAACTACAGGAAGGTAGACTTGAAGGTCGTCAGCATAGAAATGAAACTGAACGTTGTGTTTTGAAATGAGTTGACCAAGTGGCAACATATAAAGGGAGAACAGTATAGGACCAAGAATAGAACCCTGGGGCACACCAGATGTTAAGGGGGCAGCTGAGGAGAAGTCATCCAGCATAACTGAGAATGTTCTATTGGTGAGATATGACGAGAACCAGTTTAGCACCGTGCCCTGTAGACCCACAACATGTTGTAGATGAGCGATGAGGATTGCGTGGTCCACGGTGTCAAAAGCAGCGGTAAGGTCAAGCAGCACCAGAACCACTGAGTTTTTATTATCCAAGGCTCTAAGAATGTCGTTATGAACCCTCAGTAAGGCTGACTCTGTACTATGTCTAGACCTAAAAAATTTGTCCCCCATACCATGCAGATTGAGGTATGACTGAAGCTGGGAGAAGCTTTTCCATAAGCTTAGCCAAAAATGACAAATGGGATATGGGGCGAAAATTAGACAGTACCGAAGGATCAAGATTAGGTTTCTTAAGTAACGGTCTAACAATGGCGTGCTTGAGAGGAGTGGGAACAACGCCCAGACTAAGAAAACAATTCATGAAGGAGACCAGGAAAGGGCCTATAATGTCGATGGCTTCTTTCAAAATCCTAGCAGGAACAATATCTAGGAGGCAGGAGGTTGGCTTCACCTCATGAACAGCTTTTTTGAGATCAACAAAAGAAACCACCTCAAATTTCTCCAGTACACATTGTGTCGTTTGGGAAGGAGTACTGACAACAGGGGCTGGTATGATGGTTTGCCTAACAGACAAAACCTTATCAATAAAATATTTCTTAAATACATTGCATGTATTTACTGAAGCATCATTCAATACAATACAGGTCACAATACAAGAAATACAATACATTTCATATTTGAATACATTTTAAACCATATTTAATGATTCAGATGCTCAATTCAATAGCTAATATGTTTTTATAAAGAGTCACAGTATGAGTAAATAATTCTAAAGTGAAAGTGGGATTTTCATTTTTAATTTATTGAAAAATAAAACTGGTCATATAGCCTATGGAATTAGTGCCATCTTCCTGCAAAAGCTCAACGTCACAGTAGAGCTGGCTGTGACGGAGGGTTTTTTTTTTTTTTTTTCACAGGGGACTGACACCAGTGACTCAGGGAACGCATTGTGGCAAGTTTTTGGTTACCTCAGCCTGCTTTACAAAAGCGGAGAACCGCTGGGCACAGTCTCCAACAGTGTCGCCGAAAGGCCACCTCATGAGATGGGAGCATCGAGAAAGCGAACTTTGGCAATGTCTCACACCTCTGCAAGGTTTAGCTAGGGGGCGCTTCTGGACCACTAGGCTGGACATCATCTGGCCGAGCGCCAGCGCTGTGACTTTAAACAGGGTCAGTCACCTCGCGCAGCTCAACCCCGACTCAGAAACTACCCTCATGCATTATGACTGTTAGACCTTCCACAATTTTTTATTTTTTTTTGCAGGGTGGCTGTCACATGCAGGGAAGAGGCGGTCTGCAGTAGCACTGCCGCCCCACCATTGAGGGTAGTGAGAGAGGAAAAACTTTGTGCAGCTTTTGGCACGTTTGTCTTGCCATATTGGCACCAAAATGCTTCCATACTGCAAAAATGTTTTCACACACATCCGGGAAGGCACGGGGGCGGGGTAAGGCGATTACGCGTCGCACTGCGCCCCCAGTGTAACCCGGGAAAGTCTGAATCTGATTCAGCATGAGCATGCACACCATTATAGTGGAAGCTCAGCATCATCTTAATTTCCAGAGCATAATAACCCTCTCTCTGATGCAGCGATCGACATCTACACTGTACCGCGGCTACACAAACAGGACGATAGTGCAAGCCTGATGTGAGCACTCACATTCTCATTGAAGGCGCAACATTCTGAGCGGTGAAAATAGCTGTTTTGATCTCTGTGAGATCACGGTCAGCGCTGTAACACCAACACCAGCTTTGAAGAGGCGTTCTCCTAAAGAGCAGACTTATTTTCTTCTTTTTAAGTTTAACACTGTCAGAAGATTGTAGAGCAGGAACAGTATAACCGCTCGGCACCAATGCGAAAGACAATATGCGACGCACCTGCTACTCGTTATATGCTCACACTGCAAGCAAAGCAACTGATGCAATTATCGCATGCCAATGTGCATTGGCTCGTTTTAATACCAGGGTTCGTACGGGTGCTTGAAATCCTTGAAAATGCTTGAATTTTGATGTTGTGTTTTCAAGGTTTGAAAAGTGCTTACATTTTGGATAAAATGCTTGAAAATGCTTGAAATTGTTCTCACAACAAATACCTATCTGACTGAATAGTTTGTTTATTTACATTGAGAAATAAAATGTAGCCCTTCAAATACAAAGCGATTTGCGCTACGCTAAAGCAAAAGTAGGTGGGGTGTTCATTTTGATTTCCGCGCTTGTTTGGATGCCCCGTTCTTGTTGGCTGCGCAAGTAATCATCACAGAGCGCAGCGCCAAAAGTTGAACTGTTTTTAACTTTGACCGCGGCGTGTGTGCATTGCTTTGTTCCAATGCTGTGCTCCGCTTTGGTCGACTCAGCAACAAAATGTCCTCGCGCGGCGCAAGCCATTGAAATAAATGGGTTTCATAGTGCAGCGCATTCCGTGTCCTGTCTGAAAGGGCCATTAGGGGCTGTTTACACCTGGCCACTTCATGCGTTTTCTCAGATTGGATAGCTATCTGATTTATCAAAATGATTCCATTTACACCTGGTCACATAAATGTGTTTTCGCAAAACGGATATAAATCCGATCTTCAATTCCCGCGCTATATGCAGATTTAATGGAGTTCACGTCACCGAAAGCAACATGAGCTGCATTTTATTGATCATCAGCTAAAATCAAAGAGCGCACGCTCTCACATGTTTATGTTATACACGCTCTCACATGTTTATTTTTTAGCATTTTTGGGAGGAGTAAAATTTACATATGTGGTTTCACCAACCAGATGCATTTACACTTGTCCAGTTTCGTCTGGAATGCGGCCCAGACCTCCGCCTGAAGTGGTTTGAGTGATCGGATTCAAATCCGTCTCGAATGCGTTTCGGAGGGCATTTACACCTGGTCTTTTCACGATCGGATAGCTATCCGATTACAGAAAACGCATGAAGTGGTCAGGTGTAAACTGCCAGTGACTGAGTACTTGGTGTGATAATGTAATGTTAGTATTGCATGTCCGTTATGGCACGTTCATTGGTGGAATATGCAGTGAACATAGCCAAAGTTACAGCACAGTAACTACAAACGTTAGCCCAGTGCATAACAACAACCGTTGATTGCTAAACAGAAATCGTGTCAGATGGAGTGTCATACAAGTAGCCTAGGCCTACTGTAAGGGTGAGGATGGCCTTATGCAATATTTACAGTAGATAAATGTGTATGTCTTGGCAATTATTTATTTTATTTTTTTCAATTAATATAGGCAATTTTTTTTTTTATCAGAGTATTCTGGGTTAAAATGGAATTACAGGTTGTTGTTGGACTATCTCAGATTTTGTTCAAACCTTGTCTATATCAATAATGTGTCCCAAAACCAAGGCCTGTAAAATATTTCTGTTCAAATCCTGTCGTCTTATTTTCAGCCCTTGAAATTTCTTCAGTTTTATAGCCAGAATACCGTATTATCTGGGAAGCAATATTTGGACATTAATATAATGAAAAGTATTATTCATAGGCATTATCTACTTAGTGATACATTTTGAAAAATAAAACTTGTGATTTGCTTAAAAATCTGATCCTTCTGCTAGCCTATTGCAAGACACAATTTTGCCTGTTTATAGCATTATCTCTTTTAATGTGATAAAAACACTAAATAATAATTTTGACTATGTATTGGTATGTACTTTACGGTGGTGTAAGGTGCTGGAAAGGCTTTAAAATGGACCTTGAAAGTGCTTGAAAAGTGCTTGAATTTGACCTTGGATAAGGTGTATGAACCCTGTAATACTCTCGAAGTAGATTGGTCTCTCAAGGAGATCCAAATTACGTTGTCACGTCGGCGTTACGTCGAACGTGAGCGACTGATAGGGAGTTTTTGTATATTTAACTTTTTTTGTGGGGGGAAAGATTTTTTTTCCAGCTGTATAATATGTTGTTAAACAACAGTACAATCCATTGAACACACTGTTCTTCTATCCATCACAGCCTCATTTTCAAATTAAATATAGCGCTGTCCTGACTAGGGTCTATATGGCATTGAATACAAAAACTCATGAACAATAAAAAATAAAAAAAACTTTAATCACTGGATTTAATCCATACTATGTCCCAGAATACATTTTTACAGATATCAGTTTAGCACAGATCTCACCAAATAGACAGGAGGTGTGCAGGGGTGAGCATTTGGTTTTAAAACCACAAACAACTTGATGAAAAGGCAAAGGAAATAAATAAACCCTTTTTAAAAAATAACCCTTTTTACCCTTTTTATATGAGTTGGAACTTTACTAATTTGTCAAGTAAGTAAAACAAAAAATTATAGGCTATATAGGGTGAATTCAGGTTGATTGGGACACTTTTTCCTTTTTTCTAGTCATCTCAATGGCAAAAAGTGTCCCAATCACCATAATACAGCATTTTAAACTGATAACGATTCTTTTCTTCCCTATTGTGACGTACATTGACTTGATTTTGTCCATTGTGAATTGATTGGATCATTGTGGTTTGCTTTTGATATGATGTCATGTGAGTGACAGGTTGTGCAGACCTCAAAAACACTGCAAGAGGGTGGGGAAGTTATTTTGATTAAAGATTGAATGAATTGTGTGTATGGATAATTCATTTATGTAAAAGAAAATGTACTGCAATATTCCATAAAATTTTGACTTTTATGGAAGCTTTAATGTGTTTGAGACAAGTAATTTTGTAATTTTTATTTATAACCTCTAGGTGACAGTATTATCTCAACAGTAAATATCACAATAATTAAAAAACTAATTGTGTTCGATCTTGGGTATCTGAAATATTAACAACCACAAGATGGCAGTCTAAACTCTGTGATGTACTGACATCCATTCAGGAGATTTCCCTGTCTTTAACCTGAGATACTGAGATATTCTCCAGTATCCCTGCGATCCCACAAATTACAAGCAGTCTGGAGAATGTATAGATGGAAGATTGCAGTCTAGCAACTATTGAAGTAATTCTGTTTTTATAGATATATGGTATATGAATTAAAGGTTTGCTATGTGAACGATTCCTACATAACATTGTAGAATCTCAGACTAAAACGTCCTGTTTTGTGGCACAATTGTTCACCAAAACAATACAATTATTGTTGTAACAACAGTATTATGAAATTAAACTATATAGATTTTTTTGGTTAGATTGGCAAATTATTATTATTTTTTTTTGATGTTTCAGCATTCCTGAAAAAGGCAACAAAGCCTGTTTCATTATGTAACCAGTAAACCAGTTTTGGAAAGTCCCCAGAGCTCCTGTCACGAACACAGCCAAACCTAAACCAAGTATTTAGGTTTGTGATACTTGCTCATACAGAAGTCACATGGTTATAAGGAAGTTCATTAATCATGTGAAAGTTACTTTCATTTTTATGAAGATATACCTTATTCTGTTATTCATCATATTTAGTCGCAGCCCAGTGTTTTAACATTAATAATCAACAACTGCATTGAACTCCTCCATTTTATTGTTTGATGGTCTTCAAAAAGAATTATAAATTAATCAGGCTAATGTTTTAAATGGGAAATTATTTAATTTCAGCTTATTTTTAATTAACTTTAATATCTGATACTCATGGTCTTGTGTATCTGCTTTGGCCCATTCATCAGAAAGTAAACATGCTGACATTTCCCACAGAATGCTGACAATAAAGTCATGGTTTAGTTTCAGAAGCTTGGCGTTTCACAAACAAAACCACAACCATGAACTGGTTATAGTATGTTCTTCCTAAAACCACTTTCCAAAACCATCCAATTACAAACGAGACATTTCATTACATGTTTAGTCTCTAGGCAGATTGAAATCTAAACAGGATTCAGTTATATCTAAATAACATGTCATATTAAAAACAGAAGCACTTTTTCACAGATTGTAAACAGTTTGTTATGCTCTGACTGTGTTGTCAGAGCATATGTTTTTCTACTACATTCTATAGATAAGTTAATGACTTATTCACTTTTAGACAGTATGTTTCCAAGAATGCACACATTCAACACTAAACCAAAAATGTAGAATGGCTTACAGTAAAAGGAAAATGAATTATAAAAAAACAATGGATTTCATAATGTCTGCAGGTAGAACTGAAACATGACAAGTAATGCAGTTCTCTTACGAGAGTATCTCTCGTACTGCGTAATATCTTACGCTACGGGGAAAACCTCTTTTCCACGAGATATTGAAGCAAAAAAAATTATCCTTAATTTTGAATTAATGTAAAACGCTGTGCAGCAGCATGCAGATATAGGCAGGACGGCTCGCGCGCCTATTGGCTGCCCTGCGGCAAACAGCAGCAGCCTATCGAGAGAGGTGCTGCGTGACATAATCCTATGGGGGCATTTCGCGCCCATTTCGTCACGTCCCGCCAGAAAAGGGCGCAATTTCGCCCTATAAATATAGCTCGATAAGGCTGGTACACTGATTTTCATCTCTTCAGCGAAGCATCACGCATCGCTGGATCCGGAGTGAGAAGCCACGCCGTCTGAGAAAAAGCACACAGCGGGACGAGCCATTGAGTCTGAAGTCGCTGGCATCGCCGCCTTTAGCCGCCGTACCTGCTACGCTTTCCGGCGTTATATCCTTTTCAAACTGTGTGTGTGTGTGTTCGCCGCTGCGACACACATTTTTTCACTGTCTGTCTCTCTCTGCTAAAAGAGCTGCGTCTTTTTCAAGATGCAAAGATCCTACGGCTCGTGCCGAGCCACACTCAGCGACGGGGAACGTCATGTTATCTGCGTTTCCTGCCTGGGTGAGGATCATGCGGCTCTCGCTCTCGTCGACGGCGGATGCCCTCACTGTGAGCTACTGCCTACGGTGACTCTGAGGACTCGCCTGGCATCCTTCTCAGAGCCTGCACTTCAGCCCGCTGTAGCGCCGCGCAGTAAAAAGCGCCGTGCTCAGCGCGCTCCCGAGCCTTCTCCTGCCCGCCAAAGCTCGCTGGTTCGCCCGCCAGCTTCGCCGGCATCGCTCGAGCCCCTCACCGACGGACAGCGGCCGCCGTCTGCCGCCGCTTCCTCCATTGAGGTTGACGAAATAGCCCCAAGCCTTCTCCAGCCCGTGATAGCTTGCCGGTTCGCCCGCCAGCTTCACCAGCTTCACTCGAGTCACTCGCTGACGGACAACGGCCGCCGCGCGCCGCCGCTTCCGCCATTAATGACGACGAGATAGCTGCATCTGTAGAGAAGGCCAGCTTCAAAACCGAGGCTAGCTTTCTTTACGTTATAAGAAAGCTACCCCGCCCCCCGTGGGCATGCGTCACCGGCGAAATGAGGAAAGAGTGTGTTTTTAGTCCCGCCGAGGCCGGGCCAATCTCCATTTCTCAAACATTTCTCAGCTCCTCTTGGTTTGGGCGGCTGAAAATGTCAATATTGCAGCAATGAGCCTGTTGTATTACACGCACGCCTGCAAACTAACGCCGACGCACACAAAACTGTGATGACGCTCTTTATCCGCTCGGGCTATTTTAAGCTTTTGTCGTTTCCCCCTGTGGCTCAGTGGCGAAACCCAAAGCCTTCGCACGGGAGACCCGTGTTCGAGCCCAGCTCTCGCAGTGGATAAAAATTTAGTCTCGCCGCAGCCAGACTTTCACCCAAACTTTTCACTCGTTCAGTTCCGAGAAAATGCGACTGTTCCAGTGTATTTTGCAGTAAACAAGCCGGTAACATGGCCCGCTTGTCTGCACACAAATGCCGTTTCCACGGCGACCCAGAAAAATCATGTAAGCAGTGTATTTTCTGGTATTCCGGCCACAGCCGATGGTGTTATGAGTGTATTAAAAATGCCACAGCCCAGTGTTCATTTCTACACACAAACACAGCCCGCCAAAGTGCAGGGCTCGCACAAATGAGTTCGACTCATGTCAATTGTGCATTAATTATAGTGAATGTGCCCACAACCCAGTGCCCACAAACACTACACACTGCATGTGCCACGTTTTCTGTAAAAGAAACCAACACACATACAGTCAGCTAAGGCCCACGGTGTTTAAGTCTCGCCGCGGCCAGACTCTACCGAAACTTCTCGCTCGTTCAGTTCCAAACAATGTGACTGTTCCAGTGTATTTTGCAGTAAACAAGCTAGTACCACAGCCCGCTTGCCTGCACACAAACGCCAGCTTTAAGGCGACCCAGATAAATCCCAAAAAGAGTGTATTTTCTGGAATTCTGGCCACGGCCGATGGTGTTATGAGTGTTGTAAGAATGCCCACGTCTCAGTGCCCATTCCCACACGCAGACACAGCCCGCCACAATACAGGGCTAGCAAAAAAAAAAAAAAAAAACCGATTGTGCAATAAATGTAGTGTACGTGCCCACAACACAGTGCCCACAAACACTACACGAAGCATGTACCACGGTTTCTGTAAAAACGAAACAAACACATTTTCAGTTGGCGCGAGCCGACAGTGTTCTCAGTGCAGCGAGTGTGCCCGCTATCCCGCGCCCACATTCCCTCACAGACATGCCGAACCCCACGGGGCTCGCCCCGCTCGCCTTCTCTCCACATCCCGTCAGAGAGAAGCCGAGCGCGGTCAGGCTGCCCGCTGTGATCAGCGCACCCCCCGCCTCGCACACTATAAACACAGTGTCTATTTCTCAGCACACCGGAGCTCTCCGGCCGCCGCTATATCACGGCAAGAGCCCAGATTTCATTCTACCTCTAGCTTTTCATGCAGATGCGTGGGCAAAGCTTCCCGGGGTATCAGAATGGGTGCTGAACACTATAAAAAGAGGCTATTCGCTGCAGTTCGCTCGACACCCCCGCCGTTGCGCGGCGCGAGTCGAAACGACGGTAAAAAATGAAGTATCTCACCTACTTCGAGCCGAGATAGCGAAACTACTGAGCAAAGGGGCTATAGAACCTTTATCTCAGGCTCAGAGCGAAGGGGGTCTATCCAGCAGGTATTTTCTGGTACCGAAAAAAGACGGGGGTCTCAGACCCATTCTAGATCTGCGACGGCTGAACAGAACGCTCACGAAGCGTCAGTTCAGAATGATTACAACCAGGAAAATCCTCGCGCAAGTGCGCCAAGGAGACTGGTTCATGTCGATAGATCTAAAGGACGCTTATTTTCAAATACAAATAGCGTTACGTCACAAGCAATTCTTGAGATTCGCCTTCGAGGGCCAGGCATACCAATACCAAGTCCTGCCGTTCGGCCTGTCCCTGGCACCCCGTACTTTTACGAAGTGCATGGACGCGGCTCTCGCACCCCTGAGACCTCAGGGCATGCGAATTTTGAACTACTTGGACGATTGGCTGATTCTAGCTCGATCACAATCAGAGCTCATAGAACACAGGGCCACATTACTCGAACATCTCGAGAATCTGGGTCTCACAGTCAATTGGGCGAAGAGCTGGCTGTCTCCCAGCCAGAAAATATCTTTTCTGGGAACAGTGCTGAACTCGCTATCTATGACAGCGCATCTGTCGCCAGAGCGCGCACAGGACATTCAGCGCGCCGCGAAATCTTTTCGCCGCGGCTCAACTGTCCAGCTCAAAAGGTTTCAGAAAATGCTGGGTCTCATGGCCTCAGCAGCTTCAGTGCTCCAGTTGGGGCTGCTTCGCATGCGCCCACTGCAGCTATGGCTGAAAGCGCGGGTTCCGCCCAGGGCATGGACCGCTGGTCGGTTTCGCCTCCGGGTCGGTCTGACATGCGTCTCAGCTTTGGAGCCTTGGAAGAAAACCGACTGGTACCAGTCAGGTGTGAGTCTGGGGACTCCCTCAAGCGTGAAGGTGGTGTCCACGGACGCCTCCACCTCGGGATGGGGAGCGCTGCTCGAGGGCAGACCGTTCTTTGGCCAGTGGTCAGAACGGGAAAAGCTCCTACATATAAACTGTCTGGAAATAATGGCAGTCGACAACGCGCTGTGGCGCTTCTGTCCCCAGATAAGGGGTCACCACGTCTTGGTCCGGTCGGACAACATGTCAGTGGTGGCGTACATAAATCGTCAGGGCGGCATTAAGTCCCGAAACCTTTACAGGCTGACGGAGTGCCTCCTGGTCTGGGCTCAGCACAACCTGCTTTCACTGAGAGCAGCGCACGTGCCTGGTCACCTGAATCTGGGACCAGACAGGCTGTCCAGAGACAATGTCCCAGCAGGGGAATGGTCGCTGCACCCGCAGATGATCCAACTGCTGTGGGAGACATTCGGCAGAGCGCAGGTGGACCTGTTCGCGTCCAACGAGAACGCTCACTGTCTGAAATATTTCTCCAATAGCAAGGACACGCTGGCCCACGTTTGGCCCCGCTGTCCCCTCTATGCTTTCCCCCCCATCTCGCTCCTGCCTCAAGTGCTGGAACGGATCAGGGAAAATGGATGCCCAGTGCTGCTTGTGGCTCCGCTATGGACAAACCAGGCTTGGTTTCTAGTCCTGATGCAGCTGACCAGCACTGCCCCGTGGCCAATACCATTGAGGAGAGACCTCCTCTCCCAGGCCAAGGGCTCGATTTGGCATCCTCGCCCCCAGCTATGGTCCCTGCACGCATGGGCCATCAATGGGTACCCGCTATCCTCCCGGAGGGAGTGCTAAACACGATCACGCAGGCAAGGGCCCCGTCTACAAGACGGCTCTACTCCTAGAAATGGTCTGTGTTCTCTGTCTGGTGTCAAGCTCAGGGCTTTTCACCCGTAGACTGCGGGGTCACGGAAGTGCTTTCCTTCCTTCAAGAGCTCCTGGATAAGGGCAGAACCCCATCCACGCTCAAAGTGTACGTGGCGGCTATAGCAGCGTTTACAAAACCTGTGTCTGGCCAGTCACTGGGGAAGAACGACCTAGTCGTGCGATTCCTCAAGGGAGCTCGGAGGTTGAACCCTCCTAGACCTCCTTCAGTCCCGGTGTGGGACCTTTCTTCGGTTTTGGAAGCCATGAAAGGTGCCCCGTTCGAGCCAATCCATTTGTCAGACATGAAGCATCTGTCTTTCAAAACGGTGTTTCTTTTGGCTCTCGCTTCAGTGAAGCGCATAGGGGACTTACAAGCACTTTCAGTAAGCGCATCATGTATGGAGTTTGGGCCTAATGACTCAAAAGTCATACTCAAACCGAGGCACGGGTACGTGCCCAAATCCCTCAACACACCGTTCAGAGCCCAGGTGATTTCCCTGTGCGCTCTCTCGGTTCAAGATGAGGAGGAGGATGCGAGTCTCCTTTGCCCTGTCAGGGCACTGAGAGCTTATGTGTCCCGCTCGTCTGCCTTCAGGCAGACCGAGCAGCTCTTCGTTTTGTTTGGCGGACGTTCCAAGGGACTGGCCGCATCAAAACGGCGCCGATCCAGATGGATAGTCGATGCCATAGCACTGGCTTACACTTCTAAGGGCCTGCAGTGTCCTTTGGGTGTCAGAGCGCACTCCACGAGAGGCGTGGCCTCGTCGTGGGCATGGTATAGTGGCGTTACCTTGCAAGATATCTGTACGGCTGCGGGCTGGGCCTCGCCGTCTACATTTATAAGGTTTTATAACCTAGAGGTTCCCAACTTACAAGCCAAGCTTCTGTAGGTATAGAATTCAGTGTTATCTGCCCCGCTGTGCCGGCCCAGATGCTGAGTTTTGCTTGTGCATCGCTCACTGAGCAATAACACGGCTCGAAGGGTGTTGAATAACCCGTAATCTTAACCAGTTCAGGCTGAACACGTTCACCCTGTCTGTGTGAAACACTATTAACATAACTAGCCCCTGTAGGATGCTATTTCATGGGGAATGATGCTTGCAGCCTCTCTTCTCCGACTCTCTGTGAGTCTATGGTGATTATGCACCACATGAGCCCCGGGCTACTGCCCTTGGGACTTTGGTGTCGGATCACAGTACGCACAGCGTTTTGCATTGTGTTCCCCATAGCGTAAGATATTACGCAGTACGAGAGATACTCTCGTAAGAGAACGTACTCGGTTACTAACGTAACCTCGGTTCTCTCTAGAGAGGGAACGAGTACTGCGTATCTTGCCGTGCATACACAGCTCTGGTTCGCTTCGGCGATGAAAACCAGTGTACCAGCCTTATCGAGCTATATTTATAGGGCGAAATTGCGCCCTTTTCTGGCGGGACGTGACGAAATGGGCGCGAAATGCCCCCATCAATATCTCGTGGAAAAGAGGTTTTCCCCGTAGCGTAAGATATTACGCAGTACTCGTTCCCTCTCTAGAGAGAACCGAGGTTACGTTAGTAACCGAGTATGTTTTCATAATGCCATCAACTGTTAGTATTTTGACAGTCATTGCGCTATGATATGATTGACTCATGTTGGATAGAAAACTAGTGATAATGTTTTGACAAAATGTTTCAATTTTGAGTCTGGTTTGATGTGTTTTGATAGTAGAAAAAGGTCTTTAGCATTTTGAAATGTAGAGTTTTTATTTATTTGGCTAAATGTATAATGTATAAAAAATTTATATAAAATTATATTTAACTATTTGGCTAATTGTGTGTTGTAGGTGTGTTGCTGTGTTAAGAGTTTAGCAAAAGTTCTTTAAGTATTGATAAACGCTTGTCTAAAAGTAGGTCTATTTTAGAAACGTGTTAATTGAATGTATATTGTGTGAAAACAACATTAGTTGTGTTAATGGTATGGTCACAACAGACAGATGTTGAGCTAATTGTGTTTAGAGTTTTGAAAATGTGACTACAGATTGGTCAAAAGACAAGAGCCTGTTATTTTTATTTATAACCTCTAGATTACAGTATTATCCCAACAGTAAATATCACAATAATTAAATCTTGGGTATCTGAAATATTAACAACCACAAGATGGCAGTCTTACATCCATTCAGGAGATTTCCCTGTCTTTAACCTGATATACTGAGATATTCTCCAGCATTCCTAAAACCCTATAGCAACTATTGAAATAATTCTGTTTTTATAGATATATGGTATATGAATTAAAGGTTTGCTATGTGAACGATTTACATAACATTGTAGAATCTCAGACTAAAACGTCCTGTTTTGTGGCACAATTGTTCATCAAAACAATACAATTATTGTTGTAACAACAGTATTATGAAATTAAACTATATAGATTTTTTTGGTTAGATTGGCAAATTATTATTGTTTACTTGATGTTTCAGCATTCCTGAAAAAGGCAACAAAGCCTGTTTCATGATGTAACCAGTACAATCATGTTAAACCAGTTTTGGAAAGTCCCCAGAGCTCCTGTCACGAACACAGCCAAACCTAAACCAAGTATTTAGGTTTGTGATACTTGCTCATACAGAAGTCACATGGTTATAAGGAAGTTCATTAATCATGTGAAAGTTACTTTCATTTTTATGAAGATATACCTTATTCTGTTATTCATCATATTTAGTCGCAGCCCAGTGTTTTAACATTAATAATCAACAACTGCATTGAACTCCTCCATTTTATTGTTTGATGGTCTTCAAAAAGAATTATAAATTAATCAGGCTAATGATTT
This sequence comes from Gila orcuttii, assembly GCA_026230005.1. NCBI lineage: Eukaryota > Metazoa > Chordata > Actinopteri > Cypriniformes > Leuciscidae > Gila > Gila orcuttii. The sequence continues at coordinate 16,563,673 of JAPDVR010000015.1, read as the reverse complement.
AAATGGGAAATTTTTATTTCATTTCAGCTTCTTTTTAATTATCAACTTTAATATCTGATACTCATGGTCTTGTGTATCTGCTTTGGCCCATTCATCAGAAAGTAAACATGCTGACATTTCCCACAGAATGCTGACAATAAAGTCATGGTTTAGTTTCAGAAGCTTGGCGTTTGACAAACAAAACCACAACCATGAAGTGGTTAAAGCATGTTCTTCCTAAAACCACTTTCCAAAACCATCCAATTACAAACGAGACATTTCATTACATACTTAGTCTCTAGGCAAATATTAAAACAGAAGCACTTTTTCACTGATTGTAAACAGTCAAGCTGCTCGCCACAAATAAGAAAATGTTTTATGTTCAAAATAAGGTCTTTACTTTAAACATATATTGACATATATCATAAAATTGATACTCTGTTAAACCCAATTAACCTTAACCTTCTTTAAATGCTGTTAACAGTATAATATTACAACAATATCTATATCCACATTTTACTGGGGGAAAAAAGCCATTTGGGACTTATGTGGAGTTATTAGAAGAACTGTCAAACCACGATTCCATTCAATTAAAAAGAAAATATAAAATAAGATAAAATAGAACGAAACAAAATAATAAAAATAAAATAAAGCTTTAAGGGGAAATTGACAAACTGTTCAACAGTTTTCGGTTTCAGTTTCATTGGTAGTATTGTTGTTCATGTGAAACATCAGCCACAAACCATTTTGAAGAAGTTTCTTCTGTGAATGATCTACCAATGAGAGGAGGGAATTTAGGTGTCATCAGTATCTAGGTAGATTTAAGTTGGTGAAGAATGGAAGCCTTTTTTAAAGACAAGACTCTTTGAAATGGCCTTCATGGAAAAAGATAGTAAGTGTGTCCAATAGTGTCAAAACATCAATGATTTCTATAAATAGTGAAGATTTGTACCACTTGAAATACAATACACAATCTATTAAACAATTAATGCCAGATTTGCCAGTCAGACTGCTGAAATTAAAGCATATAACAAACACCAATAAGTCAGAGGCTGTTATTAAAGGGTGGGGACTTACAATTTTATTGGATATGACAGAAAACAGTCTGTAAACACCTGATCACATTCACAGTAAAACAAAAAAAAAACTGGGGAAAAAAATAAAGAAAAAACAGACTGTTTAAGGGCTGCAGAGTGGACAAAATGGTCATTAAAAGCTAAAATATTCTACTATTACTGTAAGTGGACCTCAAAAAATAAAACCAAAACTGCATTCAAGGTTGCAAGATATTTTCCCAATCCATTAAACCACCATCAGCACTCAGTAACATTACAAAAACACAAACCGGTAACAGCTCTTGAGGCACATCCAGTCTACAGCTGACTCTTTAAACACTCGCAACCAAGTGTAGTGTTAGCTCTATCCTTAAAGTGACTACCACAATCTGGAGAAAGAAGCTATCTCTAGATCTGTATGGACTAATCTTTTCTGTGCATTAAAACATCTGAAACATCAATTTATTTATTTTAAATTTTGCCAAAGTTATGCTGGACACCAAAGAAGAATTTCCTCATATCTCCAAATCCCCACTGCAGTTTTTTGTCCTTATCAACAAGTGGACACATTTATGCATATGGTGTGGGAATGTGAAAAGGTTTATGAGTTTTGGGAGACAATTTCATATACATTGTCTGATATGATAGGGAAAAAAATCCCAATGCTGGTCTACCTCTTAATGATGATTCAAATTTAGATTTAACGGACAGACGGGTTATTTTATGTAACCTTTCCAGCTCCTTATTTTATTAATTTATATGTTTATTTTATCTTTTAAAGACTTTATAGATGTGATAAAATAAGTAATTTGCTTTGATTGCAAATGTTTTAAAGATCAGTGGTGTGGAATATTGGCAATCTGTAAGTGACCTTCTTCATATATAGAAAATAGGGAACAGTTGATCACAAATAATAAAGATGGAGAGCTTCTAGCCAATGAGAGTAGTTTTTTTTCTTATGTCATTGGTTTCTATGTAAATGGTAGTTCATAAATTCATAAACAGGGAAGAACTGAATTGACCAATGTTTAAATCTATTCAAGCAAACTACAAAATTAAAGTGGTTAAACCTGTAATTCCATTAAAATGCTGTTATGGAGTCTATTTGAATGAGTTCTCAGTGGTCATTCCTAACTTTAGAGCCAATGTTGGATTATGAACTGATATGGCCAGGAAACAGTTAGAAAAGACCAAAAGTGTTTTTGAATGTGTGCCAGTAATCACTGCCACAGTGTGAAATAAACCAAAAATAAATGCCATCTGATCTTCAATAACATGACTAATAGTTTTGATGTGTGATAATAGGTACATTGTTTCCTATGTTTTGTGATAACATTGTTTCCTATGCAATGGTGTGTATGCCAATTTATTCCGAATGGTAGGCCTAAATTTATTGTATATGTGACTGTATATGACCAGTTTATTTATTGTATAAGTGATAGGGATGTATAAATCCAGACACATTATTCTTTTGAGGATAAGCGTGTGGTGAAACCAGGTCTAGCTAGGTAACAGTTAGGTTAAACCAGTTTGGAAAAGTTCCCAGAGTCATACAAACAGCTCAATCAAAATCGGCATGCTTTAAATCACCTTCATATTTGAAAAGTAACATACATCATTAGAGTCTTTTGCAATAGTGAGAAAATAACTTCTTAAGTTTCTGATAACATGCCTTTACTATTTAAAACATACATAAAACTTATTAAGCCTTATAACATAATGCTACAGTGGTAAACAATCAGTGTTACAAGTCTTGGTGTGAACTGGTGAGACCAAGCCTGTGCAAGTTAAGTATGTAAAATCCCCAAATCTCCATGGCAGTCATACACACTGACAAACTTGCATAACATATTTAGATCTGTGATATTTCATATTTCCTCAAGCAATAGTGAACATGCCGATGTTGAAACCAAAGTTCCCTAAAAGTAACTCTCATTTTGGTTTGACTTGTCTGCAAGTTTAGGATCTAATTCTCACTGTTAATTGCTTATTATGCATTTACTAGGACATTGGCTGGTTATTAGTACTTTTAAAGCACATATAAATGCCTTATTCTGCATGAGCGTATTCTACATCCCTAATCCAATACCTAAACTTACAACTACCTTATTAACTATTAATAAGCAGTAATTAGGAGTTTATTTAGGCAAAAGTCATAGCTAATAGTTATTAGTGAGAATTGGACCCTAATTTAAAGTTTGACCAGAAAGCTTAATGTCTTTCTCTCCGCTATCTATAATATCTGGTAATCATCAAAATCCTAATAAAAATAAAAAATCAGGTGTTATATGAGATAATTAACATATGCCCTTATATAACCTTGGGAGTTAAATTAAAACTGATCAAACATGTTTGCTTATACCATTACATCAGGGGGAAAAAAATAAAATAAAAAGAGTTCATGCAATATACATTACACTGCAGTTTTTATCAATTTCTTAGACACTAAAATCCATTCTAGCCAAATATCCATAAACATAATCACATTTGCCAAAAAAATATTAATTTCTCAAAACTATAAACCCTTATACTGCAACACAAATTCGCAATTTCACACCATGTGCTCATTTAAAATGTATAGCATTCAAAAACAAAATCACAATTCATCACATCCTGAATACAGTTACAGTTTTTATTAATTGATTTGACACCTTTCACATCACCGTTCAATATTCACTGCATAATCAATCACTTCATTTTATTCTAGTAATGCATTTATTAGATATAAATAATAACATCGAAACTACAAGTGTGTTCTCTGTTGATTTGATAACAGATTCGACTGTAGAAACAGAAAAACATGAATGAAAATACATGTTTATGTCAGGGTGTGGTGCAAGCAGAAGAAGACAAAGAGGAGTCAGAAGTTCCCATGCAAACTTTACTCTTAAAATAACTCAAACAGGTACATAGAAGACAGGCAGAAGGTACACACACACACACACTTAATACAACGGAGATCAGACAATGAACAAGGCAACACACAGGGCACATGTGGAAACAGATCAGGGAAACGAGATAACAGGTGAGACAGATGAACTAATGAGGGTTGCCATGGAAACAAATTATATTGTAGTTGACCATGTGCTTCTCTTACCTGAATCAGACTAAATTCAAGAGGGATAAAGGGATAAATGTGACTTCATATTTTTTATACAAAATGTGTTTGTTTTGTTTTTCTCAGTTTTTCCTAATTGGTTACACAGGTTTGCTGAATCGTCTGGCCTTTTGTCCCAAAGGTCTAAAAACAAAACTACAAACATGAAATGCAAAACAATAATCTATAGCAAATACTGCACTGTAAACACTGATGTGCTCAACACAAAACACTATATGAAACCCCATCAGTAAATTTATGCCTTTTGCATTGTTAGTGTTACACTGTATCTGTTGTAAAAGATTGTTACAGTAATGTATACCTACTCAAATATAGGCCACATTAACACACAAATGAAATAAAAAGCTTTGTCATTTACAGTATTTTCAAAATGCAGTATTGTTTATGTAACACTTGGGTTTTGAATGTAACACTTTCACAGCCAAAAGGAGTAAACTAGGAAAAACAATCAGTAGGATAAAGGGGGAAAATGTATGAATGTTTTTATTCAATGGTTTCCCCACCTCGGGAACATTTTGCTTTTTAAAGGGACTAAAGAGATATTCATTTTGAATTATTTACCTAAAGTAGAGAACTGTGTATAGAGTTTTGCAAACAGTGTGATATAGAATTTATAAACTGAGTGTTAAGCTGGAACTGTGCTTGCAATTTTAAAGATTTGGTTTAGTGATTTGGTACATGAGTTTCAGGTTTTGGTGATTGTGTTTCAAGTCTTTGATTTTAGTGTGTGAACAATTGGAAAAGAAATAAAAACTTTTTTCCATTTTTCTTATATTATATCTGGTTGAATATTTTATTAGTATGTTTTACAGTATTACAACCATAAAGATATTTATAAATATAGACCATAAATAAAGATATTGCCCCCCCCCCCAAAAAAAAAAATATTGAGGAATTTATGTGATAGTACCTAATACTCACTATACTGTAATTTATGTAGATTAGAGTAGTATTTGTTGCAAATTTCAAAATGTAGGTTTGTGTACAAAAAAAATCAATCAATAAAGTAAGAGGCCATGATCATTTAAAAAAATAAATAAAACTGCAATGAGTGTAAAGTGTAATTGTGTATGTGATGACATTGTGGACAATTTGAAGCCAAATACAAATGATTTCATTTTAAATAGTGTTTGATTTGTCATTAAAGTGTGCGGTTTGTACAAATGAGTTTATAGTTTTGATTTTGTGCTTTCATCATTATTTTAGTCTTGTCCTCTACATAACTCTGTATGGGTTGTGTGTGAAATTCAGATCACTGTGACCGAAGAGCTTGTTATATATTACCGCCAGGCCACTGAGAACAATGTTGCTCATCACAGAGATAAGTTTATGGTTTATTGTTTGACTTGATTGTTGTAGTGTTACCCTTATGGGATTTTTTTTTTTTTAACTAAACATAAAATATTTTTGTGTGTTCATTACAGACAATGTAAAAATTTGAAGCTTTAAAAAAAATTGGCTTTCCTTGTTGCATACCCGTCTCATTATGATTGTTATTATTGTTATCATTATCTTTCACACTGGAGCCATTGAGTCCATATTGTAAAATATCGTTAGCCTCATAGCATAATTGCCTTGCATAAAAACATTGAAATATGACATAGGCAATTATGAAGCTAACGGTATTATATTCTATGGGTATTTTCTCAAGATTTGATTTGATTACAGCTGCTGAATTCATTCAATTGGCATCGGCTTCAATGAGTCAGTGATCCCACTTCATATTTTGACATAAATCAAACATGAATCAAATAACTCAATAAATTATCATTCGGCTAGGCATGTTCTCAAATGTCATCTTTTATTCCTGTTTATATTATTTGACCCAGTCATCTTTCCTTTAGTTCAGATAAACCTTCAAACTTGTTACAGAAACATGGCATGTTGCGTGTGCCAGAATATTTCACTTCTGTGTTGGTATTAGCCCTTTTCCTTTATTTACATTTATGCATTTTGCATGCCAATTTTATTCATACTTGACAAACATTGCATTCAATGTTTACATTTTACTAGTTCATTTATTGAATCGAACCCATGACCTTTATACACCTTTATAGACTTAGTTATGCAGTTAATTTAATACATTGTTGTAAAGAACTTAATGTGAAGAAAAATGTTGGGAAATATGACGAAAAAGCTCTTTAAATAAGCAAAAGAAAAAAAAAACGTTTAATGGTTTTGTAAAGACATATTTATTTAGAACTAAAATGTACAGATTAAAAAAAAAACATTCCTCCATATGATTTTACATATTTTATAGATGTTTTTCTGCTAGTAACAGTAGAATTAGTAAGATTATGAAGCAATCACACTGATAAATGAAGCAATCACACACTGGAAACTATATGCAATTAACAATAATGACAGTAGGGGACGGTAAAGTTCCATGAATAAAATGTTTCTGTCTGTGAACGCTGACTCTGACTCAAATCAAACCTTTGATTGGTTTCATAATAGTGAAAACCTTTATGACATCATCATTCACATTGCTTCCATCCACATATGATCAGCTCTAGAGAGTTCAAGTAAAATCATTACACATAATAAAATACACGTTATTTTATCACTACCAACATTATATAAGTATGCTCAAATACAAGTCATGTAAGTATGTTTGATGCAATTATTAAATTTTCATTATTACTTTCATTATTCAAATTTAAAAAATGTAAAGTTCAGTATAAGGAGGCTGTATGAAAGATGTGGCATAAAGAGAATACATCATTGATCCAAGGAGGTCTTCTTTCAGTTGGCATCAGGTAATATTAGACTTACTGTAGTCAGTTTGGCACCAGGATCCTCCCTGACAAAGTGCAAAATAAAAATGTATTGACAAGCTAGATGAATGTACAGACATGATATTATGAGGAATTCTCAACTCTGGTCCTGAAGGCCCTGCAGTGATTGGTGTAATCAAACCTTGATCACCTTGATCATCTTCACCTGCCTGTAGCTTCTAGAAATCTTTAAGACCTTTATTAGCAAGTTCAGGTTTGTTTGATTAGAGTTGGAGCTAAACTGGAAAGTCGAGATCCAGAGTTGAGAACCACTGATGTATATGGATGAGTATCAGCAAGATTTGCTATCATCTCCACTGACCTGATGATTTCTTCTTGTAGTAAATGAGTCCAGCAGCTGCTATGATGATTCCCAGCACCAGACCAGACGATCCAATAGCGATTTTATTCCTCTCAGACTCAGGCATAGAGGGATCTGTGGGGAACGGAAATCAAGCTCTGTTAGCGAATGATATTAGTACATTCTCAATATTTACGTTTAATATTTGTTTAGTTGTGCAAGTGTAATAACAAAATAATTTCCATATTTTCTATTTGCTCCCATAAATATGTCAAAACTATTAATGAAGTAAAGACTGTAAAGTAAATGTTTTGTCTTACTCCAGTCTTTAACAATAGGTTGAGTTGAGCTGGCGTGCTCCACCACACACGAGATCTTCTCTCCAGATTTAGGAGTGTATTCCAGCTGAGAGTGAATCTGGTAATACCAGTTTCCATCAGCCATCTCCATTGTGGAGGTCACGTCTGTGGTCATCAGTTTACCATCTCTCAGCCAGGACACTTTGATTTGTTCAGGGTAGAATTCATATGCACTGCACATCAGTACAGCTGGATGATTGCCTTCAGCCTTCTTCACTGAACTGAGCTTGACCTTCGGTTGTACTAAATCAGAAGGGGAAAAACACTCAAAAATTAGCTTACATTCTACAAGTAGCTATAATACTTGAATCAATTAACCTATATAAATAACATGAATTATATGAACAATGAAGTAATTTATTTAGATTTGGAAATGGATTATAGAGAAAAAAAGACCATACATGTTTCCTTATATTATTCAGTTTTTAAAAAAAAAATCTTAAAGTTAAAATTTTGTAAAATAACCCCTGTGTAAAGTTATCCAGTTGTAATATATATTTTATTGATTTTGTATTAAAAGCAATCATAAATCACTGAAGACAACCACACTGTGCAGACACAACACCATCAAAACAACAGACCTCCGTTTTATTACATTTTGAGTGTGTTTCTTCTGCGTCAGTGGACACACATGTTAGAGATCTTTATTATGCAGTAAAGATGAGACAGGAGTCTTGTAGCGCTCACCTGTTTTATCACGGACAGCTGAGTCATGGTTCTGAGCATTAGGTCTGCAGAATCTGTCCACCGCAGTTTTCATCTGCTGCAGAATGGCCTGATCTTTGTTCCAGTTCTCTGCAAACTTCACTCCTTCCTCAGTGTACCCCACACACTTCCCCAGAGTGCTGTTAAACTGTACATCCACAACTTTATTGAAGGAATATGACTGAAGATACACCATATCACTGTAATCACTGGTGCTGTAGACGCATTCAGACATCCCGTATGAATAATATCCATCAGCTGAAACATAAAAACAGAATGTTAGATCTTCAGTTTTTGTATAATTGTATATCATTCATAATAACAAAGGTGCCTGTGTTCATCTGCTATTTGCTATTTCTTTGTTTTGGTGTAGTATAGTAAATACTGTGTGCTATAGATACATTCCCTTTAGAGAGAACCCACAACTGGCTCATCTCACTCATATATTCTGGAATATTTATGATCATGTTTTATATAAGCAAGGCAATTGAATTAACAGCTATGACATTAACTACAAAACCAATGTCAAATATAAAAACTCATTCAAATGTATAAATCACAAATTTACTGATGAATTAAGGCATTAAATTTGCTCAATGTTTCATTGTACTTGCCTGTTCCAATAAATGCAGACAGCATCAATATGGGATGAAAAATCAACAATTTTCGCACAGACATATTTGCAGTCTATGAATTTGCCAAATGAAGAACTTTTTCTCAGTGCTTGTTCTTTTGGTAGATGTCTAAATAATCTGGCAAATCAGCTTCTACTCACATAAATGTCAAGTGTTGCTAGGTGGAAAACTGCTTTCATTTTCCTGTTTTCATTGGGCAATTTTTGTGTGTGTGCATAAAATGAATGTGTATATAGGCAATACAATGCACTACAAATTTACAAATTATTTTTATTTATTTATTTATTTTTCTGTGTAAAAAAAGGAACAAGAACAATTATTTTGTCTTTATTTGTTTGGCCTTTATTGCAAGAGTTGAATATCTGCTCCTAGAGGAATATACAGTATGTCTTTGAAGATATACAACAAATATGTACATTTTATATTGTAATGTATTATTTATTTTATTTGTGCCTGGTTTACAAAACAATCTGCATTTATTTCTGCAATCATTTTATTTATCTTTCTTTGAAACCCCTTAAAAAATAAACCCTCCTCTTGTTCTTATACTGCTGTAGTCCTGCATGTTTGGCAGTTCACAATGTTACAGGTTTTCTGAATTGCTAAAACACTAAACCTCACCTTTCTGAAAAACATTAAACAAGTTCAGGTAGTTTAAACACTGTTTGCAAATCTCATGAACTCCTTTTGCAAAACGAATTTCACACTGTGATGCACTCGTGTTGCAAAACACTAAACACAGCAGACAAAAGTTAAACACCTAAAACATGAAACACAGTTGTCATCGTTTACACACGACTTAAAATTGTTAAAACTTATTTCTAATGATGTGATCAAACCAACTGTAAAAAACAAGCCAGCTCAGAGTGCACATGTGACACAGGTGTACTGAATGATATAATCGATAGATGGAAACAATCTGAGAGGGAGAGGAGGAAGAGTATGTGTAAGAGGTGGTGGACGAGGAGGAAGAGGTGTGGACAGTGTTGTCGAGTCTGGATCTGGCACACCAGAGGGGTTTTCCTTTTGTCTGGCAAGAGACAACATTGTCTGTGATGTGGACAGAGTCCTCAGGCCAGTCGGGACCCAGAAGAATTAGAATTACAATTTTTCTGAATTGCTAAAACACTAAATTCTATTCTCTGAACCAAACAATAGCCTAATCCAATTTGTCGAATAAATGACTATTTCTGTAAAACATTAAACACGTTCAGGTAGTTACAGTTTTTCTGAATTGCTAAAACACATTTTTTGAAACCATCACTCACTTTCTCAAAACCTTAAACACAAAACCACATTTTCAAACCACAGAACCTCTGACTCTTCTGGCAAAATCAAACAATTGCCTCAAAACCATTTAATCTGTGCTTTGATCTGTTTGCAAATCAAATCAAATAATAATAAAATAAAAAAAACTCTAAACACATTTCGCACTCAACGCTAAACACAGGCAGGAAAAAGTTAAACACAACTACAACACAGTTGTCATCATTTACAGACAATGACTTAAGATTGTTCACACTTATTTCTAATGATGTGACCAAACCAACTGTACAAAATACAAGTCAGTTCAGAGTCCCAAAATTGACTCAAAATGTTGCACTGAATGTTGATACCAACAAAGGATGGTAACAATATAAGAGGGAGAGGAGGAAGAGTATGTGTATAAGAGGTGGTGAACAAGGAGGAAGAGGATGCGGACGAGAAAGAGCAATGTGTGGAGAATGTTGTCAAGGCTGGATCTGGCTTTAGGGTTTTTCTCTTTGCCTGCAGAGATGACATTGCCTGTGATGTGGAGAAACTCCTCAGGCCGAACCCATGAAGCTGAAGCAGGATCAATCTCTCTCACTAACCTTGATTTTGCAGTTGCACAACTCTTCTGAATTTACTGTTGCATGCTTTTCATTTTCATTAAAGGTTTTTTTATGTAACCTTTTTGGCTTTTGCAGTTGGGTCACTGTATTTTCACAGTATGCAAGTGCTGAATATACAGACATTCAATACTATACAATATTCAGTACAATACTATTGTCACTAAGGATGGCTGGCGCGAAACAGACGTTCCGAAGCTTTGCGAGATCCCGAAGCAAAGATGATTCGAAACACTGATCCGAAGCGTGATTCAAAACACCCACGTCACGTGACAACGGCTAAATGAAGCGTCTAAGTGTTTCATCAGGTGGAGTGCTCCGCCGAATCAGGGTTTCATTGATTGGTCGGTTCGGGAACAAATCACATAGTATAAAAGTTTTGTCAACGCATTTTCATATCGTGGTGACACATTAATAGATGCATTGATAGAAATATATATATATATATATATATATATATATATATATATATAGAGAGAGAGAGAGAGAGAGAGAGAGAGAGAGAGAGAGAGAGAGATTAATAGATAGATACATATATTACAGATACATATAGATTATTAGATAGATAGGCTATAGATAGATAGATAGATAGATAGATAGATAGATAGATAGATAGATAGATAGATAGATAGATAGAAATGGAGGCTCCACAGAAGAGATGCCGTACATCTGTGGTGTGGGAGCATTTCCATTTGGAAACCCCAAATAAAGTGAGATGTGTGTATTGTGATCGGCAGCTAGCCTACTGCAACAATACATCATCCATGATGCGCCATTTGAGGAGCATTCATCCTGCCATTCTGCAGGGTGCAGAGGATGGTAGTGTTCCCCCTGTACCAAGGCCTGCTACTGACACTGCTGGGCCATCTAAGCAAGGTATGCATTGTTTGAAATATAGGCTAATTATAAGTGAAATATAATAACTAAGTGTTGGGCCATTGTTTAGAAAGGCCATGGACTAAGACATGCCTAACATCCCAATCACAACTGCCAATCACTTTAAAAACAAATGTTGTCAATATAATATTATACTTTGTGAATATACATTTTATATGTCTACATGTGAGTACCCAATCTACAGCCAAGACATAATTTTGTTTTTTTGTAATTGTTGTATTTCTATAATGCACTTTATCTTTCTCTGCACACTGAGCATAAATATTCATAACATAACTTTGTTTAGGAAGGTTTCCAAATGAACCAGTAGACTACTTTCACGGCAGGCTACTATTTTTCCAATATATTTGTCTGAAAGTATGTTTATCTTCTCTTTTAAAAGGCAGACAGAGGGAATTGGATGAGGCTCTTCTGAACATGGTGGTGAAGGATCTGCAGCCCTTCACCATCGTGGAGGATGAGGGTTTCAGGGCCTTTGTGAACAAGCTTGATCCAAGCTATGTCCTCCCATCCCGGAAGGTGCTTAAAACAATGGTCAGCGAAAGGTACAACACAACCAAGGAGAAGACAATGGAGGACCTACAAAAGGCGGAATTTGTTAGCCTTACGGCTGACATGTGGTCTTCCATTAATATGGATGGATATCTTGGTGTAACATGCCATTACATAACACCAGAGGCAACAATGGCAACTGTTTTACTGGGTGTAAGGAGGTTTTACCAAACCCACACAGCCCAGCATCTCATGGAGGCTAAAGCCTTGCTAATGGCTGAGTGGGGAATAACCTCCAAAGTTCACTGCATGGTGACTGACAATGCATCCAACATGATCCTAAGTGCCCAGCTACTCAACCTTCGCCATGTCCCATGTTTTGCTCATAATTTGAATTTGATAGTGAAAAAGGCCCTGAATCAAACCCCAGTCATCAATGAAATTCGCCAGAAAGCCAGAAAGATTGTTCAGATCCAGCTGCAAAGCAAAGGACAAGCTTGTGGAGATGCAGAGCTTGATGGGCAGACCAAGTCTGAAAATGATACAGGAGGTTGAAACGAGATGGAACAGCACATTCGACATGCTACAACGCTTGTATGAGCAACGTGAGCCAGTGGGTGCTGCACTTGCCAATTTAAACAGTGATACTGCTCCCCTGACAAGTCTTGAGTATGACATTATTCAACAGTCATTGACACTTCTTCAACCATTCAAACTAGCAACAACAGAGATGTCAGAGGAACAGAGAGTGTCTGCTTCAAAGCTCATACCATTGTACAGGATGTTGCAGCACAAGCTTGCACAGAAAAAAGGAAATGCAACGCAGGAATCAACTGTACAATTAGGTAGGACACTATGACCATACGTGTAATTGGCCATAACTCTCATATTGTTGTCATTATTTTAATTAATATGGTTTTCTCTTGTGTTGGCTCATAGGCTCACATCTACAAGAAGGTCTGCACTCCAGATGTGGAGGGTACGAGACTTTTAGAGCCTTGGCACTGGCTACACTGCTGGACCCAAGGTTTAAAAATGTGGCTTTTGGAAATCCTGCCAAAGCCCTGGATGCTGAAAAGCACATCACACTGGAGTGTGCTTCACTGATGCGTTCAAACACAACTCCTGGTGAGTTTCAGTCTATGTTATCTTATGTAATGTGATTCATGAAATTTATACTTCATATGTGTTGTCAGTTTATGATTTGTTACTAATTGCCGTTTTCTTTTAATTCAGAACCACAAATGTCAACATCAGGCCCATCATCATCAACACCAGTTGAAACACAAGACAGTTTATGGGAACATTTTGACAATCGTATCCGTGAGACCCAGATGATACACAATCCTACAGCTGATGCCACAGTGGAAGTGAAAAAATACCTCAGCGATGCGTTTTTGCCCAGAACTCATGATCCTCTAACTTACTGGAAAGAGAGAGCAGTAATCTTTCCTCATTTGTATGTCCTAGCTAAAAAATATCTTTGTATGCCAGCAACAAGTGTCCCTTGTGAGAGAATTTTTTCAAAGGCTGGAGAAATTATCTGTAAAAAAAGAAGTAGGCTGAGTCCTTCAACAGCAGAGAAATTAATATTTTTGAATAAAAATCTATAAGAAAGGGAGACATTGTGGCTTGATTTATTTTTTATTAATATTCATTTTTCATGACCAAAATCACATTATGCAATGTGAAGAGACTACAGGTTACAAGCTTCATATATTACAAAAATACAATAATAAAAAAAAAAAACCAACACATTTTTTTATTAGCTCTCTGTAAAGGTTGTTTCAGATCAACACCTGCAAGTGACCACTAGATGTCACCGTGGAGACGGGTTTCGGATTGATTCGAAGCCTCGAAACAAAATGGCACATTTGCTTCGACTGTTTCATTGTTTCACGAAGCCTCGATCTGCCCATCACTAATTGTCACAGTGGGTTGCAGGAAGGCAGACAAGGATGTATTTACAAAACAAAGGTTTATTTGTAATTTAACAGGCCGGCAGAATAAGCAACATAAGACTAAATAAGACGGAGATCAGAAAACACAGATTGAACAGACGGAACTTAAATACAAACACAGAAGACACTCAATAATAGAACACAGGTGATACAGATTACGATGATGACTAAACAGGTGACACAACTGAACTGATAATGACAGTAACCATGGATACGAAGGAGTGGCGGGAAAAGAACAGAGGAGAACAGGAACCAATCAAAATACAAACTGAAAGTCTAAACAAACACTGACATGTGACAACTATCCTTGCAGTAGATATACGAATTATTCACCTTACTACTGTAAGTTGTCATAACAATTTTTTTTACGTAATTGCAAAATTTGTTTACTTTTGTCTGTAACAGCAAGCTTTGGATTCTGTGTTCTCCATTTTTTGATGTAGTGTCTATGTAGTGTTTATAATATTGACTCATGTGTGTATGATCTGAAAGCACTGTTTGATTTTGAGCACAGATAAAATGGTTTTGGGGCAATTTTTTGATTGAGTCAGAGGTTCTCTGAATGTAGTTTGAAGATTTGGTTTAGAGAAAGTGGATTCTGGTTTCAAGAAATGTGTTTTAGCAATTCAGAAAAACTAATATCTGATGCTCTCCCAACAGACATTTTACTAAGTAACTTTACTAAGCAACTACATGCCAAATTATTCTACTAATCCTAACAGTCTACTAGTCTACTAATACTCTGTATTATGTAGAAGAGTTAGTTTCACGTAGTTGCAAAGTTACTATTAGAATGTCTAAAGTGTACATTCGAAATAAAGTGAAACTAAAAATATTTTTGTTCAAAGGTAGCATATATTTCAAGACATTGCTTTCACTTGACAAACCTGTCATAAGACAAAAACAAACACGAAAAGAAATTGGAGGATGTCAGAAGGATTTATTAGTTTCAAAAATATAAGAAAAAAAAACATTTAAAGTGTGCGTGTGGGCATCACAACCCTGTCTCTCTTCCACTTTTCTGTCCAATAAAAGGCAAAAATGCCAGAAAAAAATTAAAATAAAAGACTATCATAATCTTATAGCAATAACAGATAATTTGGCAAATAAAACTTTAAGTGTTGAAGAAATATAAATGAATAGAATGTGAGTTAATGTTATATATAAACAAATGTGCTAGTAAATGTGAAGTAAAAGAATATTGTTTGTCCAGTGTTTAATTGTGTTTAATGTCAGAGCCCTGTGTCTGTGGACAATAACTTTTCTGTAAAACATCTGTACTCTAGAACATCGACTCGTGTCATTTCACTTATGAAAACCATAAACTGAAGGATGAATTATATTTTTATTATAATTAGGTGAGGATGCACTCTTTTAGTGACTTTCTAATAAATGCACCTCAAAACGTTGCTTGTCATGTTTGCCTTGACTTCTGACAGAAAAATATAATTGGATCACTCATTATTTGAACAAATGGAAGAAAATCATGCTGTGTCAGAACAATAATTCGACTAGGACTCCAGTAAAATTTTAACATTATTTGTCATGTTCAATGGCACACAAAACTATTGTTTTTAGTACCAAAAGCCTTAATTTACTAAACTTTCATAGGAGGAGAATGTTAATTAGAAGTACAAAAAAAAAATCTGAATTACAAAATAAGAAAGTGTTCATTTTTAAATCCGAGCTTTCAGTTGCAGTTGTTCCCTTTAATGAGGAAGAAAGTTCCAGCAGCGACTCCCAGAAGTCCAAGAGTCAGACCCACTCCACAGAACACATCTGGACCAACACCTGGAAGGGCTACATCAACATCTGAAACACACAAGCACATGATGATGCATGTCACATTTAATGTTTACTGTAAAGTGACATTTTTAGAATTTTACTTTTTACATTTTCTTCCTAATTTTTTCCTAGATATGGCAAATTAACTGTATTTATAACACTATGTTTATGATTAATGTCTACATAATCTTTTCAATCAACTTCTCAAGCAGTTAGTTTTTAGGATATGTCATGTTTGCCCTAAATTGTTTTAGATGATGTCTGTTATAATATATCAGTTGATCTAAAGCAAAGAATTTATGAACAATTAGGATTAATAAAAATCGTACATCCACTGAATCTATGAAGCAGTCTCACCCCATGTTTTGGTTTCAGGTTGTCCTGGAATGGATTTGTGGTTCACAGTGCAGCTGTAAATGTCTCCCTCTTTTGGTGTGAACTTCAGAGTGGAGAAGATGTTGAAGGTGCCGTCACCTTTTCTGCGGTACTGACTTAGACTCACGCCTTCTGTCACAATCTGATTGTTTTTAGTCCATGATACACTGACAGGAGGAGGGAAGAATCCAGTCACATGACAGATGAGTGTGTTCTCAACATCCTGCACCACATCATCTTCTGAATAGATGGAAGTATCTGGGATATCTGTGAACACACAGAAATAGATGCTGGTTTGTACTTGGGACCTCTGTGTACATTTTATCTTGGACAACAAGATTTAAAAAAAATCTTGAAAAATTAAATCTTGATTATATTGGTTGTAATTTCTACATCTGATTTATTTGCACATCTCCAAAAAAGTTCACTTCAGATTATTGTAAAGCTATTATATCATCATGTAAAATAATTATATGCAATGTGTCTGTCTTACCTAGTTGTTCAACCGAGGGTTTGTAAACTTTAATGTATGTTTGTAAGTTTTGTTTGCAGACCTCTATATTAGCAACACCACCCTCATAGAATCCAGGAAAGCCGATAGGATCTCCAAAGTCAGGCACTGTCACTACTCCTTCTTTTCTAATGAAGTCTGAATGGTACAGTTCCTCTCCATCAAATCCATACAAATATTCTTTCTCTGTATCAGAACATCCAACAAATCCAAAATCCCTGTGCACAACTGAAACAGATAAAGTGTCATGTTAGACAGAATGGATTAACAGAATGGATGAATAATAAAGGATGAACTTTATATAATGTACAATCAGTACAGTGATAGAATTGGGAAACAAACAATTTAAAACAGCATAAAAATTGTTTCTTAACCCTAAAAAAAGTACTATTCAATAGATAGTATATATTGAAGGATCTAAGGATTTTTAGAAGCAACCTTTGTGAATAGTTTCAAGAGGACCACAATAGATTTGCGTTTATATATACATATATAAATATATACACATTAATTTAATTATATAATAATTGAGTATACATTTTTAAAGCTACCATCCATTTTTTTTTTTTTTTTACTAATTTCACTAATTCATTCATTGATCAGTCGTTTTATATTATTTTCCATAACTGTATAATTGTATGTTGTGTTCTGAGTTGTCTTCAAAAACAAGTTAGAGATAAGAGAATGTCTCAGTTTTAATACCATAATGTTGTGAACTATTTTTTACATTTGGTATAATAACACTTGAATTTGTGCTGGTCAGACAATGTTTGACTGAGCATTGAAACAGAAGCAACTACAAAAATGTATTCTGCTTTCTGCTCTTCACTGGCTTCCTCCGCATGCCTCTTAGGCTGATCTTAGGCTGATAGAAGGCTGTTAATACAGTTTCTATATCAGACAAAATAAAGTCAAGCTACTGATTTTGGGTATCAGACATCTTTAAAAATCGTTTTGGGAATATGATCATGATCGTACTTGCTTATACTTTAACTTTATAAATCAGCAGATATAATTAATTTTATTAAACAGTTTTCTGACTTACCTTGAGTCTCAGTTCTCACAATAACAGTGAGCATAAGCAGGACACTATACATCTCCATTGTTCATGCAGAAGTGAGTAGAGCAAACACATATGAAACAGTCCTGGAGTGAATAACAGGTCGAGCTGCTGATCCCTGATCATGTAGAAGCCTCAAATCACAGCATCCAATCAGAAACTGAGCCCTACTCTGACATCACTGTATCTAGTTAAAATGATGTTCTATTTCAGACTTGTTTGATTGTTAAGAAGTACGTTTCTTTACTCTATATTGTATTCTGCTTTGCTGTTTGATATATGCATTTCAAAAATCTATGAATAATATGTATAAAATAATGTACATGCATTTGTGCATTTATGTGATGTCTGAGTGTGTGTGTGTGTGTGTGTGTTATGTAAATCTGTAAATGTTTATTTTAATGTCTGCCTTTTAACTTTTATATTTTTTTATTCTTACATGTTATTATGTGTCTTGTTTTACATTAGTTAACATTTGAAGTGGATCAAAACCTTTCATCAGATTACATGAATTTTGAACAATAACGTTACCCGTTCTTGTCTTAGGACAACTTTGACAAACTTTTTTGATCCACTTTAAATGTTGACTACTGTATTACTTCTGTGTGTACTGGAATATTGAATGCCAGGGTAAATTCCTTGTGTGCGCAAGCACTCTTGCCAATAAAGCTCTTTGTGATTCTACATAAATATCTTCAAGAAGTGCAGAAAACATTGAGACAACATAACCAATATCACCAATTTACAGAATTAGAAGTTGTTCTACAATGTCCCCTTTTCATATTTTGGTGGTTTTAATACTTTCAAATGTAATACTTTAATGCAGTCCTTGATCCTTATTTGATTTTTAAAACGTCTTAATCAACTGAAAACTGCTATAAAGAAAACGTCACTAAAGCAAAAGTACTGGAGTCCCCTGCAAATCTTTTCAAGAACTCTTACCAATTAATATTTTTGAAATGACCACTAAACTGATTTTGGCAACCAATCTGCTACACTTTGCAAGTTTCATGTCTCTTAAATGCACTCAGAACACTATCTACTCACATATTAATTTAAGTTAAACAATGGCGCCTTACTACAAAAAAGTTTTTTTTCAGAGTAAACTTTAGATTTTTTTGAACATTGCAAAATAAGTTTCAAACTATCTCTGAATATACAGTTTTGATTTTATTGTTTTGGGAAAATATAGCATTGAGAAATGTTGAATAAAAACAGTTAAGAAAACCCCCACTAAACTGGAATATCATGGTAACAAAAACAAAAACTTTGTTTAAAAAATAACAATAAGAAATATTTTCTTAATTTTTAACTCAAAACAAACGAAATTAAAAAAACAAGATAAACAGTTTGCATAAAGAATGTGAAATCATGAAACTGTTCATCACTATATGACCATGCTGCCATATTTGTGACCAAACCTACAGTATCAACATAGGCCTAGCTTCAATATGCTGTGTTGTAAGATGTTACTCTACTGTAACAAGGTTTATAGTTCAGAGTAGAAGGAGGCGGGAACCAGCGAACATTTACCAATGTTTAATAAACAAATAAAATAAATACACAAACAAAAAGAACCGCTAGCAGCCCCTCGCGGACGACTGCTGGCTACCAAAATAAAACAAACACCACACATAAATAAAATCGGTGCGTCTCACAGTTGTCATTCATTAACAATCACGCCACCGGCCTCGCGCCGTTCTCTCACGTCCCTCGGCCTCGTCCTGCTCGCCACAACTACCCATTGAAACATTTGTTTCTACTGATAAATAAAGATGTATTTAAGGTCTGCACTGGTTGTTTACACCTGCTATTAAGATGTGCTTCACTATAAACATCGCTTTATGAAAGTGACACTTGATGGCCAAGTATGGTAACCCATACTTGGAATTTGACCTCTGCATTTAACCCATCCAAGTAAGTGCACACACATTAGGAGCAGAGTAGTGAGTAGTGAACACACACACACACTGCAAACGTGGATACACACACCCGGAGCAGCGGGCAGCCTTGAGTGGCGCCCGGGGAGCGATTGAGGGTTAGGTGCCTTGCTCAAGGACACCTCAGTCATATTCCTGCCGGTACTGGAATCGAACCAGCAACCTTTGGGTCACCAGTCCAACTCTGTTACCATTAGGCCATGACTGCCCTCACTTCATTTTTTCATTTAAATGTGATGGTGCTGTCAGCACAATATAACATGTGTGGTGCTTAAAAACACACACAGCAATGTTTAAAGTTGACTAACTCTAGCGTTCATGGACATTTATTTTTATTCCACAATGCATCTCTCTATAAAGCACCGGTATATCAGGAGAACGTGGATTTAATGCAGATCACTGGTCGCCAACATGAATCAAGCTCAAGGAATAATGTAAAAGAGCCATTTTTTTATTTAGCTCAACAGCCCCTTTTCACTATGCATTCAATTACTGTTTAAGTACATCACAATAATAAAATGATGCTTCTAAAACATCTGTCTTTGTGCTTGTATAAGAGCAACCGAGTCTTATACATTTACAGACCTTATTAAACAGCAGCTGGCTACAATTTCATCTTGTCATTACAACTTTAATAATTGGACCTACTGCAACTGTAAGAATTAGACATTGAATGATAACCCCTGATAAGTCATGTCTTCAGTTGAAACAGGCCTACATCATTTTGACAGAAGTTCGCATCTAAAGTACATCCGAATCAAAAACAGGGAAAGTGTTAATTTCTTCTTCATTGAAATAGTTTAAAATTCTCTAAAGAATTCTGTAATGAATATGAAAAATATATAAACGTCCATGAACATATAAAAATAAACAATATATTTTAAACTTTTTGTTGGTCAGTATTTGCAATATATACATGTGACAATATTTTCTGCAGTTGTATACTTACAATATCCCAAAAGTTCCCAAGGATTTTTAATTTCAGAGAAATTCCAATTTTAAATAATGGCTCGTCCCTGTTCACTTGTCGCCTGTCAATGACGTAATATCAGCATTATCCCTGGTTTCTGCTCGTACTGCCATAGTAGCCATGGCGACAGACGTGGACTAACGACACGCTCACGCTGTTGTTGTCTCGTTCTAACATTAGGGACCATGGCAAGCAGACTTTAGGACAAAAGGAAAACTAAAACGAGGATCAATATCAGCGTGACGTTTTCGAGATGCCGAGAGCTCCGCGTCCGCGACAAACTTCGACTTGGCAGAGATGCCGCTCTTGTAAGTACTTTATTAGACGTGAGCAAATATACATAAAACAAATCTATGTTATATAGCTCAACATGATGAAATGTTAGAAAAGAATATGATCAGTAAGTTATTCTAATGTTGATCTATCTTACTGCTAGTCTAGTCACAAACTAACACATAGAATAACATTATAACTTTCAACACACTTAAATGCAGTTTAGTATGATAGTCTAGACCAAGTGGAACAGAGCTGCGTTACCTCACAAGTTTAAGTATGTGAGTATTAATCCAGCACTTGCGGGTAGTTCGGTAGAATGAAATGTCCTTATTCCTTTATATCCGCGGGACTCGCGTGTGGTGCTGATATCTGTTTCTCATTAGCAATCGCGACCTGCTTCATACCACAGTCATGTTAAAAACATCAATGCATTCACTCATCCATAAACATTATTAGATCCATCCGCATGACAGAGGTTCCATAATTCCGCTTATGCGCCATCAACCTAAGCCTTTGTTATTGTAAGAAGTTAGCGACCAATAGCGGCGAAAAAAATTACATATTGTAGCTTTAATAATGACACACTCATTGCCCTTCAAAATATTGCTTAAATATATTTAGGGGCCATATGACACTATAATTTAGTGAACTCTTTTTAAGATAAGATTTTGCAATTTGCAAATCACATACCAGAGGCAGGGCCTTCACAGACATTTTGAGGAGCAGTGGCCCAAACCAAAAAGGGTGTTGACTCTGAGGAAGTATCATCTTAACATATAGAGAATGAATGACAAACCTTTTACAATCATATTGTAAATACTATTTTTAGGCTATAGTGCCAATTCAATTTATGTTGTCTATTTCAATTTATGTTGTTGTAATTACACTTTCATTCAAATTATTGAATGTTTATCTTTCTTCTTATCACTCTCTAACATATTCCTTTACCGTCTGATTTGGCTGAGTCTCAGTGCTCTCCCTCACTCTGAGCTGCCTCATCTTGAATGGAAGTATTAGACATTTAATTTAATATTATACAGCATAAATCTATATTATATAGGGTACAACTGGGCTAAAGGCGCACTGGGTAAAAGGTGCATTTGACTTTATTCTCTTTTAAACCATTAGATGATACAAATATTCAGCTCTGCACTTTTCTTAAAAAACACTTTCGATGATGCATGTGGAAATTTGGCTGATCGAGATTTATGAAGCAAATGAGAAAAATTATTGAATATATTTTGAGACAAAGGTCTTGTTAATGCGTTTTTTAATAAAAAAAAAGTAATTAAAATAAAATAAAAAAAACAGAAGAATATGTAAAAGTATGGTATTTGGGGTAAAAAAGCCCCTGCTGTTGGGGCGAAAGGCACAATAATTAACATCATAATAAACCACGGGCTGACTTTCCATTTGTTGACATGACGGTTAGATTCAGATGGGAAATATCATGTATTCATTTGGGTGTCCACCATAACCCCCACTACAGAGATCCATGACATGGCACTGTGGTGTTCAAAAAACAATCTGGTTTTGAACACCACTAAAACCAAAGAGGTTATTATGGACTTCAGGTTCAGATGGTTCAGAAGGACAGCAAATGCTCCACTGCTCATACAAGAAGAGTGTGTGATAACATCACGTTTCTAAGGGATCCACTTTACAGCAGAACTCACTTGAGCTGTTAACACCGCTCTCCTGGTGAAGAAAGCTCAACCAAGAGATTTCTTCCTCAGGAAGTTGAAGCAGGTCTGACTCTCCTCTACAGGAGTGCCATAGAGAGTATCCTTTATCACTGTGACTGTGTGGTGTGCCAGCTGCACAGAACAGGACAGGAAGGACTTGGTTAAAACAGTGCAGTGGATTGTGGGAATCCACTTTCAGATCTGGAAAAGGCCAGAAACCTTGCTGTAGATCCCATCCACCCAGATCATAGACTATTAGTTCCACTTCTCTCAGGGCGATACAGATTCAGAAATATGAAAACACACAAACAGACGGAGAAACAGCTTCTTTCCAAGAGCTGTGACCTCAATTACACCCCCTGCACGTATACACCTTCCAGCTATCGTTGTACTATGTACTGTATAATGAAAATAAAGTCTAAAAAATAAACATATTTATAATGAAACCATCATATTTAAAAAAGACATTTTATTAATCATTTAATAAAATATCACATTTATTTGTTATACTGTAAAGCTATATTAAATTGTTTTGGGATCTCCTTCAGTGCTTTCAGAATCTACATTTAAAAAAAATCCCTGTATTTTAAAAATGAACATTTTAATGACAGTATATTTATTGAACATAAATGAATTATTTAATTTATATTATAAATTATTTTAGCTTAAGTATCTGTATCAATACTGTGTGCATTTTGTCCCATGCTGGTTTTACTCAGTGGGGTAAAAGTCCCACCTTGCCACCTCATATTTTGCCACCTAATTTATAAGATTTTTATAAACAAACCAATTTTTATGATGATTTATTTTCACACAAAATCTATTGCTTCAGCAATGTTCAATACAAGAATATGTATATATATATATATATATATATATATATATATATAAAAATTCAATCATACACTATGGGAGTAGTGAAAAGCAAATATTTCTTAGGATATGCATTTAGCCCCGTTGTATGCTAACTCATTTAGTACATATTACCTCTTTAATCACTGTATGTATACTGTTAATATGTTATTAATAAAAAACTATACATATTATGTATGTTACAGATATTAGTATCAACTAGGACAATTGATTATAATGGGAAATATACTTTACAGGAGTTAAATTAACGAAACAGTTCGAGTTCAATTTCAAATGCAAATGTAAAGTTTGTGCAATATGTTTGTTTTTGAAAGTTTGTTTTCAAGAATGCCTCAACCTTTTAATATAAGCATTAAATAATTACTGACTTTTTCACAGAGCACCGGTATCCTGCAGTTTGTGGTAAATTGTGTTTGGGTGGTTAATAAAAATAATAATAATAATATTTTTTATTTATATAATGCCTTTCCAAAACCCATGGTCGCTTTACAAAGATATAGGTTAACGATACAAACAAAGAGGGATTCAAACAAATAACATATAACAAGGTAAAATGTACAAACTGTGCTGAAGAATAATAATCAGAGAAAAATTTGTTTTTAAGAGGTTTTTGAAGGAGAGAAGTGTGGATGCTTGACACATTTAATGAGGAAGAGCATTCCACAATCTGGGTACCACAATGCTAAAAGACCTGGCTCCCATGGTTACCACCAGACTATTAAAACATGGCACACCCCCACCTAAGATATTTTAGTTTAAAGATATTTTATTAGTTATTTATATCAGATCAGGTCCAGTCAAGATTTGATTAGACAAGAATTCTTATCTTCCAAGAATGTGGATATTTTCCACAAGTTGTTAGCAGTAGAAGACCAGGAGCAAAAGAGCAGGCTATGAGGGCAGAGAGGCAGTGGCTCCACCAGGACACCCTGTTACACAGCCCTGGTCCGAGGAGAGATTCACTGACCACTGCCTGCATCTCTATCAGTGGTTTTAGTATGGGCTTCAAAAACCATAACTAAATCCCTACAATTCTCTTATTAAAGGGACAGTTCAACCACAAATGGAAATTCTGTCATCATTTACTCAACCTCATGTTGTTCCAAACCTTTATGACTTCCTTTCTTCTGTGGAATACCGAAGAGAATGTTTTGAAAAATGTCAAAAATTTGTGTTGTGGATTCTCTTTTGTGAAATCACTTCTCAGAGATCTTTGATGCCAGAAATATTAGACTTTATTTTACAACAAAGCCGAGCCCCCTCTGCAGAAGGTCGCTCCAAAATCGACTGGTACTGTGATCTATTCATGATTCCCTCCACCTTAAAGGGTTAGTTCACCCAAAAATGAAAATTATGTCATTAATGACTCACCCTCATGTCGTCCCAAGCCCGTAAGACCTCCGTTCATCTTTGGAACACAGTTTAAGATATTTTAGATTTAGTCCGAGAGCTTTTTGTCCCTCCATTGAAAATGTACGTACGGCACACACTCTTTGTCCAGAATGGAAATAAAGACATCATCAAAGTAGTCCATGTGACATCAGTGGGTTAGTTAGAATGTTTGGAAGCATCGAAAATACATTTTGGTCCAAACATAACAAAAACTACGACTTTATTCAGCATTGTATTGTCTTCCGGTTCTGTTGTTGATCCGCGTTCACGATTCCGCAGTGACCCTGCTGACGTAAGACGCTGATGACGTGTTATCTGGTGCGCCCGAGCTTCGTTTACAGTTTGAGGGAGACGGGCGCTGTATTCAAGCTATTCTACATTGTTTGTATTTTTGTATTGCTATATTTTTTTTTAAAATGGTGCGTAGGTGTGCATGTCGCGGATGTCCTAATCTCCAGATAACACGTCATCAGCGTCTTACGTCAGCAGGGTCACTGCGGAATCGTGAACGCGGATCAACAACAGAACCGGAAGACAATACAATGCTGAATAAAGTCGTAGTTTTTGTTATGTTTGGACCAAAATGTATTTTCGATGCTTCCAAACATTCTAACTAACCCACTGATGTCACATGGACTACTTTGATGATAAGTGGACTCTTTATTTCCATTCTGGACAAAGAGTGTGTGCCGTACGTACATTTTCAATGGAGGGACAAAAAGCTCTCGGACTAAATCTAAAATATCTTAAACTGTGTTTCAAAGATGAACGGAGGTCTTACGGGCTTGGGACGACATGAGGGTGAGTCATTAATGACATAATTTTCATTTTTGGGTGAACTAACCCTTTAACTAAAGCCCCAGTTCCAGCTAAAGAAAAGCATGCTTATTCGCGGGTATGGTGTTGTGTTTGCACTAAATACACCTCTTACAAATTGGGTGGGGGGGTCGTTTCGTCAGAAAAGGCTTGCATCTTGCCACCCTGCCCCAGCCTAGACAGTTGGAGAATACGAGAGATAGTTATCACATGTAGGGAGCAACCAGTACTTGGCTGTTGTGCCACAGGCCTACTTTCTTGACTTGTTGATGACTGTCTTTACTGTGTTCCATACAATATCTAATGCCTTGGAAAAAAATGTTAGCCTTCGCCTAAGCAATACATCTCTTTGTGGCCCATGGCTCTTGTAGTAGCATGCAAAAATCAGTCAGTTTAAATTTAGCTCAAAGAGCAAATGCTTATACATCAGAATCAGTTCCTTTAATTTTCATTTTAAAGTTCCAAAACATGATCTGTCACCAAGACTTGGAGTGATGTGAAAGAGTGCTACATAAGTCTACAAACCACTCGTGTGGTTTAATGAGAACACAGACCATCTGTTAAAGTAATCTGCTGAACACTGTAAAATAATACTGTTAATGCAAGTTTAGACTTTATCAGTATTCATTTCATGCTGCAAGCGGTCTTGTTTTATTATTACAGTATCACATCAAGCCTGTTTTATTTTAGTCAGAACAGGTCTAAGAAATCCCCTCAAAAATCCCC
This sequence comes from Gila orcuttii, assembly GCA_026230005.1. Lineage (NCBI taxonomy): Eukaryota > Metazoa > Chordata > Actinopteri > Cypriniformes > Leuciscidae > Gila > Gila orcuttii. Next base: position 16,537,114 of record JAPDVR010000015.1, on the reverse strand, counting down.
ATGAAAAGCACCAATCATTTTGGTTCATTTCAGCTTCCACTGTAATATCATCTGTTGCTAGAGAAGAAGGACTTTTGAATATCCTTCACTGGCCATGAAATACTGTTCACTGCTGCCTCCCTCTGTCTGCAAGAGCTTCTCCATTTCTACATGCTTCAAAAACAACTCTAGAGCACCACCTAGAGGATTTTCAGTGTGATTTTTAAAATTCTCAAAACCTAAACAGAACCTACAAGCTTTCCGAAATATAATCAATGGATATTACCATGATATTGGTGTTTATATTCAGTATATTTAGTATAGTATATTTAGTTCAGTTATATTTTTATATTTAGTTAATATTCATAATATATAGTCCTAAAATCAATGTACTGCCCCTCTTGTATTTTGCATTACTTTTGATTTTACATGTTCCTGGTTCAACATTTTGTTGATCCTGTAACAACATTCTTGTCAGAAAGTTTAGACCTAACCATATCCCCACCACCCTACCCATAAATTATCCCTAAAATCAAAAGGAAAGGAAAGATGAATAACACTGATGTAGAAGTATCTAACCCTTGTAAGCCTAAACATGACATAAACTGTAAACTTGTCCCTCAAATCTGATTGGTTGATTGGAATATTGTTCCAGGATCAACAAAGATGTTGATCCAGGAACATGTTGTTCTTGGTGAATTAACGTTCACTGACATGAAACATACCTTCAAATACTTTTGATGTCCTTCTTGATAAGGGTTAGTTCACCAAAAAAATGAAAATTCTGTCAGTATTTACTCACCCTCATTTTGTTCAAACCCCGTAAGACTTTCGTTCATGTTCGGAACACAAATTAAGATAATTTTGATGAAATCTGAGAGCTGTTTCACTCCTTCATAGGCTTCTAGGTAATTCTGCCGGCCCAGAAAAGTTAGTAAAGACATCGTTAAAATAGTCCAAGTGACTACAGAGGTTCAACCTTAAGTTTATCAAGCGACGAGAATACTTTTTGTGCGCAAAAACAAACAAATATAATGACTTTATTCAACTATTCATTTACTTTTTTGAAAATGTTTGGGCCTCTGACGTGAGTTCACGAGAGCGCCACGACGCATGCGCGAGAGTCCAGTGGTGGCGTGCTTTACACCACTGCATCCAACATCACCTAGTGCAATGCAAAGTGTTGAATGCAGTGGTGTAAAGCACGCCACCACTGGACTCTCGCGCATGCGTCGTGGCGCTCTCGGCCATGGAACCCATTCCATGAAGCTCTCTACGCACTGTTCTTGAGCTAATCTGAAGGCCACACGAAGTTTGGCTTCTGTAGCTATTGACTCTGCAGTTGGAGATTTTTTCGCACTGTGCACTACAGCATGCGCTGTGATTTTACGTGGCCTACCACTTCGTGGCTGTTCCCAATTCTTTCCATTTTGTTAAAACACCACTAACAGTTGACCGTGGAATATTTAGTAGTGAGGAAATTTCACAAATGGACTTATTGCACAGACGGAACACCTGAATTCAATGATTTGGAGGGGTGTCCCAATACTTCCTAATGTACCCAATACTGGCAATCACCAGGCATGGGTGATAAAACGGTATCGGTATTTATCGACGGTACACCATTGATGGCAACGATATAACATTTTTCCGATATAGCGCTCAATATTCAATGCTTCACGGACCGTTTATCAGTTTGGACCATCAATGTCAGTGTTACTACACAGCGCTAAGAGATCCAGTAAAGCAAGCATTTGAATTCGCCACAGAAGTAAAACATCGCTGCGAGATCTAGTGAGAAGCATTCAAATATCTCTGTTATTAACGGATCAAACAGTGCTGAAGTGGAAACCAGGAGAAACATTGTGCCATGAATGAACTAGTTATAGGCTTTAAGTCCACAGATCATTCATCATGGATTTAATGTAGTAACACTAACTGTAAGTTAACCATGGAAGTTTGGCAGGAATAGAAAAATGCTTTCAAGTATGTCCCACATCTTTTTTCAGCATTTCAAAACTCAAATATTATCATATTTAAATGTTATTTTTAATGTGATGACCAAAACATTATTTGTTCATCCTTCAAATATATTACCCCCATTTATAAACCTAAAAGTTTCAAGACGTAGGAAAACACACTTATTTAAAAAATAATTTTCCTTTTAATATATATATTTTTTAAATCTAGGAAATTTTGGGCATTTCTTTCTTTTTGCTGTATCGAAAATGTACCTAACTGTGACACCACTGTGTCGTATCGAACCGTGAATTTAAACTTTTCTACTTTTCTTTAAAATAAAAAGGTTATAAAAAAATTCAATGATTATCGATACCGAACGATATGAAACATTATATCGTGATAATTTTTGTATATCACACAGCCCTAATATATATATATATATATATATATATATATATATAATGACATTGATGGTATTGTACCTCACTGTAAAAAATGTACCTGTTAATTTGCAGTAAAATACTGGCAGTTGTGGTCCCAGCCATTTACCGTAATTTTGCTTTTTTTTCTATTTTACAGCTGTTCTGTAATTTTACAGTAAAATACTGGCAGCTGTGGTTCCATCCAGTTAGCCCAATTCAACAGTACTAATACTGTTGCTCATTTTACAGCTTTACCGCAATTCAACCATTTCAATACCGTTTTAAATTGTACTTGCAGCAATGGTTACAGCTATAATTCTACAATATATAAAAAATAATACATTACATAAACAATAGGCTATAATAAATTATACATTATATACTACATATACTATGTTACTGACATGCTATTTTTCACTAGATGGAGAGAAAATCAAGAAGAAATAGATTATGGTACATCATTTATGGGGTGAGAATTGTTGCATTATTCCAAATAAATAGATTGAGATCGACAAATAAATGTAAAGAGATTCACAAAAATATATCAAATTCACAAATAAATAGATTAAGATCCACAAATAAATGTAAAGAGTTTCTCAAAAAATTATAAAACTCAAAAATAAATAAAATTATATTTGCAAAATATTTGCATATGTGTTTATGCCACAAACTAAACTCTGCCTGGCATTTATTTGTGAACCGCTTTCTGTGTATTTGTAAATCCCCTCACGCATTTGTGAATCGATTCCTGTGCATTTGTAAATCCACTCACGCATTTGTGAATCGATTCCTGTGCATTTGTAAATCCACTCACGCATTTGTGAATCGATTCCTGTGCATTTGTAAATCCACTCACGCATTTGTGAATCGATTCCTGTGCATTTGTAAATCCACTCACGCATTTGTGGATTTTGAAACACTTCTAGCGTCGACGTGCAGATAAATCCACAAATAAGTGGACTCCACCCACCGTTTACTCAAGACATTTGCTGCGTCCCAATTCGCCTACTTATACTACGCCCTAAAAGTATGTACTCTTTTTGTGAAGAAAAAGTACATACTTTTGAGTGTGTAGCAAAAGAGCAGGCAAGCTTTGGGACATACTACTTCGTCATCTTTAACGGACAGCTCTGTCGCGTGCATCACCGTAAACTGCCGCCCTGTCAATCATCTCGTCACAGTTAAAATCCTCCATTCAATCTAATATAATTTCTTACCGTTTCAGAGAGAAATGTTGTAGCTCGTTCATCTGCCAGTCATGGGTCGTTCATGCGGAGACTCTCACTCATGTGTTTGCAATTTGAATGTAATGATGCATTTAAAATTTAATGGCTAAACGTATCTTTACAAAAGTTCACAATGCTGCTGCAGATGCAATATAACGTAGCCAACATTGAATAAATAAATTTTCGTCAGGTTATACAGGTTATACTGATAATTAATCACTTAAACCCCTTTATCTAAACCTCTCTACACAACCGCCGGACTCGCGCGTCCTCCATGTCTGTAGTTTTTTAACACTTTTCACTCGTGTTTGTAGTTCTAACCGAATCCTCGTCCAACGCGCGATGGGTTGTGGGCAATATCAGCCGTTAGAGTGTGCATCGATCTACACTTCGGATTCTGACCAGATAAAGTAGACCATCCGGGTCTCTTTGGAACACTCATTTCAACATACTACGATTTGGGACGTACTAGTTCTATTTTCGAATACTATTTAGGATAGTATGCGAATTGGGACGCAGCAAATCAGATTACGGCCACATTGAGCTGACCAATCGTAGCACGTTCTCGCTACAACCAATCACATTAGGCTTTACAATCAGAGTGGTCTTGCCCTGAAATAACTTTGCTCATTCATCTGCATTGGTTCAAATAGGAATTGTAAGGCTAAGGCCCATAAAATTGCTTTAGTAAAATGTTTAAAATTTGGATTTCGTTAGAGTTAGACTGTGTATCAAGCCAAGACACATTTTTATAAGCCTTTGAAAATGCTAGAGAAACAGCACTTACATTATGGGAACAACGCGTTATGGAAGCGTCACGTTATTCATGATAAATCAGAAAAGCATCAATACGTTGCTGACTAATGAATAACTAGATTCAACCTCGTAATAAATACGCAAGTTTGTGTAATATAGGGGAAATTACTGTCACAACAGCTTTTCCCACTTCTTCAGTCAAGTTTTAAATATGCAGCAGGTCCGTGGATCTAATGATTAAATATGTATCATGCATTTAAAACTGAAATGCCCAGCAGACAAGTGATTGGAATTTATCCGTTAAAACACTTGATCACACAAATAATATTTCAAATCAGACTTAATAATATTATATTGTAAAAGTTACGTGCAGCATCCAAAATAAATGCAAAGATGTATTTTTTTTTCAGCATTGCATTATCCACTTAAAACCCCAGTAGCCTACACGCTGTTACATCTTCAATGATGGTCATTTGGGCTGATATTTTGTCTTCTACATAATATTTATGTCCTATAGCTAACTATTTGTCACAACGATTGTGCTTTAAAAGACAAAATCATCCATTTTGTAGTTTCTCAACATCATGTCTACCCCGTGCGAGGCTGTCTACACTGGACAAAGCAAATGTGCAAATGATGTGTCCTCGTGTAGTTGTGTAGTAGCCGCTACTTCAGAAGAAGAACGGGTATCCGTTTACTATCAATGAATCATCGTGTCGCCCTGCACCGCGTCCAGTACACTATCACGAATTTTCATGTAGCCAGCATAGTCAGTAAAGAATATTATAGACACGTCATATATCTGCAGGTAAGAAAACAGACGTCATGGGCAAAATGTGTTAACATTGCAAACATGTTAGTTTTACATGATTTGAAACTGCTACGGCAGCAGGGAAGATAATGGGCTATTTGCTTTTGACGTGCCGCTTGAGACTAGGGATCTGTGATGATCATAATTTGTGTGTCATCCTGAGTTAATAATAAAGAATAATAAATATAAAGAAGCCTCAAACTCCAACAATCTTTTGGAAACGGGGTGTTTTAACCACTCAATTTGAATGAAGCGCCCATTACAGCTCCTTTCAGGGGTGAAAATATCAGCAAAATAAATCGGATCTAGTTCTCTTCCCGAATGTAAAGCCTAACGTGATTGGTTGTAGAGAGAACATGCTACGATTGGTCAACTCAATGTGGCCGTAATCTGATTATCTCGAGTAAACGGTGGGTGGAGTCCACTTATTTGTGGATTTATCTGCACGTCGACGCTAGAAGTGTTTCAAAATCCACAAATGCGTTAGTGGATTTACAAATGCAAAGGAACCGATTCACAAATGCGTGAGTGGATTTACAAATGCACAGGAACCGATTCACAAATGCGTGAGTGGATTTACAAATACACAGAAAGCGGTTCACAAATAAATGCCAGGCAGAGTTGTGTTTGTGGCATAAAAAACACATTTTTCAAAATATATTTTTTTATTTGCAAATATCATTTCATTTATTTGTGAGTTTTATCATTTTTTGTGAAACTCTTTACATTTATTTGTGGATCTTAATCTATTTATTTGTGAATTTGATGTATTTTTGTGAGTCTCCTTACATTTATCTATTTATTTGGAATAATGCAACAATTATCACCCCATAATCATTTGCTATTTATTAAAACACAGGCAAAAAATAGGCATTTATAAATTGGCTGAAACCCAAACTGAATCTCAGAATAAATACAAAATGTAAGTTAAAAAGAAAAATAGCACTTGTTTTAACAAACACAAATCCTTTAAAGAATTTGTCAAAAAATTAAATGTCCATTATTCATTTACCTTGAAGCCATCTCAGATGTGCACGACTGCCCAACACAATTTTTAAACCATATGAATTTTTTTTCCATAAATAAAGTTGATAAGTTGATAAAGCCACATCTTTAATCTCAGTATTGAAAAATAGGGATGCTCCGATTGATCAGACGCCGATCATGATCGGCCGATATTGGCTAAAAATAGATTGATCGGCGAACCCCAAAAGCGCCGATCAAAAAAGCCGATCACGTGACGTAAATTACTCGCGCGACTTTTTCCCACCTGCATGCGTGGCGCACGGGCACACAACAGCAGAGTGGAGCTTGGCAGTGGCAACATGAGTTCTCCTTCACCGGAACGAATAGGGAGTCTCCCAACGGATTGAAGAGTGAAGACCGTGCACCGCGCGAGCCACAACAGAACGCGGTATCTGCGCCACTGATCGCTGCGGCAACGAGCACTTTGATCACTTGATAAGAAAAAAAAAACATTTCAGCGCTAGATCGCCTCTTATTTAACAAATGAACAAAATGAATGCTCTGAGTTAACTGGAGATGTTTTTATTTATTTGTATTGGTACATTCCTGCCGCGAGATGTTTCAAAAGGTGTTTTTTTTTTTTTTATCTGACGTAGTTGGTTCCTCAACTACATCAGATTACGATTATTTTATTTAATGCCATGTCAGCATTCAAAGCTATTTTCATAAAAATACAAATATCATATAAATACAATAAAACAAAACAAATATAAACAAGAAGTCATTTTATACAATATATATTTTTAAATGAACATATGATAAAAAATCCAAAACCTTTTCAGGCATAATCTCATTAAATATGTCCTTTAATGAAGTAACTTCATAAAAGAGCATTCTGCTCAACTACATCAGACGTTCATAATAATAACAGAAAAAAACTTGCCATAGTTTTGTCCTTTTATCAGTAGCCAGTTTTGGTGTAACAAGTTGTACATTTTGTTGCCAATTAGTAAATGTAGTGGGTGTATTAAGAGGCTACAATTTCCAAATATGCCTAAGTGTAACTTGATCCCCTCCCATTAGGCTGATCTGATGTGTGTTGGTCTGCCTGATCCCTCTTTGTTTGGAATAATTTAATGTTACTCTGCCTTATTTGGGAAAGCTGGCCTAGAGTAGCCTTAAGACATCTCATTTTCTAAATACAATTAAATAAACACATTTCTACAAATGGTGCAAACTCTGCTAGATTATAGATAAAAGATTCCCATTCCCCTGCCATTCTGTGATCGGCAGTGATCGGCAATCGGCAGATCATGATTTTGGTGATCGGTAATCGGTGATCGGCCCCAAAAATGCTGATCGGAGCATCTCTATTGAAAAAGGTATTTTTCCTTTAGCTTGGAAAGATGCAAAGGTTATTCATCTACAGAAAAATGCAGCACTGGGTTTTAATGGTAATAATAGTCGACCAATAAGTTTGCTACCAGTTCTTAGCAAATTATTGAAAATGATAGTTTGTGTTGTGAGCAAATTCAATTCGGGACAAATGTGGGCAAAATCCTTTTTATTTATTTTTTAAAAATACTTTACTTAATCTGGAGCAATACAAGACTTTTCCTAAGTTTGCCATCTGAACACACACAAAAAGAAATTGACTCAAATCTACAATGTTAAGTGGGTGAAAAAAAAAAAAAAACACGTAATCCCGCCTTCATGGACAAAAATGGACACCCATAGGAATGAATGGGAAAAACTGTAATTCAGAGCTTTTTTCTGTCAAATAAAAATCAATAGATCCAACACAATGCATATCATACATACACACAAATATAGGAGTGATCCTGTACAACATTCTCAATGTGGCAAACACTCACACTCACACAAACAAAGCATTCAATGAGCCTATAACAAAGCTGTTTTTTGTTTTTTAAATAAAAAGTCACTCACACATATTTACAAAAACAAAGAATTGTGAATGAGCCAACGACTGACCTTTTTTTTATTTTTGTTCCAATCAACCACCTGTGCACACATGATCTACTACTTTGTCTTTTCCTTATAACATGGTCATATTTGTCTAAGCATATTTTGGCATCTTTGTATAGTCTCACCTAACACAGATATATATATTTTTATATTAAAATATATATATTACAACTTTTTTGTTAATTTTATACCAACATTAGACACCAGGGGTGCTTCTCAATTCTTATTTGTGCATCCTGGGAAGGGAAGGCTGCAAGGAAAGAAAATGAGGACGGAGGAATCGAAGGAAAGCTTTTTTTATACATTAGAATACTTGATCACTGGAGCATCACTCCACTGAGTAGTCAGCAGCGCTCAAAGGATCTGGCCTTAAGTTGTTAAAGTTTGGCTTTAAGAAATTCATAAAAAAATAATAATGAAGCAAGATACCCTGTTGAAATATGTGAGATGTGTGGTTTATATAAACTGCAAAGATAAAGTATAAATTAAAATGATTGTGACTGATGTGAAGAGGGAGGAGAATTTATACGAGCGTCATGTTTAGTAGAGAAAACCTTTCCGCATACAATACACCTGTGTATCCTTACTCGTGACTCCTCAGAAAGCCTCCTCACTCCTCGCGGTGCAATTAGGCAATTACAGAATTGAGATGACCTTTAAGATGGCTGAGCTTGATTGGTTTCCGGGTCATAGAATGGAGGACGGAGGAGCGAGGAGACGAGGAGGGATATTGAGAAGCACCCCAGATGTCACAAAAGTCACCACATTTTTTGGTTTTGGCTATCAGAACTTTTTTTTATTGAAGTTAAAGAAATAATTAATACAACATAAAAATAAGCATAATTTACATAGAAAATATGGTAGTACTTTTAGAGGTAAATAAATTCAAAAATATTAAATTGATCATTGACAACCATAAATTGATCGTTTTTATTATATCGAAGATAGTGATATAACATTAAAAAAAAAAAATTTGGAATGGATCACACCTGAGACCTCTGTGCCCAAATTTGTCCACGAACAAGGGATTAAGGGCTGCAATGTGAATACGGCTTGAGGGTTAAGGAGAATAATTTGCTCATAATTTGACGACTTAGTAGGAGCAGTATTGTTAGATTTTAGCTCAGCTTTTGATGTACTGGATCATAAATTATTGCTGGATAAACTGAAATGTTAAAAATTTACTTCTCATACTGTACATTGGTTTAAACTTTAACTGTCTAATGGAACAATGTATATTTTATAATGGAAGTTATTCAAATGTGAAAGAGATGCAATGTGGTGTGCCTCAAGGAAGTTGTTTAAGACCATTGATCTTCCTCTTGCTTTAAAGTGTGCATGTACAGTCTTGTATGCAGATTAGGGCTGGGCGATATGGCCAAAAAATTATCAGTCGATATCGATAATTATCACGATAAATGTCAAATCTTTATTTCTTTCAAGTATAAAGACAGATTTTTGCTCCTAGGTGAGCGTTAATTGTGGTTTTAAACTATAAATGAATAATAAGTTGGTTCTAAACATAGTACCAAAAGCATTGTGTTTGCATCAAAAGTTAAATTTGTCTGTAAAGAGTGTGCCTATTTAACAGGTAGAGGAAATAAGACTTCTTGGAGTTATATAGACAGTTGGCTGAAGTGGTCAAAACAGAGAAAATATGGTAACAGGTAAAAAATGGTTCTTGCTTAGATTATTGCCCAGTGGTGTGGTCGAGTGCATCAAGTAAAGACAAACAATTGAACTAATTGAAAAATTACAATTAGTCTGGAACAGAGCGACACGACTTACTATAAACTGTAATAGAAGGGTTAATATAATAAGAATGCACTGGTGAAGGATTGTCTCTCTGCTGTTTTATAAGAAATATTGTTTAGAGTTCCTAATGTCATGTACTCTCAACTTTTGTATAGTAGTAATCATAATTTAACAGCAGGCATCCATAATAGGGATGTTTTTATTTCCTGTTTCGAAAACCACTGCAAAACAATGGACTGTAATGAATAGAGGAATGAAAATATGGAATGATTTACCATTGATATTACATATTTTGTAACAAGAAAAACTAGTTTTAAAAAATATTTAAAGGAATATTTAAATGGCACAATATAAAGTAAATTGTTGATTTTGATATTTGGAATAAATGTTGGGTTAGTATGTTTCATTGACTTGACTTTTTATTGTTGTTGATTAAATGCAGTTTTGTATTTTTTACTTGTTGGGACCCCAGGAAGAGTAGCCACTGCCTAGGTAGTGGCTAATGGGGATCCAAATAAACAAATACACTTATATCATAGACGGAAAAGACCATTTACAGCGAATACATGCAATTTACAAAGGAAAATTTGGTTTTTAAAGTTTTTTTGACAGTTATAGCACCATGTCTTGCCTGATCTCCACCACTTTTATTAGGTGTCCTTAAAGTGTGCCCATAAATATGTGTCAAATTTGTTGTAAATATCTCATTTTGTTTTGAAGTTTAGACACTTATATTTGATAATAAAAATAAAAATGATCCATGGGCAACATTGATTGGATTTTTTTGTCAGTTCCTATCTTAATTTTGACATTTGGGCGTTATTGTTTAGCTATTGATCTATGTTTTCAAATTTCCTGTGGTGGTTTAGTTTCAATCGGACTAATGGTTTCGGAAAATAATCACAAGTTTTTTAAGCGCTAAATGACACCATTACACAAACCATAAAGTGAAACCTGAAATGTTTGTTATCGTTGGACTCAGCAAGGATTCAGGAGTCTAAGGATGTCATTCCCGTGAAAAACGCTGGCTTGAAACTTCTCAGGTTCCTTCAGGGCATTGTGCCGATGACACATACTGAGTTTTTTGAGATACGCCAATGTTCTCATAGACTATCATGGCACCCTGGACAAAGACACTGCATGCCAATATTCATCAGACTAACGGTTGGGTGCGGTTATTGCCATTTTCACGAGTTCCCTGTTATAGCGCCACCAAGTGGTCATGTGTTTTTTTCATGTGACTTCAGATTGAGCTCATAAACATGTGTCCCGAGTTTAGTGAAAATATCTCTTTCCGTTCAGAAGTTATAGCCGTTTTGGTAAAAGTGCCCCTGGTTACATCAAATATTTTGGTTCCACTTAGCGACCGTGAATTGAAATTTCGAATTTTTTTTCTTTTTGTTAGTCACTCTACAGAGAATATTTCTGCAGTGGTTTGGTTCTAATCAGGCCAGAAACATAAGAGTAGTTCGCAAAAGTACTCGAAAATGGCACAAGAAGGGCAAGCAAATCCGAGGCATGTATTTTGTCCACCTTGAGCCAAGGATTCCAACGATATAAGACAATAGAGTTTACGCCAAACGGTTTATGGGTTCTGAGCCATTTCGTACTTTTGAATGCTGTAGCGCCCCCGTCAAGCCGATCGTGGCGGGCCTTGGTGACGTTGTAGGCGGTGTGAGTACTACCAGCCTTCAAAGTTTCAAGTCTCTACGACTTACGGTTCGGTCTGCCTGATCAGTTTTAGATGGAGAATGCTGCATTATGGGAAAATTAACAGTAACAATAGGGTTTCAGTGCTACACGCTTGAACCCCTAATAATAAAAAGGGCCAAAAAGGCCTATAAAAAAACCTACAGGGTCTCAGCACTTGACGCTTGAGCTGCTGCTAACAAAATCTTTATCGAGTCTTTTAACATGTACCTCAGAGAGGAAAAAGGTAGTTTTTTTTTTGCATTCTCGTCATTTATCATGCAAATGTGGTGTTTTTTGGTGTGTTTTTTTAACCTTTTAAACTGTAATACCTCCACTGATGGTCCGATCGCCGTAAAAGTTTGCACACTTCTTTAGAATAATATGGCGCACATGCTCAGCTAATTTGGTGAAGTTCTGAGGAGAGCAGACCATTTTTCAGTCATTTAAATGTAATTTCGCAACGAATAATATGGAGCATTTTTTCACCTTTATAACAGTTGAAGTGCCACCAATGGCCCGACATCCATGAAAGTTTCCAAGCTTCTTTAGGATCACGTGACGCATACGCATGCCCGATTTTGTGAAGTTAAGGGAGTTAAATGCTTTTTTGTATTCATGCAGAACACATCTTTTTTTCTTCCTTTTTTTACATATACGAAAATTAAGAGAAAAATACCTACAGCTCAAAACGTTTTTGAGTTGGTTGGATTAAACAATAACAAATAAATACTGGCCCCGTCCATTTTGACCCAGGCCTATGGTGACTAGTGAATGATTTTCATTTTAGCAGTTCATCCAATAAGCAGCCCGAGAAAAGCTTTGAGTGAAAGCTTCTCAGCCAATCAGCAGCTTCTACCCTACGTGTGGACTCTTAAGCCTGCCCACAGACTGCATCGTCACCACAAGTGATCCAATGAAATGAATGACGTTGGCGCGCAAGCTTTTCAAAGCAAGCTCTATGGGGCCGTTTACACCTGGCCACTTCATGCGTTTTCTGTGATCGGATAGCTATCCGATCATGAAAACACCAGGTGTAAATGCCCTCCGAAACGCATTCGAGACGGATTTAAATCCGATCACTCAAACCACTTCAGGAGGAGGTCTGGGCCGCATTCCAGACGAAACTGGACTAGTGTAAATGCATCTGGTTTTTGAAACCACATATGTAGATTTATCTCCTCCCAACAATGCTTAAAAAATAAACGAGTGATAGGTTATGTCATGTTATAGCCAGATATGACGGCGCTACTGCAGCATCGCCACAGATGAGCAGCTGAGCGATCTATTCATCAAGCCAACGTGCAAACTACCGCAAATCAAAGTCGCAGACGCTTAAGACACAATCATCTTCATTTAAAGTAAAGAAACGGAATGATCTCACCAGTGCAGTTGCCGCTCTCTCTTATTGCGGTCTTTGATTTTGAAATTAGCTGATGATCAATAAAATGTAGCTCATATCTGTTGCTTTCAGTGACGTCAACTTCATTAAATCTGCATATAGCGCGGTAATTGAAGATCGGATTTATTTCCGTTTTGCGAAAAACACATTTATGTGTCCAGATGTAAATGGAATCGTTTTGATAAATCAGATAACTATCCGATCTGAGAAAACGCATGAAGTGGCCAGGTTTAAACAGCCTGTAAGGTCGCGCTCGATCAGGCCAATGGGGGTCGTCCGACCAGCATGGAAGGGCTCTGTGTGTTACAAGTCTTTTCTCGCAGCAAAGTATTTTTGGTTAAATTCAATACATTTTGTCATATGTATTAACTCGTTATTTCATCTGACTCCATAAATGAAAAGGGTTTAATGATATCTGTGCATCATTAAATGTGAGCAAATGTTTTACTATTCTTTTAAACTCTTGAATGAAAATAATGTCAAAGTCAATTAGAATAATCAAATATCACAATTTAATGTCAGGTAAATGTATCATTACAATTTCATAATCAATGCAAAACATCAAATGCTCTAGAACAAAGAGGAAAATGTTTACCCGACAAGAAATACGTGAGGCCGAGAGACTCGGCTCTCGACCTCACAGGCTGATCTGGATACAGAAAAGAGCCTAGAGCTCCCGCTGTGTTTCATTATATACCCAGACCTCATTTCAAATCTAAACATGGTTCACAGTGGAAATTTGCATTCAGTCAAATGGTCAGAAGGTGTTAACTCAAAGAAACTTCTTCAGAACTTTATTACCTTTTGGTTTACTTCTTTGGGAATGAGACATTTGTACCAGTCGCACTGAGACATTTCAAATAATACCAAACATGTATAAAACTCGATGATAATCGTTCACATTAAACCATTTAGATTCTTGTGTGAGTTTGGGAGATCTCACCACGAGTGGGGGTCGAGGGAAAGAGATGTAAATTAGAATGATTCTGAATTGAGACTTGCGTCTCGAATGGTGGACATTAGAGGGTCCAAATGGTAATTTCCTTTGTTCTCTCAGAGAGGAGGCTTCTCCTATATTCTTACAATTTTCCAGTCTTACAAGCCCCATTGAGACTAGGGCTGGGGTGGGGCGGTATGGATTTTTTCTAACCGCGGTTGAAAAGCAAGATATTCCCGCGGTATAGCGGTAAACCGCTTTAAATACACCCCCCCCCCCCCCTCCCGACAGACTTTCGCGCACACACCAGAAGTCGTTATTTCTAGACAGACTTTGTTAAATATTGTCACCTACATCTGAAAAAAACAAGCCTAATTTGAAATAGTCAAATTTTCATCAAGCGGTAATTTGGCATGAATTTATGCCACAAACTAAACTCTGCCTGAATACATTTCCTTATTTAAGAATATTCTCAGATATATTCGCATTGAATATATCATTTTCAGGAGAATACATTATGATGTTCACATTGGAAATGAAAGATGAACACCTTTTCCAACATGTGTTAATTAAAAAAAATTATATTCCATATTTATGTTTACATAATATAAAGTTATTTTTTATTGAATCTATGTCGATTATATGAAAAGTGAACAGCATGAGTAAGATAGGATCATAAGATGGGTCAGACATGATTTTGACCACTTTATTAAGTTTTGTTTTGTAGAAAGCCTTTCTTTAAATTAAATTTCGTTTTGTATAAATTGTATCTTAATTTTAATCACTGTTACATTAACTAATTGCCTGGAATTAATAAATAAGAAGCAAATATAGCAGACATATAATCAGGACTCAGGAGGACGTGCGATCTCTTGCGCGTGAACTGGAGCTCGTCTCATAAATGAACCGAAACTCAGGGTATAGGCTAGGCCTACTTGCCTCACAGACATGAGAAATAAATAGAAAGTTTAAAATGTCTACTTGTAAACAAAATTCAAAACGAAGTGATAAAATTTTAGGCTACAGTAGCCTAGTCAGGTAAGGTCAGGTTTGCCGATGTGCGTTATCTATTTATTTATTTATTTATTTGTATCCCTGTGCACCGATCGGAGACGGAGTTCACTGCTGATATTCTGGGGATACAACATCGCCAATAGGCTAAACTAGGGACTTTAGCCTTTAAATATCTTTGCTGCATTGAATCAGTCTCCTTTCTAGAACAGCCAAGAGCTTTCTAGCCTCGCGGCAGCAGCGCCTTGCATCGCTCATAGACCTTAAAACAGTCAGCGCCGCGGATGCGGTTTCGAAAATTGATCAAAAAAACTTTGGTGGGATAATGAACAGATAATGAGTTTTGAGATGCGGTTGCGGATGAAATAATAATAGCCCATCCGCGCATCTCTAATACAAATGGAATGTTATTATGTGTCATGGAACATTGCGCTTCCCAACTCGTGAAAGGTCGGATTTGCTCCATCTTTTGATGATACGTTTTGTTTAGAAAACCTTGAATCCATGCAAGACACAATATCATTAGACATAATCCATGTCATTAGAATCAATGAATCCATGTCATTAGACACAACGTGCACACATGTGCAGGCCAATGTTTTTTTTTTTTTTTTGCGGTGATGACGGTGACAAGCTCAGACCCGCGGTTGGAGTCACGTGACCGCGGTATTGCGGTAATGCGGTAACCGTCCCAGCCCTAATTGAGACAGACACAGACGGTAGCTATTAGCAAATATGAAAAGCAAAGCAATCTGTTTTACGTTACCGCTGTTTAACCAGCGCAACATATTTGCGATGTCATTAAAGGTGCAGTGTGTGATTTTTAGCGACATCTAGCGGTTCGGCTGCGAGTTGCACTAATGGCTCAGCCCACTGCTCACCCCTCCCTTTCGAAGAAGCTACGGTTGCTGAAACGGGACAAACATATCGTCGTCTGAGACAGCAGAGAATATTAGCCAGAGTAAGCCAAGAGTGTGTAACATTGTCACTGTTTCTGTACCACAGTCCATTATAAACCACATCATGGATAAAGTTTACAAAGCCATAGTCAGGTGAGGATCAAGGGTAGTGGTCGACTGATATATCGCCACGGCCGATATATCGGCCGATATTTGGCTTTTTTTAAATATCGGCATCGGCCGATAAGTTTTTCTGATTGGCCGATGTGTTGGAAGTGGGACTTTTATTTTGACGGCGCTGCAGACTTTTATTTTGACGGGCGGCGCTGAGAACACCAGCACCTGAGAAGAGAACGGCAGCGCCTGAATCTGATCACACAGAGCTCACTCACATTCTCCGTCTCTCTGTCAGTCATATCTAATACTTTGTTAGACAGAACCGGTGGCTACAGAACTGGAAATCAAAGAAAGTAAATGGTATGCGAAAAAGTAATGCGTTTGCTTTTATATTATTTGTAACCGAAAAGGCAAACAATCAGACTAAAATACTTTCTCATTTACCGTCAACATTCAGCAAATGCGCATCTACATAATTTAAACAAATCTCTGAATATCTAATAAACATTTAATTTCACAAACCTTGCAGATTTAATCGAATCCAGCTGTGATATCTTGTGAAGTGTGCATTTGTAGCCTGCATAAACGCGTTCCTGCGAGAGTGACGGTCCGTGCAAAGTGAGTAACGTTAAATGCGAACAGAAGGGGAGAAAGATGGCGTCGTAGAGTGAACACGTCTTTTGGCGAGCTCTCGGGACATTAGTTCAAATATTCGATTAATTATTATTTTCACTCAGCAGAATCATTCTACGAGCTTAAATGGTTTTTGTGCCATGTCTTTAGATCAATATTTTTCAAAAGGATCTGACAGAATGCCGAAAGCTAAGAAGAATGTGCCGAAAAGTTCTACTATCAGCGGCGGCAAGCAGGGTGCTGATATGAGCGACGCGAGCATGAGTCGTGAGGAGGAAAGTTCCAACTCTACCTTGCTCTGGATAAATTAACTGAAAACATTACGAAGGTATTAGATGAGAAAGTGATTACTGTTCTAGCCGCGATAAATGATCAAACCGTTCAGTTCCAAGCCTTGGTGGAGAGAGTGGGCCAGGCGGAGGAACGACTAGCTGGTGTGGAAAATTCAACGGAATCTCTGCAGGACACCATGGCTGATCTCCATAAAAAAATGAACGAAATGTCAAAGCACATCGACGATCTGGAGAATCGCGGGCGTAGGTGTAATTTGCGTCTTATCGGTCTTCAGGAGGGCGTGGAAGGAAGTGATCCGGTGCACTTCTTTGAAAGGTGGTTGCCCGATTATTTAAAGATTGCAACGAAGGCTGGACGGATTAAACTTGATCGTGCTCATCGCGCTTTAGCGCCATTACCAGGACCTAAGCAGAGACCCAGACCTGTCATCATAAAGTTTCATAACTTTACGGACAAACAAGCGAGTGTTGGATGCAGCTCGTCGTGTTGGCATGGATCCCGAAAGGAGCACTGACGCAGGACCGAAGATTTCGTTCTTCAACGATTACTCTGCGATGGTGATTAAGAAACGCAAGGCTTTCGACGATGTCAAACGACGACTGCAGAAGATGAAGATTGAGTATGCCCTGCTGTATCCTGCAACTCTGAGGCTGACCATCAACGGGACAGTGAATCGCTTTGCTTCTTCAGATGACGCGACTGAGTTCGTTGACAGCCTGGGATAATTTGGTGAGCTTTCGCGGACAGTTAGGCTAGGTATTTCAACAAAATAACATGCTGAGGGAAGATGTATCAAGTTACTGAGAGCGGGGCGAGGTTTGTGTTTACCCTATGTTCAGAGATGTGAGTGGTGTTTGGGGGAGTAGGCAATTGCCTGCAGAAGAAAAGAGTAAAAACAGTTCTTCCTGCATGTTTGGCAGGTTTGTTCCCTTGGATAGTTTTCTGTGTTCTGTTTTGATTTTAGTTAATTTTTGTTTGAGGCTCAGATTTCCTAAGGGTTCCCTTACAGGATTATACTCTAAAATCATCTGTATTATGTTTGCACTGATTGCCTGTACAATATTGAATGTCTAAAGTGCTTAGGATTTGCACTTGGAATATTCGAGGTATCCATAATCCTATAACGCGGAGAAAGATACTTGCTTTTTTGAAAATAGGAAATATAGAAATTGCTCTTTTACAAGAGACTCATCTGAGTGATGCAGAACATTTGAAATTAAAACAGGGTGGTTTTGGGCAGGTATATTTCTCTTCTTTTACAACTAGAAGTAGAGGTGTTGCCATTCTCATTAAACGTAATTTACCGTTCAAAATTGTAAACTGTATTAAAGATAGGGGCGGTCGTTATGTTATTGTTGTAGGCTTGTTGCAAGGTAAAACTATTCTCATACTAAATATGTATTACCCCCCGGCTCATCCATCTGACTTTATTACTAAAGTGTTTCTGGAATTGAGTGCCAGGTCAGCAGATTTAACAATTGTGGGTGGAGATTTTAATTGTGTAATGAATCCTCTTGTAGATAGACACCCACATAGCTCTGCGTCTCTAACTGCTCAGGCGAGATCCCTGCAGAATATTTGTAAAGATCTTGGTTTTGTAGATGTCTGGAGAACTCTTCACCCTGCTGATAAGGAATATACTTTTTTTCTACCTCCTATAAGTGTCAATCCAGATTAGACTACTTTTTTATGCCAAAAACAGATCTACACTTAGTACTATCATGTAATATTGAGAGCATTTTACTGTCAGATCATGCCAGTTTTACTATGGAGCTTCGATTCAGGAATACAGTGGACTGTTCTATACAGTGGAGGCTTAATATTGCAACACTTAGAGACAGCGCATTTTCAGTTTACTTTTCTTCTGAATTTAAATCCTTTTATCTATTAATTCTCTATCCACAGATAATCCATCTTTATTGTGGGAAACTTGTAAAGCTTATGCAAGGGGGCAAATCATTTCATACTCTTCCTCTAGAAAGCGTCAAAGAATGATGAATCACAGAGCTTTGGAGGCTCAGTTATTGGTTAAAGAAAAAATGTATAACAGATCTCCATCAGCAGATTTATTGACAGGGTATCTGCACATTTTTTAACAGCAAATTTAATGTCTTTTAAGACCTTTTTAAGTCCTCTAAAAGGCAAATTTAAGACTTTACCACGACAAAAAAACAGGAAAATGTTCAACACGACAGTGTTAATTTTGGCAGCCATTTTTGTTTTAGTCTTAGTCTTCAGATGAAAATGCTTATTGGTCTTATTGGTCACATTTTAGTAATTTTGTCTTTCATAGTTTTAGTTGACAAAGTCAAACTACAGTTACCGACATTAATTTTGGTAGCTATTTTATATGTAGTCTTTAGACAAAAAATGACATTATAATTTTTCGCTTTAGGCCAATTCAATTAAGCTTATGAGACATTTGAATCAAGGTAACAGGCTGTATTGACAATGCACTCTTTAGCAGTAGCACTTGTGCAATTCTACATATCCCTGTTCCTTAGTTCAGTGGTTCTCCAATCTTTTATAGTGCCGTAACCCCTCTTGCACTTAGACTGCAGTCACAACTTTTCCATTAAGGGACAATATCTGCCCATTTTAATCGATTTTTTCCAGTTCATTTTTTACCTTTATAAATACTTTTATAAAATAAATAATGCTTTAAATTAAACAATGTTCAATAAATATGCAATGATGGTAAAAACGAGGTAATACTTTTAAACATTAAATTAAAATCGCCAGTAGGTGGCGGTAAGTCACTGTCTTTATGAGCGAGTCATCCGTCATCGCTGCAGTTCTGCCGTGGCTTTCGTTGCAAAATAGCAATAATATAATCAACATTAAAAACACTGCTAGATATTAGCCTGTATTGATCGCAGATTTAGTCGCACAAACAGCGCAAGCGGCTCGTGACAGAATAAAGACCAACTGAATGACACTTTAATTAATTTAAGTAGAAAATATCAAATGAAGATCACTGAACTCCAGCTTACTTGTCTGTGTTTTCAGACCATCCGCGCTTCTTCAGCAGTGTAGAGAGCCCGCGCGCGAGCATGGTTGCCAGATACTATTGACAAGACCGGCTAGAAAACGTGTTATTTTAACAGAAAAGCTCTGACTGGGGATTTAATTATTTAAATCTGGCAACCGTAAGCATGAACGCTCGCTCGTAAACACAGTCTGTAATGTGTTGTTGTCTCCTTTATTCGACAAAAAAAGTGGTTTTAGTCAAGTTTGTATTTTTTTAAACACACTTTAGTCTCGTCTTTTTTCGTCAACGATATTGTAACTTACGTGTTGATATAATACCGGTAGTCACAGTTATCGTTTAATGACGTGGGTATCGTCTCTCATGGTCTTGTCTTAGTCAGGGGGAAAAAAGTCGTCAACAAACATTTTTCGTCATAGTTTTCAATAACGGAATTAACACTGCGACACGACACAGAATGGTGTGGCAAACCATCAACGCGACGCATTCATCTTCAGTCACCTATGGAATGAAGCAGGTTGCACCCACATAGAAAAGTGCTGCTCCCAAATGGTGTGCACTGTTCAAAAAACAAAACAAAATAACGGATGACGAGTCAGACAAGAAATTGAAGGTCCGTACGTGAAATTTAAGACCTCCTTATCGGAAATTTCAGATTTTAAGACATTTTCAGGCCTTAAAAAGTGAAGATTTTATTTAAGACGTTTTAAGACTTTTTAAGGACCCGCGGGGACCCTGATTGAAAGAGTTGCAGGCAGTTAGAGCATCTTTAGACTGTCTTCTTACTGTGGAAGCAGAGAAGAAAATAAGATACTCAAAACAAAGATTTTATGAGCATGGAGACAAACCTGGGAGATTTCTAGCATATATTGCAAAACAACGTGCTGCATCTCACCTTATCGCTACTATTGTCTCAGATGATAATATTTTCCACGATAATAAGAATATTAATAACTCGTTTAAAGATTTTTATATGAACCTATATTCTTCTGAGAAAACAGATGACCATCTCAAGCAGGGTCCGAAATTAACTTTTTGGCTCACCTGCCACAGGGACTGGTAGATGAAAAAATCCACCAGCCAAGCATATTTTTTACCGGCCAAAATAATAAACAGCCTTTTTGTGTCACATATACATTCATTTCAGTACATTTAATTGAGATAAGGTATTATGTTGAATGACCAGAGTAGAAGTCAAAACAGAGCAACAAATAGTAAGACATGGAAGATGTGAGCATCGAACTAGTGCTCATAACAGAACATTTGAAGGTTTTGTAAAACTATCAGATACTTTACCGAAAGTAAAAAAAATTACCGATTAATACTATCAGTTAAACGGTTTAAAAGTATATATATATATATATATACATATATTTATATATATATATAATATTATAATATATTATTAATAATATTACTATAAATATATATATATACATTAGGGGTCGACCGATATGTGATTTTCAGGGCGGATGCCGATACCGATTATTACAGATCAAGTAGACCGATAACCGATATTTTAAAACCGATATATATATATATATATATATATATATATATATATATATATATATATCTGGTGTAAAAATGTAAGTTATGTCAAAATTAAGAATAACAAAGAGTTTTGACAAATGCTTTCTTTAAATTATTTTAAACATATCTTTAAATCTGAGAACTGTTAATAATAACATTATTATTATTATTATTATTACTATTATTATTAATAATAACTGAAATAAAATGTGCAGGGAGCACCCAGCAGCATTCTGTAAAACTTAAAGACTCTATTTTAATGGTTAAATTAAATTTTAGTAATCAAAAAGCATTTCTAATTAATTTAAATCATCAAACTTATTCAATTTATTTACAGTTTAACAAAAATTACTTGTCCAGGGCCCTATGAAAAAACGAACTTTTATTTTGACGGGTTGCCGTGGAGTTCTTTGAGTTTCTGTGTGTTTATGATATGACGATAACTTTTCTCAGTTGAAGCTTTAAAAAGCTCATGAAGTGACTAAGCGGCTCTGGAGATGATGTTTATGCAATCATGTCCTCATACAGTATAATGATGCGGCTGAGGCTGAAAACAGCGCAAGCGTCACGCGTGCTCCAGTGTGTGTGTGTGTGTGTGTGTGTGGTAAATGAAATCACGCGTCTGCACTATTCATTTAGAGACACGCAGGATTCATATTTAAATAGTCTTTTTGCGGTTTGAAATTCGATTTGATTTGTACTGACCTGCTTTTTATTAATTCATCAAGAAGTTGACAAATTCCGTGACATTCCGCTTTATACAGTAAATTCGGTTTTTATGTCTGGATTCCGCGATTCCGTCTGTGTTTTCTGCATCGCGGACATCACAGGACCCTATTATATTGAGGTGTTTTGCAACTTCAGTGTAGTAATTTATTGCTACTTCAGCAAAGTCTGCTGCTGCCTTAACTTCGAGAGACAAGACAACTGATGCGTGATCAGTGCAGCAGTTCCAGTCAGCGAGTGCTGTCGGTGTGAGTGCTAAACTTTCAGCTTTCCACATTGATTGGCCGGACTCGTGACTCCCAACAAATCAGATGTGCGGGACATTGCATTGGTCTAGTCTACAGAGTGGTGAGTTCCGACAGAGGTGGCTGCGTCAGAGCCAAATATAGCGCATTTCAAAATTAAATTATTTTATCGGCAAATCGGTTTTGAAAATGGCCGATACCGATAACCATAAAAATGCTCAATATTGGAGCCGATAATCGGTCGACCCCTAATATATATATAGCTTAGGGCTGAGCGGTATATCGAGTTTGTACAATATATCGATATTTTTTATCCCCACGATATGGAATGAGGCAATACCGTTTATATCGATACAGTAGTTTGATACGAGCACATCTGAAAAATAGCGGAGGACGCAGTGTGAGCTCCTGCAGTGAAAGTACATGGTAGCCTACAATTTGTCCTAAACATGACACAAGCTTATATTAAGCACTTTAAAATAACTGGTAAGATATAGTTAACAAGTTTAAAGCAGCTTGCCCTGTCAGATGCTCTGACAGAGACTGTTGCTGACTGACAGATAAATACTTAAGCTGTTTAATGCGTTTGATACGTGGTGCTTTCCTCAGTGCTTAACTTACATTTCACAGGTATATTCTCCATCTGTAAATGTTAGAAAGTCAAACAAATATGTCCATTTCACTGTCAGGAGAGGACGAGCTTCTGAACATGAATCTACGCTAAAATTCAAGCTTCCGTTAATGAGCGCCGCCGCGCGCATGCGCGCCAAACAGACAAGCACAATAGAATAGTAGCGCAATAATTCTGACTAAGGGCGTTTTCACACCTGAAAGTCCGCACCAAGGTCCGAACCAAAGTTCACGTTTTGATACATTTTATACTTTCAGAAAGTTTTGGTTTGGTTTCACACTGCAATTATGCGAGCGCACTAAATAACTTTACGTGACATACTTGCGTCCTGTCGTCATCATCTATGTGGGCTGCATCTTGACATTGATTGGTTTGTAAATGGACGTGCGTCTGACGTCAGCGTGTTGTCAATTCGGCGGGTAACTTTGACAACATGAATGAACAGACGCATATCGTTTCAACTGTATTGTTATTTTTATGGCATAATTACCTGCAGCACCAACTATACACAAGGCTAGTTCAAATTCGCCAAATGAACGTCCTCGTCGTGCGAACATTTTATCGTCGCCGGCAGGAAAGGAGGAGGAATGGTCTGATGTCATCAAAAACCTCCTCCTCTCTCCATGTGCTACCACGGCTCATTTTTCCTGCCACCTTCTGTTTTTTCGGCTATGCGGGAACCACCGGAACTTCCTGTAAAAGGTCTGAAAGTCCGAACCATACAGAAATGCTTTCACACTAGAAACGAACCAAACCTTTGTTCAGTTTGATCCGGACCGAGACTACCTCTTTTCGTCGGGCCAAATTTCCTCTGTTTGGTCCGGACCGTGGTCCGGGGTAGGTTTCACACCTGTAATTTTGATTCGGACCAAACTGAAAAGTCCGAAAGTCCGGACCAAACAAGGTAGGTGTGAAAGGGCCCTAAAATATACATAGGCTACTGCTAAAATATTTGTTGTTGGAAACAATAAATGTGCCATATGTGGAATTTTAAACCTACAAGTATATTTTTATGAAAGTGACCATTATAATGGGGTAATCAACTGCAGGCTAATATAATTAGTTTGTGCTTTTGTTTTTGTTTTTATTTTCATTTTTAGTTTAGCCTCAAGTCATTTTAAACACAAAAGAATTATATTTGTTTTTAGTTTGTAATGTTACAGTGTAATGTGATTTTAACCACCTTTTTGCACATAATATATTGCATAGCCTACATTACATTCACTATATTTGTTTCCATATCCTTCAATATCAACATTGTTTGGAAAACATTGAGCAGGATGTGAAATATTTTTTTTTTTAAATAAATACAGATTTTCTTTATCCAAATAGAAAAACGTAGAAAGTACCGAGATATATATCGTACATCGCCATTTAACCAAAAAATACCGAGATATGATTTTTTGGCCATATCGCCCAGCCCTAATATAGCTTTTTTGTTTGTTTGCTGCATGGTTAAAAAAAACAGTATGTAGCCTATATTTGTTAAATCCTATTTTTTTACAGTCTATGGTTAAATCACGGGGCGTGTCCGTCGACACGCGCAACCACACGCGCCTAAAGACATATTTCGCAAGCAAAATGAACCAAGCGAAAAGAAGTAGCTACTGTGGCACCATTTCGACAGAAAGATCGACGAATACTTGGAAAATATGCTACGCGGTATTAAAATAAAGCAGTAGGCCTAGTGCAAGTAGGCTACAATGCAATATCACTTGCGATGCAAACATCCACAAGCAAATGAAAGGCGCTTTCCGAAGTTGGCCACTCTAGCGAGACGTTATTTCTGTATTCCTGGGACATCTGTGCCATCGGAGACCCAGACTAACCCCACATCATGTAGACATGTTACTTTTTTTAAGTAAAAACTAGACAAGCTGTGGATTGAGGTAGGTCTGCTATTTTTATTTGACGAAAAAAAACGTAGTCTGATGAAAAAAAGCAGTTTTTTCAAAGCTTCAAACTGATTCAGTGTTTTATTTTTGTCATCTTAATTTGTTAATTATTTAAGTTTTTAATTATTTAATTATTTAAGTAAATATATTTAGTGTAGGTCTATTTTAGGTGTGAAGAAGGTTCACACACGCTTCTTGAGCCACACACGCAAGGTCTCTCGCTTTCTCCCTCTTAGGCGTGCACGCGCTACACGGTTTGGAGCTCAGTATGTGCGCGCTCTTTCTCGCTCACTCTAGATTCCAGGAGATTTGAACTAATTTGCGGACATCAGGGAGCCGCTATCAATATGCAGGAGACTTGCGATGTCTGGAACATTCACCCGCCAGTGGGGCGGATAGCCTTTTAAGATTTACTCGCCAAACGGAAAATCTACCCGCATTTGGCGCTTGGCGGATGTTAATTTCGGACCCTGATCTCAAGCAAATGGTGGACTTATTTTCTGAGATTAATCTTCCAACAATTTCAGCTACACAAAAAGACTCCCTCACTGGACCTATTACTAGACAGGAGGTTATTAATGCTATTAATGTTCTAAAGAATGGTAAATCACCTGGACCAGATGGGTTTTGAGGACAGTTCTTTAAGGAGTTTCAAGAGCTGCTTGTAGACCCATTGCTTAATATGTTTAATTATTCGTTTGTGGTTAAAGAATTACCAAAGACCCTTAGAGAAGCTAATATCACGCTTATATTAAAGAAAGGTAAAAGTCCAGATGTATGTTCTTCTTATAGGCCAATAGCATTACTGAATGTGGACCGCAAATTGCTTTCTAAAATTTTAGCAATGCGCCTTGAAAAAATTCTTCCTGCAATAATTGGGATCGATCAAACAGGGTTTATACAGGGTAGGAATTCATCTGACAATATAAGACGCCTTTTAAACATTATCTATGCCTTTAAAGGGAAATCCATAGATGGGCTAGTGCTTTCTTTGGATGCAGAGAAGGCGTTTGACCGTATTGGGTGGACCGTATCCTACCTTTTCTTTGTTTTGGGAAAATTTGGCCTGGGTGAAAATTTTGTGCAATGGATTAGAGTGTTGTACACGGACCCACGCTCTGCCGTATTGACAAATGGTTTTAGATCTGATTATTTTCCTATACATAGAGGCACCATGCAGGGTTGCCCCCTGTCACCACTTTTGTTTGCGATGGCCATAGAGCCTCTAGCTGCAGCAATCAGATCGGCAACATCTATTTCGGGTTTGCAGATAGGACATAAACATCACAAGATTGCGCTGTATGCTGATGATGTATTGCTGTTTTTATCTGAGCCCGAGAAGTCAGTTCCTGCTCTGATCGAGTTGATTAACAAGTATAGTACCTTTTCTGGTTATAAAATTAATTTAGATAAATCTGAAGCTATGCCATTAGGCACTCTCATTTCCATACCTAATATTACACCCGGTTTTCCTTTTAAGTGGTCGCCTCTAGGTTTTATCTATCTAGGTATTTCTATCTCTTCGTCCTTGAAGCAAATGTATGAATCTAATTTTGTTCCTTTATTTGAGAAAATACGTCTAGACTTAGAACGCTGGAATTCCTTGCCAGTTTCTTGGCTAGGTCGGATAGCACTTCTAAAGATGATTGTTCTACCAAAACTATTATACCCTATTCGAATGGTTCCTATACTATTTTCAAAGAAGACATTAAAGGGCCTGAATAGCTGGCTAACTTCCTTTATATGGAGTAAACGTAAGCCCAGATTAAAAATGTCAGTACTCTATCTGCCAAGTTCTGTGGGGGGATTGGATTTTCCAAATATCAAGAAGTATCAGTTAAGTTCTCATCTGAAATACATTGCAGAGTGGGTCAGGAATGATTCTTCCTCTACTTGGTTGGATATCGAATCTTCCTTTTCACAATTTCCTTTAAGAGCTTTTCTTTTTGTTAAGAGTTTTCAAAAAATAAAAGAGATATATGACAATCCAATTATAGTAAATACTCTGAAAGCATGGAGATCAGGATGTGGGCTTGAAGGTAGATCTAAATTGACTTCTTTCTTTACCCCAATACTGAACAATCCTGATTTCACCCCAGGAATTTTGGATGATTGTTTTAGACGATGGTGTTGTTTGGGACTTAGTAAGCTTGGGGATATTTTTTCAGACAATAAATTAATGTCATTTGAGGAGTTAACTGAGAAGTATCATTTGTCCAAATTAGATTTTTTTCGTTTCCTCCAATTGAGACATTATATTACTAACAACACAACACTGGATAGAAGTTGTGAAATCTCTTCTACTGAAAGGTTATTATTTTTATCATCAGGAAAAATGTCTCTGGGTAGGATTTATGGTTCAGTGTGCTCAATCTCTTCTGCTGATACACAGAGTATTAAAACTAAATGGGAAGAAGAGTTAGCTACTGACATTGACGATGAAACATGGGAAGCCATTTGGTCTAATGCGAAAAAAATATCTATTTGTACACGAATAAGAGAAATACAATTAAAAATCATTCATAGACTCCATATTTCCCCTAACCGCAGACATTTTTTCAACTCCTCTTTATCCCCTATGTGTTTAAAATGCAAAACTGAAATAGGTACTTTAACACATTGTATGTGGTCATGTAGCAGACTGCAAAGGTATTGGTCTCTGGTGCTAGGGGAGATGGAAAGGATATTTAATATTCAATTAGATTTTGACCCAGTCTCACTTTTGTTGGGTATACCTAATAGATGCATTACTTCGTCTGCTAATAAGAAATTGTATAATATTCTATCCTTTGCTGCCAGGAAAAATATTTTACTTAATTGGATCAATGATAAATCTCCATCCCTTAAAGGATGGCACAAGATCATTTTTGAGTTGATTCCCCTGGAGCGCCTTACCTATGTATTACATGGGAAAACAGGCCAGTTTCACAAAGTCTGGACCCCATATATGGACGCTTTGGAACCTTGTCTTCGCCCTATTATTTTACAAGGAACATTGTAACTGTAACTTTCTGGACATTTAACCTTTTTTTTTTCTTTTTTTTTTCTGTCATTCTCTTCATCTTTTGGAAATGTTATTTTATACATGTTATACATTATATAAATGTTGTTGTTTTTTCCTTTTTGTATATCTGCCTTATTATGGTATGGTCCTGTTTTATATATAAATCTGAGCTATCCTGTTTTTTTTTTGGGTTGATGTCTTGTTATATTTGTATTTTAAGAGAATTCAATAAACATAATTATAAAAAAAAATATTAAAAAATGCGAACAGAAGATCAGCTTCACAGGAGACGCGATCGAAAAACTTTAAATCCTTCATTTTAAAAAAATGCTCTGCTATATCCAGTTGCCCACTGTGTCATATTCATGTCGTTTTCACTGTGTGCTGTATGTAAAATTAGCGTTACCTTGTCAAAAGTCAAAGTAAAAAAAATATGATTATCAGTGCGCATGAAATTACCAGAATACTGAGTGCCCTGTTAAAGTGTTTACTTACTTTTTATTCACATATTCATATATTTTTAAACAATTACTTTATTTGTGAAAAATACTGTAATAGGATTGCAGATTCAAGAAGTTGCCATCTAAAGTATAGGGCCTAAGCATGTTTATGTTAAATATTTTTAAATATTTATTAAATTTATCTAATTTATTAAATATTGATTTAAGTGTGTGTGTGTATATATATATATATATATTATATATATGTGTGTGTGTGTGTATATATATGTTTGATATATAAATATAGGCTTCATATCGGCCATCGGCCACCCTGCTCTCTAAGATATCGGCATCGGCCATCAAAAAACCCATATCAGTCGACCACTAATCAAGGGTCTTAATATATAATAGGGCTGCAACAACTAATCGATATAATCGATAATAATCGATTATGAAAATCGTTGTCAACGAATGTCATTATCGATTAGTTGCTCTGCTTACGTCACGGGGAGCATTTACTGGTGATTGGTTGAAACAGGCCTATCATGATGCGGCACACACGCACACACACACGCAAGGTCTCTCTCCCTGTGCCGCTCTGTCGTCCGCGCGCTACACAGTTTGGACTTTGGAGCACTCTCTTCTGTCTCGCATGCGCTCTCTTGCTTTGAACTAATTTGCGGGCATCAGGGAGCCGCTATCAATATGCGGGAGACTCCCGGAACTTCCGGGAGACTTGGGATGTCTGTATTTTGTCTCGGGCATCAGGTTGTGCAATCATTTCGCTCGCAACATAAGTGATGGATTAAAATAGCGCTACGCAGAAATAGGCTAAATTAAAACGGTGTTTAGAAAGTGAAGCACTAAATATAAAGGCAGTTATTAACAGCAGCAGTAAAAGATTGTTTTTTAGTCACTGTAGTCAGTGGTTTTCAGCGAATGCTTGTGCACTAATGCATCATTTTCTTGTCCTTTTAATCAAGCCTGTTTGCTGCGTCTCCATTCCGTTCTCTTTTTATAGCATTTGTCTTCTATTAAGTTTTAATTGTTTTACAAACGCGATCTACTGTGGCTCTACTACGTTCACACGCTTTTTTTCAGTCTTTCTATATTTATTTTAGCAATTTATCCTTATAATTAATTGAATCTTAAATAAAAATTAAATGAATTATGTACTTTACATGTTTTTGGTTTCTATCTTCACATAATTTTTGTTAAAAACTAATTTACACCGACATGTTCAGATGTCTGTGTAAATTAGTTTTTAACAAAAATTATGTTAAAACAATGTTGTATATAATTTAGATTTTTTTGTTTTTCATGGTTGTCAACTTGCCATCAGCAATTATCATTAAAAACAATGCAAATATTGATATTAGTAAAACTCAATGTGTGGCTTTTGTACACTTTTACACATAAATACCATGATTAAGGGTTTTATTTAGTTGTAATAAACAAAAAATCAAATTGAAATTTTATCCGATTAATCGATTAATCGAAAAAATAATCGTTCGATTAATCGATTATGAAAATAATCGTTAGTTGCAGCCCTAATATATAATATAATAATAGTAATCAGCTGATTGTCTCACAAACGTAACCAGCACATTTCCCCCCACATAGCAAACCCATAATACAGCGAGGGAGAAGAAACACATGAAACTATGCAACTATATATTTTTCCTAACAGGGTAGTAAAAGTTTAGCTGGCTAAATATGAGCTGTTACTGTGGCTGAGCTGGTTAAAGCGTAAAGCCTTGTTTAAACTTGACGCGTCCGCATGAGCCTAAAGGTGCGCGCGGCAAAAATGGCATGATTGTAACAGTGCGGGCGCCTCCGCATCCCCTAGACACCGTTTACTACACACAATAGGCTTTTTTTCTGTTTTTGAAAACTCTTCACGATCGACTTAAAATGCTTCCAAGATCGACTTGTCGACCGCGATCGACATAGCAAAGCCATAACACAGCGAGGGAGAAGAACTAAGTTACATGAAACAATCCAACTACATATTTTATACCACTGACAAAGGAAAAGTCACTACTCACTGTGTTTATGGCTAGCTTCTAGCTTTCTGCTGCTTCTCTTTCAAGGTAGTGACGAAACGCGCTCTGTAGCGCTGTTTGTTCGCGTTCGGCTACGGTAGAAACATGACGTCACAATATGTTGACCTTCATAGAAGGGGGTGCCCGCGGTTATGTAGATATAAATGTCTCATTCTAAGGTAATAAAAACATTACGGTTTATTAAGTAAGTTCTTTAAACACCACTGAAAACATAGTTATGGATGTCATTTTGCATTTCTGTTAATAGATACTCAAAATTTTTACACATTGCACCTTTAAGCCATTTGATAGATGCACCCGGTACCGCAGAACACGTCTCCGGGTGAGTAACTGGCCAGTGATAGTAACTATAGTAACAGCATGAGAAGACGCGCTCCATTGTAGTCATCGCTTGGTCGGTTAATTTTGGCATTTTCTAAGTAAGTTAGCCTAATAGGATAGTAATAAATGAACACACATACAAAAATATCTTTCGTCCTGGAGAATATTTCTGTTCGTCCTAAACACATTTTCTATCGTCCCTAGGACGATAGGACGCCGTTAGTCTCGAGCCCTGAAGAGGGCCGCTTTCAGCCATTTCATAGAATTTGCCATATAAATACATAATTTTGACACCTTTTTAACAGTTATAGCACCACCAAGTGGCCAGTCGCCGCGTCCTTTTTCACGCGACCACAGAATGAACTCTTACATAGGTGAAAATATATCGAGTTATAGACAATTTAGTAAAAGTGGCTCCTCCCATTTCGAAACTTTTAGCGGCCCTTAGGGACCGTGAACTAGAGCTTAGATCGGGCCCAAAATAAATCAAGCCCGACCCTACCCGAGCTCTTGCACGTTGTGTCCGAGCCCGGCCCGACACATTAACTGTAATTATGAGCCCGAGCACGATTTAAACCCGACCATTTTTTTATACGAGGGCCGTTATTACTGACGTTCTCAACTACAATTCCGAGTTGTTTGAAATACAGAAATCTGTTTAGAATTATCTTAATGAATAATGCAACAAGGATGAAGCATGTAAACTGCGTTGTTTGTTTGTTTATTCAGAATGGAATGGATAGCAAATGGATCCGAATGAAGAAACGTAAAAAAAAAAAAAAAACGTGAACAATGATGAACAGAAAATGAACAAGAATGAACTTTGAAGGCTGACTATCATCCTGTCTGTCATGGCAAGCCTGCTTCATGTGTCTGTGCATCATCAAAGTCACAGTTTTTTTGCTGTCATAGGCGAGCACTGTAGTGTTACAAATTTATTAAAATGTTTTAATTTATGTTCCAATACAATAGTATATAAACTGAGACAGTTTCGTATACTGAATGCAGCATTTAAGGTTATGATGATATTTGCTGTGAAACAGTTTTCTAGCAAGAGAGTCCAGCAAATCCTGTTTTTCTGTATCTGGCTCTATCCAGCCTGATATTCCTGTTTCTCTCTATTGTAAGCAGATTACTGAAACTTTGGTAGTCTCACTGTTTGAATAGTTATGCTGATTGGATTAGGATTGGTAACACTCTCAGTCTAGGGCAAGTTCCTAAACCTGTATGCCTCATTTACATGCTTTTGTTTCAGAGTGTCTCCACCTTTATGTAACGCCTCCCCCTGAAAGGGTATATGAACTAAAATGTATACTGCCTTGGGTAAGACTTGGGTACGATTTTGGACGAAGCAGACTACAGCAAATAAAGAATCCTGCTTAAAGATACAACCCGAGTCTCCTGGTTCTTCACTTCTGAGTTCCTAAACTTTAGAAGAAAATAGTTCACAACAGCACGCACTTAATGCACTTAACAAAGCCAACGTATGTTGTCACTGCCCACGACTTGTTTAAAATGGTTCCATACCTCCGACTTTCCTCCAAACTTGCTCAAAGTTAATTCTCCTGTTTTTATTTTTTTCTTTACATCTTCAAGCTAATGTTGCACTTAAGATACACAATACACCACAGCAGGCCCGGTGTGATGTGTGCGAGGGGAGGAGATGCTGCACATGACACGTGACATGTTGCATTTTGTAACACAAATGCTTGATCAAGGGACTGGCCCGGCCCGAGGATAGTGGCGGGAAATACCGGCCCGACCCGGCCGGAAATCGGAAATACATGTAAATCAATTTAAGGGTTCCTATAAAAGAAAACCAAACCCCTTTTGCAATATTACATCACTACAGCTGTTCCAGGCAGGTCCAAGTAGTTCCAGGCATCTTGAGGATTTGACCGCATTACAGTTCCATATCACGCCACCAAACCATAGACTGTAAAAAAAGATGGACGATGCCCCTTCGCTCTCTTCCATTGGCGAGAAGTGAAGCCGCCATTGTCCCGATATGGCGCTGACATCTTGGGACTTGAGTCTGCGCAGTCGCGATTTCGGGACCAGACATGCGCAGTAGTGATCAGGAAGCTAAAGCCGCGAAATCAACGCCCCGCCCTCACTCTCGTCGAATCAATCGCAAGCACACGCCTCTGCTGCAGAACAACCCATTATGTAGGTGTGAAATAATTAATTATAGAAATTTTGATATTAAATTTAAAGCTCCAATCTCCTCAGTCCTCCAAAGATCCCGAAAAAAAAGTCCGTTGTTGCTTCAGTGACTACTTCGCTCAGAGAACCAGTCAATCCCAGCTGTCAATCATGATGCCGCAGCGCCGTTTTTATAGCATCAAATAACTTACTTGAAATTACATCAGCGTGATAAAAACTACAGTAAATGACAGAAACTATCTTTAGAAAAAAGATAAGTGAAGTGTAATTTAATTGTTCAGTTGGTCTCACGTCATGTTGAATAACATGGGGAGGCCGGTTTTATGAGCTATACTAGGACCGGTCACCAGGGGGCGATCGAGACGCTTTGGCTTCACTTTTCAGGGCTTGTGCTGCACGCTTGCACCAAACGTTATCTCAAAGCTCCTTAGGGCCTAGAACAGCAAAACCATAACCAAAATCCACAAAGAAATTGATCAACCAAATAAATATAACAAATAACAAGACAAAAATTAAAACTATTTCATGTTTTATTATCTATGGAGAGCATTTTTTCCCGCTCCTTATCCAATACAAACACACACACATATATAGTACAGATACACACTCGCACATAGACCATACAAGGAAACTTTATCAAAAAAATATAGTTATAAAATTAAAAAGCGTTGTTACCCCAGTTGCATGATGTCGCTGTTCTTGGAGCCCTTCTCTGTTACTAACGTTAGCTCTATTGACGTTTTGAATTAGCAACGGAGGCTTAGTATCGGATAATAAGAAATAGGACAAAAACCGGACAAATCAATGTCTTGAAATACAACATCCGAACAATGTCTTGAGGTGACTGACGACGGGCCGTCGAACTGCACTTGGAGTCGTGGCTGCATTACAACCTCGGATGTGCATTTTCAAATAATTCAGCAGCCCGTAGTCAATTAACGTTATTCCCAAACCTAGAGTTATAATCGGAGTTTAGAGAACACTGATTAAATACCTCACCCGTTGAGAACTGTCTATCTGGTTGCAACGTGATTCGCGCCAAGTTTGTTAGTACATTCAAAAATGTATAACAAAAAAGGCGATTCTTACAAGTTGAGTGAAACATACTAAAATAAATTAACTAAAAGGACATAAACTTACCATGAACAGTTTCCTTCTTTAGTAGACGAAGACTGTAAGAGTTTTGAAGAGATTCTGTTGACCGCTTTCAGCAGAGAGTCAGACGAAAGCTCGTGTTGAAGAAGCTCCGCCCCATGTGCTGCTTTTTACAGCGCGAGACTGTTATACTGTTTTACTGAAGTGCCGGTTTACTGCAAGACCATTAGCTGTAAATGTACATGATTTAGCTGTTTATTGAAATAACAGTATTTTACTGTTGGAAATTGGCTGTAATTTTACAGCAATTTTTTTTACAGTAAAAAATTACTGACAACCAAAAAGCAACATAGAGAAACAAAATATTAGAATAAAAGCATGAAAAGAAAATGCAGAAAGGGAAGGCTGACTGCAAATGGTTAAAAAAAGAAGCTCATAACAACATCATAAAAAACATGCTTGCAATGTTGAACTTACCATAACTTGACAGAACAACTTCTCAAACATTATTAGGAGCATAAACATCTGTCCTTATGTGTTACTATTGACAGGCAAACTAACCCCCAGGTTCTCTGTGAACTTTCTTTTTTTATTGACAAAATCCAAAAATAAGCACTGAGGCTCCCACTCCGCTATATGCAGATGCAAAACTCTGAAAGAAATA
The DNA here is from genome assembly GCA_026230005.1 of Gila orcuttii. Taxonomy (NCBI): domain Eukaryota; kingdom Metazoa; phylum Chordata; class Actinopteri; order Cypriniformes; family Leuciscidae; genus Gila; species Gila orcuttii. The sequence continues at coordinate 16,502,494 of JAPDVR010000015.1, read as the reverse complement.
GTCCAGCATCCTAAATAGTCTCCTGTTTTGACACACTGCACATCCTTAATTAAAATGTGTAACTATCTAGATACTAACCTAATGATGAATGCTTCATGCCTTTATGACACTTTCTCAAAGACTTTGAAAACTGCTTGCTAACTAACTTAAAACTGTTGTTAAAGGGATTGTTCACCCAAAAATGAAAATTACCCCATGATTTACTCACCCTTAAGCTATCCTAGGTGTATATGATATTCTTCTTTCAGACGAATAAAATCAAGAGTTATAATTAAAAATTTACTAAAATAACTAGCTTCCGGCAGACGGCGTACGCATCGATTTACGGCGAAAGAGTAACCCTTGACCTGACTCACAACGTACAAAACACAAAACAAAACACCAGTCATGAATCAAAAGTCTAAAACGATATTTTATAAAGGAAATGTCGGAGGAGCTTGAGTTTGTTGCCCAGCCCTGTTTGTTTGAACTGCGAGAGGCATCAAAGCTTACGCTACTCCTACATCCTACGCCATACATCGTCAAGTGTTAGCATGCCGGAAGCTAGTTATTTTAGTCGATAAAGTTTTAAATTTGGATATTTTCCTTACACTAACGCATCACTTTGCATCAGAAGGCCTTTATTAACCCCCGGAGCACTTTTATCATGGATAGATGCACTTTGATGGACTTCAAAACAGAAACCGGCCATTCACTGCCATTATAAAGCTTGGAAGAGCCAGGTCATTTTTAATATAACTCCAACTGTATTCGTCTGAAAGAAGAATGTCATATACACCTAAGATGGCTTCAGGGTGGGTAAATCATGGGCTAATTTTCATTTTTGGGTGAACTATCCCTTTAAGCCCCTCCTTAAGAAACAGCTGAATAACTACAAATTTCTGAACTCATCGATTTTTCCAATCTGGTTTATGACTAGCCTACATCACAGCAATAATACAGTAATGGTTTAAATCTCAGTCCTATAGTTTTTTAGAGGTATGCCTATAAGTATAGTGTGCATGCAGAAAAATTCAGATTTGAGTAATCAATAATGGTGACCAGTGCCCGGTTGCATAAAGCACCTTAAGTGTAATTTTCCCTTAAGTTCGCCCTTATGTTTCCCTTAAACCTAAGGGTGTTGCAGAAAAAAAACCCTTAAGGGTTTCTTTAAGTGAAACGTCATAAACACTTAGACTTTCCCTTAAATGCTGTTTTTTCACTTAAGTAATCCCTTAAAAAGCGTTAAGTGTTGCATAAAACCCCTTAACGGTCAGTATTTTACAGTAATTGTGTTTATGATTTACATACAATAGCTTATGCAAATAAGGTATAAAACAGTAATCCTAAGCAAATTTTCCTCAAAATGATCAATATATCATACTGCATCTGGGAATTTTAGTGTTGTTGTTTTTGTCAATTCCATTATTAGGTGATTTATCATTATTGTAATACAGTATTTCAGATGTGCTTAACCCTTGTGCGTACGTTACAAAAATGTCTGTCAAAAAAACTGTCATTAAAAATTTGGTCATTGGTCTCATTTTAAAGAAGACCCTTAGCAAATTACTGTTGAAGTAAAAAAAGTTTAAAAAGAGGAACTACAAAAAAAGTTATAGAGGTTTAAGTTTATGAAAATGATTTATTAACATAATTTCATATAAAATATATATTTTATGAAACATGTTGAACTCTAAAACTGCTAGAGGGATTTTCCCCATTGGATGGCAGCAAAACTCCACTGTTGCACAATTTGTGATTTGCATTAGAGTTTTTCTCTCTCAAATATTACAAGCATGCACACACACACAATTTTTTTTATTGCACGCATAAAAACCACAATCTGACATCCATACCAACACACCCACACAAAAACAGCTGTATAATTTATCCAATTGGCGTTATAATATGCAGAAGCAGAAAACAGGAATAAAGTATTTTATAGTGAGTATTTGCTTTATTGGTCAAATGGCAAAATCTTAAAAAATAGTAATAATTTTAATTTTTGAAGCCAAATTAATGAAAGCCTATTAACAAAGATAGCATTATTTTATAGTTAAATGCCCCTGGGGTTATAATTGCAGTTTTGATGGGTTTCAATTGGGACATTTTTGGTCCTAACTGGAACAATTTTGTGTATAGTGCAAAATAGATTTATTAAAGGAAATTGGGGTGACAGTAAAATTCCAATAAAAGTACACACCTGTGCTAAAATGTATGCAGTTGGCATTAACACAGGCAAAATGATAAAATAAAAATAAATGTCCATAAGATCACACAAGGGTTGCACATTTTTGCAAACAACTTATTTTGATGAGTTAAAGCAATGTAAAAACATATGTTGTCATAACTTATTGACGGGAAACCACTAGGGGGCCTCAACAAACTTCCAAGGGAGACCTAATTAGCCTTATGAGTGTTTAAAATTAGTTATGTTAACATAATCTTAATTAATATTCTAAAAGAAAACACAAAAAAATAATGATGTAAAACATTAAACTAACATCATGTATTAGGCAATTTTATTTAACAGTACCAGAGGTATGGTATTGTACTGGATATTGTACTATTGAATGTCTGTATATTTATGCTATTGCATGTCAATATATAATAACATATTATTAATAACATAATAACATAACAATAATATGTCAACAACATAATTACTGTGGAATACTGTTCATTATTATTTGTTATGCTTATTTAAGCTTTACCTCAGATTAGATCTAACTCTGTAACCAGTAAAATCTCAAACTCAATTTCTTTAACATAATAATGTTTCCACAGAGGACTTATCTTGGAAAATTTCAGCTTCCTATACCTGATCCCAGAGCGGAGATATTCATTCTGAAAGTGTATTTTAAATTGCACTTTCTTACCCAGATGGAAAAAAAATGAAGAGAAGTCTCAAACCTGAAATGTTCTGCATGTGTACTAGGTACTCCGAGTCCGAGTTATGTAGGCTACTACTGGCTTTTTTTAGGACTGAGAATCGAAACCTTCCTATAATAAATTGAAATTAAAAGTGGATCCTTGATCTTATTACATTTGGACATAAATTCTAAGTCAAAGGAACAAAGAACTGCTTTTTGGGAGCAACAAAAAATAACCAAAATTTATTGGGTAAGACAGCTTTTGTGTTTATTTTTAATTAAAATTAAAAAAAAGAAAATGGGTGATTTTGCAATACCGACACACATAGAGGTAATCAATCAATCAATCAATCAAACAAACAAACAAACAAATTTAGAAGAATTGAAAATGGTCAAGCAAACTCCATTTTGCTGACCCTGCTGGTTTTACTACATTTTATTTTAATGCTGTTGACACTGTCAACAATACTAATCCTAGACATATAATCCAGTAGTGGGATGGGTTATAACAGTTTAACTAGTAGTACCTTTATAAACTAAAATTACTGCGCTAAAAACATTTAAACAAACATGTTACATGTCATGAATATGCTTGAACTGTTGCACTTTATAGCAATGCATTATTTTGTTCCTTTTCGTTCTTTTCTAGACTTTTTTTCGTACTTTTCTATTCGTTCATACGCGGAAAAAAAATGTAGGCATATAAAGTTATGTATCTTTAGGTTTATTTCTCTTAATTATGTCTTAATAAGCACTTAGAATTACCATTATGATAGTATATATAAACTTTGCCATTTATTTTGGTTGTTAAATTCTGTGCAGTAACAGTCCTTTATTTAAGCTTTATATTATTCAACAGTTTTATTCTGAATATTTATCAAGTAACGCTAACTTTTTCAGTTTAATGAAAAGATAGCCAAACACTGTCATAATTTGTTTAAATATTTATTATTAAATTCACTTCATAATGAAAAAAAAACTATGAAATAAAATTATGTCTCCTAAAAGATACAGTACTGCATTGTAAATGTTTTTGATTAAACCTGTTGTTTACTTCTTTTAAACATATACACAGCATTGAAGCATTAAAGTATGAAATTATAGGCCTATATGATAAATTATCAAACCAAAAATATAGTTTTGGGCAAAAAAAAAGAGGTTTGAATGAATGGTAATTAGAATGGCAACATATCAAACTTGGAAATATATTATTTTAATAAAAATCGTTTAACTAAAAAACTACAATAGGGACTTCTTATGTGAAGCACCGATAGTATTCAACATAATGAATCTGACTTTCCAACAATAGTAAGTCATAACTCATAACTGCTTATTATGATTCATTAATTTAATCAAAATTTAGAGGTTTTATTAAGCATTAAACACTATTAAACAATTATGTTACATATGCCAAATATAGTATGCCAGGTTATATGATTGATAGCTGAAATTAGTAATTCAGTAGCCTATAGACTTTTTAGGAATTCTTTCTGTACCAAATCTATGGCTGTGGTTTTTGGCTGCCTGCAAAAGGTATTGCCACTAAGTTAATACATAGGGTATATTATATACATTATGGCATAAAAACAAATATTACTGCTCAATTATAGTTTAAAGAATTTGTCTACTAAGGTCCTCTATTGCTTACGTATTGAGACCAGGGGAAAGGAAGCCCACCCATTAATATGATGTACCATGATTTGTAGTGATGGCCCTGTGTCTGTGTGTAAATAATGCACAACATTTCATTACACAATAAATGCTGAATAATTGACTGGTTTCTATGTTATATTACACAGCTCTCTGCTGTTTACTATAGTAGATGTGTATGTAATAAAATTTACTGGAAGTTGCTAAATGTAAATTATTCATATTCAATCAATGTTTTCAGAGCTGCATTCAGTTTTCTTTTGTTCATCTACAACCACTTAACATTAGACATACGTTGACAACTGAGACAGTACATATCTGATAAATACAGGTCTATACAAAGGGACTGAACCCATCACTAGACAGGCCTAGATTGTCCCAAACAATCATTAATTTCTGACTTTGCTTTTCAGTATATTATATTTATTCTGTCTATTTTCATTTCAGGTTTATAAGGCCTGTTTGACTCTGAAAACTATGGACCAGGTGTGAGCTTGGTGTATTTCATATCATCTCTTTTACCAACTCTTCGTTCTCTATCAAGATGGCATCATGTGTTTCTGGATGCTCTTCAGTGATGAGGTTCTGTCAGAAGCTCAACAGGCTAAAGACGCTGGAGGATGACGTAATGGCAACATCACTGAAACGTTGTCTGTCCACAGTGGACCTCGCTCTGCTTGGTGTCGGTGGAATGGTGGGTTCAGGCCTGTATGTTCTCACAGGAACTGTTGCTAAAGACACTGCAGGACCAGCTGTCGTGGTGTCGTTCCTCATCGCAGGAGTAGCGTCTCTCATGGCAGCGCTGTGCTATGCTGAGTTTGGCGCCCGTGTACCAAAGACAGGCTCCGCCTACATGTTTACTTACGTTTCTGTTGGGGAAATCTGGGCGTTCCTGATTGGTTGGAATGTCATTTTGGAGTATATGATTGGAGGGGCTGCGGTAGCTCGTGCATGGAGTGGCTATTTAGACTCTATTTTCAATCACCGCATCCAGAACTTCACTGAAAGTCATGTGATGCGTTGGGACGTGCCCTTCATTACTCATTACCCAGACCTCTTAGCGGCCTCCATCCTCCTAGTGGCTTCATTTTTCATCTCATTTGGTGTTCGTGTCTCATCTTGGCTCAACCACATCTTTTCGGCCATCAGTATGGTAGTCATTGCCTTTATCTTGGTGTTTGGCTTTGTACTGGCCGACCCAGTCAACTGGAGCGCTCGGGAGGGAGGCTTTGCCCCGTTTGGATTTTCGGGTATTATGGCAGGAACTGCAACATGCTTCTATGCATTTGTTGGCTTTGACGTGATAGCAGCTTCCAGTGAAGAAGCCAGTAATCCTCAGAAGGCTATTCCTATAGCGACTGCCATCTCATTGGGCCTGGCGGCCACAGCGTACGTCCTGGTGTCCACAGTTCTTACATTGATGGTTCCATGGCATACACTCGACCCAAACTCCGCTCTGTCAGACGCGTTCTTCAGACGGGGATACAGCTGGGCCGGGTTCATCGTGGCTGTGGGTTCCATCTGTGGTGAGTATGAGTTAGTGGTTGACATTTAGGATTTCGATGGCCAGTGTTGATATATAGAGAGCAGGGTGGTCGATGGTTGATTTAATACAAATATACATAATTAAATGACAATAAAAGATGTAAAAAAATTAATTTAATAACCACTTATTTTACGCAATGATTATTAATTCACAAAAAATATACAATGTAAAAGTGGCTAATCATGTGAGCAAATTATTCAGACAGAAAACTCTTGTCTTGTTGGGGCAACATCACATCACTTTTTTGATGTGCTTTTAGGAATTTATTTAATAAATATGTTTCCATTCTGGTTTGCATATGATGTCACCTTACCGATTAAAAAAAAAATTATTACCTCCAGTGAACGTCTTTTAAAAATGTTAATATTTTTATGGCCATATATGTAATAAATTAATACTTATATACAGCTAGGATGCATTAAATTAATCAAAAGTGGCTGGAAGACCTTTATAATGTTACCAAAAAATGTCTAATTTAAGTAAAATGCTGTTGTTTTGAACTTTATATACTGTACATCACGCTATCAAAGCAAATCAAAAATATTAAGCAGCAGAACTGTTTTCAACATTGGTAATAATAAGAAATGATTCTTGAGCACCAAATAAGCATATATATTAGATTTCTGAAGGATTTGGTGGCTGAAGACTGGAGTAATGGTGCTGAAAATTCAGCTTTGCAGTTCATATACAGTCTTGCAGTTTAAAATATACTGACTTGGAAAACAGTTATTTTAAATTGTATTAATATTTCACTATATTAATTGTTTTACTGTTTTTTTTTATCAAATAAATGCAGCCTTGGTGAGCAAAAGAGACTTTCAAAAACATAAAAAAATCTTACTGACCTCAAACCTATGAACATTAGTGTGTGTAGAGATCATTAATGTATGTAGAGATGATCCATATTGATGTTCATATGGTCACATTGATGTAAAAGATTTTTTTCTTTGAAGACATGACTGAACTTTATAGCAGTCTCTTTAATTGTTATGTTCATATAGATGAAGAAATATGGAGTTATACTATTTCCTATCTTGTCTAATTAAAGCGATCTAATCTCTTTCATCTAGCCATGAACACTGTGTTGCTCAGCAACCTCTTCTCTCTCCCGCGGATTGTGTATGCCATGGCGGAGGATGGCCTCTTCTTCTCTGTCTTTTCTCGTGTCAACCCTGTAACCAAAGTCACGGTGATTGCCATTCTTGTTTTTGGCAGCCTTATGGCATTTCTTGCCCTCATATTTGATCTAGAAGCACTAGTCCAGTTCCTCTCTATTGGCACTCTGCTTGCTTACACTTTTGTAGCGGCCAGCATCATAGTGCTCCGCTACCAACAGGATAAATGTACTGGGAGCTCAGGAGGAAGTGGAATCAAGACAGATGCTTCATCCACACCTTCACTGAACCAGTCAGGGCAACAGCTGGATCCATCTGTGGCAGTGAACGAGACCCAGACCTTTGCACAGGACACGGGAGAGCCGAAGGAGTATGAATCATTCTCTGATAAACTTCAGCTGGTGGAGAGGCAGAAGGCGGTGAAGGAGAGACGCGCTGCTGGGACACTGAAGGCTCGCTGGGAACCGTATCTGGGCCGTATACTGGGGGACTGTGAGCCGGGGGAGGTGGTGGCGTTCTCTGTGCTGGCTCTGATGGTCAGTGCAGTCTCTTTAAGTGCTGTGTTGGTGTTTGGGAGTAACCAGCTGCATCTGCCTGTGTGGAGCTTCACACTTCTGCTGGTCATCTTCAGTCTGGTCTTTCTGCTCAGTCTGGCTCTCATCTGGGTCCATGAACAGCAGCCCAATCACAAGACCTTTCAGGTTAGTCACAAATACTGCAGTAATGAGGTGAATAGACATCTGGTTAGACAAAACCACAGATATTATACAGTTAAAGGGTTAGTTTACCAAAAAATGAAAATTATGTCATCAATTTCTCACTGGCATGTCATTTAAAAACCATAAGATTTTCAGTTCATCTTTAGGACACAAATGAAGTATTTTTTAATAAATTTAGAGTGATTTCTGATTTCTATTCCCCTATTCTTTTGTTGTTAAACAAGTTCATGAAGAGATAGTAAAAGAAATCCATATGAATTTTAATTTACATATTGATCAGCGAACATGCATGGAGCACTCTCTTTATGAACGATTTGAACTAAGTTTTAGACTTTTCATGGAGGGAAATGTCTCAGATTTCATTAAAATGCCTTCATTTGTGTTTAAAGATGAATATAAGTCTTATAGGTTTGGAATGAAATGAGAGTGAGAAAATTAGTTTTGTGACAGTGAAGGGAGGCCATCCTTCCTCCTTTATAGACTTGACTCCCAGAATGTTTTCTTTCTAGGCCAATGATGGTAATTCAACCATACGTGGAACATTCTTAGACTCGTTCATTATATTGTATCCTTGAGTGGAGGTCCTCCTGTCAAAAGTTGTACTGTGTTGTACATGAATGAATAAAAATATGCCAATGTACCCATTGGTTGTGACTTTTGTGTTAATCATGTGGAAAGGTTTGTGAGGGGGAAACACCAAGCAACATAACTTACCAGTTTTGAAAATGTTGTTTTGAATTTACAGTTTTTCTCATTTGCTAAGACACACTAAATGAAACTGGGATCCGCTTGATCAGAGAAAAACTGCATTACACCAGTGTGTAAGACTATGTTGTAATGTGTGTGTTTGTGAGGGCTTGTGTGTGATGTCTGAGGGCAAAGTTTGGTTTTTCAGCAAGAGTGAATGGTTTTGAGTGTAGTGCTTCATTTTGACCTGAAAATAGGATGTTTAGGAAACTGGGTGAGACGTTATGAATTTGTGTTTACTGTTTTTAGAATACGAGGGATAGTTTCAAGAAATGTGTTTAAGCAATCGAGAAAAACTGTAAAATAGTAAACTACTAGTATACTTAGAAGTTCACTTACATGTGCAGTACAAATGTAGTTGTGAACTAGTTGTGCACTTAGTTTACTTATAATACACACTAAAATGTGGGCCAATTTAGTCCCAAGCTGTATAGTACATTTACAAGTTTACTACTAGTACATTGATATTAGTATACATAAAAATATACTTGAACAATACTCAAGTACACTTAATAAAATTAACTTGAAGTATATTTATTTTCCGTAAGGGTAAGGTAAGGACTATGTTTTGGACATGAATGTTGTTCCTGGATCAACAAAAGATGTCGATACAGGAACATGTCTTCCTTGGCAAAATCACTTACTACATTACTACTATATTTCTACTACTCTCATTGTAGCCACACTTTGTTTGTACAGTTTTCAATAAGAAGTTAAGAAGTTTTAGTCATGTGAACATAAGTGAAAGTGTGTGAACATGAGAAGATTTGAAAACAAGAATAATTTAAAAGGATTGTTGTTTTCCCAGTAATTTAAATACATAAACTGATAGACGAGTCAATTTAATGAGAGAATAAACCATGGTCATGTGATCCCAAGGTGATCTGCAGCATTTTGGTTGATGAAATAAAAAGTTACCTTAAAAGGTGGATCCAGTACCACTGGTACTCAAAAGGAAAATTTTACCACTGGGTTAGCAGATCACTGTTTATTGCTAAATCATGCATTCAGACAATGATCTATTTGACCTTTGATCTTTTTGACCTTTTAAAAACCACCCTTTAAATGGTCTATTTGACCACTTATGCAAATACTGTACAACCCAAAATCCAGTGAAGTTGGGACATTTTGTAAAATGTAATACAATCTCTTATTGAAAATGTATAGTCCTTCATGAAAAGGAGAATCAGACAACATTGACCTCAAACTGTTAAGCAGCTCTCTGGTATCAGGCGAGATTGGGCAAAGATTCCATTTGCAAACTTTCAACGATTAGTATCCTGAATTCCCAAACATTTAAAAGTGTAAAGGGAAAGGTTATGCTACACAGCGGTGTCTCTGTCCCAACCTTTTGGGAGTTTGTTGCAGTCATCAAAATCAAAATTTGTTTATATTTAAAAAATACACTTAAGATGGTCAGTGAAAACTAAATATTTTCTTTGTACTTTTGTCAGTTAAATAAAGGTTAAAGAGAAAAAATCACAGATTCTTGATTTTATTGCATCTTAGTTTTATGTCATTTACTAGTTGTTCAGTTTAATACACATTATAAAGGAACATCAATTGTAGAATGCAGTTGCCAGGGGGCAAATAACTGAAATATGCGTGTTCAAAATTAGATTTAGCTCAGAAGAGGACAACTAGTTGCAGTGTGCACATGGTCTTTAAAGAACCCATGAAATAGATTTACAAGCACAGTTTCTATGCTGTGATCTATTTTTTTAATAGAAAAGCGATGTTGGTGCAGGACATATTGAAGGGCTGTAAAATTTTACTAATGAAGCTGAGAGGATACATAAGACGAAAAGAATAGCAAAATCTACTCCCTCCACCAAGTCCCTTCACTTCTCTGCCTATATCTGTCGAGAGATGTGTGTATCCTGGGACTGAAGCACGACTCTGGAGGGAACTGGATTCTCAAAATACTTGTTGATGTCAGTAAGGTAGTTATGAAGCTTGATGATGCTTGATGGAGACTATTTAGTTTAATAAACTCCATCCTCTTGATCAATGTATTATGAGCTTATCAAATGTTTTCTTGTATTAGTAATTACTACTAGTATTACTCTTGAAAAGTGTGAGAGAAAGGCATGATGAAGACAAGCCTCTGGATTCTCTCTGCAGGACTGATGCATGTTGTGGTTTACAAGCTCTGTCGCCCGGCTTTCCTTTCAGTATTCCACTATTCCCCTGGACATTGTATTTTCCCATTTTCTTTATCTAATGATCATAAAATATTAAATGTAAGTTAATTACATTATTATATAGACATTTTGAGGTCAAACCCCACCCATTCCCCAAACCACTGTACAACAATATATAAACCGTAGATGAATGTACAGTCATGATAATTTAATCCAAATACCCTTCCCCAAAATCATAAAATGACTAATTTGCCACAGTCCTATGAGACAAAAAATATTTGATTATGAAAATTATGAAAAAAATGGAATTTAGAAAGAACACCCCTTCACTGCAGCTCTAAAATAGCATTATCATATCAGTCTATAACAAGACATATAACAGTCAATGGTATTTGACAGCAGTGACATCAAACATGTTGCCTGCCACTTGAATTGTATGGAAAAGAGCAGCTCAGACAAAAACATCTCTTTTTGTGTCTCATGTAAGTTAGAATATGATGACAACATTGGAATCCACTGCTGCTTCAATGTATATGTAATGATTGATTATAATTAAGGTATTAATCAATATTTTTCCTTTTAAATATCAAATGAGTTGAATGACTTCTCTGGAGATTTTACTTTGTTATAAAAGTTACCAGTGTGATTACTGAAATGTTTTTTTCATGTATTCTTTAATGTCAGTATTTGCTATCTGAATGCAGTAACAATGGTTGCTTATTCAGCCCAGATTCCAGAAATAAAACAGGGACTTGTTTTGTGTTTGAGAAAGGTTTTCAACGTGTTAAAACATATAGGAATTTATAGTTTAAGAGACCATTTCTCAGTTAAAGCCTATATTTTCCATTTAGACTAAAGTTTAGCTCTCCTTGAGAGAAAGAACGCACTATCTTGATGTTTTGAGAATACACTCCTGTTTATAGTTAGAGACTGGCCAAATACAACTTTGGAAAAGCTGTGTGTCGTGTGTGTGCGTTAGTCTTCTTGGTTACAGGATAAGGAACCACTGGCATTAATGGAGATTGACTGAGTTGTTGTTCGGGACAGGCTGGCATCCAGCAGCCCAAATCTGAGACCTGGAAGGTCACGACGTGCCTAACTTCAGTGTCCGAGTGTCAGCTGCATAATCCATGGAGATATGCTTCAGTCTATCTGTATATGTGTGGAAAATTACTATGTTTATCTATTCCTTAGCCAATCAGAATCATTCAACCTGTAAGCAATGACGTAGCTTAGACCTCGAAATGGTATAACTGCTGTGATCTTTGTAACTGTAAGCGGGGCGGCCTACAAACTCCTGTGTGAGTCTTGAAGCTGACTTCTGCTGATGAAACTGCAAACTATCTTCAGTAAATCTTTTCTTTCATTTATTATAATTCTGACTCCGGGTCTTCATTTTTCATATCTGGTTCTGGGTCCTAAACTGTTACCCCCTAACAAGGTGTTCTTGAGAGGGTGTTGATAAATACACTTCAGGAATTCTTTATTACAGTTTTTCTCAATTTCTCTATTACAGTTTATTCTTGAAACAATTCACTATTTTCTCACAACTTTAAACACAAACTATACACCAGATTGTACAAACCTCAAACTTCCAGGTCAAAATAAAATATTCTAGTCAAAAACATATTCTCTTTTGTCAAAATCAAACTTTGGCTTCATATGACACACAAAACCTACAAAGAACCAAGACTACTCACTGCCTAGAGAACACTAGTGAGATCGATTCATAACACTGTTACAAAAACCTCCTTTTGACAATCAGGAATCATTTTACAGCTCAACGTCTATTACAATATACAACATAAATAGAGGGGTGCAGATACAGTGAAATTCAACAAGATTCAAATTCAATAAGAAAAGTTTATTTTCATTAAACTACTGTAAAGAGATATTGCAGTAGATGAAAACTACAAGAATTGAACATGAACTTGGAATTGCTATACAATACAGTATACTGTCAATTACAGTACAATAAAAAAAGAAAATAAATTCAGCATCCTTGGCCAAATTGCATTACAGTATTGATAATGACCATATTTGCCATACTAGAGCAGTTTCTTAGTCTTAGACAAAAAAAGGTTTGCTCTCCCTCCTCTAGGCTGTCATCTCTCAGTTCAGCAAAAACATGAAATGTATGAAGTACTTGGCAACAAATCAGTTTAGACAATCACGAGTTTGAGGGTGTACATATAATAGTGAAAGTATAAAAGTTTCTCATCTAAAGTACTGCTACTGTGTAATTATACAGTAGATGAGCCTGTAGGACAACTTCCCTCATGGTCACAAGAACACAAGAACATTGTCAACTATAATGCTTTGTATTTCATCAGGAACAAATGTCTTTTGACCCCGTCCCCTTCATTTTTCTACTCCTCTACTCTTCCTCTTTGTCTCGCACCTCTAGGATTCTGATTGGTGTGTCATTCGTTTTGCTGCTTACAGTTTTTCTCAATCCATTTGATACATTTTGTCCAAATGAATGTAGTAGCTCTCAAAACAAGTGTAATGATGGCAGGAGGAATGAAGCAGAGAGCGAATCCAAAAGCAAGCACTTTAATTATCTAACAGACAAGTAATCCAGAAAACTCTAAACTCAGAAACAAGGTACAAGGAACTGGGAATAACACACCATCAAACATTAAACAACGACCGACAAACAACAACTGAAGCACAGAGGTTTAAATACACAGACAAACAAGCTAAACAAGATAACAAGGGGGCGGGGCTAATCAGAAACACATGGGAACAATGATCAGACAATTAACAAGACACATGGCAAATAGGGAATCACATGACAGACAACAACAAGGAACAAAACACAAAACCCACACCGTGACATAGCCCCCCCCCCCCCTATGGGCGGCTCCCGACGCCCCTCGAAACAAAACACAGAAGTTCAGGAGGGTGGTGAAGTGGAGGCGGTCTTGGGGGAGGGACGGAGGGCGAGGTTCGCACAGGCGACCAGGACGGAGATGACCACTTGGGCGGCCAGGGCATAGACGACCCCTCGGGCGGCCACGGCGGTGAAGACCCCTCGGGCGGCCACGGCGGTGAAGACACCGGCTCGGGAACAGCAGACAACACACTCACTGGCTCGGGAACAGGAACAGACTCTGGCTCGGGAACAGGAACAGACTCTGGCTCGGGAACAGGAACAGACTCTGGCTCGGGAACAGGAACAGACTCTGGCTCGGGAACAGGAACAGACTCTGGCTCGGGAACAGGAACAGACTCTGGCTCGGGAACAGGAACAGACTCTGGCTCGGGAACAGGAACAGACTCTGGCTCGGGAACAGGAACAGACTCTGGCTCGGGAACAGGAACAGACTCTGGCTCGGGAACAGGAACAGACTCTGGCTCGGGAACAGGAACAGACTCTGGCTCGGGAACAGGAACAGACTCTGGCTCGGGAACAGGAACAGACTCTGGCTCGGGAACAGGAACAGACTCTGGCTCGGGAACAGGAACAGACTCTGGCTCGGGAACAGGAACAGACTCTGGCTCGGGAACAGGAACAGACTCTGGCTCGGGAACAGGAACAGACTCTGGCTCGGGAACAGGAACAGACTCTGGCTCGGGAACAGGAACAGACTCTGGCTCGGGAACAGGAACAGACTCTGGCTCGGGAACAGGAACAGACTCTGGCTCGGGAACAGGAACAGACTCTGGCTCGGGAACAGGAACAGACTCTGGCTCGGGAACAGGAACAGACTCTGGGCCGGCCATCTTGTCCGTAGACACTGGCTCGGAGGCGGCCATCTTGTCCATAGACACTGGCTCGGAGGAAGTGACGTGAACAGTCTCTGGATCAGCAGAAGTGACGTGAACCGTCTCTGGTTCGGCCATCTTGTCTGTAGACACTGGCTCGGAGGAAGTGACGTGAACAGTCTCTGGATCAGCAGAAGTGACGTGAACAGTCTCTGGTTCGGCCATCTTGTCCGTAGACACTGGCTCGGAGGACGTGACGTGAACAGTCTCTGGATCGGCCATCTTGTCCGTAGACACTGGCTCGAAGGCGGCCATCTTGTCCGTAGACACTGGCTCGAAGGTGGCCATCTTGTCCGTAGACACTGGCTCGAAGGCGGCCATCTTGTCCGTAGACACTGGCTCGAAGGTGGCCATCTTGTCCGTAGACACTGGCTCGGAGGAAGTGACGTAAACCGAGTCTGGATCGGCCATCTTGTCTGTAGACACTGGCTCTGTAGAAGTGACGTGAACAGTCTCTGACTCGGCCATCTTGTCCGTAGACACTGGCTTGGAGGAAGTGACGTGAACAGGCTCTGACTGGGCAGACGTGACGTGAACAGTCTCTGGACCAGACGGGGCCAGCGGCGAGGGCTCTGGGCTGACAGGAAGTACAGGAAGGACTTCCAGGCATTGCGGAACGCGGGAAGTCCTCTTCCTCCTCCGTCTCCGAGAGCGAGAGGGCGCTGGGCTGGACGGGACCAGCGGTGAGGGCGCTGGGCTGGACGGGACCAGCGGTGAGGGCGCTGGGCTGGACGGGACCAGCGGTGAGGGCGCTGGGCTGGACGGGACCAGCGGTGAGGGCGCTGGGCTGGACGGGACCAGCGGTGAGGGCGCTGGGCTGGACGGGACCAGCGGTGAGGGCGCTGGGCTGGACGGGACCAGCGGTGAGGGCGCTGGGCTGGACGGGACCAGCGGTGAGGGCTCTGGGCTGGACGGGACCAGCGGTGAGGGCTCTGGGCTGGACGGGACCAGCAGTGAGGGCTCTGGGCTGGACGGGACCAGCGGTGAGGGCTCTGGGCTGGACGGGACCAGCGGTGAGGGCTCTGGGCTGGACGGGACCAGCGGTGAGGGGTCTGGGCTGGACGGGACCAGCGGTGAAGGGTCTGGCAGGACGTGGCTGACGTGAAGCTCTGGCTGGACGTGGCTGACGTGAAGCTCTGGCTGGACGTGGCTGACGTGAAGCTCTGGCTGGACGTGGCTGACGTGAAGCTCTGGCTGGACGTGGCTGACGTGAAGCTCTGGCTGGACGTGGCTGACGTGAAGCTCTGGCTGGACGTGGCTGACGTGAAGCTCTGGCTGGACGTGGCTGACGTGAAGCTCTGGCTGGACGTGGCTGACGTGAAGCTCTGGCTCGGCAGGCGTGACGGGTCGCTGGAGTGGCGCCGGCGGACAAGTCTTTGAGGAGGCCTTTCTCCTCCTCCTCCGGGCCACCGGACTTGAAACCACCAGACTCGGGGCCACCGGAACTGGCACCAGTGTTGAAGGCCTGGCGTACCACGGGCTGAAGCTCTCCAGACAACTGGAGAGTGCCTCTCTCCAATCCAGGCCGGAGAGATCGGGGAGCTCCCTAGGGTTGACCGCCTTAGCTCCCAGCCAGTAACATAATTTAATCGCCTCATTCTCTAGGGTGCAGGAGGCAGCAAGTGAAGCAAACCCCCAGGTGAACTGGAATAAATCAGGGCTATTCAGGGCTAAGGCCGCGGTCTTTCCAGCGAACTCCCGGCTCATGCTGGGAAGATCAGGCGAGATACGTGCTGCTGGATTCATTTTGGTCGGTTGTTCTGTAATGATGGCAGGAGGAATGAAGCAGAGAGCGAATCCAAAAGCAAGCACTTAAATTATCTAACAGACAAGTAATCCAGAAAACTCTAAACTCAGAAACAAGGTACAAGGAACTGGGAATAACACACCATCAAACATTAAACAACGACCGACAAACAACAACTGAAGCACAGAGGTTTAAATACACAGACAAACAAGCTAAACAAGATAACAAGGGGGCGTGGCTAATCAGAAACACATGGGAACAATGATCAGACAATTAACAAGACACATGGCAAATAGGGAATCACATGACAGACAACAACAAGGAACAAAACACAAAACCCACAACGTGACAACAAGTAACACAGCAAACTAAACACACTCCTTAGTTGGCAGACCATTTCAGTATTTACTGTATAATAAAGCACTGCATTTTATTCTAGTAATGCATTTATCAAGCATAAATACTAATATCAAAACTACAAGTGTGTTCTCTGTTGATTTGATCAGATAGATATACAAATACACGGGAATCACTGAATCAATTAACTTTAAAGAACTTGCCTCTCATTTACATCTAGTCTAGAACTTCATCAACATCACAGCATATATTTTCACGAGTCATGGATCGTCGGAAAAAAAGTTGTGAATGCTGGATCCATTCTTGTGCCTCAACTTCTCCACAGGTCTCTTCCATCGCTTGAATAAGACTTGTTTGCAAGAGTTATGATCATATACTTTCCATCTCCAAGAGGAGAATATGCTGGAAAGAAGACCATCCTGAAATGTGTGTGATGCTCGAACCTTTCTTGCACCAGTGCCGAATGGTGAAATTGGAAAATTCGCTCAATTTGCTCCTGATCACCCTGCAAAAAGTGGATTTCATTGAGGGAGTTTAAAAAATGTAGATTAAATGTTTAGTGTTAGCATAATTATGTGCACAAATAGCACCTTCAGGCCATGGGCATACAGTAATCATCCCAATAAACACACACCTGTTTCAGTTTTTATTTTATATAGGCTATTATTTTTGCCTGTTCAAACATTAGTTTCACATTTAGACCTTTTCCACAATGCAAATTACATTATATTTATGTAATTGAATTCATTTTGCATTTTGTCATAATGCAAACTGCAGCACAACTTCATATACAAACATGTAAATCAAGGCCCTTATTAATTATTAACTGCATTTCATGTGTCATATTGAGATATCGATAATATACTAAGTAGTAGTTAAAGTTTTTAAGGAACTAGAACATCTTGTACAATCACAGTTTAAAGCCTATTTAATCACAAGGTTAACACAGTGATACAAAATAAATTTAAATCATTCATGTTTAATGTCACTGCTTATATAGAGATATATTAGATTATAGCAACCTGGACTCTATAACTTTTGATTGCGGGAAACACAACAATTCAGCCATTTAGTTTTAAAAAGAGTATGTTTAATCACAAAACTGATTAACATTTAAAAAAGCCTCACAGGGTAAAAGTACATTTACTGCTGTTATACTGAACACACTGACATGTTTAGTTCCTTTCTAAAATAGGATGTGTCACCGTGATTTGGAGGGATGTAAAAGCGTGCCACACAACTCATGTGATTTCATGAAAAAGCAAATCTATATGCCTAACAAATCTGCTGAACAGTAAAATAGTAGTAATGCTATAAAGTTTTGACTTGATCAGAATGTATATATTTCAAACTGCAAGCAATCTGTGTTTTTTATATGAGCATAAAATATCACATTATCAAGCCTGTGTTATTTTAATCAGAACATGTCTGAGAAATCCCCTAAAAATCCCTATGAAAATAACCAATTATATAAGTTTATTTCGGCTTCTATTGTAATATCATCTGTAGCTAGGAAATAGTTTTTAGAGTATTCTTTACCAGCCCTGAAAAACTGCTCACTGCTGCCACCCTCTGTCTGCAAGAGATTCAAACTATAATTCAAAAGCACCATCTAGTGGATTTTCTGTTTGATTTTTAAAATTCTCTAAACTAAAAACTATTAAAAAACCTACAAGCTTTCCTGAATATTATCTATGATATCACCATGATTTTAGTGATATCCATTGATTATATTTAGGAAAGCTTGTTCACAATTAGAATTACTGTATAGATTATTGTGTAGTATTTGCATTTGTTTACTTGTACGTAATCTGTTTTAGCAAAAAATTAAGTGTCATATACAGTATATTTAAGAGTTTTTAGAAATTCTTGCCTCAGGCAAAGAAAAAAAGACATCAAGAGTTTTTCACTTGGCAAGCAGAAAAGGATTGCAACTTTGGCACACAGGAACAATCAAATATGCAGTTTTGAGTAGAAATCTGACTATGTACACAGTCCTCGTACAGCCATGACCCTATCTCATACGTTAGAAAATTCAGCTTAATGTGAGGTGCATATTGCAGCAATGCAAGTAATGTCATGTATGGTACATATAGTAAAAATATAGTATAAATTTTATGTTTTATATGTACTTGCATGTGTCGAAGTGTTAGGAAATGTGGTGGAAGATGGGAAATATCTGGCCTGTGTAAATATGTTTTTATTATGGTGACTGCGTATTGTTTGAATTGTGCTAAATGGTGCACCACACATCCTATTTATAATAATGTATATTGGCTTCTGAAATACTTTCCAACCTCTGTTGATCACTTTTACTTTAACCTGTTAGGGTATTTACAGTTAAAGATCCAAGGCCCAGATATGATTAATTAAGATCAGCAGTTAGAAGTGCAGTCAATTTAAGGCAAGGCAAGCCAAGTTTATTTATATAGCACATTTCATACACAATGGTAATTCAAAGTGCTTTACATAGGAGAAATTAAAATAATCAAAAGAAATCAGAATAATTAAAACAGAAATAATCAAAAGAAATCAGAATAATTAAAAACATAAAATAAAATACAGTACAAACAGTCGGACGAACAGTGGTACAGTGCTCATTCAGTAAATGCACAGCTAAACAGATGTGTTTTGAGTCTGGATTTGAATGTGACTACTGTAGGAGCACATCTGATCTCTTCTGGAAGCTGGTTCCAGCTACGGCTGGCATAGTAGCTAAAAGCAGACTCGCCATGCTTAGAGTGAACCCTTGGTATTTCTAGCTGATGTGATCCTAAAGCCCAATTTATACTTCTGCGTCGAACTTACGCCGTAGCTATGTCGTAGGCTGTGCGTAGCGCGCATACCCTTCGGCGTACCCTGACGTGCACCTCTCCAAAAATGTAACAATGCGTCAATTCTACGCGGACGCAAGCGCTGTGATTGGTCTGCTAGAACCCCTCCCTCGGGTTTCACATGCTCCCTCTGCATATGTAATTGCGCGTCAACGCGGACAACGACGCAGAAGTATTTGAAAACCAACGCGTAGTGTATAGCATAGAGGCTCCGGCGTAGGTCCGACGCAGAAGTATAAATCAGCCTTAATGATCTGAGTGATCTGTTGGGTTTATATTCAGTGAGCATATCTGCAATGTATTGAGGTCCTAGGCCATTGAATGATTTATATACCAGTAATAATACTTTAAAATCAATCCTAAATGTAACTGGCAGCCAGTGTAAAGACCTGAGGACTGGTGTGATGTGTTCATATTTTCTGGTTCTGCTCAGAATCCTAGCAGCAGCGTTCTGTATGAGCTGCAACTGTCTAATGGTCTTTTTGGGAAGGCCAGTGAGGAGTCCATTACAATAATCCACCCTGCTGGTGATGAAAGCATGCACAAGTTTCTCTAAGTCTTGACTGGAAACAAAACATCTAATTCTTGCAATATTTTTCAGGTGATAGTATGCTGATTTAGTTATTGCTTTGACATGACTACTGAAACTAAGGTCTGACTCCAGAGACACACCAAGATTCCTGACTTGATTTTTATTTGTTTGACCCCTAGACTGAAGGTATGCGTTCACCTTGAGAACTTCATCTTTGTTTCCAAACGCAATGACTTCAGTTTTGTCTTTGTTTAACTGAAGAAACTTTTGGCACATCCAATCGTTTACTTCATCAATGCATTGGAACAGAGAGTTAATGGGGCTGTAATCGTTAGGCGATAGAGCTGTGTGTCGTCTGGATAGCTGTGGTAAGCGATTTGGTTCTTTCTCATTATTTGGCTCATTGGGAGCATGTATAGGTTGAATAGGAGTGGCACAAGAATTGAGCCTTGAGGGAGTCCGCATGTCATGGATGTCCATTCAGACTTATAGTCTCCTATACTCACATAATAACCTCTCCCTACCAAGTATGACCTGAACCATTTTAGGACTATCCCAGAAAACCCGATCCAGTTTTCCAGTCTGTCAAGAAGTATGTCGTGATCGACAGTGTCAAATGCAGCACTGAGGTCGAGTAGTACCAGCACTGATAATTTGCTTGTATCAGTATTTAAGCGAATATAGTTTATTATCTTTGAGCGATGTCTCTGTGCTGTGATGCGGTCGGAAACCAGATTGAAAATTGTCAAAGTGTCCATTTGAGCTTAATAATTTGTTCAGCTGATTGAAGACAACTTTTTCAATGATCTTGCCTATGAAAGAAGATTTGAGATTGGTCTATAGTTGTTTAATATGGTCTTATCCAGATTGATCTTTTTCAGGAGGGGCTTGACAACTGCAGTTTTCAAGGAGTTCGGAAAACTCCCAGAGAGAAGTGAGGCATTTACCACTTCTAGGAGATCTGCTTTTAAGCTGTGTAACACATTTTTGAAAAAAGATGTGGGAAGTGCGTCAAGAGCGCAGGTTGATGTTTTAAGGTGCTGTACGGTTTCTTCCAAAATGTTGCCATCAATTTCTTCAAAATCAGACATAGTGACTACTTTCTCAGGCTGTTGTCTGATCTGTCTGACCCCAGCGCAACTCAAGGATGAGCTGATCACCTTTCTGATATTATTGATTTTCTCAGAGAAGAAAGAAGCAAACTCACTGCACTTGCTCTCTGAGAGCATTTCACTGGGAATCTGGCTTGGGGGATTTGTCAGTCTCTCTACAGTAGCAAAAAGAGTGTGTGTGTTGTTTATATTGCTGTTTATAATATTCGAGAAAAAAGTCTGTCTAGCTTTGCCTAGTTCCTTATTGAAAGCATGGATGCTGTCTTTGTAGATGTTATAATGGACTAGAAGTTTTGTCTTCCGCCACAAAATCTCGTCTAAAAATTTAAGACAAGAGTCAGAATTATAATAAATTGAAGTTAAAATTTACTGAAGATAGTTTGCATTTTCATCAGGCAGAAGCCAGCTTCAAGACTCACAAGGAGTTCGTAGGCCGCCCTGTTACAGGTACAAAGATCACTGCAGTTATACCCTACACCAAAGTCTAAGCGTCATCAGACTTCAGATCGAATGATTCTGATTGGCTAAGAAATAGATAAACATAGTAAATTTCCACACATATATAGATAGACTGAAGCATATCTCCATCGATTATCAACTCAGACCCTGAATTTAGGCACATCGTGACCTTCCAGGTCGCAGATCTGGGTTGCTAGTCGCCAACATGTCGAAGAAAACAAGTCAGTCAATCTCCAATAATGCCACTTGGTCCTTTAATCTGTACATTTATGTATTTGGCAGATGCTTTTATCCAAAGCGACATTGCATTTAAAAGTAAATTTTTCAGGTATTGCTTTTCCTGGGAATCAAACCCATGACCTTGGCGCTGCAAGTGCAAACGCTCTACTGTTTGAGCAGGAAATCCATACTATATCCAAGAATACTAACACACACACAGACACACAGCTTATTCAAGGTTGAATTTAGCCAGGCTCTAATGATATACAGAAGACTCTTCTCAAACATCAAGATAACATGTTCTTTCTCTCAATCAATGAGAGGACATTAATCTAACAGTGAAGTAAAGACTTTATATATCTTTAGATAAGCTACAGATATCAATGACCCTTGTGACCTATAGTCGTCATGGTGAGCTAAAAGAACAGATATATTTTAACACGTTGAAGACCTTTCTCAAACAAAACGAGTCCGGACTAAATGAGCAAGCACTGTTACTGCATTCCTGACATGGTCCAGGTCCTTCATTCACCTCTCAGATATCAAATACAGACATTAGAGAATACATGAAAAGAACATTTCAGTAATCACAAGAAGTTATTCAAGTCATTTGATATTTAGAAGAAAAAATATTGATTAATACCTTGATTATAATCACTCATTAGATATACATTGATGCAGCTTCCAGAATCCATTCCTTCAAGAGATAAAGAAGTCACGAACGCATAAGGTACAGCTATGGCAGCAGCATCTGAAGCACAATCTGTGCATGTCATTACAAAAAGGAGGTCACAGCCTGTGTTCAGATCAAGCAAACCTGCAGTAAATAAGCAATCTTCAAAGTCAATAAGAAAACACACAAAACCTTGTGGCAAATGCGGACACATTCACATGCCAAGACAGTGCCCTGCCTATAATGAAGTTTGTAAAAAATGTGGCAAAAAGAACCACTTTGCGATTGCGAGCAAATCAAAAGCTAAAATGGACATGCTTGTCATAGACACTGTGACAGCTCAATCAGACTAAAAAAACCTTCATGTAAACACCTTAATCGATCTGATTGAGCTCGTTTCGATTGGAATTTCAATCTGATTGAAAGGGGTGGTTTATAGTCCACAAAAATGGCCGTTGAGACCGGAAGTAGGGAACACCCTTTTCCGTTGAAAGCGCTAGCAGCAGCAGTCTGAAAAGGCATTGGATTTTGGCTATACGACGAGAGGACGGGTGGACGTTTACAGTGAGGAAAAGCGGCACTTAACGGAGGATGAAGTCCATGTTCGAGTGTGATCCAAATAAGCAATAACTGACTGAAGGTACATTTTAAACATACTTGATTTTGTCTGTCTTGATCAAATATTGTGTGGCTGTCACATGCAAAAATTATCCATTCAATTATCAATCTCTGTCAGGCTTGGGGAACATTTTTAAAATAACATTTATCATAAAGCTTAGAAACACACAACATGCATAACTGTAAAACTGTGAATAATATAAACATCTTTGGTTGGTCACTTTCTTGCCTATTTTCTCCCTAGCAAAACATGGATGTATGTACCAAAGTAGAATTTGTCAGCCTAAGCCTTGATTTCTTGGATCAGCTCATCATCCCTCCATACTCTCTCCACGGTGAAGTCACTCCTTGTATCCGTCACCAGATCACACCAAGCTAAGCCAGTGACCATCAGCTGACACTGGACATGCCAGTGGTAGGTGTGTTTTTTTTTTTTCTTAGTTTTGCTTGGCTTTTTGCTTAGTGTGATGTCTCTCCAATGTCATTCACATCAGGGCACTCAACCTCTACTAGGCCATAGAGAGGTTCTTCGTTTGGGTCCACCACTTTACCATCTGGACTGGCACCAAGGTGTGGAGCATCGGGGTGGATGATGAGACCGCATGGAAGAACATTAACTCCAAAGGTCTCAGCATAGCGGCGAAGAACCTCTGGCTCAAGCTCCACTCCTCTACGCATTGCTTTGGTCTGAGGGCACCTTTAATGACCCGGACAGCAAGTGTCTTTGCAGTGGATTCTGATCTCACATGAGCAGCTTCATTGAACTTGCTTGCTGTAAGACGGAGGTGACGCATGCTAAACCAGAGTGGGCTTTTAGATTGATCCCTTGTTCCCTCCTCAATGATCCCTGACATCTCAGACGTCACCTCCAGACTCTGCATATGCAGAAGTTCAGCCTAGCTACCAGGGACAAAATGAAATGGTGGAAGTGTGTATTGTGGGACAGGTAATGGGGGGAATTTGGATGAATAAGCACATCCTTTGGCAGCACAGCTGGACACTGGTAAGACAGAAGTGAACTTTTTGGGACCTCTCCAAATTTAGATGACACCATGGTTACAGCAGACATGCCATCAACAATTTTGGCTATTAGCGGTTGTGGTCGAATTAAGGGAAAAGAGGGATGCTGCTCCAGCAATCATGGCATTGTCAGGCAAAGGTCCTTAAAAAAATGTTCATGCCTCAGTGTGTTAATTCTATTCTAACGTGAAGACGTATTTTGTTAATATTTGGAGATTACCTGCTCTGTACAGAGTAGATTGCACACAGCTCCTACCAGAGGCTTTTGGCTTGCGCACCACAAGCTCATTCACTGGTTCAGGAGCGATGCCCTGACAAAACATGTATATATTGCATTTGATTGTAATCTGATTTGCACATCACGCACTTTACATACACTTTTATTTATTATTAATAACTGTTGTCAAAATTAAAACTGTTTGTTTGAGTTTTTTTCTTTATTATTATTTTTCTTTTTACCTGCGTGCGTGGCCTATGCCAGGCTTGCTGGAACATTTTTGGTTCCTAATGTACTATAATGTGCTGCCACATTATATGCCATAATGTGCTATAATGTTGCACAAACTTCTTCCAGCAGCACAAGTACATGTATAAGCTGCCTTTTGAGGCGGATAGTTGGTTTCAAGCGTGATCTGAAGAAAGTGTTAGAATATATTTCACATCTTTATTTAACCTTTGTGTGTTGTTCATTTAGGGTGTACACTGGGGCGTTTTCATTTTCTCTAGAGACCCCAGACAGTAAAATGTTTTTGTAACATCATGATTTTTAAAATTTAATATCACTCACTTTATTAATGTTTTCAGTCTACATTTTTATTTTTTTATTTGCTTTAATTTCATTATTTTCATGTTTAGATAAAATAGAAAAGTGAAATCAAATTCACTGTAAAGATGTACAATTCTTAGTTTCATTCATGGTGGTATAACATGAAAAATGAGCTAGTGTAAGATTGCTGCAATCTCCTGGACTAACACAGTTAAAATAACATGAAATTTAAAAAAAAAAAAGCCACTAGTTATCACGCATACAATTAGACATCATTTCAATTTATTTATTGATTTTGTGAGTGTAGATATAGTAAGTTTAATGACATCAAGTGTAATGCCATTTAAATTAATGGAACATTGTTTTTTGTTGTTGTTTTTTGTTTTTTATGTAAGCAAATTTGGGGGTCCTGAAATGCCCCGAACACTGCAGAAGGAAATGATCATTATAATATAAAAGATATGTATATTGACACAGAAAATATGCATTTTGAGTCACATGCTATGTTATATTAATCCTAACTGCAGATGGTGCTGTTATTACTAAACTATGCTGTTACTATCCATACTGAGACAAGTAATACATTAGAATTTATCTGGTTATCAGAAAATATACCATTCATCATTAGCTAAATCCGGTATGTATTTACCTCAAGCTGATGTGGTTCCTCACGCTTTCTTAAATGACCTATAACACCTGGCCCTAATTACCACTGTCCCTGCAATAATATTTGAGACTGAAGTGTCCAAATACACACATGGTTGAAACTAATTATTTTATAACACCGCTTTGAAATTCATCCATAAAACCAACAAAAGATAAATTGTAAATTGGCTATCGTTCATATAATACATACCTTGGTAATCAAAAATAAATTGTTCAAAAAAGAATTTGTAACCTTTGTCCAATTTTGATCTTTTCACACCTCCCTAAAAAACTGTCAACAAAACGGACATCTGCTATACATACTTTTGGCAAATAAATGAATGACAGAGAAAACACGCTGTTCACAGTCCATTTTGAGAATGAATGGCGATCGTAGCGGGCGGCGGCACGACCGGAAGTATTGCTTCCCTACTTACGGTCTCGGTCGCCATTTTGTAAAATAGGCCGATTCCTTTTCTAATCCGATCTAGAGAACATGTAAACACTTGATCGGATTGAAAACCGAAACTGAAAGGACTGCGCATGTGCAATGACGTTGAAATAGCGTAATGGCGTATGGCGCGCGAAACGAGCTGTTCTCCCTGTTGAATAAAGTGTCATATAAATGAGTGTCCTGTTATTCTAAAATTCTCATTTCACTCAGTCTCAGTGAAGTGGAGCAGGACAACGTCCCACCAGTCCATGTTTCGGACTCTCATCCACAGATGAGTGGTTTTGGGCGCGAGGAGGGGCATTTTTACTGCGTGATAAATATAAGCAGCATGGCACAACTGTTCATATGCTCATTGTCTCCATTTTATGACCAGAGACGGATAAATATTAAGTCTGCTGTTTAAAACAAATAAAGAACCAATGTAGGAGAATAGTTATGCGCGAACAGCGGCAAACTCTGTATATGTGCGCATGTCAAAAAATCAATTCCGATTTGAAGCTGGTCCCTTACGAAAAAGAAGTATACTTCAAGTTCATTTTATGAAGTATACTTAAGTAATGTTCAAGTATATTTTTAAGTATAATTATGTAGTAAGTATACTAATGTCAATATGTACTAGTAGTAAACTTGTAAGTGTACTATTTTAATACCGCTTGGGACTAAATTGGCCCACTTTTAGTATATAAAAGTATATGTTTAAGTGTACTATAAGTGTAACATTAGTAAACTTTAAGTGCACAACTAGTTCATAATTACGTTTCTCATTTGTACTGCAAGTGAACTTATGGTTATACTAGTAGTTTACTATTTTAATACTTGTAGCAATTTTTTAGTTTATGAAAGTACACTTTGAAATATACTCTCAGTAAACTACTAGTTTAGTAGTTTTATACTACAGGTTTTCTTTAAGTGAACTTAACATTATACTTATAGTTTACTATTTATATATTATTTGTGCACTTGCAGTAGGCCTATACTACTATGTTTAAATGTTATTTTTTATACTTAAAAAAATACCTTTAACTGTACTTTAATTTTAAAAACATTTAATGAGCTTCATGCATCCTTTTTTTATCAACACTTGAATGTTGGTAAGTTTCATAAAGAAAGGGCAACTTTTTAAACAAAAAAGTTGAAAAAAAAATTTTTTGTCAAAGACTATAGAGGGTTTTCACTACACGTCATCAGTCCGGAAGTTGGCCATTTTGGAGTCACTGAACGTAAACAATGCTACTGAACTGAACGAACTTGCATATTTGGCTGATTATTTCTGCTGAAAAATGGTCGTGTTTTGGTCTGTACTAATCGGTCGCACCGGGAAAAAACATTTCGAGTTCTATAGACTGCCAAAAGTTAAAGAGAAGAGTGCAAAAACGGATGAAAGAAGGCGTTTGTGGTTGAGAAAGGCACAGCATCAGCCACATGTGTAAATGAAGCGTTGACTATAGCTAAAATGTTGACGTAAAGAAGTTAACTATGGCTACATTCACACTATCAGTCCAAATCCGATTATCTTTGTATCCGATTGGAATCTGATCTAAAATGATGTCCACACTGTGTATCGCAACTGTTCAGATCCGATTTGTGTGTTCATGCAGCTCTTTGGCAATATGGCAATGATGTTGCGTTGATGGAGGGGTTTGCATTTGCAATAGGGATGTTGTCTTATTTAAATTGTACAACATGGAAATGTGTAGCCGCCGCGCTGGACTCCTGCGTCTCGAGCTGCAGAACTGTAGGAGGCTGGTGTTGAGCTGCAGAACTGTAGGAGGCTGGTGTTGAGCTGCAGAACTGTAGGAGGCTGGTGTTGAGCTGCAGAACTGCAGGAGGCTGGTGTTGAGCTGGAGAACTATAGGAGGCTGGTGTTGAGCTGCAAAACTGTAGGAGGCTGGTGTTGAGCTGCAGAACTGTAGGAGGCTGGTGTTGAGCTGCAGAACTGTAGGAGGCTGGTGTTGAGCAGCAGAACTATAGGAGGCTGGTGTTGAGCTGCAGAACTGTAGGAGGCTGGTGTTGAGCTGCAGAACTGCAGGAGGCTGGTGTTGAGCTGCAGAACTGTAGGAGGCTGGTGTTGAGCTGCAGAACTGTAGGAGGCTGGTGTTGAGCAGCAGAACTATAGGAGGCTGGTGTTGAGCTGCAAAACTGTAGGAGGCTGGTGTTGAGCTGCAGAACTGTAGGAGGCTGGTGTTGAGCTGCAGAACTGTAGGAGGCTGGTGATGAGCAGCAGAACTGTAGGAGGCTGGTGTTGAGCTGCAGAACTGTAGGAGGCTGGTGTTGAGCTGCAGAACTGCAGGAGGCCGGTGTTGAGCTGCAGAACTATAGGAGGCTGGTGTTGAGCTGCAGAACTGTAGGAGGCTGGTGTTGAGCAGCAGAACTATAGGAGGCTGGTGTTGAGCTGCAGAACTGTAGGAGGCTGGTGTTGAGCTGCAGAACTATAGGAGGCTGGTGTTGAGCTGCAAAACTGTAGGAGGCTGGTGTTGAGCTGCAGAACTATAGGAGGCTGGTGTTGAGCTGCAGAACTGTAGGAGGCTGGTGTTGAGCTGCAGAACTGTAGGAGGCTGGTGTTGAGCTGCAGAACTGTAGGAGGCTGGTGTTGAGCAGCAGAACTATAGGAGGCTGGTGTTGAGCTGCAAAACTGTAGGAGGCTGGTGTTGAGCTGCAGAACTGCAGGAGGCTGGTGTTGAGCTCCAGAACTATAGGAGGCTGGTGTTGAGCTGCAGAACTGCAGGAGGCTGGTGTTGAGCTGCAGAACTGTAGGAGGCTGGTGTTGAGCTGCAGAACTGTAGGAGGCTGGTGTTGAGCTGCAGAACTGTAGGAGGCTGGTGTTGAGCTGCAGAACTATAGGAGGCTGGTGTTGAGCTGCAGAACTGCAGGAGGCTGGTGTTGAGCTGCAGAACTGTAGGAGGCTGGTGTTGAGCTGCAGAACTGTAGGAGGCTGGTGTTGAGCTGCAGAACTGCAGGAGGCTGGTGTTGAGCTGCAGAACTATAGGAGGCTGGTGTTGAGCTGCAGAACTGCAGGAGGCTGGTGTTGAGCTGCAGAACTGTAGGAGGCTGGTGTTGAGCTGCAGAACTGTAGGAGGCTGGTGTTGAGCTGCAGAACTGCAGGAGGCTGGTGTTGAGCTGCAGAACTGTAGGAGGCTGGTGTTGAGCTGCAGAACTGTAGGAGGCTGGTGTTGAGCTGCAGAACTGTAGGAGGCTGGTGTTGAGCTGCAGAACTGCAGGAGGCTGGTGTTGAGCTGCAGAACTGGTGTTGAGCTGCAGAACTGTAGGAGGCTGGTGTTGAGCTGCAGAACTGTAGGAGGCTGGTGTTGAGCTGCAGAACTGTAGGAGGCTGGTGTTGAGCAGCAGAACTATAGGAGGCTGGTGTTGAGCTGCAGAACTGTAGGAGGCTGGTGTTGAGCTGCAGAACTGCAGGAGGCTGGTGTTGAGCTGCAGAACTGTAGGGGGCTGGTGTTGAGCTGCAGAACTGTAGGAGGCTGGTGTTGAGCAGCAGAACTATAGGAGGCTGGTGTTGAGCTGCAAAACTGTAGGAGGCTGGTGTTGAGCTGCAGAACTGTAGGAGGCTGGTGTTGAGCTGCAGAACTGTAGGAGGCTGGTGATGAGCAGCAGAACTGTAGGAGGCTGGTGTTGAGCTGCAGAACTGCAGGAGGCTGGTGTTGAGCTGCAGAACTGCAGGAGGCCGGTGTTGAGCTGCAGAACTGTAGGAGGCTGGTGTTGAGCTGCAGAACTGTAGGAGGCTGGTGTTGAGCAGCAGAACTATAGGAGGCTGGTGTTGAGCTGCAGAACTGTAGGAGGCTGGTGTTGAGCTGCAGAACTATAGGAGGCTGGTGTTGAGCTGCAAAACTGTAGGAGGCTGGTGTTGAGCTGCAGAACTATAGGAGGCTGGTGTTGAGCTGCAGAACTGTAGGAGGCTGGTGTTGAGCTGCAGAACTGTAGGAGGCTGGTGTTGAGCTGCAGAACTGTAGGAGGCTGGTGTTGAGCAGCAGAACTATAGGAGGCTGGTGTTGAGCTGCAGAACTGCAGGAGGCTGGTGTTGAGCTGCAGAACTGCAGGAGGCTGGTGTTGAGCTGCAGAACTGTAGGAGGCTGGTGTTGAGCTGCAGAACTGTAGGAGGCTGGTGTTGAGCTGCAGAACTGTAGGAGGCTGGTGTTGAGCTGCAGAACTATAGGAGGCTGGTGTTGAGCTGCAGAACTGCAGGAGGCTGGTGTTGAGCTGCAGAACTGTAGGAGGCTGGTGTTGAGCTGCAGAACTGTAGGAGGCTGGTGTTGAGCTGCAGAACTGCAGGAGGCTGGTGTTGAGCTGCAGAACTATAGGAGGCTGGTGTTGAGCTGCAGAACTGCAGGAGGCTGGTGTTGAGCTGCAGAACTGTAGGAGGCTGGTGTTGAGCTGCAGAACTGTAGGAGGCTGGTGTTGAGCTGCAGAACTGCAGGAGGCTGGTGTTGAGCTGCAGAACTGTAGGAGGCTGGTGTTGAGCTGCAGAACTGTAGGAGGCTGGTGTTGAGCTGCAGAACTGTAGGAGGCTGGTGTTGAGCTGCAGAACTGTAGGAGGCTGGTGTTGAGCTGCAGAACTGCAGGAGGCTGGTGTTGAGCTGCAGAACTGGTGTTGAGCTGCAGAACTGTAGGAGGCTGGTGTTGAGCTGCAGAACTGTAGGAGGCTGGTGTTGAGCTGCAGAACTGTAGGAGGCTGGTGTTGAGCAGCAGAACTATAGGAGGCTGGTGTTGAGATGCAAAACTGTAGGAGGCTGGTGTTGAGCTGCAGAACTGCAGGAGGCTGGTGTTGAGCTGCAGAACTGTAGGAGGCTGGTGTTGAGCTGCAGAACTATAGGAGGCTGGTGTTGAGCTGCAAAACTGTAGGAGGCTGGTGTTGAGCTGCAGAACTGTAGGAGGCTGGTGTTGAGCTGCAGAACTGTAGGAGGCTGGTGTTGAGCTGCAGAACTGTAGGAGGCTGGTGTTAAGCAGCAGAACTATAGGAGGCTGGTGTTGAGCAGCAAAACTGTAGGAGGCTGGTGTTGAGCAGCAGAACTGTAGGAGGCTGGTGTTGAGCAGCAGAACTGTAGGAGGCTGGTGTTGAGCTGCAAAACTGTAGGAGGCTGGTGTTGAGCTGCAGAACTGTAGGAGGCTGGTGTTGAGCTGCAGAACTGTAGGAGGCTGGTGTTGAGCTGCAGAACTGTAGGAGGCTGGTGTTGAGCAGCAGAACTATGGGAGGCTGGTGTTGAGCTGCAAAACTGTAGGAGGTTGGTGTTGAGCAGCAGAACTGTAGGAGGCTGGTGTTGAGCTGCAAAACTGTAGGAGGCTGGTGTTGAGCAGCAGAACTGCAGGAGGCTGGTGTTGAGCTGCAGAACTGTAGGAGGCTGGTGTTGAGCTGCAGAACTGTAGGAGGTTGGTGTTGAGCTGCAGAACTGCAGGAGGCTGGTGTTGAGGTGCAGAACTATAGGAGGCTGGTGTTGAGCTGCAGAACTGTAGGAGGCTGGTGTTGAGCAGCAGAACTGTAGGAAGCCGGTATGTACAGCTTTTTCCGCGCTCTTATCTGCGCCGGTTTCAAAAATAATTTTCTGCTTGTCCGGCACTTTGCAACAACACAGCCTTGTTTCGGCAGCGACTTTCAGCATGTTCCCTATAACAACGTCTGACGTTTACATTTTACGTGGCGTGAGAAAGTCACATACCACGCGAAATCCGATCAGAGTGTTCCGACTGAAGCGGATTTCCTGATATGTGATTTGAATAGAATTTCAAACCACATATGGATGTAGCTTGAAACGGATTTCATGTGCTTTTTTTGGACTGACAATCAGAACGTAGCCTATGTCGGGATAAGGAATAGAAGGAAGAATAGCAGTAAGGGCTAGAGAAGCTCGTTCGGATCTTTACAGCATATTAACTTTAGTTTGTCAAAATTCCGTGCTCTTTCCTGCATACTAAGTCCTTCTCTATATGATTTCACAGCTTCCATGTGTTTTTTTCTGTAGTTTAGACATCATAAATTAGTGTAACAATGTGTTCAGTAGTACATAAACAGTGCAATCCATTCTGTTGTTTACATCCGAGTATCTCCAATATGGCCGCGCATCCGGGTAACTGACCAAATCGTAACGTAGGTGCAAACCCTCTATAGTTGCCTTGATCATATTCAGAACGATGATCAAAACACAGATGGAGTAGATTGAGTTCAACAACCCCAAAGCTTCACAGTCATTTTCTCTTTATGTTTAACGCTTCATTTCATTTGGAAACATTAAGCAGTTCTGATTTACACGCTGTTTAATGTTTGATGATCACATTATTTTACATTTGAGTGAGCAATCTTATGCTGCGTCCCAATTCGCCTACTTATACTACGCCCTAAAAGTATGTACTCTTTTTGTGAAGAAAAAGTACATACTTTTGAGTGTGTAGCAAAAGAGTAGGCAAGCTTTGGGACAAACTACTTCATCATCTTTAACGGACAGCTCTGTCGCGTGCATCACCGTAAACAGTTAAAATCCTCCATTCAATCTAATATAATTTCTTACCGTTTCGGAGAGAAATGTTGTAGCTCGTTCATCTGCCAGTCGTGGGTCTTTCATGCGGAGACTTTCACTCTCCTCATGTGTTTGCAATTTGAATGTAATGATGCATTTAAAATTTAATGGCTATAAACATATCTTTACAAAAGTTCACAATGCTGCTGCAGATGCAATAGCCAACATTGAATAAATAATTTTTCGTCAGGTTAGATACTGATAATTAATCACTTAAACCCCTTTATCTAAACCTCTCTACACAACCGCCGGACTCGCGCGTCCTCCATGTCTGTAGTTTTTTAACACTTTTCACTCGTGTTTGTAGTTCTAACCGAATCCTAGTCCAACGCGCGATGGGTTGTGGGCAATATCAGCCGTTAGAGTGTGCATCGATCTGCACTTCGGATTCTGACCGGATATAGTAGACCATCCGGGTCTCTTTGGAACACTCATTTCAACATACTACGATTTGGGACGTACTAGTTCTATTTTCGAATACTATTATATAGGACGGATAGTATGCGAATTGGGACGCAGCATTTGTTTCAGCTTCTTCTTCTCCTGTGTTTTGATCCGGAGATTCTGTACTAGAAGATGTGTCACAGCGCCCCCTACCGTATTGAAAACATGGATAGCTGGAAAATTCAGTCAATGGTGGGGAAAGAGTAAAGTAGAATTAAAGTAAATTCCTATGTACACTACCAGTGGACTAGCCTACACAAAAATTCAGATACGCAGAATTAGAAACATATCTGTTTTATATCAATATTTTCAAACATTGTAAGTTTCATAAGACTGTATATGAAAAACTAAGTAAAAAAAAAAAGTAGGCTATATCTAATAGGCTACTCGATCAAAAGACTTAACACAACTACAAGCCAAGTGTACTTTGAATACTTAATTATACTTTTAAGTATATCTCGATCAAAAGATGGAGTACAAGTATAGGCCAAATACTTGGACTTTTCTCTCAGTATAAGTCAAGTATTCTGTAATTTTAAGAGTAATTTTAAGTATGTTTCTGAGAAGTATATAAAATGTAGACTGAAAGTATGCTTTCTTATTTTTAGTTGAAAAGAAGTATACTAATAGAACACTTGAATAAACGTATTTTTCATAAGGGGACATATAAACGCGGACATCAACCTGATTACTTTATTTCTTGTTCATGTAAACACCGTGTTCGGATTCATCAATCGGATTGATTTCAGTCCGATTGAACCAAAAGGTGTCCATGTAAACGTAGCTTTTGAGGGAGTTAAAAAAATTAGGAGCCTTTCAGTGGTATATGGCCCCAAAACTACATTGTGTGACACAACACCACTGGTTGAAATTGCGGTACACACAGTGATGTTGCCTTTTCATTTTCCAGACATTGACTGTGGCACAATGGGAAGATTGAAGCCAGCCTCGTCAATATACATGTGCTCAGAGTAAGTCCAGGAACAGGATTGAATGACCGGTTATAGAAAAAATGGGTGAAAAAGACACTGCGACTGAACGATCACAACTCTTCTTTCTCCTTCTCCTCGGCCTATACTCTCTACTCTACTTCTATCTCTCATCTCCACTGTTCCTCTCCCTCTCATTAAAGGGATAGTTCACCCAACAATGAAAATGCTGTCATCATTTACTCACCCTCAGGTTGCTCCAAACCTGTATGAGTTTCTTTCTTCTGCTGAACACAAAAGAAGATATTTTGAAGAAAGTCGGTAACCAAACCGAACCAAATACTATGGAAGTCAGTTGTGCCCATCAACGTTTTGGTTACGAACATTCTTCAAAATATCTTCTTTTGTGTTCAACAGAAGAAAGAAATTCATACAGGTTTGGAGCAACCTGAGGGTGAGTAAATGATGAGACAATTTCATTTTTGGGTGAACTATCCCTTTAATACCCCTTTTCTTTCCTCTTCACCACCTCTCAATTTTATTGTTGTAATTGGGATAAACAATTCATTCTAAAAACAATTCTAATTGTGTAAACAATTAGAAAATTTGCATTTCCTGAGTTGTGTGTATTCTTAATTAAGCCGATATCAATTTGGGACTAACTGAAACCATGTGCAACTGAGAATTTAAAATACCAGAGTTTTGTTTGTTGGGTTTGGAAAAATGGTACAAGAAGGTTTGTGATTTTTGTAAAACAACAAAAAAGTTTGTAAAACAACAAAGGTTTGGAGAAATGTATCAAATTAATTGAGAAAAACTGTGACAGAATTGTGAACAACACAAAATTGTTTACACACCAATTACAACCGCAGATGAGATTATTGGTTTAGGGTTGAAACAATATAGAAAGTGCTCAAATTATAGTGTACAAGGAAGTACAAGGAAAGCCAAGAACATTTGTCTCTGATGCGATCTTGAGAATCAGGCTAAAGACAAGAGGTGACTAAAGAATAAATGTGATTTCACATTTTTTATGCAAAATGTTTTATTGACAGTTTTACAGGTTTGCTAAATCGTTTGGCTCACTGTCCAAAAACTCTAAAAACAAAACCACAAACACAAAATGCAAAACTCCATGAATCTAGTAAATACTGCATTCAAAACTGTTCCAAAATGTGTTTTTGCTCCAAAATGATATACACACATGAAGAGATCTATCTACTGACCAACAACAAACTGATGTGCTCAACACAAAACACTATGAAATCCCATCAAGCTGGTTGTGAAAGATTGTTACAGTAATGTATATACCTACTCAAATATACACTCAAACACAAATGAAAGAGTAACAAAAACTTTGCCATTTACAGTACTTCCAAAATGCAGTATTTTTTAACACTTGGATTTGAATGTAACACGTTCCACACCCAACAGGAGTAAACTAGGAAAAACATTTAGTGGGATAAAGGGAAAAAAATAAAGTGCCAATTTTTTTCAAAACCCTCTAGGCTGTAATAAGACATAAACACATGCAAAATGTAAACAAAAAACACAGTACTTAATCACAAGCAATGTTGTCCCTGGATAAACAGTGGGGAAAGAATCTTCTGGAGTGACGGATCCATCCACCGCAGGCCTGCACATCGACTTCACCATACACATCTTTAGTGTCTGGAGAAGAGGCATACTTGCATACTTGTGATGGTGGTCATAAACCTTCCATCATCATGGCGGGAAGAAAAGGAATGGAGAATATGTTGAGAGGAATAGAACTTTATTTGCCCTCTTACTCTCACTCCTTCACCTCTAGCTCTTGCTTCACCATCGACTTCCATTTTCCACCAAAATAGAAAAGCTCATCCAAGTAAACGATTCTGAAACTGTTTACACCGGTGAGTGTGTTGCCAATTGGTGCAAAGAGCTCCACATAGTGAATAGTGTTGCTTTTCAAATTTTTTAGTGTTGCTTTCCAACTAAAGAGATTTAGAGAACTGTGAACTGTGTGTGGAGATTTGCAAACAGTGTGATATAGAATGTATAAACTGAGTGTTAAGCTGTAACTGTGGTTGCAATTTTAAAGATTTGGTTTAGTGATTTGGTACATGAGTTTCAGGTTTTGGTGATTGTGTTTCAAGTTTTTGATTTTAGTGTGTGAACAATTGGAAAAAATGCTTTACAGGTTTCATTTAATGTGATTTATTGTGTACATGCTGGGGGGAAACGTTTAATGCTGTGCTTATTCATCCATACATAAATGTATTTCTTTTATCCCCCCCTGTAATTTATTTGATACCTAATACTCTCTGTACTGTAATTTATTTGATACCTAATACTCTCTGTACTGTAATTTATTTGATACCTAATACTCTCTGTACTGTAATTTATTTAGATTACAGTAGTATTGCGTTGCAAATTTCAAAATGTAGATTTATGTACAAAAAAAAAAAAAATCAATCAATAAAGTAAAAGGCCATGATCATTTAAAAAAAAAATTGTAATGAGTGTAAAGTTTATTTGTGTGTGTGGGATGACATTGTGGACAATTTGAAGCCAAAGTTTAAAAAGAATAAAGATGATTTAATTTTAAATAGAGTGTTTGATTTGAGAAGTGTGAGGATTGTACAAGTGAGTTTATAGTTTTGATTTTGTGCTTTCATAATTATTTTAGTCTTGTAAATAACTTTGTGGATTTGTTTGTGAAACACTGATCATGTGACCGAAGAGCTTGTTATTACAGCCAGGCCACTGAGAACAATGTTGCTCATCACAGAGATAAGTTTATGGTTTATTGTTTGATTTGTGTGTTCATAAATTACAGACAACGTAAAAGATTTAAGCTTTTCATTTTTTTTTTTTTTTTTTTTTGGCTTTCCTTGTTGCATGCCCGTCTCATTATGGTTGTTATCATTATCTTTTACACTAAAGCCATACAGTCCATAATTTCAAATACAATATTCTATAGGTATTTTCTCAGGTATGTCATCTTTTATTCCTGTTTATATATTATTTGACAGTCATCTTTCCTTTAGTTCAGATAAACCTTCGAACCTGTTACAGAAACATGGCATGTTGCGTGTGCCAGAATATTTCACTTCTGTGTTGGTATTAGCCCTTTTCCTTTATTTACATTTATGCATTTTGCATGCCAATTTTATTCATACTTGACAAATATTGCATTCAATGTTTACATTTTACTAGTTCATTTATTTCCTGGGAATCGAACCCATGACCTTTATACACCTTTATAGACTTAGTTATGCAGTTAATTTAATACATTTTTGTAAAGAACTTAATTTGAAGAAAATTGTTGGGAAATATGAGAGAAAAGCTCTTTAAATAAGCAAAAGAAAAAACTTTTTATGGTTTTGTAAAGACATTTATTCAGAAATAAAATGTATAGATTCCTCAAAAAAAAAAAACATTCATTCCTCCATATGATTTCGCAAATTTTATAGATGTTTTCTGCTAGTAACAGTAGTATTAGTAAGATTATTTAACCAAAGCAATCGCACACTGGAAACTATATGCAATTAACAATAATGACAGTAGGGGACGGTAAAGTTCCATGAATAAATGTTTCTATCAGTGAATGCTGCCTCTCTGACTCAAATCAAACCTTTGATTGGTTTCATAATAGTTCTACGGATGTTGGATAAGTTGCAGTGAACTTCTAGCTCATTGCACTCATATATTTTATACTTCTAATAATAAAAAAAAAAAGAAATTGAACAGAAGTAGCCTAATTCAGGGAAGATTTTTTTTAAGAAACTAAATATATAAAGATACAAAATATAGTTTTAGGTATAGGACCTATGCTACTTTATAAAGATGATATATACTTATTTAGAATGCTGAGAATTACAGCTTTTAATGCAATAATTTTTTTGAGAAAGCAAGAATCCCCAGTTTTAAATGAGTGGTTAGATTTAGTTTCTAAAGTACATTATGGAGAGGATAACATTAAATTAAGAACAAATGTATACATTTTGAAAAGATATGTGCAACTCTAAAATCAAAGAATATTCCATAAAATAAAGGAATATATATTGGCCTACATTAACTACATTTTTATGTAACCTTCCCTTTTATTTCTAGTTATTTGTTATTTTATTTATTTACTTATTTAATATTGAATATTTGATATTTAAATAATATTACTTGAATAACTATTAGGAATTATGTGTCATTCATTATAAGAGTTTGATATATGTGAATGTTATATTTTTATTAATATTTATTTATTGTTTTATTTATATGTATGTGTTGGTATTATCACAAAAGAAAAAAAAGTAGAAGGAAAAATAAGGAATATTTATTGGGGGAAAATATGATGTCTTTAAAGGAACTGTCCATTTGTATAATTGTGTTAAATGTGTTTGAATTGAAATAATAAAGTACATTATATATATATATATATATATATATATATATATATATATATATATATATATATATATATAAGAGACAGTGTAGAGAAAGAATTCTCTGATAACCGAGGCACTCCTTAATTAAAATGTCTTTATTACAAAAATGACATGTCCTAAACGGACAACTTTAAAACGCCTTATATATGTGTCTATATTGTCTATATTGTAGCCTTTTTAAGTTGATTTTCTGTATACTGTGTATTTATAAAGTCCAATAATGGTATTAGAGACTGTCAGTGGTAATATCATTGTGTTCTTGTCGGTCAGTGCTGAGGATCTGTGTAACAACTGAGGCTTAGCCTGACAGTTAGCCTGCCCTGGACCAGGCTAGTTTCCCAGCATAAGTTGCCAGGGTAACTGAGTTTGAACTTTTTTAAGTTTGATTTATGAAACCGAATCTACCAAAAATAAGCCTGACTAACCGAAATAAGCCTGGCTCATACTCTAATCTTGGTTTATGGAACAGCCCCCTGAACAAGCTAATCAATGTTTTCAGGATTACTAGAAAAGAGTTTTTGTCAGGGTTGGAGCTAAACTCTGCAGGACAGTGGCCCTCCCGGACCGAAGTTGCCCATCCCTGCATTAAAGGGTTAGTTCACCCAAAAATGAAAATTATGTCATTAATGACTCACCCTCATGTCGTTCCAAGCCCGTAAGACCTCTGTTCATCTTCGGAACACAGTTTAAGATATTTTAGATTTAATCCGAGAGCTCTCTGTCCCTCCATTGAAAATCTATGTACGGTATACTGTCCTTGTCCATAAAGGCAATAAAGACATCATCAAAGTAGTCCATGTGACATCAGTGGGTTAGTTAGAATTTTTTGAAGCATCGAAAATACATTTTGTTCCAAAAATAACAAAAACGACGACTTTATTCAGCATTGTATTCTCTTCCGGTTCTGTTGTCAATCCGCGTTCACGAGTCCAGTGACGCTGCTGACGTAAGACGCTGCTGACGTGTTATCTGGTGCGTCCGTGTATTCGGGTTCAAATAAATATGTCTGGTTAAAAAAAAATGCAAGTCTTCCCCTGTGTCGAAATCCTTAGACATGTTTGCGAAGATTGTTTTATTTACAGCGTGCGTCTCCCTCAGACTGTAAACGAAGCTCGGGCGCACCAGATAACACGTCAGCAGCGTCTTACGTCAGCAGCGTCACTGAACGCGGATCCACAACAGAACCGGAAGAGAATACAATGCTGAATAAAGTCGTAGTTTTTGTTATTTTTGGAACAAAATGTATTTTCGATGCTTCAAAAAATTCTAACTAACCCACTGAGGTCACGTGGACTACTTTGATGATGTCTTTATTGCCTTTATGGACAAGGACAGTATATGACAGACATGAGGGTGAGTCATTAATGACATAATTTTCATTTTTGGGTGAACTAACCCTTTAAAGCATGCAATTATAGCCCTATGATATATGATCTTTTTTTTTTCCTTTTGGAACTAAAAATCTAGTTTTGGCAAAAAAAAAAAAAAAAAAAATTAAATGAATGGTAATTAGAATGACAACATCAAACTTGGAAATATATTATTTTAATAAAAATTGTTTAACTAAAAACTACAATATAGGGACTTCATATATGAAGTACCGATATAATTCAGTAGAAGGAATCTGACTTTCCAACAAGTAAGTGACTTAGTATTTCATTATCAGTAATAGCATCATGTCTGTGTACAGACAAAAGTGCATTAGGAAAAGGGATGTTTTATACAAAAGATTATCCATTAATGAGGTGCTGTACCTTTAAGAGCGGAAACAGCTCCTGTTCGCTCCTCCACCCTCTGCTCTGTTCAATGACGCTTTACAACATCGCTTTCATCAAACACGACACGAATGAACGCAAGAATCAATTACAGGTAAAAAGCCATAGTCTACTCTCCTTTATGAATTTGCATGTAGGCTATATGTTTTAATACTTAGATTTGTCGTTAATGCGAAACATAGCGGGGCAGTTTCTCACCTGTCTTCTCGACGATGCTCATCAACACCTTGTGGTTTTAGCGATAAGGGAGGATGAAAACAGACAGCTGTCACTGTATAGTTCAATCAAACGATTACAGCGCCGAGAAAATATCGTTGGTTATTAAATGTGAGCTTATTTGAGCTCTTTAAAATATCACTAACGACTCAAATACATGTTGAGTTAGATTATTCGTGCTGCGTTTTATGGAGAAAGGTGGTGCATTAACATTTAGCTTGTATTTCATATCATTTTATAAGTAAAGTGAGTTGTAAATTCACTGTACAATAGAGATTTTCAGATAAGGATGACATGTATGACGTCATCCAGGGCTCGCTCCAGCAGTGAGTCTAGAGAAGCAGCGGATATGATGTGATGTGAACGGCCCGGGAATCACCATCTGTCATCCGCAGCATCATCTGTGTGGCCTGGTTACATCTCCACATAACTGCTTATTATGATTCATTAATTGAATCACAATGTAGAGGTTTTATTAAGCATTAAACACTATTAAACCTTTATGTTGCATATTCCAAATATATTATGCCAGGTTATGACTGATAGCTGAAATTAGTAATTCAGTTTCTTTTTAGGAATTCTTTCTGTACCAAATCTATGGCTGTGTTTTTTGGCTGCCTGCAAAAGGTATTGTCACTAACTTAATAGATAGGGTGTATTATATACATTATGGCATAAAAACAAATATTATGGTTCAGTTATAGTTTAAAGAATTTGTCTACTAAGGTCCTCTATTGCTTACTTATTGAGACCAGGGGAAAGGCAGCCCACCCATTAAAATGATGTACCATGATTCTTAGTGATGGCCCTGTGTCTGTGTGTAAATAATGCACAACATTTCATAACACAATAAATGCATGTTAAATAATTGACTGGTTTCTATGTTATATTACACAGCTCTCTGGTGTGTACTATCATAGTATATTTGTATGTAATAAAATTTACTGAAAGTAGCTGGATGTAAATTATTCATATTCAATCAATGTTTTCAGAGCTGGATTCAGTTTTTCTTTTGTTAATCCACAACCATTAAACATTAGCCATACGTTTACATCTTAGACAGTCAATACATGTACATATCTGATAAATACTGGTCTATACAAAGGGACTGAATCCATCACTAGACAGGCCTAGAATTGAATGTTATGAAATATAAAATGTCCAATAAATGTTATCTTCACAACACTTTAAATTGTGTGTGTATGTATATATATATATATATATATATATATATATATATATATATATATATATATATTGTCCCAAACAATCATTAATTTCTGACTTTGATTTTCAGTATATTATATTTATTCTGTTTATTTTCATTTCAGGTTTATAAGGCCTGTTTGACTCCGAAAACTATGGACCAGGTGTGACCTTGGTATATTTCATATCATCTCTTTTACCAACTCTTCGTTCTCTATCAAGATGGCATCATGTGTTTCTGGATGCTCTTCAGTGATGAGGTTCTGTCAGAAGCTCAACAGGCTAAAGACGCTGGAGGATGACGTAATGGCAACATCACTGAAACGTTGTCTGTCCACAGTGGACCTCGCTCTGCTTGGTGTCGGTGGAATGGTGGGTTCAGGCCTGTATGTTCTCACAGGAACTGTTGCTAAAGACACTGCAGGACCAGCTGTCGTGGTGTCGTTCCTCATCGCAGGAGTAGCGTCTCTCATGGCAGCGCTGTGCTATGCTGAGTTTGGCGCCCGTGTACCAAAGACAGGCTCCGCCTACATGTTTACTTACGTTTCTGTTGGGGAAATCTGGGCGTTCCTGATTGGTTGGAATGTCATTTTGGAGTATATGATTGGAGGGGCTGCGGTAGCTCGTGCATGGAGTGGCTATTTAGACTCAATTTTCAATCACCGCATCCAGAACTTCACTGAAAGTCATGTGATGCGTTGGGACGTGCCCTTCATTACTCATTACCCAGACCTCTTAGCGGCCTCCATCCTCCTAGTGGCTTCATTTTTCATCTCATTTGGTGTTCGTGTCTCATCTTGGCTCAACCACATCTTTTCGGCCATCAGTATGGTAGTCATTGCCTTTATCTTGGTGTTTGGCTTTGTACTGGCCGACCCAGTCAACTGGAGCGCTCGGGAGGGAGGCTTTGCCCCGTTTGGATTTTCGGGTATTATGGCAGGAACTGCAACATGCTTCTATGCATTTGTTGGCTTTGACGTGATAGCAGCTTCCAGTGAAGAAGCCAGTAATCCTCAGAAGGCTATTCCTATAGCGACTGCCATCTCATTGGGCCTGGCGGCCACAGCGTACGTCCTGGTGTCCACAGTTCTTACAT
This sequence comes from Gila orcuttii, assembly GCA_026230005.1. Taxonomy (NCBI): domain Eukaryota; kingdom Metazoa; phylum Chordata; class Actinopteri; order Cypriniformes; family Leuciscidae; genus Gila; species Gila orcuttii. Next base: position 16,459,906 of record JAPDVR010000015.1, on the reverse strand, counting down.
TGATGGTTCCATGGCATACACTCGACCCAAACTCCGCTCTGTCAGACGCGTTCTTCAGACGGGGATACAGCTGGGCCGGGTTCATCGTGGCTGTGGGTTCCATCTGTGGTGAGTATGAGTTAGTGGTTGACATTTAGGATTTCGATGGTCAGTGTTGATATATAGAGAGCAGGGTGGTCGATGGTTGATTTAATACAAATATACACAATTAAATGACAATAAAAGATACACAAAAAAAATAATTTAATAAGCACTTATTTTACGCAATGATTATTAATTCACAAAAAATATACAATGTAGTAGTGGCTAATCATGTGTGCAAATTATTCAGTCAGAAAACTGTCTTGTTGAGGCAACATCACATCACTTTTTTGATGCACTTTTAGGATTTTATTTAATAAATATGTTTCCATCCTGGTTTGTTTGCATATGATGTCACCTTACCGATTAAAAAAAAATGATTACCTCCAGTGAACGTCTTTTAAAAATGTTAATATTTTTTATGGCCATATATATAATAAATTAATACTTATATACCGCTAGGATGTATTAAATGAACCAAAAGTGGCAGGAAGACCTTTATAATGTTACCAAAAAATGTCTAATTTAAGTAAATGCTGTTGTTTTGAACTTTATATACTGTACATCACGCCATCAAAGCATATCAAAAATATTAAGCAGCAGAACTGTTTTCAACATTGGTAATAATAAGAAATGATTATTGAGCACCAAATAAGCATATATATTAGATTTCTGAAGGATTTTGTGGCTGAAGACTGGAGTAATGGTGCTGAAAATTCAGCTTTGCAGTTAATATACAGTCTAAAGTATACTGACTTGGAAAACAGTTATTTTAAATTGTAATAATATTTCACAATAATATCACACAGTAATTGTTTTACTGTTTTTTTTTTTTTTTATCAAATAAATGCAGCCTTGGTGAGCAGAAGAGACTTTCAAAAACATAAAAAAATCTTACTGACCTCAAACCTATGAACATTAGTGTGTGTAGAGATCATTAATGTATGTAGAGATGATCCATATTGATGTTCATATGGTCACATTGATGTAAAAGATTTTTTTCTTTGAAGACATGACTGAACTTTATAGCAGTCTCTTTAATTGTTATGTTCATATAGATGAAGAAATATGGAGTTATACTGTTTCCTATCTTGTCTAATTAAAGCGATCTAATCTCTTTCATCTAGCCATGAACACTGTGTTGCTCAGCAACCTCTTCTCTCTCCCGCGGATTGTGTATGCCATGGCGGAGGATGGCCTCTTCTTCTCCGTCTTTTCTCGTGTCAACCCTGTAACCAAAGTCCCGGTGATCGCCATTCTTGTTTTTGGCAGCCTTATGGCATTTCTTGCCCTCATCTTTGATCTAGAAGCACTAGTCCAGTTCCTCTCTATTGGCACTCTGCTTGCTTACACTTTTGTAGCGGCCAGCATCATAGTGCTCCGCTACCAACAGGATAAATGTACTGGGAGCTCAGGAGGAAGTGGAATCAAGACAGATGCTTCATCCACACCTTCACTGAACCAGTCAGGGCAACAGGTGGATCCATCTGTGGCAGTGAACGAGACCCAGACCTTTGCACAGGACACGGGAGAGCCGAAGGAGTATGAATCATTCTCTGATAAACTTCAGCTGGTGGAGAGGCAGAAGGCGGTGAAGGAGAGACGCGCTGCTGGGACACTGAAGGCTCGCTGGGAACCGTATCTGGGCCGTATACTGGGGGACTGTGAGCCGGGGGAGGTGGTGGCGTTCTCTGTGCTGGCTCTGATGGTCAGTGCAGTCTCTTTAAGTGCTGTGTTGGTGTTTGGGAGTAACCAGCTGCATCTGCCTGTGTGGAGCTTCACACTTCTGCTGGTCATCTTCAGTCTGGTCTTTCTGCTCAGTCTGGCTCTCATCTGGGTCCATGAACAGCAGCCCAATCACAAGACCTTTCAGGTTAGTCACAAATAGTGCAGTAATGAGGTGAATAGACATCTGGTTAGACAAAACCACAGATATCTTACAGTTAAAGAGTTAGTTTACTAAAAAAAATTGATTCTGTCATCAATTACTCACTGTCATGTCATTCAAAAACCATAAGATTTTCAATCATCTTTAGAACACAAATGTAGTAATTTTGAATAAATTGTGAGATATTTCTGTTCCCAAAACTCTGATGTTCAACAAGTTCATAAAGAGATAGTAAAATAAATCCATATGAATTTAATTTAGGATTTTATTCACATATTGATCAGCGAACATACATGGAGCATTCTATTTATGAATGTTATGAACTAGGTTTTGGGTGATTAGACTTTTCATGGAGGGACAGAAATTTCTCACATTTCATTAAACGAGTCTTATGGGATTGGAACGAAATAAGACAATTGTAATTGATGATAGAATTTTATTTTTGGTTGCACTATTACTTTTACAAAAAGTGGGAATGAATGTATTGTACACGTAATAAGTTAGTGTATTACTGAAGCAAATATGTTTTTATGCACACTAATATTTCTCCTGTGCAAGCCTACATCATGAAATGTCACATTTGGTTAAACTGTACAGTTGTGGTCATTAGTTTATATACACCTCGCAGAATCTGAAAAATGTTAACTGACTGATCTTTTGAACTCGAATGTGTATTGAGTGACAACTGATAAGTACTAAGAGCATTTGGGAATGAACTGAGGATACTGATGTCTGATATGAAATCATGCAAAAAAAATTCAGTCTAAAGGTATACATAGATTTCAGCATTGTTTAATATAAATGTAAATTAGATGAGTTCAAAATTACTTGGAGCTGAATTGGCTGCAATAAACTGAATGAACACATGAAATTACTATAAACTCCCTTATTAATGAAACCATATAAATAAATGTAAAAAAACAAACAAAAACTTGATGAACCACATGATGATGCATTCATGTAAGATGTATGTAAAAGAATCACTGAATAGTTTTCTTGAACCAGTTGATTTAAACAAACCGTTCAAATCAACTGAGATTAAGTCATAGAAATGTGTCAGACTTTGCATCACTAGTATGTGTTTCATCATTCAGGTTCCTCTGGTGCCATTTATTCCTGGCTTCAGCATCCTCCTGAATGTGTTTCTCATGTTGAAGTTAAGTCCGCTGACCTGGATCCGTTTCAGCATATGGCTCGCAGCAGGTACCAGTTCATCACTTTTCACTTCTCATAAACATAAACATCAATTTAGTAATTACTGTACTAACGTAAAGCAGCAAATGAGGTGGATATGTACACTTTATGAACTGACCAACTCAGTACAGAACAGCATTATCTCATTAAAAAATGACTGAAAACAATTAACATATCGCTGTCTTAAGGTGATAGTTCACCCAAAAATGAATATCTACCCTCATATTGCTTCATTCTGTAAGTATTTATTTCTTGTGTGGAACACCAAAAGGATGTTCAGCTGAGTGTTTATCCTACTTTTTTCTTATCATCAAAGAGAATGGCAGCCATTACAAGCCACATTTTCATTACAGATTTGTGCAGAACTTTTGCAATATTTTATAAATGTTGATTTATTTTCATTTTTCCACTCGCGATAAATCATTAAAAAAAGCATTTGCAGTTTTGTGAAATAAAAAAAAATAATGTAATTGCCTGAAAAACCACTTCATGTGAGCGCAAAACTTTTTTTGCGATTATATGGGAATTTTTGCGATATTGATGTGTTTCCATTGGGCGTATTTTCAGTTCGGAGTTGAAGGGTAATGGAAACGTGGCTACTGTCAAGCTCCGAAAAGACAAAAAAATACTCTTAAAGTTTTTTAAACCCATCCAATAGCTTTGTGTAAGGAACATAATGAATTATAAATTGTTGGTCACATATTTGGAGAGTAAATGTTGACAGAATTTACAGTTTGAGTGAACTGTCCCTTTAAACATTTTCTCACATTGACATTTTGTTTGGAAATTGCTCGTAGCTAATAGCCTCGAGTTCAAACTGTAAAAATGTACTGTTACCCTGACAGGTATATCTAAACACCATCTTGTTTTAATGAGAAATCAATTGTAAATGTCATGTCAAAGACTTGTTTTTTTAGTTTGTTAATCAAATCTAATAGCTAAATGGCTGCTGCTTCGCCATGTGCAAGCATTTAAAGAGGCAAGGCAACTATTGTCTTTAGTGTCTCAGCATTTATTGGCTTTGGACTCATCTGTGGGAAAAGAAGATCAGTCCAAACATGATTATCTTCAGCTCCTGTCAGCACTGCTCCAAACCATTTAAACAGTTAAACCGGCCTGGTCACATAATCAAATTTGTCCTCTTGCTCTGTCACAGGTCTTCTGGTGTATTTCGGCTATGGCGTCTGGCACAGTAAGGAGGGTTTACGGGAACAGCAGGGGCAGGAAGTGGCAGCGCGTTACGTGGTCCTTCCCAGCGGCAGCCTTGTGGAGACAGTGCAGAATGTCCAGCCTGAAGGACACACTCACAACACACACACACCAACCCTCGACAATCCACCTGCCAGCAGATGATCTGATCACGCTGAGGTGTGTTTACAGTACACCTGCATGCCTACCTGTTGTACTACTCTTGCTTTCTTTCTCTTATGTTCCACTTCCGTTTACTACTGCTGTCATCATGTCAAGATAAACCAAACTGTTCATCAACAAAATGGATTAAAGGAATGTTTTGGGTTCGATACAAGTAAAGCATAATGTTTATTACCACAAAAAAAATTGTAAAAAAATTGTAAAGGCACTTTAATGTTTGCGGATTGGCCCCATTCACTTCCTTTGTCAGCGTCTCACTGTAACTCAGATTTTTGCTTTTTTTAAAGAAAAAGGAGGGACAAGTTTAAATATGTTTGTAGTAATCAACATTATGCCACAAAGGCTGTAGATTGAGCTTAACTTGTACTGAACATGAAATATTTCTTCTGAAGTCAGTAAGTGATTGTTCTGTATGCAATCATTGTCCTTTGTTAGCATTCTAATCATAATTATGGGCCATTTACTTTACTCTCTTACATAACATATCCACTGTGTTAAGCTACTTTTAGCAACTATTTTGGCTTGTATGTAAATTATATATGAGAATAAGCGAAGTGCACCATAATTCTGTGGCCCAACCGGATTCATTATCTCCATTGTTTTATATGGTGTTTATATAGAGCCGAGTGGATCCGCATTGCTGCTCTGTGAAAGCTGAAACCTTTAAGACAGACTACTGTTTATCATTCATACACTAACACTGATGTAAGTTGTTGCTTGAGCATATTCTTAGGAAACATTTTTATTTGTGTAGTCCAAACACTGAAATGCACAGGTATGATGGTAGATTCATCTATAATGCAAGATTCTGGTTGTTGAAATGTCATTTGGAGTGTAGTTACTGGCACCTGATATTTTTATGGTTTCTGCAGACCTGTGGGAAATACTGACAATCACTGGTTGGTAGACAGAATATAGGGTCTGTTTAAAGGTCTATGAGTGTCTAAGCAAATGCTGTTAAGGGATCATGTGGATCTACTCAAATCTATCTCCCTTCCCCCATCAGACCCACACACACTCACTCTGATGGCCATACTTTGAATTTAACAGAAGGAAGGAACCAACAATGGATCGCATGAATATACTCAAACATTACTATATTTACACATACATTATTTTTGGGTGTTTGGGTCAGGAACACACTCCTTAAACACACACTAACCCCTGTGGCCCTGATTCCAACCCTTTTCTCTTTGTTTTGTTTTCCATTGCTTTTCTGCACCTAATGAATATTTATTTATAATACAGCATAACTGTATATTTATTCATTTTTCAGTGTATAATTAAACCAAAATCAGGTTTTAATAATGGTCACTATTCATGATGTTAAAGTGAATTGAGTTTTTTCTGTTTTTCATATGTATGTTTGTATGATAACCTTAGAATGAGCTGTTCCTGAGTGATCTTGTTTCATTTGTGTCCACTGACACTCCTCACTTGCCTTACCTTTGCAAACACACTTACCCAGCATTCACTAATCCCTATTCCCACACTCAGATTTGCACATCTCATGTGACGTACACACACACACACACTAAACTGCCCTTCTTCTCACACACATTCAAACAGTGTGACGTGACTGAGCTGGGACATTTACTTGGCATCGGTACCTTGGAACTGACTGGTTGTTTTAGCATCTGGGTCAGTGACACACATTTTTTTTATTGTCCAGATCTATTCATTTATTTAAAAAAAACATTTCATACATACAATTACTTGAATACACCTCACCTTATTATAAATTTTATTTTTTTTCAATACAAATAAATGACAGGGTGATACAACTGTCCTGATTACAGAATGAAGAAGAAAAAAACTCATTAAAAGGAAGTTCTTGAAAATAAATAATATTTTATTCTATTATTTCAGTGTTTTTCTTTAAATAGTATAACTATTTGAAAAACTATTTGAGAAGAGTCATTTCTAAGACCATGAAACATGCATTTAAGTGTGTGTTCACACTTAATTTTCTTAGTTCTTTTGGGCCAAAAAAGAAAATGACATATTAGTCCTTAGTGTTTTACACTGTAATTTTAACATCAAACCTAAAGATGCAAAAGAAAAGGCATGAGGATAATGTCACAACCTGACTGAACATCTTTTATGCTGTATATTTTGCGTCAGAACTTGCCGAACATCCAAAATAATGCTGTGTGCTAAATGCGCTTGTTGTATGTGTGTACATATACACACATCTTTACCAGCTTACAACTCTCAAACAGCTTATAAAATGTGTAAAGGAATTAAAACATGCAGGAATTCCTCCATTGCACTTTCAAATGAAGATCTGCTTCAAGGAGACGCAGTTCCGATGCCTGTGCTGAACTCTAATGGGAAACGTAGGTCTTATGACAAGAAGAACCAAGTATGCTTGAGCAGTATACTTTTTTAGTGACATCACATCCTGTTTTTGATTTGTTTATCTTTGGCCTGTGTTGTATTCATTTAAACCACACCAGAATTAGTTTGGAAGCAGACCAAGAACCCCTGAAAATTTGGGTCTCAGTCCGCTTGTTTGGTGTGCACAGGGTTCAGATGGCAGCGTTCACACTTATTCAAATGAACCGAACTAACAGAGCAATAGCACCAGAGTTCATATTAATCAAACCAAACCTGCCAAGGTTGCACAAACTTGACCAAGTGTCGTGTGTGCATTAGAAACTGAGCTTTAAATTTTATATTGACCATGAATATTAAACATTTTTTATGTTAGAACAGAATAGAACACTCAAAATTATATTGACAAACTTGCACACACAGTTTTGTGAATTACTGGCACCCCGATCACCAGCGTGCCCTTCAGAGCACTTCACCTCGAGTTTCTCCTTGAGTTTTTGGATAGGAACTTACAATTTAAATAACTAATAATAATCTATTCTTCTCTTTAACACTATAATACAAACAAGCACAGAACAGATCTGTTCCTCGGTAGAAGCATAATAGAAGAGTGCATTTTATATAGATACTGGCTGGACAGCAGATACTAGATAATATTCTGCTTCACAAGCCCCTTAATCTCCCTCACCCCCTAGATTTACAGCGTTCCCTCCCTCACAGATTGACCCAGATTATCCCTGTAGAGAGAGTCAGTGCATCGGAGATTATTATTGTCGCTCGCATAGCTTCAGCTGCACTACACACATTCAGAAACATGATGTGTCATTCTACTTCCTGCTGTTTCTGTTTAATCATGCACTCTTAATACTTCCTCACTGATATAAAGAATGTGACTCCTCCCTCCTTAACCCAAAATGTCCTGTTTATGTCCTTAATCCCATTTTTATCACATGATTAGGGTAAAAAGTCCAACACATCACATTGTGGCTGCCCATACACTGATTCAGATCGAATGTCCATATGAAATACTCCCTTTACTGAGTGCACTGGCCCTGGTGTTTATTCAGACGCTTCTAACGGGGGTTTATATTCTCAGTTCGTTCCCTGCTTTTGTTCAACAGCTGTCTTGAATTTATATCTAAAAATGTCTGCCAGTCCACTCTGCTGTATAATCCAGTTCATGTCTTTCTGGCAGCCAAATGTAGTTGTTTAATGAGGAACTGAAGACTAGATGAAGGCACAAAACCCAGTTAACAAGTAAATATTATATCTATATGTTTGTATAGCACATGTAACCAATGGCCTTAATGGTTCAGATACTGAAGCATTCCCAAAGTTTTACATACAGCTACTGTAGAATTGTTATTTTAGACTTGTATAGACTGTCATTTTGTGGAATTTAAGATTATTGAATCAAAGATGAAAATCATTATAAAGTTTAGATCTTGTTTAAAAATAAATTTTGGAGCACCTCTTTTTGTCTTGACCTCTTTCTACACCTTTTCCTGTATACCAGTTTGGTTTGTTTATGCCCTTCTCACTTGCACTCATCTCTCTTAAAAAGCACCACTTGTTATTAAGAAGTTTCTTCTGTTGTGTCATGAGCATATACCTCTGTCTTTGTAACTTTCTGTTATGAGAGAATGTATTATATAGTGATGAATAAATGTTTTGAAGCATCATATGGTTTTGGTTATTCATAGAATTCGTGGTGTATTCTTTTATATATTCTTATATATTCTTTATTTTTGTGGAGTTTTTATTTTTATATTAAGTTACACAAATAATTGTATTTTTTTCTTTTAAATAATCAACTGTAAAAACTTTAACATCAGCAATGACAGATATATCTATCTGAATGGATTATTAGATTAAGCAGAACTTGTGAAAAGTCACATGGGAATTTTTTTCCAATTACTAGTTTGACCTAGATGACCTCGGCTTAACAAAGGTGTGGATAGATAACTGGAGTGTTTGCTTTTGCTGTGTTTGCCAAATGCTACATAAATGATTCAGCTTGACAACCAAAACCCAGACTCCATAATATGACACCCATCATGCTTAGCTGCACATGAGATTCCCAACAATGCCACAGAACAAAACACCGGGGTTAAATTTCTTTTACATGTTAAGTTTGTCAGTCATATAAACACAATACAGTAATATGTACAGTGTGTACCTTGAGTTTACCACAGGAAACAGTGACAGAAAACATTGTGTGTGCAGTTGATTCAATATTACATACGGCACTGATAGACTGATGGATCTCTGTAGTGAAAAGATAATAATGTTTCACTCAGCCTGAGGGTTACCATGACAACATACTGAGGTCTTTGTCAGTAAACATTCACATCAATTTCAGTTGCCAAGGTTGAAATTATGGGCAACACTTAAATAAATACCAATTTAATAAATAATACAAATAAATACTCATTTCTTAAAATGAGTTAATAATACATTAACTAACAACGAGCAATATGCTATATATTTTTTTACATAATTATTAAACTTTAAAAAATGTGAACGTTCATGTTAGTCCACAGCGCATTAACTAATGTTAACAGATAGAACTTTTGATCTTAAAAATGTATTAGTAAAGGTTGAGATTAACATTAACTATGAATAATAGATGCTGTAGAAACATTGTTTCATTGCTATTTCATGTTTAAAAACGTGTCAAAACTGTCTCTGATAAAGCCAAATTTACATTCTACAGGCATATGCAATAAACACACAACATGCAGTAACAGGAAAGAAAAAATCTAAAGGAAATACGTAATAATGGACATTAATGAGCAAGAAACAGCTGTAGAAATGTTTAGAGATGTAATCTTTCTTGAAGTAATATCCTGTATGCATGTTGCCAAGTCAATAGAGGGATGATTGATTAAATAATTAATGTAGTAAATACATAATTGGTAAGCAATCATACATAATGACTTGAATACATCTCTTCTGTGATGAACATGTTTTAACATGCATTCATTGAAGTGAAAAGAACTTTAAACATTTTTTTGAGAAACATTGTTGGTATTTGAAATCAACCCAAACGAACAAACTTCATTGCTCCGCCCATAAAATGCACAAAAACACAATGCCTCTTTACTGTATCTTTATCATAGCTGAAGTGAAGCAAAATAATGCTTCCTGAAAAATAATGCTTCCCGAAAAATAAAGCAAAGATGACAAATGAATGACAAGGAAGAACAAAAAATTAAAATATAGTACACAAGAGTATATACAAGAAAGAGCTTGTTGTTAATCGCCAGCAGCACACAATAAAAACCCATGTTTGGAGTATGGAGCAGAAACACAAGAACCTCTGCATCCATTTTCAGGCCTTCCCGCTTAGGACTTTTCTAATATTAATCTGTTGCCTGATCATAAACCTTCTTTTTCCAGTGATATTTCTGACCGTTTCTCTTTTGTAATGTCTCTCAGCCATCTCTCTCTACAGTCTTTCTTCAAAACTCCCTCTTACTCACTCTCTCTCCTCCCGCTTCATGAGTGTATCGGTCTCTTACTGCTGATTGGATACAAGTGTGTTGTGGTGTTTGGTCCAATCCACTTTCAACAGCATTTTTTTTAGAAATCACTTACTGCACCTTTAATAGACAAAGCTTCATGACGCACAACATTTCAACTTAGAAAAAAAGGATTTTGCCACATCCTTTGCTTCTTCTATTTGCACACTCCGAGGCTCATCATCCACACAGACTACAGTCATTCTCTCAGCTCTCAGCAGACGCTCCTCTAGCAGCTGACTGTCACAGTATCCCTCTCTCTTAAAGCGGACAATGGAGTGCAGCAGTGTATCATTTAACACCACTCTCTGCTCTGTTCCATTGAGCTGTTTGATGGTTACATTGGCCTTGGCTCGGTTTTGAACGCTTTCACACCTGCAGCTTTTTCTGCACTCCTTGCATTTAATATGGAACAGTTTTGAATTTGAGAGAGAGAGAGTGGCACCGCATGAACACAAATATTCAAAGTTCAGTAATGCTTCAATGACCAGCCCTGAGATGGTTGTCTCTTCAGGCTCCTGTAAATTGTCTTTTAAAGGAGTAAATGGCTCCAGCGTTGTAAGTTTGGTTGAACAGAGTACATTTCCATCGCCAAAGTCACAGATGGAAAGATTTTTAAATATATACCACTGTTTGAGGGTTACAGTAAATCTATCTGCTAAACTCAAGTGAACTTTTGCAGTGTTATCATACAGGGTGTGATGAGAATATTGCATCCCTTCTTCATCAGGTAGGATGTTGTTGATTGCAGGCTGGTTCTCAAAGATCTTTCCAATTACAGTAACCTAAAACTAAAAAGATATTTCTTAGACTTCAAAGAAAAGAATAACACATTAGAATGATTTCTGAAGGATCATGTGACACTGAAGACTGGAGTAATGATGTTGAAAATTCAGCTTTGCCATCACAGGAATAAGTAACATTTTAAAATATATTAGTTATTTTAAATTGTTTTCACTGTATTTTTTTATCAAATAAATGCAGCCTTTGTAAGCACAAGAGACCTCTTTCAACAACTTAAAAAATCTTAGTATTCTAAACTTTTGTAGTGGGTAAAAAGCCAAATGATAAGAAATCAAAATATGGTTGATTTACTAACCTCTTTTTGTAATTTTGTGTTTTTTGTCTTTTTCACCTCTGCAAGAGTTAATGTCGGTTGCTCCTGACAATTTTTGAAGGACAAGCGTCTCTGACGATGTAAGCGCTGAGAGCTTTTACATTTTTGAAGGACCCTACAAGAAAAAGTTCAAAGATTAGAATTTATTATTATTATATTTTTTCATTCTTTGCTCATTATTATTGTAATTCAAATGTATAGACTATACAAACTATGGAACTTTTATTGGGCTTTTATTCACTTATAAACGTGAATAAAAGGTTTGTTTTCACGTGTCAAAGCAAGTAATGCAAGCAGTTAACTGTAATGCATTACTTTACTGTAGTAACTAGCTGGTTGTCCTGCATCCTCAAGAAACAATCTATAATAAGTCCAAAATACAACTGCTAGAGTTCTTAGGTCAAGAAAATATGATCAAATAACACCAATTTTATTCTCTCACACTGGTTACCTATTAAGTTCCGTATCATATACAAAGTATTGCTACTATCCTCATCCTATAAGGTCCTAAATGGTTTAGCTCCTGTGTATTTACCTGATCTTCTATCAGCTTACAATCCATCACGCTCTTTAAGGTCACAAAATTCTGGGCTTCTATACCTAGAATATCTAAGTCCAATAAAGGAGGGAGAGCGTTTTCACATTTGGCTCCTAAACTCTGGAATATCCTTCCTGATAATGTTCGGGGCTCAGACTCACTCTCCCAGTTTAAATCTAGATTAAAGACACATCCCTTTAGCCTAGCATTCATATAATGCATCTCATAACCTTGTTCTCCAGTTATATCAGATCAAATGCACATGGTTATCTTTGCCTAATGTTGTGAACAGCAGCGACGCTACTTATTTTCGATTTGCTTCTCTGTTTTATCTTGGGATGCTGAGGTAACTAGAGAGTATGTCAGCCTCAGTTTGAATCCAGCCTATTATGAAGACTTCAGATGAAGCAAGCTCTGAATCAACATACACCAATGCTACATTTTTTTCTTTGCAAGTATGGTTATGCTTCCATTTACCATATTTGGCCTCTGCGTTGATCAATGTTTATAGTGAATAAAAGTCTAAATTAAACATTAATCCCCTAAAGCCCTGAGGGCATTTTTAGAGTTGTTTTTTCTGAGTGACACACACAAAACTAAAGACTCATAACTCCAAACCTATAGCAAGGAGAGTCAAAAGGTAGATTTCGTTTGATAAAACACTTTTGAATTTTTTAGAAAATATACATTACATAACATTTGGAAATTCTCATGCTAAGAAACTGCTGATAAAAGAAAAAAAAAATATATATATATATTTTTTTGATTTTGCATATCTTATTTGACATGAAATAACTCAGGACAGAAATAAGTAAGGAGGATGTCCCTCTACATGTGAGCTGCATCTGGATCAAATTTTGTGGTGCATAAAGTTATCTTAAAGGTGCAGCATTTTGCAGTTGCAACCAAGATAGCCTTTTTGTTCAGTCCTTGACGTCCCCTAATGGGTGTTTTTAAAATTGTTCCTTCATGAGGAATATCTTGTGATCAACGCAACAGATTGTTCATTTTGGGCTCATTTTAATAGTAATATTATGCTGTAAAAATGTATGTACCATTTTCAACGATCTGTGAATGTTTCACGGGCTTTCAAATGACATCTATTTTGTGTTAATCAAGCCAGTAGTTTTGAAAAGAGATTAATTATGTTGAGTTTGGGCTATTTTTAATCGTGAGAGTCTGCTATAAACAATGTTGTGCCATTTGCAACGATTTGTGCATGCTTCATGAAGTTATAAGCTAGAACGCAACGCGAGTGCTTCATATACTTGGCTACGTGCATCTGTGGGATTTTTTGTGTAATAACTCCATGAGGAATATCTGTAGATCTGATTGATGGATTATATTGAGTTTGGGCTCTTTTTAATCGTGAGCTCCTTCTATAAATAACATTGTTCCAGTTTTCATGATCGATGTATGTTTCATGAAGATACGAGCAAAAAGGACAAGTCAAAGCTACCTTGCTTGGCTATGAGCTTCTGTGGGATTTTTTTGTGTTACTCCATGAGGAATATATTTAGTTCTGAGTGATGGATTATGTTGAGTTTGGACTAATTTTAATCGTAAGTATGAACATTTAAAAGGTCTAATAATATTACAGGTGCTGGTCATATAATTAGAATATCATCAAAAAGTTGATTTATTTCAGTAATTCCATTCAAAAAGTGAAATTTGGATATTACATTCATTCATTACACACAGACTGATATATTTCAAATGCTTATTTCATTTAATTGTGATGATTAAAACTGACAACTAGTGAAAATCCCAAATTCAGTATCTCCAAAAATTAGAATATTACTTAAGACCAATACAAAAAAAGGATTTTTAGAAATGTTGGCCAACTGAAAAGTATGAACATGAAAAGTATGAACATGTACAGCACTCAATACTTCGTTGGGGCTTCTTTTGCCTGAATTACTGCAGCAATGCGGCGTGGCATGGAGTCGATCAGTCTGTGGCACTGCTCCGGTGTTATGAGAGCCCAGGTTGCTCTGATAGTGGCCTTCAGCTCTTCTGCATTGTTGGGTCTGGCGTATCGCATCTTCCACTTCACAATACCCCATAGATTTTCTATAGGGTTAAGGTCAGGCGAGTTTGCTGGCCAATTAAGAACAGGGATACCATGGTCCTTAAACCAGGTACTGGTAGCTTTGGCACTGTGTGCAGGTGCCAAGTCCTGTTGGAAAATGAAATCTGCATCTCCATAAAGTTGGTCAGCAGCAGGAAGCATGAAGTGCTCTAAAACTTCCTGGTAGATGGCTGCGTTGACCTTGGACCTCAGAAAACACAGTGGACCAACACCAGCAGATGACATGGCACCCCAAACCATCACTGACTGTGGAAACTTTACACTGGACTTCAAGCAACGTGGATTCTGTGCCTCTCCTCTCTTCCTCCAGACTCTGGGACCTTGATTTCCAAAGGAAATGCAAAATTTACTTTCATCAGAAAACATAACTTTGGACCACTCAGCAGCAGTTCAGTCCTTTTTGTCTTTAGCCCAGGCGCTGACGCTGTCTTGTTCAAGAGTGGCTTGACACAAGGAATGCGACAGCTGAAACCCATGTCTTGCATACGTCTGTGCGTGGTGGTTCTTGAAGCACTGACTCCAGCTGCAGTCCACTCTTTCCAACAGTCCAACAAAGGGTTTTGTTTCATAATTCTCTCCAGGGTGCGGTTATCCCTATTGCTTGTACACTTTTTTTCTACCACATCTTCCCTTCGCCTCTCTATTAATGTGCTTGGACACAGAGCTCTGTGAACAGCCAGCCTCTTTAGCAATGACCTTTTGTGTCTTGCCCTCCTTGTGCTAGATGTCAATGGTCATCTTTTGAACATCTGTCAAGTCAGCAGTCTTCCCCATGATTGTGTAGCCTACAGAACTAGACCGAGAGACCATTTAAAGGCCTTTGCAGGTGTTTTGAGTTAATTAGCTGATTAGAGTGTGGCACCAGGTGTCTTCAATATTGAACCTTTACACAATATTCTAATTTTCTGAGATACTGATTTTGGGGTTTTCATTAGTTGTCAGTTATAATCATCAAAATTAAAAGGAATGAACAGTTGAAATATATCAGTCTGTGTGTAATAAATTAATATAATATCCAAATTTCACTTTTTGAATGGAATTACTGAAATAAATCAACTTTTTGATGATATTCTAATTATATGACCAGCACCTGTATATATTCATACATTTACGAGCACTACAGTCTCTGAACAAATCAGTTTAGAGTCAGTTTAACAGAAAGAATATTGTCTTCTGTTTATCAGAATAATCCATTGTTTCATCCCATTCATGATCAGACATACAGCTCCAAAAAAGTGTCCTTATTTGCACATATATTTATTTTCATTTGAAGAAGACGTGCGCATACACGGTGCTGGTTCATGTTTAGTGCACTAGCTATATGAAATATGTCCATAAAAATGAATCGTCTTAAGCCAAGGAATCATTCGGGAAAATAATTTAGTTTCTAGCCCTTACGGTTCAAAAGTTATAAGCTTAAACATGAGTGCAACTTTGGACAGTTGGTGGTGCTAGAGGGAATAAGTTAGAGATTCTACATTTCATTTGTTGTGGTGACAGAATATTCCATTCTTTTAACAAGACATTTTTTATAGGAACTGACACTAACACCTGAATGCAATTGATTTTTTGCAAGTTATGTGTGAAGGAAGATTTTGATTTTCATTATATGTCCCCCCATCTGAGTGATCCTAATGCAGAAAGCAAGCAATAAAGGGAGTTATATTCATGCCACTAATATTTTCATGAGGTGAAGTTTCAAATATGTAGGCTATTATTAACAATAAAAATCTTTAAGACATCTCACTTACCTCAGCAAAAGGATAATCATCAGAGGGATTCTGCAAGACCATTGTAACTAAAGAGGCATAGTATTATTTTCTCTAGATATATTATATACATTATGTATGTTTTACAAATCAGAGCTGGTAAAAAAAACAAAAAACTTACAGTTTTGATTTTGATAGTTAAGTTTCCGTTCACACTTGTCTGGCTAATTGTTGGAGCACTGACTGGACTTCCATGATCCACTGAAGCAGTGACATTCAGACGTGAAGGAATATGAGCTAAAATTGTCCTTACATGGTCCCTTGCTGAGAGAAATTAGAAACAAAAACAGAAATGACCGGCCAAAAACTGATGGTTAACATAATGATAATGCGAAAAAGGTTTATTGTCAATAGTATAGCAATGCATAAAGCACCGCTCACACGGAAGTCATTTTCTAACTAGCAAGCAACAAGCAGCTTTCTGTTGGTTAAATGCAGCAATTTTTTACATGAAATTCCAGATGAAATGGATTCCCATTGAATGGCTGGATTTCTCCTGTGAAATTTTGCAGAGCAACTGTAAATGTGAGTGCACCTTGATTAGCCTTTAATCAGCATGTAGGAAACTCGCAATATAAAATAAAAATGAGTTGATTACTCCTTTGCTTCAGGAACATCAGTGCTATGAACAGATAACTACTCAAGATTAACGTGGGATGGCAGCCTTGTAGTATTTGTGCTTTTTTAGTGTTTAAATAGGTAATATATAAATTAAACTTACCTTTGGACCTTTTATACAGGCATCTGCTTGTTGCTGATGGTTGTTTGGTTTTAGATCTTTTAACAGAATTTCTCTTCATTTTAATCTGATGGACTTTGACTTCAGATCCTCCTCAAAGAGACTGCTGACTTTATGGGTGAGGAGCAGCGAGTCTACATATTCAGCAGACCTGATAGGACCAAGAAAATATTACAAAACCCATAATTAATCAATTAGGCAAAATTAATAAACCTCTATAATAATGTCGTAATGATCTCTCCAAGGAGAAAGAAAATCCACTATGATGTTGTGTATACAAATATCTGGCTATTTAAAAATTACAAATTAGATTATACCTTAAAACTAAAACAATGTGTAATTCTCAAATGATAGCTAACTGGGCCATTTAAATATGCCTGTGCATGGTGATGCAATATTTTATGCAGATACATGACGTTATACAGTTACAGAAACAAGAAAGTAATAATTAGCCAGGTAGTAAAGTGCTCTTTTGTCGTTACTGCTATGTGTAGAAAATGGATTCTTTAAAATAACTTTCTGTTTGTGATAATCGTTTTGAAAATCAAGGGCACGTAGCCTACAGTATTGGCCTAACGTTATAGTACAAAGTCCGTGCATATTCAAACATAAAAAAAAGACTTGCAGGAAAAAAATGTAAGCAAACTAGTAAGTTTTGCAACATTTGTAGAAGATCACATACATTTAATTCTAGTATAACAGCCAATGTTCAGTTTGTTCATTGTGGTAGAATGTATCTACTCACGTTTCGCGCAGAATCCACACAGAAATTTGAGCCATTTAAACTAGCCATTTAATAAATCAATACAAAACAAAAGAGCTTTAAAACAATAGATAAACCCACACTTATGCTGTTGCACACACGCGCTTCCTTCATCCAAAAGCACCATAATACCTCAGAAACACGGCTTCATTCAAGTCTGGCTGGTTACAAAAAAATACCTTAAATGTCTTCCAATTTTGCATGAGTTAATCGACCAACATAATGGCCATGATGTGACGAAAATGTATATACTTAGAAACACAGTACGGAAAATATGACGCAAGACGAGCAGGGGGATTTTTACTTTCGTTTTTTATCAATATTCACCTTTTAGTACGGCGGTGACTATAATGGGTTTTTTTTAAGAAAAGAGACAAATATGAGCAGGAGGGCATTACTAGGAAAGGAGTCAACTTATCAATTTACTTTACCAATTTTCAGGTTCCTTTTTTTGCAGAGGAAACCTGTGTGTGTGTGTGTGTGTGTGTGTGTTCACAAACAGTGATGACAAAACCTAAATAATACAATTTTTGATAAAGTCAGACAGAATCTTTTAGCATCTTTGGGTTTAAATATTAACCAACAACAATATTTTTCCAACCCAGTTGCTCAAGAGCATGAATTTGAAGATCCAGTTCATACAATATTCACTGGTGCTTGTTGTTTTTTGCAACATTCGTAAAATGCCAAATGTCAATTGTAATTTCAATGTCATACAAATGAACAACACAAAAGTCACATTAATATCCCAACCTCCAGATCATTCTCAGTCTATTAAGTGACATCACTTCCTCCTACGGCGTGTGCCTGCAGACCGGATGCGAGCAGCCTTACGAATGTTCATGTATCTTTCTTCCACATCTTGATGGAGAGAGAGGCAGAGAGTCTGATGATGAAGAATGGATGAAGGGGAGGTGGGAGAGGAGGTGCTAGAGCTCTCCAAGGGTCCCATCGCTGCAGCTTCTCTGCTCCTGTCCATCTCTACTATCCCAGAGTCTGAAGATCTTTGTTTTTCTTCTCTGTCCTTCAGTCTGTCTAGACTGTTGCTCAGGGAGACGTTCTCCTGCTGCAGAACCCTGATCCTCACTGAGTTTGCCTTCAGCTGCTGCTCCATATCACACATCACATCACCTGTAGCTGTGACACACACAGAGAACCAGTTGTAAGTGGCAGGTAGGGGTGGAAATCACAATCACACAAAATGTAACAGGTGTTTTTTATACAGACTTTCAAATGAGGTTTTAGTCTTTTTAGGACAGGAAACATAAATGTGATTAATAATTTACCTTAATTATGTATCAAATAACAATATTATAGTGTGGTAACATATTTCATTAATTCTTTTATTTTTATAAAATACTATTGACAAACATGCACCTGCATATGCCTAAAAATAACGCAAGTTGTAAGCTATGTGCTACTGGGGACTAAGCCCTTTTTGGTCTGTTTTCTCTATTTTTACATTTGGGCTTATAAACCATATGTAATGGAAATGGAACACCATGTGTTTGGTATCTATGGATTCAGAAGACCCTAAGCTAACATAAGCATGCATGTAATGTCTTTATAAAGGAAGTATGAATGACAAAAATGTACAATAAACTAGAGAATTTCAAAAACGAAAATTAGATTTGTCATTTATTACTAAAAATCACACTTCACACAACAATAGTTAACAGTTTTTGAACAAAAAATATATTTTCAAACCCTTTGCTTGACAGACATTTGTAATTGTTCAATCAAATGTGTAAAGAACAATGAAATAATGCACTTGTAGCAATGTTCAGGGAAGAAGGAGGCGGGAACCGGCGAACATTCAAACATACTTTATTTAAAATAAAACAACCAAACACAACTAAAATACAGGCCTGTTCCTCTCTCGATCATCAACGTCGGCGCTCCCCCTTTATGCTTCCGCTCCTCCGTGAGAGATGCGAGACCGGTGTGCCTCACAGGTGCTGCTCATTAGCAATATCGCACCACCGGCCTCGCGCCGTTCTCTCACGTCCCTCGGCCGTCCTGTTCGCCACATACCCCCATCGCCCCTCACAGGCCGGGGGGTACCCACGAGCCTGTGCCTACTCCCCCCCCCCCCGGCGGCGGCGATCCCGGGGGGTATGGACCGACAAGCCGAGGGAAACGGAGACGGAAGCACGAGGAGCGACAGATCGAGAGAGGGGAGAGAAAAAAAAAAAAAAAAACTTGGTCCGGTTCCCACAACGCGCTGCCATCTGGTTCTCCATCAGCTGGGCGATCTCCTCCTCGGTGCCTGGCGGTGACGCTGGGTAGCCCTCGGTGGACGGCTCGACGCTCCTCCGCAGCCCGGTGGACGGCGACGGCTCCTTGGGCTCTAGGGCAGACGTAGGAGTCCCCCGCTCCCTGCTCCTCCCCTTTCCCTGTTGGACGGCAGCAGGCTCCGGCCCACGGCCTCACGTCCCTCGGACGTTCTGTTCGCCACAGCACTTTTTTTTACAAACAGTCCCAGGCGTTTTTTCTTAGGCATGCCATTTGCTCTTTGTAGAGAGCAAAGCAAGGCCTCTCCAGGAAGTTGCAGAGGGGCACCCGGCATGCCCCACACTGCCAGAGGGTCTTGTTGTACACTCTGCTTGCTTTGCAGTGCTCACAGTACTTTCTTACATCTGCAGGCTTGTGTGCAGGGTTTTCTGGGTCCAAAGGGGCAATGGGCAGGGGTGTGTGATGAGTTGTCCTGTCTGCAACCACTATTACCCCAGTTGTCACCCCGGCAAGTTAAGCACAGAGCTCCTCTATAAAGGCTCTGTGTGTCAGCGGTGTAGTCTTTTGCCCTTTACATAGTTCTTTGTGGAGGATGTAGCTGTTGCATGTGGCTATGTCCACAAAGTGTAAGAACATAGTCTTATACCATCTATGTGCTTTGTGGTAAACAGAGGTGTACTGGATGAGCTGATCGGACAAGTCCCCACCCCCCATGTATTTGTAGTATTCCACAACTGGAGTGGGAACTGGAATGCTCACTTTCTCCCAGGATCCATCTCCTTCTCAGATGTGTAGGCTTGATGGATGCTCGAGCAGATGGACACCTCTCTTGTGTCCATCCACTTGACGAAGAGCAAATCACCATCTCGGATGCATCTGATTGTGCCTCTTTGGGATTTTTTGGAGAGGGCATTCACAGTGGATTTAGGGGTTTCCTTCCTCCCCTCACTATATGTACCGCAGGCTCTAAAGTGCAGAGTCGAGAGGTGTCTGAATAGCTGAGGGCTTGTATAAAAGTTATCACAGTAAATGTGATATCACAGTAAATGTGATAACCACTTCCCAAATACGGTTTGTCCAGGAGGCCCACAACTGCGTCATAGGAAAGTCCAAAGCCAGTGGGGAACGTTGCCTTCCCCGTGTACACGTTAAAGCTAGACGTGTATCCATTTGTAGAGTCGGCCAAGATGAATAGTTTGAATCCCCACTTAGTCGGTTTGTCCTTTATGTACTGTGTCATTCCTGTTTTGGCTTTTGTTGCCACCATCCTCTCATCTATTGCCTCTCATCTATAGTTTTGTTTGGGTGGTAAACGGACTTGCATGCTGCCTTGATTTCTGTCATCAGAGGCTTGAGGTAAAACAGTGGGTCATGGTCTGATGTGCCCTTTTTGCTGTCATTCACAACGTCCTCAGCCGGATCGCTCATGTGCACATTTGAGGAAATGCAGAGCCACCTGTCCTCACCTGGCATCTGATCCAAGTTTTAGCATTCCCATGAAAATAACAAGTGCAAGATATTTTAGGAACTCTGTGGGGGTGACATCAGTCCATTTGAATTAAAGTCCTTGTGCTATCCTCTTTGTAGCTTGCTTATTTGTGTTACTACATAATTGTCTGATGACATTATTGCTGAAAAAATCTGTAACAAATCAAGTGGACTGTACACTTTGGATTTATCGAGTTGCACTCCTGGGGGCCTGGCAGGGGCAAACCTGGGGAGAATGGGTGCCACATGTGGATTGCATTCGGTTTTCCAGTGTTGTTCAGGTGTTGTACAGTGTGGGGAGCGTGATCTTGAGCGGCTCAGTGTGGGCCACTGAACACTCTGTGTAGATCGTCTGCGTCTCCTCCTCGGTGGAAGCTGAGGTGCTGTTGCCGGTGTAGATGATGTGCTTGGGTCATTATCATTACTGAAATAAATGTAAAAGGAGAGAGCAATTACACAATGAAACTGGAAGCTTCTTTTTGTGTCAAAATTCAATGTAGAAAAAATAACAACTCCACTATAAACTCATGTAACCCTATGAAACTTCACTGTTCACTAAAAACACATTTCATCGCTCTTGACCTGACCATACAGTGAAGGGGGAGGTGGTAAGTCAGTCTATTGAAACAAATTTCACACCATGCTTGAACTGAGCTTACATAGAAGTGGGAGTATAGTACACTAAAATAAACATTTCATTTCTCAATCTCTCTCTCACTAAAAATCTAATACATACACATACTCAAGATGTATGAGACAATAAATTATAATGATCAAATTTGTATATCATTATGTCATGATAAAGAGGTTATTTGAAGTTACATACCAGTCCTCAAATGGATCTTCCCCATCCTGGTAAAATATTTCGTCATCTGTGAAAAAGCTGTCTGCTCCGGATGTCTCCTTGTCACTTTCCAGTGCTTGTTCCAAAGCTTGTTCTGTAATAAATCTTTTACTGCTTACCATCATAAAAGTGCTAAAACAATACAATAATAATGCTATTTATCAAGTTTTTCTGTCTCTCTCTCCTATAGATCTCTATGCGCTCTGTAATACTCCGCTCTCTGTCACTGCTCCTTCTCCACTCTACGCTGTCCGGAATCCGAGGAAGACGGCAAAAAAGCACCTCTCTATCATTAATAGTTTTTAAGATAATTACACATTTGTAAAAGTATGCAATTTTGGGCGGTACCGCCCAATCCGTCCCCAGAGTTGCAAAGTACATTCATGAATCAGACTACATTTGTTACTACTGTTTTCATTCACTAACAATAGCCGACTAACTTTAATCTTTCTTTGGAGAATTGGGGCACAATGGTAATGCTTTGACCATTAGCATAGTTCATGATTCACTAAACAAATGGCTCATAAGAGTTCTTCTTTTCTTTCTGAATCAGGCCTCTCTGCAGTGTATGTTTTGTGCCATAGATTCAGTAGCGCTGCAGTAGCGCCCACTTTTTCACCAGCCTTGCTTCTGGAATTTGTCCCATTCATTTTGCCCATAGGTATTTTGAAAGAAAACTCTTAAGGTGATGATACACAGGGCAACTTTTTGAGCAATGTTGCTGGGCAATCTTGCCGAGCGATTGTTGCTTGGGCACTTTCCCATTGAAAATGGACAATAAATTTATATCTGAATAATTTAGATCAGTCGTGGGCCCTGTGTCTCATCTGGTTGCCCGTTGACGGCAACATTGCCCAGCAACATTGCTCAAAAAGTTGCCCTGTGTATCATCACCTTTAGTTAAAAAGTTATAAGCCATGAACCAAACCAATCAGCAACGAGGTGAGTCACAACCTTAAAAAAGACAAAGTAAAACGATTGTGTAATTAATGGCTTTAACTATTGATTATAGCTGTTGATATAGGGTTTCCATGGGGAATTCCCATAGACATAATGATTTTTATGATTCCCCCTACACTAACCCTATCCATAAACCTACCCATCACAGAAAACTGTCTGCATTTTTAGATTTTCAAAACACTTTATCTAGTATGATTTATAAGCTGTTTTCCTCAAATATTCCTCAAATATTGGGAATGCAGGGAGACAAACTCTGTTACATAATTTGCAGTGCATGGGAGTGAGCGGTTCTACAGTACATGTGCAATGTACTTGTTGAATTTCTCTGATTAATGAAGATTTCTTTCTTTAAGGGTAATAAGTTATCATTAAAAATAATTCCCTATGGAGAAAATCGATGAAATATTTACTTCCAGGAACCCGTTAAACTTAATTGCAGGAAAATGGACTTACGAATGTCATTCCGTTATTTAAATAAAGGGCAGTGTCTACTTGCACTATTGGCAAAGGCTATTTTCACTGGTTCTGTAGACCACACTGTTCAGATATTTGACCTTTAGTACAAATAGCATAGAACTTTTTTTACACTTTGTGTAAGTAGCATCTAGCACTATTTGCTAGTGTAAACATGCTATTTTTGCTATTAATATGAATAATGCTATTAATATATATATATAAATAAAACTAATTTGTAAGTCGCTTTGGATAAAAGCGTCTGCTAAATGGTTAAATGTAAATGTAAATATAAATGTATCTACAACTACTTGTTCTCACTGTAAATAGCACCTACATTTTTACAGTATATTTTTAAGTATAAATATCCACTGCCTTCTGAATAAACTCTGGTCCGGAATAAGAAATTGCTTCCTAACTTAAAGTCACCATAAAATCAGAATGGCCAATTCTTGTTTTTATGGAATATTGCAGTATTGCAATATTGTATTTATTACAAATGATTGGCGTACATCATTGTTTTTGTTTTATTTAATTCATGTGCCCATGTAATCTTTCATCAAAACAACTTCCCTTCCACCTGCAGTGACATCCCTTCTCTTCTCTGATGATGTGTTTACCGGCGCGAGGGCGGGACAACCTGTCACTCACAGCAATAGCAAACCACAACAATCCAATCAAGTCCAGCCCTACATTTTTTCTCATTCAAGAAGCCGTTTCACTCAGATATACGTCACAATAGGGGAGAAAAGACTATTGCAACTTGTGTTTCATGTCAACTTTGAGAGGCAGGAGTGGGTAGAGTTCACTCACTCTGTGCTGCTGCTTGTGGATTAAGCTCAGGAAAGGCCACCAGTATCCGCTCTCTCTGAGTAGCTTCTTCCAGCATCTCTTTCAGACGAGACATACTCTCCTCCAGTTCTGTGATTTGTGTCTGCTGCCTTTGCTTCTCAATACACAGTGAACTACACTGGGACTGCAGAGAAAAAAAAAACTGTGACCTAATGTAATCAGGCTAATTCATTCCAAATATTTTTGACTGTAGATGTTCACCTGCTGCTGTGTGAGTTGCTCCTGAAGTGTGTCTCTTTCTTGTACGATCTCTGCGAGTTTGTTGGCAAGATCAGCTTTTTCATCCTCACATTCTTCCAGACCGTTATGTAGATCCTCGGTCTGCTGAACCAGCACATCCAGATGCTTCCGAAGAGCCGTCTGCTTCACCTGAAGAGCCTGTGCACACATTTGTCACACCATGTTTCATGATCGAATTAGATGAAATCAAGACGAGCTCAACACTCTTTTCCTCATTGAATATCATGTTATGGAAGGAACATTGTTACAGTTGTTCTTGTTGATTTTAATATTATGATAGTTATCACAGTAATCACACTGACACACCTCATGCTGGCGTTGCACACTGTGGTTTTTGGCGCTTTCTTTGTCTAACAGTGTCTGTGTACTTCTGAGCTCCTTCTCCAGGGTTTTCCTGCTCTCCTCCACCTCTTTTAAGGTCTCTAGTGAATTATGCAGATGATGAACTTGCTCCTGCAGTGCAGCCCTCTCACTTTCTATAGAAAAAAGGTAACCCATTCCTTAGATAATCCCAGGGGGGTGTATACCTCAAAAAAGTTGAGAGAAAATTATACAATAATAAAATATTCTACAAAAGTATTTATTAGGGCTGTCAAGAACAAGATATTAAAATTGTTTAATGCAATATTTTTAACTCATTTATAGAATTAGATGTTTTATTATTTTTGAGATTGATCAAGATTATTTTACTCTATTGACAGTCATAGTTTTAAACAGTGTGAAATTGTTAAAAGACCAAATCTGCCTTTTCTTTGTAAAAATTATATTTATTTGTTACAGGTCATCTGTCCTTCCTTATGACATACATATTTTCAATAACAGTTTGTATTAAGTTCCTCCTTGCTTACTGAGTTGTAAGGCACTACTGTATATGTTTAAAGCTGCTTTTACATATTTATTTTAAATAGTGCAAATCATTTGAATTAAATTGAAATTTTTCCTTTTTAGGTTTATACATCTAACATCACTTTTAATAGTTGGATTTTTTTTTCAGTAATTTAATGATGATATAAATGCCAATTATTTAGTGCTCGAAATGCACATTTACCATCCACTTTATTAGGTACACCTTGCTAGAATTGGGTTGGACCCTGTTTTGCCTTCAGAATTGCCTTATTTCTTCATGGCACAGATTCAACAAAGTGCTGGCGGTTCCTCAGAGATTTTAGTCCATATTGACATGATAACATCATGCAGTTTCTGCAGATTTGTCGGCTGCACATCTATGATGCAAATCTCCTGTTCCAGCATATCTTAATGGTGCTCTATTGGGTTGAGATCCGGTGACTGTGTTGGCTGTTTGAGTTTAGTGAACTCATTGACATGTTCAAGAAACCAGTTTGAGATGATTTGAGCTTTGTGACATGGTGCATTATCCTGCTGGAAGTAGGCATCAGAAGATAAGAAACAGGTTATAAAAGGATGGACATGGTCAGTAATAATTCTCAGGTTGCCTGTGGCGACCTTCTTAAATGATGCTCAATTGGTACTTAGAGGTCCAAAGTGTGCCGAGAAAAATATCCCCCACAACATTACACCACCAGCAGCCTGAACTGCTGATACAAGGCTTTCATGGACTGTAGATCCATGCTTTCATGTTTCTTATGCTAAATTTTGACCCTACCATCTGAATGTTGCTGCAGAAATCGAAATCCTCTATTGTCCAATTTTGGTGAGCCCGTGCAAATTGTAGCTTCAGTTTCAGGAGTGTCACCCGGTGTGTTCTTCCGCTGCTGTAGCACCTCTGCCTCAAGGTTTGACGTGTTGTGCGTTCAGAGATCTCAGTTGTAACAAGTGGTTATTTGGGTTACTGTTGTCTTTCTATCAACTCAAACCTGTCAGGCCATTCTCCTCTGACCTCTGGCATCAACAAGGCATTTTTGTCCACAGTACTGCTGCTTTGATCTTTTTCGGACCGTTCTCTGTAAACCCTAGAGATCCTTGTGTGTAAAAATCCCAGTAAATCAGCAGTTTCTGAAATACTCCACCAACAACAATGCCACATTCAAAGTCATTTAAATCAGCTTTCCTGCCTATTCTGATGCTCAGTTAGAACTTAGACTGAACACGTAATATGCAAGTGAATGACATCACCGTTTTCACACATTCACGTTTTTGTAGATTACACAGAGACGATAGCAGTATCACATTCAAAGACTTTGAAACCCATTTTCAAAAGTTTTTTCATGTCCCCAAAACGCTGCTGTTGTGTAAATGAATGGCCAAATTTAATAAAACATTTTCCTTTTTTAGTTGAAAACATTGTCGTGTAAACTACCCCTGAATGCATTGATTTGCTGCCATGTGATTGCTAATTAGATATTTGCGTTGTACCTAATAAAAATGGCTGGTGAGTGTATATATATATATATATACAGTATATATAAAAATAAATATATTTATTAAATAGTTAGAAGAGAGGGGGTCCTTAACCCCTGTCCTGTATTATTCCATATATTTACTAATAGTTAAGAGAAACATAAATCATTGTATTGATTATTTTGTACAGCTCAAAAATAAAGGGAAAAAAATAAAATGAAAGATTTTTAAAGATTTTATTACAGTTCCATTTTTGTGGACAGTAGTGGTAGTAGAAACAGCTGGCCAGTAGTTTTATAATGATGTCCTGCTTACCAAGACTTTGTTTTGCTTCTGTCTGCAAATTCAGTTCTGCTGTGAGTTCAGAATTTTTGTCCTCTGATAACGTCACAGCTGTGAAAGAAAACGATTGTTAACATGAACTGCATTAAACTTTATATAATACGTTTCAGATATGAGTTAAGGGTCTTAAAAAACCTCTCACCTCTCTTAAACTCCTCCTGCTTCTCCTTTAGCCTCCTTACTGCTTCCTCTCCTTTGACCTTCACCTCCTGCATTCTTCGCTCACACTCCTCCTCCATCTTCCTCCTCTCCTCCTTCTCTCTTCTGACCGTCTCTGCTAGCTGTTTTCTCAGCTTCTCTCGCTCCATCTCTGTCTCTTTCAGCTTCTTTTTCAGTGGCTCAACGGTTTCTCTCACCTCCAATTGAAAAAGAATAGTTATAAAAATCAAATGAGGAAATACACTACCGGTCAAAAGTTTGGAATAATTCGGACTTTTCACTTGGAATAATAATAATTGAGCACCAAATCAGCATATTAGAATGATTTTTGAAGGATCATGTGACACTAAAGACTGGAGTAATGATGCTGAAAATTCAGCTTTACCATCACAGGAATAAATTACATTTGAATATAGTATATATTTAAAAAGAAAACAGCTCTTTTAAATTATAATAATATTTAACAATATTACTGTGTTTGGTCAAATAAATACAGTCTAGGTGAGCATAAAACTAAGACTTCTTTCAAAAAAATAAAAAACTATTGTAATATTCCAAACCTTTGATTGTGTATTTAGGATTAAATGACAAAAAGTGTGAATAGCCACAACAAACCCAACAAAACCACTCCGACCCTCACCTCCAGAACATGTTTCCCAACACGGCTCATATCCTTACGCTGCTCACTTGCCCATTGGGAAATGTCACATGCAGACAAGCCGCCCAGCTGCTGTGTTTCCTCCACAGCTTCCAGGAAGCCCTGCATGGAGCAAGGCAAACCCAGAGACCGGCACAGAGACACTAGATCATCACTGCTCTCCTTCATCACCGCCTGAACACAAGCACAGGCCTCACAGGGCAGCAGGGCCGACTCTACCGTCTGACAGCTCACAGTGTGAGCGGACCGAGACACACAGGAGCCTGCGGCGGACGCTCTTCTGTGGTGGGAAGAGGAATCTGGGGTACTTGAGGTGGTTTTATGGGTACTTGGAATGGAGGTGCTCTGTGTTTTGTGCGTATTAATAGTAGGTGTGTTTGCTGCTGTTCTGGTGGTGAATGAACTCCGTTGAGATGGAGGTTGCTGTTCACTGGTGCTCTGAAAGAAGAGGCCTTTAGTAAATCTTCTAGGTTGCAAATTAACTGATTGTTTTCAGTGAAATACAATGGATCACACGGTTTAATGATTTAGTTTATAAGCAAGGATCATTGTTGATAGGTCAATGTTGTCTTTATCAAGAGGTTTCTTACGTGTTGTGTTTGTGGATTTCTGAGCTGAAGTAGGTTGTTCCAGAAGCGTTTGACCACAGGACCGATGGAAACAGAGGATTCATTTTGACCAGATGATAAAGCTCTCGGATTCTCAAGCAACAGCTCTGTATGAACGTTGAAACTCTGAAGAAGAAGCATTAATCTGGGACAAACACACAAATGTACATAATGATTTTGATTTTTTAAAAAAGAAGAAGACGTTTCCCACAAAAATATTAAGCAGCTGCACCAAATCAGCATATGAGAATGATTTATGAAAGATCATAAGACACTGAAGGAGGGCTGCCATCAATAAATAATGTAATTCTATGCTAAATACATTAACACAAAACAGTTATTTTAAAATGTAATACTATTTCACAGTTTTACTGTTTTTACTGTATTTTGATCAAGTAAATGTAGCTTAGGTAAGCATAAGAAAATAAAAAAAAATCTTTAAACTAAGTATTATATAGTATTACATAATATGTATTAATTAAAGTTATAATGCAAATATTAATGTGTAATTTATATATATATATATATATATATATTTTTTTTTTTAATTTTTTTTTTTTTTTTTAACTACACAATTCACAACAAGTTGACTAACTTACCTGTCCATCAGCAACTCTAGCAGGACTATGTGGGAGTGCTGACTGAATTCCTCATCACCATCCACATAATCATATTCTTCTAAAAGACTGACCAAATCCAGATTACATGACAGTTTATCGGGAAACTTCCATGAAGGGAAACGTACGGGTCCAGTCTTAGAAAAAACATCAAGCACCGCTCCCTGTAAATCAATAAGATCTCTCCGAAGACTGTCGATACAGTCCTGACGGCCTAACAGATGAGTCATTGTTTAACAGACAAAAATATGCGCTTCTTCTTTAATCGTTTTAGTTTTGTAGCAAGAACATGTGCACTAACGTTAGCTCTATACACACAAACCAGGTTTCCATGGTCGCATGTAGGCGGAATCATTCCACTTGAACTACATTTACCACAACCCCCCTTGGCCTTGCTAGTACCGGAAGTAGTCGTTCATTTGTCGTCTTCTGTTGTGTGGCGTTTGGCGCAACCAGAGGTTAGTGAAGTTGAATGAAAGTGTATATAGAAATTATATAACTTAAGTAATTTTAATGGCTGTACGTTCACGTTTTCAATCAAATCACTCTTAGACTGACAACAACTGTTAATTTTTTTTCAGCGTTCTTGATTCGGCCTGAGAAGAGCCTGTAGTGTCGCAGTCATGCCGCCTGGGCCTGTTCAGATCATGCAGCCGGAGCTAAATAACAAGGTATGAACATAGGATTGATTCTTTTAGAGAAAGCACAGAGTAGATTCATCTGCGTTATATTCACTTACTAACATATTTATCTTCATAAACATACAAACATGTTAATGGACCATAGTATTACATGTTTTATACATTAACTTATGTCACCATCCGAAAAAGCATACTCCATTGAGTAGGTACTTATTTTGAATAAATTATTCACGACCGCTAAAAAATTACAGTATGATATTTATATAATGAATATGAATGTAATTTGGACGTACTACATCCGCCATACTGTCACTATCGCGGAAAAACAGTATGTGATCAAATAAGTATGTCCGAATTCACAGTGCTCAAAAAAGAAAAGGCAAAAAGTATCCGGTTGACCAAAGACTTCCGGTGAGATTCTGAAGTGTGCCATTCACAAATCCTCTCCTGTGGCCTCATGGGATAGTAAACTGTCCATCCAATGCACACTTCAGAAGCACTCCAGAAGTAGGTCATCCGGGTACGGGTACTTTTGCCTACTCTCTTATGAGCACTGTGAATTCAGACATAATTTTTTGTCACATACTGTTTTTCACCCACTATATAGTAGGGAAGTATGCGATTTCCGATGCAGTGAAAGCTTAAGTTGGCAAGGGGAATGAATCGACTTCCCTTACTATATTACCACTGCTTGAGTCAAGTCAAAATTTTAAAAATAATATATTTTCCTTTTGTATAGTTCGGCTAATATTGCATTAAGTAAATACATTTACGTAATTCCGCAGTTCAATGCAACAATTTTTAAAATGTTTACATATAGTGCTGCGTAACTAAATTGACTCTTTTGGGGCAGATTAAGCTAATGCATATGCAGATAGTCAAAAATATTTGGCTTGTGAGGCAGTCTTTGCAATCAAAGTGTTAATGAAGGCTCGGATCAGTTAAGTTGTGTAATGTTTTAATAACAGCCCGAGGAGCAGAAAGAAGAGACTCCAGCCACAAAGCCCATTGTTGGAATCATCTATCCGCCTCCTGAAGTCCGGAACATTGTTGACAAGACTGCCAGCTTCGTGGCCAGGTTTGAAATCAAATCATTACAAGTCATATGATGATATATCGAGTTTCAATATTGTACATTTGTTAAATCAATAATTAACCACTTTTTATTTTTTGAAGGAATGGACCCGAGTTCGAGGCCAGGATTCGACAGAATGAGATCAACAACCCTAAATTCAACTTCCTTAACCCCAACGACCCTTACCATGCTTACTACCGCCACAAGGTCAACGAGTTCAAGGAGGGCAAAGCTCAGGAACCGTCTGCAGCGGTGCCTAAAGTCATGCAACAGCAAGCATCACAGCAGCTTCCTCAGAAGGTCAGGATCCTGTCATTGACTTTATACAACACATACTAGTAATTGAAGTAAAACCAGTCAAGTCATAATCTAAGCAGTCGGATTTGAAAGTCTTTAATAGCTAGATATTTTATGAAGAGCTTATGCGTTTGTGGTCATTTAGGTTCAAGCGCAGGTGATCCATGAGACGGTGGTGCCCAAGGAGCCTCCACCTGAGTTTGAGTTCATTGCCGACCCTCCCTCCATCTCAGCCTTTGACCTGGATGTGGTGAAGCTGACTGCACAGTTTGTCGCCCGAAATGGGCGTCAGTTTCTCACGCAGCTGATGCAGAAGGAGCAGAGGAACTACCAGTTTGACTTCCTGCGACCACAGCACAGCTTGTTCAACTACTTTACAAAACTGGTGGAACAATACACAAAGGTATGGCAGCAATATTTAGGATGAGTCTGATTGACTTGGCTAATGAAAGCAGTTTTTTGGGAATCATGAAGATATTCAAGTGTGATATTAATAATTGATTGGCTTCTTGCAGGTTTTAATTCCTCCCAAAGGTCTTTTGTTGAAACTGAAGAAGGAAGCAGAGAATTCTCGTGAGGTCTTGGACCAGGTAATTATGACAGCCATTCCAGATCACACGGTTCCGGTGCGGGTTCCCGGCTTGTCTATTCTCAAACCGTGCATTTTCACTGCAGAAAATTTGGTTTGGTTCAACTCCGGCCCTAAAAACTTGCTGGTCTCGACTGGAGCAGGGAGCGGGGGTGGAGAAAGGCTGTGACTGTCTATAGGGGCTTTCACACCGGGTAGTTATAGGAATTAGCCACCAGGGTGGTTCCCTGAGAACTAAGGGTTCCCTTAGGAACATTTTCCTGGTTGCATTCGAACCGCCAGTAGGAATTTTGAGATTTTAGGAATTTAAGCCGCGCTTGTAGTTGTGACTTTTATTTTGACTGCACGCAGACCTTTATTTTGATGCCGCTGAGAACACCATCCAGAGCCTGAGCACACAGCGCTCACATTCTCTGTGTTCATTAATTTATGATCTGTCTAATACGTGATTAGATAGAACTTGTTATACATAGAAAGTAAACAGTATATGAAAAGGTATTAGCGTATGCCGTGTGGTTGATGTTTAAATTGTGTTGCTTGCTGAGCAAAAATACATAATCATGTTTGGCTTGGTCCCCTCAAAGTTGCTTTGGATTTTCTCTTTAGTGTAAAGGTTAAGAGGTCCATCTATCACTGTTTTCCATGTTTGTTGAGTTAGTTTCTGGAGTAAATATATAGGCTATAATTTGTGTTTACACAGCTTTTTTTAAAATGGCAGGTGCTGGTGTTTCACGTGTGTTCGGCCAGTCAGCGTACACTAACTTCACCGGTAGTTCCTATAGTGCTGGTTTAGACCCTACTCTGAAGTAGGAGCTAAATTAGTTCCTTCAAAAGGAGTTCCTAGAACTAAAATCGTTCCTAATATCCTATGTATCAAAAAAGTTGGATCAATCGGAGCTTTGAAACTCGTAAGATCTCAAAAGGGAAGGACAGATCAGATTGACCTGTAATATCATATCATGTTCCCCAATATTTTAGGTCAGATATCGTGTGGAGTGGGCAAAATTCCAGGAACGAGAGAGGAAGAAGGAAGAGGAGGAGCGAGAGAAGGAGAGGGTGGCTTATGCTCAGATTGACTGGCATGACTTTGTGGTCGTGGAGACGGTGGACTTCCAACCAAATGAGCAAGGTGAGCATGTTTAGTTGACGACAATTAGCATGATTTTAGATATTTGAGTGTTTTTATTTGCGCAAATTACTATTGCATCAGAAGAATACTCTTGGTTTTGGTAATGGGTAATGTGGTTCAATTAGCCAATTTCAAACACAATCTCGCCTTTATTCTAAGATAATGGAGAAATTGCTATCCACATTATACCTACACCCCATGACGCTTTGTGCGAATTATGGGTGTAACTTCCATTAAGCTGTAAACAATCAGTGAAAGACTAACTCTATGGGCGCAATAATATATATATTTTTAAACTATGTACAATGACATATCATTATTCTACTCACCCTTCAACCATTGAACATTAAAATGACATTTAAAAGTGTAAAAGCAGCAACAAGGTACTTTCAACAAACCATGAATAACCCCAAAAGCGTGAATCTTTCCACAGCAAAATCGGACAGTTAAATTATCATTGTTATTATTATTAACCCTTTCCTCGCCCGTTGTCAGCCACCCTCAGCGTTTTTGATCATTTTCACAAAGTTTTCATGGCCTTCATAATATTTTGTTGTATGAAAATCTGAACATGCAATACATCAAAAGAAAGAACAGAGCCTCTGCCTCTAAAGAAATCTGTTTTACTCTAGGCTCATGCGTTCTTTATCAACACTTGAATGTGTTTCATAAATAAATAAAAAAATCGTGTTTTTGTCAAAGACTACATCCAGATCGGATTCAGAATGATGATCAAAACATAGATGGAGTAGATTGAGTCCATCACCACCCCCCAAAACTTCACAGTCCTTAATGTCATCCTGGGTCAACATTCAGTAACATTAGGCAGTTTCGATATATATATGCTGTTTATAGTTGATGATCGCATTATTTTTCATATGCATCTGCTTACAAATTTGATCACTCGTTTCTGCTTCGTCTTTGCCTGTGTTTTGATCCGGAGATGCTGTACTGTAGCGCCCCCTATCTTATAACTGTGAAAACATGGAAATCCGTAAACTTAATTGGGGGGGAAGTGTTTTCTCATAAATGAGATAACTCGTCAATGGCGGAGAAAGAGTTAATAGTTTATATTTACATTTATATTATTTATTTTCAAAATGTATATAGATATGAATTAATATTATATTAATATAAATTTAGTATACCTAAAAATACTATACAATTTTTAATAAAATATTGATTTATATTAAATTGAGTGTTCATAATATTTGTTATTAATGATTATTATAATATTCATGTTATTTTTTATTATCATTATTAATACTTTTTTACAGGTAATTTCCCTCCTCCCACAACTCCTGAGGAGCTGGGCGCTCGTATCCTGATTCAGGAGCGCTATGAGAAATTTGGAGAGAGTGAGGAGGTGGAGATGGAGGTAGAGAGTGAAGATGAAGAGGATGAGAGAGGGGGCAGGGAGGACAGACACGCAGCTCAGCTGGACCAGGACACACAGCTGCAGGACATGGACGAGGTGAGAGACAACCAGGGTTATGTTCACATAATGCCATAGATGATGAGTTTGTAGAAGTGGGTTAACTATTACTCTGACTAACTAGCATCTGTTATTCCTCTCAATAGGGCTCTGATGAAGAGGATGATGGCATGAAAGCTCCTCTACCCCCTGATAACCCCATGCCACCACCTCTGCCCCCCACCCCAGACCAGGTTATCATTCGCAAAGACTACGACCCCAAGGGTAAGCGCATTTAAAAAACACACTTTATCGTTCTAAAATGGCACGCATTTCTTTGCATCCACTCACTTTCCATCTCATCTTCTCTTCAGCCTCTAAGACTCTGCTTCCCATGGGCTCCTCTGACGAGTACCTCATCTCCCCCATCACGGGTGAGAAGATCCCAGCCAGTAAGATGCAGGAGCACATGCGCATCGGCCTGCTGGATCCCCGCTGGCTGGAGGAGCGTGACCGCAACATCCGAGAGCGTCGGATTGAGGAGGAGGTGTACGCTCCCGGCCTGGACATCGAGAGCAGCCTGAAGCAGCTGGCCGAGAGACGTACCGATATCTTTGGTGTGGAAGAAACAGCCATCGGTAAGAAGATTGGAGAGGAGGAGATACAGAAGCCTGAGGAGAAGGTAAGAAAGACAAAGAAAAAATTGTGACTTTTGTCGACTTGCTTGCTATATGAATATAAAAAAAAAATGTGGACATGATTAAGGCCCGGGTACACTTCATTTTCCATATTCCGCGCCATCTTGCGCACAGTCATGTCCGCGCAGATTTTAATATGTAAAATTGCTTTTCTATACTCTCCAAGACGTCAGAGGGCAGCACTGAGTCGTCACATTTACTGGACATTTGCTTGGCAGGATAAAAACTAAAAGACTATGGAAAATTTATAGACAGTAAAAGAAATGGACACAGTGACCCCGTTGATTTCAACGGAGAGAGTTGAAGCCCAACATGGGCACTCACTTCCTGATAGCCAAGCGTTCTGCGCAGGCTCAAACTGAGCTTGATGACGTAGATGTCACGTGAGCAACCTGACTGACAGTTGTAAATCTTCTAGTAGCTGTGTGGAGAAAAAGAAAAGAAAAAAGCCAACAAAAAGTTATCACACTGAATTAACAAAATACCACCTATAACACAATACTTGTCTTGAATGATGATCAGAAGTTTCCAAGGTCGAAGTATCACGGCTCTCCAGAAATAAGGGCTTTGACTAGCAGGCGCAAGCAAGCTAATCACGAACGGTCAATGACGCATCAGAGTAAAGAGTAAACTCACATTGATGTGTGTGTGTGTGCGTGTGTGTGTTTTGGAAATCAAATCGTTTAGTATTGTAAAAACATAATATAATGTTTATTAATATATTACAATACTATTAATAATTATAATAATTAATTTAATATAACATATTATGCTATATAATTACAATATGACATGATAAAAGAAGTGGCTAAAATCGACTTTAAAATAGCCTACTTTAGGATTGTAATCGTTTGAGTAGCCTATCTGCAGTTCTAGTAATTTTAGTTAGTTTATTTTGAACATGTTTATGTATATATCCATTAGATTTAAATATTTGGCTAGTACACACACACACATAATACAATCAAAAATAACAGATAAATAAATGCATGTAGGCTACAGCACAATCTTCCAAAATTATTAAAAATGATTCAAATATAGGCACATATGCAAATCATTTTTTCCCTTCTTTTTCGTTTCCTTAATTCTACATCAAACAGAATAATAATCTATCCAAAAAATACTTCTTAGTATGAGCCCAGGAACCATACTATAAAATAGCCTACTGTCCCCTCGAGTCATTTTCGTATCCATTCAATATTACATGACCATATAATATTCCAATATATAAAGAATTGTGAGCTAGGTGTTAAATCATGTAGTTTTGGCTAATAAATCATGGTCACAAACACTTGAACAAAACCGTTTTTCTTTATTTCACGTTATGTAGGCATTTTGTACATATGGCTTCCAAACGGGATCACATTCATCTTCAAGCGTAGATCTGTAAATAAATAAAGGAACAACGTTAACCATTAAGATGTTTTTTTTCTTCTTCCATTGCCTGTATAATTTCCTGATAATTAATTTCTCTATCCCCCGTAGGTGTAGTAGTAGATAAATAATTTAAAGTTCGTGGATAAATGTTACTTCATATGTATTCACTTGCCACATATCGAATTATTTCCAATTCCTCAAAAACGTTGTTTAAATATTTTTTTCTCGCGTTGCTTTTATGGACTCTGTCTATCTATGCCATGGGCTGACTTTAGACAGTAAAAGACTGCCTGCGAGACTGTGCGAGCTTCTCCTCCTGTCTATACGGTAATGTCTCTATTGTGCGACATAAAGTCGCGTGGTTATGACGCAATTTTTAGCCTATTTTTACAAGAATGGCTTCTACGGTGCCATAACGTAAGATACAAAGTAATGGAGCCTTTTATACATTGTCGTGTTTCTTTAGAAATAAATAATGGACAAATGGAGTCTTTGGACGCCTCAGATGTAAAGTTATTCGCTGTCAAAGTGACGCCAAAATGAATGGGAGTCAATGGGATGCTAACAGCAGGTGATAGCCAGCTACAATGGCGGCTCCCGCGAGGCAGCTTCAATTTCCGGCTGATGGATTACCCCCTTGGGAAAATGATATGCTGCTTTGTTTTGTATAGCTCTTCCTGCACTCTTTTACTGCACAATACAACTGCGTGTTTCCACCTAGTGGATTCTTCTTTCTCAACATTCACCTTCCGCATGCGCTGTTGTATGTGCTGTGCACCATAAATTGGTGAAAGAACTAAATATTAGGTGTGCGGGAAAAAAACGATTTGCATCGATTCACATTTCAAAAAACGATTTTCTAAAGTGTTACACTTCTTTAACTCGCAGTGCTACTTATTGCGATTAAAGTCAATAACTTTCACTAAGACGCGAACAAGCACTCAAATCGGTGCTTGCACAGACGGACTTACAGCCGAAGTGCGCGCACAACTGCCGCCTCTACATGCATGTGATCTCGAATTCAGTTCTCTTTCACAGCTACACACACAACTATGTCAAAATGCACATCGCGTGGACTGTGGAGTACTGTCTACCCCAGTCAAATAAGAAAAGTAACACAAAACAGTAAACTACAATCAAATTGTACATATCAAATCGAAATTTGATTCAAAATCGAGAATCGGTATCAAATCGAAAATTGATTTTAAATCGAATCGTGACCTCAAGAATCGGTTCTAAACGTGAGGTACCAAAAGATTCCCACCCCTACTAAATGGTCTTTAAAAATATTCACACTTGTAATAAATATTTTTCATTTTTTTGTATTTTGTACAGAAATAAATGGTGTAATTTAGAGGTGAATATTGTCTAGTACCAAGAAATATTACTGAAACAGTACTTTCATTTCACAAAAAAGTAATTATTATTGTCTTCTCTCCGTTTTGACTGCCGAGAATCACAAGTGTGACCCCAAAGTGAGGAATACTAGAAGGTAGTAGTGTTCATCTAACACCACTTCCACTTTTTCCGCAGGTCACATGGGACGGTCACTCAGGCAGTATGGCTCGTACCCAGCAGGCGGCTCAGGCTAACATCACCCTGCAGGAGCAGATCGAAGCCATCCACAAAGCTAAAGGTCTGGTGCAGGAGGACGACACCAAGGAGAAGATCGGCCCTAGCAAGCCCAATGAGATGCCTCAGCCGCCCATGCCATCATCAGCCTCCAGCATGCCCAAACCCACCCCACCAATCAACACCATGCCCAGACCTACTGTGAGAATCTGTTTCTGCATTCAAGAGTTTCGCAAGATCACTGTGATTGTCGAACACAAAAATAAAAGTGCTAATCCTAACCAAAGGCTCTTGTGTATATTCCAGATGGTGCCCCCAGTGCGGACCACCTTGCTTCCTGCTGTGCCTGTCATACCCAGACCTCCAGTGTCCCCTGTGGTGCGTCTGGGCCCTGGACAAGTTCTGGCTCCCATGCCACCCATGCTGCATGCCCCACGCATCAATGTGGTGCCCATGCCACCCTCTGGACCCCATATTATGGCACCCAGACCTCCACCTATGGTGGTCCCTGCTGGTGAGTCTTTGGAATTACTGAAATATTATTCTTCTTGGTACATTGTTCAAAAATGTAATTTAAAGACAAGAAATCCACATCAATAATAATACTTTTATTAAGCGTTTTTATGTAATATGTAAATAATTTTAATAATTAAATTATAGAAATAATAACAACTTGGAAAATAATAATTGATTAATAATTAAATTATATTAAAAGTACACTTATGTAACTTTTGCGCTCTAAATGCATGCATTTTGGGGAACAACATTGTTTTGGTTGTGCTTTGGCTCTGTGTGACTGTACGTGCGGATGAATAATGTTATCCTTTACCGCTCATAAAACATTCACTACTAGGCTTAAAAGATATAACCAGTTTAGATAGAAAGGATCTCAAGCTGTGACTAGCTGAAGACACTACTGTAGCTTTACCCATTAATAAACACGGTTCTTCCTTTTTTTTGAAAAATAAACACCAGCACAACCACAACGCTAGAACAAACATAATGAAATGACCCTACACAATAGATCATTCTTTACAATGAACTGTTAGAGCTACAGATGGCAATTTATCTTCAATAAAACACCTTACTCGCCTGTTGAGTAATAAAAATGGCATCTCCGTGTCACTTGTACAACATTTCAAATCCATGTTTTGCCAGCTCTGAAAAGCCAAACGTTGCCTTCTCATTTTGCAAGCAGACTCTCCTCTGTACAGCTTCTTTTTTTTTTTTAAACTGGTGATTCCCTGGAGTTGGAGATTTAGTTGCTCCATGTCAAGCTTTCTCACTCATTGTGACAACTAACCTCTGCCACTCCCGCACCATACACTTCAAAACAGCCCGAGCAACTTTTCTCCATTTAAGGATATGATGAGACTCGCACGGGCTACTGTACGCAATTTCCCGCGAATACCATCCTGTCAGGTCTAAAATATAAACCCTTCTAATAGGCTTAAGTTACCATAGTGAATCAGGGTACTTATTTTGGCAGGATTGGAAACTCATTTTGGAAGAAGAATTGATGTATTGACTGTAATTTTGGACAAAAAAAGTTGCATAGTGTACCTTGAAGTATATTAATAATTTGGTTTTAGTGAATAAACTGTTTTTGTTTTTCAGGGTTTGTACCTGCTCCCCCTGTGCCTCAGCCTCCCAGCTCTGTTTCCGCCCCCATGCCTCCTGCTCATCCTCCACCTCCTCACGAGGACGAGCCTTCCAGCAAGAAGATGAAGACCGAGGACAACCTGATTCCAGAAGAGGAGTTCCTGCGCAGGACCAAGGTACAACACTGCTGCTACATACTCTGAGTGCACTTAGTAGGAACATTGAATATTTTCAGAGCCGGTCCGAGCCTTTTGGGGGCCCTAAGCAGAATTAGATTTGGGATTAGTCAGATTAGTCATCTGTGCTTGACGATTATTTACACAAATGTCACGCAATAATGATACATTATAAATGAATACAGTGAGGTTATGTATTAATACAAAATAAATACTTAATAAAAAATAGATGCCTACTTAAATAAAAAAGTTTTAACTTTTACTTTACTCTTTTACTAACTCTTTGAAACTTCTTCTAACTGTCTCTCAAAACATATAAAATAAATTATTTGCTAAAATAATGACAAAACTGAGAAAACAGAAACATAGTAAGAGCAAGGGTTCAACAATGACAATTATTGTTGAAAACTGTAAAAATATTATTATTTCCCAACTGTCTCAATACAGTGTAACTGTCCTCAAAATCTTTTTTATTATTATTATTGTTACAGACTTTGTTGGATTGTAGCCTACATGACAGAATCCAACAAAGTCTGTTACTATAGTACCGGTAATGATGTACTGGTGCTCGTTGTATGTGTGTATGCAATCTATTTTTCCCCTCGGGGCTTGCCGTAGATATGAATGGGTCGTGCGCACTTGGTACTGGAGTGTCGCGGGTTTTTGGAGTTAGTGATCTGATGTGTGGTATAATAAAGTGGAGAAGAGTTCAAACTGCTATGTTTATTATTTATTCAAACTGCTACCCTTACGCAGAGCCGGCCCGAGCCTATTGGGGGCCCTAAGCAGAATTTGATTTGGGGGCCCCCTCCCATACGCGGAGTCACCTGTGCTTGACGATTATTGACACAAATATCACGCAATAATGATACAGTGAGGTTATGTATTAATACAAAATAAATACTTAATAAAAAATAGATAGCCTACTTAAAAAAGTTTTAACTTTTACTTTACTCTTTGAAACTTCTTAAAACAAACTGTCTCAAAACATATCAAATACATTATTTGCTAAAATAATGACAAAACTGAGAAATCAGAAACATAATAAGAGCAAGGGTTCAACAATGACAATTATTGTTGAAAACTGTAAAAATATTATTATTTCTCAACTGTCTCAATGCAGTGTAACTGTCCTCAAAATCTTTTTTTTTTTAATTATTATTATAACAGACTTTGTTAGATTGTACATGACAGAATCCAACAAAGTCTGTTAATACCGGTAATGATGTACTGGCGCTCGTTGTTTATGCGTGTATGCAATGTATTTTTCCCCTCGGGGCTTGCCGTAGATAGGAATGGGTCAATTGTTGCACAAAACATACTGTAAATAATCATGCAAACATACTTTTATCTTGCTCTTTTTTTCTCCTCCTCTGTTCTTTTCTTCTTTCTATTTTCGGCACCAGAGGGATACGTCCTTTTTTGTGACATGGCTTAACATTACCGCGACTATGCGCAGTTGCGCACAAATTTGTCTATGCACGCGCGAGGTGTCTAGATTATGCGCATGACTTAAACGCTGGCAGACACAGCAGCAGTTGTAGGCAGGTATATTGATCATGAAATCAGAATTTTCTTGTCTTGAATTATTCATTCATTCATTCATATTCATTCATTCATGTCACTTGTTTAAGTCATCTAAAAAATATATTTTTCGACTCGATTGGGGGGCCCCCTGGTCGCTTATGCCTCGGGCCGGCCCTGAATATTTTATAACTATTACATCGGTCATTTGTTAATCTTTTTAATGTGATCTTTGCTCTCTTTTAGGGGCCTGTTGCAGTCAAGGTCCAAGTGCCCAACATGCAGGACAAGACCGAATGGAAGCTGAGTGGCCAAGTGCTGAACTTCAACCTGCCTCTCACAGACCAGGTAAAGACTTTGCCTTTCCGGCATCTATATGTACCAACTCCATTTGTACACATTTTTAACCACCGGCCTATAGAATTCTATACATATTTTGTGTAAGACAGGACAATTTGAGCTAATTTATTGCCATTATGTGCATCAGGTGTCTGTCATCAAGGTTAAGATCCATGAAGCCACTGGTATGCCGGCTGGAAAGCAGAAGCTGCAGTATGAGGTAAAATATTTCAGTTTAATTTGAATCTTAAAATGTATTTATTATATAAATGGTGAATGCTAATATAAAAGTATTTACTTTGAAAACAGATCTCATTATTTTGTTTGGTTTTCCAGGGTATTTTCATCAAAGATTCCAACTCTCTGGCCTATTACAACATGAACAATGGCTCCGTCATCCATCTGGCCCTTAAGGAGAGAGGAGGAAGGAAGAAGTAGATCGCTCATTTTCTTTTCTGTTCGAATCTTCCACATTATTGTGCTTATAATCCTGCTACATTTGTACACGTCACAGAACTTGTACTGTGCTCTGTAGAAAAACTGTAATGCAAAGTAATCAGTGTCTTGTGATGATGTATCAATGTGTAACATTCAATGCATGAATGATTAAATAACAGCACATTTAATATTGGCAGTAGTCTCCTAGCAAACCACTTGTTGACTGTTTTTAGTTGCATTTCTTTTCATTGAAGTGATTGTGTGAAATAAATATCTGCAAATTTGAAGTTCAGCTTTGAAACATCACATTTTGTCGGATACATATTAAACGCATAAAAATGTACCTAATAAATCTTAATAAGTAATGTTATTAGTCACACTGTTTTTTTTTCCCTCACAAATGCTGGTAATTACTTATTTTTTAAATTATAGTATTTTTGGTGGGCATTAATTTTAAAAATGGTCTTGAGTAATCATGAAATATTAAATGTTATATTTAAACTTTAAATAAATACGCAACAGTCCCGTACACAAGGTCAGATTATTCTTTATTTCCGGTGACTTTTATTATGAAAGCGTATTTTAGCGGAACACGCGTCATATTTTCATAGAGGTCAAGTATTTAGCGGGAGATACCAAAAAACAACACAGAGGAGACCGATCTGATTTAGTTGTTTTTTATTTACTTTATCTTCGAATCAAACTAGATTTACAATATACTGTAGAAAACCAACACAGCAAGGAATAAGGTAAAGTGAAGCTACGGTGCTGT
Source organism: Gila orcuttii (assembly GCA_026230005.1). Taxonomy (NCBI): domain Eukaryota; kingdom Metazoa; phylum Chordata; class Actinopteri; order Cypriniformes; family Leuciscidae; genus Gila; species Gila orcuttii. The sequence continues at coordinate 16,417,075 of JAPDVR010000015.1, read as the reverse complement.
TAGCATACAGCAAGATGCTTGTTTGACAACTCTATAGATTTTTAATACATTGTATTATAATGCATTTATATTTAATTCACATAAAACTGCTCAGTTGCTAATTTAGCGTCCAAAACCTTTCTCCAGTTATGTTCTCAGACGTGATCGTGCCAAAGGAGACGTTGCTGTGTCCTCCAGGCTCCGAGGAGCTCGTGTTTGACCGTCAGCAGCCCTCATACAGCGGCTGCTCGGAGCGGTTCCGCCTCGGCGAGCGCAGCTTCAGCCGCCAGTACGCGCACATCTACGCCACCAGACTCATGCAGATGAGAAACATCCTCAGGGACAGAGCCACGCAGAAGTGGGGTGAGAAACATCCGTGAACTCACTGACAGGCTCGTGTTTTCCCCTCAAGCGCTTCTGAACATGAGTGCATGTGTGTGTGGCAGGTTGTGTCGTGCCCATCAGGAAGCTGTGTGACCTGCAGATGGGTGAACAGTGTATAATAGTGGGCACCATATTCAAACACATGGAGCTGCAGCCCTCCATCCTGAAGGAGATAAGCGAGGAGGTTAAACTTGGATGATACAAGCATTTTTTGCTTTTCCTCAGTCTTCCCTTTTAAAAGGGATAGTTCACACAAAAATTAAAATTAGCCAATGATTTACTCACCCTCAAGTCATCCTAGGTGTATATGACATTCTTCTTTTAGATTAATAAAATCTGAGTTATATAAAAATAAAATGTTCTCGCTCTTCCGAGCTTTATAATGGGAGTGAATGGGTATATTTTTTTGGAAGTCCATCAAAGCGCATCCATCCATTATAAAAGTGCTCGAAACTGCTCTGAGGGTTTAGTAAAGGCCTTCTGAAGTGAAGCGATGCGTTAGTGGAAGAAAAATGTCCATTATCAACTAAAATAACTAGCTTCCAGCAGACTGCCGTACGCAAGTCGACTTGCGAGTAAGAGTAACACTCCTCACTCTACTCTACTCGCCAAAAAAGTAACACTTGACTATGTATGATGTAGGAGTAGCATAAGCTTTGACGCCTCTCGCGGTTCAAACAGACAGGGCTGGGCAACTACGTTCGTCATTACGTTGTGCATCAAGTTCAAGTAATAATCTTTTGCTGTAAATCAAAGCTAGTTATTTTTGTCGATAAAGTTTTAAATATGGAAATGTTTCTTACATGAACGCATTGCTTCACTTCAGAAGGACTTTATTAACCCCCCAGAGCCATGTGGAGCACTTTTATCAGGGATGGATGTGCTTTGATGGACTTCTAAAAAATATACCCTTTCACTGGCATTATCAAGCTTGGAAGAGCCAGGACATTTTTTAATATAACTCTGATTGTATTTGTCTGAAAGAAAAATGTCATATACACCTAAGGATGACTTCAGGGTGAGTAAATCATGGGCTTATTTTCATTTTTGGATGTCTTTTCTCTCTTCAGCACAATCTGTTGCCCCAGCCCCCTCGTTCCAAATACATCAGCCAATCAGATGAGCTTATTTTGGAGGATGAACTTCAGAGGATTAAACTAGAGGGAAACATTGATGCACCCAAGTTTGTAACAGGTGGGATACATATAGAAAGATAAACTTGCCTGTCTCAAGCTTCTCAATTTTCCTGCTTTATAATGAAATGGTATTTCCAGGGAGTGTAATTGCCATCATGGGTGCAGAGAAGAATGATGGGAAATTCACAGTTGAAGACTTCTGCATGGCTGATCTTCCTCCACAGACACCTAGACAGCCTCCCAGCTCAGACAGGTACAGAAACACACACCTGACATGACTGACTGAAGAGCAGGAGAGTTTTTAGTCATACTGGTGTAAACATGATAAACTGATAATTACTTAAATGTTATTATGACTATTAAAGGTAGAGTAGGCAATGCTTTTCATAAACACTTTTTTTTATAGTGGTTGTAACATTCTTCACATCTTGATGGCAATCAATAATATAAGTGGTCTAAATATTAAAAACATGTACATATCTTCTGTGGAAGTCTCCACAGACACTGAAGGCCACAAACAAACAGCAGCCGCATTTACTGTTCCTCCTGAAACAAACCAACAAGCTTTTGCTGCGTTCACGCCATAACAATCGTAATTAAGAGATGACAAACCAGGACGTTCTACTCGGATTAATGTGTTTCTATGTCAGCGTTATCAACACCGAAATGAATCTGTTGTAGTCAGGTGGTACAACTAGAGCTCTGTAAGTTGTTAACATACATTATTATTATTATTAGTTTTGAGAAATGAGGTAATTTAACGCCGTCTCTCGTGACACTGCAGACTCTGTTGTGGCCCAGTGTGTGTTTTGGAAAAGTTGTGGCTTTAGAGACACTCTGAAGGGAGGGTGGGATCTTATGCTTTCAAAGCTAACTTGCTATTGCTAGCCTCTCTGAATTTTCCTACCCTACCTTTAACTGATAAATGATGAGTATTGAAGTGACTATGAAATGTAAGTATCAAAAGATCTTGTCTTCCTAATTGTAACGGATTATCGAAAAAGAAAACGTGTTGGACGAGGACTTGGTTTTATCCATCGATTGTTGATTGGATGTTGAGATGTGGGCGTAGCACTCAATAGTGGAGGCAGATGAACGTGAGCTTGCAGGGGCGGAGCTTAAAAGGGATCAAATGATTCGAGAAGTCCTGCTTACTTCGCCAGACAGAAGTCCGATGTCTCACAGGAAGGTCCAGTTATGACACTTTGATCCAAAATTAATATTTACAGATGGAGAATATACCTGTGAAATGTAAGTTATGCACGGAGGAAAAACTCATCTCAAATGCATTAAACAGCAAGTTTCTGTCAGCAACAAGCCATCTTAAACTATTTGCATAAACTGTATCTTACATGTCATTTTGAAGCCCTAAAGCATGTCTCATGTTTAGGAGAAATTTAATTATGCACTTTCACTGCTCCTCCACTATTTTTCAGATGTGCTCGTAATATCAAACTACTGTATATCGATATAAACTGTATTGCCTTATACTATATCGTTTATAAAATATTTCAATATATCGTACAAACTCGATATATAAATAAAAAATCTCAGATATCGGATATATTGTGCATTCCTACTGTTAGTGGTACACGCATAACCTTTCCACTTTCATTTTAGGTTTGTTCTTCTTGCCTCTGGCCTGGGATTGAACGGCAGCAAAGCAGACAGCATGATGGGATTGCAACTTTTGGTTGATATGGTAACCGGTCAGCTTGGAGACCAGGGGGAGCAGAGCGGAGCAGCTTCCATCTCCAGAGTCATATTAGCTGGAAACCTGTTGAGTCAAAGCACTCAGGACAAAGTCTCAACAACTAAGGTGTGTCAATGGGACTTGCGGTCCAAACAGTGCTAATTGAATTCAATTACATTCAGTGAATACGTCTTTTCAATCAAACTTTCAGTGAATACGTCTTTTCAATCAAACTGTTTTCCATTTGAAGGCAAAGTATCTGACTAAGAAGACTCAGGCTGGGAGTGTGGAGGCTATCAGACTGCTGGATGAGCTTCTAGTTCAGTTAGTGGTGAGTATTTACAAGTGTTTGTGGTGGACCAAGATGACAGAGGGCCTGATTTGGGACAAGCGGACATATATTCCCCCCATTTATTCCATATATCAAGTTAATAGGACAAGGTCCCGTAGCTCTTAATTGTTTTCTGATCACATGCTGGGATTAGACTGGCTTTTATCCATTTATTCCAATTCTTTTAAGTCTGTCATACTGTTAAATTGGCAATGAATAGGGCTGGTCCGAATACCATTTTTTGAGCTTCGAAGCTTCCGTAGTAATCAACATTGAATATTCGAAACTTCGGAGGGAAATAAAAAATAATTATAAATGAGGCTCAAACATCCATTTCGTAACAGACATGCGTGTTTATTAGGGATGCACCGATACCAGTATCGGTATCGGGCCCGATACCAAGCTCATGTACTTGTACTCGTACTCGTAAAAATACCCCGATACCAAAGACCGATACCTCACGTGACATGTGACCTCACGTATATCCTTAGCTTATATTTCTTAATTCTTATGAACACTCTTCCTGCAGTTATAGTGTTGCTAGATTTAATAGTACAGTCTAATATTTCACTTTACACTTTCGGCCAGGGTCCGAAATTAACACCCGCCAAGCGCCAAATGCGGGTAGATTTTCTGTTTGGCAAGTAAATCTCAAAAGGCTATCCGCCCCACTGGCGGGTGAATGTTCATACCAAAATAGTAATGTAACGAGTTAACGTTAACGAGTCCTCTTATCGATGCTCCTGCTCCAAAGCGAATTTTTTGTCCCGCCATAGTCTTATTTGATCTGCGAGTAATGTAGACGACAGTAGTGCGTGTGACAGGGCGCAACTGAAGCACGAGCAGAGAGAGGTCGCGCGCGCACTTTCTCTGAGTGCTGTCTTGCTCTCTCTCGTTGTCACATATTAATCAAAATAAATCGACACGATGGTAAAAGGTCGGAAGACCATAGTTTCATGTGGAGCATTCGGATATATTTTTTCCTGAATTACCGCTGGGTGTGAATTGTGCTAAAATACCTTATCTTCTCTGAAGGGTTCTGCACATTCAGCTGACATAAACCACACTTTAAATAAACGGAAAAACCTATCCAGTGATTAAATGTTTTCTGTGTTGACACAAATCTTGTGGGATGTCCTAGCTGCCAGGATAATCACACAACGCGAACACATCCGATAATGACATTGACACGTCCAATTCGCGAACTAATGACTCATTTGAACCGATTCATTTTAATTTTATTTTAAAACTGATATTTCCAGTCCTTCAGTTACTGATCGGATCAGTCAGAGTAAATGGAGTAAAAAAAAAATAGGCAGAGTAAAACTAAATATTTTTTTGAAATAATTATAATATATTATTATTGCATATATTTTATTAAATATACAATTAATACATTTAATTTGTACAGAACTATGTTCATATAGGCACCACCACAAAAATATTATTTTAATGTGTGTAAATTGTGTAATGTGTGTAAATAAAAGTAAAAATGGAAAATAATAGACCAGAAATATGACAAAAAAAATTTAATATAGCCTATATATAAATTAATGTATATGTGACACAAAAAGGCTGTTTATTATTTTGGCCGGTAAAAAATATGCTTGGCTGGTGGATTTTTTCATCTACCAGTCCCCGTGGCAGGTGAGCCAAAAAGTTAATTTCGGACCATGCTTTCGGCTGTGATTACATTGTTACTCAGTGTTATGTTATAAACATTTGTTCTGTGATTTCTTTGGCACTTTAGGACAACTTTGATTGTCTTGTTGTCTGTGATTTCTTTAGCACTTTGACAACTTTGTGACAGGCAGGTAAAAATTACATTCATTATGTCCTTGGTTTTGCCCTTTGGAGATTATTGGACACTGTGAAATTTGGGCTTTGAAAATTTGTGATAAGCACATAAGAATGATTTATTTTTAAACATAAGTTTATTTAAGTTGTTGAAAATAAAGATGCTGATATGTTCATTAGTCTCATTGTGTTGTTCTTAGAAAATTGCCAAATAAAACGAGACCCCCCCCCCCCCCCCCCCCAGTACAACAGGCATCGGTATCGGTATCGGCGAGTACCAGGAAAAAAATATCGGTACTCGTACTCGATCCTTAAAAAGTGGTATCGGTGCATCCCTAGTGTTTATTTGAGCACTTCCGTCAATTAAACAATACACTAATGCCTGTAAAGCATTGAAATAAATATCAGTAAATAATGGTTACTTAAATAATATAATAAATTTTTTTTAATTTTTTTATTAGTTTTATATTTCCACACAAAGACGCATGATATAGCCTAAGACTACCGCTCTGCGCTTTGAGAGGGATTAGGGATGTGGGACACGAGCAGGAAAGAGACCATCTCTTTTCTAATATCTTCATGTTTTCTACTTGTTGTAAAAGAGTGAATTTTATCTTTCTCAGTGTCAAGACATTGACACTGCCAGAGAAATCGAAACTAAAATCACACGTGTGTGTGAAACGCGCTTTACAAATAAATTTGACGTGCCTTACCAAGTCTAATAACAAGCACAAGCTGTGTTAAAAAGAATTTGACATGCAAGTAAAAAGTTAGGCTACCTGTCCTACAGCGTTTTTTTCTACTTTAGGCTACCACAGTAAAGAATGCGAATATAATAGGCCTAATTAAAAGCGAAACAAAGGAAGAAACATTTATAATCCTCTGCAAAAATGGGTGAGACGTGGGTGAAGATTTGGGAAAAGAAACAAGAGATTCCATGTCCAGTGGAATAACTAATTGAATATTGTTAAATACTGATAATCGGGAGACCAGATCGCAAACCAGAATACAAAGCCGTCAAAGCTTACATTTTAATAAGCTCACGCACAACTCTCTCATTCGTCATGAATCCAAATGTTTCCATGGCAGCGATGTAACATTTAATTGTTAACCTATAGTTTATTTTGTAAACAATGCTTTGTGCTTCACCCGTGTTATAATATTCATGTAAAACAGTTAAACAGCATTCACATAAAAAACAAATTGTTTTTGCGAACCACCGCCGGTGCTACTCAGCCGCGATGGTGCGTTGTCAAGTTCACCAGCACAGCCCTAAATAACGAGTAAAAAGGCTAATACATTTTGTTTCTATTATTCTGTTTTCCACATTCGATTTTCCACAATGTCAAAGCTACGCAGCTTAACCCAAAAAACAAGCTGCAGTTGTGCGCTTTAGACCGAGAATACTCCAGGTGCAGGGAACACTTTATCAGGCTAAGAATAAGCAAATATATTATATAACAAGTTTGGGTTCCTTCAACCGTCCATCCTAATAAAAACGGCTAAGCTAAGATAATTGTAAAAAAGAGTATTGTATTTCAGCAGATTTTATAGTGTAAACATTTTCAAACGCACATGAGAACCGTTTCGAGGGGGATGCCAGGTGTGCGGGAAGAAAAAATTCCCTGAATATTCGAATCCAAAAATTGAAAATCGAATACCAACCCACCGAACGAATTTTTTAATATTTGGGTCCAGCCCTAGTAATGAAGGGGCTTTTCATTTCAGTTTCAATTGTCTGTAATATGTGGTTTGTCCGGCACAGGCCTCTGTACCTGTGGATGTCATGCCTGGACAGTATGACCCAACGAACTACACCCTCCCCCAGCAGCCCCTGCACCGCTGCATGTTCCCTCTGTCTGTGCCCTTCCCCACACTGCAGCTGGTCAGCAACCCATTCCAGGCCGTCGTAGATGGCGTCCAGTGAGTAGCTGCCTTTATTATTATTTTGTGTTAGTGGCAAGTGTTCATGACAGTGAATGTTTTGTGGTCTCAGGTTCTTGGGCACAGCAGGACAGAATGTCAGTGATATTGTGAAGTACAGCAGTGTGGACGATCATCTGGAAATATTAGAAAGCACACTGAGACTCCGTCACCTGGCTCCCACCGCCCCGGACACACTGGGTCTGGACACACTCTTTTCTTTGTTTTATTTATGTATTTGCATTTTTTTTTTTTTTTTTTGGTCTGATTTTTGACTTTTTAAAGGGATATTCTTGGTTATTTTTAGTATAATATCTGTGTACCTCAAATTATCAAAAATTCAAGCTTCACATTCATGCAAACACTGAAGATTGAGTTGAATTTTTTGTCTGTGGTAAAAAGTCTTGAGGTTCAAATAACACTCAGTATTATTTATATATATATATATATATATATATATATATGTAAAAAAAAATTTCCACAAATATATATGTATATATTTCAATGCTTTTGCTATCTTTCACAAAACATAGAAATATAATTTTTCCTCCCTCCTTATATAATATTTCGTCACCAGTTTTGTTCACATTGCAAAAAGTTTGTGGGAGAACCCAAATGAATTGAAATATATAACTTTTCCTCCGGTCTTATCTTTTCCCCATTACCATGTCCTTTTAGGGGCCCCATATGCTGAATATATTTTACTTTATATATATATATATATATATATATATGCTGAAATGTATTATTTATTTATTTTATTCCATAGTTTTTTACAGACTTTAACAAGACTTTTTCTGGACCTTAAAAACATTTGAATTTGTAAAAGGAGATATTCATTTTTAAGGTTTTTAATATCTTGATTTTTGTTATATTCCGTTAAAATTTTTTTGTATATTGCACCATTAATGTTAAATTATTCTGATATGTTCTGTTGACCCTTTAGGTTGTTACCCATTCTATCAGAAAGATCCCTTTATATTGGAAGAATGCCCCCATGTGTACTTCTGCGGAAATGCTCCAAGCTACCAATGTAAACGAGTCACAGGTGAATAGAAGACTATTTTATAATATTAAAAACAACGCTATATAACAGTGTGGCCATACTTTATCGATAACTTTTTGTATGGTCATTTTTGTGTTTCTCAGGACCTGAAGGACAAGATGTTCTCCTGTTAGCAATCCCAGAGTTCAGCAGCACACAGACAGCGTGTCTTGTGAACCTGCGCACTTTAGAGTGTGAGCCGGTCTGCTTCTCCTCTTTTTCCACTGAGGATGATGAGGACAATGAGATGAATATCAGCCATTAAACACTCGCTTATCAACATACGGCAATTGTTCATTTGTTTCTGTTTTGTTGTTTGTTAATAAAGCTCCCTCTTTTGTATGAAACCATTCTATTTTCCCTCTTTGTGTCTAGTGTACTTGTAGTATGGACGTAATGTTTCTGAGATTATTTGCCTCATGTATTTAAAATCACCTTTATTCTACCCTTTTATTACATTTATGCACCATGCATGAAATGGTTACATTATTATTTTGCATTTATCCATGCATAGTCCTCAAGAGAAAGTTAAGAGTTAAGTTTTTTATATATAGTTTTTTTCTTTTGTAGTAAGTATTACATCACCATGTGTTACCTAGTCCTTAATTTTAAAATTTGGAAACAATTCATTTGTGTTTGATAGCTTTAGCTTCCAGGAACACATAATTTTGCTTCACAGAAAATTCAGTTTATTATTTACTGAGGGGACTGTGCTGTAAGACGTGCATTGGCAATTTTAAGACACCAATTGGGTAGAGAAACGCACAACATGGTTGGTGTATATTAGTATCAATATTTTTTTCTTGGTAAACATTAGCGTATTTATTACTGAAAAAATAAACGTTAGTACCGTGGCCTATGAAATGTCAGTTTTTCATCTTACTAACAGAAAAGCATCCTCAAAAACAATTTTTTGCATTTTAGCGGCATACAAATTAAATCCAGAGCGTTTTTGTCGGCATCTAGCGTTGGAAAAAACACCCATTATTACATTTACATTAATATTTTAAACTGGTTTAAACACCATATCAATTGCGTATTTATTTAAAAAGTATTCAGGTGTTCAAATACACGTTGTTGTTGTTTTTCAGATAAGCGTTTAATTCAGTTCCTTTAGATGACGTCACGTTACTTTTTGCTGCGTCATTATTCCGCGTCCGCGTCGCTTGTTTGGCTCCTTTCAATGAAACGTTTACTACATAACTAAGATTTTGGACACCATAAAGGTAAATTATGCACTCACCGTAATGTATTTCCTATTTAAATTTTATGTGTAATTTTCTGTCTATTATTTGACAACAACGTCAGCCCAGATTCAGATAGTGTCAGTTTAACATTACTCGTGGCTCGTCAACACTGATCACTGAAATGATTTGCTCTGTCTTTAGATGCCTCTGCCTCCAGCTTTACTTGCACGCCTCGCTAAAAGAGGGATCGTGAAACAGTCTGACCAAGGTAAGATACATCATGCATATTTATCTTACTGTGTAATCTATAAAACATAGGCTACTGAATGATGAGTTCATGCTCTCATTTATTGTCTCTCATCACCACCATCATCAGAGGCCGAAGAGGAGATCATCGCTGAAGACTATGATGATAACAACGTTGATTATGAGGCTACAAGGCTTGAAAATTTGCCAACGAATTGGTACAAAGTTTTTGACCCCTCTTGGTAAGCAGTTCATAAGCTTTTGTTTTTCTCTGGTTAGCGGTAAGAATTCAAGACATTCGTTTTTAATGTAACAGTACAAGAATACAATGACGCTACTGTGGCACAAAAATTGCCCGAGATTGAAATATCATGTTACTTCAAAATTTACTTTGCTACTGAACAATTACCATATTCATGATTCTTGAAGTTACCTACAAGAATAGCACGGTAATACCATTATAACTTACATATCCAAATTTAAAATGTTTTACTCATTGCATGTACATAATCATCCACTTTTCTTGCCCTTAGCGGTCTTCCGTACTACTGGAATGTGGAAACCGATTTAGTGTGCTGGCTGTCTCCTAATGACCCTTCTGCTGTCATCACCAAGGGGGTTAAGAAACCGAAAGGTAAGACACATGCTGCGTCCCAATTTGCCTACTTATATTATGCCCTAAAAGTATGTACTTTTTTTGTGAAGAAAAAAAGCAAAGGGGTAGACAAGCTTCGGGACATACTATCACGTCATACAATTACGTCTTTAACGGACATTGTGTTTTTATTGAGACATATGCTGAAAGTGTTTGTGTTTTACTTCCTAGGTGATACTGGACATGACAAAGTGGACATCCACTATGATAAGGCAGAGAGAGACAGGGAACGAGAGCGAGAAAGGGAGCGGGAGCGGGACAGAGACAGGGAGGACGGACGGGACAGAGATAGAGACCGAGACAGGGATCGAGATCGAGACCGGGACAGAGACCGGGACCGTGATAGAAGGATGCGGAGAGATGACATTGCACCTTATAACAAATCAAAGAGAGGTAATTTATGCCTCATTAGATATTTAATTCATAATTAAAAGTATTGCTACAGTAAGCTTGAATAAATGCAAACTTTTCAGGAGGACTAGGAGGAGGGCGGAAACAACAGCAGGAGGAAATGGATCCCATGGATCCCAGCGCCTATTCGGATGCTCCAAGGTAATGACCAGCTGGTTTAAATTGAACACTTACTGTCTCTTACTGTCTTTGTGCAACATACAGAATGTTCATTTTCAGTTTAATTTAATGTTTTATTTTCTCCCAAATTCTTTGTGGTCCGTTTTAATTTTACAGGAGCTTGTTTTAATGGTTTAATTCAATTTTAATAATAAAAAAGAATGTTGAATGAATCATTTGAATTCATAGATATTGAACAATTTAATAGTTAACAAAAAAAATTAAAAAAATAAACGTGCTCTATTTTCAGAAATTCTGTGTTAAATCATAAAACAAGGAATCTAGAAAAATTAAAACAAATTTTTTACAAACTCTGGTAATCAAGTGGGTGCATACCTTTTACAACTTAACTAATCGTTTAAAATGTAAATTTAAACAATTCCTTTCATTTTTTTAATTTTGCTAAACAAATTGCAGGACAACTAAGGTTTACTGTTTAAATGAAAACATTGAAGAAAAATTGTGTGATATTCCTTAAAAATAATGTTTTATTAATGTAATATTGTTGTTATTACTTTTGAGAAGTACATTCTACTGTACAATAGTATTTCTGTCACAGTATTTCTGTCACGTTTTATTTCAAATTGTCTGGAAGACATTTCAGTTTCGGTGTGTATTTGACGATAGCTGTTTTATTAAATTAAATGGTGAAATGCTCTTGAAGTGACTTTCAAAGGAGCTCTGGAAAGGAAGTTCAAGTCCTCGTACTGTAGTGAGACAGCAGACGCTGAAAACACTACGAGCGCCACGCGTGCTTGAGTTTGTCTGGATCAAACGGCAGAACAAGCAGAGTCTTTTTGCAGTTTAATATACACAGACACTAGTCCAAATAGCAATTTGAATTTTAACTTTTGAATATTCATCCAAATTCCTTAATTCCGCGTTATACAGTAAATTCTTATGAACGTAATTCTATCCATGTATTCTGCATCACATAAATCATAGTTCCCTACTTTGGATACCTACTAAATTTCCTGAAAAGTTTAGCATACAACAGACTGCAATGCACTCAAATGTCGTTTATGTGAGATCTAAAAATAGGTTGTTTCTGTAATAAAGAACATGTTCCTGATCAATATACTGTGCTGTCACTTTTAGGGGCTTATGGTCCACCGGTCTCCCCAAACGCAATGAGGCTAAGACGGGGGCGGACACCACGGCGGCAGGACCCCTGTTCCAGCAGAGACCGTACCCCAGTCCCGGAGCCGTCCTGAGAGCCAACGCTGAGAACACAAGACGCTTGGAGGAGGATGATGATTCTGATGATGACTGAGCAGGAACAGTGCGTCTTTAAAGCCTTTATGACTGTTAAAAGGCTTTTGTAATTTCTTTTCTTACATTTAGGACAGATTCATTTGTAAATATACCATGTGTTGTATGTTATGCATTTTATAAACAATTGTCATTTTACATAACATAGTGATGCCGTTCCCTGCAAAATAAATATTTTGTTTGAAGGTGCGTCAAGTGGTTTGGTGCTCTTTTGAAAAGATTCACACATTAAAACAGATAGAGACTAAATGATAAGTTTTATAGTCTTGAATAAGTTATAAAGTCTTGAATTCTAGAAGAAAAAAAAGTGAATTTATGCTTAAAACACAAAATATGTCAGTGAAAAATATGATCTTGTTTTCCCTCTTATTTTAAGCATAAAGTAATTTAATTTTAATGACTTTTTTTCTGAAAACAAGACTTAATATCTTATGCTCAATTTTGCTTATCAAGTAAATGTATCTTGATTTTAAGTCCCTGTGGTGAAAATCAAGCTTTTAATGTTGTTTATATGTCTATGTGGTGTTTTTAATGTGCTTTAAGATAAAACATGTGCAAATTCATGTCAACACCATTGCTGAGTATTTTTTCCTTAAAACTGCAGTGAACCAAAGACGGTCTCAAAAACACGGTTTGAAATCGCTGGTGTTTCTGACGTCACAAACCACCTTATAACCAATCACGTCAACATGTAATCATCAACGAGTGGATCTCTGAGCTGGTGTGAGTGAGTGGCGGCGGGGCTAATTTGCATATTCATTGAACCGCTTATACTAAACAAGGCAAGGGTGTTGAGTAACATTCAAGCTATTTTAAGGCACGAATAATTGTTTATTTTTTTCAAAGGAAAACAATTTTAAGTATGTAATTTTGGTGATCAAGGATTAGTTTTAAGGGATAAAATGTACTATTTGGGGACTAATATTTAGATATTTGTACTGGAAAACAAAACAAAAATACTGTCTGAGAAAATAATTTTTGTACTTTGCGCTCAGTAGTTTTGTAGTTTTCTACTTCGGGTCGACCTCTCAGTGTATTTCGCCATGTTGAAATGAAAGCGTAATGTCATTTGATGATGCGAAAAAGACAATATCAGAATCAATACCTGTATGTATGAAGCAGCAGAAAAGGTCTGGAGCCAGAAGACAGAAAGACCGACAAAAAACGAGTGAAAACATCGGCATACATGAAGAAAAGCTGAAGCAGTGATAACCAAGCTAATGCCACTTTAATATCAAATATACTTATTTTTTTGTGTATTCTTTAATCCTGACAAGTCTAACATATGAAATAATTGTGAGTTATTTCATATGTTAGGCTTGTCAGGATTAAATATATATATATATATATATATATATATATACACTGCTCAAAAAAATAAAGGGAACACTTAAAACAACACAATGTAACTCCAAGTCAATCACACTTCTCTGAAATCAAACTGTCCACTTAGGAAGCAACACTGATTGACAATCAATGCGAGCTGTGGCAAGAAGGTTTGCTGTGTCTGTCAGCGTAGTGTCCAGAGCATGGAGGCGCTATCAGGAGACGTGGAGGAGGCCGTAGGAGGGCAACAACCCAGCAGCAGGACCGCTACCTCCGCCTTTGTGCAAGGAGGAGCAGGAGGAACAAAGCCAGAGCCCTGCAAAATGACCTCCAGCAGGCCACAAATGTGCATGTGTCTGGTCAAACGGTCAGAAACGGACTCCATGAGGGTGGTATGAGGGCCTGACGTCCACAGGTGGGGGTTGTGCTTACAGCCCAACACCGTGCAGGACGTTTGGCATTTGCCAGAGAACACCAAGATTGGCAAATTCGCCACTGGCGCTCTGTGCTCTTCACAGATGAAAGCAGGTTCACACTGAGCAGTGAGCACATGTCTGGAGACGCCGTGGAGAACGTTCTGCTGCCTGCAACATCCTCCAGCATGACCAGTTTGGCGGTGGGTCAGTAATGGTGTGGGGGGGCATTTCTTTGGGGGGCCGCACAGCCCTCCATGTGCTCGCCAGAGGTAGTCTGACTACTGAGATGAGATCCTCAGACCCCTTGTGAGACCATATGCTGGTGTGGTTGGCCCTGGGTTCCTCCTAATGCAAGACAATGCTAGACCTCATGTGGCTGGAGTGTGTCAGCAGTTCCTGCAAGAGGAAGGCACTGATGCTATGGACTGGCCCGCCCGTTCCCCAGACCTGAATCCAATTGAGCACATCAGGGACATTATGTCTCGCTCCATCCGACAACGCCACGTTGCACCACAGACTGTCCAGGAGTTGGCGGATCCTTTAGTCCAGGTCTGGGAGGAGATCCCTCAGTAGACCATCCGCCACCTCATCAGGAGCATGCCCAGGCGTTTTAGGGAGGTCATACAGGCACGTGGAGGCCACACACACTACTGAGCCTCATTTTTACTTGTTTTAAGGACATTACATCAAAGTTGGATCAGCCTGTAGTGTGGTTTTCTACTTTAATTTTGAGTGTGACTCCAAATCCAGACCTCCATCGGTTGATAAATTTGATTTCCATTGATAATTTTTGTGTGATTTTTGTTGTCAGCACATTCAGCTATGTAAAGAAAAATGTATTTAATAAGATTATTTCGTTCATTCAGATCTAGGATGTGTTATTTTAGTGTTCCCTTTATTTTTTTGAGCAGTGGATGTATATATATATATATATATATATATATATATATGACTAAAAACGTGTTTTGTATCATATTTAGAGCATCAGTTTTGTATGGCCCATGTGGAGCTCACGTGGAGCTCACAGTTGAGGAAAAAAAAAAAATTTATTCAGAGGCCAATTCTGAGCAGAAATATGCAATTTGGTGCAGATGATGTTATTTATATTGCCAAAGAGTGAGATGCAATTCTGATAGCTTGTAATGTTTATCAGAGAGATTTTCATAAGAGACTCCTTTCATAAAATGTATATAAATATCAGTTGTCACTCTACAGCCTGGTTTCACAGACAGAGATCAGTTTAAGCCAGGATTAGGCCTTAGTTCAGTTAGGACATTGAAGTAGCGTTTATAAATGTGCCTTAGAATTACATAACTGGTGTGCATCTTGAAACAAAACAATGGAACTGACATATTTTAAGATATATCAGTGCAAGTTACTTTAATTTAAAACAGCCCGAACATGCATTTTAGTCCAGGACTAGCTTAAGTCTTGTCTGTGAAACCAGGGTATATTCTCTAATAATGTCTAAGTAAGATGATATTTAAATTCAGTTTAGTTCAACTTTAGTTATCTTGTGGGGGCAAATAACGCAATGCAATACAATGACAATTGAAATATTTAGAAGTAAACGTTCCTCAGAAGCCTGATGTATATTTAATACTTGCATTTTAACAAGATTTTTCCAAAGTTGCAAATTCACCTTAAAATATAAATTACAATAATCAAGTTATTCTTACATTTACTTTTTAAAAATCTACTCTAAATTAAAAGGCCTTTAAAAAAAAGTATGATTGTGCACAACAGGTTTGTCAGGAAAGTTGATCGTGATGATAATTTAGAGGTCTTAGAAATTCATGTATCAAATATGACGCAGTATGATTTATAGGGTAAGGATAAATGATGTTATAGATCAATTCAAAAGCATTTTGAAGGAATTTTAATATTTTATTATAAAAAGATAACATGAGTGAAAATTCTAAGTGGCTTGTGAATAATTTTGTACAAACTGTTAACCTTTTAATAAATTCAGATCTTTACTGGACTAAGAAACCATGCAGAGTCTCAAAAGTGTTTGGATTCTAATGAAATGGCAGTGAGATATTTAAGTACATTGGGCCAAAAATGAAATTTCATTTTCTTTCCAGATCAGCAGCAGACACGCAGACACTCAAACACTGATGCTACGATGGCTGACCTGCGTAAATGTTCATTATCACAATACAGAGAGGAAAATGTCACTTTTTGTCATTGATCCAGCTCACATTTCTAAGCACAACACAAAATATGCTAAATATTTTTTCATAACAACGGACTCTTACTAACAGGATATTATGCTGCTTTAAGATCACGTGTCTTATTCAGATGCATAAAAATACAACACAACTAGTAAAATAAATTAAGTCTTGGTTGTATTAAAAATGTAATGTATCTGACACGTTGGTCTCTAGGAATTAAGGGAAGCCAATCAAAACAGGGTTGGGATGATGAAAGGTGTGTCGTATCATCCGATTGGTTTCTCAGTGTTCTGTTCCGCCCACATAATGACAGATGGCGTCGTAGTCGAGAGTGAACAGCTGCTCTTCGTAACGGTCCAGCTGAACCATGGCTCGACACTTCTCTCGGTCTCGCTTCAGGATGCGGCCCACCTGCAAGATAAGGCGTTATGATTCTACAGCGGAAATATATGGCTAGAAGTAATTGACAAATTATGAAAGACTTAGCGATTATAGAAGTGACAAAATGTGTGGACCACAGATACATATCAAATAAGGATAATAACTTATGGGCTCTGTTCCAAATTCTAGTGAACTGCCTCATAGTCTACTTGGGCAGCTACTTTCTAAGGCATGTTAGCATGATGCTAAGGAAACACTTTAAAAGTGTCTGTTCCGGTGAGTTCCGGGCTATTTTTCAGCATGATGCTAAGCTTAAAGGGATAGTTCACCCAAAAATGAAATTCTGTCAGTATTTACTCACCCTCATGTTGTTCCAACCCCGTAAGACCTTCGTTCATCTTCGGAACACGAATTAAGATATTTTTGATTAAATCTGAGAGCTGGATCACTCCTCCATAGGCTTCTAAGCGATTGAAACTTGCCGGCCCCGAAAAGTCATTAAAGACATGGTTAAAATAGTCCAAGTGACTACAGTGGCTCAATCTTAAGTTTATCGAACGACGAGAATGCTTTTTGTGCGCAAAAAAACCCCACTTTATTTCAACTATTCATTTCCTTCTCTGTGGGCTTCTAGTCAGTTAATGTAGTGTGATAGCGTAGATGCTCACTATTGGCCGACGCTGGTCATGTGTGTGATGCGTGTGACGTGCAACACAGACGCACTACGCTGTTACATTAGTGAACTGACTCGAGGCCCACAGAGAAGGAAATTAATAATTTAAATAAAGTCGTTATTTTTGTTTGTTTTTTGCGCACAAAAAGTATTCTCGTCATTTGATAAACTTAAGATTGAACAACTGTAGTCACTTGGACTATTTTAAAGATGTCTTTAATAACTTTTCGGGAGTGATCCAGCTCTCAGATTTCATCAAAAATATCTTAATTCATGTTTCGAAGATGAACGAAGGTCTTACGGGGTTGAACAACATGAGGGTGAGTAAATACTGACAGAATTTTCATTTTTGGGTGAACTATCCCTTTAAGACTCAAGACACTAAGGACAAAAAATATAATGGTGCTAGGGCTGTGAAACGATTAATCGCATCCAAAATAAAAGTTTGTGTTAACATAATATATGTGTGTACAATTATTCTGTATATATAAATTCACACACATGTATACATTTAAGAAAAATGTGTTATTTATATATAATATAAAATATATATACAGTATATAGATGCAAATATTTCTTAAATATATACATGCATGTGTGTGTATTCATACAAAATAATTGCACACAGTACACACATATTATGTAAACAAACTTTTATTTTGGATCTGACTAATCGCAATTAATCGTTTCACAGCCCTAATGGTACGAACAAATATTTAATTTTAATTAGGTTACTAATTTAAACAAATTTTAGTAGTTAATAAAAGGTTATTATGTTGCTTTAAGATCACATGTCTTATCATTCAGATGCATTTAAAAATACAACACAACTAGTAAAATAAATTAAGTCTTGGTTGTATTAAAAATGTAATGTATCTGACACGTTGGTATCTAGGAATTAAGGGAAGCCAATCAAAACAGGGTTGGGATTAAATTATGAAATGCGTGTCGTATCATCCGATTGGTTTCTCAGTGTTCTGTTCCGCCCACCGCCTACGGAGACCGAGACGTGTCCTGAGAGTCGCCTACCTAGAACAGATCAACATGGTGGAGCTCTATCTTCCACCAAATAATTATAAATCCAGTGTATGGAAACACTTTTTTTTTTTTAGGAAACTGCAATTTGTAAAATATGTCACGCCGCTATAAAATATACAGGCAGTTACTAATTTAACAACACACTTGAAGCGCCGACACATATTATTGTCCTACTGTTAGTTTCACTGCTTCTATGGTTCTCATTTGTAAATCGCTTTGGATAAATGTGTCTGCTAAATTAATAAATGTAAATGTTTTTCATATATATATATATATATATATATATATATATATATATATATATATATATATATATATTACATTTCATACAGTAATGAAAGACCTGTTTGTGAAAAGTTTTTTATGTATTTATTATTGTTTATGTTAAAACAGCACCTGCTTTCTGCTCACGGAGTTAGCCTACCTGCTGAAATCACTTTAGCCTGCTGGCAAGTTATGGAACATTTATTCATTGTTTATCCCTGGGCATCCTTACATTTCTTCACTGTTAAATGTGTGAGCTGTTAAAAGTGTAACTGGAGACAGGACAGGAATAGAATGTCTGTTTTTATTTAATCTTTTGGTTTTGTGAAAACCAAATCTTTTGTTTGTGAAAGAGCCATGTGTTAAAAGTCAGATGGCACTTAAGCTACTTTATGATTTGCTGTATGTCTGAACAAAATAAATGAAAGTTAACTACCTATACCACATTGAATTGCATAGCATCATATTTTTCTCCATTACATTGTATGTATTACATTGAATAGCATCGCGTTGAAACGAATTGAAATCGGATCGCATCGTAATAGTAGTGAATCGTATTGCATCGCATCTGTAGCTGCTTATATGTATCTTTAATGTATCGTATCGTTGACTATGCATCGAGATGCGCATCACATCAGGCTCAGTTATGGAGATGCACATCCCTATTCTACACAAACAAGTGGATCCATATACCTGTCCTCTGTGTTCTCCCAGAACCACCATGATGTAGTCCGAGTCGTTCTTGGGTACAATGGTCTCCAGCATTTTCTGTCTAATATCTGAAACAGACAAATGAGTAAAACTTAAAACCAGTTATTTGACCAAAGTCTCTGTTAAAATGCCTCTTATAATGGTGAAAGTGTGTCGTACCGTCCACCAGCCTGCCGTCCTCTGTACGACACACACAAGTGTGGGGCGTCAGGACATCCTCGATTCTCATCTAAACACAAAACAAATGGAAAAATTTATGAAAACAAGAACACATCCTGTGTGTTTCCCCCCTAAAACTCCAGTAGAGACACTTCAATATCTCTCAGACAGTGTGCTAATACAAACCAGGCTCACAACACTAGTGAAGTACCTTTGAGTTGTAGTATTTGCCTCCTTTGAATGCTTTATCTATGAATCGCACACGGAGGTCCCGTTGGAGCCATGAGGGGGCTGGTGGAGAAGGACGCGACTCTTTAGCCGGGGGAGGCTTCTCTCTGGCAGGAACAGGAAGTTCACACACATAAATATAGATTCAATAATATACATGCAAAACAAGGAGTTCTTGAGTGCCTGTCTCACCTGTCTGCACCTGATTCTACGTGTTTCCTTTTCTTCTGATCTTTCTCTCTGTCCTTCTCCCTGTCTCGATCTCGATCCGTCTTTCCCCTCTCATCTTTGCCGTTTAACTTCTGCTCTCGTTCCCGCTCTTTTTCTCTCTCTTTGTCCTTGTGTGCTTTACTAAGACGACCTGGGAGACAGAAAAAAATACTAATTCAATGTTATTTTGAGGCACTTACAATGGAAGTGAACAATGAAGGAAATGTGAAGCTAATAATTTTATAAAAGCACCTTTTTCTGTAAAACTATTTGAGGCAAAAAGTCAATTTATTTTAAATACATTTTTATTGATATTTATATTTAGGAGTTTTAGAGATTTAGGGTTTGCATCATTTTTAATGCTGAAATCATGTTAACACGCATTGTTTATGTCTTGTGGCTATAATTTTGAAACAGTGAGAATTATAATGTTTATGAATTGGCCTCATTCACTTCCATTGTAAGTGCCTAAGAGTTTTGCTTTTTGAAAAGAAAAGGACAAATGGACATTCATAGACAATTAATTTGCTAAATATCTGGCAAATAAAACAACTAATTGTCTTTTTAAAAGCATAAATAGCAGTATTTACCATTTTAAAATTATGAAACCGCTTTCACATGTGCAAACCTGCTTGTGAGAATCCCAGACCACACAGCTTCTGATTACAGAAAAATAAAGACTTGATGATGATGTTTTGGGTTTAAACGCTCAAACCCAAACAGCTTGTTTTCCCACAAGCTCAAATTGCACTTTACACAGTCAAGCCAGTTCTTCAGTCTGTATTCTCAACTGTTAAAACTATAGGCTAAGTTAAGCACAATTCATAAACCATGTCACATTCTGGAAGTTAAATGCGTTGTGAACGAATAGTCTTCTTTATACGCCTTTAAAAGAATATTCAATGAAAAAAGAAAACAGATGGAGAAGCACCAGATTTAGTCAGAATAACAAAATCAGGACCAACATTTTGGATTTTTATGTAGAATAACTGGTTTGAATAAATTTGACAGTGTTGAAGTTGTCATAAACACCAGATATAGATGTAAGAGCAAACTCACTGAGGTCTTTGCTGTATTTGTCGTATTCCTTGCGAGTGACTAGTTTTAAAGAGTGCTGACTGATGGTTACTGTCTTGCCGCCGATGGCAAGTTTGACTACAACTCTGGCGTTATCTGGATCCACTCCCTCGATCTGTCAAAGAAACGGTTTGAGAACAAGAAAAGGGACCGACAGGGAGAAAATCAAGAAGAAATGGCACTCAGACTATAATATTCTAGTTAAAAAATGATGTTATTTTTTGCATTTCATATTTATTTATTTTCCTCAAGCACATATGTGCATATTATATATATATATAATTTTGCAAAAAAAATATCTGGAAATTATTTCCTAAAAATTGTTTTCATTTACAGGAGAGGGAGCTAACAACTTATATTAACCACCAATCAAAGCTGATAACCTTAGATATAAATAGTAGTATATATATAGATATAAATAGCTACAAAACAGCCCCAGATTATGAACACAAGGGCCCCCTTAATAGTAACCTATCTAGGTGCCACAACATTTTATTCTACATGAATAATTACCATAGTTTTTTTTATTTTATCATATCTCCAACACACAGAGATACAACGTATTGTATATATATACAAATATTCCAGGCTACAACACATTAAAAGCATTAATACCAGATATGAGATCAAAGGAAACAGGTTTCTAGACACAGCATTATTACCGTTGTGTGCAGTTTCTCTTGACACTTCAGTTTACATGGTCAGATCTATTCAATCTGGTTTCAACTAGGATATAAATTCCCTGGATATAAAATCAATAATATATAAAGTCCCCCTGTAGTCAATAATTTTATTCCTTAAAACAAAATTACATATTTAAGTTTCATATATATATATATATAAGTTTTTTCCTTTAAAAAAAAACACTTCTTCATGTAACTCCACTACACCCTTGCCTTATTTAGTATAAGTGGTTCTATGAATATGCTAATTAGCCCCGCCTCTACTCAGATCCACACGTTGACGTGATTGGTTACAAGGTAGTTTGTGACGTCAAACACCAGCGATTTCAAACCGCGTTTTTGAGACCGTCTTTGATTCACTGCAGTTTTAAGGAGAAAGTACCGAGCAATGGTATTGACTAATGAATTTTCACATGGTTTGTCTTAAAGCATATTAAAATCCCACATAGACAAACTACATAGAAAACTTGATTTTCACCACAGAGGGACTTTAAAATCTAATATCTTAAAGCATAATATATGCTTTGCTGGCTGACAAAATGCCTTGAAGTGCTCCATCTTATTTAATTCTATCATCTTTTTAGTGTATCAGGGTTCTCCATTACGGTCACAGAAGTGAATATGAATGAAGTAAAGTCCACTCACCTTCCCGTACAGTTCTTTATGCGCTCCTGCTACAACCTGCACAGATCCTCCAGGCCCCAGAACCAGCGCCTCCTCTTCTTTCGCCCTCTCATCACCGGGTTTAGGGGGTCTCTTGGGGACGCCAGGCTCCAGGTCTCTGATGGCTGAGCGATCAGCACCCAAACCCAGTCCTTTAGGCCTCAACTGATGCTCTATAGGCTTCACATCTCTAACAGGTAATAAAAGAAAAGAAATAATTAAAAAGGTGCTACTATGACATATTAATAAACCAAAAGCTTACAGAATCTCCATAATTTTCACGCGCGCATCCCGCCCTTCATAAAGAGCAGCCTGTGTGTTTCCATGTCCATACATGTGGACAGATGGGCCCGTAAGCACAAAAGATTAAAAAGTCCGCGGCCAGTCTGCGCCAATTGCATATGACATAAAATCATAATCTCGCGTCATTAATGTCTTCAACTGGGACAATAATCCCAACACAAGGAAACATGAGCGGAAAATACTTGCAGAGAGCCAAACATCACGTGCATTAGAAAGCGCTTATTGCACAAAACAGTGATGAAACTATAAAGATGCTGCCGAGGTCAAAGATAAAACAAGCTGAAGCAGAAAAGCTATTTGAAACACATGGTCAATGTGAGATGATTTATAATGCCAGATGTATGGCTGTAGATAATATTTGACCATTTTAAAGAGGATAAACTTTAAAAGTTACGTCAACTTTTAAAAAACAAATAACCACAAGTGTAGATGAACAGGCCTAAATAAAAATTAATCATTAAAATGAGACCTTGTCACTACAGATCATGAATATATATATGGTTTTATTTCAGTTAGGCTAATAGCTGGTTTGATTTGCATTGAGAGATGATCTTATGGAAAGTGCCCCATGCCAATCTCTAGGTATGGTGAAGGGAACGTGATGATGTGGGGATATTTTAATTCCAAAGGCCAAGGGAACTTTATCAGGATGCATAGTATCCTGGATCCATGAAATAACTGGCCTTTAAAAATAAAAATCTGCCTGCCTCTATGGGAATTTAACACAGGGGTGTCCTAGCTTACGCAACCTGTATTTTAAGGAAGAACATTTATATATTTACAATACATTATTTATTCACAAAGAAAATTGGTGTCCTTTCCTTAAAGGTTGGATTTTTCCTCATTTTTTTAATTAAGGTATTAAGATCAATTTCCAAAAGATGATTTTTTTTATTCCTCTTTAGCATGGGTGTATTCAGATGGATGGATGGATGGATGGATGGATGGATGGATGGATGGATGGATGGATGGAAATGAGTACCCAATCCCTTAGGCTAAATAATTGATCATTAAAAATAATATTCAATAATTGTGTTGAATTTTCAGCTTTAAAACATTTCATTTTTAATATTGCGATGGCCATTAAGGTATATTGCACTGTACTTTTTAATATAAGCTTCTCAAGAACATCTGCCAAGTTTTTAAATATTAGGAGAAGATGCATCAATATGTTCCTTTTGTCAAAATCCTTTATGACCTTTATAAAAAGGGATATTTCATTAGCTTGTACTGAGTTTAACCCTGTGATAAACCTTGGAAGAAATTTAACATAGTTAAACCAAACATTATTATTTTTTTTTTTTAATCTGATATAGGTTTACCATAAACCTTTCAACACCATAAAATAGTCACAGAACGTAAAATGGAATATTCTGGCATGGAAATTAATGATTCAATTAAGAGTGTCAAGGGCACTAAAAAAAAAATAATAAAAAAAAAGATATACATTTTTTTTTTACATTAAACAAAAATGAAAAAACACTTTAAGAGTCAGAGCTGTGGCATCTTTAGTGGCACACTGTGCCGTGGTGCTCATGTGGGAGAAACAGGTTAAATTTTTCTGCTCCCTCCCACTCGTTTTAATTTCTTTAATTACAATTCATTGAAAAAAAGTGGTCCTTACTGTTTAAATGTGCGTCCAATTCCCTCTCCTTGCTTCCAGCCCATTCCCTTCAACATGGCCAACCCATAAGCCTCCACAGGAACAAGTTCATAGTCAGCCTCTGTGGACTGAATCAGATCAATATTTAATACACATCTCAAACATCTCCACAGAGAAATCAAGCACAAGCCAACACGTACAGACTTACAAAGCAACCAAAATCACATTCAGACACTAATTAGAAAAACACACCTCAACCTACAGAGAAGATGATAATTAGATGAAATATTACAGCTTCTTTTTTACGCAGTGGAATAAGCAAGCGCTTTGACAGGCAGAGTAGAATTCACTCATAATGACTCTGAGCCGTGTTAAAGCCTAATCAAGCTGTAGCTGGCGCTCTCACAACAATCTACAAGTGATGGACTTGCACTGCAGGAGAAAATGACACTGGAGGTTTGTGTAAGAAAGACAGAGAGAGAGAGAGGTTTATGCAGAGTAAGCTGTTTGGATGCAGCAGGAGAGTTCTTCATCACTCATTTCATTAGGACACACCCTTATAACACACACAAACACACACACACACAATGTAAATGTAACAAGAACACTGCGTGAGCAATGACCTTGAACTGCCCTGTGCTGACACCACATTTGGCACCATAACTGGACAACAGCTCAAGCAGCAGAACATACACTCATAGAACACTAATGAGTTTTTATAAAATACACTTCATAAATCAACAGCTACAACTGTAAGCAGATCTTTATCTGTATACAGAATTGATCACAGCCACTTACAGCAAGCACAAAGTGGTGCAGTACCAATAATAGCCATTTCTCTTTTAAACAGTTAGCTTGCATGATGGGATTTTTACTGAAGTACATTTTTTTTTTATTTCGAAACGGTCAGCGAGTAAATGCATTCGCACTGTGGTGTGTTTTGAGCCGAGCTGATACATTTTCTGTGTTTGGTTTAGCGGTTTAATTTTCTCATACGCAACAGAAATGGCAGCTCTTTTCAGTTATTATTTGCTTAATGCGTAAACAATATATAGAAGACTTATCAACCATCTGTTATAATTTTATAGAAGAAAAACATATTGCGATAATTACCATTATCGTTTTATCGCCCAGCCCTATTACATATTCAAATATATTACAATAGAAAACAGTTATTTTAAATTGTAATATATTTCACATTATTACTGTTTTTACTGTATTTTTGATCAAATAAATGCAGCCTTGGTAAATGAAAGAGACTTCTTTCAAATACATCTTTAAAAAATTCCACCCCGGTTTTAAATGATAGTGTATCGACAAAATATATTAACTAATTCTCTTACGAAACACAGCATTAGTCATTGTTTTAGCAAACTCAGCACAGTTTAGCTCCATTTTGTTTAGCTAGACAAACTGTACCAAAATACAAAAGGAGAAAACCAAATACTACAAACTATTTTGTAAACCATTAAAGCTACAATATGTAATGTTTTTCACCACTAGGGGTCGCTAACCTCTTACAATAAAGGCGTAAGTTGATGTAGCATAAGCGGAATTATGGAACTTCTCGTCATGCTGATGGATCTAATAATGTTTATGGATGAGTGAATACATTGATGTTTTTAACATGACTGTGGTGTGAAGCAGGTCGCGATTGCTAATGAGAGACAGATATCAGCGCCACACGTGAGTCCCGCGGACATAAAGGAATAAAGATATTTCATTCTACCGAACTACCCGCAAGTGCTGAATTAATACTCACACAGGTCAGTTTATTAGACGAATGAAACTTGTGAGGTAACCCAGCTCTGTTTAAAGTTAAAAGTTATTCTATGTGTTAGTTTGTCTGTATGAGACTAGCAGTGAGCTAGATCAACATTAGAATAACATACTGATCATATTCTAACATTTCATCATGTTGAGCTATATAACATTGATTAGTTTTATGTACATTTGCTCACCTGTCTAATAAAGTGTCTCAAGTCGAAGTTTGTCACGGAAATAGAGCTCTCTGCTTTTTGAAAACACCACGCTGATATTGATCCTCATTTTAGAACTCCTTTTGTCCCAAAGTCTTCTTGCCATGGCCCGTAATGTTTGAACGAAACAACAGCGTGAGCGTGCCGCTAGACATAACGCAGTTGTCCACATCTGTCGCCATGGTTACTACTTAAGTCATTGACAGGCGACAAGTGAACATGGACGAGCCATTATTTAAAATAGGAATTTCTCTGAAATTAAAAATATTTGGGAACTTTTGAGATAGCTATTGTTAGTACACAACTGCAGGAATTATATCACACTGTGCAAGTGATTTTTGGATATTTTATTACAAAAATCGTACATATTGTAGCTTTAACGTAATTAGAATTTCTTAACTCGCAGTATTTACAGAATGTAAACTCTGTATGATTGTGACTCACTAATGTTACATTCATTAGACTTGAGTGCACACTACAGTCTCGTTCTGTGGTATAACTCATTCTGGATCTATAAGGACAGATTCATCCAGCTTTACAAGATTTTTCCATTTCATTCAATAGCATTGCTATGATGAATTTGACACTAAAATGTATCCTATGCGCAGGATTCTCAGGAGGAGATAAAGTATTTCCAAACGTGTTTAAGTCTTTAATAATTTAAAGGGACAGTTCACCCAAAAATGAACATTCTGTCATCATTTACTCACCCTCAAGTAGTTCTGAACCTGCATGACTGACTTTCTTCAGCTGAACACAAAAGAAGATATTTTGAAGAATATGGGAAATCAAAACAGTTGATGGACCCAATTGAATTTCCCATATTCTTCAAAATAACTTATTTTTTCTTCAAAAGTTCATTTTTGGGTGAACTATCCTTGTAATCATGTGTAACACACCATTCTGAGAACCAACATTCATCGCTGGATAATCTATCTGAGAACAGTAAAGGGGCTCAACTTTGGCTAAAACAGCTTAAGTAAAACCATTCCTTCAATCCATCTTTTTCTGTTGTTGTATCCATCAAGGACCTACCGACTCCGGTCTCATATCCACGTTGACTTTGTCACCATCCTCAAAGCCCTCGGGAGCCTGGTTCTGCATGAGAATAGGAATGGCAAGGTTCGGATCCGACTGTGGTCCATTCTTCCATCTCTCCTGGTGTTTTTGAGACTCTGTATTAGATGACATTCAAACAGAACTACATTAATACATTATTCTTCATTTAGTAAATGCTTTCTTATAATACAAAAACAAAACCCTGACCTAACCTTTGACTTACAAGCCCACATCTATAACCATCAAGCCACATTATTGCAATATACTTAAGAGTGAAAAGAATGTAGCCAAATTATTTTGGACATATAACTGCACGTTAATTGCAATTAAATTAAATTGTATTCTATTTTAAATTTATATTAAATGCCATTAGTTGGCAATGGAAATGTCATAATTACTTCTATTGTCTTTGAAATATAGTTAAAATGTACAGCTAAATGTACTGACAAGCATTTATAGTAAACTAAAATAGGCTATGCTTTAATGTAATTTCTATTGAAACTCGATTGTTGTGCATTTAAACCTATTTGGAATTACACATTTGGAATTTAGCATGTTACCTTTTAAATGTAATATTAAATACAGTTAAAAATATAATAAAGTACTTTTATGTTCTTTAGTATGTTCGTCAAGTCAACACATCAAAGTAAGTGTACTGCTTTAAAACATGACAAAATATAATGAAAACAATGAATTAAATGTGTATTTAAGTGTATTGAAGCAGTCATGAAAGCGCACTCTCTTTCAGTAAACTTAAGTGGCAATTTAATTTAAGTTATATATCAAAGTGTAGTATTTATTTTTTTTTTTTTAGATTTGAGGTATTATAGTATAGACCACATCCAATCCAACTGAGCAAAATTGTTTTTCACAAGGGAAATCCTTAAGATTTATTGCCATAATATGAAACTGTAGGGTAAATTTGGCATCTCAAACGTAAACAAACTAACGTTAAACAAAAATTGTGTTTTGAAATCTAGTTAGCGACTTGGACAGCCTTTTAGGGCATCATATGCAACTTTTTGCAGTACATTGTCAACATTTTGTAAACATTAAACGATTAAAATATTCATTTACAAATGTACTGACGTGGTATTCCAGTCTAAATGCCATGAATCATGTAAGTTTGGTAATGTGTGGGTGCCCAAATACGCTTCCTTAAAGGCATCTCACTAGGTTTTAAAACACGTCCAAAACCAACTGAACGAATAATGGAGCAACACACCTTCGATGAGTTCTTTGACGGCTTGAGACTCCACCGTGTCCTGCTCCTCCCGGGACGGGTCTTTGGTCTTGTCTTCGCTGCTCTTTTCCCCTCGCTCAGCATCCTGTCGGTACCACCGGTTCTTGTGGATCAACGGGATAATAAGCTCCTTCGGTTTCTCCACCGGTTTGGTTCTGTAGAAGCAACAGACATAAACAAGTTGAAGCACACGAAAAGATATAACGTTAAACAATCAACATTATACTGATTGTATTGAAACTATTTGCTAACCTAGCTAACGTTAGCATTCAACTCACCCTTT
Source organism: Gila orcuttii (assembly GCA_026230005.1). Classification (NCBI taxonomy): domain Eukaryota; kingdom Metazoa; phylum Chordata; class Actinopteri; order Cypriniformes; family Leuciscidae; genus Gila; species Gila orcuttii. The sequence continues at coordinate 16,388,381 of JAPDVR010000015.1, read as the reverse complement.
TAGTTCTTTCCCTTCGACTTCAACTAAAAAATCTCGCTCTTCTGCTTTCCCGGGTTTGGGCCTGCTCAATGTTTTACTAAAACCGAACGATATTGGGGCAGATTTCTTGCCTCCATCATCTTGGCCAATATTAATCTTTGGTGATTGACGCTCCTGGTACCACTCCGGCGACGCCATGTTTGTTGTGTGTTGTAATCGCTGGTAAATGTAGTTTTATTGTGCAAACAATCCTATAACCGGAAAGGTTCAAAAGACGACAATTCCCACAATACAACACGGTATTAACGACTTTATCTCTTCTTTCTAATGATTTTAATATTTACAGAAAATTTTGTCTAACATTGGTTACGCACAAATAACTGTTATATTATTTTGTTAGTAATATATTATTATATTAGTAAAGAATATAGTTCTACCTTGTTTAAACTCACCTTGCAGTGGCCCCTAATTTAGTGGAAAATGGGGTTAAATTAGCGGTGAAAATAAGCATAGTTTAGTACACATTGTTAAACGTTATTGTGTTACTAAAATTTGTATTTTTTTGCTCCTAAATATGGAAATTGTTGTAATAAAAATTAATATACAGGAGTTATGCAAGCCTAAAAGCACACAAAATGTTCAAATTAATCTAGTTGTTTAGCCTATATTTTGCCCGCAAAGTCTGAGCGTAGGTTTTTAGAATTTTTCATAAAAGTGATTAATCAGTGATTAATAAAAGTGTAAAAAAAAAAGAATTAATTCATAAAAAAAAAAAAGTTATGACCCATTCATCTTCGAATCTATTTTGCCAAATCATAGACTATGCCTAGGCTATCCATGACTATTTGTCTTTATTCAGACAGAGCCCTACTGGGGAAAAATAATAATAAAAAAATTAAACCAGCTTATAAGATTGTTTGCTGGTCTTATGTCGGTTTAGCTAAAGGACAGTTCCCAAAGTCCATCTGAAACCAGCAAACAGAGCAATCTGACCAATCTCAGAGATCAGCAATTAAACCTTAGGCTACCTTGGTTTCTAGCTTCTTTTTTTTATTATTATTTTTTTATTTTTTTTTATTTTTTATTTGCATAACAAGGTTTCTAGCTTCTTCTTTCTTTTTTTAGCAGGGAGAGTGTTGTAAAATTTAAATGGCCTTCCACACTTTCCCAACTCGCCAATCATCTCAATCCTCACATTTCACCTGTCCGCATTCCCTCCCTTGACCTATCACGCTTTTAACAAAACCTGCAAACTACCTGGTTCGTTTACACAAGGGGCGGATCTTCCCCTTATATCTTTCCCTCCCCTCAGCGCCTCCAACATCGCTTCTTACTCTTATTACAGTGTTCTTTCCTTATTGCCTGCGCCTGGGAATATCGAAACGTGCACTAGATGCGATCTGGACCGGTGACACGCATCGCTTCCCGCAGCAATGCCTTCACGGACATCCGTGACACTGTCCTCCAGTTCCTAATCGATACTGTCGCCGTGTTCTGCTTATTGAGCGATGCGAGGAGCCAGACTCAGCATAACCGCTGCAATGTAACCGATAAGCGCATTTATCCAGAAAGTCATAACAATTACGCGGATTAAAACGCCTCGGGACACACGATGAGGAGAAAGATAACTATGAAGGTAAGATTTGGGTTCTGCCATTGATTCTAAGTGGACGTGTTGCTGTGTGAAATATGAAAATCACTCTGGGTGCTGCTAATACCAAAATTCAAAAAAGCTATTCAGTTTGTTTGGGACATATAAGTTGGCCCAAAAGCCACAATCCAATGACAGTGTCTGTTGTTTTGGAGTGTCTACAACCAAGCGCAAACGTGCTGTCCGATCCGATGTGCGTTTTTTTTTTTTTTTTTTTTTTTTTTTTTTACCCTGTGTTTTTTTTTCCTCGCGAATCATCACTGGTCCCGTTCCCAGCTGAACACACACTGTCCACTACGCGTCTGGCGCGCGCGTCTCATCTGCGTGCAGATAGTGTTCTCTGTAGAAAACAGACATTTAGAAGTAGTATAAAGTTACAAATCTCGCAGCATCCTTCCGAATAATTAACATTTAGGATTTTTTTTAGGAATTTGACCGTCGGGGTCAAATCTAGTTTATCAATGTATATAGACGCGTTTAAACGGATGATCTTTGAACGGCTGAATTGTTTGAAGAGAATGTGTGTGTGTCAGCGGCAGTGCAGGTGAGTGTGTTTTCTGCTAAATATCAGTGTTGAAGAAATGTTTGGACTGTAAATGTGGGTGTGGGAGAGGCATAGACCGAGAGATACGATGAGTTTGTGGTTGTCAACAGCTTATGCTACATAGTAGGTAGTTCTATCTATCTATCTATCTATCTATCTATCTATCTATCTATCTATCTATCTATCTATCTATCTATCTATCTATCTATCTATCTATCTATCTATCTATCTATCTATCTGGCTGTCTATCTATCTAGGCTTATTTTCAAATTTCAGGCTGTCAAGTCAATTACGTTTTTCAACTTGACAAAATGTTCCTTTTTTATTTGTTTTATCTTTAAATAGTAGTAGGCTATACAAGTACAAATTTAATTATAGATAAGTGTTGACTTATGATCAGACTTAATATACAATTTATTTATTTATTTATTTGTAAATAATACAAAATATTATAAATAAATTATTATTTATTGTTTCCAATTAATGACAATTTAGCATACACATTACTTTAATCATACACATATTAATTTGATTTCAACTGAAATTGAAATATATAGTAGCCTATTTATAGTATGTAATAGTACATGGATCTGATTAATCATAAAAATAAACAAAAATATTCTTATATATTAAACCATTTATATACTTAAATAATAAATAACTGTTATTTATATAATTAAATGTTAATATAATGCATGTATGTATGTGTGTATGTATGTATGTGTATATATATATATATATATATATATATATATATAATGCATTTTATTATTTATTATTTGTAATTTATTTGTTAGTATACTTAGACCTTCATCTGCACATTACGATGGAACCATGCATATTGCCAGATGGCAGATATGAATTTATTTAGCTTGTTTATTTGTTTATTTTTTCATCATGTCATCACCTCGATGCTTGTCTTTGCATTTCATCAGGTTTGAACAACTCTTGAAAGCATATATGTGTGAATATGTTTATGTAACTTTTAATCAGTATGCATGTAAGAAACAGGCAGAGAGACACTGGAGTTCTTGAGGTGTGTGTTTGGGTGTGTCTGTCCTCATCTGGTTCTGAAATAATGAATGTTGTGACCCAGACTTCACAACAGTGCATTGCTGTAGGCTCAGGGAGCAGTCAAGGTTATCCTATACAGTTATGAATCATTCATTAATATGAGAAAGAGACAGGGAGGAAGAGAGAGAAGTCTGAAGAAAGCAACAATTGCAATATTCCCCATCCCGAATCCCCGTGAAACAGTCAGTTCACACTCCAGGCTGTGTGTGTGTGTGTGTGTGTGTGTGTGTGTGTGTGTGTGTGTGTGTGTGTGTGTGAGAACATATGGTTGTGTGTGTGCTAACTCTAGCCTCCCCCTCACCTTCTCAATTTCAGCTAAATTATCAATCCAACTTCAACCAATTGCTTATAATCATCTTATTGAAGCTGTCTGAATGTTGCTTGGTTTGAGTTCATCTGATAGCTGAGTGTCTGTTAATGAGAAGATTCTGATCCTCTGCGCGGCGCATGTATTGTGTGCGCTTGTTAATTGTGTGATTATATGCACACTCCACACCTCACTTCATGCATATTCAAGGTGATGAGTTGAAGGCGTGGATGAAGGAGAGAGAGATGTGTGTATGCTGCAGTTTACCCTTGCTGTGTAAGATAGCGCTGCAAGACAATTCTGCTTCTTTGACTCACTGTTTGCATTACATGGCCATGACAATCTGTTAATCTGTGTCATCTCATTCAGGTTCAGATGTCTAATGGAATATCAGTCATATTATGAGCAATTGTGAAGGTCGTTCGTAAAGGAATTGATGTCACACTAGAAACTATTAATCCAAAAATGACAATTCTGTCATAATTGTCTTACCCTCATGTTGTTTGACTTTCTTGTTTTCATGAAACACAAATAGAGATATTTTCAAGAGTTTTCATGGTGCTCTTTTCCATACAACAAAAGCATGCAGTGACCAGGGCCTAAGTTTGGCATTATACTGTATATATTAACACAACTAAATAACATAATTAAAAATTATGTAAATTAAACATTTTACATTAAACAAATTAAACAAAAAACAGTAAATTAAATTATAGAAAGAACCCTTTCAGACACTCATAAATGTATGTCAAGGTCAGTAAAGTCTCTTAAAGTATTAAATCATATGAACTTTTTATGACAAGTTTAGTGAAATGTCATGTGGTGCAACTCTTGAAAAACTTAATGATATTCATGGTCTTATGAAGTCATGGCATTTGTATAAAAATATACTTTTGCCCTGAGAAATATATTTTAATATTAAAAATATATTTAATTAAAATTTATACAACTAATATGTGTACATTCACATGTATTCAATGTGTAAATACAATATGGTAGGCCTTTTACTTTTTACTTGGTTGTTACACCGCATGACAATGTTAGTTTCTTTAAATTGAAAGTTTTCTTGAAAAGTGTAGCCTACACTTCAAAGCCGATATTAAACCCACGTGAATACAAACCTTTTTAAGAACATGGCACATGTGTTATTAACTTGAACTGTAATAGTTTTTTTCATTATCTTTAACATCGCTCTTATTTTTTGACCAAAATGTCATTGGTCCATAATTACCTAAATTTCCATTTGTATTCCTCAAAAAAGATGTCTTGAAATGACCTAAGGGACTCATTAATATTAGCCCCTTTCACACTTACTGTTACGTCTGTTCTGTGTTTGAGTTTAGTTTGTTTAGGACTTTGAGTTGGTTTTGCCACTATTCATAGTTCATTTTCCTTTGTACTAGATCATCTGTTGCTATAGTTTTTGTTTTGTCCTCATGTGTCTCACCTGTGTCTTGTTAATTATCTCATTTAATCCTAGTGCTTCTCTCTGTATATATATAGCCCTCATTTTCAGTTGTTCTTTGTCAGATATAGTCTCCCAATATGTGTTGTTCTGTATCCTGTGTTTTTGTTTCGAATCTTTGCATCTTTTTCAGCGTGTCGCGCTCAAGACCATCCCTTCTTTTCTATTCATCAGCACTGCGGTTCAGCAGTCGGATACTGTAATGTGCGACTCATGTTTATAAGATCAAAAACACGTGATCATCCCCTTACGCCTGTGACTCAGATGTAAAAAAATGTCGAATTGAACAGATAGTGAAACTAAAGCGCTTCTCATGCTGGTGAATGAAGACAACGGCACAGCATTTTAAAGATCATTTCCGATGACAGACATAGAATTTACCAGTATTTTGGTGCTGATGTGTGAATGGTCTCTTAATGGTAAAAAGCCTCAGTTGCTTGTGTGAACAACAACTCTTTTTTTTTTTTTTTTACCGGTAAAGTCATTCTGGTAATTTTATGGTCATTTACAGGGATTGCTATGTGAAAGAGGATAATTTCTGAACACACTGTCCCTTCAAGCATATAAAGTAATGGCAAAAGACTGACAACACCGGTTTCAACTTAAAACATAAAACTTTGTATGCGTTTTGGTAGTTCATTTACAAAACAATGGCGTTTTGGGGGGCTAAAAAGACCAAACTTTTGAAAACGGTTTCAAAGAGCAATTTTTTGGAAATGATACCGTTATCATCTCCGTGTAAACTACAAAAACTAAACAACTACTGGCCTTGCATACAGAATATAGTGTTTGTAGTTGTTTTCTTGGATCCGTGTGAACCGGGATCGTTTTAACATGCATGTGCGTGAAAAATGCGAAGGAAAAACCTTTCCGGACTAAGTACATCGTTGTTGTGTATACGTACCCTAAGGACAAAAAAGTATAGTAGAACTATCACAAAACACCAATCAATGAACCAAACTGTTTGAACACTTAAATCTTAACATGGGTCAGTGAAGTGTGGCACAGTTGAGATTGTATCGTTCTTTATCTTCCCACTATTTAACCCGAGAGTCAATACCTGGACCATAGTTCCCCTCGCTTCATTATCCAGGCCAAATGGACCTTGACATGTCTGTTGCTTGGAACAACACAAATATAAATCTGAATGGTGATGGATCGGTCCTCTTATATGGATATTGATAGCCGGTACGGAATAAGCGTGTCGCTGTGAAATTGTTACAAGTAAACTGCACACAGCCTTGAGCTGTAGGCTGCACTGCTGCAGGGATCAATATCAAGTGAGCAGGAGAAGAACGAGGGATGCAAGACATGGTTGAGGAGGGAGAAAGAGAGGGGTGAGGGATTGAAGAAAGGATGAGGAGGCGGTGGGAAAGAGGAGAAAAAGGAGAGAGAATGCAGGAGGGAGCGATGGAGGGTCACCTTCAGCGATGGCATCTGATTCAGCACAATCTTTCCCACTCGGGTTACTGCACTGTGACCTAGCCGAGCATGCTGGGACTCTTTCTGTTTCATTTTCTGTCTCTTTTCTATCCCTCTCCTTTGACCTTTCATCTATACAAACTCAATCTTCTCTCATCCTTCCTATTTTTGCCCTTCTAGTGCTACTACACGCAACTCTGGTTTTATGATTTGTGATGGTTTAACTTTCTCAAATATCATGTCATTGTCATCATGGAGCTTTAGAGTCTTTTGTCATATCTCGATATACCAAGACATTTTTCGTGTTTGGGTCATTTTTCATCTTGCTTATGTTATGTCAACAGCTTTGGTCTTTCTCTCGCTCTATCTTTATAGACAATCACCCCACCTCCGCATGTGTTTCGCACTGTCATACTTTTGTTTTGAGTCTCTGCACATCATTCAGAGACAATTATGTCTTATCTCTCACTATAAAAGACTTTTGATATAGAAAAAATACAATTAAAAGCTTTCAGGCATGTTGTTTCGCATTGTCACTTTTGATCTATGACTGAATCTCTGAAGTACTTAGCTAAATATTTCCATCCATTTTTTGGGACGAATAATTTTTTGTAAATAAAAGTCAGCACATTCTCTGTTTTTACACCTAAATACTTTAAAGGCTCGAATTTTGACAATATACACCACCATTCAAAAATGTGGGGTCAGTAAGATATGTAAAGTATGTATATGCATAAGATATGTGTATCATTCATTTATACTTTTATTAAAGGGGTGGTATAATGCCCTTTTCACAAGATGTAAAATAAGTCTCTGAAGTCCCCAGAGAGTGTATGTGAAGTTTTAGCTCAAAAGATATTTTTATATAGCATGTTAAAATTGTCACTTTTTGAGGGTGAGCAAAAATGCACCGTTATTGTGTATGTCCCTTTAAATGCAAATGAGCTGCTGCTCCTTGAACAGAGGGCGGAGCTTCAACAGCTTGTGTCCTTTTACCTCACACAGACATGTACTGAAAATTTCAAAAACTTTTAGCCTTTTATGTTCAAACTGGAGTCAGACAAAGATGGATAGACTCAAGAGGAAGTGACAACATGTAGACAACATTTCTGAATGGTTAGTTGATGAATTTATGTAGTTTATGTGTAGTTATCTTTTAGTCATTGGTTAGCATATTCTGTCATCATGATAATCTATAAATAGCGTTCCCGGGGGCGGGGTTTATGTAAATGTTAGGGTTTGTGTTCGTGATGTCACTAATCAAGAAAGAAGCTTGTGTAGTCCCTACCAGCCGTTTGTTGTAGTCCTTAAAAAGCAATTTCTTTAAAAGAAAATATCTCCCTTTGCTTTGAACTTTGAGTGTTTTGACTTTGTAGATGTTGTTTATGCTCAAACAGCAACATTACACACTAACTAAAGTTAAAAAGTGAAATCATAATCAACTACCCCTTTAAGCAAGGTTGCATTAAATTGATCAAAAGTGAAAGAAAAGACTTTATAATGTTACAAAAGATTTCTATTTCAAAGAAAAGCAAAAAGCTTTTGAACTTTCTATTAATCAAAAAATCCTGAAAAATCTATTGTGGTTTCCACAAAATATTAAGCTGTTTTAAAATATTAACCGGTTTCAAAATTGATAATAATAATAAATGTTTATTGAGCAGCAAATCAGCATATTTGAATGATTTCTGAAGTGTCATGTGACACTGAAGACTGGAGTAATGATGCTGAAAATTCAGCTTTGTCATTACAGCAATATATATATATACATTTTTAAAAATATATATATATATTAACATAGAAATCAATTATTTTGAAATTCAATAATATTTCATAATGTAATTGTTTTTATCTGTATTTGTGAACAAATAAACTCAGCCTTAGTGAGCATAAGAAACTTCTTTCAAATACAAGCTTTTGAATGGTAGTGTACATGATTTTATATACCCTTATTAAATTTATAGCAGCACATTTATTTCCTACCCTGATTGTATTGAGCTTCATGGGTATTAAGTCTAACATGGGTGTGTGCGTGTGTGTATCCTTAGGCTGTGTTTGGGAATGTTTGCTGTGTGTTTTTCAGCCCACTCACATTTAATCTTTTATTTTTAAATCTGTCCCGGCTGTCCGTGTGTGTGTCGGCTACACCAGTGGCCCAGATTTGGGCAGGATTGAGCATCACAGAGTTTAATGCACCCCGTGTCTGAGGGTGCGGGAGAGTGATTAGATGCGAGATGTGTTACTATCAGACGTTCTCCAGCGGTCTATAGGCTGTGTGGATGCTCAGGTTCGTTTGGAGGTCGTTTGTAATTTAAGATGCATGTGCTGGCTGGCCTCCAGCAAGTCTCTCAATGGAGGGTGATGTAAGATTAGGGTCAGCGCAGCCAAATACAGGTTAGGACAGTGAAGGGGTGACATAACTGCTCAAATGCAGGTTTTTAAAAAATATTAGACTACGCCAAAGCTTAAATTATTATTCCTAGTAATGCATTAGACTGTTGTGTACGATGTATTTTGATGTGAAGTGAAATTGTTTTGATAAGAGAAAAATTCGCAATCTATTCTGAAATCGAGATACTTTTTGAATGTAACTGTAATCTGATTACAAATAATTTTAACTGTAACTGAATGCATGGTACTCATAATTTGTATTTTAAATACGTAATGCCTTTACATGTATTCCGTTACTCCCCAAACCTGATCATGACTGACAGCGAATAAAAAATTTCAACAAAGGCATCGGTAAATAAAAACAGAATTGTTTTTATGAAGACAGAACAAGTAACAAACAAAGTATAGCATACAATAGTACAAAACAAAGTGTGGCATTAATTGGTAACAGGAGATCCGAAAATAACATCATAATATTTAAGAACACGAAATTTCTACGGGCACTGCAACGGTCGTGATATGACGTCACTCTTTTTATAAATATAAATCCAACATATAACAAATAATAATAAATCCAAAAAGTAAAAATATACAATCTACTCCACCGTACTGCAAAAAAAAAAGTGCATTCTTTTAATTCAGGCAAGAGGTCAAGCCGTGGCTTATCGATCTTCTAAAGTCAATTTTAATGAATATTTTTCACAGACTTTCTATATATAAATGGTGAGTTTTTAGCTGCTGTAGCTTTAAGACTCTTCTCAAAATCTGCATAATATTGTATAAGCTGCACAAAACAATATGTAGCACACAATCTGTTAAGAAAAGACTAAAATAGTCCGGGATCTTGTTAAAAATAAACTGCTGCCTCTAAATGCTAAAAGCTGTTAGCTGTTAGCTGCTAGCACTAGGAGCAAGAAGTAGCACAAAGTTTGGTGAACTTTACACACATCTTTTTTCATTAGTCATATGCCAAATGATGTATATATCTGTCCTAATTTCTCCTACTTTAACTTGACATGGCGAGTCATGTTGATGAACACTGAATAGACTTGTGAATAAGTGTCTTAAATGTATATTTATAAAAAATGTACTTGCAGATAATATTAATGAAATAAAAGGCCACTTAAGTGCAATTTAATTACTTACAGTTTCATGACACTTTAAAAGTGCACTTTTAATGTGCACATTTTTTAAGTGCACATTTTTAATGTCAGTTTTAATTTAAAGTACATTTTAAATCATCATGTTTTCAATAACCTTTTGTTGTGTTTTAAAATGCACTTATTTTGATGTGTTTAATAACATACTAAAGCATATGTAAAGTACTTGATTATAATTTTAACTGTACTGTGTTATTTGATTTGGATATTACATTTACAGTTAGTATATTTTAAGACAATAGACGTATGAAATTTCATATAAAGATGTACTTACATCCTACTTATGTGGGTCAAATGAGTACTCTCAAGTTCAGCTAATTCCATTTAATATAAATTTAAACTATAATACATTTTCATGTAATTGTAAATAATATACAGTTAAGTGTTTGAAACACTTCATTTTGCACTTAAGAGTATTCTTTTAAAGTATATTATTTCAGTAATAAGTACTCTTTTTTAAAAGTATGCTATAAAGCACATATCTTTCACAATGTTGATGTATATTTTGACAGTCATCTATTTTCTGATTTTCAAATATATAATTAATGATGGACCCCTGTTATATAAAATATCAAGAAACCAATAAAAGCATTATTGGACTATTGGTCCCTCAGGATTCTGTGAAAGGAAGTAATTCATTTCATTGTGCAGTCAGAGAGTTCTCATGCTTAACAACACTAATACAGCAAGGATAAAACAAACAAGGTGGAATGACTGAGTAAATTGATTCCTCACACGCTTTCTAAAGGAGAAAACCTGCAAGATGAAATGCTCAGTATTAATTCAAAGATTTGTTTCCTTTGTCTTTCTCCACTTTTGTCCCCAGCCGGCATAACAATCAGTCCGCACAAACACAGATGCCTATTTCACGCTGAGTGATATTCCTATTAGAGCAAGGTGTTTCTCATATGAATGAGGTGGTTTTCCTGCTTTGACTGGAATAAATGTTCTAGACTGTTGAGCAGATGCTGTCACCTCAAGTTTATAAGATTAATCAGATATAACAAGTGCAATATTCACCTTACAGCTCTTGCTTATTTCTGTTAGGATAGATGTCATGAGCCAGATAACTTGTTTAACCTACTGTGGTTTGTTGCTGTTGCTGGTAGATGTGTTATTGCTAATGACCATTATAGTCGTGTATACATCATATTGTTATGAAATTCTTTTTTTTGATAAACAACATTTATGTTCTTTATTATTCAATCCTTTAGTGGTTTAATATAATATATCTTTATTCTATCTCTGTCAGTCACTGTTTTTTTTGTCTCTCACTTTCAAATGTATGTTCGTTGCCCTTTTTTGATTGATTGATTGTGGAATTCAATTAGACACTCTTGTAATTGAGTCATTTTGTTTACACTCTTCTCTGTACTTTCATAATTTGGGCACATCTCTGTTGAGATTGAGACTGCAGTTTGTAGATTTGCAGAACAACATTGACCCTACAGTATCTTTAACTGAAATGTTTATACCAAAATATATAATCATGATAATACAGGTAGTAAATAGAAGGTCAGAGAAATTGCTTAGTTTATCATTAATGACCTTTAAATATGTTAAACATGTTCAGACAGTGCACATTGTTAACTTGTTACATGTATGCCTGTTTTTTTGTGTTTCCCGTGACCCAGTTTCCCCCAGTTTGTTTAATTAGTCATGTTATTCACCTGTGTCCTGTTAATTATCCTATCAAGCTCCTTTGTTTGCTCCATGTTCTCGTCAATGTAATGTTGTGTTCCTTTTGGTATATCCTGTATTATCTCCTGAGCTTTGTCATTAAAGACTATTCTACTTAATGTTCTTCGTCTTCATGACTTTAACACAACCTAGTTGAGACATAACCATGAAAAAACAAAACATCACACTACACAACTCATGACACAAAATCATATTAGTTGTGTGACACTTTACAATAAGGTCTTATTTGTTAACATTAATGTAATTATAACTAACAATGAGCAATATATTTTAGTTAACATTAGTTAACATGAACTAACAATAAAAAAAAGTCTAAAGCATTTATTAATCATAGTGTTATTTTCAACATTTACCAATACATTATTATTGTTAACAAAGATAAGTGAATACTGTAACACTAACAAATGTATTGTTATTGTTAGTTAATTATACTGTATAACTAATAAGAAATCAAACTGTTTAAAATATATTCATACATTTTGCTTGCAAAAATATATTTTTGAACAATGTTTTACTGTAAAATTACACATATTGTCTTGTTAAATATAGATTGATAAATTGTGGTAAATTCTATATTTTTAAACAAATTTTAGAATATAATGCAGTCCAATTACATGTATTTGTCAGTCATGTTCTGTTACATTGTCTTATTTAGTTTCTAGTCTAAGGGTATGTTTACATGACAACAATAAGCTTAAAATGGAAAGGTTTTTCCTTTGAGTTTTCCGTGTACATATGACACCATTGTCAAAACGATCCCCATTCACACTGATCTGCGAAAACGACTAAAAACGTTGTATTCTGTAGCCTGGCGATGAAACACTATAGACTGAACACGTAATACGCCTGTGCATGACGTCATCGTTTTCTCATTTTTTTTTCTGTTTAGCGTGGAGACCGTTTTCAAAAGATTGCTATTTCAGGCACCCAAAAACCAAAAAGCCAATAAAAAGTTTTACGTTTTTAGTTGAAAACGATGTCTTGTAAACAGCCCCTTAGATTTCGTTGTCTCCGTTTCATCTGAGTTCGAGTCATTCATTAGTTGCCATGGTTTCAGTTTAGTCCTCACCTGTTCCCTGTTCTGTTGATGATCTTCCTTTGTGTATTTACGCCCTGAGTTCTCCTCTGTTCATGGTCTCTCGTTGCAGTTACAGTATATTAGTTATGTATGCCATTGCCATCGCTCTTTGTGTTGATTTAAAGTCTTTGTTATTCATTTATTCTGCCTCACGCTTCTCTTCTTTTCGATTAAGCTTTTGACCTGTGACAGTATTGTCCTACTAAAAATATAATTTTTACTGGATATGGGAATCATCTGACAGTTAACCAATTAACAGGATTTTAAATTTGTACATGCTTTTTCTATTTGTTAGATTATCAACAAGTTTTGCTTGATTTTTTTTTTTTTTGCGCATTAGCTGGCTTCAATAATCCCCCCATGGGTGACCAACACAGCACTCTGAATGATCTTGATAAAAAAACAAAACAATAGATTGTAAGGACACTATTGTGACTGTCCATCATGTAATTCATGTTTATCAAAAATGTCCACTTTTGAACGATTTCAATGAAGTTTCATTGCAGAGTTACTTTGATAATTATGTAAAAATTAAGCCTACATTTTTCTAATTACATTATCATTAAATGTTATGAATCTTTGCTATTTTATCTCAGTTGTTTTTTCTCTCTGAGCGCCGTCTGTACGGATAAATCCCTTTATTGCCGTAGTCACCTTCTAATTAGTGTCACAAGCCTGGAGCCCCTGTTTATCTTCACTGGCCAAAAAAAGTTACTCATATTTATTTTTTATCTCCCTCTGTCCTTTGGGTGTTCATAATAATGAACGTGCTTTGAAATGGCTTGCTGTTTCCTTCTAACCAAGACTTAACTTTCTTTCTGCAGTTCTATAGTCACCACAAAATCAATAATGATTTTTTTTTTTAATGGAATATTGCAATATTTACTATAAATGATTTATCCATCATCATCATTTTTTATTCATGTGCGATCGTAATCTTTAATCAAAATAACTTCCCTTCCAACTTGCAGCGACATCTATGGAAAATTGCCATTATCTCTGACTTTTATCTCGGAATTGTGAGATATAAACTCTCAATTGTGAGTTATCAAGTCAGAATTATGAGATATTAACACACAATATTGAGAAAAAAGTCAAAATGTATATTTTTTTTATTCCATGATGGAAACAAGCTTCCATAGACTTCTCTTCTCTGATTCTCTGTTTACTAGCGCGAGGGCAGGACAATCTGTTACTCACATGAGATCACAGCAATAGCAAACTACAATGATCCAATCAATGCCAGATGAACAAATTCAAGTCCCACCAAAATTTTTTCTTGTCTGAGAATTCGTCTCACTCGGATATATACATCCCAATAATAGGGAAGAAAAAGACTATCACGACTTCCGTTTCATGTTGACTTTGAAAGTTTGATGCTTTCCTATCCAGAAAAGTCTGCATTCCGAGAATGCTTTTCTTTGAACACCTACAATATGACAGTTAAAAACTTACAGAGATAATGAATTCAGCAGTCTCTAAAAAGTCAGCGGCCCAGGGTAAGGTCGACTCCGATAATGAATTCATAGATGAACATCCATTGTTCCACATTCTGACCACGAACAGACACACAGCAGCCGACCAGATGACTCTACTAGTTTCATTGGCACACACGGTATAGCCTATAGCATTAGTTATTCATGTTCTCATGAATGAGATGCCATGGGTGTTCCTGGAGTAAAGACTGATCCAAAAATAGGTCTTATGAGGAAATATAGGATGTATTTCGAGAAAAAATAACAATGGCAGTAGATGTGACGGATTGTTTTGCTCCGGGAATATGAAATTTCACTGGTGAGCCATCCTAGCAGAACAGAGGGGTGGATGCGAAAACGGATATGGGGTGGTCAGCTCTTTCTTGACCTTAAGGGTCAGCATTTTCAACACTACATGTAAATATGCAGCATCTTCATAGAGACACCAGAGTTTCTAGTTCAGACTACAGCCGGTTGTAATAAAACAGCTTTTCTAAAGCATAATATCTGCAATATGGAAAATATGGAACAAAGATTAAAACATTATTATGATTTTGTTTGTAATTATAATATTATGTGACAGCAAATACATTTGCCAGTATCACTAATGACATATAATCAAAATTAAATGAAGATGAATTTACACATGTATGCATCGAATGTATTTTGTTTCCCTTAGATATAGATCAAAAGGCTCTTTTTATTTGCAGCAATGACAAGGAGGGTTTTCATCTCACACAGCTTCAACCATTGAATATAGATGCAACTAATGCTGCTGAGCAAGGCTGACAGTCTAGACTCTAGAGCGTGAAGATGTGTAGCTGTATAACCAGAACCAGCAGTGTGTGTGTGTTTGTGTGTGTGTGTCTGACAGCATGAACTGTTTCAAAGCAACCAGACTTGACAGTTTGTGTAACACAAGGACACATCTAGAAATTTGAGTTTGTAACTAGGGATATATTTGCTTGATCTTGCTACAAGTAAATGGACAGCATTGGGCCATGATCTATCTATCTATCTATCTATCTATCTATCTATCTATCTATCTATCTATCTATCTATCTATCTATCTATCTATCTATCTATCTATCTATCTATCTATCTATCTATCTATCTGTCTGTCTGTCTGTCTGTCTGTCTGTCTGTCTGTCTGTCTGTAGTTCTATCTATCTGTCTGTCTGTCTGTCTATCTGTCTGTCTGTAGTCATCTATCTATCTATCTATCTATCTATCTATCTATCTATCTATCTATCTATCTATCTATCTATCTATCTATCTATCTATCTATCTGTCTGTCTGTCTGTCTGTCTGTAGTTCTATCTATCTGTCTGTCTGTCTGTTTGTAGTTCTATCTATCTATCTATCTATCTGTCTGTCTGTCTG